>CP138591.1:0-1214626 GCA_033807595.1 Acrodontium crateriforme | reverse complement strand
CCTAACCCTAACCCTAACCCTAACCCTAACCCTAACCCTAACCCTAACCCTAACCCTAACCCTAACCCTAACCCTAACCCTAACCCTAACCCTAACCCCTGAGTGGCACCCTAATCATGGTGCAGCCTGGAGATGCTCGCTTACTCCTTATTTCGAAATCGCTTATAATAACCCTCTAGATCCAGCACTTCACTAGTCCCTTCTTCTCCCATATCCTGAGATAACGATATATGGCTAAATGGGCGTTTCCGAGCAGGCTTCGAGGGCGGAGTGAACCCTAGAAACTGATGCCACTCCTGGCTAATCGCGTAGTACTGGGCCTTCTTCGAGGCAATGTGGCTAGGACCGTTAGTGACCTCCCGAGCATAGATAGAGCCGGCTAGAGAGGATTCATAGGCGGCTTGGAGGTCGACAACGGCCTCGTTTGTGCCATAGTCTCGCTTGAATCCCTTCGACAAATGGCGCCGGGAGATGGCAATAGCAAGGTGCCGCTAGGTCATGATATTCATTAGCGTTCGCAGATGCATTTTAAACTCACGGCACAAGACGTGCGTTAGGCGCTTACTCTCCCACGCTTCTCCAGACTTGGTGGCCTAGACAAATGCTAACGGCATAGGCAAATCTTGCTCAGTCAACTGTCGGAGTTGATACATAAACGGCTGCACAAGCTAGAGGTAGTAGACTAACAACTCCCTAACTGCCGTAGGGAGGTAGCGGTAGATGATCTTCAGGTTCCCTATCGTGCTATAGCCCTTGTAGTAGAGCGTTACGAGGCTAACTGCGCCGTTCTCAATGAACACGTTCCGATGCCGGCCGCGGAGGGTATTTTCGTACTAGATGGATAGCATCTCTGTGCCGCGCGCCGGCTGCCCCGCCGTTATGTGGACGAGTAAGAGAAGTCGTTCGAGAAACTGATCTACGCTATGAGCATATTCTCGCACCCGGCGGTGATTCCACGGGAGCGGCTAAGGCGCGGCCTAAGGCTTGTCAACCGGAAGGAAGAACTCATTACAGATCCAGGGTGTTTGTAGCAGCCGCTCTATTAAAGCTCTCTCTCCTAACGGCAGAGGCCCGCTTAGGTTGGCGCGGTGCTAGAGAAAGTTCCATCCCCGCTTGGTTTCTGCGGTGTTGTCTGTTATGCGGTGCATCTAGAAATGGAACCCTAGGTCGTAGCGCGTCTCGGTGTCGTGTATAAGCAGCAGGCCTTCGAGCTAGGTCTAGGCAAGGGTGACCTGCTTCTGGATGAATTGACGGAGGCGCTCTATGCCCAAGCGCTAGATCGACTTGTACGAGACGTGCTCCCCGTCTAGGGTCCACGTAATGTAGCCAAGCGACGTTGTACAGTCGCGAATGGACTTCCCAAAGCTCCGGAGCTCATGAGCCCAGCTTAGAGGGGACCGCGTGCCCCGGATCATGAAGCGCTCGCGCATCTCGTCAAGGAGGTCGGCAGCGCAGGGCACGCGCTACGCCTTTGCCTCCTCAAGGGCTTTAGCCACCATTAGCATTTGTCCTACTTTAATGAAGCCTGAGAGCGTCGAGGTGAAAGTGGCGGCTTCGTGGAGTCGCCCTGTACTAAGGTTAATAGCTAAGGCGGCAAACCCGCTAACGACAACGCTCTCGAATAGAGAACCTTTGAGTTCGTGATCTATAAGCGCTAAACAGAACTCTAAACAATGCGCCTAGAGGGCTAGGTCAATATCCTTACTAGGAGTGGAGGACGGCGAGGCGCAGCGCGCCTTATGGATCCGCGCAGCCGTCTGCATGAGCTGGTGCAGGCTAGTAACCTGTCGAGGCGTAAGGGTGTGTGATAGCTAGGTCGGTTCGTCTAGTAAGGTGCTCCGATACGCAAAGCAGATGATCTGCTGCTAGACATGGATGTATCGTCGATACGTCGCCTCCCGCAGGTCTACGAATAGGGGCCGGTCGCGGGACCGTGGCTATGGCATAAACGTGTTAATCCGTGTTTGATCGAACACGTTGATCTCGTGGTTAACGATCGCCTTTTGGGTTCGCAAAACCACTGCCGCTATAGCGTGACAGGCTAGCTAGAGCTCTGGCTCATAGTGCGCATACGGCAGCTCTACGAGGCCGGCGACGAGTCGTAAGGCATGGCCCTCGAGATAAACTAGCCACTGCGTCCGCTCGAGCCAGGGCGAGACGTCGGTGTAGTGTGAAGGATGATGTACTATGCCCTCCTCTTTCTCGCGCTGCTTCTATAGGGCGTCAAGTTGGGAGCGGACGGCTGATTCAATTGAGCCGGGT
Organism: Acrodontium crateriforme; assembly: GCA_033807595.1. NCBI lineage: Eukaryota > Fungi > Ascomycota > Dothideomycetes > Mycosphaerellales > Teratosphaeriaceae > Acrodontium > Acrodontium crateriforme. The sequence goes on along the minus strand of CP138591.1, from coordinate 1,212,364 downwards.
ATAGGCTAGATCGCTCGCAGCCCATCTATAGGCATCGACTCCTGCTGTATAAGTAAGAATTGCGTGTGGTAACTATTGCGAAAGAGCTGCTGGCAGCGAACTGGTTAGATGGCTATGGCCCGGTGCCTCCGAGGGTCCATCTCCTAGATAGTGGCTTTTGCCTGCTCCCCTTTCATTAGACTATAGCTATGGCATGATCGTAAATGCTTTGCGATCCTACGGTAGGTTCGAACGATATATTGGCATGTCTGTAGTGCCATAGTGTAGAGGAGCCCATTATGCATAGCTATGTGAGGAATAGCAGTCTGCAGAAATCGAGGGAGGCGAAACGTATCGGGCGATCGAGCCACGTTCTTCCAGGTGCTCTCGATGTAATCGGCAATTAGCTGCCCTTCCTTTAGCGATAATCCATGTTGTTTCCGAAGGTGCTATAGTATGTGCTAGAGCCAGACCGCTGTCTGGCATGCTTTACAGACGGCAAGGCTAAGCTTTCCCTCATAAGCGAAGTAATATGGCGCGTCCATCTTAACGTGGATAAAACGATGAAAGGATATAGTCGAGAGTTGGTGTAGAGAATGTTGGGCTCTTCGACGTAGATGGGCGCACGTGTCGCGTCGCTAGTCGCTTATGTAAAACAAGCCAGACTCGTAAACAATGTGCCTTGATTTATTTATCTATGTATAAAAAGGCTAATTTACGCGTTTTCCTATGAGCGATGTTAATTTTCAGGTTATAGAAGTTCATTTGCCGTCTTTCGTATTCATATGACGTCGAATTCATCGATTTTAGAAAGCGACAGCTCTTAGCACCTGGAAATTCCACCTCCACCCGTCTTTCCTCTAACCCGTCTTCTCGTTCGGAGCACATTTATGATCATCCTTGAAATTTGCTCCACATCATCCTTCAGTGCTCTAATAGGGGGGTTTTTCATCTGACGATCGTGCGAGGCATGTTGCGTGCAGGAGAGCACTGAACGACGTAACCCTAAGGCCGCAAATTTGGGTGGGGCACCCCGGATTTGTGAGACCTGAGGGCTCGGATCCGAGATCCTGGACTACAGGGTGCTTCCGACGAACTGCACAAATGGACTGGTGATATAATATGGCTTGACAGTGCGTCTGACATTGCGCATGGCGCTATAAAGCACTTGACCGATGATGGCGGCATCTTAATAGAGCCAGAGTATCAGGACACAGATGTTGATGGTGAACAATTTAAAGGGGTGTTTACTCGCAATGTAGCCAACTTGCCTACCGTTGAACCGAAACAGCGTACGTCGCCTTCCTACGAAGAAAGTTTCTTTTTGAGAGGCTCCTATTATAATCCGTGCTTGGCACTTTGTAGACAGTCCAACGAATCAAGTAGCTGAAGATCTAAGTTGTTCTTGGTGCAGTGACATCATGAAATCGCGATCACGAGAAGTGAACTGGGACATACTTAAAACCACTCCAACTACAATAGTGGCCTTGACCTTGCTTACTGACTCACAAGTGGAATGGAAAGACGTGGAAGCTGCTACTTTGATAAGTGAAGATGATAGATATACCGTTGAATATCCAAAAATAGCCCTTGTCTTTGACCTGCGTCGATCGCCATATTGAGACGAGATTGCTTAGTGGCTGCAAACGGGCAACCTCAAGTGGGCTCGCTCAGCTCCTGTGCTTGGGCCATATTATCTCTGTCGCAAGCATATCTCATTTGCCCCATTTGTCCCGATTGCGCTTGTATTAATTCATGTTGAGCAAGAGCAAAGTCGGCTGTTGACGGTTTATTTACTCCATCTGTAAGGATCACGCGTCGGATACGTTCAACCAAATCGATAAATGACTACTGTTTTGTCAAATGAGCAAGATGGACCGCGGGTAAGGCAACTAATCGTAATGTGTCCGAGAAAGGAGTTTTGGGCTATTGGGAACCATCTGAATGTGGCGATCTGGTTGACTTTCGCATCTCGCTTAGTTAACTTAGCGCACTCGCCTTTTCAGCCGCGTTAATCGTAATCCCGAAACTCGATCGGTCAGCTTTGCCGAAAATTGCCAGTACGTCGACAAATTTCGACATTTCAGCAGATAGTTTCCTCTGGAGTGATTCCCCAGTGTACTTCAAGAACAACTGAACTGCAGCATCGGGCGTAATTGAAATGGAACAGCCCCAACTGCACACTTTTGCAGTACGACCAATCGGGCTTGCTGATGTGTTTGAGTCCAAGCTCGCAATCCATTAGGCTGGCTATGTTTGCTTGGTTGAGGGGTTTCACGCCTAGAACGATAGGGCCTATCACGTTTGGTGCCACACCTTATCGGTGTTTGAAAGGTGGCGATCGATGATTCAGCGTCCTCGGACTAGAGATTGCCCGCAGTGGTGACAGATCGCCCGTTCTCCGTCATTGTACCATGCGTCTCATGCGGAATGTACTGCAAACTTTGCGGACCCTTATGTGGTTTCGGGTATCAACGATGCATCCCAACCACTTGTATGTGGTGCCCGGTTCTTCGGCAAAAGCCAGTCTATCGCCAGGAACGAATCACGTCTACAGCAACACGTGCGCCAGATGACAAGCCATGGGCCATGCAATTCATTCAACTCAGCCGATCGTTTCCGTTCGAGGTCAAGATGGGAAGTCCTCATAACTGGAAATTACAAACTGGAATTCTCAATCCGCGACCATGCCGAATGGTAGGAGGCGGAAGTTATTTCATGTAGCCGAGGTCTAATCTTCGCTAATATGAAACAAGTTCAATATCGGACTATTGCACTCAAATGGAAAGAATGAGGGTGCGAGCGGTGGCGCTTACAATATCTACGTTGGCAGTAAGCGACCCAAGCCCCGCCAAAAATCGCACCTACTTCCCCGACCCCCTTGCCACTCAAACTCGTTCACAAGCGAGAAATTGTTCGTTCCCCCAACGGCTTGTGGCAATTTAGCTCCACCCAATTCATAAGTTGCTTCCACGGTGGCTCCCGTCGTATTGAAGTTTAGCATCAAAGGGCTTTCTGCGGTGAATAATGGCCAATCACGAATCGCATCGCTAGATGACGGATCCCAGGTATTGATGAAAGACGTCCATGTTGCCAAAAATGCTGAACGAAATGAGTTGGAAATATTTTGCCCAGGATTACCGTTGCCAGTGATGTTGGTGGGTTCGTAAATAGCAAGGTCGCTCGCATGGAGCGCCGGCGGGATGGCAAATTGATATCGCCAAGCCTTTTGCAGCGACAACGAAAGCCATTCGGAAGGGCAGTAGAAGGTTGTCTCGCCCAAGATGTTGATGGCGATTTCGTGAGGAAGCGACTCAGCAAGATTATCATCAAACGAGAAATCTTTAAGAGACTTGAGGTTGCTGTAGTGTGAGATCGCCTGTTGCGCAAGACCCGGCGAAAGAAGAGGGAATAAATACTCCACATAAGCTTGAAGATTGCTGCTGGTGTTGAGTGGAAGAGGAAAAAGCGGATTTTTGATGCTCGGAATGGGCACGAAATCAAATCCTTCGTTTGCTTGATTGCCAACTAATGCGAATGCGCCATTGATGGGTCCTCGTTGGAGCTGATCGGACGGCGAAGTGAGAAGATAGGTGTCGTCGTCCACGACTGGGTTAAAAGGTGGCACGGAATAGATCTCTGAGATAGAAATCAGATTGCTCGCGTTCTGGAGGGTTTCAAACGGTGCGTCAACCAGACAATTGAATGCTTGCTGGCTAGAAAGACAACCCACAGCATTGACGAGACGGTAGTATGGCCGGACTACTGGTGCAGTCGTGAAATGGTATGGTTTCACAACAGCTGCCGAGCTCAGTATGCTTCCAGTCCATAGCGAATTTCCAAGCGTTCCACCGAGCGCGGTTGTATGATAGTAAATGCTCGCTGCTCCTGCAGATTCGCCTCCAATTGTGACCCTACGGGCATTGCCGCCGAATAGGTGAATGTATTTCTGCACCCATTCGAGCGCTTTCTTCTGGTCGAGCAGGCCAGCATTCAGTGTGCCGTATTGTCTCACATCGGGTGAGGCCAAAAAGCCGAAGGTATTGAGGCGGTACTGGATAGAAACCACCACGAAGGAGGATTGCCCTTGTTCGATAAATGGAGCGAAGTCGATTTTACCGTTGCCGTTCTGAAAACCTCCGCCGTCTAAAACATTGTTAGCCACCAATCGCAGTAGTAATCATTTCGCGAAGATACATACGTATCCAAACAAACACTGGTAGACTGCTCGCATTGGCTGGACTTTGCACAGAGAGATATAAGCAGTCTTCAGCACCAACATCTGCTTGGGGCTCGAGCAATCCAGCTTGTGGGCATTGGGCAAAATTCTCAAACGAAGTGGCAGAGATCACTTCCTTGAGATTGGATTGCAGCTTAGGCTCTTGCGGCGCTTGGAAGCGCAAGGGGCCGATGGGAGGTGAAGCATATTGAATGCCGAGCCAACTGTTGATTGCACTGGAGCCGTTATGCGATCCGCGATAAGATGCATAATCAAGGTGAACGATAAGTTCATCGGTCGGCGGCTGGGCTTCAGCGTTGTTAGATCCTGCAGCTAGAGGGCATGATTGAAGGCCGCAAAGAATGAAAGCGCTCAGCTTCATGCTAGCGACGGAGTAGTTGGTATCGGTAGAATTGTAAAATGGTAGCCACTGACCAAGATGCGCGCTGCTTCAGGAAAGTCTTCGAATTTAAATTACGCCAAATCCAAATGGCTTACTTGCCTCCGCTCCGGAGCAGGCGCAATCAACAACCTTTCCTGGTATGGACGTGCAAGCAATGAGATGCAATGGTTGTGCTCCGCCCCCTCGCGTGGCGCAGAATCTCAAAATTATCTCCACCAAACTAAACCTACTGAGGCGAAGCTGAGCGATAAACTTTCACTCGCCCGGCCATTTGCTTGTTGTGGAGTATGGGGTAGAAACACCAAGTTTGATTTAGGAGCTGAACAACCGAGTGCCGAGATCGGATTTCTCCGTCTGGTGTCGACAATGTCATGTTCCATATTGTCAAAAATTCTCGACGGCCAATCACGTTCATCAGATATTCCACTCGACAAGTACCCCCTTGCTCCCGTATAACTTTCGTCTGGATCACTATCTTTCTTCATCTTAGCTTAATGGCGTTTGCGCTTGCCCAAGGAAATTTGCTCGGGGTGGTGAGATGGCGTTCGCCATGCTTGACCGCCGATTGGTGCTCTGGCTGCTCTGTTTACAACGGAACCAGGTTGCGATTTCGACCCAAAGCTGATGACGAGTATAAGAACATTGCGAATCTGTCACCAATTAATTTCGCGACCTCATACTATCTATCACCTCTATTTGAAAATCGTCCGACTTTTGTCAACACAATTTCCACGACAACAATCAAGGAGCACAAATTTCATCTCACTATGCATGTCTCTAAGTTCATCATGGCGGGTATCGGCAGTACGTCAACGTTAGCAGCCCCAGCAAGTCCGGCAGTGACGAAGGAGAATTCCATCAACAAGCTTGAACTCATTCATGCGCTTCAGCTGGCACCGACGGCCGTGGATCGTGTCAACTTATTGGACGCAGGTGACTGGGTGTACGATTTCAACGCGCCACCAGCGAACGCCACAACTAGCGGAAAGGGAGGCCATACCGTCAAAGCCGATCGCAAGACCTTCCCTGCACTTATCGGTACTGGCGTGAGCATGACTGTTGGCTTCATCGGACCGTGTGGATTCAACACGCCGCACGTGCACCCTCGCAGCTCAGAGATCAATGTGATTGTTCAGGGTCGCTTGGCTACAGAATTCGTAGCCGAAAATGGTGCGAAACCAATCTCGAACTATCTCGAAAAATTTCAGATGACGGTTTTCCCTCAAGGCGCTACACACACAGAGTTCAACCCAGATTGCGATGATGCGATCTTTGTGGCAGGCTTTGCCAATGAGGATCCGGGCGTGGAGCAGATTGCGCAGACCTTGTTCGAGCTCGATCCAGCAGTCGTGCGTGCTGATCTTGGACTACAGGCGATCAACGGCGAGCAGATCGAAGCTTTCCGACAGTCGCTTCCAGCAAATGTGGCGCTCGGAGTCGACTCATGCTTGAAAAAGTGCGGTATTCACAGACGACAGTCCTCTCCAAAGGCATAGGAATCACTGGAAAACACGCCATACAATATCTCCTACGACCTACATTTCTTTGCTCAGCATGAGTCCATAATTTAAATGACAGTGACAATTGAATTACAAATAAGGGTGATTGTTCTTGTCATCGTTAATCTTTCATCTTTAATACGTCATTGAACCGTTGAAGGCCACACCTGCTCTAGCTGTTTTTGGCAAAGCTGACCGAGCTTCATGGTCGCAATCGATGGCTTAATTTACGCAAATGCATTCCTTCGGAGGTTCTATAAACTAGTATGCTGAACGTCTAGCGACTAAGTATAGACCAATGGGAGATAAGAGCGTGCCAGGAGTGTTCAGTCCTTTCATGGTACTGAGAGTAAAAAATCCGACTCGTGCTCACTGGCGCGGCCGAAGCTTTCTTGCTACATTGAGCTCACGCCTACAACTTTCATGATTTATATTTCCTCTCGACTCTCTTCTTCGCTCCTACTTTTGTCGCTCGTCATAGAAGGCAATTCGCAGCAACAGTCATCCAGCTGCCACTCTCACATCATCGTCTTGACCGACTCCGACTTAACCGCTGCTGACATGCTCACCATACTCAACCGCGTCAGGGCGAAAACCGCTCCTTCAGCCCACCCCAGCATTACATTCCATGGCTTTCGTGTTGCCCAATTTATTTCAAGCGCCGTCGTGGGCTCTGTTGTGACGTTTTTTACTTGGCATTTGCACCAAGACGGCTACAGCATGCCATGGACCTTCATCTGCGTGCGTAGTAAACATTCCCACCACACAGTCAGACATGCTCGACTGACAATTGCACTTGAAGCTTGCTTCCGCTGCTTTCTTTTCCATTCTCGCATTGTGTTTCACAATCGTTCTGCACTGCTTTTCGGGTCTCAACCCCCGTGTGAACCTTGCGATCAACTGTTTGCTGGCCTTCATATGGTGCGTCAGTTGGTTCCTTCTCACGTGGTTTATGCGAGGCACATTGGCATACCACTGTGACGTTGCGAAGTGGAAGGAAGAAAACGGCGTGATGGTTTGTAGATACTACAAGTTGCTTTTCTCATTTACGCTTTTTGCAATGCAATTCCTGTCGCGATGTATGACATACATTGACATGACACTATTGGCATTTCCACCATCGGCACTCTCCTTCTGGATGTCATTATTTTCCGAAAGCAGACTTGCCGCGATATCTATCAATTGCTGTGTACAGAATCGACTCGATGCCTCAGTAGGCAGCCACTCGTAGTGTCTTCAATGACGGTGCAATTAATCTCACATATGGCGCTAGCGGCCTCAAGGCTGAGCCTCGCGTGACCCAGTATCTAGGAGGCGCGTCCTCACTCATCGATGATTTGGTCTCGTGGTCACACAGTGCGTCCGAATGTGTCCAACCATATGCCGGGCAAACAAGGCGATAACTCAGAAACTAGGGACAAGCTCTTTGACCGTTCGGGCTATTCACGTGAATTGATTGACAATTTTGATTGGCGATGGTCCCCATCGCATGCATAACACGCTGGTTTTCGCTTACCCGTCTAACTAGCCGTTTTCGGGGAAGCTGACCGAGAAGCTTTGGAGCTCCAGCGCCGAACGTCATCACGCCACAACACGTTCCATTGCCCACACTCCACATGTATTACATGCATCCCGGCGTGTGGCAAACTGAGGAGCATAGAGGTCAAAAGTTCCAAGCTTGACTGGCTCACTTTCCGCAGCAGTCAAACACATGGCCGATCGCTTAGTCGCTCAACCTCGCACATTAAAATTCGAAATTCGCGCCTGTAGAACTTGTGCACGGCGCAAGGTGAAATGCGGTAAGTTGGGAAACTCATAAATTTGGATAACATAATCTGATGTGTCTCAGATCGCACTCCAGAATGCTGCAATAGATGCAAATTAGCTGGTTTCCGATGCCTTGGCTACGAGGACAATTTCGTGTTTGTCCCCAGCAGACAACAAAATCTTCAGGAAAACGCATCTCATCGTGCAAATGCTATCAGGCGAGATGTCTCCCGACAATACACGACCACGGCCTCTACGAGGCTCTCTCGACAGCTCAATTGTCTTCCTCAGATGCGTGATATTTGCATCAACTTTGCACTCACCAACCTGTTTCGTCAACCTAGAAAATTTTCGCCACAAAGCCCCTTAACGCAGAGCTGGTTTGAACTTGCTGCGCAAGCTTCAAATCTTGATGTCATGCCAACCGCAGATGCAATTTTTGCACTATCTGCGGCGTATTTTGGCCGACAGCATCGACACATTGCAGTTCTAAGGCATTCAATGTCTTTGTATAGCGAAGCTTTAACAAACCTGAATCACAGATTGCAAGTCTCAGAGTCTGCTATCACCGACAAGACGCTGCGTGACACCATGACTTTAGTTGTCTATGAGGTTCGTCCATCTTTCCTGCCCCGTATATGGTAGAATGTAGGCCTAGTACTGAATACATTTTTTGAAGATGATCATGAATACTACCCAAAATGGATGGATAATGCATGCCGACGGCCTCTCGAAGCTGTTCCAGCTACGCGGAGCTCTATCATTTAATACAGAATTGGCCTCGGACATTTTCCGCAGTTGTCGGCCGTTAATCGTGAGTAGTACACCTTTCTTGTCAAACGAAGATGTTGGCTTAACTAATTTAGGTCATGCGACACATGATGCTGAAGAAGCCTTGTTTCTTGGCTCTTTCCCAGTGGCAAAACGGAGCTTGGTTAGGCCAAATGCACTTTGCGGGATCTTTGTACCAACTCCATGCGCTCATGTGCTTCATTCCAGGTATACTCTCCGAGGCCGAAATTCTGCGAAATATTTTGGAATTCACACAAGAGTATAAAAATCGTGTCATGGATCTCAACAAACGAATTCAAAAATTAGTACGCCGGCTCTTCTCTTGGAGGCTATTTTGGCTGTCGCGGAACAAGCATGCAGTCAAGGTGTCATCAGATTGTGGTGCACCCGAGTTTGCGTATCCTGCAGTATCTGTGGCAAGGAAATTTTCCTTCGACTGCCTGGAGAATGCAAATGCAAGTGTGCTGTATTGTGCGATGTTCATCGCGCTTTGGCGAGTTGGTGTTGCTGTGTTGGGTCCAGAGTTCAACGTCATAGAAGCATTCACAAGTCTTGACATGACGGCGCTCCCTACTATGTGCGCCACGACCGATTTGATATATCCATGCGCTTCGAATAACGGCCACGACATGGCCCTCGAGGTTTGCAGCATGATCGAGTATCACCTGATGGAATGTCACCGCAGCATGGGTGCTTTCGATCTCATCTATCCGATTTACATGGCTAGATTAGCTTTGCAGGCACGTCCAGATTTGCATCTGGAGCTGAGTGCTCTTTTGAAATGGATTTCCGACCAGGAGTCATTCTCCTTTGCGGAACATATAGTTAAACCGGGGTGAGAACTACATTCATCGCGCGCTAGCCACGGAATTGGCAAGGAAGTGTAGGGTCTTAGCGGCAGTGCATATTCTAGGATAGATAACCGCCCGATCCAGATAAGTGCCGAGAGAAAAGGCGTATAATCGTAAGCTCGACGAAAGGCATGTTCAGTTGGATGGATGCCTATCACTCTAGAGAAATGGGCTATTGATTGATTGATTGATTGATTCGTATAGGCTATGTAGACTCCTAGGATAGGTACTATGCAGCCGTCCCTATTGTTACTTCATGATCAGTCTTTTGGTCCCTCCTTTCATATCCTCCCCTTTCTAGTAGGAGCTAGGGTGTCTACCCCCTTTTGTCATCTCGCTAGGCTATCTAGCTTACCTCTCTTCCCAGGGTTCCGGGACAAAGCGTCCTGTACTAGCTAGGAACCCATGGCAACTATGGCGACATGTTCATGATACTGCGCCAAGTCAAGGATGCCGATCTGGCGCCTTTTCTCTCCACCTCCACGAAAATAACCGTCGACCATCACATGGGCTCAACAGCGCTGCCTGTACACTCTACCACCAGCGAACGCCTGCCGCCGATACGGACCAACTTGAACAGGACGACCACGGGGAGCTTGCAGTCCTCGACGGCGAACTCGGCAGAGCCGATCAAAATAACGCCCAAGGCGAGCATAAGCTCGTCGGACTACTCCTCCCATGACCCGCGCGACCTATACGATACATAGACTCTTCACCACTCGTGAATCAGCCGTCAATGGTCCGCTGTAGGTGAGATGGAGCCTTGTCCGCCGTCTGGAATGGACGGATGCGTCGCGGGCGTTCCGGAGTGCGAGTGTAGGCGCTGCCGAAGGTCTCGAAGTTCAAGCTCTGCTAGGCCGTTTGTGCGATCCTGTTGTTGCTGGGTTCGGGCTAGGGCAAATCCGCACGCTGAAAAATTACAGCTAACTACGTCGCGAACTTGGCCATCTGGCTCAACCTCCTCGTCATCTTCATCACAATGGGACTGATCGCGTACTCGCCGCTTAACTACGCTATATCCACCCTCAGCTCCGCAGCCTCTGCTATCGACCCATCGAGCATAACCCCTGATGCAGCGGGCAACTACCCACCCATAATCAACTACAATGGCATTCCTGTCCTCAACAGCCTGGTGGGCGCAATCAACGGTCTCCTCTCTAGCGTGCTCGCCTACAATGGCGCGTAGCTCTTCATCGAATTCATGGCTGAAACGCGCTGACTGAAGGGCTTCATTCAAGCAATTTGGGGCGCGTGGGGCGCGCGGGGCGCGCAGTGTCTTCATCTGCGCCATTTACATGATCTACGGGTGCTACGTCTACTACTTCCAAGGCCAGTATGCCTACCAGATCTCCTACTAGGGAGTCTCGATCTACAGATGGCAGACGGCAGGCAACATGATTGCGCTCGTGTCCAATCTCATCGCTGTAGGCCTGTACAGCAACATCTGCATCAAAGTATTCTACAACAACGTCCTAATGGACATCTTCTCTGCCCTACTGCTCATCACGCGATCTGGCAAGATGATCTACGCTGTCATTGTCCCGATCTAATGGTGCATCGCCTTCATCATTGCAGCTACGATCCTAGATCACCGAAGTCATAGCGTATGTAATAGGAGGATGAAAATTCTGAATGGCCCGGCGACTTTCAAGATGAAACTGGTTATAAGTCTAAAAGCTTTGTGTTAAGGCGTTGTCTAGCTTTCGGTGGAAACTCTTGGACCAAAGTAACTAATCGATGGACGAAGATGGTAATGAAGAAAATCGTGTCGAAGACGGGCAGCCATGAGTCTAAATAGCGAGAACCTAGAACGAAAACGTTTAGTCATAACCCGTCTCTCCCCGTGCAAGTTGCAGGGGCGATTTAATTGATTCATTAGACCTGCCCGTCACGTGCCAATGGCAATGCCATGCTCAATGAATCTGTAGCTTCATCCGAGCCAAAGGTCGACGATTGCAAGCCATCATGACCCGGATTTTCGAGCCTTCGAGGAGACAGACGCCGGTGGTTAATCGGATGGATTCCACGACCTTGTTGTGGCTTGGAGCAGCAGGGTACATCACTTGATGCGAAGAAAGACAGATACCGGAGGTAAGTCAGAGCCGCAAACAAGACGCAAACTCAAGTTCAATGGGAGTGTGTCCGTCTTCGCAGCCGCTTTGCGTTTGAATCATATTCAGGAGCATGCTCGTCCGCCGACGTATCCGATTCGGAAGATTCTATCACAATGACAAACGAGACATTGGAGTTGCTTTCAGTTCTGCTGCCAGTCCTCGTATCCGTCCACATCCTCTGTGCTACTCCGTTCGCGTTGGCGATGAAGCGATCACGCTGTTGCTGTGTCCATTCTCTCGCGTTCCGGTATGCTGCAGCACCCTGACGGAAGCTATCTGGTGTGTCTGTCATGGCATAAGCTCGCAGTTGACTCGTGTAGTACTCCGCCCCGCCTGCACCTCCAGCGGACGGCCTCGGGTGTGTCGCGTACATCTTCAGCTGGCCGTCGCTATACGTCGCTGCCAGGGTATACGCATTCCCATCGTACACCGGCATGGGGTTACCGTAGTTCTGAAGCTGGAGCATTCCCCGAGCGCCGACTGCGCCGTCACACATTGCTTGCCGCTGCGCCACATCCGGCTTTCCAGACGCGCTCTTGCCCTCTAGGAAGAAATTAGGCGCCGCCGGCAGGCTCGTGCGGCGGGAAGGTTCGATGTAGGGGGCGAGGTCACGGCGGACACGGCGGTGAATCTGCGCTGGGTTCGCTCCGTAATACCAAGCGGAAGAATGCTACGTCGCCTGCCGAGTCGTACTGTTGGTCCTTCGATCCTGCGATTACGGGGATCACGTTTGCCATTGCCTTCGACTCGGACTTTGCCCTGCGATTGCTGTCCTGGAAGTCTTCGAAAGCGCCCTTTGAAGATGTAGACGGTGATAGCGACGGCCTTGGCCGTGACAGGATTTCACGGATCTCTTTTACATTTTTAGGCTTCGGAGGTCTGTTTTCATTCGTCGTTCGATTTACATCAGGATATACGCCATTATCAATCATCTTTTGCTCAAACTCGCCGCTGTACGGCGTGGTCGATTTGGCTTTGCCCGTAGCACTGCTCATTGACGTTCCCGAGGTAGATCGCCTCTTCCGGCTCTGGGAACTTGATTGGCTCATGGCGATTTCGGCGGTAGGTTGGTCGGAATACTAGACAGGGTTAGCTCCTTTCTTTCTCATTGTTCCGAGAAGTCCGCCTTGGACTCATGTTTGGGACTTCCACAAGAGTTTGCCGAGTACATGAGGCTCGTGAAATCGATCCTGCAAGGACAGCTGCCGAACTACGCAACGCTGCGGGACCTCTTCCGCCGAGTGGCCCGTAAAGAGGGGATAGAATATGACAACGTCTTTGACTGGACTGTACGCCTGTACCTGCAGCAAGCGGAGTAATTAAGTGCAGGTCTCGAGTCTTCCCTTAAGCGAACTCATTATCCGACGAGTGTTAGGACGTTGAAGCCCTTCGGCTTGGTCTGGTGGACGTAACGATTAATTACAAGAATGCTATAGAGACTACTCTGCGGAACTGGAGTACATGGAAAGCAGCAAATTTCTTTGTTCGTACGAAAGCTGGGATAGCTCGTGACCTGCTTTCATGTTTCGAACCCAGCTAAAAATAGCGTTGGCGCCAAACTCGAAACCGTGCTATTAGCCAGTTTCAACTTCACAGCTTTCTTCTGCATCCGCTGCTCGCCTGGAGAGTGCTCGCCCGGAGAGTACTCGCTTGGATCTAGAGCATTCCACTATCTAAACGCAATCAGACTACTGAGAACCATGATTGCGTCATTCATGTAGTGAACAGATTTCCATCACTCGATTTCATATATTTCTGGCAATTTATTACGTCCAATAGATTGGTTTCTGAGCTTCGGTCTATGCACGTAAGGTCGCGTACGCCGCAACGACGACATGATCAACTTGATCTTGAAGGTGAAGGGAACTAATCAAGCCCTTCAAAATCCGAAAGAACTAGAACCGGCGAAGTCATACGATATGGACATCGGAGAGATGGTAAGACTAAGCGGACAGGATGCTCTCGGCCTGGCGTTTGATCGCAACACTAACACCCACATTCCAATGTTTTGGCGGCAAGCTGGCCAATGACGATCGAGCATCCTGTTCACCAGTCACTGTCCTGCTCCCAAGGCCAGGATCGCTGCAGAGTGGTGAAACCGTGTGGTTCTTCGCGAGAGCTCATTGGTCGCCAGTCCAGCGCGTTAGTCATTGAGGCAATGTGGGCGCTGAGGATCCACACATAGGCTCGAGGGAGACACCACAAATCGTCCCACCAGCTTCTTTAGCACTGCTCTCAGAACCATTAGCTGATATGACTGAGCGAGCAGCTAACTACTGGTCCGTGAAGATTGACGAACTCCGCCGACATGGCTCACACTCACCGTTGCTCGACGAGCGGCAAGAAATAACTGCTGACTTGAACGCAGGTTCGCACATACTTGTGTTCGAGCACAACAGGGTCAATAACGCGAAATGTCGTGCTTTCAAATGTCTAGCTAAGGAACAACCTCGGCAGGGGGACGAAAAGATTCGCTTAGCATACCGTCTCAATCTGCAGGCTACACAGATCAATGACACTCCTTGGTCTCAATTGGAGAAGCCCAATCGCCGCTTCTTCCACGTCTCTTGCTTCGAAGCCATTGGCATAGACATTGCGCAGTACATCAGTCTGCCACCCGAGCGTGTCGTGCGCTCCACGTGGGGTGGGGGTTATGGAATTTCTCACGAATATTTCCACCCAGCAATAGTCGACTGGGTCACGAACAACGGCAAAGCATTCGACGCCGGACTGTACGACCATTACCAAGAAGCCCTCAAAGTCCATCAGGAAAAGGTGGATGATATGTTCAGCGTACATTGGATTTCCTGCTCGGCAGAGAAATGTACTTGCAGCGTGCCGCTAGTGAGGCCGAATAGCTGCGATTTCTTCGCTGAAGAGCCTTCTAAGCGCAGCCTTACAGATATTCTCCTTCATGTCATGGGCGCTGACCATCTCATGCCACTTCCAGAAGGCTTTGGCATCTTCCCGCTTGAAGTACTCGGAGAAGTTCCAGCATCCCTCGCGAAGAGAGCTTGCACCAATGAGGACGCTAGCAATGGAGACACCGAAGCGGGAGTGGAAGAAATCCATCATAGGGACGAAGAGAGGTGAATTGAGTATGATATCTCCATACATTTTTACTACCAAACATATTACGAAGGGATTACGGCGCACCGTTGCCGAAAGCAGTCTCTATTTAAATTCTATGATCTTACGTCAACGTCTTGTGAATGGTTGCGGCATGGTTCTGCAGATGCATTTTGTGACTGAGTGTCTCATCGCAGAGGGGGTGGGGACACTCGATGGGCAGCCCATCTGAGTAATGTCGCAAATGTTTGCGATGAAAATGCTTCTTCAAGTCGCTGCGGCTGTGGAATTCTTTCGTGCGCAGCTCCAGTAACAGATTTTCCTGTCCAAGACAGAAAATACATTGAGTTGGTAAGCATTCGAAGGAAAATTTCACCAAATTAGCCTTCGAACGAGTCTCCGACTCCGTATCTTGACCTTTGTCACTTGCACGATGAATCTCCTCCTTCGGACGACAGACTTGAGGAACACGCCATTCCTGACGTAGGCTGAGCGCTGCTACCGCGCTGATAGCTTCCGAGCGACGCTTACACTGTTCTGCCGGATCGTCTGTAGCGAATGTGAAGAGGGCCCCAATTGCCCGGCAGCGCTCCTTGCTAAACAGGGCTTGCGCTCGCTGCGGTATGACATGCTCCAGTTCGATGGGGGTTTCACCCAACTGGATGTCGATGTCAGCAATAGGCTGCTGTTTCCGGAAACAGGCCTTGGTCTCTGCGACAGCGAGTTCGCGTATCGCCTTCATTTTGCTCTGGTACTTTCGACTGGCGTCTTGGTACGCATCAGAGAGACGGGTTCCTCTCGTCTTCGAAATGGTTCCGTATTTCTCGCGAAGCTTCTTCGCCAGACCGTTTCGAAACCTGAGGAGCAGTTTGACCTCGGCATGTCGTTTCACTTCTGCTCACTGCTTTTTACTCAAATTCCTTGGCCGGCGTGGGTCAATGGATCGGGTCATGCCACTGGCCGCCCGTATGACTGCCGTTTACGGAGCGAGGCCGGGGTAAATCGCCTGCGTATCAGACGTGATATACCGCGACAGGTAGTTGTGCTGAAAAACAGCCGAGCTGGCATGCTGTAAAATAAGATTGCGTTGGGAATCGCTAATCAGTCCTAGTTCGCAGTCAGCGCCGTACGAGTACTCGACGGCCGGGCGAACTCACTGCTGCTGTCCAGCGCTTCGCCAGCACCCCGACCGACGAAAACATTACGGTCCAACGGGGAGCTCGAACCCAGTCACCTCGCCCAGCTCTTTTAATTCGCTGCGGAGCCAGTTGTCCGTCGCTGGGGCAGCGCGCGCCGCCCGGCATCCGTTGACTGAATTGACCAACCTGCGGAACACTGGGATTCCGTACTTCGCCTCTTTGATCGGGAGCGGTAGCTGATTCAATCCGGGAGTGACACGCAACCTGAACAACTCCTCCGGTCCGATGGGATTCTCGGCTGCGAACGCTTCGTCGGCGAACATGAGACTCAGCCGCATGATTTGTGAACAGAGAAGGAGGCACGGCTCACTAGGAACCTCGGGTATGGGGAAGGTGTTGCTTCATAAAGGTGAGGAATTACTTCAACTGGTCGGCATCCTAGGCTTCGGTACGTACGAGTCTTTCGTTCCCATATAGCTTTTGGTATTCGTGAACGTAATGTCAACAATGAGTCTCGGCCATTCGCTTCCTGCGGGGTCTCGAAGTAAGGCCAATTTGAGATGTTCATAGCGGAGACTGAGAAGCGCTCCGGGGCGATTCCCGGTAATTCCTGCGAGCTGTAGTTATCAGCAATGCCAATTGCACCCTCAGTCGCTCGTGCTCTAGTGGCATCTCGCTCGAGCTCCACAGCGTCCTCAAGAGCTCGAATTCGTCTTCAGCCCGCATGATAGGCTTGGGCTTCTTTTTCGTGCTAAGCTTGAACTCCGCCGCCAGACGTTGTCGGACCTGCTCATTCTTAGCATCCCTGTCACGAAAAGCGGTCCTACGCATACCCCATGCATCTGGCTCTTGATCAGCGGATCGATTTCATGTATGCCCGTTTCTTTCCGCCGCACAAGGCAGAACGCGTTCCAGTAGGTTAGCAGGGTGCTCGCTGAGCGGAGGGTCTCGCTCCTCTCGCGCAGCAGCCAGTGGAAGAAGTTGTGGAGAACCGTGATCGGAAAGAGTCGCAGCGTCTCGATCGGGTCTTCGGACCGAAAGGCGCAATACCTAGGAGCGGTCAGAACGCTGTGCATGCAGGCGGTGGCAACTTAGCCAGATAGATTCTGGAGCCTCTTCATACTCCACTGGACAATATGCTGGCTATGGGAGCAATGGATACGCCAATTTTGCCCGCTTCAAAAAACAATGGCATGTTTATCTTGATCAGAGTACATGATTAACCTCGTGCTGATTGAATATTTAGGCCGTCAGCTCTTTTGCAACAGAGAGGGATGTTTCAATTCGATTGATGTCTGCAAGCAGACTTAACAAGGTGGTACAAATAATGAAGAACATGAGATAATGTACAGAGTAGATCGTAAAGACGCTTCTGGCTTTAGTTAACTTATACGCAGAACAATTTGACTAATCCGCCCTCTCTCTTGCGCAGAA
Source organism: Acrodontium crateriforme (assembly GCA_033807595.1). NCBI lineage: Eukaryota > Fungi > Ascomycota > Dothideomycetes > Mycosphaerellales > Teratosphaeriaceae > Acrodontium > Acrodontium crateriforme. Next base: position 1,195,098 of record CP138591.1, on the reverse strand, counting down.
GCTCAGTCATTCAAGGCATTCAGGATCCTCTGAAAGCAGAGGCGATAGCCTGCGAGACCAAACTCTGGTCTTTCCACGTCCCATCACTGTTCTGCGTTGGCGTTTCAGATAACGTGTAAGCAGTGTCAAAGCTTCCCGCAGCCCAGGTTGTGAAGCCAAGGTAGACATCGCTATTCTGAGCAAGATATTTGAGTTCCTGGCTAAGATACTGGATGCATGAAGCAACGTTTCCACCGCCTGTCTCGGTGAGCATAGCTTGTCTGCCATTGCTTCGTAGCCATGTTGCCAGCGGAGCGAAAGTATTGTCGATGTTGTTAGTCACACACTCCGCAGAGCTGCCGCTATTATCTGAGTCGAGATACCTGTGCACATCGAAAATAAGACCAGTCTTAGTGCCGTCTGGGTTGGTCACTGCATTGAGCGCGGCAGCCGAACCAGAGGAGATAAAGTCTCCAGCGGATGCGAAGCTCGTTCCAGGGAGCAGGATCAAGTTATTGGCTCCGGCTTTACGAATTGCAGTGACCGCAGCTTGTACGGTGGCAGCCCAAGTTGAGATATCGAGGTTGTGAGGTTCATTCATCAGACCGAAGGCAACTTTAGAGTTGGAGGCGTAACGTCCAGCGAGAGCACCCCAAAATGCGGCGAACTGAGCATTTGTTGGTCCGCCTTGGCCGATAATTGCTCCATTGTATCGAGCATAGTTGTGAATGTCGATTTCGCAAAAAGCGGCGCCAGCATCGACGCATCCTTGCACCAGTTTATCGTATGTGGCAAGGTTTGCTGCATTTAGAGGGTTGCCGAGTTGGTCATTTACCAAGTACTGCCAGCTCGTAGGGAGACGAAATGCATTGAAGCCATCATCCTTGACAAAGTGTTTCATCTGACCAAGTCTGTTTGCGTGTCAGCGAACATCTGCTAACGAGGATGTAGTGACACTTACCCATCGTTTCCGTTGGGGAGTAATGGAGGATAGGCTCCCTGGACAGTACAAGTACCATCAATGGAACACCCAAAGTCAAATCCAGCAATGTTGATACCGCCGTACTTCAATTTTCCTGGTTGCGATGTTGAAGATGACGTTGGATGATGAGTGGTAGATACTGCAGTGGTTTTTGTCTTGAAAGTGGTCCTTGGTTTCGACGTGGTACTCGACGAAACAGACTTGGAGCTTGTTGGCGATACGTTCGACGACACTGGCAGACACTGCGAGTAATCTGTCGCACAGTCAGCATTATTATGATATCACGGTTCATTTTGGGTCACTTTACAATCGTTCTGATAGGTACAAACACTGCCAGCATCGCACGTGCCGCTCCCATTCCAATTTTTCCCTCCGCATTGTCCATAGACGCTTACTGCATTTGCCTGTATAGCAAAAGCTGCGGTAGAGACGAGAACAGCCTTCATCTTATTTTGGAGAAAAGACAAGAAGTTGAAGAGTGGTTTGATGGAATATCCTAAGAAGGGAATGCATCGATACGAGTTTATAAAGGCAAGCTTGTTCCTGATATTTGTTGGCAAACATCATATTTTGCCGGAGAGACTTATCCGGGGGCCGGAAAAATCTCACATCACTATGAAGAACTTACGGGTCTGAGAAATATGAAGTGGCTGAAGTTGTTTCAAAAGGGCAAGGTCGCGCTGGGCCATCCTTTCCGGTCCAAACGTTTGGCGCTGTCCTTCTGACGGTGCACATGAAAATCGATGCCGTCTAATTGGCGGGCAGAAGCCTGCAAAGAAGCATGTGCCGGCCTAAAGGAGCATTATCCTACCTATGTATGCTTAGCAATAGTATTTTAAATGCCTCAGCTATGTATCAAACAGGGTTTATATTCGACGCCAATTTGCTTCTCCACTCCTTAGTTAAAGAAGACGTCCGGGGTAGCTTTTAGCCGGAACACGCCACGTCGTTAGATGCTTTCCAGCATCGTCCTGGTGATCAAATAAGCACAATACCTGGAAATTCGACGTCCGCTTCAGCTGATCCATGAACAAGAATGTAACAGTCAATGCATGAAGTCGAGCCTGGGTTTTTTTTTGAGGGTTTTCTCCGGCATATTTTCCCGTCGAGCCGTCGATCAAGATGTTGAGATCGCGGTGAAATTCGCCGGTGCTTTCTAGCTTTCGATCGTCCATCTCCACGTGAGATTCAGGAACATTTACTTTGTCCGGGTGGCGCAAGGCGGGGAACGATAAGTGGATCGATGTTGCAGGGTTCCTCCACTCCTCTCCGGCTTCGTGCAATCTCAATTGGACGGACGGAGATTAAATGGGTCAGCAAACTACTAGCCCACAGCGGAGAACATGTCCATAGTTGGAAATTGAAACACCGTGAAACAGACTGAGACGACGCTGGAACGAAAACAGAGGTGATGCCACCGAGCAAGACGTGAGTACCACCTGGTCGAATGATTTAACGCCGTGCAATTTACTACTGTATACAATTTTGACCCAGTGGTTAAAAACCGATCTCGCAACCAAAACCCGGCTAAGAACAAAGTTGGGAGACTCCGTGTCTCGGACTACTGCAATAATGCAGGAGTCGAAGCGCCGGTGGAAAAGTCTTGTGACGTCTGGAGTCCATATCCCCGGTTGAATTGATCGAACGTGAATGGAGCGAAAACATTGACATGACATGGAAACCTCCTGGCGTTCTCCGTGAGGAAATATACCGGATCAATAAGATCAAAGAGCTTTGATTGGACAGGTTCATCCTAGCTTGCATATGGCTTCCACTTCAATGGTTTTGATCCGGAGGAATTTATTCGAACACGACCACGGTTTGGCATATAAATAAAGACGGTGACTAGTCCTGCTACACAACTCCTGAGGACAGCAACTGTTTAGTTCAATCAATACCTTCAGTAAACTACACAATGTCGTCCGCAGCATATGCGATCCTCTCCTTGGCCTCTTTGACAGCAGCTCAGCTCGTGGGTACTAAGCAAGCTGAGACACACCCTTCTTTGACCTGGTCCAAATGTAGCGCAGGAGGATCTTGTGCCACTCAAAACGGTAAAGTGGTCATCGATGCCAACTGGCGCTGGGTTTACGATGAGAATCTCAACTCCAACTGCTATACGGGCAACACCTGGAACGCCGCCGCGTGCCCAGACGACAAGACTTGTGCCGCTAATTGCGCTCTGCAAGGCGCCAGCTACGAGTCTACTTACGGTGTTACGACTTCCGGAAGCTCACTTAAGCTTGATTTTGTTACCCAATCATCCCAGAAGAACGTTGGCTCTCGAATGTACTTGATGGCAGATGACAGCCATTACGAGGAATTCACTCTCAACAACATGGAATTTACCTTCGATGTCGACGTTTCAAAGCTTCCTTGTGGTGTGAATGGTGCCCTTTACTTTGTTTCCATGGACGCTGACGGCGGTATGTCCAAATACCCAACGAACAAAGCTGGTGCGGCATACGGTACCGGCTACTGTGACTCTCAATGTCCTCGTGACTTGAAGTTCATCAACGGACAGGTCAGTCGTCTCGTATCCCTTTCATTTCCGAGTCGAATTCATACTCACTGCACCAAAGGGCAATGTCGAAGGCTGGAACCCTTCTGCCACCAACCCGAACACCGGTACTGGCGGGCACGGCTCTTGCTGCGCCGAGATGGACATCTGGGAAGCCAATAGCATCTCCAATGCAGTTACACCTCACCCATGTGATACTGCCAGCCAGACCATGTGTTTAGGTGACAATTGCGGTGGTACATATTCGTCAAATCGCTATGCCGGCACTTGCGATCCAGGTATGTTCAGGTGATACGTCCTAACAAATCATAACGTCTGCTTACGTCTCATTAGATGGTTGCGACTTCAACCCATACCGCATGGGTGTCACCAACTTTTTCGGTCCAGCGCGTACGGTTGACACGAACTCGGTGTTTACAGTTGTCACGCAGTTCATCACTGATACCGGCACTGCTAGCGGCACTTTGAAAGAGATCCGTCGTCTGTACGTCCAGAATGGCAAAGTGATTAACAACGTTTCCTCCAAAGTCGCCGGCGTCACTGGCAACTCGCTCACTTCAGCCTTCTGTGATGCTCAGAAGAAGGCATTCGGCGATACAAACACCTTTGATAAGCACGGAGGATTCAAGAGCATGTCTGCTGCGACTTCTAAAGGCATGGTTCTGGTCATGTCTCTCTGGGACGACAGCTCTGCAGCACGAATGCTCTGGCTGGACGGAGACTATCCAACAACAAAAGCATCCTCCACGCCTGGTGTCGCTCGCGGAACCTGTCCAGCGGATAGCGGTAAGCCATCCGATGTCGAATCCAGTTCACCCAACGCATACGTTACCTTCTCCAACATCAAGTTTGGTCCGCTCGGCTCGACCTACGGCGGTTCTGGTTCCAACCCCTCCTCGTCGTCCGCAAGCACATTATCGACAAAGGTCTCCACCACTTCTGTTTCCACTCAATCATCTACTTCCGGCGCCACACAGACTCATTACGGTCAATGCGGAGGAGAAGGATACACTGGTCCAACGACATGTGCAAGCCCCTACACCTGCAAGTACGCTTCCGAATATTACTCGCAGTGCTTGTAGTCACACACATGAAATGAATACGGACAATTGGGAGCATCCACTCATGATTTCAAGCATCTTTACAGTCATAGCACCTTTGGTTCTGCATCTCTGCATCCGTCCATGAATGTATGGAGGCAAAGCAAGAAAGGATATACGAGCCCAATACCTCGAACTGTAGCTATACAGCTTGATCAATATGCCGCCGTTCATTTCTTTATTCATTCATTTTCCACAAGATTTCTCCCAGTAGTGCAGTCATCTCTATTCCCTTTTGATAGCCCCACCACCCCAAACCCCAAGCACAACCGCGATCCTCGTAAGCACAAACGGCACCGTTGTAATAGTAACCACCCAATCCGCCGTCGTCCATTCTCCAACCCTTGCATAAACGCTCCAGCCCCCAACCGCCTCAGCAGTAGAATGCAAATAGGCAAAATCGCTCAGCAACATGCCAGTACACAATAATCTCCAAACGCGCATATCGTCGACAAGTCGCAGCACAACCGCTTCAGTGAATGCAAAGTGTAACCACCCGCCGGCGAGTTGCGTGTAGACGAATTGCGTGCCCGGTTGGATTTTGGGAAGGGCTTCGCGCGTCAGTGTTGCGAGGTAGTCGCCTGGCTTGGTGAAGGCCATTAGGACGCCGCCGAGGGCAAAGACGGGTTCAAGTGAGAGGAGGAAGAGGCGGGGGATGAAAGGGATCGCGATGGATGCTTTGGTCGCCATTTTGGGCGGTACGTGAGGGACTTTTGAGAGTTTACGCGAATGATATGTCCTTTGTTGATGGGTAAACGTTGTCGGGATCGGTATGACGTTTCAGCTGTGGAGGTTGAGATCAGGCTGAAACGTTTATCGATAAGTGAGAACGACACTCGTTATTCGTCATTAACGCAGAAAAGCAATTCATTCAAGTTGAGAATCAGGCAGAAAATGATCGTTGTTCTAAGCATACAAATGACCAAACTTGGAGCAGCTTGGATGAAAGCAAGTCGCCATGAATTTGTTGGAATCTATGAAGCCAAAGCTTCTATATTGAACCTCGGCATTGCAACCTATACTATACATGCTTTTTCACCCTGCACATCACTTACTTCCGCGCTTTGTAAAGCGTCGCACTATCAAGAACCGTTCCATTTGAACTTGCAACAAATTCATGAGTCAAATGCGTCGCATTGTGGAATTTCAACTTGCTCCAGCCATATGCCGAATCCTCAGCATACCTGGAAAAGGTTTGAAGAGGTCTAACAAGGGTATCCAATCCATCGTAATGACCAGCAGCGCCATTGGTAATATACCAAGGCGCTCGAGGATTCATTAAGCCATTAGGGTCGACGACAAGGTTATAAATTGGCGCAATGCGTTCGTAAGCATGAACGTGGCCTGACAAGACAAGATCAACGTTGTGTTGGTAGAAAAGCGGCTCAAAGACATCTTTGCATTCCCAGCAAACGGTAGAGGACTTGTTTTGGGCAGAAATATACCATGGACGATGTCCACTAACGACAATCCAGGGTGTCTTGGAGCGATCGACGGAGGCTAGGTCTTTGGCGAGCCAGTCGGTCTGCTGGTCCATATACCTGGCGAATGGACCGGTGTCTTCATTTTCGGAGCCGCCGACTTCGTCTGGGCCAACGAAACCGTGTCCGAGATCTGTTTCGGTGTCGAGTTGAATAAAATGGGCCATTCCGTGGTCGAAGGAATAGAAGAAGTTTTCCAGACCATTGCTCTCTTTCGAGGGCATGCGGAAGTGGTTGCGGTAGCCGGTGAAATTGGTTTGGCCTGGCATGCAAATGGACACATCGTAGGTGATGTTGTGGACTTTGTCGGTGGTGCCGCCATTGTCGCAGTTGGCTTCGTGGTTGCCAGGTCCGACCATATATGGCTTCAACGATGTAATGGGCGCCATCTCTTCGTAAAACTCATTCAAGATCCTCTCATAGACTTTGGCACCTTCTTCGACAGTGGTATTGGGAAGGAATCCTTGGATTTCTTCCTTGAGCCAGTAGTCAGCGTACGCAATGTCACCCGGATGCCAGAGAAACTCAAATTCGTTCAGAGAAGCCTGTAGTGACTGGATGGTGTTAATCTCGCCCGGCTGCAGGGGATGACCGCCTCCGTGGGTGGTAAGTCCGTCAGCGCCCATCGTACCCATGTCGACGACTACAGCAACCTCAAAGGGCTCGCAGTCACCGGCTTTGCGGCTAGTCTTGAATGTGTACGGCTTGGAAGCAAAGGAGAAGCCAGGTTGATAGTAGTATTGTGTGTTAGGCTTGAGACCAGTAATCTTGACATGGTTGTTATATGTGGTCGATGTAGGATATGTGACAGAGACATCGGAGAAGGCAATTTGATCCAGCCGGTACGGCGAGGTACCATATCTCACGATTGGAATTTCGACTTTGTGTTGGGTGTTCCAGCTGACGTGCATTCCCTTGTCGCCAGCATATGCCAAGCGAACCTGCGAAGGAGCAAAAGCATTACCAACCGAGGATGACGCTGCACCGACAGCAGCAAAGGCTGAGACGACCATGGAAGAGCGCATGTTTGCTGCCAAAAGTGAATGTCTCGACTACTGGATGGAGACCAACAGCACGCAAACTCCCCTGTCTTGATATAAGCTCATGTGTTGAGCGTGTAGTCGGCCATTGCAGATCGACTGATGCAAGTTGCAACCAGTGAGAAGCGAGCGAAATGTCAGTTCCTTTCGACCTGCCTATAATGGACGCCTGTCCAATCCGCCCTGGCGGGGCAGCCTCTCAGAATCAAGCATTGCAAAACGTGGGATGCCCCACGTGGGGCGAACGAGGCGGCAAAGCTTATTTCTCGCGATGAACCTGGAATCGATCGTCTTGTTCAACAATTTCCCTCGGGCCGGTGTCTCTATTGCGTGCTTATTTCGTAGGCCATCGTCGTGACCGGGCGTTCCTACTTTTGCCCAACGAGACTCTGTTTTGGAGCCACACAAACATCATACGGAAGGAAACTTGGATACTTCAGCCAGGAGTTAGCATCGACTCAAATCAGTATACTGCCAGGGAAAATGGGCGTTCGTCCTTAGTAGACTGTTTATACACGTCCCAATCTGCGTCCTCGTTGTTGCGTTTGCAAGAACCTTGCTTGCCTTCCACATTCGCAACCTGCCACCTGATACCCACACAAATATCACAGAAATCGCCAAAGAAAGCTACTCTGAACGGAGCTTCAGATCATTCACTTATTGGATACACATCCTCCAACCTTCTATCACGTCTTTCCCCCTTTCCTCGAAGCCAACTCCCACGGCCATCCCCAAAAGTTACACGAATTAAATGTCCACCCGCTATTCCCGGTTCGATTTTCATGCTGCACCTCATAGATATATCAGCAATGTAAAATGCGAACAGTTGTGTGAACCCATTCCAGACTTCCCCGTTTCCATAATCTTTCGCATTAACTCCATGATTCCCCATCCTTATGAACAAATCATGCCCATGTCTCAAATCATCGTTCAAATCCTGCTTGCCTGTTGATTTCTCTATCTCAGGAGCGATGAACGATTTCTCAAATGACTAATGATGGTCATTCGGCCTGCCTATTCTAGCTGGCAGCGTTTAGTTTGCGGATGTAAACGCTATAGACATGCGCCATTTCAGATGCAATATAAACATGAACGAGAAAAATCCATAAACCGTTATGGATAAAATAAATCAAAAGTGCTTATAAGCATCTCTGAATTTCTCCATTCCGAAACAAGAATCCGAATTTTCTTCAGGTAGTCATAGCGGTGATCTGTAGCGCTGCCAGACCAGAACGAAGCGAAAAGTCTTGTAGTCGTACCAATTAGAAAGTCAAACACTTCAAGACTCAATTTTGAATGATTACCACACTCGGCGAGATGGCGTTTACCCGACTTTCATCATCGTCGGATTCAAACTCGGTAGCTGCGCACCATTCAGCTGACACTGGCTTCACGTTGTTCGAAAGACAACGCTAAAAAGACGTGATCTGCGAGTAATAGACGAAACCAGTAACATCAAAACAAGAAGCCTAATTAAACCCCCAAATCCCCTCAGAGGTCCACTCTCAAAAAAAATCCCAGCCTTAAAAACACCACCACCGCGACGAAAATCGACGAAAGTCTATTGGCTACAGCAAAGACGGGAGCTAGTGGGCGTACATGCGCACTTGCACAGCCTGCAGGAGCTCTTACTTTTTCAGGCATGGTGCAGATTAGAATGCATTTTGATCTTGGGAACGTGCTGTTTGCCTCGTGATCGTTTCAAGTCGCTGTGGCGGAGTAAGACGGTTCAAAGGTTTGGCGCGGGTGAGACGTGGTCGACGCGCTTGATCAATGACAGGATGATGATAGATTCTAATCGGAATGTTACAACGCACAAGAAAGTGCAATTAGTCCGGTTATCAATTAGTCCGGTTCTACATTTATTTGTGGCACTTCGAAATCGTCCAAATCGAAATAAAGCACCGTAGCCTGCCCCTAAACCTTCGTTCATTACAGCCCAGAATGAGCCACCAACGCCAATTTCGATTCCATCCCATCCGATCCCATGAATAAGCCGAGCTACGTCGTTATTCTTCGCCGCTGTCGCCACCGCTATCTTCACCTAGCTGAAAGCGTACTTTGGAAGTCTTCTTCCGGTGCGTCTTGGAAGCATCAGCAGTGGCGATTGCGTTCATTTCACTCATTAATCTTTCGACGGCCTCAAGAACAGTAGCTCGGTATGAAGAGTCTTCGCATTCCTACTGCATATCATCCTCGGCCGGCTTGAGCTCGAAATTGGGGCATTCGTAGAACCATTGGGATGATTTGTCCCATTTGTAGGCCTTGAAGTCGACGCCGTAAGGCTTTGGCTCGAGGCAGTAAAGCATGCCAAGAGGGACGTCAAGGTCGGCGACCTCTTCGCGCTTGAGGCCACGGAAGTATGCCAAAAGCACACGCGAGACAGATCGGTGGCCGACGAGAAGGACATGATCTGTCATGCGCTCTAATTCAACGATGACTGGTCGCAGGCGATTGATGATATCGAGATACCCTTCGCCTCCAGGACCAGGGTAGCGATAATGAAGTTTGTCGCTCTTGCGGCTTTGGTATTCGTCTGGGAACTGGGAGGAAATGCACGAGTACGTCAATCCTTCCATGACACCAGCGTTAAGCTCGTCAAGCATGCGCATCTGCTTTGTATCGTACACCTCATCATTAAAGTATTGTGCAGTTTGAATACTCCGCTTCAGCATAGATGTCCAGACACAAAAATTGCTGGGTTCGAATCCTGGAACGTTGGCGCCATCAATCTCTCCGGTGAGACCATGGAAGCTGCTCAGTCGTCGTTCTTGGCCTGGAGATTGTGGTTGATAGTATGGGTTTGGTGGTGTGACATCGCCAGGTTGTGGTGGGAAATGAGTCTTTGCCAAGTCAGCAATCTTCTTTTGATCCCACTCTCTACGTTTCTCATCCACAAAGCGCGCAAGCGATTTGGCATATTGATGGCCTTCTGGCGACAAGTCACTATCGCCTCCAATCTTTCCTGAAATGTTATCCATGCTCAAGCCATGTCGTGTAATCCAGATCTGTCTTGGTGCAAGGTTGAAGTTCAACAGGTAGTAATTTGCCTGTGCCGACAGAAAGCCTCGAATTTGGTGGCTGATGATTTTTCGACCAACATCGATCATTTGGATATACGGCATGTTGTTCTGTTCCTCGTATTCACCAAGGGGAACGTATGCTTTCTCGTAGACGGCTACACGCTTCTTGAAATCCTCTAGGGCAATGGTCGGGTCCATATCCCTGTAATCGGGACCGTTGAGCTTCAGGCGCATGTTCGCTTCGAGGAGATCTTGGTCAACACATCTCGATTCGAGGAACAAGACGTTGAGATCTGGTCCAGCGCGTTCTCGAATACGATCAATGACCATTTTTCGTCGTGCCATTGTGCTGTTTGTCGCATCCAGAATACCAACGCTGCCGCCTTGATAAAGAATGTAGTCAAGAAGCTCATCCAGGGTTTCTCGAGCGACTTGTTCACGGATCTGAAATGCTTTCTTGTTGCATGGATCAAAGAACGAGGCGTTGTGGTCCATGGGTTCCTCCTGCTCGTCTGTTTGGTTGTCGGCAGAAGGTACATTGTTTTTCATGACTGGACTTGTGGGCTCACCCATATCGGGCTTTTGCAAGGCTATACTTGCAGCTCTGTCTCGATTTGAGTGATCGTGGATAGAATATGCTGGGTCTTGGATTTGTGCGCCGTTTGGAGGGGTTGCAGGTGGTTCGAGTTTCTTCTCGCCGTTCAACAAAATCTTTGCGACTGACGCTGGCTGAGATGGGATGGACTTGGAAGACTCTGAAGCCAGTGCCACGCCGCCTGTCGGTGTAGTCACGAGACTGGGTCGATGACCAGATGCCCTCGCAATCTGGCTCTTGGTTTTCTCCAGCGAGTTTGGACCACCTGCAGCCACTCTTCGACGTTCTCCCACGTTGAAGATTCTCGTGTCATGTTGCAGCCAATTGAGATATCGTGCAAGTTTCTTTGTGATGTAACTCTTTCCACGAGCAGGCAAGCCTACCATGACAATGACCAACTTTGCACCAACGTCTCTTTGCGCTATCCGACCATCTGGCGATACCTTGCTTTTGGTTAGACCTGGAATATCCAAAGTCGTCGGTCTCGACCGTGGTGTCGATGTGCCCGATGTTCCAGCTCTGTGTTGCCCCGGGGGTCCGAGGGAGAAGGGATCTGAGCCCGGCGTGGATTGTGTGGAAGAACCAGCCGGAATGTGTGGGCTGTTTGGAGCAGTTGTGGAAGGAGTATCGTTTTGCGCTATGCTTGCACCTGTGGCCTCTGGGAGAGTGCCCCTCATTGCATGTCGGAGCGAGCCTCCCTTGATGATGACTGGGGCGGATTCTGCAGAGTTCTCGAGTTGCTGCTGAGGCTGCTGTTCTCGAATGTCGGGTTGGATCCTATTCAGTTGCGGAGACAGAGCGCGCACGAGATGATTTCGCAGGTAATCGACATCTTGCGATTCGACGGCGTCTTCGTCGATGTTGCGACGCTGGAACGAGGGGTTGTTCACGGATGACATGGCGGCTCGGCGAGTGGCGGAAGTCGACTGGGAGGAAAGTCGACGGCGGAAATGTCCCAGGGGAGAGTCGTCGCTGGTCACGCAGGAGCATGTGCCGTTGGAGTGGGCATTGTGGTCGACGAGGAGGAAGTTGGACGATGGTGACGGCGGGGAGATGGAGTGTGGCATCTGATGGGAAAAGTGGAGTGAGTAGTGACGTTCTGGTGATCGGGCAACTGAGAAGCGTTTCGCATGTGGCTGGGCCGAAGTCGGCAATCAACGGTCTGTGAGGCGATGGCAGTGCGGCGTTCAGCGCATGACAGAACAGCAAATGGGAACAGCTGCAGACGATGAAAAGAAAGATGGTCGCAGCAACGGCGGGAAGAAGACAGCAGAGCGTGATGAGTCGCCGAAAGGGCAGGACACGGCAAGGAGAGGGCGGGAGGGGGTGCAAGAGTTGCGGGTGGTGGAAGAGGCGAAAGCCGCAGAAATTAATTATTGAACAAAAGTTGGAGGTGACTCGGAAGAGGGTTGAGCGTTGTGTGGGGGAGACTCTGTCAGCCACACGAGAGCCAGACTGGCCGCGGAGGAGAACAAGAAGGCGAGCAGCAACGGTGAATGATGTACGTATATGTCTGGATGTATCTGGGTTGTTGTCTGCTGGCCTGGCCGGGACGGAGCTGACTGGCGCGACAGACGTGCTTGGTGGTGAATGCAAACACAGGAAGACACGACGAGTTGAGCGAGGTGCAGAGAGCTGAGATGATGCTTCAATCCGTCGCCGTCGGAGGCGCGCGGAGGATGGATGATATGTCCGGACTCTTATTGACGGCAACGAGAGACACAGAGATAGACTCGTGGGAGCAGATTGGCCCAGACGGCGCAGGAGCGAGTCGTGGCATCATTCGCTGTCCATTCACCACCGCCAATCACCTCCCCACGCCGTGTGTATTTAGTCTCACTTACCCCGTCGTTGTACATTATCTTGCTGTTACACAAACACACGCTCCATTCGTCTACCGTCGTATCCACCGCAGCCTGGTAGATGATTATCATGGTCATGGTCAACGACTGTATCTCCCCCTATCGTCGCACTGCAGCCAGCCTCCATGTGTGACACTGTCTGTCGTTGGCATCGCCTCAACATCAGCCCATTGCCAATGCTGACATCCTGGTGCATAGTATGTAACAGACTCCAAATTTACCCTGTGCCTCACCCCCCAACCATGCACGCTTGTGCTACACAGCTGCCTTTCTCCTATCGCAAACTACCGTATCAACCGTTAATGTTCTGGTAGCTAGTGGAAGTCGCCTTGTCCGCCCTAGGCCTGAGACTCGTAAACAATCCCACGTCACAACAAGTCTCGTAAACAGCCACGCAGCAAGCTTTTTCGATGCACGATCGCAGCATAGTTAATGCGACTCTCTCAAACCGTACAATTCTTGCCTGTACGGTGTAGGTGAACATTTTGCTGGCCGTCGAAAGAAAGAGGTGAACCGTAACATGACGTCCATGCACCTTGTCGTTGCCCTGCAAACGACCTGGTTGCTCTCCACTATTTCCTATTTAAGCATGTAACCTTTCCTTCTTCTCCTTCTTCTTCTTCCTTTGGCGTCTTCCTCTCCATTGTTTCCCTTCGACATGGTCCAGTCTCAAATCGCTTCTTTAAGCGAACTGGTCGATCTGCGCAACAAACTAGCTGCTGCGACGGATCAAAATACGATGCTCCGAGGTATCCGTCATTCCCAGGAAAACGTGATTGCTGAAAAAGATACTCAAATCAACAACTTGACCTTGACCAATGAGGCTCTACTTAGGCAGATACGCGCTCAAAGGAAAGAGATCAAGAGTCTTCGCCATAAACTCGGCGAGACTCCCGCTGTAAGTCGAGAGCAGGCCAAATTCAACGCACCGCGACGGGATTCCGTCGCGCCTCAAGCTGTATCAACTACAAGCTTGACTAATCCCCTGCCAATCACCCCATCTAGAGAAATCAAGCGACGGAAACCAGAACCAGACACATCCGTCGGATTCACAATACTTTTTCCTCGCTACGGATGCCATGGCAACACCGCCACACAGGCTAGAACCAGAGACGGAGGAGTGTTCTTAAAGGACTTAGTATACAACACGCCGATTCACAAGCAAGGCGACAAACTGGTCAATCACATTTGGGTCCTTCAACGCATTGATCTGCCGGAGTGTGTGGTGAGTTTACGCCGCAAACTTGGCTGGACTTTCAGCGATGCCACGCCAGCCTTCACAACTCCTGATTCCAATGTTCATAGCGTCACAGAGTTTCCAGTAAGACGAGAGCTTGTTCCCATTATCCAGCAAAACGAACCCGCGCCAAAGCGCCGTCGCTTTGAAGGTCAAGAGCACCAGGAATCAAGAACACCCGCCCCTCGTCCAACGCCAAACACCATCACCTCAGGCCCCAAGCTGGACAAGGGCGAAATGACCGAGCCCAAGAAACCCCATTCTTCCTCCACCAACCCATTTCGCATCCTTCCCCAAAACTACAAACTGCACCACTCTTCCTCTTCTTCTACCCTATTCCGCTCCACCACCAGCTCTTTTTGCCGCAAGTAATCTACGAGCTTTGCCACAATGGTGACGACGGCAACAGCTCAAAGGCTAAAAAGTGCGACTGCCAACGGGATTGTAAACCTTGTCTCGCGGCTGGATGGAGATTCATCCGTCGCTTCTGCTGGCGTGGCGCACAATGTGAGTTTCCAGCGTGTCTGTTCGTGCATCCGGACTAGATGAAGAGCGCTTCTCGCGTTGTAGGCCTGCCCTGACGTTTATTTCGGTCACGGGGAAGTATGCCCCGTGGGAGGGCGAGATGTACTGTTAATCAGGAAAAGCAAGGCTGAAAGCTGAGGGCAGGCCTCGCTGGTCAAGAGTTTGTGGGATTAGGTTTGAAGCGATGCGGCATGAAAAATATGTGTCGTAGGAACGCAAAATGCAAATGGATTCTATACAATGTTTATACGCCTGCTTCCTCCATCACAGCCGTATCGTCACGCATACTTGTCCTGCGATAGCCATTTGCGCGACTCATACTGCGACTCCAAGCACCGCTCAACTCACTAATACTGCGACTGCCTCTCCTTGCCCTCATGGCCTGCATATACCCATGGTTTTCAAAATCGCCGCCGAGCACGTCATCAATATCATCCATTTCATCCGTAACCTCTTGCGGGGGTTCACGGTCAAAGACAGCATGCAGGTCGCCATGCGCGCCAAAGCGCTCCCACATTGTGAGCCATGTCATGGTGCGCGGTGGGGTGGTGAGTGGCGTGCTGCCGCGTTTCCAGAGGTAGCGGCGTTCGTACACAGATACGAGGAGAAGGATGGGCGCGTTCAACACGCGAACGGCAGTGATGTTGACTTTGTGGAACCAACGGTCAGAGAGCATCCATTTGACGGGTAAGAGGATTAATAGCGCGGCGACGTTAAAGGGCGGGCGGTAGGCGAAGATGGCGTCCGATTTAACACCTTCGAAGGTGAGCACGGCGCGGCGGAATTGAATTTCGGCCGTGGCGTTTTGAGCCAGGTGCGTATATGTGTTGCTGAGCATGGCGACGAGGATGGTTAGGAAGAGAGTGTTGCCCAAGAAGGCGAATGTAATCATCAGAGTTGGGCCGAGAAACCAATGCATTTCCACAGAGCGACCGACACCTGTTCCGTCCAGACCGAACCAGATCCACAGCATCCATTTCGCAATCGTAATAACGCTGTGGCGAGTGTAGCCGTCTTGGTTTTCCGATAGCCAGCGCAGGGATATGAGGAAGCCACCAAAGCACCAGGCAGCCAGCACGGTGAGAAATGTAAAGTCTGCCATCATGGCACGAAGAGAAATGAATAGCATATTCTCTGGCATCAGACAAAAAGCCAGTCGCGGTAGTAAGACGGGCATGGCCATGGACAGAATATCGAGGGCCAGTTTGGAAACGCTGCCGTCGTTCGTCATCATGCCATGCATTCGCACACCAAAGTAAGCCCAAAATATGACCACAAAGGTCAGATCTAGAAACGACCAAAGATTCTCTGTGTGTACCGTCCAGCCGTGCTCGCAGATGGACGCAATTTCGTCGAGGTTCCATCCCATAGCGTATATAATAAACACAAGCTCATGAGAAGTGAACTTCAAGTGCCCAGGTCCGATGGTGCCTTCCTTATTGGCCATGGCCAGGACATACAAGACCAGGAGAAGCAGGAATTGGAACAACTCAATGATGGCCCGAGTTCGTGGGACGATCAGTCGATATTGATTTAATATGGGTGCTTTGCGTGGATCATAGAGTGAGATTACACGGCTCTTATAGTGATCTGGCAGAATGTCCATGAAGCTCGTTGGGGTATAGATGATACGTCCGCGATATACGTTCTCAACGATCTTTTGACATGCGGAAGTCGCAAGGAACATTTTTGATTCGGAGATAATGGCCACTTCTAGAGCCGTCAGCATTCTTTGTAGGTCTGGGCGTGCGAGGTGCCATTTGGCTGTCCAGTGCAGACTGGGATGACTCGCTTCAACCACTTCCTTTGGGGCGCCTTGGAAAGGCTCGAAACCTGCGACGAGCACATTCGCCAGCATTAAAAGTCCCGGGCGTCCTTCATGATCTTCGTCGAAGCGTCGTAGTACACGACTGGCGATTAGCTCGCACACGTTTGCACGAGTAACATTGACAGTCTGATGATGGGCCTGATAAGACTGCTCTCGCAGGAATTGCACGCGATTGACGAGCAGACAGTAGACAACGGATACATCATCAGGGTCATAAAGGTGATCGACCAGCGGACGTATGACTGAAACATTTATTCGAGGACTCTTGAGCTGTTCGATCGAGTAGGGGTCGTCTATTTGAAACATCTACATCAGCTCCGTGTCGCTTCACAGGCATGTCGTTCTTCAGCCGCCCTCCTATAGCGAGGTACCACCCATGGTGACTGAAGAAGACGAAGAAGCTTCGCAACGTACCAATACCTGCAATAATCAACCGCCGTATCCGGTGTATTGTCGTGTAGACTGGCAAGTCGCTGTGCGGATTTGGCTGGCGCGGGTTATCGTCCTTGCGCGGAGGAAAGCACCCATCATCATCGGCCTGTTCATCCTCGCCCAAAAGCGTCTCTTGCTCTTCACGCGACCTGGCCAGTCGCAGCGCCTCGGAAATGCTCCTTGAGCTCTCCCCTCGTACGGTATCGCGCTTAAACAGATGCGGCCGAGGCGGATCGATTGTGATATGACCGTGAGTACTGGCGTTGTCGGACGAAAAGCTCGAAGCCATGCGGCCAGATTCTAATATGGACGGTCGAGTGGCTTCCGGACCAGTTGTATTATCACTGGCCATGGCGACCGGGTAATGAAGGTCAGTTGAGCATACGTACTGTGTATATTGTATATGAGAGAATGCTTGGCTGGAAAGTTGGATGGACGTAAAGTCGCGCTGCGGGGCGGAACTGCGAGGAAATCACGTTCGTTGAAACAGCGCATTGATGTATGGCTCTTGAATACAGTTCAAGATAAGACATTTCCGGGCATATGGTGTTTCAAATTTGTAAGTGAGCAGTCCTTTCGCTAATGGTGCTTCTATGGTTCCTTGCCATCGTCACAGAGCCGCATGCAAGTTTGATGAGTATGTATCCCATGTGACGTGTACAAATTGTGAAAAGGCATTCATGTTATCCTTCCCACCCTCCAATCCATTTTCGGCTAATAACAGCAACATAGCCCCTAAGAAATTTAACCGCAGCCAACTGTAAAAATATATTCTAAATTCCGTCAATAGATGAAGAAAGCGGTTGTATGAGGGAAACATTTCAAACGAACGTGATTGATCCTTAGGGTCGCAGCTTGCCGACACAGATCCCCAGCTTCCGAGCTTCGAATGCTACTTCCCTGACGAGCAACACGACAGCCTTCACCAGCCAAACGTTCACCCTCCATCGACAACCAGCATTTGGAAAACCTCCAGTGATTGCATTCAATCATATTGCTTTATCATGGCTGCCCTACGAAACGCTTTCCGCCCGGCCTCGGCCATGCTTAGACCCACGACCTTTGCCCAACCAGCCCGACGGACATTCCAGACAAGCCAGCGCATGATGCAAGATTCAGTGGTGGTCAAGAAGCCAGTGGGAGCTTTCAGGGGAACGTGAGTGCTCTCTCAAGTCATATTGCGCGGCATTTACGAAGGCCGTTGGAGAAATGCGCCGAGCATGGCGACTCGCTGAGAGACCAAGGCAGACAAAGAAACAGATTGAGCAATGGCTAACAGGTACATGGGAATTCAGACTCTTCGGCTTCCTCCTCGGCTCTGTTTTGGCTGGTGGTGGACTCTACTACTACGTCGTCGACGAGTACAAGGTCAGCAATGAGCTGTTGACTGAGGATATCTACGTATGAACCCACTCCCATCTCTCGAAGAGGTTAGTCTATTAACGAAATGTCACAGGCACTGCAATCGGCCGTCCAGCGGATAGAGAAATATGTAAAAAGTCTCGAGGAGGAGGTTAAAACCACTAAGAA
The DNA here is from genome assembly GCA_033807595.1 of Acrodontium crateriforme. Classification (NCBI taxonomy): domain Eukaryota; kingdom Fungi; phylum Ascomycota; class Dothideomycetes; order Mycosphaerellales; family Teratosphaeriaceae; genus Acrodontium; species Acrodontium crateriforme. The sequence continues at coordinate 1,176,963 of CP138591.1, read as the reverse complement.
GTAAATGCGCCGAGAGCGATCGGGAGACAGCAACGTCATTACATCATTCCCGTATCAAAAATATATACCCTTTTGTCCATAAGCATCTTCACTTGCATGGGTTCCAACATTAAAACTGAAATTGTGGTTACACATATGCATTATATTCTAATCATTTGAAACGCCATTGCAATCGAAATCGCCAGATTGCTACTCTATTAGCAAAGATCTTCGTCCACACAGCCAGAGTCGGACCTATTCACTCACTCTCTTACTTGGTGACTATAGCCTTCACTTCCTCAGTCTTCTTGGCAGCTACCTCTGCGAGCTTCTCCAATTGCTCCTTCCTCAGCTGTTTTATATATCTAAACAGGAGCACGAACAACAACTCCATGCGCTCCTTGGTCATCATTAGGATGCCTTGCACCATCAAGCCCTTGAGGAGCTGGGGTGCGATGCCCTTGTAAAGGCCAAGCACGCCTTCATGCTGGATGATGTATTGCATAACTTCAATGAACGACTTGAAAGGCTTGCCCTTTCGCGCAGCTGGAGGCTTGGACTGTAATCCGACCTTGGCAACAATCAATGGTTGCGTGGTGATTGTGGCGATTGATTTTGAGAGGGCACCGAGTACTTCAAGGCAAGCCATTAGTAAACTAGAAGAACGTGGTTACATGATGGAGCCAGAAACTTACAGAATGCCTTATGCGGCCTCAAGTTGGCCTTGTTAGGATAGATGACCTCCCGCAGCCTTTGGTAGGCGCCGTATGTGATGGCTGGGTTGACTACCAACACCAAACTGGCCTTCATGCCTCTCCAAAGTCCTGTCCAACCATCCTCGCCCTCGATCACCTCCCGAGCGGTCTCAAGCATGCTCTTCTTTTCATTCTTTGACTGTGTTTGTTGTCTTGTCGTAACCACTGCGATAGGGATCGTGAACAATTGCGCCAATGCGCCGGCCACAGCTCCCAAGGAAAGCTCTGCAGCTGTACCTGGAGCTTTGCCGTTCGATACTTTGGTGAGGTAGAGCGTCCGTACGGTGCTGTACCAGTAGAAGTAAGCGAAGTTGGTGCTTGCGACACCAAGAAGACTACCGGCCAAACCACTGTACAGACCGGGAAGACCTTCGTCGGCGATAATTGACGTGATGGCGTGCAGAGTGCCATCGTAGTGTGGATCGGCTGGGAAGTCAACAGACGAGCTTGCCTGGCCTTGCTTGTTCTTCTTGACTTGTACTTGCAACCGGGTTTTGACTATGTCGAGCGGATAGACCAGAGCGTTGGCCAGGACAGCACCGGTTGAACCAGCGATAGCCAGACCCCACGGCGGTACTTCGTTGTTGGCCGACATGGCGTACTGTGCTTTTCGTTCGTAACAGGTGAAAGGTAGGAAAGATAGTGCAGAGTACCCTCAGGACTCGTCGAGCAGATCGTCCGGAGTTGCTGAGACGAGACGAAAGCGAGCGGCTGGCTGGCTTCGTTTAGCAATGGCGATGTCGAGGGTGGGGAGGAGAGCGAGCGCAAACGAGACTCGATCACATTCGGGAACAAGAAATGTCTTGGGCGCGCGGAAGGTAACGGTGTGTCGCATGAAACTCGGCCGGCCACAAGAGAGATTGCCGAGGCCCAAGATTGCCGGCGCAAGCATCGTCGTTCGCTTTGGCTTCCGCATTCGCTGCTCCGCAGTGCACGTGCAACTCCCGTCCCCGACTTCACCTCGCCCCGGTTGTGACGCCATCGGCCGTCGTGTCTTTGATGTTCTCATGTTGATCCTCCGCTTCCAGCATGAGCTTGCCCATTCGCAGCTCCGATGATGCCAGACGCAATGTTGAACAGAGCCAATCTCGCATCGCCTCATCAAATAACAAAGATGAGGCGCTGGAAAATGCCGTCAAAGCCGCCGAGGCCGCGATGAATGCTCTGAAACTAGCCAAAGACCCAGCCGAAAAGGAACGATATTCAGCAACTGTAGCTCGACTGTTGAAAGATGCCGAAGATATTAAGGAGGGTAAAAATTGGGGGGAACAATCTGAACCGAATCGGTCGTCCCATGGACCGGTAAGGGAATTGAGAGAGCAGTCATCAACCAGACCACTCCCGAAATCCGAACAAATTCTACTCTTGAAAGCCAGTTATCTCAATGGCTTTAAATTTCCACCTTGGACATCTTCGCCTCATTTGAACGAGTTTGAGCTTGGGGCTGATAATACTTTGTTTACGTAGGTCGGCTCTTGGAAATTTCGTTTGTGCCTCTTTTAACTGGGCTAATCATTGACCATGACTCCAGCGACGAAGCAGATTTGCCGTTATCCGACTTTCAGGAAGAAGTCTTTGACGACTGGAAGAGACCCTCCGAAGCCCTTCCGCCTCCGGCATGGGTGAACGGAGATTCGTCAAGGTCAGGACCAATCATGGACGTTGCTGGCAGCGTTGATCTCGTACAGGATGCAGCCACAGATTGTTCAGTGGTAGCATCTCTGTGTGCGGGCCGCGCACGAGTTGAGCGCGGACATGCTCGAATATCCCGAGCAATCATATACCCACACGATGAAAAGACCGGCCGTCCACTCATGTCCAAGAATGGAAAATACATATTGCGATTGAATTTCAACGGTTGCATGCGAAGGGTGATCATAGACGACCGCCTGCCTGTCAGCAGCACAAGCCGTGTCATACATGTGATTGACCGTCGAAATCCCGGGTTGTTATGGCCTGCATTGCTGGAAAAGGCATATCTGAAAGTGCGGGGTGGGTACGATTTCCCAGGGAGTAACAGCGGAACTGACTTGTGGATCTTGACGGGCTGGATCCCGGAGCAAGTATTCCTACAATCCGACGAATTGGATCCACACCAGTTGTGGAGACGAATTTCGAATGCTTTCAACTATGGAGATGTCATGATCACTATGGGTACTGGAAAGATGACCGCCAAGACCGAAAAAGAACTTGGTCTGGCAGGAGAGCATGACTACGCTGTTTTGGAATTACGAGAGGTCAATAACCAGCGACTGGTTCTTGTCAAAAATCCGTGGTGCGAAGGAACAAGCTGGCGAGGCAAGTTTAAAGCGAAGAACGAGACTGGCAATAGCATTGAAGGACGAAACGAGGCCAGCGTTGCGTTTGACGAGGGCCTGGTGCATAGTTCACGGGACCTATTGAATGCCGACGAGCAGCTTTCTCCTGGTACATTCTGGATGGATCTTGACAATGTGATTCAACATTTCGAATCGATTTATTTGAACTGGAATCCAGGACTATTCAGCCATAGACAGGATCTTCACTTTGGATGGGATCTTTCGAGCCCAGAAATTGGCCAATCCAAACTACGCGGCCGTTTTGCGAGTCTCAAAGATCATCCACAATATGCCGTAACCGCCAGGGCTGGAGGGGTAGTCTGGATACTCCTGTGGCGGCATTTTCGAAATGCAATATCATCCGCCGCCACTGCCGAAGAGATCGAATCTGGAAAATATGATATCGATTTGACTGGCCACATCAATTTAGCTGCTTTCGCATCAGGAGGACGGAGAGTGTTCTCTCCAGAGAAGCATTTGAGCATGGGCTGGTACGTTGATAGCCCACAAACGCTGCTGAGACTTGACGACTGCGAACCTGGAAAATCATACACAATCGTTCCCCTAGAACAAGATCTGATCGCTGCTAGCCACAACTTCACCCTCACGGCATTCAGTAACTCTGCTTTAGAGCTGATTGAGGCGGCTCCCAAACATCCATTCAGTTATACGCTCATTTCTGCCTGGACCAAAGACACTGCTGGCGGCAATGCGCATAGTAAAAAATACTCTGTCAACCCACAGTTTTCTCTCACCATCCAACGGAAAACACGAATGACTTTACTATTGGAGTCGAATGACGATGCTCTCAATGTTCATGTCAAATTGGTTCATGGTCATGGGAAACGCATTCATACAATCCGAAGTAAAGACATCATCGTCGACAGCAAGGACTATCGACGACGCTGTTGCATTACCGAATTGTCAGAATTGCAAGCTGGGCAGTATACAATCATCACCTCGACTTTCGAACCACAGCAACTTGGAGACTTCAGTCTCACTGTCGGATCAGCCGAGCCAGTTCAGATCAAGCAATTACCCAAGCAGGACGCCGGCAGACTCACCATTCCTTTAGACAAAATCGTTTTCATCGGCGAACGGCGCATTGCAGCAATCAAAATCAACCCCTTGCGCCTTATTAATCTCTGTGCTGTAGTACGACGCATCAGCGGCGATGTGAATCGCTCTCTGGCTCGTGCGAGCATTGAGATAGGTTTCGGTTCCGAACGTCGAATACTGACTGCTTCAGCGGACAGGGAATATACCGATAGTGCGGAAGATATTCGCGTACCAGAACTTGATCTGACTCCAGCTATGAAACGGTACGGCGATATTTGGCTCGTGATCGAGAGGATGTATGCGACTACCGAAGGCCACGATGAGAGGTTTTCCATTGAGCTTTTAGTTGATCAGCCAGATTCGGTAGAATTTGGGACGTGGAATTTTTGGGATGATTAAAGATAGAATATATTCCATCATCGTTGATGTGATCATTCTTTCTGACCAAGTGAATATATTACTCAATTTAGGTCACGTGCTTCGTGCGCCTGCCAAACCTTAATTCTGGTTCTGCGGCTTGCAACGAGGTATCTTTATTGTTTATCACAACAGAGGTCGCAAACGCACTGGACCACGAATCGTTCAAGATATACTGAACCTTTAAAATGCGTGTTTGGATTTAGCTCTCGGCTGCTCAATTTTGGTGCCGGTGAAGGTATCATGGCTGAAAGTGACGAGAATGGCCATCCGCAAGGCCCGCCACAATCAAACACGTCCAACGCCTATCCGATTTTACAAGGCGAAACGCCGACTCCGTATCCAATTCTTGCTCAGTCGGCTCCCAATCCTTACCCGGCAATTCAGCCAGCTAATCAACCATATTCGCAATTCTCGCGACCTGCCTGGCCAACCGTGATTCCCGCAACCTCTCAGGTACAGGCCCACGCTCAGCAGTTCTACAATCAGTATGGCGCAACTGGCAACAACGCAGGTAACTGGCGATTTCCTGGACGCGATGGTGTCGGATATGGTGTTCCAGGTCCCGTGGATCGCGAACCGGAATCAACTATTGATGGTCGACCGATGGCAAACGAATTCTTCAATCCAGGCCCTTTTGCTCGGTTCTACCCACCTGCTCCTGGAGAAGCTGAAGCAGAATACGATAGTGATGATGGAAATGGCGGTGCTGCCCAACGGCAAACAGCCACTCGAGGACGTGGACGCGGCCGCCCGCGTGGACGTGGTAGAGGCTGGAAGCAATTTCTGAAAGGCACCGAGCATGAGGAACTGTTCCAAAAAGAAAAGAAACCTCGTGCCAGTGGGCGTGGAAGAGGCAAGGGTAAGCGCAGTAAACCCATTGACCCTGGCCATGATTTCAGGCTTCACCAAGGAGAAGCCACCAAGGCCCATTTGGAGCAAAGATATGAAGATGCACTCTCGCATGCCCGTCGTGCAGTGCAAGCAAACCCGGAAATTTTCGCCGCACACAATCTCATGTCTGAGGTCCTCACTCAGATGGGCAGAGAAAAGGACGCCCTTGCTGCTCTCATGAACGGAGCTCTTGCGACGACCAAAGACACCAAGGTATGGACAATGTGTGCCGAGCGTACGCTCGACGTTGCTGGAGATAACCGGACCGTCGAAATGCTGGACCAGGCTCTCTGGTGCTACAGCATGGCTGTTCAGGCAGACAAAGAGAATTACCACGCTCGTGAAAGAAAGCTCGATCTCTACATTGAGCTTGGAAACCACAACAAGGCACGCCTTGAGAGCAAGAATATGCTGAAGCAGAAACCGTTTGATATTGATAACGTACGAACTTATGCAGAACTATGTGTACAGACCGGCGACCCCGGTGAAATTCTGCGGGCCAAAATCGCTTACGACGCAGCTTTTGCTCACTACCTCGCGGAATCGCAAAGCTTTGGCGATGTTGCAGACCAGTGGTCGCATCTGAACGTATACTTTGAGCTCCATGACAGAGCTGGTGATCCAGTGGAAGCTGTTCCTCAGCTGAAGCGTCTTGCCCGCTGGTTCCTTGGTCGCCAGGAGGAAACATTCTGGGACAATTATAATCTTGACGACAGAGAATTCGACAGTGATCATGAAAGAAGATGCCATGTAGGCGAGTTCCAGCAAGGCAAGGCTAGTCGCGACAGACAAGCATACGGTGACGGTTTGCCGCTAGAAATTCGTGTGAAGTTGGGAATTTTTCGTCTCAAAATGGGAATGGACTTTCATGATGAGGCTTTGAAACACTTCGGACATCTATTAGAGCTGGTCGACGATATTGAGGAATACTACGATATATTCTTTCTCGTCGCCGAAAATTTGAGGACTCATCGCCTGTTCGACGCAGCCATCACCTTTTACGAACCGATTCGCAGAGTACCTGACGTTGCGAATGAAGAACTTTACATGGGTATGGGTGAAAGCTATGTCGCTGCACAGCGAATTGAAGAAGCAAAAGAATCATTCCTATCCGCGATTGCCTATAAAAAGAATCACATCCAAGCAAGAGTTGAGCTGGCCAAAATATACGAGCAAGAAGGGAAAGCTGACGATGCCCTTGCATTGGTGAAAGAAGTTATTCAACTCGGGCGAAAAGATTTAGTTATGAAAACCAACTTGCCTTTGCCACCACAAAAGTCAAAGCCGACTTTAAAACGGAAGCCTGGCGCTCGTAGATCGCGATATGACACTGCGGCTGGAGAAGGTGCTATGCACGACCAGTATTCGAATTCTGGATCTGGTAGTGAATATGAAGACGATGCCGATGGTGAAAGGCCTCGCAAGCTTGCCAGACTCGGACCAAGGCAGGGCCAGGAAGATGGCGACGAAGATATGGATATGGATGGAACAGGGCGGCAAAGACATAGACGCAAGGGTCACAGATCCGGAGGAAGGAAACCTCGGGCACGGCGAGAATTCGACGATCATATTATCAGACCCATTCGCGATCAAATGTCTGGCATCAGAGATGATTATGATGTCGTGAAGGAGCTTTGGCATCATATTGAGGACGAAGATGCTGATGAAGACGTCATCCGGGAATGGATGTATCATGCCAACAGGATGATTGCCGTCTTCCGCTCCATGAATGCCTTTTATCCTCGACGAGGCAACAGCAACAAAGAGCGGTCCCGAGAATTTACAGGATATGGCCGTAGCTCTGCCACGAGTAGAGTGTTGGACGAGATGGAAATTATGCGAAAGCGACTCCAAAAGGATGCCACGAACCCTGACGCGGGAAGTGACCATGACGAAGAGACACTCGCTGCTTTGGATACGATCCCTACCGATTTTTGTGATATTCCTTTTAATGAATGGCATCACATTTTCGTCGACCTCGCTTTGCTGTACGCCCGATTTGGCGATCAAGAGTCATGCTACGATGTCATTAAAGAGGGCCTCGGAAAGGCCAATGTTTTCTTTTACGATCAGGACTTTAACAACATTACGCTCGCTGCTGGGATTTGTATCGCCCTCATCTTTAACGACGGTGTATACCTCAACGATATCGCACGCAAGTATATCACTTTGGGCGAATATCGTGCCGGAATGACATATCAACTCGTCGGAGCACTAGCCAGTATGTGTTACGGATCAAACTACTACAGCGCTGGCCCACCACAGAAATTCATGCTTCGAGCCGTGAAAATGGTCGACCATCTCAACATGCCCCCTCACATCCGCGATCGATATCAATGGTCAAATCAATCCGACAGTCTAGAGAAACGAGTCGCCAAATTCGGCGGCAAAACCGAAGAAAACGAATTAGACCCAGGTGTACTTATGCACTATGGCCATCAAGTCTCAACAGCCAACCACAGCGCCAGTGCATTGCCTTATTTCTTTCGTGCGTTGGCCTTGCAGCCGGAGAGTACAGTCGTCAATCTCAGTATCGCGACCATGTTCATCCAAAATGCCATGAAGCGCCAGACTTATAATCGACAATACGGCATCGCACAAGGCCTCTCATTCATGTATCGCTACTATGACATTCGCACAGGCAAAACGCAAGCACCCGACCAAGACACCAATAGTACTAAAGAAACCAACGATCAAACTCCTACAGCCTCAGCCGCCCACCGCCAAGAAGCAGAATACAACCTCGCTCGCGCCTGGCATACCCTAGGCCTCACCCATCTAGCCGTACCCAGCTATCAACGCGCACTCGCACTCAGCAACGACGTCCAACGCGAAAATTTAAACGATGAGAATCACGGTAAAGAAGACTTTGCCACGGAAGCGGCGTTTGCGCTGCAGGGGATTTTCTCGCTGACGGGAAATTATGCGGCCGCGAGGGATGTTACGGAACAATATCTCGTGATTTAATCGCGATGAATGCATAGGGATAAACGAGGAATTTTTTGTCGTTTGGCGATTGGCGATTGGAATTTACTATGAGATACCCTCTGTACAATATAACGGGAATGTTTTGGCACACCAAGTCGCGATAAGAAAGGATCGTTGCCGATGATGGCGTGTATATTCCATCTCATCTTTCTCAAAGAATGAATGTCTAATCTTCCCAATCCATGACATCTATACTCTCATAGCGAGCGGTCTAGCGAAGCCGCGCGCAGTCTAGCGAAGCTCGCACGCAGTGGAATTTGTTCGCTGCCCAGCAGCCCAGCCGACCACGGAAAGCGAGTACCATCGGATTGTAGATACCGTCTGAGGGTTCGCTATCTTGACTAAACCACTACTGCGCAATGAAAAGGAAATGCGTGAAAAGGACAAACGCCATAGAACGCCTTGCCTTGCCTTGCCTATGTCAGCCAGCCAGCCAGCCAAGTAGCAACAACTGCCGTCCTTTCATTCAATGCGCCTTGACTTGGCAATTGCGTATATATGAACTGCATTTCCCGACCTGGGTGTGGCCTCTAGGTTAAATTTGCACATGGATTTGTTCGTTCACTTGCTCGTTTCAGTTGTTCATATCTGCTGCCGTTTCAACTAGACTCTTATAGTGACGCATACACTGCGGGTGCTTCCAGCTGCCACTTTTGCTCGTGCAAACCCTGCATGACAGATTTGCCTTCGGGAGTCAACTCTGGCCGTCCATTCGTACCGTTGGTGAAGAAGCGCGGAGACCACTCTTCATTTTGAGTCTTGCGCTCTGCGGCGCGCTCGCGTTGGCGTTCTTCGATTTCTTGCTTTCGTGCCGTGGCTGCGGAGAATTGCTTCGCGGCAATGGCTTCAGTCACATCGTTCCAGAAGCGACGACTTTCGTTGGGGAGTTGGACGTCCATAGGCGGGCAGGTCTTTTCAACAGGACGCATGGTGGTCACATCAACAAGCTGGATACGGTCTTTCTCACTAGACTTCTTAAAGTCCGTTGAGCCAGGGGAAAAGTAGACTTTGTCGGTCCAGCAGCCTTCTATTCTGCCCAAGATGTCCTTGTCTGGAACGTCTTTAACGCGGGAGATGTTATCCTTGGCGAAATCGGCACACCTGTAGACGACGCCTTCGACTCTGTTCTGGGTCTTGCCAAAGTAACCTTCCTCAAGATAGTGCAGGATGACCTTGAGTCCGGTCTTCGGGCACGAAATGAAGCAGGTATCTGCGACTGTAATGTACAGATTTCCACGTAGGAATCCAGAAAGGTAAGCTGCGGGGTGGGTCAACTGGTACTCTTCGTCGTCCCGGTTGTGTAGTGTGAGGAAGATGCCTTCGTTAAAGCTGCCTGGCACGACTCTGATACTGGTGCCGGTGAATTTGGCACTGAGCTGATCGAAACCTCGGGCACTGATGCCCTTTTCAGGACAATCAACAAACCACGCAGATACTGGGGGATGGTGGCTTGTCTGCTCGCACAGGAAATTGACCTTGACTGGGGTATCCTTTGTAGTAGCTCCACCAGCTGCTGCCACATTGGCCTTTGTCTCTTGTCCGAATAGCGAAGGTGCTGTGTCTTCGACATCCCATTGACACCGGAAGAACTCGCCCAATGTGCTGTTATATGGCTTGCATGGCTTGCCATGAACATATTTGAGATCTTTGGTGAACCAAAAGCGCAAGCAGGCTAGCATTCGACCCAATGCCTCGTCACTGTCTCCTATGGCCACAAACGTCTCGGGTCGATCGAGATAGTGCCAGTACTCTAAGTTGGGAATGGGCTCGAGCAGTTGAGCCGGCAAACTGAAGCGCACTGCCGCGATGTCGGTGACGCCGATGAAGCGTTTGAGGATGGAAAGGAACGTGCGGAGCTTGCTCGAGTCGTCGGGAGTCTTGCCGTCGGGAGCAATGTCTTTGCCATTCATCGAGGCGGTGCCGGGGGTGCTGGCCCTCGACGTAGCCGTTGATGCGGGGACCGAAGGCGTGAGTTCTGAGGATTCGGGTGTGTCTGTGGCGGACTTCTTGGTGAGACCCATGATGGGCAAGTTGGGGACGACGGATAGCGGACTCGTCTAGATGGAAGAGACACGGCGGGGGGGGGAAAGCCGGTCGGCGCGGTGAATATGAACGAGTGTGTTTTCGGTCGTGCGGTCTGGGAGGTCTGCTGGGGCGTCTCAAAATGTAACCAAAACCAAGCCCGCTAGTCTACGTCACAGATGATGTTCGGCTGAGACTCCGGGACCCTCGAAGTCGGATCACGTCGTAACGCGCTGGGCGAGCGTACGAGACGGCGAACAGAGAACAGAGAACAGAGGTCGTGTGCCTGGCGATATGAGTGTCGTGTGCGTTATCGAAGAGAGAGACAAGTCCACACGGAAGCGCGAGGAACACAAAATGGCCGCCGTCTCAGCAAACGACGTTTGCACACGGCGTCGTCGTCGTCGTTGTTATAGTCCACGGCGCTGCGGGCCAACCAAAGCGCTTGGTTCTGACACGCCCAAGTGAGCAAGTCGATCAACAAGCCACATGTCCCACGGTTTGCTGCTGCTCACTTCACCTGTTCCGAGGCTTCTCGGTCGGTCTTTAGCCGTGGGAGACATTTGCTGCGGCCGTAGGAGCGACTTGTCTCTACCGTGACGAGTGCGGCAATCGTCGTGTCTATAGTGAACGGCGGATTCATCTTGTCACGGCGAGAGCAGGTGCGCGAAAAATGGCTATAGATACATATATATATATATATATATATATGGTGCATGTCATATACATCGGCCGTGGTGGTGAAGCAGCATACTTCGCCATCCTCATCAAGCGCCCGGGTGATGGCTGTGGTTCATGATACTCAGCGTCATCCCGAGACACATGTCAAGAGAATAAATCACGCGTCAGATCATATCCGCAGCTCCATGACCAGGTGCTATCATGGCCACGCTTGCAGATTGCTCAGTGTATCCTGAGAATTCGACATCGCTCTTCAGCATACAACCGGCAAGGTCCATCTGTTCATTCTCCAACACAAAAGGGGAGAGAGTGTAGGCATTGGACAAGCAGTTTCATCCTCATTTCCCTGTCATGTGCACCTGAGTAGCGCCTTCAGCATTCAACTTTTTCAACGTCATGTCCCGCTGATGCTCCATAACTCTCCTCTTCTTGAAATAAGTCACCTAAACACCATCCATTCGCATTAGCCTCTGCGTACTCCATGGCGACTTTTCAAACCCTTACCCAACTTGAAGCGCATGTCTGCTCAAACTGTTTCAACTCGGGTGCGCATGCCTCCTTGGCTTTTCCATCTTCCTTGACGCTATCAATGATTCCATTTTGGTCCAGACACCGGAAAAATGCATCTCTTCCTTCCCAGCATTGAGCGCGGGCTGTTCGATCGGGTGCAATGAAGCCTCCGTCACTGGAGGCTTCGGGAGCGGCGTGCGCTGGTTGCTTGTCGGCGCCGAACCAGCCCATTGTGGATGTGGTGTGTGTGGTCGGAGTTGTAGAGACTGGCTAAAGGGTGCTGAGGAGTCGCTGAATCCAAGAGAAATGAGGAGAGTCGGATAGGCGATATAATTTGTGTATGGATGGATTGAAGCTTTGGAGAGCTCAAGTTCTCGCGTGCATGATCTCATCTGCGCTCTCGGCTCGAGCCGCCTGATTCGAGTATCTATTGGACGGACCACGCAAAGACATACACTGTGATGGCAGAAATACTTAAATATTGGAACAATCTCTGTTCAGACAAATGCACAATGTTTTCTTCACCAAATTGATCAGGTGTTTGATTTCGCATGCGGCATACGAGGGCACAAATGAAACAGCGTTGTGATAAGCGAACTGCACGACTGCTGCGGGGAGAACAGGCGGCGAACCTACGATGCGTAACTGTGACCTTTGATGGCCTGGACAAGCCTCAAACACCCGGGATGTTGTAACGATATCCATGCGTCAAAACTATTGGTGTCGCGGTGTGGCGGCAGACATGTTACAGGAGTATGTGTCTGGAAGTCTGATGGTGGCGTTGGCAGCCAGGGAATAGAGATAGCAGAAGAGATGGAAGACTGGATCAAGGAGGCTGTCATCGGACCGTTTCTCCTCAGTTCATCCGAACTAACCGTCGAGAAGTAAGCACTGCGGAGAACGTCCAAGTTAGATACAGTAGTAGTACCGTCGTAGTAGCCATGGACTCGTACGCTACTCCAGTGTGCGAGATTGGGGACGGAGAAGCCTCCCGCTGTAGCCATTATTATCACCCCCAGCACTATCAACAACACCACCACCACCACCACGACGCAGCCATTTCACGTAAGAAGAAGCAGTCCCCGATAAACAACACATTAAGACATCCAGCCAGGGCGTGAGCACCCCTACCTACTCAGCGTGAGCTCCGAGAGGGTTCGTGGCACTGGAAGTCTGTGCGTCCAGGTATCCGTTACTGATCGGGCGGCGGGCACATGGGCACCACGATTTCGTGTGTCCAGCCGCTCCCTGCCAATCACCGGCGCGGCAGTGGATGTGCTGACTGGAAGGATAAATATGTCGCGCCTCACCCTACCGCGGGCTGCTGCGATGCATGTTTTCCGTCCGCAACAAACACCTCTCGGCGTCGAGGGGTGAATGGCAGGCGGAAGGGAAGTGAATGCCGTGTGCGCCAGGCAGGCGTCGAGGGCACGTGATCCAACGATGTGGTGGTGGCTGGCCTCGTCCGCGCTTCGCCGCCTGGGCAAGTTGGCCAGCAGCAGCCGTGGCAGGCGTCGTCGCAGCAGTCGCCCTCCAGCAGCTCCCGCTCCAGCACCAGCACCAGCACCAGCACCAGCTCCAGCACCAGCACCGCAGCCCCCGACCTCATCCCATCGCCTCCTCCGCTCGCCGGGACCGTCCTCGACTCGCCCATTCACGTAAGTGCTCGCCGCCCCTCGCGCCTGCCTCTCCTGTCGCTGCCCATCGCTCCTGCCGCGCAAACGCCACGTGTGTGTCGCGCCTGCTGCTGGCTCTGCGTCCCCCGCCCGCTGCTGCCTGACTGCCTCACGGCTGGAGTAGGCGCGCTGCGACTCGACCGCCCACGTCAACGCGTTTGCGCACTAGGCCTGCCCTGCTCTGCCCCATTCACTCTCACGTCCACACTCACCTCCGCTCGACTCTCCTCGACTCTGCTTCACCATGCGCGCCTGCTAATCATGTCCTGCGTGCCAGCCACCACCACCACCACCACCGCCGCCGCATGCGCCCGACATGACCCAATGGCCGCCCCAGCAGCCCAACATGTTCTCCAACACCCCAAACCACCTGAACCCGCCGGGCCTCTACGCCAATCCCGCCCAGTTTGACCTCAGCGGCTCCTTTGCCCAGCAGGCTATGCAGAATGGCAACAGCGCAGCCTCGACCCCAGGCTTCCCCAATTCGGTCATTCCCGCGAAACGCCCTCACGATGGCGGCATGGCAAACTCGCCTCAAATCACCGCGCAAACACAGATGCCAAACTTCCCGGGCTTCCCGCAGCAACCTGGTGGACAGCAATTCCCCAATGCGCCGACCCCATATGGACACCTCCAGCAGTCTGGCTCCGTCAACGGCACGCCCTCGCCAACCATGCAAAACCAACCTTTCCGTCAGCCTTCACAACAACCTCAGAGAATGCAAAATTCATCGCCCTCGCCATTCCCAGGACAGCAGCCGGGCCAAACGCAAGCCAACTTTGGCAGTCAAATGTCTCCAGGAACGCCTCAGCAGTTGAACCAGCCATCAAATATGCCACAGCAAGGCCAAATGGGAGGATGGAATCAGGGAGTGGGAATGAATCCTGCCATGTCCATGGCTGGTATGCCAGGTGCCGCGCCACAGCAGATGAATAACATGCAAGGAGGACCTGGCGGAAACATTGCGTACCAAATGAAGCTCCTACAACACCAGCAACAAATGCGCCAGAGTGGTATGGTGAATCAACGTCCAATGGGTGCTCAGCCAAACCAAATGAACAAATTTGGCGGTCAGCCACAGCCAGGCCCACCAATGCAGAACGGCCAGCCACAAACACCAATGAATCAGGCTGCGGCTCAACAACATCAAATGAAGAGGAACCAATTCTTAAAATCATTAGCCGCCAATGCTGCCCAGCAGGGCCGTCCTTTTAATCCACAGCCAACTGTTAGCGGCAAGCCAGTCGATTTGTACATGCTTTGGACAATCACCACAACGGCTGGAGGCTCTCAAAAAGTCGAACAAGCTGGCCAATGGTCAGTGATTGCAAGTAAACTCGGATTTCCGCAACAACAATTCCCCAATGCGGCAGAAGAGATGAAGCAGATTCATGCCACCGCCATCTCCCACTACGAGCGACTGTGGTTTGCCATGAGACAGCAAGCGAAACAAGAACAGGCTCGTGTTAATGCACACCAAATGGCAGGACTGGGAGGGCCTCCCCAGGGGTCACCGACGAAGATGATGCAGCCTCCAAACCAGCAAAGTCAATTCCCGCCATTCCAACAACCAGGCCCACCAGGTCCACCACAACCACAAGCCACTCCTACTCAGTCTCATGCGCAGTTGCCTCAAAATGGCATGACAACGCCCCAACAGCAAATCATGCAACAGCAGCGTCGGAGGAGCAGTGTTCGTAAGCCAGAGGCTATGACTCCTCAACCACCAGGTCCTGGTATGCCTGCGCCTTCACCCCACGCAATGCCCAAAGTCCAAAGATCGCCCTCTATCAAGCAAGAAACTGGACCACCAGCGCCGGTAATGAAGAGTGAGGAGCCACAAAGTACCAATTACATACCACAAGTACAATCTATCGAGACAGATGGAGGGTACAATATCGGGCCACTTTACGAACTCGGCAACGTCATTTCAAGAGCAATACCGAACATGCCGTCAGTAGACGAAATGGGCGTTATTGATACCAGAGCTATTATGCTAAGCTTGGCTTCAGGCATCCATGGCGAAGTTCGATATGGTCTCGACATGTTGGCCATCATCTCTTGTGACCAGCGGATCTCGTTTGATTTGGAACGATGCGACGACTTGCTCGATGTCATCATCGACTGTGCGGAGGACCAAATTGAGTCATTATGCGAGGATTCGACGGAAGTTTCAGACGGAATTGATCTACTGCCATATGAGGATGTTATACGTGGTTGTCGAACAGAAATCGATACCCTCCAAGATGTGCCTGCATTTGGAGCTCCTGAATATGAGTATGAAAGAGCTGCTGATCGGTTAATTGCCATAACCACAATCTTAAGAAATTTCTCATTCTACGAATGCAATCATCGACTACTGACCTCGGCGCCTTTAATAAAATGGCTGAGCAATAGCCTTCGGCTCTTGGGAACGCGTAACATGCTACTCCGCTCATATATCAATACCCAAGATTTCTACAAGGACATGATCATCTTCCTCTCCAACATTACACAAAGCCTGGAGCTACCGAGTCGAGATGATGCCTTGCATATCCTTCACTTCCTTCTTGCATTTGCTCCTCAGCCTCACGCGAGTTTTACCGTGGGAAAAGGCAAGAATGTACGATTTTCTAGCTTTGTTCCGACGGTTCATCGCTATCTACCTCCCGCTGTTGACTGTCTAGCGAAATTGCTGGCTCGACAAGATCCAAATCGGACACTTTATCGCAGCATTTTCTCGGCGTCGACGTCGGCAAATCTCACGACGGAATCGCCTCTGGACCTTCTGACGCGCGCCTTTGCTCTGTCCATTTCGGTGCTGCCCGATCGATCTAAGGGTTCGTTAGGCAACAACGCACAGCTCCGGATTGTTGAAGCTCGAAAAGCATACCTTTCTCAAGGCATGCTGGCTGCCGACATTCTCACCACGCTGATGCCAGGGAACAATGCACAAGTCGCTCGCGCCTGGATTGATAGTGAAGATGGATGGGCTGTCGGTCTTCTCAACCTCGCTGCACTTCTATCAGTAGACCGCACACCTCCCAACGCCGG
Source organism: Acrodontium crateriforme (assembly GCA_033807595.1). Taxonomy (NCBI): domain Eukaryota; kingdom Fungi; phylum Ascomycota; class Dothideomycetes; order Mycosphaerellales; family Teratosphaeriaceae; genus Acrodontium; species Acrodontium crateriforme. Next base: position 1,160,631 of record CP138591.1, on the reverse strand, counting down.
TCCCAAGCCACCACAGAATCTCGTTCCAGATACTGAAAGTTTCCGTCTCATCACTCATCGCGCATTAACAATGATGAACCGCCTGGCTGAAAAAGCGGGTCAAGGTCGAGCACTTCCGAATGGTGTCGCTAATGGCGGACCTGTACGTTCCAGTGACGAAGCAGCACTAGACATGAAAACTTTAACGTCTAGTGTCCCACAATGGGATGGCATCCCGCAAGGCCACTCCATTCTAGGCGCTTTGATGATGCCCAACACGGACAAAGTCGCCCTCGGCCTCCTTTGCGGCTTACACGAAATGGCCATGCGGACAACCCCCTCTACCTCAACCGAGCAATGAGGCCCAACATGCCAAAGCGAAATGAGACGGAAGAACCGCCGTGGCGAGAGCAAACGGTGATCAAATAACGCATTTCCTTTTTCCTGCTCTTTGTACCTATATTAGAAGAAGCACATGACCTTTTTTTCTTTTCCTTTTTTCCTTAAATCCCTGCTTAGGAGAAATGGAGGCCCTTTTGTTCACCCAGCTGGCCGTGTATACGTCATTCCAATGCGTGTGGCTATGCGTGCTTCTTGTCCACTTTTGTCTCTTTTCTCTTTCTATGGCCTGGAAATAGGAAATAGGAAAAAGGGAAATATGAAAAAGGGGAGAGGAAAGAAGCCTTTTTTCACGAATTGTAAAGACGCTCTTCTTGGGAATGTAGTTTTGGGTATCGGAGAACTTAGACTGTCCTTTATCAATGCTCACCCAAACTTTCATGTAACTCTTTCCCTGTAACAATCGAAAGGAAAATTAAGCAGTCTTTTCCCTTTCGCCTTTGAAACATGAACTAAACAGTGTTTCGGCTCACTTGATTCACAGATTGAGAAGATTGATTCAAATAAATTGTCTCGTGTTTTCTTTCAGTCAAAGGTCATTGTCATCTTGACCTAAGATTTTGAAGCTTCGATTCATTTGCGCAAGGATGTTTTGTAATTTCCACGCGCCCCAAACGCCTGTGCTATGCCATCCCTATCCCATCCATCCTATGCTCGATGAGGTTGAATTTTTTGGGGGCATCGAGCCAAACCAAAATCACGCTTCGTCGGTTCGTCCATCATCTATCTTGGTCGAACTCGGGTCTGTCTACCTTTCATGCCATCTTTGCATGCTGAATGGATTTTCCCATTGCTCTAGCACTCAATTCATGGCCCTTGAATAACGTCGTGAATACCGCTGCAAAAGCATACATTCTCCACCCCAGTCAATACATTAAGCTCGGCGAGCCCCGCGCATCCATGCCAAAGCGCATCGATCGATCGATTAATCTATCTATTTTGCGACGGCAGCGCTGAGGACTTGGGTGCGGAAGAAGCCGCCCTTGGTTCGCTCAATGACTTGTTGGTAAACGGAGACGGGAGGGTGGTTCATGAGCACAGTGCCGGCCTTGTAATCGATTTTGGCATCGACGCGTGTGTCGCGGATGAGGTTGACGATCCATTTCTCACCTTCGGCATGCGAGAGGCCGAGTCGAGTAGAGAGATCCCTGTGAGAATTTTGTTAGTAGAGGTTTTTGAGTTGATGGGGGGGGGGAGAGAAGGCTTACTTAATGTCGATACGTTGGTGGATCTTGCAGTAGGATTCAGAGATGAGGTGGCGAGCGGCGTCAAGGAAAGCCTCTGAAGTGGCGACGAGGAAGAAATCAGATCGAAGAATCTCGTCTGCCTCGGCGAGGCGTTTTCTGGCCTCTTCGAAATCGAAATCGACGTAAAGGGCCTTGACGAAGCCAGTTACTGGATCGGTGTATTCGTACTGTTCCTGGCGAACAACGCGAACCAGGTCCTTGATTTGCTTTTGATAGTTGCCGTATGCGAAACCACCCTTGCCACTCGGTCGGTTGCGGTTGGTAATGACGGCAGCAGAAAGGTAGCGAAGGATCCAGGGGCAAGATGTCTGGATGGTGTTGATGTACGGAGGGCTGAAGAAGAGCTCGGTGAGTACATCGCGCGCGGGCTCGTGGTTGAAGAAGGGGAAGAGGGACCAGTGAAGCAGCCATGTGCGGTGCTCCAGTTGTGCGAGAGGGTTGTTGAATAATCTCGTGTCGATGCTCTCCTTGAGCTTGGTGACTTCTTCCATGGCAGACTCCCAGTTAGTAGTCAGGATGTCGCTGGCAAGCTTGCCCCATGTAGCCGCATTGACCTTGTCGTTATCGGTGGAGAGAACACGGAACTGATACAACAGCTCCGAGGCGCTACCGTAGTCACCGCAGGAATATTGAAACTGGCCGAATTCGTACAGTTGGTCGACCATGGCCGGAGTCACGCCGTGGTTGTCCTTCAAGAACGCCATATTGCTGACCTTGTCGCTGCGCAGATTGCCGACAACATCTGCGTCTGACAACAGGTTTTGGATCTTCTCAGTCTCCTCCTCGAAAACACGGCGCTTCTCCAAGACAGCATCACGCTTAGCGGTGAATTCGGCGGGGCGCTGCGAGAGGTTGTTCAGTTGTGCGTGCAGATCGCCCACAAAGTCGGACATGTTGGTGTTCTTCAACAGGTTGTATTTCAGCTGGGTGAATTCGGTCGTGTCCTCATCTTCGGGCGTCTCTTCCTCGAGGAAATTGAGCAAGGGGAAAACCAGATGACGGTCAAGGTGGGGGATCAGGTTCGGGAGCAGATTGTGCTGCTTGGCCACATCGGCGGCGGCGGTGGTGGTGGCCATGATGTCGTCGAGAGGATTGATTCGACGGGTCAGAGGAGTTGGCGGGTGGTGGTCGTTGTCGTCGTCGTCGTCGTCGCCGGAGAAGAGACGTCGTGCGCAGTCCGCGGGCGGTGGTGCCAGACAGACGTGGGGCGCCGCTGCGTGCGCGAAAAGTTTGCCAAGGCCCAGCGGCGGAAGGAGCGATCCAGTCAGGCGAATGGCAGGGAAGGAACGAAGCCGACTTGGTCGACTTCGCGAGCACCCCAAGTCTGTCCAGACGCCGCATCAACGTCAATTCCTCGATTATCCGACATTGTCCATCTTCATCAAACGATCCTCTTCCAACTACATCTGCGCGTCCATCAGCACTGACTAACATGGCTGCTACCGCGCCCATGATGCCTTTTCTGCGACCTCTACGACTCCCGCGGCCATCGACAGTGCGCAGCTTTCTAAACCACCAATTCTCCACCACTGCCCGACATGCTCAAACACAGTCCAGCCAGGCCTCAGCAGGTACCAGAGCCCGACAATCTTTTCATCGGAACCATCAAACTGACCTGCGTTCCCCAGACCCCAACTTCATCGCCTCTCAAACCGCCTCGCCCGTCTACCCACCCCCTTCGTTTAAATCCCTAGCACGCCCAAAAGAATCCCGTTCTTCTCGTCGAACCGCCTATCCGCGCAAAGAACGCGCATATCCTACACGGCAACCCTCTCACTCACCAACCACTTACACACCCTTGACACGAGCTCCCATCACACCTTTGAGCGACGAGCTCTGCGCTCCAAACCTGCCATACTTTGTCTCGCGCACGCCGTCCAATGAGCTGCCCATCTACCTGCTGCGACAGCGTGGCGGCAGTCTTCACCTCACCCGCGTGAAGAAGATTGATGGCAGCATTGAAGCTTTCCGAGATGCGTTGCGCGAGGAGCTCGGACTCGGCGAAAAGGAGGCAACGATTAATCCGATTACGAAGCATGTGATTCTCAAGGGACACTGGAAGCCGCAGGTCGAGCAGTTTTTGAGGAAGCGAAAGTTCTAAAGGCCATTCGTCAGGTGTGAGCGCTGAAAGAATGTGTCCTCGAGGTACGACACGACTGGTTTCGTCTCGGCTTCAAACTGCCCTCGCGGCGGGTGGACTGACTGTGGACTGTTCCCAAGCGCGACATAGGCGATGCGTACAAATTCTAATGGCGAAACACGTATGAGTAGAGTACCCAACAACTCTGGCCTATCACGGGCATCGATGTACAATATCAGGTGATCCAAGCATCGTCAACTCACTGCAGCCAAATTCACGGCATACTACGGCGTTACTAGGATATTTGAAGTAGAAATTCTTACATTTGTGTAAATACGGTATAAAACCATTCATGCAAGAACAATTTCGAAGTTAAATCAAGACGCAAGGGCAAGAAATATTATGAAGTTCATTGTCGTGTAAGTAGAGTAGGGAGAGTTAAGAGATAGTTATATCGAGCCATCCACCTTCATCCAGTCGGTCATTTCAGAAGCCGTACAAAAAGGAGTGGAGAGATAAAAAAAAACCAGGACACCTGTGCATCACATCCTACTCGAATATTTCATCGAGAGGTCCTTTTGACATAATAAAAAATTATCTGCTCAGTACTGTCCTTTTCGAGGCATTACTCCACACACCAAGTTTTTGGTGTCTAGGGAGGAGAGGAATAGTCTGCTCCTTGTGTATTAGACAAGTCATGCCCGTTGTCTGTTTCGAGTTTTTGCTACCATTCCATTTTCAGGTAATCGTGCGGGTGCGTCGACAAGAGATTGAGGTGCGTGTTGCTACATCTTCAAGAGGAGCGTGAGCGCTATCGGTCTGGCGAGATTGTTGGGCTTTTGTCCACGCTGGCGTAAAGAGCCAACTGCTGATGGTGGAAAGACATGAGGAAGTCGTTTACTCGTAGCTTGAACGCAATCTCGCGTCATTCTCAAGTCTCCAAGCCCTCTTCCAGTTCGTCTGAGCCAAATATGCCACCATCGATGAAAGATGACCATGAGTTATCGTCAAATGGAGTGCCAGCGGTGCTATCATTACCCACACCTGCATATCGAGCTTCAATTGCAGCCTTGAATTGAGAGTTGTCCGGCATTTGAGGAGCATCCGGGTAATCCCACAAGGTGTTGGACATGTTGGCGTTCGCTGCCTTGTTCAACTCGAGGTTGGATGGAACAAGAGTTTGGTCGAGACCGCTCATGTTGTTCGACGAGTAGTCAAATTTCGGGTTGTGGTTGAATGAATATGATGACTGGCCAGAGTACGGATTGCCCATCATCGCAGACATGATTGGATCATTCATGTCAATAGGTGCCCCGGCGAGCATCTGTTGTGATTCCATTGGAAGCGACATGGACAATGGATTTGAGTTGTCGTCAAAATGCGTGTTGAACAGTGATCCCACGTTAAATGGAGATGGGTTTGACTGCTGCTGCTGAGGCGCACTAGGCATATCACTTGACGAGCCCGGTGTTGATGTTTGCTCGCGCTTCTTGCTGGGCAATGTCAACTCTGAAGATGCAGAGCGCTTCAAGTTTGGGCGAGTCTGGGTTGGAAGAGAATTTCTTCGCTCCTCGGTTTTGATTGGCTCTATTGGACTGCCGATAGTAGACTGTTGCTGTGGTACAGCAATGGATGCAGATCGGTCGTGACCATTCTGTCGCATACCTTGTGACAGGGGATATGGCGACTGTCTGTAGCTGGGTGAAGACTGGTTGAACGCCAGAGGAGACATCATCGGGTTCTGAAATCCGTTCACTTGTTGCATCTGCGTGATATTTGGACTCAACGGACCGGTCGGGAACAATGGGTTAGCTTGTCCATTTTGCATGGTTTGACCAAGAGCTGAGCGCATGGCGACTTGATTGATGAGGTACGCCTGCCATCTTCGGTCAAATTGGGCATTCTGGGTATGAAGATGAGCCGTGAGTCGTCGATACTGGGCTGGAAGGTCGTCATCTTCTTCTTCGTACATTTCTTCGTTCATGACATCGGATTCAGTAACGCGTAAAGAGCGACCAGTGCGCTTCTTGTGAATTTCAGAAGCGCGACGAGCAGATTCAACACGAGCTTCCAAGCTTCGATCGCTTCGTCGCGACGCAGCAATGTATGCACTAGATGGGATGTTAGCTGGTGATTCGAAGAACAACAGCGAGAACGACAAACCGTTCTTGATTCTCTTCGTGGGTTCTCTCCGTCTTCAAGGGCAGCTTCACGGGTGGCAAGTTGCGGAGGGGAGGCATGGCGACGGACAGGTACTCGACAGCCGAATGACGTTGTCGATGTGGTAGTAATGCTCCTGGTAGAAGGCAGATGAGACGCGACTCAGGAGTGTGTTACAATGGGAGGCGGGTGGCGAATATTTGTGGTTCGACTGCTGACTGCGTTTCGCGGATATAACAGAACCGACGCGGGGTTAGAGCGCGGGTACAACAGCATGTGCTGCGAGATGGGATTCCGCTGGAGGAGGTCAAGTCGAGTCTGTCTAATAACAAACGCGGAGGTGAGGATTTCGACGAGTTGTTCTTGTTGTTGCTGGTGGGAGCAAAGAGAAGATGGAGGAGAAACGAAAGAACGGGTGGACGGACGGCGAGCAGAGCAAGAGGGGAAGAGACGAGCAGCGGGCAAGTGTGGCTTGCGGCGTGCGGGAGGGCAAAGCGCGCAAACCGACGGTGGGCGAGTGCATGTTTCCAGCTGTGGGATCCGTCTCCATTCTCCATCCGTCCATCCAGCTCAGCGCATCTCATCTCATCGTTCGATACATAGCTGCGGGGCTATCGCCGTGATGGCGCAGCGAGCAGCGTGTGCACGATCTGGCAGTTGGACGGCGATAGGCTCGATGAACAGCCGGATGAGCAGATACCAGACACCAGATAGGCAGGCCAGACGGTGAACGATCTGAGACGCAACGACTGGGACACGCGCATCATCGGCTTCCAGCAGATCGGCCGTGCAGAAGGGAGCAGCTAGAGAATGCCCTCTCTTACTACGCCTACTACTGCTGGACTACCGCTGTACTACCGCTGTAGCTTTTCCATTGCTGTGCCCTCATCGACGATCGTCCACGGAGATTCAGATGCAGACGGCAGCTGTGGCGTGGGCCGCAGGGTCAAGGCGATATCGAGTGTCGTTATGTCTGCCGTCCCTGGCGATTCCAAACCACTGCGCCGGTGCATCCGGCTCCATCGCTGCTCGTGCTTGGGTCGAGATTCGACGACCGTTCACGAATCCACCTGGCTGTGGTTCTCTTCGACGGACTCGGGCGTATGGCTGTCTGTCTGTCCGTCTGTCTTCTTTTCTGCCACAGCAATGCCACCGGCCCATAGCGTGCATAATAACCAGGCTAATACCCGCGATACAACGAGACTAGTCGCGTCCAAATCGGCGTCGTCGCCCGCGATCGTCGGCTTGATTGTTCCGCCGAGCCACGACTAAACCATGTGCGTGGCTTGCAAACCAGGGCATCGCCATCAGGCCCCATTGTGCAACGGAAAGTCGGGCATTTTGCGAAATGCATCTCGGACTTTGGCAGCCGCCCAATCTGCTCGATTCTCGGGGGATAATTTCCCGAGGCAGTTAATTGTAATACAGTAGCATGACTGGTGTAGAGCATGTTGTGACAGGGAATCTCAGCTTGCGAAGCAGAGGAATGCAAAGAAATGTGAGGAGGAGGGAACGGGACACGCCGGGCCAATGCGAACCTGATCGTCAGTCAAACCAGTCGAGTCTACGCGGTACAAATGACAGATTAAGATGGAAAATAAAGTGCAGAGATCAGCCAACACACGCCGAGTGACTCGAATCGACGTCAGAAGAGTAAATTAACCAAAGACTGTGGGCGAGTGACGAACAGCCCTGGAAAGCATACAGTAAGCTCCCCCCCCCACCTCCACCTTCCCCTGCCGTCCGATCCCATCTTGAAAATCGACGCCTTGTCCGATCTCTCCCATCCCATTACAGCTTAAGAAATGTCGATCCCTTCAGGCCAATATGTCGTCAAATGAACGTCGTGTTTCCGATATAACCCTGTGATGAGTTCTATGGACCCTGCGGCGTTTCTGGGTTGGCAATGGATAGATAAGCTTGATTCAATTTAAACGGATGTCAATGCATAATCATCGTACGATTTCTTTAGATATTGCATTAACCCTTGAACAATACCCCATTTGACCCTGAATCACGACTTCTACGACCCTGCAAAGATACCTTGTTGACTTTGAGTGTCATTTCACTCTTGGCAGCGAGATCAAATTTCAAACCCTTTCTTTTAGGCTATGCTTCGTCTATGACTCTGAAGAAACACATCTAGAATACAGAGCATGTAGTAGACATCAGCGACTCCAATACGCTGTTTACAGTACCATGCTTCCTGTCCTGTCCTGTCCTGTCCAGTAAAGTGCTGAACACCCGCAGTATGGTCAAGATATGGTAACGAGGCCAAAAGTCATCCGTCACTAAATAGCAAATGAGCAGGATGAGGCTCACTCATCGGCATCATTGGCATCAGGCTCCTCCTTGATAGAACTCGGCATCTCATCCTCATCATCCCGCTTGACGGTGTCATTCTTCAAATCTCCCTCTTTATCATCAGAGCCATCGGCCACGACTTCAACCTCCTTGACCTTGGGCTTCCGACCGCGCTTCTTAGCAGGCGGATGTTCGTCATCAAAATCTTCAGTCGCACCATCAAAATCCTTGACTTTGGGCTTACGACCACGTTTCTTCGCAGGTGGAGTTTCGTCATCGTCGCCATCAACAGCAGCCTTAGAGCGCTTCTTGGACGGTGCCGGTGCCGGACCACCGACTTGACCATCCGCAACACCAGCAAGGAGCTTTTTGCGTGCAGCGCTGTAGACGGTTGTGGCGGAAGCGACGGTCTTGTAGCCGCCGATTTCCATGAGTTTCTTGTAGTCGATCTGTGATTCTGTCAGTCATGTAGTTTTTTGAGACGCGGTGGATGGTGTTTCGTACTTTTGGCTGGGTTTCGTAGCAGTAGATTGAGAGCTGGAGGATTTTGAGCTCGCCGGCGGTAAGGTTTGGGGTCGTCATTGTGGTGGTGATGCTGTAGTTGCTGATCTTGTGCTGTGCTTAATGTCAGTCAAGTGTGGCGACCAGACAAATGGGAACAGCTCAAACTCACTGGTCTATGGTTTACGATAAAGAATTAAAGAACCATAAAGTGTGAGAACTTGAGATGCTCAAGGAGAAAAGGAAATGGTATGAAAGTGGAAGTGTAGCATGTGAAGTTTTGGACAATCGAAGGCAATAGAACATGAGTGCTTCAGTTCACTTACAATAACGTGAAAATCATACATAGCCAAATCAAACCTCACCGCAGAATTTCTGTCACAATCAAATGAGAATAGGTGACTCGTGCCTTGGAAATTTGATTGCATTAGCAAGTCTGTGACTTTATATTTCGTTTGCTCTGGCAAAGTTCATTCGGCTTTTGCCTCCCTTTACTTCATTTGTACAATCCTTGGATTGCATGTGCGTTTCCAGCATGGTGTGAAATTTGCCCTTCTCCCTCGACGACAGAAGATATTGAAGCAAAACTCCGCCGCAAATTCCAGAAAGGACATCCCCAGGAGTCTTGAAACCGGCTTGCAGGTGGTAAAACATTCATTCGAATCGCCATTTTCCGTGATACGCCGCACACCATAGTCATGCATGCCTTGTGTTATATTCGTATGTTCTTGCCCAATCATACTGTGGCAACAGTCCCTTGTCTTTCTCTCGCTCGAGGCGCCTAGAACCCACGTCCACCACCACGACCGCGTCCGCGCCCTCTGCCACGCGGTCCACCACGGCCACCTCTTCCACCTCGCGCAGGACCACCACGATCAGCAGTCTCTTTGCGAGCCTTATTCTTCGGCTTTGGCGCGTCGTCCACGAGCAATGTGTCGAGTGGTAGCGAGTCAGGAAGGATAAAGTATCTGATTTCGCTGCCGCGTATGGAGATTTGGTCGAGGCTGATTTGCGAACCGCCCTTGGGTGTCATTTTGGCTGTGCGGAGATTGGTGTTCATCTGTGGGGAGACGGAGGCTATGGTGCCGTTGATGATGGTGCCTGTCGCAGGCCAATTAGTATTGCAGCGCTAATATTCAGGCGTGATGCTGCAACTTACCCGTCTTGAGCTCGATGGTGACCGTCTCATTTGTGCATTTCATCAAAAATCTGGGTACATGTCGTCAGTCAGGCTTATGCGCCCGCAGCCTTCAATACTGTGGGTTCAGCAAGAAGGCTTGCGCGCTGGCGGGACAAGGCAGGCTTACCTGACGAGCTTCATATTTGCTACTGGCCTTTCCGGCAGGTGTTTTCAAAGCAATCGAATTGGTTGAAAGCCTGGTAGAAGCTGTGGTGTTGGTCTTTTGTAGCTGTCTTGAATTGTTCTAGCACTTCTGAAGTCGCGCGTCCGAAGATGGAAGTTTGGTGAAATATTGTCAATGCGTTCATATAGTCACGTGACACATTTATTGGATCACAACTTGCTGAAGCGAGATTGGAGCAGCACACGATATCTAAGCAAAGATGTCATATCATGACCGTAGGAATATAATCAGCATGTAAACCTCATTGTTTGATTTGTATCCCAAGTTTCCATCACCGGTTTCCATCTACCTTTTCCCATTCGGAGTCAGTACTAACTTCGCCGCTCAAGTCTTCGTCCAGCCTCTTTCGCAATCGAGGGATATCACTTGCTCCAGTCAACTGAGATGCAGATGTAGAAGCTGTATGTGCCGGCCCTGACCCAGAGCTCTCATTCGCGGTTGACGCCGTCTTCAGCTCCTTCACAGGTGGGACACCAGCAAGACTATCTCTACTCTGGCTTAAGCCACCTTCAACTTCAGTGTCCTCTCCTTCATCATCTGCACAGTCTTCCACTTCGCTCTTTGCTGCCCGATCAGGCTTCTCCTTGGCCGAATCGGCCTTTTCCTGTTCAGCCTGCGCAGCTCGCAGCTCTACCGCAAACCAGTTGATGCTATACCACAGTCCTCCACACAGAACCGAGAGAATGAGGAAATGAATGCTGTATGTTGCAACCAAAAGCGCCGCTAGAAGCGTCTGGAGGGTCGCAAAGGTGACATTTGTCGCTACCAGTAGTGTGGGCGTTGCGCCTGGCGTGAAGACTGACTCCCAGAGATTCACCAGGAAGTCGCCCATGTTCGCGGGTATAGAGACGAGGACGGATGCTTGTCTGTAGGCCTTTCAGCTACAAGAGAGAAAGCCGAAAAGTGTGGGAGTGATGTGAAGCGATAATCACGTCGCTAACGTCAAATCACGAATCGATAGGCAGGGCGGGGTGGGCGAGCGCGAGTCTTGGACGTTCAGTATCACAGATCTTTGCCGGCGTTAATAGCGGGTGATCGTATGCTCGGTCGGTCGGTGCGTATTGATCACGCGTCCAAATAGATGCGGAGTTGCAGCCCCATCAGCAGGAGGGGTTATTTGTAATAGACTGGCGGCGGCGCTTGGGTGAAATGAAAACGCAGAGGGCAACTTTGGTAAACAACTACGGCGAGGCACGGGGACTTGCAAAACCATTTATCCCCCGACCAGGGCCAGCGTCACATGTCCCGACATGTCGTCTGATAAGGTCCCTCATCTTTGCACGAGAGATGGGCTACGCTGTTGTTCGTGCAGCCTTGCTACGTCACTGTGCATCTTGTCCGAGAACATAAATCACTCAGGGTCTGTCGAATGTTTGACAGAGGGGACACCCTTGTAGTTGGTGTAGTTTGACAGTAGGGATTGTCGATGAAAACTACAAATGCGTATCTCGCGCATCTCTGCAAATATCTAGTGGGCCATACCATTGCTGCGCCCGACAATTTCTCTCTCGATTCGATCACGTCGCTCCTCCTCTGCCTCCGACGAGATATCCTTGAACACATGATCCATTTGTTCGAGAGTACGTCCCTTGGTTTCTGGTACAAATAGGAATGTCCAAATCAGACTCAACAAGCAAAATACGGCAAAGAACGCATAAGCGCCGTAGCCAGTGTTCTCTACAAGCGGTGGAGTGATCAGTCCGATAATGAAATTGCTGGGACGATATGTTAGTATCTGATGCGAATAGAAGCAGCACGAAGCAGACTTACTTGAACCAGTTTGAACATGTGGATAATGCGACGCCTTTTGCTCTAAGCGACGAGGGGAAGATCTCTGACGGCAATGCCCATGGCACTGGACCCCAAGACGCACCGAACGAGAGCATATAAAAGAGCAGGAATCCCACAGATACCCACCCTTCTCCCCGATGCGTTGGCCAGCTATTACCATATTTACCAACGAGTACTGCGATGATGACATGCGAGAGGAACATCAGCGAGCTCCCAATTAACAGAAGGGGACGGCGTCCAAGACGATCCATACTCCATATTGATGTACAAACACCAATGAGCTGCGTAATGTTAAGGACACCCGACATGATGAGCTGCATACTGTGATCGAGGCCCATGGTTTGGAACAGAGTTGGCGAATAGTAGATCAAAGCGTTGATTCCGACGAATTGCTGGAAAAACATAATCCCAACGCCGATATGTGTTCGTCGCCAGCAGCCCTGTTTGAAGCAGTCGAGCCAGGAGGCTACTTCAAGCTTAATACGGCTGGTCTTGCTTCCGTCTTGTAAACGGGGATGCCTTTCTGCGTTGATTTGTTTGTGCAGCGCAACCTCTGCTCGAATGTCGAACCACTCGAGTTGGACTCGACTGTCAGTCTCGGGAAGCTGACGCAGCTTCGCAACGCTTCGCAGCGCTTCCTTATCACGTCCTTTGGATGCAAGCCATCTGGGTGAGAACGGGAGGAAAGTGATGCCGATACCCAAAACTAGTCCGGGAATTATTTGTAGGAGGAAAGGAAGTCGCCACGCCCATTCTGACGTAATATACTGCGTTCCATAGGTGATCCAGAATGCAATCACAATGCCCGTAACGATGCTAAATTCTTCCAATACCAGCAAGGTTCCTCGAATTTCAGGCGGGGAAATCTCAGAGATGTAGAGCGGCGCAACCATACTGAGCATGCCAATACCGAGGCCACCAACAAAGCGTGCCACAACAAGCATAGAGTAGTCGACTGATCCCGTCTGTAGTGCAGAGCCGACAATGAAGATACAGGTAGCAATGACAATGGAATGCTTCCTCGAATACTTGTCGGCGATCCATCCCTGGTTCAAAGCACCGATAAGAGCACCCAGTTCAATCATAGCCGTGAGCAAACCTTTCCAGAATCCCGCACCTGCCGCACCATCTGCAATGCGTCCGAAGCGCGAGATAAATTGGGGCTCGACAAGGATGACGCTGACGACGCCTTGGTCATAGCCGAATAACAGGCCTGGATTGTGATATGTTAGTCACAAGAGAATTGCAGCGCTACGGTTTCAACCAAACAATATGGTCCTTCCAGCATTCCTGAGCCCGTCAAAGCATGAAACTCACCTCCAAGAGCTGCGAAGATAGCGCACAGAGCAACATAGTACGAAGCGAAGATTCCAGCGAGTCCAGGCTTGCAGTAAGTTTCGCGCGTCTGCCAAACCGCATCCTGGGTGTGCATACCTAGATTCTCATGCATCACCGCAGACAGCGTGTCTTCAACCTTTTTCATATCTATCGTAAGTTGGTGTCCGCAAAGCCAGGAGTAACAAGAGTTGAGCAGGAAATGGACTGAAAGAAATAAGAGAACGACAATGACGGACTCACCTCTCCGTCTCCCGAGTTCCTCATCAGAGGAACAACCTCAGCCCGCGACATGCTCTATAACGTCACATCCGAATGCCGAGATCGAATGCGTGTTCCCCCCAAAGCGCCGTCAATCCTGAATCGATGCGCAGAAGGTCACGAGTCTGGCGCGAGGGCCAGGATGATGTTGGAGGTCGATGGAACGTCTCTCCGGATTTGTGGAGGAAACCCCAATCAAGGGCACGCTTCTCGGCATCGTCGGCGTTTGATCCCGGCCCAACTCTCTTATGAGACAACTAAGGACAAGATTCTCTGCAATATTCGGTGCTTCTTTGATCCATGTAGAAGGGAATACCGGGGCGGATTAACCACAGCTATCAAGATTCGCTGATTGGGCTTTTCATTGATTTGTACATGAATACGTAGCGAACAAGGTCCTTTGGGGCAAGCAAGATGTCTATAGAAAGCTCATGTCGGCATCATCGATATGCCCCCATTTCCCCTGTCTCCACTAGCTCGAGAACCGCTCTTCGGACGGCTTGGCTTCCTTTTTGTTACTCCAGCCGTTGTGCTACGGGAGTTCGATCCATTAGAAGTGTATTTGGATCCTGAAGCAAAGTTCCGCGCTGCTCCAGATGCGCCTTTCGCGTGCCATTGCCGTTTTTTTCCCTTGCCCGATGCTTTCCTTGAAGTAGGTTTTAGCGCTCTCTGCGGCTTCGGCTGCGGTTGGGATGCTGCCACAAGTGCATTGAAAGCTTGCACTTCTGGTGGTGCTTGCTGGAAGTATGCACTCGGTTCTCCTTCCTCCTCGTCGAAGTCAGAAGCAGCAACACTGCCAAATTCATCGTCATCTTCGCCTGGTTCATCTTCGTCGTCACTGACCAAGTCTATAACGTTCTGCGCGTTGGGATCGTTCGGCAGCTCGATGCCCTGCGCCATCATCTCGTCGTATGTTTCTTTGCATTTCTTGATCAATTTCACAAAATGTTTTCCAAAGAGCTGCACCTTTTCGGGGTTGATGCCACGGATCTTCTGTAACATTTCATCTTGCGTCACGGTAAAGTGAATTGCCATATCCCGAAGCATCGTATCTGTAAACGGCACTGTACGAAGATTTCTGGCTATTGTTAAACGTTTGCATTCTTCCTTTGCATGCCAGACGAAGTCGTCCACAAGAGCTCGGTGTGTCTCATCAAGACGGTCCATAATGTCGTCAGACTGAATGGGAGGGCCAAGCTCCTTTGTCTTCGATCGTCTTTTCGTGCCTGCGACACGAACTGGCTCGAACCCGTCAGATTCGTCATCTTCATAGTTGTCGTCCTCACCATCAGAGATCACGAATTGGTCATGTTTGTAGCCATTCGAATGAAGACCAAGATGCGTCGGCTGAACTGAAGTTTTTCGCTTGGAGGCTGCCTGTATCGGCGAAGACACGTTCGTAGAAACTGGGAGTTCTGCACGCGATCTCGATCCCACAGTAGTTTTCCAGTCTCGCGCCTGCTCATCTTTACCATCTTTGGCATCCTTTTTCTTGGGAATTGTCTTCTTGGCTCTCGGTGTGCTGCGAATCTCAAGTTGCAACTTGGTTCGGCCAGCTTTGAAATCTCGCGCGTTTCTTCCCAAAAGCAGATATGCAGTAGCGAATCCGGCACGATTCATCTCTTGATCCTCACGGAAAGCCCCTTCGCCAAGCAAACGGTAGAACAATCGCTCAACGTCTTCACGATCCAAAGAACTGCCAGCGCCAAATTGTTGCAGACTTGCCCATCCACCAGCCTTAACTTTCGCGCTTTTATAGCCTCGGAAGACGTCCATGCACTGCAAAATTGTGACTTTGTCTTTTGCGATCTGTTCAACAATCTCAACGGCTTGTCGCGCATAATCTGTGAAATCGTGGAGCTCAAAGTTCGAAGTGGAACAGCAATTATCACACTGTTTCTCACATGCTTCACGCTGAAATGCTTCACTAAAGTAAGCCAGCACTTGCACACGTCGACAGTCGCTCCTGTTTTCGCAGTATTGAATCATCTTCTTCAACATTTGATGTTGTCGATCTTTTTGCTCCCAACTTCCTTCACCTTGATCTATCATTCGTCGTAGTTTACCAGCGTCTTGATAGCCGTAGTAAAGGTAACAGCTAGAGCGTTTTCCATCTCGTCCAGCTCGGCCAGTCTCCTGGTAATAGCCCTCCAAGCTTTTCGGTACACTGTGATGGATGACGAACCGGACGTTAGCCTTGTCGATACCCATACCAAATGCAATTGTTGCCACAATGACTTTGTATTCTCCCGATTGCCACTTCTTCTGGACTTCCTTCTTCTCTTTGGAGTCCATACCAGCGTGGAAATGATGAGCCATGATATTATGCTCTTTGGTGAGCGCTTGTGCATAATCTTCGCAGTTCTGCC
Source organism: Acrodontium crateriforme (assembly GCA_033807595.1). Lineage (NCBI taxonomy): Eukaryota > Fungi > Ascomycota > Dothideomycetes > Mycosphaerellales > Teratosphaeriaceae > Acrodontium > Acrodontium crateriforme. Next base: position 1,144,841 of record CP138591.1, on the reverse strand, counting down.
GCGAAAGACAGTAAATTATGCCTGTTTGGCCCTTGTGCTTGTCCTTGATTATACTTGCAATGCTGGCAAGATCTTCTTTGGCCTTTCCTTTTGCGCGGACTTCGTAATAAAGATTGGGTCGGTTGAAACTGCGGGTAAATACCTCACAGCCTTTGATATTGAGGTTGTGAATTACGTCTACTTTCACATTTTCGGTTGCTGTTGCGGTGAGGGCGATAACAGGAACTCGCGGATACTTTTTCCGAACGTCACCGATGAGCTTATAGTCCGGACGGAAATCATGACCCCATTGGCTCACACAATGGGCCTCGTCAATCACGATTCGGGCGAATTGTTGCTTGCTGTACAATTGATCAAAACATCGAAGGATTCGCTGGCTTTTTGCCATCATCTCCGGTGTGACATAGAGCAGTTGCACAAAGTCTTGGACGTTCTTCTCATCCAGTGCTCCCAGAATTGCTCCTCGTTCTTTAGGATCTGTCTCGCTGTTGATCAAAAAGGCCTGTATATTCAAATTACGAAGATGCTGAACTTGATCTTCCATCAGACTGAGTAGCGGCGAGATGACTACAGTCACTCCACGGGTCTTTCCAGATCTTATCAATGCAGGCAACTGGTAACAAAGCGACTTGCCTCCACCAGTGGGCATAAGTACAAAAGCATCCTTGCCTCCAAGAGTAGCATTGATAGCCTCCAATTGGCTTTCACGAAAACCTCGAAGCCTGAAGCGTTCCTTGAGTGTTCCTTTGACGTCATTGGACCATGGAAAACTGAAGAGTCGACCCTCAAGATCATCAGCGGGTTGAACTCCCTTTTGAGATTTGGGTTTCGGTAATGGGCCTTGTCTATTTGGCGACCGTTCTTTGAAAACTGATCGTGCTCCTACCGTCGGTGGTGGAATAGCGGCGAATCCATTCGTTTCAAAGTCATTGGCGAGCTCGAGCATTCCGTCGTCATCGTCCTCGCCAATCCCAAAATCATCGTCTTCATGGTAGTTTGCAGGGGCAGGTGGAGTTCCCATGCGGTGGGTGAAAAGATTGGCATGTGCTGCATTGAACTCTTCTTCATCGTCATCGAAATCATTAAAATTGTGGTTGTGTGTAGGCCTTATATTCGACTGCGTTGCGGTTTGGGCGAAGTACTTGTCAATCTGATTGGAACCAAGTTGTTGGTCTCTAAGGAACGAAGTATTGACTGCTTTGGGCAAAGGGGGCGGAGGCAATCTGGCGGTAATCTGGGTCTGCAGCACCTTGCTTGAGCTCGGGATTGTCGATTCATATGCGTGTGCTCTTTCAGGCAGTGCCTGTGTCGACTCGATGGTCACCGACTTCGGGGGTTGCTCGGTGTCTAGATTCTGGAAGAAAGACTTTATACTGTGTCTGCAAGAATTCAACGCAGTCACACATTCCATTTCAAACGCCTGTATTTTCTCTTTGCCAGCTTTATTGGCTTCCATGGCAGCTTCTTTACCTTGTCTTGCTTTGATGGCTGCTTTTAGGTCTACCATGAGTTGGTTTTTTTCATCTTGCAAAGCCTTGTAGCTAGTCCTCTTCTTGAACAGACTTCTAATGGTGTTTAGACGCTTGTCGAGATCGTCCAGCTCACTTTCCAGTTCGACAGCTTCCCCGTGTTCATCCAATTGCTCTGCCACAGATTCAATCAATTCTTCGGATCTCGCTTGAAGCGGCTCCAATATTTTCGTTAAATCGTCATCATCAATCATGAAGAATCGTCTCAATAGCTCAACGTCATCATTCACATTGTCGCCAACTTGTGTGCCAAGATTTGATGATAAGATCTTCGAATTATCCAGAGGTGTAGAAGTCCAACTTGTATTACTCTTCTCGGAGTGTGCAAATTGTTGAAAGAATTGTTTGGAATCAATCTTCGAGTGTCTACTTGCGGTACGTCGCAAGGGAGATGATGGCTGGGAGGTAGCTGTATGAGACTCGGACAGCGTAGGTTCCAGTGGAGAAGGCTTCTGCTCTATCCGGGTGCGTTTGTAAGGATTTGTTGTGAAGCTCACGATATCGTCGTCATCGTCAATATCCGAGTCCGGCATGACTCGATCAGTTGCAGTGGAGGCTCCTTGGTGCGCGATGGGTCTTGCTGGCCGGGGGGCAACAGTCGAATACGGTGGAGGTGGTCCATTGTAGACTTCTAACATGTCTTCGATGGATGAAAAGCCATCAGAGGACTGAGGATCCTTGGGGGTAAGGTTAAGCGTCGGGTGACTTGTCGATTGAACAGGTTCAAGGCCGAACTCGAATTCGTCGCTCTTCCGTTTCCGACTAGATCGCTCAGGCTCCTTCAAACGCGTATTGGGACTGTCGAGTTTGCTGATTGTTTCCGTGAGATCCATTATTTCCACATCGTCAGGTATCCGAGCAAGTGGTCTCGAGTGTTTTGTCGGAGTGCAGCCGAAGGGCCCGGACTGGTTTGTTGCTCGCGGGGCATACTCGCTAATTGAATTGGCGACATGAGGTCCGGTTGAGGAAGTATCGTCTGAATGCTTTTTGTTCATTGACATAAGGCGGGGTTTGCTGGCTGAGCTGGGTTCCGTCCGAAGTCGAACCATATCTCCCTCTCTTTTTTCCACACCAGGTATTTCCGTGCTCTCTACTTCAAAATCGCGATTTAAATTTCCACTACCGAGGTTCTCAATCGATGTCACGGTCTGTGACGCGTGCACAGGACTCAGCGAGCTCGCTGCGGGAAGTGAAGTTGTGTCTGGTGGGATGGAAGGCTTCGTGCGTAACAACCAAGCCAGTTGTTCGTCCAAATTGTGGAGCGTCATCGGTGGCCTTCATTATCGCCGAGATATGAATCATGAGTCCATGTTGGTGCAGAGAAGAGCGAGCGAAGCCTAATGTAAAGCAGTAGCCGTGTGTCACGTTCCTTTGGCTGCTTGAAAGTGGTAAATAATGGAGTATTTTAGGCGCGTCTGGGCAAGCGCGATCGGCGCGCCGCCGAAGCCGACTTTCAAGCTACAAAGTATACGAAAGCACGTGATATGATCGTTTAGCTGCGCTGACCAAGACTGATCAAAATAAAAGAAATGGAGCGAAAGTACAAGGGCAAGGGGTTCGCATTCAGTCGATTTAATTCAGAACGCCATGGAAGTGAACTCAGCCAGCGTAAAGCCCGATGTGCTTCCCACCGCAGATGCCATTGCGAACGCCCGATCAAAGCTCCTCATGACGATCCCTGACGACGGCATCGGCTTCGAAGAGGCCAAAAGACATTTGAACGAAGACATTGTCCCAGGACTGAACGGCAACTCGTTGACGGCCAACTATTACGGCTTCGTGACTGGCGGAGCAACGCCAGCAGCAGCGTTTGCCGACAATCTAGTAACTCACTGGGATCAAAATGTGCAAGTACATTTGCCCGAAGAAACCATTGCTACGGATGTAGAAGATCGTGCTCTAAGGCTTTTGTGCGATTTGATTAAATTGGATCCGGAACAATGGTCTCATCGAACGTTTACAACTGGCGCCACGGCTAGTAACTTGGTTGGTCTTGCATGCGGTCGCGAATATGTCATTCAGGAGGCGGCAAGACGAAGAGGGCAAACAGTAGCTACATCCGAAGTTGGGCTATTAGAAGCCGTGCGTGCGGCTGGCCTCGACAGCATCCAGATCTTGACTACAGTGGCGCATTCTTCTCTACGCAAATCAGCATCCATCGTCGGATTGGGACGAAACAGTGTACAGAAAGTGAGTAGGGAAGACGCACCTCACAAGTTCGATCTCGCAAGACTGGAATCCCTCTTAGCAACTCCATGCGTGGCATCGATCGTAGCCATCTCATGCGCAGAAGTAAATACAGGTCTCTTCGCAACTGACAGGTCAGACGGAATCAAAATACGAGAACTGTGCGACAAGTACGGCGCATGGATTCATGTTGACGCCGCGTTTGGGCTTCTCGCCCGCGCCCTCCCTGATACATCAGAATACAGTCTTCTCCATGAAGGTGTGCATTGTCTGGAGATCGCCGACTCAATAACTGGCGACGCCCATAAACTCATCAACGTGCCCTACGATTGTGGCATATTTCTCTCAAGAGATGTCCAGCTAGCAACCCGAGTCTTCCAGAACCCCAGTGCCGCATACCTGACTCCCGCCTCACCAAGTCCCTCTACAGGTCCAGTCATACAGTCTCCCCTCAATATCGGCATCGAGAACTCGCGCCGTTTCCGAGCACTACCTGTATATTCTACTTTGGTCGCTTATGGTGCCAAGGGCTATCAAGGCATGCTCGAACGGCAAATAGCCCTTTCGCGTGCGATTGCAAAGCATATCTCAGAGGGCAATGACTATGAACTACTTCCTCAAATTGTGCAGGCCAACTGGAATCATGTCTATATAATTGTCCTCTTTCGAGCAAAGGACGAGACGATCAATAAGAATCTTGTGCAACGCCTCAACGGTACAAGGAAGCTGTACGTGAGCGGTACACAGTGGGACGGAGCTCCTGCAGCTCGCTTCGCTGTGTCGAACTGGCAGGTTGATGTTGAACGAGACATGACCATTGTGACGCTGGTCCTCGCCGATGCCCTTCAGTGAAATTAGCAAGGACCGAGGTGTAATGATCTTCTGCTTGGCGTCGCGTCTAAGACATAACATGGGACTACGAATGTGAGTAGTCAAAAGGTCGCTTAGGTATTCAACATCTGGATCAGTATGCATCCTCTAATTAAGACCATAGGGGTAATTTCCTCGTCATCTATAATCGATAAAAAAGGCAGACTGTTTGTCTCCAATACTGCAAGTCTCGGCCAGATCTATCTCGTGCTCTTGTCAAAGAAAGGTTGTATCTGTCATGAATTATGATACACCGTGGCCCTGGTTCAGGCCAGAAGTCTGCCGAATATTTTGAAGGTAGTTCGTTCTGCTCTCGCGTGCGCATGGTAATTATGTACTCATCGTGTGATGATGAGTCCGAATCCATCAAGCCAAGGTCCACAGCTGCCGAATATTCCTGCAATGCTATAGCCTCGCGGTGGGATCAGAGTGTATCTAGAGTATTGTTAGCCATGTCAATTATGGTGAGATGGGTGATAAATACCCAGAACCTCCTGTCGCATTTCCGAAAATTTCACTGCGTCGGCCTGCACTCGTCAATATTTGAATCCCATCGATCCAATAGCCAGCACGCAAATAGAATCCAATGATGGTTTCGGACTTTCTGATGTCCAGTGGGAAATCGCTGCCTCCAGGGGTGCCGCCTCTCTTGCCGAACAGAGCACTTTCGCCATCCTCGTAAAAGAACTCGATACCATCAATGCTCTGGCCATGGTATACTTTCACGTTACGCATAAGCTTCGAAGCTTTTTGACAAATACCCAAGATCGTTTCCTGATATTGTGAGCCCTCCATTTGCGATGAGCCGTACTTTGAGCTTTTGAATCCAGGTCTGCCATCTGGAAGCTTGATTCTGCCCTCTTTACTGGCCAACTGTGCGAAGTTCTGGACCTCATGGTCGCCTCCGCCACACGAGAACACTCTGAAAGCAAGTGGTTTCTTTCGCTTCTTTTCGGGTAGACGGTCCCGCAGGCTTTGTTCTGTAAGTGTTACCAACTTTGGACCACCTGAACCTGGGGCGTTTTGATCGAAATATTCAATCCAATGGTGGCACACGTCGTCACCCTCAGGGAAGAGCTCAATCCAGGCCACTCCACTTTGGGCAGTGACGAGAACAGAGCCGTCCACTGACCATACTTGAATACTGCTCTCGGCAGGCGCGGTGGGATCGGATGGAGCCTGGAAACAAGGGTGAAAGCGGAAGCGCAGAGTATCGAGTCTGTGCCAGCCACACTCGTCTTCTGCCAAGCAAAGCCTTTGTCCTTGCTGCTTCGTCCTCGTAGAATACGGCTCTCGGGTAGTAAATGTTCTGTTCAGACGGGTATAATCGCGAAGCATGATACCGTACTCTTGATGGGGACATCCAAGTAAATGTCCAGTCTCATGCATATGAGCACCGATGCCAATATTGGCCGCTTCCCAGTTACTCCCGGACTCGTTGCAGTCGTTTGCAACGTAGTTCGTGTCTGTCCGAGTGCAATCGGTGAATGCTGGCACAACCTCTTCGATGTGCGACGGATATGATTGCAGGGCATGGGAACCGAAGATGGCGAGTTTAATCGTCTCGTCTCCGCCTCCCAGCGCGGCATGCCCTCGAACTGTCCCGATATTCTTGTCCCAGTGGGTATCTAAGAACATGCATGAGACGTACAGTTTTTGTCCTGGTCTTGGGCCGAAGTGGGCTCGTACTGCATCCATGGCTATGCCGAATAGATCGCCCTTGTTCTTGGCTGGCTCATATTGTTGAGCTAAATCAAGATCTCGAATATCCTGAACGGTCTTGTTCAGTCTAATAACATGAATCTTGATTTCGTTGCGCATCTGCCCCGATTCTGCATCTCTCCACGACAGAGTACCTGTTTGCCACTCTTCTTCGTAGCGAAACACTCTGCGTCCAAAGCCATTGCGTTGCATCTGTTCCGCAGTAAACGCCTGCCATAGAGACGCTGCCATTCTAAACTTCCTAATGGCTGTATCCAATCCATTTCCTTCCTTTTGTATTCTTTCAGGCACGGCATCGAATGTTTCAGCAGAGTCACTGGCGAGCAGAATGCACAATTGTAAAGGAGGAGCAGACGTTAGGGGTAGGTAATTGATATTCATCCATGATGAATGGACTTGTGACTGTCCGTTGGGTGTAGAAAGTTTTGGTGAGATGAAATCGAATCGAAGGCGATTGGGACCTGGTTGTAGGTAAACGAGAGCCTTGAAGTGAGAATCACACACCGGCCATGATGTTGGCGGAAAGCCATCTTGGTGATGGCAGATGGTGAGTGACCCATCTAGGGGCCGAGACACATCTGCACATTCGCCAGCAATAAGCAATATCTTTTGGTTCACCTGGAATGGCGTGAGCATTCATCTACCACGAACTCGACACCAGCTTGATGACCACATACCCAGGAGCCATCTGTGATTGAGAGAACTCTCGGTGCAAGAGCTGAAGTTGCAGGAACAGGGCGTGGGAATTCGCCATTCAGTGAAGGAGTGCCCTGTCATGCTGGTCAACATTTGCAGTGTGAAAAGCAATAGGGCCAGCAGACTCACAACCAAACTATAGCGATTTTGCGAATTGGGCAATCGAGTTGTGCTACCATTTTTGCCTACCATCGGTGGTGTCTTATTGCCATTACTGTGTCCATTTCCATTGGACATGAAAGTGCTTGATCTTGAGGTCGACGAAAGGGTGCCGGGTGGGGTATGTCGCTCAGGGAACGAGTTCAACGTTATGGAGGATGGGTTTGGAGGTGGTTCATCGTTTGCGAAATCGTTGCTGGACGCATTGCCAGAGGAATTATTCGTCTTCGTAATTCTGAGAGAGGTTTTGGAACGGCGCCGCAGGCCAAGGTCTTTGAGGAAGGCGGGCATGACTGCCAGCACGTGGTGTTAGCGACGACCGTTATCTGTGCAGGCGACTAATGTCGCTGCGAAATGCTGCGGCTCAGAACGGCGGCAGCAGCAATTCAAGGCAGAGAGGCAGTTGATTTGCGGGTTGGTGGTCGGAGAAGTGTGTGCGATCGCCAACAGCAAAGGTATGGCGGTCCAGGTCGATAAGCAATTATGGCGTGTGAGCGTCCACAGCTGGTGATGCAAGCACGGCAGTCAGGGTGGCTAGCACCGCGACAAGGGGACTTCTATTATTGTAAGCCGCATCAACACCAAAATGCCTGCAATATGAGCCTTCGCCGGAAAATGGACAAACACCACGCCACAGAAGCTGGATCAATTGCGAAGTTGGTGAAGCAGTACGTACGGTAAAAGTACAAGATACGATGGTGTACACATGCGGCTCGCCCGCAAGGCCAAGCTACGTCTCAACAACTGCTCGTCGCTGGGGTTTGCATGAACAGTGGCGGCGGAGGTCATCGGCACGAACGAGATCGTCTTCACGTCCAACCCATGAGGACTACGGCCGAAGTGACCTGCTTTTGGCCTGCCACCGTCCTCCACATGTTACCTGGATGCGAGCTTCTACATGAAAGCCTGTTGATCACATCGATAGACGCTCCAGCACATTGCACGCCCTATGCCTTCACTTCCTGCAGCCGGCGAACACGGGTAGATTCAGGCCCGGCAATCAGAGGTGATATCCACCGCAGAATGCTTCGGGGAATTCTGCGAGACTCTGCGAGACATGATACAGATATGCTTTCATCATAATGCACTTACGCGGCCAGTGCACATGCCGTCAAGTGCGTAAAGTGTGTGCAGTAAACCAGATCAGGGAACCAGGTCTGCAAGCTAGCAAAGAGTGGCGTCCACCCATGCCAAACTCTAGAACCGCCTGTGCTTCTCTACTCTCGCGCAATCCGTCCAACTCAACTAGGAAGGGGAGTTGTACGAGGCGGCTGCTGGGGTCTTTTGTTGTTGGCCTGGTTGTCCACGGCGACCGCCTCGTACGGAGCAGTTGCATCGTTCACTCCTACTTACGTTTGTGGTTCGTTCTCATGAACTACTACTCGCTGACTCCACGATTTTCAAACGCTCAAGCCGGACAGCTGAAGCGGCGCCATGCCAATAATCACGAGCAACTCAGACAGATCCCCGTCCGCTTTTGCCACCATGTTCTTGTGATTTTCATAGACCGACGCGAAATGAACGGAAGAAACTCCTTTTGCCGGCTAGCTTTGGTGGTGATGACACAATATTGCCGAAGAGCAATTCGACGTTTATTACATCGATGATGCAAAATGGTCGCGTTGCATTGAGCACAGAAATGTTGGACTCGTAGAATGGTTGGGCTGCCACGGCGTGCATTGCCCTGACGTGGAACCCTCCGGAGACACGACTTTGACAACGCAAAGGCCTCCTAGGGGCTAGACTGGCAGCAGTTTCCGGGGGAATATGTAGCACCGCTGCCACGTATGTACGCCCAGTAGTTCGTTGGATTGTTATATTCGACCCTGCGCAACAGACATAATACCGGCGTTGTATGCTATTTTCCTGGCAGGGCTGTTAAAGACGATGAAATGACGCTGGTGAACTCTGCGGGTCGGGGCGCTGTCAGGCCCCAGCAAGCGGCCAGGTGCGATCTCGATTGTATGGCTCGCTTCCTGCTGCATTCCAGTTTCCCAGCAAGGATTGGACAACCTCCTCTTCTCAGCTTCGTTTAACCGCCCTGTGGATCACTCCCTCTTCACAGCTGCTGCGTATGTTCGAACGGGTCTACTGAGGCTCCCGTCTAGCTCTGCGGTCCATCGCTTTGCACCTACGTCGTCTACGCTGCGAAAATCCTCCAGCTCAGCCTCGTTTCCGGCAACATGGCTGTGCCATACAAGCTGGAACAGCCGGATGAAGTGGCATCGAAGGTGATGCGACGGGTGCAGGTCTCCAAGGTCAGTTCGCATGCACTCTTATCGCAATTGGCAACGTCAAGACACAAGTACTGACTCTCTGTCCGCAGATGACAAGGACCCTCCAAGACCGCCTCGCACTCGCCAATGTCAAAATCCAGAATGGCTGGGAACACATGAGCCTCGACCTCATCGAACCGCAGGTAGAACAACGTGTAAGGAGAAAAAGGCCTGCTTCAAGCAATGACACCATCTCGGACAGCGCCTCTACAACATCCAGCCGTGTGCACTCTAGCAGTGGCCTCGGCTCGTCTCCGCTGACGGCCCCCATGTACTCCGACGACTTCCAGCGTTCGGGCAGCAGTCCTAGCAAGAGGAGGATGCGGCCTTCAGACATTGCAAAATTTGCTTCGTCAGGTGCAGCTACAGGACGAAGACAACGATTTACTCCGGCCCATCAATCGTGGAAGAAAGATCTCAGCCTTCCCCAGTCCTCGCCTATCAAAAGCGCCAAACACACACACTTCCACTCTGGTCATGCCCCTCAACTTTCATTCATTTCTGAGACATCGACTATCCCGGACAGTCCGCCTTCGCCTCTTCACAGCGAAGACGATGACGACGATCTACCCGTTCACAGTTTCAAATCTACGACAAATGCGACAACTCGCATCATCTCATCACCCCCTCGAACACCTCCACCAGACCGGCGCATGCGAAAGGCACATAATGTTTCATGGTCACGAACACCCAGAACTGGTGAGGAAGGCGCCGATTTGCTTTTATATCTCGCCACCTCGCCCTCGACAGCAACAATGGTTCGTCCGGGGTCTTCCGTCCCACCTCCACCCACCACACCACCATCAAAGGCTACCCCTTTGCCTTCTTCCCACATGACACCTGGAACCAATGGAGCTGGTTTCCTTGGCTTCCCACCAACTACACCAGGTACCAATTTCAATTTTGCAGATTTCGTCAACGTCACCCCGAGTCCTGCTCAAGGCAGCTGGAACCGGACGCCGGTGGCTGGTCGAACCCCTGCAGCCGCTCGCGAAGCTCGCCGCAAATTGAATTTCGATACCCTCATGCCGCCAACGAGCAGCCCCGTGATGAATCGAAACAATCGAGCTGAAGGTCTTGGGATGGAGCTAGGTGGTGAATTACTCTCCTGAAAATGACAGACGCCACCCCTCACCTCCACCATCGCACAAGCCATGGCTTTTACGGCGTTCACGATTGATGACTTCATCACAGCTGCTATGTATGTCGCTCTTACACTTTGAGCTTCGCAGCCACACTTTTTAATAACTACAAGCCGAGCATGTCTACGGTCACACAAATACACAACCTACCTCTGGATGAGAACTATTAGGATCTCTTTTGTCAGTTTCCTTTGACACTGGTTGATACTCTGGGGGAATACTGTTTTATTTTTCAGCACACATACCCGGTGCATCGCTTACGCACACTGTTGAATATTATCCTCGGTCTGTCAGCCGCCACCCCCGCCCATACGAGGCGAGATTTCGGCATATTGGTTACTGTATTCTACGAAATCCCGTTTCAATAAGGCTGAAATAGCGACGGCAAAGTCCATTTATTAGTAAATAGCGAAATTATATCACGTCTTTGATACAATGAGCGTGTTATATTTCCTCACCTTGAACAAAAGTATTAAATAGCGAAAATCCGCTCAAGACGCGAAACGCGTAAAGAGCAACGCGTCGCAAAAACGCGCCAATTTTCGGCACGGGAACTAGTGGTTTAGTGAACCCTAAATTATGCAACCAAAGTTGAAGTTCCGCGTGCATGTGCAATTCGTCAGACGGATCATCGCAAGATTTGACGACATCTCTCCGCCTCTGTTTGTCGACTAAAGTGACTAGATTCACGGGCAATGCCATCAAACCCTTAATCGGCCCAACATGAACTCCACATATCTATCGCAGCTGCAAAGCGGCGAGTTGTCCACGACGGCCCTCCACTTCCTCGATTCGGCCGCCGAGAACCTTCAAAAGATTCCAGGCTCTGCCATCGTCGTGCGATACATCCGCTCTTCATACCAAAACGACCCTGTTCGATCTGCCGTCGAACTATTCCTCGTCATCTTTGCCGTACGCTACCTGCTCGCTCCCACCTACTCGACCAAGAAAGTCAAGAATGTGCCCCTGACCGAGGAGGAAATCGATGAGCTGGTCGACGACTGGACGCCTGAGCCCCTGGCCGGTGAGGAAACGTCTTTTGAGAAGATTGAAAACGAGAGGAGGCCGGTTTTGACTGGTCCGGCGGGCCCGAAAGCCAAGTTGGCCAGTAGTGGGAGGACGGTGACGAATCTAGGCAGCTACAATCACTACAACTTTGCGAGCAACCCAGACCTCATCAATAATGCCGTCAATACGATTCGTACGTATGGTGTCGGACCGTGTAGTCCGCCGGGTTTCTACGGCACACAGGATGTCCATATGAAGAGCGAGGCGGATATTGCGGCGCATTTGGGCATGCCGGCTTGCATCATCTACGCGCAGAGCTTCAGTACCATCAGCTCGTTGATTCCAGCTTTCAGCAAGCGAGGCGATATTTTGGTTGCTGATAAAGCGGTCAGCTACCCGATTCGAAAAGGTTTGCAAATTTCTCGCAGCACGGTCAGATGGTTTGAGCACAACGATATGGAGGATCTAGACCGGGTTTTGAAGCGAATTGTAAAAGAGGGGCAGGGCAAACCGTTGACTAGACGGTTTATCGTCACTGAGGGACTGTTTGAGAATGTTGGCGACATGGTCGATTTGCCGAAGCTCATTGAACTTAAGTTGAAGTACAAATTCCGCCTGATTCTAGATGAGACTTGGTCGTACGGTATCCTCGGCCGCACTGGACGTGGCCTCACAGAACACCAGAACGTTGATCCATCTCATATCGATATGATTGTTGGCTCCCTTTCTGGGGCACTATCATCAGGCGGTGGTTTCTGTGCCGGCACAGAAGAAATTGTCGAGCATCAACGTCTATCTGCGGCCGCTTACACTTTCTCTGCTGCACTCCCAGCTCTCCTTGCCACAACAGCCAGCGAAACCGTTGCCATTCTCCAAGAGCAGCCGACTATCATCCAAACGCTTCGCGAGAACATCCGCGCCATGCGAGCTCAACTCGATCCTCGCAGCGACTGGGTTCGCTGCACCTCCGCCCAAGACAACCCGGTCATGCTCCTCGTGCTCAAAGACCAACATATCGCCGAGCGCAGCCTATCAATCCAAGACCAAGAAGTGCTTCTTCAAGATTGTGTCGACGAAGCCCTCACCAATGGTGTCCTGATCACCCGCCTCAAATCCATGCCCGTTGCTCTCGGCGTAGCACCCCGCGACACTCAGAGGGAATGGCAGCCTCGGCCTTCGCTCAAGGTGTGCATTACGACTGGCTTGTCCAAGAAGGAGACGGAGAAGGCCGGTGTTATCATCCGTCATGCGATTACTACCGTCATGAAGGGCAAGAAATGGCAGCGCGCTACGTAGAACTATGACTTAGCGTAGGACAGTGGTTTGCACTAATTGAACGGCATTTGAAAGGACGCATGGCGGTAAAGCGACGAATATTTCAGGAGGAATACATTAATTATCTATTTTTGTAATGCATGTTACATTCCATTCATTTGGAACAACCTTTCACTTTCGTGTATGTTGTACTAACGTTAGTCTGTGAGATGTTGGTTTACGTAGTTCTGTTGTGCGAGCGCCTTGATGGACGCGTAACTGAGCCTCGCCCGCCTGCAATCACGTCAACGGCAGTCAGACACACCAGAATAGATGCTTGCGCAGAATAAATACACCTATAATTTGACGATCGCACACGAAGACGGGCGTTGACGTGGACTATCTCGAGTGTGTAGCTCGACCATTGTAAGCTCGATCAATTAATTACCCGCCACTCCCAGCCACACCAAATCCCCCACGCGAACCCTGACATCACCGCAACACGAATGCGATGCGCAATCTCGCTCGCCCGCGTCCTCCTCGAACCAACTCTCTGCTCCGGTCAAATCTACTCCAACCTCTGTCCACTCTATCGCTCAATATCCCTGGTATCCTTTACTTGGACTGGAGGCTTTTGTGCCACCGACAGAACTGCACCTGCTCGACAGCGCTGCAATCGCTTTAACCCCGCCTCACTATCGCAGCGCTCCAAACGAGACGAAACCCAGCACCTCACACCAACTCCTGCTGAATCGTATCCACCCATCTCGCTTGCGCCAGTCCACTCGAGACTTGCGCCCGTCACCGACACCACGGCCAAGTTTTCGGACGTCTCGTCCACCACCACCAGCTTCATGGCTCGCTCAGCTCGCACCGTATCCACACGCCGTGTGTTAGTACGGCAATCATACTACTGGCCCGACCAGCAACTGAACATATGGATATTCGTCATGCTCGCCACTGGCGGTGTGCTGATAGGCGTCTTTGCGGCTTTCATCGTCGTGCAGGGACAATTGGGCAACTTGGGAATACCTTGGTACGTTATCACGCTTTGAGGCTTTATTTGACAAGGCTTTATTTGACAACATGGAGCAATCAGCTAATACTCGCTCCAACAGGATCATGCCTTTCGGCATCGCAACCGGTTCTCTAACCATCGTCTTCCTCTGGGCCATGCTAATCCTCATCTACCAACGGCGTTTGCTCCCGGGTGTAGTCATGATCGGCTCCTTCATCCTGCTCGTCCTGTACATTACTGGAATAATCGAAACTGCAATCCAGCTATTCGGTCCCGATGGTAACATTAACGGCAACTGCCAAATGTACGTCAGCAACAGACCCTCCACCGACTTGTCCATCTACACACTCGCATGGTTGGAACAGAACAGCATCTGCCAAAGCTGGGACGCCGTATTTGCGTTCTGGATCGTGGGTGCGGTCTTTTTGACATGGATGATCATCCTCGGAAGTCAAGTTGCCCGCGGTGCCTACGGCGATCCCGTTTAAACGCACATTTGCTTTTAATTTGAAAAACGAAAACCCCCTTTCCTTACTGTTGCTGCATTAGAATCGGTGTTCCAGGGGGAAAAAACTCACGTTTTTTATACTATATTTCTCTGTACGAACGCGAAACGAAATCTGGGAGCGGGGAATTTAAAGACAGAGAAAGGTTCTCCTGTTGGGAGAGAGAAAGACACACACGGCGCAATGGTTTCCTCACGGCGGCGTACTGTAAGCCTGCCGACGTTGCTTTTTTTTCTCATCTTTTTCTTGTTGCCAATTGATACCAGTCGATCATACAATCGACAAGAACCCTTTTCGTATCTTCTCGTAACTCATTCCTCTTTGCTATGCATTGCTTCTTGACTGTCCAAACCGCGTGTTTCCGTATCGTCTCTGTTCTCTGCTATTTAAGCGTTCCTTTTTTGACAATACTGCTGCACAACATCTTCCGTATTAATTACTCTTTCCCCCGAGCTCCTTCACAGCGGCACTGAACAATTCACGATCTAGAGTATAATCCGTCGACAGACTCGTTTACAACGCAGCAACGAACAGAAGGAAAGGCAACAAAGGACAATTACCCGGAGAAGCCAAAAAAAAAAGCACGAAAACGCAAGAAAGCGCTCAACGAAACACAACCAGCAGCTCAATTCGAAACATGGCAAAGAACCCACCACTCATGTACACGTACCAAAAAACTCTCAATCAAAATAATCTTACATCAAAACTGTCAAGACCACACTGGTTCAAATGCATATTGTTACGCCGTTGTAAATATCTAGGGTTAGGGTTATGTTGGGTGTATGTTCGATCCCGGGGGGGGGTTGTTCTTCGGGTTTTTCTTGTCTATTTGATACTGTGGCGTTGTTAGGGTATAAGTTTTCTTTCATATATAATATCCTGCGATATATGGAGAGGAATGGTGGGGTGGTAGGTATAAAAAGTCTGATAGCTGTTGATGTAGTTTGACTGGCCGGAAATCAATTTACGTTTGCCTTAGACCGTGTGCATATAGTGAACGTGTTTTGATGTAAGCAAATTAAAGAGGATACGCATGAATGACTCATCAGATGTGATAGAGATGGAGGAGTGAAAGCGCTGTTACAGATAGATATTTCAATTGCTAATGATACATCAGGCCGGTTCGCAAACCTGCCTTACTACCGACCGACAACTCAATTACGCGACATCATACCCCGTAAATTTCCAGTCTCTTCATGGGAAACAGGACATTATCAATAAGGTATGAGCGGCAGCCCTCTTTCTTCTGTTCAATCACCTTGCCTGAATCAATCAGAAATGAGCGTCTTGCTTTTCATGTCTCATCAAATTTGACCTCAAAGTGAATGCCTGGGAGCCCTATGAGCATTGAAATGACCACTTTGTGGTATTCACTTCCAGTGTGTCTTTGCGGAACTGAGTGCCCGAAGACCTAAGCTTCGAGGATCGCTGAGCGCGGGTCGGACAAATGAAGACTGTTGCAGTGCGTTGTCGACTTTCGCTCCTCCATGACAAACTTGATGTTTAGTATCTTGCTGGCGGTTTGCAATATGAAGGCGGTCTGGCTTACTACTCATGCCTGTCCATTTGGTGGCATCTGGCGTTGGCTTTCAGTCGATGGTTGGGGTGTTGTGCTTGCGGGTCGTGTTTGAGTAGGCGCTGAACCTGCTGGATTGCCGTTGACAGGAGTTTGCGATTGAGTCGGATAGTTTGGTGTACCTCTCTCAGACCCTGGTTGCTGTCCATGTTGAGCAGAGAATGGTCTCTGGGTCGGCTGTTGCGCGTATTCAGACTTGGCGGGAGAAGCCGTTCGGTTGAATGGGGTTCCCTGGGCAGTGGCGTTGTTCTGATAGGAAGTCGCATTTGGTGCATTTGTCTGAGTGCGCGGAAAAGGAGCTTGAGTAAGTCCCGAATAGAATGTGCCTGGCAATGGTCTGGCCTGCTGGGCAAGATGCTGGCCATTTTGCGTATTTGCGTAGAAGCCCCTGAATGGACCTTGCTGCTGATATCCAGGCCTAGACGGCGTGCCACCTGGAGTGCCGTATTGGGTACTCGTTGACCGTGGGAATTGTGGTGCTGGTGTACGGGTCGTGCTGTATTGTGCAGTCTGTCCATAGCGAGTGTTGGCAGCCTGGCCAATGGCGGGCGTTCGTTGTGCGGTGGTATTATAATGCGGAGTCGATGAAGATGTGCTTCGTGAGAGATTAGAAGTGCTGGTCGCAGTGGCCAATGCATTATACTTGGCGAGGCGCGCAACTTGATCCTCCTCCATTGTACCTTTGACATTCTTGCACTCGAAGGTGATTAATCTGCTAACTCCAAGTTCAGACAGTTGATCACCATCAAGCTTGGCCAGAGCATATGGAGGAAGCTTCAGAACTAGGTAAGCCAGTTCGCGTTGCAGACTCTCGTACGTGCTGATTTCATCTTCTGCAGGAGAATCTGGTCGACCCACTCGAGCAGCCAAGAGTGGCGCCGGACTGATTGGCGCCCTGGATGCCGAGACAGAAGAAGGCAATGAAGCGTTGCGAATGCGTTGATGTGAAGATAGATTGTCTAGGAGGTCGTAAATCTGGCTCAAAACTTGATCGACGTCAGTCTTGGATCGCGATTGAGGTTGTTCATCTTCAAGAGAATCAATCGCTTTGATCACATCTTCAAAATCATCATCTGTGGCCTTGATATCCTGCGTGGTCTGCAAGTCGACTTCAGATAAATTGGGACCATCACCTTGGAGAGCCGGGTCAATAGCGAATGTCTCGTTGAAGCGTTTGTCCCCAACTCTTTGCCACCACAGCATGCTCTTCGTGTCATCTGGAACCAAAGATTTTGTGTTGTCGCATGAGGGAGCAAAGCTTGAATAAGCTCTTCTAAACAGTGCCTCCTCTTCTTTCACGAGCATCTCTTCACACGAAAGGTTGGTAGCAGCCGGCTGTGCGCTTTCACCACTGCTCAATGCTCGATCGCGTTGTTTGCGTTTTTCTCTAGACGAAATGTCATGGCCCTGATCGATTCCGCCATAACCAAGCCAGTCGCCGACGGTTTGGGGCTGTACCGTGTAACCACCCTTTTTATTTCGCTGGGTAATTGGATCCTTGAATTCCCAAGTGATAGAGATGTCTCTCGTCACAGACCGCTTGTGTGCCTTGGGAGGGAGTAGAGCTGGTAGGTTGAAGGGTGGTGCAAATGAATCTTCGAAAGTCGGGCCTTTCTGATCGTCTTCGACAGGAGCAGCTATGATCTTCGAAGCTGCTAATCCGTTTGGCAAGCTCATCTCTTCAACAGGAAGTTCACTTTTAATCAACGGGTGCATGTTGGTGGGGCGTGGGTGCTGCATTGAGGAGAAGAGCTGTTTTGGGGTTGGCGCATTGCCAAACAATGTGAGTACTGTGCCTGATTTGCCCTTCGCAAGATGTCCGACGGCGGTGCCGGACCCATCCGAGTCTTTTTGCACATCAGCCGTAGTAGATTGGGTTCCATCTCGCTCTTCACCAGCCACAATCATTTTGATAAAGTGTGCGAAAGCGTCGATGCGCTGAACGGACTTCAGATCCTCTACAGATACGCGTCCAAGGTGGGCATCGTTCTCTAGGGATTTAGTCCTTATCGACATACCCATTGCTTGGCTAGCCTTGGTGGCATCTTCGGCCAGGGCCTGGAGAGACGTATACTCAGCATTGCTCAGTCGGGCACCGATAGTTGATGATTTTTGGCCGGAGCCGGATAAGCGTGCTTTCTTTGCTGATGGCTCATTTGTGGCGTCACTGTCGAGATCGAAAGCGAGCAGGGACGGGGTGCTGTCGTTCTTTGAAAGGAGGTCGAAGATGTCACGTTGTTGCTGCTGCAGGCGCGAGGAGTTTATGGTTGCGGCATGATCGTTCTGGCTTTCGCGTTTGCGCTTGTTGCTGATTATGTCGGAAGATTGCAACGTGGTGGATTTGTCGAGCACCGGCAGCGAGGCGAGGTCGTCGTTGGCGGTATCCAGGGCAGCAGCCATGGTGGTTTGGGGACGATGCAGTCGGGCAATGGAGGGGTGCAGAGGGTGAAATGGGGACGACGCGACTGGCGATTTGCGACTCGTCCTGGCTGGGGAGCGGGCTAGTCGGGGAAGGGCA
Source organism: Acrodontium crateriforme (assembly GCA_033807595.1). Classification (NCBI taxonomy): domain Eukaryota; kingdom Fungi; phylum Ascomycota; class Dothideomycetes; order Mycosphaerellales; family Teratosphaeriaceae; genus Acrodontium; species Acrodontium crateriforme. Next base: position 1,126,380 of record CP138591.1, on the reverse strand, counting down.
GCTTCGCCGCGCAGGCGACAACTCGCGGAGGACGTTGCCGGCAGAAAGTCACGCGGCCAGCAGATAGAAAAGGAGAGACACGAGCGGGCGCCTACTGGAGAGAGCAACAGTAAAGACGGGCTTTTCAGTGCGCGTAGACGAAGAGTGCAAGGCGGAAGTGAGTGAGAGAGTCTTTCTGGCGGCGATTTGATGCACCGCTGCATGCCTCTCTGAGCCAGAAATGAACGGCCCGTCCCTCCCGTGCGCCCCTCAGGCTTGCGACTTCCGCGACTGGAGATTATTTTGGGGAGCTCTTGCCCTGTTTGGATCATTCCTGCCGCCGCTGCTCGTCTCTTCGCACATGAAGCAAGCGCAGTCGTGCCGCCTGCCACTTGTATGCCACATGGAGCAGCTCTGACGCCGCTCGGCAGGCAGCTGCGTTCCGTGCTGGCCTCTTTGGGCCGTACGCCTGCCACGTCTGCCCCGAGAGCACGTGCTGTTGAGGCATCGTCCTTCCACAGTGCTCGACAACCGCTCCGACTCCCAAACGATACAACCAAGCCCTCGTATGCCAGATTCCCAGAGCTGCAGCACGAAATAACACACTCCCCGATCGAGAGAGCTCATGTTCGCAATGGCAAGGCCCCAACATTGTTCATCAAGCCCACAGAAGAGTTGCAACTTGAAAGCCTCGCAGACTACGAACGAAAGCACCAATCCGTGAAAGCGCACCAATTACACCAATCTCGCAAAGTCCACATCGATAAACTACCCATCAGTGATCGGAGGCGTTCTAGGAAACGAAAGCGACGGACGTACGTTGTAGAGGCATTGACAGCCATTGGCAAATCCTCCATTGTACCTCGGACACAGCGTAATAAAGTCGATTTTTCCTACACAAGTCCAAGAGATGCTTCATTCAGACAAAAATATCGCGAACGCCAGAGGCGGCATGCATTGGATCCTACGCCGGATATCACACAGCAAACCAAGATAACGCTGGAGCTTATTGTGGCCAGGTGTATTCTTCGTCAAGGCGCACACAATTTTGAACCTTCGGACATTTCATTTGTCAAGCAGCAAGGATATGACTCGAAGGACATTCAGGCCTGGGCGGAAATTGTGTCCACCGAGGACTCAGGCAAAGCAGCTAGCCTTCTTGCGCGTTGGATGAACAGGGCTGACCGACTTCCTCTTCCAATATTCGTCATTCAAACCGTCCTGCGTCGACCGGAAGAGACCTTATCTTTGCGAGCTTTCCGCATACTGTTATCTCAAATCCAAACATATGTGGAGAATGACATCGGAAATCCTGTCGAGAAGCTGGACACAGTGTTCCTACTTTTCATACGTCTTACGCGTCATGCTCGAGTACAACTACCTCAAGCCATCCCCGTCATCACAACCATGCTTTTAGACTTTGTCATTCGAGCCGACGAAAAAATATCACAAGCGAGCGGGATTTCGGACAAATCAACGTGGGCACCACGCCTAGCACATATACTCAACAAGTCGATGAAGCTCATTGCAATGCCAACTGCTATCGAGCCATTCAAGGATACTGAGTATCAGATCAGCGCTCTTTCCCAAATCTTGCAGTACATGGCAGAGCATAACCCCCCCTTTTCGGTCAACAGAGAAGGCTACCGAGCTGTCATCCGCGTACAACTCGCTCAAGGAAAGACAAGCAGTGAGCGTCGTTGGGCCTCTCTCAAAGCGTTATCATGGCCACCGTGGAAAGAAGATCAAACAAATCTAGACGCCCAATTGACTCCGGACCACGGTATTTCGAGAGCCGGAGCCACCATACTGCAAATGCAAGAAGCGGGATATCAATTAACCCCTTGGGAAAAGGCGGCAAAGCTTCTTGCCGGCTGGGATGCGGATGGAACGCCGTCCGTCCAAACGCGTTCGTGGCGTATGCTCAGGAGCCCGCCGCCTTATGATGACTCTGATATTTGGGCTGCTCGAATTGTGAGCACTCGAACCATGCAAGAAGCCTGGGCTGCATTCTTGGCATGTATTGACTCTCAAAGACCGCTGTCACCTCCAGTCGTCTTGGCTGTCATGGAAAAACTGAGACAAGAAGAGAAAAGGGAGCATCAGCACAAGAGTAACGAAGGGACAGATCTGACAGCTCAAAATACCGAAAACGTCAACCCGACAGTTCGTCATTCGGACACTAATCAACAACTTTTACCCGGCGACGCCCGGGAGATTTCTCCTTTGCCACCCTCGACGCATTTGCATACATACAACCGGATCCCATTTTCTCAAATGAACCACTTCGTTGATTGGTTGCTGGCAGCAGGATTTCAATTCGATTCCAAAACGTTGGCATTCGCTGTTTCGAAAAGCTCTTCTCTTGCTCGGTCTTTTTCAATCATGCGTACTGTAGAATCGCGATGGCCAGCTATTGATGACCTTCTGCTCATGAATCCAAGAACAGAACACGCACGCTTGCCAAACGCAATATTTACGGGGTTCATAGAAGCCCTGTGCCGATGGCCGCATGTGAACTTGCGTTCTTGCAAAATCCATCCAGATGCCCATGGCTGGATACCGAGATTCGCGGCGGGCAGACTACACTCGCATAACCCTCTTGTGCGTGCCATCACCCTTTTAAAGCAACGGAGATCTGCTCCACGACAAGCCTGGTCGCATCTATTGAAGGCTTTAGCCACGAGAACAGAGTGGAACGCTTTTACAATCTTGGGAGATTTTAGAAACGGCAGTCAGCGTCCCAATTCATCGACAAATGCTCTTGCCGCACAAACCCTGATGGAAATTGCCCTCGCGGAGATGCGTCGTTTCAACCGTGAAATGGACATCATTGACATTTTGCTTTGTGGCACCATCTGTACAAGGACGACGGTCGCGAGCTATGAGCTTTTGTGGCGTAGCGTTTTCGGTGAGTCTCAGCATGCTTTGGAATTGCGCAACCAATATATGCTGGGCCAATCCCCAGAACGCCTACTGCAGAGCGCCGCTCATCTTGTTCCTTTTAAGGAAGCACTTGATAGCCTTGTTGGCGAACAAGTGTTCAAGCGCGTGCATGAACCAGTATTGAAACCATTAGATGAGCCTGGGACAGCCAACGTGGTAGATCATGGCCTAATGTTCGTGCCAAGCTCATCTCTACTTCACAACGTTATCCGTACTATGGGAATGGCGAGAGCTTTTGACGATCTAGCTAGTTTAATCCGCTGGATGGCCAAACACAACGTGGAGCTAGCGAAACAACGATCTCGAGACCGGTCTAGCGAAGCCATGCTACGACGTGCCATCACTGCCGCGCGTGTTTTTCTCGAACGTAGTTGGCTTAAAGAGGAAACACCTGTCAACGAAATCTTCAATTCTAGAAGCAAGAAGACAGCCGACGAATTTCGGAAGATTGCCATTTTACAGCATTTCGAAAAGCCTGCCTCCACTGAGCTTATTGCTGAGATACGAGATCTTGTCGAGGGCGTGGATGATTGGTCATCTTGGCCGACTGATGACGAGGTTGACGAGTATTGCAGCGTGGAGAATTTCGCTAGTTTAATGGAGCTGCGTGAGCAATACAAGTAAAGAGAAGAAAACGCTCCTTGGCAATTTGTAAATGTATAATACCTAGTCATTGTAAACACTTCAAAGTTCAATCCCTTTACCAAAATCCTGACCTTTGCCTTCGTAAACATCCGCACAGCCTTTTCGTCTCACAGCCGCTCTACTTCCGTCACCATCCCTCGAAGTTCCGTCACATCCCACTTGCCAAATAACAGGGACAAATCACACATACACTGCACAACATTCCGGATGGGATCCTAATCTTTTCATTCAAATTATTCATAACAGTAAACGTGCTCGCTGATCGTAGGTATCTCAATTTCATATCTCATCATCGTTCTCGCGCTACTCTTTAGCAGAACCCACCACCGAACCCGCCACCGAGCATGTCGCCCAGTAGCATGCCTCCCATCAATCCACCTCCAACTCCGAGAGCCAGTGGCATGCCGTATCCGCCTCCGTATCCGCCGCCATACGGTCTGCGATACATGCCCATCGGTCTCTGATATCGCGCGCTCGGCGGCGCGTACATTCCACCGCCGTATGGATTGACGCCGTACGCTCCATTCCCGTATCCGCCGTAATCGCCTCTATACGCTGGCGGCTCGACGTAGACATCTTTGCCGTCGCGATCTTTGCCGATGAGTTGCGGCTGTCCTGTTTGCGCTGCGCGAGTCATGGCTTGGCGGATCGCGAGGTGGCGTTGATAGAGCTGTCGTTCTTCCTCTGCTCGCTGTTTGCGCTCGCGTTCGCGCTGCTCGTGCGTCGTTCCCGTGATCTTGTCCTTCATCTTGCGACCAAAGGACAGTTTCTCCTTCTGCGGTCTGGGAGGCAGCTCTGCGCCCGATGCCTTTCGTGCGGGGCGATCGTCGTCCTCGTCTGAATGCGCGGCTATCACGTCTGCTTTACTCGGAGGATATCCACGACCTAAACTCTCTTGCTCTATCCTCTCGCGCTCTTCGCTCGATAGCGTGCTCAAGTACTGCTCGTCGTCGTAAGGATGGACCCAGATGCTGCGGGGCGGGGTTTTGGTGGTGTCGACGAAGAACTGGTGCTCGCTGCCAGGGTCAAACGATCGTACCCAGCCCTGTGGAAGCGGTCGATGTTCGTCCTCCATGGACCGCCTGGAGGCGTAAGGAATGTCTTGGTCGTTTGCTCTGGGAATATCGAGGCGATTGTGGGTGTTACTGGCTGCCTGGGGCCTACTTGACGAGCTACTGGCGACTTCATGGTAAGCCGGTGGTGGCTCTGATGGGACGTCCTGATGGTTGGACATTTTGAAAGCACTAACAAAGCTTTGTAGGTTGGTCGATTATTGAACAGAGGTGCCGTAGGAGGCGAAAGCGAGAGGGTTCAAAGGTCGAGCTAAGCAATGAACGAAGTGAACTAGTGACGTCATGTCACGTCTTGCACTTGTACGTATCGATAGCTGAAAGTTTACCGGAACATAAATTGAACTTGTGCTACATAATCAGTGTGTAATCTGTCCAGCCATAGGTGGATGCCGTAGTCTCCATACAGCTCCCTCCACTCCCACCATCTCCTTCTTGCTAACCCAAGGCCTGTCTGCAGTAGTCAACTCGTTGTTCGATTGATACAAACTTTCCAAATATGCCCATTCAGGCGCATCAAAGCTGCCGCGAACCAAAACTATTTTCCTCTGGGCCAAACTTTCCATCTGATTTTCGTCCAATGGCGTGACGAGGTGAAGTACCTTTTGCTCAGTGTCGATGCCACGAATGAGGGCAAGCCCAACACACTCGCTCGTTTCTGGATTTAGAGGCTGACAGAAGCCCTCCTCGTTGGGACGGACATATGGTAGACCTTCTGGAGTGTAACCAATGGACTGACTGCTGGATTCATCGCTCAAATCAGACTTGATGTATAGGTTGAAGATCTCTGCATCCATTGCTACGATCGAAACAATCGAGCCGTCGACAATCTCTCGAAGAAATTGCGGATCGGGGCTCTGACCATACGACACGATGGCAGATATTCCAGCGTCTGCATTTGTGTAGCCTACAGTCCACGGTCGGAGGTTGTCAATTGAGCGGCCGGTCCATTTGCTTTCGTCAGCTGTCTTGCTGGTCGCTTGATGAAAGTACGCCATATATTGCATACTGCGTGCCTCGGCAGGTGTACGTGCAGATGGTCGACCAGATCGACGCGGCAGGCGATGTACGACACAATCACCCTGTGAATTTTGAAGCGACTCGACCAAATCTTCCTCAACTGGGCTCATCACGATAAGATCGGTCGGTCGAAGTTCAACGGCGAGCCGGCTATGGACACTGGATCCCAGACCGGTGACCCATCCACAAGAATTGATAACAACCGGATACCTGCCATCCATTGAACGAATAAGGTCTCGTGCACAAGCGATGTAGTGTTCGGGGTCATCCTTGAAGCTACTACCAGCAATCGAATGCGATTTCAGAAGTCTGAACGAATTCGATGTCGCGGCAGCAGGATGTGTAAATGGTGGCCCAAGGATGGGCGTTTGTACTTCAATCAAAGATATCTGACCAGGAGGACCGAACTCAGGCTGACCTGGATCAAGATCCAAGTAGAAACATCTTCGTTGCGGTGTCTTGTTCAGAACCGTGTTGCAGATAAGACGATTGAGTGTGGATTTTCCGGCCGATTTTGGACCAACGGCCATGATGCGAGGCTTCGACACGTCCGCGTCCATTCGTTTTGATATCCTCGCCAGAAGGTTCTGCAAAGTATCGTCGACTCCCAATATGTTCAGAGATCTATTCAATTCATCGTCGTCCGTCGTGTTGAGCACTGCAAATGAGCGAGTAGAACTGCTGTCTTTGGCCCATATGTTGCGGAATAAGGGGGAAAGATTCTCGAGTTTCAGCAAAGATGACTTTACGGTCTTAAATTTGACAACTGTGTTGTCTTTGCGAGCAATAATCTGAGGTATCGCGTGCGTGCTGGGTGCAAAGACGCGCTTTACGCCGGCCGCAGAATTAACAGCTGCGCCGTAGATCGTGACCAATCCTTTGGTAACTTCAATATCATATTCACCGACAATAGGGACATAGTCATTTGCCCGCATGCTGAGCTGAATGGCGTCTACGTTGTCGTGCAAAGAACCGCTCAATCTTGAAATTCGAACAGCCGGTGGCGATTTGGGTACACCAGATACGAATTCGGCAACATCAGATTCTATTTCAGAAGATATAGCATCTTTGTGATGAGCATTGTAGGGGGTTGCTGCAACGGCTGTTGCAACTATTGTCGGTTCTGTGACTGCTAGAAGGTCATTTTCTTCAGGTTGGACCTGCTTCGATTGTCGGAGAAGACGAGCTGCCGCGACGGCACTCAATTGCCCTTTGTACGAGTCAGCAGTCTCATCGACGGCCGATTATAGTTAGAAAATACCTTTTGGCTTGCCAAAGGCATCGTTGGCCTTTCGTTTCTGCACCATGATATCTGAATGCTCAGTCGGAGGTTCAATGGAGTTGTTCCGTTTTGGGAAGAGAGGTCGAGATTTTTTGGTTGGCCGCTGCTTTGCCGAACTTTGATTTCCTCTGCTCATGCACCATTGACTCGCGACATTGTCAACACCGCACCAAAACTCGCTTTTAGTTATTCTTCGCAGCTTGGGTATAAAATGGTGAAGAGTAAAGAAAATGGCACACAGGTGTTGAAGGGGGCGAAAAAGGCCGACAAGAGCTCAAAGACCGCAAAGCGCAGCCAGGAATTTGTGGACAATTCGGACAGCGACCGAGAAGTGTCTAACAAGAAAGTCGTCGAAGGAAAGAAAAGCAATAAGCAACAAAAGGCCACCTCAAAACCACAGCCGGCCAAACCGAAGTCAGTCACCAGCGAGGACTCGGATGCGGACGATAGCATAGACGAGAGCGAGTCCTCATCCGAAAGCGAGAAAGAGGCAGTCACACCGAAGAAACCTACCAAGAAGGCCGAGGCTGTCAATGGAGTAAAGAGGAAAGTAGAGGAACAATCTTCTTCATCGGAAGACGAGTCAGAAGACGAGAGCATGGAAGACGCAGACGAACCGGCACCAAAGAGGGCAAAAGCAGATGACACTTCTAGCTCGGAACAGGAGGATGACGATGATAGTGAAGAAAATACCCCAGCAGTTGTTGCACCTGCACCTCAAGCGAAATCTGCTGCTGCAAGCGCTCCAACATCTACTGCGATTGCACCATACAAGCCACCAAAGGGCTACTCGAAGCTCGATGCAAAGACGCTGAGCTCTAGCAACGACATGACCTCTTCATCGCTATCTGGAAAGCAAATATGGCACATTTCTGCTCCTTCCGACATTTCTCTAGAATCTATCACTCGAGTTACTTTAGATGCCATCGCATCTGGAACGCCTGTGTTGAATCACAAAGGTGCTGATTATATTCTGGCCGAAAGTTCTTCCTCAAACGCTTCGACGACACTTTTGCTTCCGTCAAAGAATGGATACACAGCTGCAAAAGAACACATCACTAAAACGCTGCGGCTTCAGCAGAAGATTGTCCTCCCCAATCTGAGTCTACGACAAATAAATCAAGATACAGGAAGCGCTGCAGCTGGAGATGTTGCGCGGGCAGCAGTAAGCACTGTACGACCACAGCCAAAGGGCATGCGAATGCGATTCAAGCCCTTGGGATTTGGCGCCGGCGACCCAGGACGAATTGGATCAGGTTCCGACAGCGACGACGAGGACTCTCCGTCAGGTTTCCAGTTTCCCAAATCTCTCGGAGGACATGGACCATCTGAGGTCAAATCGGCGACCAAGAAATCGAAGAAAGTTCAAGCGGAACAAGAAGACACAGCTATGACAAACGGTACTAGTCCCGAAAAGCTTAGCAAGGAGGACAAAGCTAAAAGGAGAGAGGAAAAGAGACTTAAGAAGGAACAGAAAGCAAAGGCTTGAATTTGTGGAAGTATGAGATGTGGTCAGCAGTCTGTAGATATATAAACCAAACTGATGCAATGTTACCAATGTCCCTTGCTAAAATCTGGTCTTTGACGTAGTTTGCAAAACCGCACCCGAATAGAAATCAAATAGCATCTCATGCTTGTGGTCATCTCAAGCAGCAGCCACTGATCGCGGCAAGATGATGACGTCGGCCAATGCAATGACTGAACTAAGAACTTCGTCGTACCCTCCAGTAACAACCACTTTTCGGCGTTTCCTCCCCAAATTCCATCTACAACATATACTTCCATGAGATGACTTCACGCCTTCCAGGCAGCTGCCTGTTAGCTGCGCGCAATGTCAAGGCGTCCCATCTTCACAATGCTACCTTGAGCATACATATTGCCTTTGCCAGGCATCCTTGCTCTGTCCGACGATCGATACCAACAACTTCCCAACCGCTCTCTTCAACAAATATACGATCTTTCTCATCCCATAGGCCCTCGAAACGTTACATATCGCGCGCGCCTCCGACACCTTCATCTCATGAGCATACGGCGAAAGCGAGAACTACGGCGCAAATCGCGAGCCAAAGTCGTCCGATCGTTTCGTCGTCAGAATATACGCCAAAGGCCGCTTTTGAAGCCGCTGAATCCGGCCCACTCTCCGATCGCTCGAATCCGCCTTTGAGCTGCCTCCCGCCGCCTTTAACGCTACCCAATCGCAAAGATGTTCATTCGACGTTTACATACTTGCTCAAGACGGGACAGGCCTACGGCTCGTTTTACAAGAACGGTGTGAAGGCAGTGTGGTTCAACAGAAAGGCGAGGCTTTTGATACTAGGCCGTCTCTCGGATAAAAAACTGGAATCGGCAGCAGAGAAGAAGTTGTTGTCAAGAGCTGAGTATCAGGTCGTGGCGCGCAATCTTCGAGATATCGGCAAGTTGCCTTTGTTCACGGTGCTTGTTATGTTACTGGGAGAATGGCTCCCATTACTGGTTCCGTATATTCCCAATGCTGTGCCATATGTTTGTCGATTTCCGAAGCAGATTGAGGGTATGAGATCGAAGCAGGAAGAGAGGAGGCGGAGGGCATTCCGAGAAGGGGTTGTGGGACCACACATTGAGATACCACGAACGGAGAAAGACGTGTCGTCCACAAACAGAGGAAACGGAGCCGCAATTATCGATGGTCTGAAGTATGAGCAATTGCATCATCTCTCGTCGACTCTAGATTTGCATGGCAGATGGTGGGAAACATTGAACGTGGAGCCGCCCAGGTTTATGATTGCTCGCCGCTTGAGCCAAAAACTCGGATATCTTGCCATCGACGACAGTTTGCTTCTTCACGCCGGAGGGGCTTCCAAGCTCAGTAGTGCGGAACTTGGCATTGCGTGCGAAGAGCGAGGAATGGATGTACTTAATAGGGCTGATGCAGAGCTGCAACAGAGACTGGATGAATGGCTCAGACAGCAGCAGAAAGATCAGGGCTTGGGACAGAACATTATGAGTATGCTGTTTCGAAGGTAAGGGTTTCGATTATGAAGTATGACCTCGGTTTGCTGATGCTGCTTTTCAGGCCGAATGCGTGGAAGTAAGTTGACTTTTGAATTACGAATGAAATTAGCTATTGCTGTATACTAGAAAGAACGCGAACCTCTACTCTGAGATTCTTAGGTAGACGTAGAATAGAGGCGAGACAATTTATGATATAACAGAAGTTCATAGTCGATTAATCACAGTCGAGTTGTTCAACAAACGCACAGCGACAAACGAGGCCCGTAATGGGATGCGGCATATATCCGTATGAATTGTCCAGGACAAATCCACTCTAGCTATCAAAGCGTGTAGCGTGTCTAGCGTGTCGACAAGGCAAGGCCGATCGCGCGGTAATTTGCCTTACTGATGTATGCAAGGCCATGCAGTCAGCGGCCATGCATCGAATAGGAGGGCAACAGCACTGTCCACCTCGACTATTGCATGGGGAACCCATAGCGAGGAGAGGATCGACGACGGAACTTATGCTGCTATGTACGTAATGTCTGCGGTGCACGCGCAGAGTCAAATGGAGAGTGGTGGCTGTACACGGGCAAATTGACATGAAGGGCGGGCGGCGAGGTGAATCAAGGCTTGATATCGACGAGGGGGAATTAGAACGCTGCGGGACCCTGGGGTTCAGCACGCTTCAACTCGCTTCAGCAAGCATTGCACTGATGGTCTACCCGTCCGTTTGTCAGACACTGCCTGGTCGTAGTGTAGGAGAAGATGGCAGTGAATACATAAGACGAAATGTGCAATTCAATCCTGTCTGGCCGTTGTTCGTCTTGCTGGCGGCCGTTGCACACACACAATAATAAGAATCAGAATCATTCACTTCCCTCCCTCGCTCCACGTGCAAATGTTTTTCTCTCCTTCTTAGCGGGCACTGGACAAGCCGCGCACAGGGGTTGGCCTGGCTGGAAGGGAGAGAGAACATGTGTGGGCGGTTGTCGGCCGAAAAGTCCAATTTACTTTGACGCTGAGTGGCTGCAGTAGTCGATTCTCGCCCCCCCTGATGGATATGCCTTGACTCCCAATGGATGCCAATGCCCGCCGTGTTGATGGGCCCAGCAGCAGCTTCGTATATCGCATATCGTATACAGACCCAGGCCAGACTAGACCAGGCCAGGACGAGTCCACTGGTCCTTGTCCATCCACACTCCAGCTCTGTCTCCCGCTCCTCGTCCGTCTCCACCACCACGACTGAAAATCGCACCCTGTCAGTCCGTCAGTCCGTCTCCATTCTGCCTCACATGCACGGCTAAAACCCTCTGGTCGATCGTCGGCGCAACCCCTGCTTTGCCCGCCTGCAAGGTACTGCTAGAGGCGCTCGCTCGCTTGCCAGCTCGAGCCTCGCTGCTCTCCACCGCCCAAGAACCACATAGCTGGCGCGCGACATGGATGGCGCTGTTGCGAAGTCCATCCACCAGCCCACCTCGTCCCGCCGCGAGCATTTGAATTCAATGCCGCAAGATGCACCGCCAGGGACGCCTCGTGCTTCCTCGACTACCACTTCCCATCAACGCCGTCCGAGCTCCCACGGAAAACAACCCGCGCGTGCTCCCCACGCACTCTCTCCGTGCGAGGACCAGAACCTGACGACGACGACTACCACCAGCGACGGCGGTTACGGCCTCCGCCAGGCGCATGGTTTGTCGTGGGACAGTACCACCAGGGACAGCGTCGTCGACAACCTCTTGCTGTCGCTTGGTAGTTTTCCAGGCTCCGCTGGAATCATCAGCGACGTGCCTGATCTGGACTTTGACAGGGAACAATACCGGCCGCCATCGTTCAAGTTCGATATGAAGCCCATTCAGCGCGTTCGCGGGCACACGTACTCGTCTTCGTTATCGTCAGAGTACGATCCATCGGCAGTGTCACCGAGAAGCACAGTCTCGGTGGGAAAGCGAAGCAGACGGAGCAACAGCGGCTCTCAATTCCAGCTCAGCAGCATCACCGGACGCGTGAAAATAACGTCGCCCAAATCGAATGACAGTGGAAGAGCTAGCATAGAGACGCAAAAGCCGGCTATCAAAAAGGCAAACGAGAAAGAGAATGACGATCCACGCAGCGAGAATCATGGCTATGTTACACTTAGTCCAACGCGCAAATCTCGACCCCTACGAAATTCAATGAGCTTGGATCATCTCTACAGCGAGGCACACGGCGCAAGTTCGATTCTCGATCGCGGGAGACCGACCTTTGATACCGCCACAGAACCATCAACACCCGCGGGACCACGCAAACTGCAAAAGGCGAACACGGCTGGAGATCAGGGGTTCCCCAAATCGCTTCGCAAGACGACAACGCAAAGCGATCTGCGGTCAGCAACCAAGACCAATATGCCAGCAACACAGATTTCCCGAAACCCAGCTAGAGAATTCATGCGCTCAAACAATGTGCAGCCTTCTCACTCGCCTGAATTGCCTTGGGATCGCCAAAATTCACCATTGAGCCCTACACATCCATCCCCGCGACACAAGGACACTCCACCCCAAGTCAAGGAACGGCAAGGTTTCTTCAAGCGTGTGTTTGGAGGCAGTAGCCGCGCTGCTAGTGCAACCGCAGACTTCCAACCCCTCACGATTGATGATCTCCACAAGACGCACGACGTGCAGCGACCACGCACGCAAATGGAGGCGCCAAAAACTGCAGATGCGTCAATGAGGTCGGAAATTAGACAAGCTTCGAGAGATCCCGCATCCACAGGAACGCAAGCTCCTCCAAGTCTGAACAAAAAGCCTTCCTCGTTCTTCCGAAGACGCAAGAAGTCGATTTCGGCCGATTTACCTCCGCCAGTGCCCCGCAAGGACAATCGATTTGACGTACCTTTGCAGCAGGAGAACCCTTCGGCTAGCAGTTTAAGAAAAGCCATGGATTCTTATTTAAACAGCGAGGCAGTTAAAAGTCTAGGAAATTCTAGTCTGGGCATGGATTTCAGTGGCAAATCTGAAACACAAGACTCTGCTGCAGAGTCGGACGACTTGGATATGTTTCATCCTGGCTATACCACAGCCCCCGGTACACCAATCATTTCCAAGCTGATATCTCCTAGGGTAGCCCTCGCATCAAACAAAGGATACGACCAGGGTGAACAATCTAGCCCAGCCCCAATAGTGAAAAACCGCGCAACTGGCAGCTTGTCTCCATCTTCTGACCAATTTTCTGATGCTCGGAAAGCATCAATCTTTTCAAACGCTACCACTGAGAGCGAGCAAACTAGGGACAACATGCGTGACTTCAGTGGTGCATCTAATACGACAATGAAGAAAGATGACGAGCACTGGTTTGCCGCCCGCTCCACTCGCGGCATCACATCAGAAGAATCACACAGAAAGGGAAGCGAACAATACTTTCCTAAATCTCTGGCTGAGGCTGAAGTACGACGAGGAAGTGCTGGAACAGCTCCCATACGCTCTGAATCGCAAAGCGGCCCGACAGAACCAACTGTAACGCAGGTGGTCTCTACACCCAGTACGGAGTATCATTCAGCTACCAGCCTGGCTTTACCCAGTGTCCTTCTGGAAGGTAACAATTTGCTACGAAAGTCAATCGAAGTCAATGGAGATTCTCCACTTCTGCCGAAAGACGGGTCTAACGACGAGTACGTTGAAAGGGCTCGTAAGATCTTTGAGGGCGATGAAGAAAATGTTACAAAGCAGGAAGCGGCTTCTTGGCTTGGAGAGCAGAGCGAAGTTAGCTCACGTACACTGTTGGCATACATGCAGCTCTTTGATCTCCAAGGGATGAACCTTTTGGCCGCACTGCGTGCCCTGTGTGGAAAGCTTCTTCTTCGAGGCGAAACCCAGCAGTTCGATCGTATCATCACCGCTCTTTCCGAGAGATGGTGTGAATGTAATCCGAAACATGGTTTCAAGGCGCAAGATGTTGTGCACACCATTTTTTACTCACTCATCCTACTCAACACTGATTTGCACATGGCCGACATTGGCGAGAAAATGTCACGCAATGCGTATGTCAAGAACACTCTACCCACAATCAGACGTGTAGTGACCGACGCCGCTCCGAATGCGTTTGATGACAGGAGCACTGTACCTTCTCGGCCGGGAATCCCATGGATGGATGCGAATACATCTACACCGACCTCTCCTACTCTGCCACCGGCGGGAACTCCGACTGAGGAACTTGCTGGTCTTGACGTACCCAAACAACCTCCGTCCAAACGGCTGTCCCTCCGCCCAGGCATGATGCGACCCGACTTTGATGGTCTAAGCCTTGACTCTGCTAGCCAGTCGTCGAATGCGCTTGTCAACACTCCCTGGAACGGTCCCGTTCGTGGCTGGGAGATGGAGATTGAAATCGTCTTGAAATCATTTTGGACTTCTATTCGAGCTGAGCCGCTACCGCTTCTGTCGATCGTCGACAAGCAAGAAGTCGTCCGAAACGAGTCTTTCAGCAATGGACTCAAGCGATCGGGATCGATTGTCAGCAAGGCACCGTCGGAAAGCATGTCTTATCGTTCCAAACCGAGTAGTGGGTTTAGAACTCTCACCTCAGGCTGGCCCAACAAGACTAACCGTTCACGACAAAAGCTCTATCCGTATTCGGGAAGCTCCATTGCTGCATCTTCACATACGAGTTTCGATGATAACAATACGTTATGGTCGCCTTCAACCAGCAACATTTGGAGCAAAAACTCGCTGCTTTCCAAGACTTTAACCTCTGCATCCATGAGCAGTCTGGGATTGTCGCAACGCGGAGATTATAAGCACTCGATTGGTTTTGCCAATGCCTTGTCCCAGGCGATCATTCGTGAAGAGGTTTCTAACGGCATTGATGACAATGAATCGATAGCTATTCCGGGTGGCTTGCTTGAAGACGAGGCTCTTGCTCTTGAAGGTGCACCTTGGGCAAAGGAGGGCCTGCTTAAGCACAAATACCATCGAACAACAGAGGACAAAAAGGCAAAGGAACGAAGCTGGACAGATTGCTTCGCTGTCATTAGCAAAGGCAAACTCACACTGTTTGCATTTGGTACCTCGTCTGCAAAACCACAATCCTCGTCTGGTAAAATGGGACGAGTCAGGAGTAGCAATGGTCGTGCCGCCAGTATAGCTACCACAACTGTGGGTGGTGGTGATTGGATGGAGAATGCCGAATGTTTGGATTCTTTCGTGCTACGTCAAACAACTGCCACAACCCTCCCGCCTCCTGGATACAGCAAGAACCGCCCGCACGTATGGGCATTGAGTCTTCCTTCCGGCGCTGTACACCTTTTCCAAGTTGGCACTCCAGACATTGCTAAAGAGTTCATCAGCACGGCCAACTACTGGTCCGCTCGCTTGAGCAAAGAGCCTCTGGTTGGTGGAGTGAGCAATATCGAATACGGCTGGTCAGACAATGTTCTCAGTCCAGCAGCTCGTTCAACCGTGCAGGAAGGCTGCGTGAGTCCGCCAACTAGCGCAGGTAATTCACATGGCTCGCCCCACAAGGTGCAATCTCCGCCAAGAACCAGTGGTACAGGTGGTGCCAGGTCTCGACCTAGCTTTCAATCCTCCCTGCGTGGAAGCATTGACACCGGTTTTGGCGGCACAAAGATTCGCCTACATGGTGATAAAGTGCAAATTGCAGAGTGGCAGCCGCCTACACAGAGCATGATGGCCAGCCAACTGCTTGAAGTAGACCAGATTAAAGGATTATCGGCATATGTTCGCAACGTGGAAGAAGAGTTGGCCAAGCATAATGAACTGAAGCCGGCCATTGAACTCACTGTAAGCCAATCCCCTCTTGAAAAGCCCCGAAAACACACTAACTATCAGAGCAGTATTCCCCGCGCAACGCCAACTACTCTCGCGTCCTGGCCAACTGGCAACGCAAATCCGAATATCTCTTGCGCGAAATCATCAAATTCCAAATGTATGTCGATACGCTCGAAGCAGCGCAAAAGGCCAAGCTTGAGTACGACAAACGCAAAGCCAAAATGGATGCTGTGCGCGAACGAACAACGAGCATGGAAGCCAATCGCTTTGCCGATCGCGGCGATGTAACCCCTCGCGCAGCTTCCGGGGCAAAGGAAAGCCCAGGACTGTAGTACAGAACTTTGCCCAGGAGAATGGAGCGAATCTTTGGAGTATGAATTTGCAAGGCGAGGCGAGCATTGGAATTTTCGTTCCGCTGCATCTCGATCACTTGGCTTTCTGTGTTTGTTTCATTGGATTGTTTTCTTTGCTGTAATTATGATACCATAGTACGGACGGGATTTGTCGGGTTTGGTTTACGACGATTTAATTTACTTGTAGTAGTAGTTGTAGTAGTATGATGGAGACAGGGATTGGACAGAAACGTGTCCTTTTTTTTCTCGTATGAATAGAATAGAAAGAATATGAGATATGTAGTTTGGTTTGTTAAATCACCTCTTTCTTCTTTTGATAATGCTTATTTGTGTTCTTTCTGACCTATTGTCTTTTATATTAAAACGTTCAAGCTCGCTTCTAGCGCATTTCTCGTTTGTGAGCATCGGGGTGCAGTAGTAGGTCAAGTTATTATAGGTTAAGGTCAAGGCGAAAGAAGGGAAAGGTGTTGTTTTTGTTGTTGTAAAGTATGATGGCATGATGAATTTCTTTTCTTCAACGTTTTCAGATCAATGTTTATTCTCTTGGATTTGAGGTCAAGTCATCGAGAAGGAGCATGTTGCCATTATTAACGGCAATAGTGTAGTTTATGGACTTTTTCTTCATACTGACAAACTCAGAAACTCAGAAACTGAGGAACAGAAGAACAGAAGAACTGTTTGACAAGTCCGAAACGGGGTAGGTGATCAGCCTAAGGAACATCAATCGACACATCAACTTATACATCAACTTTTACATCAGCCTTTTCTAGAGCTTTTAAGACGAAATTATTCATAAGTTCTGGTTTTGGATGAAGTTGTACTGGAAGAAGGGAAAAGGGAAAGGAAGAAGACGAATGTGGGTTGAATTTACGAAAAGCACATTGGGTTTAAATATCTGACTGTTTCTTTAAAGTGCCTTGTACACGTGGATAGCACCGCTCATTAACGAACAGCTCAATTATAAGAGACATGTTTGACATTCGATCTTGGAGGCGCATCTGAACGGACTCAGTGTATAAAATGATATGTGACAATCTATTTTTTTGGGTATCATAGGTAACTATTTAGAGCATTTAACTGCAAACTAATCAAAAACATTTAGCATTCGGTATGCCTGGTGGCCGATGGCTTTTCGCTTCATGGCCAAAGGATCAGATGGGTCGTTTCTCTTTTTCTTTTTCTGGCTCTTGCTCTTCTCGACAACCACGACATCCTCGTCGCCTTCCACTTCCATTGTAGTGTGGTTCACCTTGTCTTCTTCATCTTCATCTTCATCTTCATCTTCATCTTCATCTTCAGCATTCGCATCTTCCTCGTCATCGAATCCACCACTGAGAAACATCTTTAGCTGCGCTTGACTGTAGCCACTCACTAGCGCAGTGCCTTTTTGGTCACCTTCCACCGGCTTTGGTGCGGTACTCTCTCGATCACTGCCACTACTTCCGCCAGCGAGATTCCAGAAGATCAGCTTGGGCATGTCATATCCAGCCTCTTTATAAAGCCTCTCGATCCGCTCGTATGATGTCTTCCAGTGATGATCGTGTCCGTAACCAATTGCCATGTTAAAATGCATATCCGAGAACACGAAAATTTGTTTCACCATATCTTCTTTCTTGATCTTGTTCTCAATGGCCATGGGTAAAATGAGCTTTTCGAATACTGCCATGAAATCGGTGCTGGCTCCCCACTCGCTGCGCTCCATGTACTCCACTTTCTCTTGCAATGTGCGCGAATCCGATGGTCCACCGACCTTCAAGATGGCAGGACTTGCGGAGAATGTGATGAATGCTCCTCCGAAAGGTGGCTCTACGACTTCTGCCAGAAGCAGGGACAACCCAATCGCCGAATCCATGGGACACGTACCGTCATGAAAGACGGGAGACTGCATGGATCCTGAGACATCGCACACGGCAATGCTAGACTCCAAATTTCCAGACTTGCGAATACGCTCGACCAGGGCTTTCCATAGGCCACCGAGTGACTTTTTCTGAATATCCTTCACTTTCTCTTCTACCAACGCCTTACGATCCTTCGAAGCTTTGGGTCTTTCATAGCGGGGACGAGTGCTGACCTCTGCGATTATATTTGAAGGCATGAGAGTTGCCCCAGAGATCTGCGCTTTTCCTTCTGCAACCTCCTCAATATACTTTTCGAAACGGTCAAAGTCTTTGCGAATGAAGAGTCCTGTATACTGCTTCATTGCCAGCGACGGAATACGATCATACTTGATGTCCTCAAACTTCTCAGCAGCAATCGACTTTTCAACAATTTGAAGGTTACTGCGCAGGGGTGAGAGCGTCTTGGTTTGATACGCGAGTCGTGCGTGTTTGAGATATAAGACTCGATCAGCTGGATCGACGGAGGAAGGACAGACGTCCTCAAACGGGTATAGAATTTCGGCAATGGTGCTGACAATGCAAGTATGTTGGTCATGCATCAACTTGTGAGATGGTGCCCACTTGCCCGCCAGTGTGATTTTATTCATCTCCCTGCTGTTGCCTGAGTTGAGTCGCTGAGTATCCAATTTAAGCTGTTCGGCAAACAAACGAGCAACCGTGAGGTGAAGCGCTTTGTAAAAGGGATCTTTCGCCAGCTTCTCGTTGACCTTCTCATGACGTACTTCCTGCCGTTGCTTCTTTCGGCCTTGTGTCCAGTCTCTGATGGCCTTATTTTTTGTTGGTCTTCCCACACTGAGAATTTTTTGCACATCACCGCCCACATGAAGCTCGTCGTTGACGGCCAAGGCAAGTATATTGAGGAGATCTTTCCAGTACCCGTGGGCAAGACCGTACTTGACATCAAACTGTGACAAGCTGGTGTTGTTCTCCACTCGCTGTCGCTTACGATCTGGCTCGCCATCAACAGCATCAACCTCGTCAATCAACTCAAAATCGCTGTTGTCGTCTTTGATGTCGTCTTTCTGAATGGCAGATTCCTTCGGGTCTTTGGCGTCACTCTTCTTGTCCTCCTTTGAAACTTTCTTTTCTATCAAAGGACGGACAAGCCAAGGGAGATTACCCAGAAGTGTCGCAGGATGTTTCTCAGCCAACCATCCAACAGCGCGGTAAAAGGTTTTGCGGCTGCTATTTCCAAGATGTATCGATCGGGCATTCCAGATGATTTTCAAAGTTGACTCAGGGTCATCATTCCATGCCTGTTCGAGAATGATACGCATACGGTCCACGGAAACCACCTCTCCTAATTCGTAGAAAAGGTCAAGTAGTGCTGAACCAGATGTACGGAATGCCACGTCTCCATTGGCGGTGAGCATCTTTCCGTCTCGCTCGTCGAGTGATGGAACAACGGTTGTGTTAGCCAACAGGGCACTCATGAATGCCGACTCCCTCATTTCTGGATCTTTTACGGTTATATTACTTGGCTTCTCCGTATCTGTCGTACTCGAAGCTGCATTCGCTTTTGCTCGAATTGCCATCGTGGCTTTGTCGGTCTTCGGGTGTAAAAGGTTGGCAATGTAAGCTCCGAATTCCGCTTCTGGCAAACGAATTTCTGGAATATCTGGAAGCAAGACCGGAAAGGTCGTATTCAGGAAAGTGGGTGCCGCCATCAGGTCAAACCGTAGTATCTCTCGTAAATAAAGACGAGACGTATCCGAGATGCAGTGAAGAACTCGGTTGGATGGCAGAGGTGAAGGCTACGAGCACAAGAGGAATACAACAAGCGTAGAGAGAACAGTTCAAAAAAAAAGAATCGGAGAATGCCTCGAGTTATAAACTTACGGTGAAGGATCAAGAAGCAGCTGAGTCACTTTTGTGTTGTCGAATCAAAATTAAGGCAGCGATCGATCAAGGTCGCCTCATCGAGACACCGACATCGCACACGTGTGGAGAATTCGTAACTGTGCCATCAGTGGAACTGCGAAACGAAGTGCAAGGACAAATACTAATTCAACAAATTCTTGAGGGCGGAATGCGACATGGTGACCGCATCGAGTGGCTATGCTCCGGTAGCTTCAATAGACGTTTTGGGCGGGGCTTTCGAAAACAGACGCCATCAAATGTGGGGAGAAAGCGGTCGCCGTAAGCGCAGGCTCCGTTTGCCAGAAACAACATAAATGATGTCCTCCAGCAGTCGCTGCTGACATGACTTTGAGAGTTTCTGTGAATGGAAACTTAGTCCACTCAGAAACTTATCGCTGTACTATGCTGTGTACATTCAACTATCTTCATCGGCATTGACTTTCGCCTCCACCTGTGCGTCTCCGTTGTCATCATCATCTTCACTCGCTTGATCTGCTCCCTTGAGTTTTCCGCCTTTCCTCTTAGGAATGACCTTGATAAAAGACTCACCCCAGTCTCCACATTCCAACCACTTGATCATTATCTCATTTACATGATTCGTGGTGAGCACTTTCCGACTGCTCATCTCCAAAAAGTCACCGATGGGCAGCTTGGCTGTCCGAACACCCTTTTCAGTCGCTCGTTTGTGACATATGCCCTTTTCTCGATTCTTGTCCACCAGGCCCCCGATAATATATGTGCTGTACGGCTTTAATTCCGTCAGTGTTTCGTCCGCCTCAGCAGACAAGTAAACTACCTCGCCTTCCGCTTTGAGCTTTTCCAGGGCTTCAGCATCCAGAACGGTGTCTGACTTGGCGAAAGCACCTGCGATTTTGCCGCCAATTTCTTCATCGGCCATCCATTCTTTGGCCTTTTCCGCGGCGGCAACAAAATCCTCATCTAGCCAATGTACTCTTGTCCATTGTTTGTGTTGGACAAGGACATTGTCGAAACGCTCGCGCAGTTTGCCTCCAAACGAACAGACGGCCATATGGGCATGAAACAACGCGTTTCTGTTGTCAGAATAGCATCTCGTGATTTGGCCCGCAAGAGAAACCCTCTCGTTATCACGCATAAGGTCATCAAAGTCACAATCGATCAGAAGAGTTACAGGTAGTTGGACAGTCTTCTTTGGTGGGGCTTGTTTCACTTTTGGTTTTGGTACGCCACCGTTCTCGGCCAATTCTTTCTGGTAGGCTTCGCGTTTGCGTTCTTTCTTCGCATCATTCTTTTCTTTACGAATGGCCTTGCGTTCACCTCGCTTTGATTCCCATTCGGCCTTTCTGCGAAGTTTCTTCTGTTGGGATTTGGAAAGAGGCGGGTCACCAGGAGTTTGGGTTTCAGTCAGTACCATAGGTGCGGTTTCTCCAGGAGCAGGTAGTGATTCTCTCAATTCATCATTTTCCTCAGACAATTTGGAGGTTTCTGAGTTTTGATTGCCAGTTTGAGTTTTAATTTCGGCGACAGGCTCGGTTATTTCGTCCAGTTTGCTGCCATTTCCTGCGTCGGGAAGATTTTCTCCCATGATCTGGTCTTGTGGTTCTTCCACATTGCCATCATGGCTCAGCTTTCGCATTTTAGAAGGTCTCTCCTGGTCATCCATTGTTGAACACTGTGTGTATGAGATTTCTCAAAATTATATCGCAATAAAATGAAGTCAAAGTGCATTGAGCTTTGCCCAATTATTTGCTGCTGACTCATCTTGTCCGCCAAGAAGAGCTACGAGCTCCGCATTGGCTTCGCTCGACCTCACGACCACTGACAGGCTTGCGCGATAGAGACCTCATCACGTTCCCTCGTACCTATTCGATATTCACGCAGAGGTCGCTTACCTCAATACCGTCGCCATGCCTCAGGATATGCCCCCAACCGGTGGCTATGAGCCCGTCCAATACCGCCGATCACTCCCAGTCCGTGGCTTCAGACCTGCCTACTACCTCGTTGCGGTCGCCGGCATCATGACCTACGGCTTCTGGAGATTCGGACAGGGCATTAGAGAACAACAGTAAGAGATCATACCAGCATGCATATCGCATTGAGGAGGTGCTAACACCAAGAAAGGGAGCTGTCACGCGAGAAGATGTGGTCCAGAATCCACCTCATCCCAGTTCTGCAAGCCGAGGAAGACCGCGATTTGGTCCGACGAACACTCGCCTCCAAGGCTATGGAGAAGGAGCTTCTTGGAGCTGAAACCAAGACATACCACAACGACCGGTATGAAATGCTGTCCTGCCAATGTGCTGCGACACTTGCTAACAGACTCTTAGCTTTGTTCGCCCAACTTACGCCGTTACCCCGTCAAACGTCACCAAATAGAAAACAACCCGTGCAAGAGAGAGAAGAAAAGGTGTCAGATTATGTATTTACAATGGTGTTGCGGAGTTGCACAACCGACAGGCTCGCCTGTTAAGGTTTCATATATGGTGTCTCGAATTTACGGTTTCGTTGAAGAGTATGCTCACATTTTCTCTACCTTGTCTCTTTGGAGTGTATTGTAACACTCAAGACGTAAAATTGTGATATGGTCACTTCACTTTCAAAATATGAATGGTAATATCAGATATTTCCAGCACTCCTCATTCCTTTTTCCCTTAAACGCACCTTACCATGACTAACAACAATTCCTATACCCGCGCAGTCGAGAGCAGCAACTCCAGGAACAACTCGTTCTTCATGGCCCAGACTACTAAAGATCAGACTACTAATGAGACTGTCTCTCCGCCCGAAACAACAAGCGACTCCAACGATCCAACAGTCCAGAGACCTAACGACATTCCCGTTGCTCTCAAGCTGAACAACAATATCCCCACGACGCGCAAGAGACGAGAGCTTGTGGCTATCAAACAATGGGTGATTGCCCCTGCGTCTCGCATGCATTACGGGGAATTCAGAGCCGAATTGGATCGGGATAATTGCGAGGACGCAATAGGAGGCGAAATGATGGCGGGAGTGGAGGCAGAAGTGGAAGTGGGAGCGGAGAGAGAGGTGGAGGGGGGAGCGGATGAAGAAGTAGATGATGGGGAGGACGGCGGGCTGTGGGTTGAACGAGGTCATGTTCGAATCTTCATCTGGTACCAAGCCTAGCTACAAGGCACAGTTCCACTCGTGCCTCAATCTATGTACACCTATCCAACATTCAACAAACGGCACCACATCACAAATCACCGCCTTGTTCTATCCCAACTTCTACTTCACCCTAGGCGTCGCCTCCGGCGCGACAGTCGGAGCGTTCCCCTGAGTCGTCGTAATCCCCTGCGCCATGCCCGTTGCCGTAGCATTCCACGTATCAGGATGATTACGTCTAGATGCCGCAAGCGCCTTTAAATAGTCTTCCCGGATCTTCTTGACGTCTTTGTAATACACCGACCTATCAGCGCCTACATCCCAATACAGCTCTTCAGCCGAGAAGATGACGTTACTGAGCGAATCTCTCGTCTGCCGAAGTCTATTCGGCAGACCTTGGCCTTTCATTAGTGCTAGAGTGCCGGCGACTACGGTGCTCACGGCACCTAGCACTGCGATGGCGATGTGGGAGTCGTTTCGTGTCAGGCTGCCGAGGATGATAAAGACGGCCGAGAGGAAGAGTTGTAGGATTAGAAATGCGTAAACCAGGATATCGTAGATGCGGTATTTGGTCTGGACATACTCCAGATCATAGTGGATGCGGCCGTATAGGCCATGGCGCGACGAAAGTTGCTTGGGATTTTGCGATTTGGAGATTGGTGGTTGCATGCCCATTAATTCATAAAAGTCGGCTTTAGACAAAGGACTGGTATCGCCACCTAAACGATCAGCTGCTGGGTCTAGATCATCGCTTTCTTGGCCGTCGATAAGAGTTTTCTGTATCGTGCCGTTGCTCTGAGGATTCCCGGTTGGTTGTTGGACTCGGCTCCTGTATAGGGGTCTATCGACATGCGATTGAGAGTGAGACGGCAGCTGTTCGACTTTATCGTATGTTCCATTATGATCATCCTTCGAATCCACGTGCTCCTCCTGTTTAGGATTCTAGGACAAACGGTCAGCATGTCAATTCATCAACTCGAACATTTCCACACCACTCACCTCTATAGAAGAGCTGTTTTTCAACGCACGCTCGACTTCGCCTTCGCCATAATGGTCTTCGGGCGTGCTGTACTGCTCTTTACTCCCATAATCAGCAGCTTTCTCGAGGTCTTGGTCAGCTTTGTCGCCGCCAGCGCCATTTGAACCGTATATGCTACCCCTCCAAGAGCGCAGTGAATTGGCGAGATCGCTCGGAAGCTCATGCATCTTCAATGGCAGCGCATCAACCGTCGCCAGCGCGGGAAATCGAACAGTGGCTCGCCGTCACAAAGGCTACACGACGGCGACGACGACAAAGAAATATGGCCATTTTTAAAGGCTGTAGTGGCGTCTTTCAGCCTGGTCATGTCATCGCCCGTCGTGCGTCCAGTCCAGTCCAGCCGAAATGGGTGCTTCAGCTCGCCTCTGGCCAGCCACCGTCAAAGTTTCGCTCCGATTGGTCGTCACGGCGACCGCCATCTGCGTCCATTGGAGTATCAAAGATAGCAATACGAAGATCACATATCGTTAGAGCAGAATGGTTTGGGTGTATCGAAAATGGGCTGATGTCAAGTCGGTCAAGACGTAAAGTTTACATTGGTATAACTATCACAGCACAATCTCCCGCCGCGGCGACATAGCCCGCTTGTCTACATACATGTGGTTGCCCGATACTGCAAGTTTTGTGTTACACACTTTTTCGACGATATTTACAAATCAATTCGCAAGTCAGAGTACATGGTCTGATTCAGTCCTGGATGGCCGCTGTGCGATTCCCTCTCGTGACTGACAGCTTGGTACTACGAGAACAGAAATGTTAGCATTTTGCACTAGAGAGATATTCATATTTTTGACACACCTTGAATGCAAAGTTCAATATCAGAGCGACCGTGAGTCCAACACAGACCATGATAGGACCGGCAATGGCATCAAAATCCTTGCCACTGCGCTGTTCGATCAGTTTGACTCTCCACATATAGATGCCATATCCCCATGCGGCTGTGAGGACAGCGACGAGAGTATATACGAGTGCAAGGCTTCGAGCGATATTGTTATTTTCGCCGGCAGCGTTGTAAAGTCCAAGTCCAAGAGTAGCGAGAAGGATGCTGACATGCTGCCATTTGATGAATGTACGCTGGTTGGCAAGCCACACTTTGGCTTCCACTTTGATCGGACCTTGGTCTTTGATCCAGAAATCAGGCTTGCTGACACCTGGTGGCAAGATGGATTTGTTGCGCTTGGCATTTGCATATTTGCTGTTAGACATGGAGGGAAGGAAAGATGCGAAACCGCCATTGGCCGAGGTCTCTCCGCGAACGCCAGTTTCATCTTCGTCGGGTTCGCCAGCAGTCTCGTGGACTTCAGTTTGGCGAGCGAGAGATGTGGAGAGCCTTTGGTTTACCATTGCCCGGTCTCCAATTGTATCCATGGCAGGAGATCCAACAGGAGATATAATGGCACTTTTGTGGCTGCGTACCATTGTGCTGTAACTTGGGCGGCTTTTAAGTAAGCTTCCAACAGCAAATTCATCATCCCTAGCCTTCTGCTTCTTAGCCTGCTCTTCCTCGAACGCCTTTTGAGGGTCTCGTCGAATGTCAGTTTCCATCTCGCTGAGCCAGAATGGGAAGGTGTTGACATAGTCCTCGAACAACTGGGCGACACCGTGTACAAATTTGCTGAATCGCGGAGCTTCTTTCACAAGATGACTAGACATGATGTCTTTCACCCACTCCGCTTTCTTTCCAGAATTGCGTTCCTTGATCTCGAGGAGAGCGAATGGGAAGCGAGTTACCTCGCCCTTTCGGATGGACGAGAAGGGGTATGTCATCTCATTATTGTCGATATCAGTACGGTGCCAGGACTCGGGATCACGGCACGGTCGCTCGTCGATCGAGTCCTCACGAATGAAAGCCAAATCAGTGTCCAAACTAATGCGTACACGATCATCACCTGGAACTTGGAACGCTGTGCGAGTGTAGTTTGCACGTAACATGGGTTGCAAGCCTTGCTCTTTGATAAATGTCTGGATTTCATCGACAGCGGAGGACATGCTCTTTACCTCTGCGTTATCCGATCCGGCACGATCCTCCAGCTTCTTGATTTGCTTTTCCATGTGATATTGGTCGTTGATGAAGCGTTGGATGTACTTTTCCTTTGTCATAAATCGTGATTCGTGGCTGGTCTCATCCTCGGAGATTGTTTTCTTCTCAACCCAAATGTCAGGCTTGTCGTTCAGCTGGCCGTACCATCTCAGTCGGAGAGAAGTGGCAGCTCCATGATCAACCTTTTTGGTGTACAGGTCAAACTTAGGATTGTCAAAGTAGATGCTTGTAATGGAAGGGTCTGGCTGGCTTCCCTCTGCGATACGAGAAGTCTGTGGGTTGTAAACGAGGACCGGAAGACGTCGCAGGATCATTGTCTTTACTTCCAACAAATTCTCTGGATGCACCCAGAATTTGTGACTGATGTATTCATCAAGACCAGTGCGAGGCTCAGACATGCTCATTCCTCTTTCACCGACTACCTCTAAATTCTGTCGGACGAAGCTGTACATGGCGCTCAATCGGTAGAGCAGCGGGCTGTAGTCTTCTTTGTTAAAGGGAAGGGCAGCCAATCGGACCTGCAGCAATGGGCGGACGCGATAGGCGCTTCCTCGTTTGCGGTCATGCTTCTTGGCAGCTTTGAGGAAACCAGTATAGTTGATACGGCTGTACTTCTCAAGCTCATTGGTCTCTGAGGTAATTTGATCAAGTTCCGAAAGGGTCTGCTTCAAGGTCTTCTGCTTCTCCTCTTCACTAGGAACTGCCCTTTTTCCGTTGCCATCGGACTTTTTCGCGGAGGGTTTGGAAGCTTCCTTTCCATCCTTCGTAGTACCAGCATCAGCAACGGCAATGGCGTCCAGACGGGCCTCGCATTTGGCGGTGCGCTCTCGAAGAGCTTCGTAGGTGTCTTTGTGGAACGAATGAACCTTTTCAAGCTGGACGTTTACCAGTTCATCGACAAAGGCGCTCTCATCGTCCTCGGTCCAGGTATCGTTGGGGTTGGCGGGCGAGCTCGGAGCGGAATCGTCATCATGCAGGAGCTTCTTGAGCTTGGGATAGTCGATGTATTGGTCTTTCCAAGGCGGATAAACCGCCGTAGCGAGCGTCTTTCCGAAACGCATCTTGAGAAACAGATACTTCGAGTGTTTCCAGCGCTGAAGCTGCTTGCCGAGGAGTGGTGAAGAAGGAGAAAGTCGTATCCCAATGGCTACCGTGCCCCACGCCAGCCGAGCAGCTTCACCAGCCAATGCCCAGCCTTCTCGCCAGACACGTTGACGGCAACACCCGCCGCGGGTCGATCCGTCGGCCTGCACTTTTGATGTAGCTTCCTCGATGGTGTGCACAGCATATCAGTTACCGTGCTACTATATGTGACATGTTTGTCCGCATGTGAAGCAATCTCGAGAAATTGTTTGCTGGTCATGTCAACACCACTGCATACAACATGATCTGAATGCCCAAATCTGCGCCATCCATAGTCATGAGCGCCAACTACACCGTCACGGCGCTCAAGCGCTGGAGCTGCAAAGATGCTCCTCTCCCGCCTGTCGACCGAGTCAAGCATATCCACATCTATGACTTTGATAATACCCTGTTTTCCTCGCCACTTCCAAACAAGCAGCTCTGGTCGACAAGCACCTTTGGCCAATTACAGGCGCAAGAGTTTCTTCACAATGGTGGATGGTGGCACAATCCTCGCATTCTGTCTGCCGTAGGTGATGGTGTAGAAGTTGAAGAGCCTCGAGCATGGGAGGGTTGCTGGAATGAGAAGATTGTCGATTTGGTTCGCTTATCTGTGGCCGATGAAGATACAGTGACGGTACTTCTCACTGGTCGAAAAGAAGATTGCTTTTCGGATCTCTTGAACCGAATGCTTAATTCCAAGGGTTTGGATGTTGACATGGTTGCGCTCAAGCCAAACTCATCACCTTCAGGAGAGCTTTTCTCCAGTACAATGACTTTCAAACAAGCGCTTTTGAAAGATGTCGTTCTCACTTATACACAAGCTGAAGAATTACGTTTGTATGAAGACCGGCCCAAACACGTCAAGGGATTTCGCGACTTTTTCATGGACCTCAATCGCTCGCTCATGCCATCGGATTCGATTCGACCTCCTATCACCGCTGAAGTTATCCAAGTATCTGAACAGGAGATTTCTATGGATCCAACGACTGAGATTGCTGAGGTGCAAGCCATGATCAATGCCCACAATGCAGCAATTCTCAATGGCACGGCCCCGCCGTCATCTGTGCCATACAAAATCAAACGTTCAGTATTCTATACTGGATATCTCATTGCCCAGCCCGATATTGAACGTTTAAAGACATTAATCAAACTCCCTGCTGGCTGCCCTGAACACGAGCTTAGGTATCTCGCGAATAACATTTTGATCACACCACGACCAGCACCTCCCTCCATCCTCGACAAGGTCGGCGGAATTGGAGCAAAGATGACATGGAAAGTTACTGGTGTGGCCATTCAGGAGCAAAGAGTTTGGGCAGCTCGTGTGGCTCCTTCAGTCGCATCATCAAAAATTTACACGGAAAATTACACTCCATGTGTAGTACTCGCCACTCGCAGACAGGCGAAACCCATTGAAGCCAGTCGCATACAAAACTGGCAGCCAGTACCAGATACTCAAGCGTTTGAATTTGAGACTACCGTAGGCGAGAAAGTTTTGTTACGTATTGAAGAAGAATATGCCAATGAAGATGTCTACGAAGCCAAATTCCCCAATTCGAAAAACGCCCGCAAACATCCACGCGAGGAAGATTTCCCCCCTCTTGGCTCGACACGCCAGCCCAATAAACCGCAATTCCGTCGTCAAAATGCCAACAACAGTCCACAAAATCCAGGTCAACAAAGCGCATGGGCAAGCACCAATCACCGTGGAGGCGGTAACGCAGGACGCGGTGGTGGTGGCCCTGGCGGTCGCGGAGGCGGAGGATATCGAGGCCGTGGAGGAAATGGACAGGGCCGTGGACGCGGACGAGGTGGTCGAGGTGGATATCGCAGTCTAGACGACAATATCGGACAGCAGGGCTATGGTTCTAGTGGAATGCAGTATTAATGTTTTGCATGCGCATGGATAATGGTGTCGGGACAATGTTTTGGCGAATAAAGGGTCTTGGATGCATTTGATCAAATCATGGCGGTTGATTTCCGTTTTCTTGTAGAAGAACTTGATTTTGTATAACATTTTGTCTTGTCTGTCGTTGATAAACATTTACGTGAACTTTTCCAGCAAGCAAAATATACAAGGCAAATGAACAAGCACCGCATCAGAAGAATTCTCAGGCGTCGAATTGTTTTCTTCTTTTGAAGAGTCTATATACACACACAAACACATGAAAAGTCAGAAACATGAAACTCTGATTTTCAGGCATGGATAACATTGTCGACTATATCTATGTAAATGAGAGGGAAAGCAGGAACTATTTGCCCTGCCATTGAAGCTGAAGCAAAGTCGAATGACTCGAGCTCGTATAAACCGTAACTTGCGTCGAGCCGCTAGGAACACTGTCCGCGTAGAAATTCGGAGAGCCGTTGAATTCCACGTCCTGGCCGGAAGAGTCAGTGCCGAATACAGTCGCGCTGACGCTGGAGCCGCAGGTGAAAGCGCCGTTGGAAATGCCGCAGGAGCCTTTGGAGGATTTGAGCGTGAAGCCGTTGCTGGATGGGGTGGCGGTGTAGGTTGCGCAGGTGCCGGTTGTGTACCATGTTCCTGCGCTGATGAGGCAGCCTTTTTGGGTGCCAGAGGTGAGGACGTTGATGTAGCCGGTTCCGCTGAGGGAGCCGCCGGTGCCGGTGGGTGTGGTTCCGGTGCTGATGGTTGTTGTGCTGGATGCAGCGGTGGAGGTTGGCGAGGACGAACCGGTCTTGGGGAGGTATTTGATGCCGCTGCTGGGGCATTTGCCGTTGGAACCGACAATGTCAGTTGGGACGAAAGTTCCGGTTTGGACAGAACCTTTGACGTTGTAGAAATACCAAATCTCGTCCAGAGCGCCCGAAGCACATCCGATGTAGACTTGGCCACCGTGTTGCTTGGAGAGGGCAGTTTGAATCTGGGAGAGAGTGTAGGTCTTGGAGCTGCTTGGAGTAATGCCAGCATCGCTCAACCATTGATATGTTGGTAAAGACTTGAAGAGAGTGACGACCTTGTTGAAAAAATCGGGAACTTCTTGTGTTGGCTGATAGTTGGTGTAGCAGTTGGGATCCAGGGTAGAGATGCAGGTTCCGTGCTTGGCCCATTCGTGTTCCCAGAAGCTCTCGTCATTGCCCTGGTAGTCAGGCCAGTAGGTCTGCATGTAGCTGAGAAGATCATCCTGACCAAAGGCTTGGAGGATTTGGGTGATGTTGGTATAAGCACGGTCAGCATCACAATTGGCTTGGTAAGTGCCATCACAGTTGTCAGGCCATAGACCGTGAATGGTCCATGAATCGACGGGGCCAGTCTGAGGGCTGGTATCCCAGAACTGAGTTTGGAGAAGAGCACCGCCGGGAGAGTTGAAGCAGCATAGGTTCTGGACGGCGGTGGTGTTGTGGCACGACAGCTGCGGGCTGGAGCATGATGCCGACGCGCGCTCGAAGATGCCAGCATCGAAACCCATGGCCAGGGCAGCCTGGGCAGAACCCAATGCCGCGAGGGCAAACGCAGCAGAGCGGGAGGAAGCCATATCGTCCGGGTTGTTGTTGTTATTGATGTTATTGTGATGGTCAACAGCAGCAGACGGGGAGAGAGACGAGGCAGCAAGGGGATTATATAGCAACAGCAGCAGCGACAACATGGAGACGGAGACGTGAGTGGCCATGATGAATAATGTGTGGACTAGGGAGGAGGTGCAGAACTGGGCAGCGCTGGGCGAAAGTGAAGTCGCTCGGGCGTGGCGAGATCGACAAAGAACGGGACATGTCAGGGTCGGCGGCGCGTGATACGGGCAACCAACCAGGGGCAGTCATGGGCGAATTGGCCGTTTGTCTAAGCCTTAGGATGCCCACATGCAGCGTCGGGCCCGTGACGGTGAAACCAGTCAAAGCAGTGAAACCAGGGAGCAAACGAGGCGTGGCCCGGTCAGGAAGGAGGAAGAGATTGACGCAATGCAGGCCGCTGATCAAGACGAGCCACCAAGGAGCCAGCGACAAGCCTCCGACGAGCCTCCGACAAGCCACCGACGACGACGACGACATTCGTTATGACTTGCTCGACTCGACGACGGCCACGGGGTGCAGCACTGTCTGTGACTGGTGGCGGCAACAAACGCCGCAATGTCACTGCTCCTCCTTTATTGTCTTATGTATCGGCAACCACGTATATTGCCCCAAGCCCAGGGATGATCTCACGCCTGCAGCCACGCAGGAACAAACACGCCCGCAACCAACCAACATCGCCTTGAAGGAACCGAGTGGTGGCGAGCTTAAATGGCTTAGACATATCTAAGTCTGTCTGCACAAAACCCCGTCCAACCCTGATAACTTTATCCCCCTCGTCTGTGCAAGTTTATCCATCGGCATTGTTGACCGCATCTGCCGTCGCCAGCCGAGGCGCACATGCGCCGGTCCAACTCCAGACGACAACAGACGATGCGATTTATACGTCCACCTCCACGACACAATTAACCCACAATGCTCGTCCTCGCCCAACGAGCTGCCCGCCGTCATGGCCACCAGCTCCTCAAGACGACATCCGCTTCATACAGCACTTCCTTGACCAGCACCATCAAGATCAGCAACATTCCCGCTCCCCACGCCGGCAGCATCACCGTCCTCTCGCTCAACCGGCCCAAGTCGCGCAATGCCTTGAGCCAGCAACTCGTCGCCGAGCTCAATGACGTTGTCGAAAACCTGCACGCCGAAGGAGGCAAAGGTCCTTCACGTGCCTTGATTCTCGCCAGTGAAAGTGATCAGGCCTTTTGTGCTGGTGCCGATCTCAAAGAGCGCGTGACCATGTCCCAGGATGAGTATGTTTTACCACCAAACAAAGCCTACAAACGTGTGACTGACGTACCATTAAAGGGTCAAGGCCTTTCTCAAGAAGCTGCGAGACACGTTCACACGCCTCTCGACCCTTCCTATCCCCACCATTTCAGCCATTTCCAGCACTGCATTCGGTGGTGGTCTCGAAATCGCTCTGAGCACCAACTTTCGTGTCCTTGCCTCGACCGCTACTGTAGGTCTACCAGAAACACGATTGGCCATCCTTCCAGGTGCAGGCGGAACTTATCGTTTGCCTGCTTTGATCGGTGCCAACCGCGCCAGAGATTTGATCCTCACCGGTCGTCGCGTCTCTGGCCCTGAAGCTTATTTCCTCGGCATTTGCGATCGTCTAGTTGAAGTCAACGAGGAGGAAGCCCAGGCTCCAGGTGTTGCAAGGGAAAAGGTATTGACACAGGCCATCAGCATGGCAAGAGACATAACTGAAGGAGGACCAATTGCCCTCAAGGCTGCTCTCCAGGCCATGAACACTTGGCAACAAGGCGAAACGAGCGAGAATGCCGCTTATGACATGGTCATCTCAACAGAAGACCGCATGGAAGGTCTAAGAGCTTTTGCTGAAAAAAGAAAACCGGTATACAAGGGACGTTGAAAAATTGACCAAATGTCAATATTGGTCCGAAATGGACTTCAAATGTATGTACAGATCTGAATTGACGAATACCTTCCTCTCATCGTCTTTCCAGTCATCCAAGTCTTTTTTTCGTACGCTTTGTGGACGTCTTATACTTTGAACAAGGCAATAAATGTCATGATGTCCATTTCGATTTGGCTGCATGAGCTCACGTCAGAAATCGAATTCAAGGTCCTAGGATTCACCAAAAAAGTGAATGTCTCGCTACAAACTAGTCAGCTCCGCGGCTTCTTCACTTTGAAAGTTTACAACTCATCAAACAAGGCATTGTATGTCATGATACTCGTTTTAATTCAGCTGCATGACGACAAGTCGAAAGTCGAATTCAAGGTCCTAGGATTCACCTAAACAAGTGAATGTCTCGCTACAGCTCGCTACTGAAAAGGCATCTGCGCGGCTTCTTTACTCAAACTCATCAAACAACAAAAACAACAACGCCACCCTACGGGAATACAATTTTTTTCCACCTACATCCACATCAACATCCACTTCCACACTTACACCTACAAACTCCACACACACGCAGAATTACACATCATCCAACTATGGACAAAGCACACCATCGTCTTGCTGCAGCCGAAGAAGCTATGGCTAATGCTCCTCCAAATGCTAAAGAGAGACTTGTTGCTCAGGTTCATGAGGCTCGTGGGGAGGCTCGTGTTGAAGAGGGTACGTGCAAGGGTGGGATGCGTAGAGGTGATATGCTCCCGGGTAATGCGCGTGGGGGTAGTGTGCGTAGAGGTGATAATGTGCGTAGGGGTGATGTGGGATCGCGCAAGGCGGTTCGTTCGGAGGGGATTTTCATTGAGCATGATTTTGTTGGTTCCTCTTGCTCTGCTGCTGCTGCTGCTGCTGCTGCTGCTGCTGATGCTGATGCTGCTGATGCTGATGCTGCTGATGCTGCTTCTTATTCTTCTCCTGCCAGACCTTCTTCTGCTCCTTCTTCTGCAACTACTACTACTGCTGCTGGAGCTACCTATTTCATGACCGGACCTCACAAACGAGCACGAATCTCAAACGCCACTGTCAACAAAGCACCACAAATTGCACACTCTTCACCCACTCCTGCACCTGAATCTCAACCAGACACTTCCGCTCTAATGGCACTAGCCACCATGGCAAGCCTCCTTCCACGCATGACGGAGAATCCAAACGAAAACATCAACGTCCGTCCACCAGGCCCAACAGTCGAACAACAAGGCAGAGCCGCATTAGCCCTACCTCCCGTACTCCGCAATGGTGCAGCCAAGTATGTCGATGTCTGTGTCGCAGTCATCAATTCCATTCCTGAAGAAGTTTACGCTGCCGGCAATGGTATCCTCGTTGGTAAACAAAACAATGTGAATATTATGATCAAGGAAATGGTCAAATGCTTGATTCGAACCAGGTCTATGAGTCAGGTAATTCTCATCACAATTACGAATAAAGCTAATTCTGAGCTTCGTCGATCAAAATCCCCCCTGAAAAACGCCTCCTACCTTCTTACTGAGACGCTTCCATAAACATCTACTAAATCAAACACAGACCCGAAAAGTAATCCACGACGCACACCAATACCTCGCCACTCTCCTCCAAGCACCCCTAACCAAGGCCTTTGACCACAAAGCCCAAGCCGAGCATCGCGAAACCCTTCTTGGGCTTTCCTTGGAAGCCGCCCGGAAATTGGCCCCGATCGATCTTGCTGGTCTAGAGGTTATGGAGGATATGATCAAGAAACTTAGGACCGAAGATTACGAGCGTCAGCTTATTGAGGAGACTATGGTGCTTATGGGTTGGAAACCTGTTCGTTCTTAGGTTTTTGCTATTGAGGTGCTCTGGCTTTTGGGGTCGAGGGCTTGGATGTGGGAGTCGCTTTGGAAAGATCGGTTTTCTGGTTACCATCGACGACTTGAACGAATTGCATGAGATATTTTGAATGGAAATTGGGGAGACTAAAAATGGGCGTTTGATTTGGGCTATTGAAACGTAAAAGGCCTTGATCCAAGTTCTCAGGAGCCGGTCTGAACTAAGTAGCTTAAACCAGACGTCAGCTAAAAATTGATTTCATCTAAACATGCACTAAACTATCATGAAACGCTTTACTTTCACTTAATATTAACCTATTCAAACTCTAGAACTATCATATCCACAGTTTAAAATGAAATAAAGGTCAAAATGCAGCTTTTACAAGGTAGGCCCAGAAATACGTTGTTAATTTATCACCAACCCTAAAACGCCACAACAACATCACTCGCGCCACTACTCCTCCATAAACACAACCCAACACATTAAATGAAATCAACGCACGAAAAACAAAATTCCATGCCTCGATTATTCATAACCTAGCCTCTAACGGCTTCTTGTGCGATATATTGGCTCTTTGACAATGGATCGCAATCTGCTGAGTCCGTCTAGTTACTTTGGCATCGCGTGCGTGGCGTTTTCTGTTCTGGCTGTTACGCGTATTTGGACGAGTTATGCGCAGACTCAAGATCGGATTTTAACGCGTGAGAAGCGAGATGTTGGCTCGGCGGCTTCGGGTCCGTCTGCTGCGTGGCTGAAAACTGGGAGGAGAGTTCCGGTCGACAGTACGTTAATTCCCGCTGGAAATGAAGCCTTTTCTTCGACGCAACATCCTTTCGAAGAAAATGAGCCGAGCGATAACCCTACAGTTCGTCTCTTGCAAATGATCGCTACAGCGTCGAAATTATCCCGGAAATTACAAGTGAAGAATCAAAGTGGTGAACAACGAATCGTGTTGGCCAGTTTGAGCAGCGAACTTGCGCTTCTCACGACTTCAATGTATAGACTTCAAAGGCAGTTAACGAAAGATGAAACGATGTTTGCTGCTAATTCTGTGCGTGGTGCTTGTTTTGATACGATGGTTTTTGGACTTGGTGCGTTGTTTGCGGTGCTTGATGAACAGCTTGTTACTCCTGGACGAGAACAGAATGGACAGGAAGATATGGGACAGGAGAAAACGGGTCTGGCGATTATTCTGCAGCAACTTCGAGATCAGCGGCCGGCTTTGAATTTCTTATTGGAAAGTGAAGAGTGCATGGGACTTCCGCCGACTCCACCGTCAGAAGTAGAAAATGAAGACGTACGCCCAAAAGAAGAATCTACTCCAACTGGATTAAGGTCAAGATTGGACTCTCGTGCCTGGATTGAGCCACCCCCTGAATATAGCCCTCCTGGTAAAGCATCTCTCGCTGCTCTCGTACAGGAGAAAGACTCAATATCCAAGTCCGACGAAGCGCCTCCTGCGATACAGCCGGTGACAGGCAATGAAGAGTACACAATCGATGTCTTATACAACGCCGTAACAGCGAACGATTTCACTCTCGTCTCTGATCTCTTGACGTCCCACGGAGCAGATCCTGACTTCATCTTCTTTATCGTCCTCATCGTCCAAATCTGCAGGCAAATCCGCAGGTTGAATTAACAATCAACAATAGTCAAGATCAGCAACAGAGTGAAATGAACCTATAGCCCTCTTTGATGCTTTGTTTGAATTCCGGAGGTTTATAACCGATGGACGACACAAACGACGAAACTACAGATCCGACAGCAGAAAACACGAGAACTTGACACAGCGGGGAATAAATGCAAACACCGCCTTTATAAGTCCGATCTACACGGACCAAACGCCTTACGCGACCTTGTAGCTGTGCGCAACCTCGTACCAATCATAGCTGGTCACGAGTCACGAGTCAATTCCGGCTTTGAAGTCGGACGTCCAGTTCAACTTCCAATAGCCGTGATTCTGTCCAGTGAGGCGAGCGCGGCGTTGAATACGAATGGGAAAAGCTATGCGGTCGGTGTCTATAGGCGGAAAGCCGAGTGAACGCCGATGGATGGAGGTAACTGTAGCTGTACTGTACTGTAGCTTGCTTGCTTACTTGCTTGCCCCTCAGTGGAATGGAGGGACGATGTATATGTACATGTACAAGCTGTATATAAAGCCCCACGTGCGAGAGCAAGGTGTTTAGAACGAGATACAAATCCATATGCATATCCCATCCTATCCGATTTAATCCATATCCATATCCATATCCGATCCTAATCGATTCGATTCGATTGATATCAATTCGGTTCATATCAACTCATCAAAAATTCGTAAACACGTAAAATATTAATACGCTTCTCGTGGTTTTTTTCCCACAGAAACAACCAACGCGCGACACAATATGGCCTCCATAAACCCCACCTACGAACCAAAGCAGAAGCTCACGCCAAAGCATACACTCGCCCCAAAGCAAGAGCTCACCACCAAAAAGCAAAACATAGCCATCGAAACGAATCCAGCCCACGAACTCAACGTCGTACAAGTGGATATCCCATCAGTTCGCGACGATGAATGTCTCATTCATATTCGCGCGACCGGTATTTGTGGCAGCGATGTGCATTTTTGGAAACATGGGGCGATTGGGGATTCGATTATTACTCAGCCCTGTGGG
The DNA here is from genome assembly GCA_033807595.1 of Acrodontium crateriforme. NCBI lineage: Eukaryota > Fungi > Ascomycota > Dothideomycetes > Mycosphaerellales > Teratosphaeriaceae > Acrodontium > Acrodontium crateriforme. The sequence continues at coordinate 1,089,409 of CP138591.1, read as the reverse complement.
TTGGGGCATGAAAGTGCGGGTGTTGTTATTCGGACTGGAAAGGATGTCGAGGGGTTGAAAGCGGGTGAGTATATGCGATTTGAAGGCGGTTTTGAGGCTTCTTTATAAAGCCTTGCATTTTGAGATGTTGTGGCGGGTTGGTTTGCTCGTCAGAAGTAGGCTGACATTCATCTTAATACAGGCGATCGCGTTGCTCTCGAGTGCGGCATTCCCTGTTCAGAGCCGGCTTGCGAGGCTTGTCGCACAGGCAGATACAACGGTTGTCCAAAGATGGTGTTCTACTCTTCGCCGCCCATTCACGGCACATTGAGACGATATCACGCTCACCCAGCAGCTTGGCTACACCGTATCCCGGACGAGATGAATTTCGAAGAGGGAGCCTTGCTTGAACCGCTCTCAGTTGCCCTGGCTGGCATTGACCGGGCAGGTTTGCGTCTCGGAGATCCGTTGGTGATTGCTGGAGCTGGGCCTATTGGTCTGGTGACTTTGCTGGCTGCGAATGCCGCCGGAGCTGCACCGGTCGTTATTCTCGATATTGATGAGAATAGATTGGACATGGCCTCTCGCTTAGTTCCTCGTGTGAGGATAGTCAAAGTTGTCCATGGCGCAGAACCAAAGGAAATTGCGGCAGCCATCAAGGAAAAGCTTGGTCAGGAGGCAAAGCTGACAATTGAATGCACTGGCATAGAGAGCAGTATCCATGCGTCCATTTATGTGAGTCAACATCAAATTTCATCGATGCATATGAGTTACTAACGATAGTCCTTTTCAGGCCACTGGTTTCGGTGGATCCGTTTTCGTAATTGGAGTAGGCGCAAGTTTTCAGCGCTGGCCATTCATGCACGCATCCTTCCGAGAGATTGATATCAAATTTCTTTTCCGATATCGTGAGACATATCCAAAAGCCATCCGGCTTGTTTCAGAGGGTCTCATCAATTTGAAGCCGCTCGTCACTCATCGGTTCGGGTTGGAAGACGGTCGTGCAGCCTTTGAAGCGGCATCGAATCCGCAGGCCAAGGCTATCAAGGTGCAGCTCATCGATGACTAGATGGCTTGATGTGATGACATTCTCAATTCATTCAAATTGGCCTATCTCGTGACGGAAAGTTTCCTTCATTGTCTTCTGATGCTTCACTTGGTGGAGGCGATGTTTTTGAAGTTTTAGATCGTATTACAATTCCTTGTTTCGGCATCCATTTATCCAAAATCGTCACAGTCTCGGCAATCGTATAGCGTTGATCGGGAGTTGCTGGTTCCAAGAATTTTCGAGTACCACCTTGAATGGACATGACCTCGTCAGTCCACCTCATAAGGCGCTTGACGAGGTCAGGAAAATCCAAAGCTTCCATTCCACCGCGCATCATGATCATGTGCGCTTGCGCTGGACGATGAATAGCATTGGCAGCTTCTCTATCCCCATACATACTTTCATGAAACGCAATTCGACCGACAGCGAGAATCAAAGGATCTGAAGTTGCACGTTTCGGGTCTGCCAAGGCCTCATTGATAGCTCGAATAGCCTGTGCGCGTAGCCAAAACTGGATTTCCTTCTTGAGCACGCCCAATGAAATGAGATCTCCAGATGCGAATAAAAGACGGACGTAAAACAAAGCAGGCTCTGCCAGGGCATGCTGCGTCATGAACCACTCCCAATTAAGACCTTGCTCTCGAGTGATGCGTAAAGCCGGCCAGGCTCGAGGGGCAAACACCGTCAACATATGATGCAGTATGCCATCAAACCATGGTTTCTTTGGCACAGGGTAACAGCCAAAGGGATCTCCCGATCCACCAATGATCTGTAGTGGTGAATTATTTGGTGACGCCGGCGGAGTGAGAAGGGCCAGATCTCTAGAAATTGTAGGGATAGAACCATCTGTTTGTCGTCGAGAGCGTGGCTTCGCGATTGGTCGAGGGTTTTTGATAACATAGAGCGCTTCACAAGTAGCGCATTGGCAAGAAACATCCGGAGTAGTTTTCTTAGTGCAATTTGGATTCGCCGCCGATTTACCGCCTTTTTCCACGGTCGGTGAAGATGCTGACTTCGAACCACGAGTCGTCCGTCGCGTCTGCTGCAAGTCGGAAGTTTTGACAAGCGACTTCCGCCGAGTCCGAGACTCGGCTGTCGTCGACTGAGGCCCAGTAGCAAATTCTTGCGGATTCAAAAAGAACGTCGTGTTATCGCCAGAGCCCTCCAATTGCTCAAAGGTGCGCTTCCGCCTTTCAGGCCAGGACTTGAGCGCGGCAATGGAGCGCACGCGCTTCTTGTTCGCCTTGGAGGTGGCATCGAACGGATTCGTATCGACCAAAAAGGTCAATTGGTCATTTCCTGAGGGCGGCATGAATCACGATTGGGGGACCACGTGTCGCCGACACGAAACGAGATGGGGATATGGGCATAGGATTGTGCCGGGTTCAGAGACGGTCACCGCTCCATGCGGACAGTAGAAGAGACAGGGCGGATAAGTTAAATAACCGATATCCAAGTCAGTTGCTGTAAGTTAAGTTAGTGGCAGATGCCGTAATGCAGAGCGGTATGTGGAGGGTGGTGAGAGGACGTGGACTGACAGGGCTGACTACGTACTCCAGACGCTAGATAGCCTCGGCCAAAACTCGAGTCTCACGATAGTCTATCTGAACGAACTACTCGACGATCATTTTCCGTATCTTCTGCCCAACTACCGAAGAAACCCCAATGGAACATACTAGACACGATCAACGCAAAGCCAGCGATGCATGTCTTTCGCCTCGTCTTGCTGCGAGGCGTCATCCACCATTCGCTAGTTCAGGCCCGGTCAAGATCTACCGTGCAGGACGCCCCTGCTCGTTAATCCTACAGAGCCACTCGATCGGGGCGCGAGGTTATAATACATCTTTCGGCCTTGCATTAGAACAGGCGCCGATACACATCTACCAGGGTCGACATGCTGCTTGGAATAACGGTGGTCATCCGACGACAACAGACCAAGCGCCCAACAGCTCGAATTTGATGTAACTTACACAATGTATACTAGTCTACAGGTCAAAAGTAAGCAACCTCCCACTTCACTCCTTCTCACGCCCCTTCATCAGCTTGTGCATGTCGACCAGCCGGTAGTCGCCAGCAATAGGCGTCTCCCAGTCATCCTCCAGCAAACCATACGACTCTCTTTCCAAATTCGGCTTCCTTGGGTTCAGCGCCCAATACCCAAAATCAACATCCCAGTCAAGCAAGTATCTCATGAGATTGTCCCAGTAGTGTCGATCGTGTCCTTGAGCGTGGTCAGGAGCGCCAAATTCTCCAGCCCATACAGGCGCGGTATTAGAGGCAAGGAGGTAACCCCAATTCTTGTCCATGTCGCGTGCGAAAGACTCGTATGGGCGTCTGCCGTAGGTTTTGCCTAATGAACCCCAGCCTGACCAGCTGTAGATATGGCTGCTGTAGACGACTCGGTCAGGTATCGAGAGCTGGATGGGTCGCAAGCGAGCGCCGGAGCAGTCGTTGGCTGAACTCACGCCTTCGACAAACATGAGCCAATCGGGATTGAGTTTCAATAGTGCTTCGCTGGCCTTCTCGCAGGCCGAGGCAAACATATCCCAGGTCATGGTACCCCAAAGACCTCTAGGCTCATTGCGCAGGTCGGCGCCAATGACGAGTGGGTTGTTGATGTGTGGTCTCATGATGGTTTTCCAGTTCTCAATCCATGATTCGGTGGTTTGTTTGACTTTACAGATGGGGCCAAAATGTGAGTTCTTCCACGAACTATCACAGAGATTTTTCCCGTCGCACCATTGAGCGTTGGTGATGTGATCGTTGATAATAACCGTGAGGCCAGCATCTGTTAAGCTATCCACACAAGCCTTGAAAACGTCCAGCGCCCTCGGGCCCTGCTGATCATGTTCCCACTGTAAAGTGTTATCATAGGCAAGTTCATAGCCATCCAAAAGATCCAGATTAGCCGATATCAGTTTGACTGGTACGATGGGATTTTCCAGAACCATTTGATCCGAATACGGAAAGCGAACGCTATTAAATCCCATAGCCTTGATCGTAGCAGCGAGATCATCACGATGCCGGAAATCCAAACCACCCGGGACAAAGTCTACATCGCTCGCGCCATACCAATTGACAGACGCGAGTTTGTATCGCTCGCCATTGGCATCAACAATGTAGCGGCCCGCGGTGTGTAGTGGAGGAGTGAAAGACGCATTGCTACGAGTGTCATTCCGGCTCTCAGCCAAAGGAGTCTGAATGTCGTGATGTATCCGGGCTTGAACTGGATACACAATCTGTAAGCCGATGTATACTATGAATATCACGAGAACAGCCTTCAGCGCGGATGATGTATACATTGCGGAAGACGGCGGGTTCGGGAACAGGTGACTGTAGATTTCTCAAATTAAACCCAGAAGCAAGCGCTGAGGTTCACGAGTGTGATCGAATGATAATCATGTGTCCAACTGATGGTGACATGTGTTCAAAGGCGGCTAGGCGACTCCATTTTCTTGCAGAATATCTCTGCCTAGATGCAAGATGACGAGGCACGCTGACGTGCGCCGGAGGTGGAGGGGCAGCGTACTTATTCCTCCGTGGCCGTTTTCATCGCCGTTCGCAGACATAAAGACTGGGTTTCCGAGTTCCTTAGCACCGAGATGGCTGGTATTGGTGGTTGTTCGACTATTGATGGATGAGGTGTGGTTGGTGCTGTGTAGTGGATGACCGGACGATCAATGCGCTACACAGGGGACACGAAGCACGACATCATTCGAAAGAATTATAATTTTTTCAAGGTTAATTCAAGTGTTCGTATTTCATAATAAAAAATCTATCGTCTTTGCTGATTTCGTCATTAGTCCAGTAGAAATAAAAGTCTATCCATGCGCAATGCCTATAAATCTTTGCTCATCTAGGAACTCTTCTCACTCGTAGTAGAATGGCGACTAGTGTCTCCCGTGGACGAATCGATCTTTGAATTTGAGCCACGAGGACTATTTGCATCTACCATGAAATTTTCTTGATTCAAGCCTTTTTCGCAATCATCGTGAACTGCCGTGGGCTCTCTAGTCGATTCTGCCGAAGCTTGGTCGAGTTGAGCAGGCACCGCAGCCTCGCGCTCTTCCTTTCGCTGCAGCCCATGATCCGTAATTAGAGCACAGAGCAAGAAACAAATTCCTGTACAAGGAGCGCTCCAGATGAAAACAGCTCGACTGGCGCTGGTATAAGCAGCTTTAACAATGGCCCTATCTGTTGGAGAGAATGTCGAGAGATCAGGAGCCGCAAACGTGCTACTCGCCACATTCGCAAGGTGAGGAGGTAGGGAGCTTTTCAATACGTTTGCTAGGATAGCCGAAGAGACGGCTAGTCCGACTGCTCCCCCAGAGCTGCGGATGAAGTTGCGGTTGGATGTGACAACTGCACGCTGAGACTTCGGAAGGGAGGCTTGAAGAGCGACGAGGGTAGGTTGGAAAGTCATGCCTGTGCCACTACCAGTAATTATGAGGAAAAAACAAACAAGGCCAATATTAATGGTATCATTAGCCATAATGAGGAGGCCACCACCCAAAGTCCATAATGCGAAACCCATCCAAATCAATTCACTATAGCGATTGAAGTAGGACATATAGAGGCCCGAGAGAAAGGATGATGTTGATTGTGCTCCGACCAGGGGAATTTGCAGGCAAGCGGCAACTAGAGGGCTTTTGTCTCGGACATTTTGAAAATAAAGCGGTAGGAAATAAATGTTGGTGTAGTATGAGCAGCCGAGCAAGAAGCTTTGCGCCAGCATGGCTCCCACTGATCGGTCCCGGAACATGCCCAAAGGCATCATAGGGAGACTGGCATATCTCCATTCGCAAAGTAGGAAACAAAAGAATGTTATCCCGCCTACAGTCAGCATGGCGATTATCAAAGGCGAGTTCCACGGCGTTTCTTCGTGGCCGCCTTGAGAGATGGGTATCAGGAGGAGAATGACGGATACCGAACCCAGGAAGAGGCCAAGAAAATCAATCTTCGCGACGGTCTCTTTGATGTTCAATTTGGGCATGGTCGTCGGTAAGAACTTCCAGCTTGTTAGTGCGGCCAGCATAATCAAAGGCGTCAGCAGATAGAATAAACCTCTCCAAGAAGCCGATGTTCGTTGGAACGAAGCCGCGATTAGAGGTCCAATGGCATTTCCAGTCCCGATCATTGAACCAAGAATGCCCTGATACTTGCCGCGATCTTTAAGGGTCACGACATCAGAGACAATCATCATAGTCAAGCTGATAATGCCTCCATTTGCAATGCCCGCAAGACCGCGAAAGACGTACAGCATCGTCGAGTTGACCGATAATCCAACAGCAAGGTCGCTCAAAGACAAAAGAACCAAAGCGGATAGTAGAATATTCTTCCGTCCGAATAGATCGCTCAGTCGACCGTAGAGAACTTGAAAGACGGTATTGGCAATAAGTGCTGAGGTTCCAGCCCACGAAATGGAAGAGCTCGCATTGAGGTCGCGTGCAATAGACGGCAAAAGAACACCGATGCCATTTTGATCAATAAAGCAGACCAGCAAAGACAGACTCATTATCATGAAAACCACAATCAGCTGTTTCTTCGGCAGGAGGTTCGTCTGATCGTGTAGGGCGGCCTCGGCAGCCGCGATATCCTTGCGTGCCATGTCGAGGATCCGCCGGCGATGGTCCGAAAAGCGCTTGTTCGTGGCACATGTAGATTTAGATGAAAGTGGCGAGTCGGTGAGCAAGGCGTAGGGATGCAGCAATATGCGTGCAGTGCCGTGCAGGTGGGCAATGGGTATAATACGAGATGTGATATCGCCGGCGTGCGATGCCGGCTTACATACTTACTGTACATGTGCCTGCAGAGGAAAAGCAAATCCGCTTGGATGCATTCCATCTGGCTCTCATGCAGTGGGCCGAAGTGCCGCCTTTCGGGGCGCAGTCGTGTAGTCTTTCTTGCATTGCCAGCGCCAGTACAATACCCAGCTTATGAGGGTTGAAGCAAGTCGCCGATGCATCAGACGTAACATTTGCGACACGATTCTCAGGAGAAACGAGTGGTCAGGTTTCTAAGCTGTAGGGTCCCGCTGGGATAATAAGTAGTTGTACCTCAGCTTATCCGAGACAGCGCGTTCTCGCGCAATTATTAAAAAATCAACATGGCATACATCTTAGATAAATTGGTACAGTCGATTGAATTTAGATGATGTGAAAATAATGGCTAACCTCCGAAGTGCGACCTTTTAGTGCCATGCATGCTCTCTATGTATATGGATCAGGAGCTCGGCAAGCCGCCAGCTTGGTCTATCGGCCTTTCCTCCCCATAGACATCGAAAGGTTTTATTTAAGCATAAGAATACCAGTCTAGATCAATTGTTCATCCGTCCGTCACAGTCAATAAACTGGGGCCGCAGAACTATAGGCGGGATGAGTAAAGTGGTGTTTTTTTGGCCGAGGCATTCTCGGCAACATTTCAATCACATGTCTAACAGCTAGTTATCTCTCGTCACCCATGTCTATTTCCACACGCGACTTCCTGCTTCTTCCTGCACACCCTGTGCCACTCAACTCAGAGAGTGTTTGGCTCTCCTTCATATTGAACAATGCATATCGACTGCTAAACCTGACCCGGCGCATTTGGAGTTTTGAAATTGAGGCGTGACGCCTCGCAAACGTCATTGACATGGCCGATTCGGTGGACCGCGTTTTCGGCGTCGCGTTGAACACTGTCAGTCGAATACGGCCTGGTGCACAGAGGCCACCGGCACAGGAGCGTCTGGCTCTATATGGTTTATACAAACAGGCGATGGAGGGCGATGTGTCCGCCATCTCCGACCGACCGACAAAGCCCTCGCCAGCTCCCGGCGTATCGAGCGATGCGGCAGATAAGGAGATTGAAAAGTGGGATGCATGGAAGTCAAACGAAGGGCTTACGCGGACAGAAGCCAAACGGAGGTATATCGAGAGGCTGATTGATACAATGCATCAGTATGCATCTGGCACAGACGAGGCAAGGGAACTGGTTGATGAATTGGAGTTTGTGTGGGATCAGATCAAGAATAACTCGCATCACTCAAGCTCGGAGAGGAGTTCACCGTTGAGGAATATGGATCGCAGTGGATATGACTCGGAAGATGGAATGAGGAAAAGTAAGGGAGGTATTTCGTCTATGGAGGCGATAGACAGTGGCATTGGAGGTGATAAGAGGGCCATGCGGATTCTGAGTCCTGTGTCACAAGCGGATGAGGAGGAAGAAAGGGATGACGAAGAAGAAGCCGATGGGGAAGAGTTTGTGGATGCTCCGGTCTCTCAGGTTGATAATGATGAGGATCACCATGCTGTGGATGAAGCAAGCAATTCGGGCTTTGTGAGACCACGGATACCTCAATCCCCTTCAAATTCGAGTGATGTTCGATGGCGGAAACGAATTGAATCGTCGTTGATCAAACTCACCACTGAGGTGGCTGCACTGCGAGAACAACTCGAATCTCGACGGTTCTTCTCACGACGACAGAAACATAGCGCGTTAGGCTGGATATTTCGGCTCAGCTGGTGGGCTGTGCAGCTCGTCGTTACGAATGCCGCCATCCTATGGATTGTGATTCTTTACATGAGACGGAAGAAGGATCCTCGATTAGAGGGTGCGGTAAGAGTTTTGCTCGGCGATGCTGTTGCGCAAGTTCAAAAAGTCAAGATGCCTTCGTTGCCAAAGTTGGCTGGAAAGAAGAACGGGTGAGAAAATGCCTGTTCTTCGTTAATTGACTGGATTACACTCAATTGACAGGCTTTGCCGGAATACAAAGAGTCTCCAGAGTGAGACTAGGATATCATTGTTTCAAGAAATCATCGAATGCCAATCAGAAGCAATTGGCCAGTAGATGGCGCACAAACTCGCATTGCTCCTGATTGGGCTTTATTTCATAACGCAAAGGCCAATATTGGAGCACTTGTGAGGAGAATCTGACTGCAATATGACCCGAACTATTCGAGGCTGAGTTGCAGCATTTGAACGGCTCAGTAGCCGTCTCCTTCTGAATCAAACGCCATGCGATACGGGACGCCATTGAACTACATTGAACGACTTTACCAACGCCACATAATACGACGGTTCTCCTGAATATCACGGGGAAAGTGTGTTCTGCCTGTTGATATGGTTTGGAAAATGCGAAGAGACTGCAAGGACGTGGTAAGGATCTGGGTCAAATAGAGACAAGAATAGTGCCATCAATATAGATGAAACGTAGCAAGTCCACTGCTTCGAGGTCCGTCCTATCTCGCAAGTGACCAGCCGGTGTGGGGCAACATGGCTGACGCATGTCAGAGCATCTGGCACGCGCACGCCATGCTGAGCACAAGGATGTACAGCAGTATTGGAGACGAGCAGGCTGTGATGGAGCGTGTCTTTTCCCGGCGATATCGAGTTATTGCAGACAGCATAAGAGACGGCAGGCGAATGCAGCCATAGACAATCGCCGTGGGTTTTATTTGGTGAGTTTCGTGAGTTTCATGAGTACACCTGGCCATGTATCATTCGAGGGAGCGGTTTGATGTTTGTTTTTGCTGTGCGGTGCTGAATGGGGGGTCACCGACCGCCGTCACACGTATTATTCCCCGCAAAAGAGTGGTTCTTGTCGCCCGCCGGCCACTTTGCAAAGGCTCCGGGCCGGATCAGCTTTAGATCAGCCTTAGTCCTTAGACGCGGCACACACTGCACTATGGACTGCCACTACGGCCACTGACACCACCGTCATCTTCGTCTGCGTCTTCGTCTTCGCTCCTCTGCCACGCCGCCAGACCTCGCTTTGTTCACCTACACTCGACGGCCACCGCGCCATCCACCACCGTCGTCGCTACACTCGCTGCCGCCTCAACGTCCGTCGCTGCACTCCCGTCTTCTCCGCACTCGCCGCCCGCCCATCTCGTCGCTAATCCCCGACGTTCGGCCTTGTTGGCGGCATGCTTGATTTCGCTCCATCCTAAGGCGGCTCTCCGTGACGGTGCGCCTTTGCCTCGCTGCTGCCATCAGACTCTCCGCTGAGCAACACCCAGATCTCTTCGTCTTGCGGCCGCGCGGCCGCCTAAGAGCGCACCTCCGCCATGGACACCCGCGACACCACCATGGGCGATGGCAACCTCGATTGGAACGAGCCTCTCTTCGGCTCCACTCAATTTGACGACAACATGGCCAGCGACTCGCCCTACGCCGGCAATGCCTTCAACGACTTTACCAATTTCGACGCCTATGCCGACGGCTCTGGCTTGACCATGCGCACTCCCTCAAAGCCCGCCCCCACTACAAGCAAAACTCCTGCCGCCCAGCTGCAGCAATTACAACAGCCACACCAACTCTCCAATTCCGTTGAAAGTTCGAGTCAAGATTCGGCATCTGATACTTCAAGTCAACGGAAGAGAAAGGTAGCATCGCAGTCCCCCGACTCGGACACAACCGCCGGGCATGTAAAGCAAGAAGATGTCACCATGGACGGACAGCGCATACAACAGTTTGATCAAACTTTTACCGGTCCCATGAATGATTTGTCGCTGGAACAAGAAGATGCCATGGGTGCCCATTTTGACTTTAATAGTGCAGCGTCGAGTCCGATGCAGAGACGAGAGATTAAGCCGGACATTTCCATGAACTCACAAATCAACATGCCGACTTCTACAGTCGCTTCGCAGTATCGGCAGTCTCCGGTAAGTTGTGCAAACTGCCGCCTCTATGAGCGCTACTGAAGTTCTTGACAGGTTCAGACGATAAACCCAGGCATGTTTCAGATTGGTTCAAGAGATCAATCACCTGTCGCCAATGCTATGATGTTTAATACGGGATCTCCAAATGCAATTTTCTCAACCCCTCCATCAGACAGCAACGAGCAGTTTGGAACCAATACATCATGGAACAATGCAATGGCAACAAACCCCGCTTGGCCAAATGCTTCTTTCAATCAATTCGCATCACCGGATGGTTTCAGAATAACACCTTCACCGGTTGTAAACAGTGCAACTCCTGCTGGTATACCTCAAACGTCCGTTGCTGCTATCGGCCGCTGTCCACTCCATATCGCGCCTATATCGACCAAATCTCGTGTTGAAACTCAAATCAATATTGTCATGACCTTGGAAAATCCACCACCTGGGATAGAGAATCTGCATTTACCCCTGCATACGATTGCGAAATCAAAATTGCTGGCAAAGGAAGATTACGATAAATCCAAGGTTCTGGAGCTACATACTATGTTGGTCTGCACAAGTGCCATGCACAACCCGCAGAACCATGAGAAAGCCCTTCAGCGAGCCGCATCACAAGATAATGCCGATATTCAACGTAGAGCAGATATGATTCGGGAGTCTGGTGATGAAGACAAGAATGATACGAAAAACCTGGATGAAGCGGACAAACCTGCCAATGGTGGTGAAGTCAGAATCTGCAGCAATTGCATACAACGTGAGAGAAAGCGAGCTGGCAGGAAAAAGCTCAAAAAAGAAGAAGAGCAACAGCATTGGGAACGATACGAAACGGAACGTGTGGTCGTTTTTAATTCCAATGAATATCTGCCATTCAAGCAACCAGAGCCGACTCCTCCACCCCAGAGAGAAGGTCCGGGTGCAGCAGATGACAAACAACCATATGTACCTCCTGAGGGCTCGCTACAAGTTACAGCTGCTATGCGTATTGCATGCTATTGTAGACATCAGAGTGAGAAGGAAGGCTTTCGAGTCATCTTCACCCTTAAAGATCAACAGGGCTCGGTGGTTGCACAACAAATGTCGGATTCCATTTTGATTACCGACGATCACAAAACTCACCCTCCCAGCTTCACCGCAGCCATGCCAGAAGAAGTCTTTTATCATGGTGGTGGGATGCCACAGCATGTCATGCCCACGTCATATTCGATGGTAGACCTCCAATCACAAGCCCATCACTTTACTTCATCACGCTCAACGGGTAATTTACATGCACTGGGATATGGTCAGCAACAGCAATTCAACGTTCACAGCCATGTTCATCAACTTCCAGGCTCTGGATATGGCTCACAGGTCACTTCAGCCACCATGACACCAACCAGTCTGTCAAGACCTGACTCACCAGTAAGTGCTGGTCAGTCTGGTCCTAACAAGAAACGGAAATCATCATCCTTTCATCGACGTGTACCAAGTGGTCTTACCATGACACCACGAGTAGATACCAGCCAAGGACCTACGTCAGGGATGCCTTCTGCAATGACCATGGCTTCTCCCTTTTCGCCTACTGCGGCGAATGGTTTCGGTGCACAGGGAGATCAATCATACATGACTATTCCCAATCATAGTGGACCTGCACAATATTACGGCAGTGGACCACCTACACCGAGTGAGAACATGGCTTTTAACTTTAACCAATCTCAGATCGATATGACGCGAGCACAGAATGCTCAAGCTTACTTTTCGCACCCATCTTCAGCCGTTCCTAGTCGAGTTTCCTCACCAGTCCTCCAATCAAGTCGACCCAATATGGCAGCTTACGCTCGTCAACCCATTCAAACAACAACCAACGCAGCCCACCAAAGTCGACAAGGACCCGTCTATGGTGGGCCATCCAATGCTCAAAACGCATCGGGCGATCAACAACAACAACATCAAGAACAACAAGCGTCTCCACCTACCATTACGAAAATCACCCCAGCTGACGGTCCAGTCAATGGCGGCACAGATGTTGCCATCTATGGGTACAACTTTACCAATGGGACTCAAGTCATGTTTGGCGAACAATTGGCCACCACGGTCTTTTATGGCCCGCAAGCCCTTCTCGCCACCTCTCCTCCTTCGCGTCCAGGCGGCGTGAACGTCACGCTCGTCCCACCAGCCGGCAGTAATCAATTTCCCTCACCAGCAACATCACGACAAGTGTTTACATATACGGACACGAATCCAAAGATGATGGAAATGGCACTACGGTTTCTCAGTCAGCAACAAACGGGCAACTCGGTGCCATGGAATCAATTTACACATCAAACAGCGACCAAATATATGCAGTCGAATATTAGTCCGGCTGGGATTCATGGTGGACATTTTGAAGGAGGCGAATTAATGTAGATGACATGGAACGAGGGATATAGATATATATTTTTGGCATGACGATTTGATACGTCGAATGGACGTTATGACCACATCAAGATATGGATATTTGAGACTTTGTGTATCAAACTTTTGTGTCGTTTCCCTTCTTGCTCGTCCTCGTTTTCTTTAAAATGAATCGTTGCATAGAATATCAAGGTCATATCACGGTTCAAAGTGCGTATGGTGTGTGTGTGTGTGTGTGTGTGTGTGTGTGTGTGTGTGGGTATATCTCTCACCCGAGAAGCCAACCGACGTGCCATTTCCCTCGGCCCTGTTTTATCTCTCGTCTTTCGCACGTGGAAGAGAGATTTGTGCATACAGTACCAGGTAGTACCTTCCATGCTGTCCATCCTTTTAAACATGTGTCTATAAAGTCATCGTACAAAGTCACCGTGCTTGTTTTTGATGCAGGTTTTCGATGCAGGTACATTGTGGTTTGAAATCGTGCGTTGCAATCGTGCGCTGATATCGTCCGTTGAAATCTTGCCTTGACATCATGCACGAGGTTCGCACGAGGTTCGGAGTGGGAATGGGAATGGGGAAATGATATGATCTTGTATTTTGATTTTGATTTTGATTTTGATTTCTCATTGTGAGGTGGCCTTTGACGAGATTAGTTAGTCGGGAAGCAAGCTGGGTTGTTATTTCTGCCCTTCTTCACTGTTTTTTTTTAATTCGGTTCATTTGCTCTGTCCAGAGGTGTGTCTATCTGCCTTGTCCGGCCATGTCTAGTCGTGTTTATTTGGCACTGTCCAGTCATATTTATCTATCTGCCTTGTTTCAGTCGTGTTTATCTGCGTTGTTCAGTCGTGTTCATATGCCTTGTGCTGTCGTTTTTACCTGCCGTGTTCAGTCGTGTTTCTTTGCCTTGTTCAGTCTTGTCCTGTCGTGGTCATCTGGCCTGTCCAATCGTGTTCATCTGGCCTGTCCAGTCATGTCTATCTGTCCTGGCCAGGTTATCGGGCCGTGTTCATCTGCTCAGGAATATTCATCTTCCTAGCCATGTTCTCGGTGGGTTTCCCAGGTCAAGTAGAGAAGTGGATCCCCCGTTTCTAGTCTGCTATGATTGAAAGAGCGATTAAAACCGCGATAAAGAGCAAAGCGAGACGACGTGCGTGAGTGCATGCATGCGCGCATGCATCATGTCGCGATTACAGGGAGCCACGACAGGGAACGTGTCGAGCGTAACATGGAACGGACAAGGATCGTGTACGAAACGACAGGGAACGGATATTGAACAGGAGACCAACGGCGCGTTTTGAACAATTGACGTGCAGCTTTGATTTACCGGGGGTTGGTTGGTGGGTGGGTGGGTGGTGTTTGATATGAGGTGGAACCTGGTGGGTTCCTCTGTATCTATGTGGGGGGAAAAACGTTGTGGCTAGGTTGATCGATTTGAATCGTTCTTTGCACGTGTCGACGTCTGCAGGGACGGAGAGAATGGTTTGTTTTGTGTTGCGATGGGTGATTTAGGTGAGTTGATTCGAGTCGAGTAGAGTCGAGTCGAGGGACGGAGGGACGGCGTGGATACGGTCACAAGCAAGCAAGCAAATCGACTCAAACCTCAGAATACGAGTCTGATGCGACACTACGAGAAATCGTCCGCGGAGCAGAACAATAACCACAATCCTTCACAAAGGAGACGACAACTACACTTCCCGCCCAAAAGGCCGGCGAGCCAGTGAGCAAGAGTGAGCGACTAAAAGTGAGTGAAGGATTGAGAGCTCCTATACTTTCCACATCTGGAAATCGGTCTAATAAGAAAAAAACGCCCCTCTTTCTCCCCCCAATCACAATCCTTCCACTCCTTACGTACGAAAGGATAGGATACGGTACGGTACGGGTACGGGGAAAGTCGAGATTGGGTCTAGTGTCGCCTCGTCTCGTGTCGTCTCTGGTTTGGTTCTGGCTGAAAGGAGGCGTTCATAAACGCGTGCCAGTCCCAGCCAACGCCAACGCCAGCCCCCGAGCCCCATACTTACGGCCGTAGGAGAAGCGTGGGATGGACATGGACATGGGACATGAAAGGGAGGGAGAGACACCCCACACAAACGCCCAGGCACGTGCGTGCGATCGCCCCTAAAGCGCCCAGAGCCGGCGCGTGGGCGCCCATATCACATCTGCCCTTTTGGCGCATGCTGGTTACCATGTTCGTGGCATGCTCGTCGTTCGTGACATGCTCGTTTGTGGCTTTGACGACGCCGTGGTATGCTTGTTCGTGGCTTCTCCAACGACGAGACGAGGCAACCTGATCCCGTTCGGTGGAATGTCCCGGCTCCGATCACCTCATCTCACATCCGCTTACTCGGAAGGCGGAGGACGAGTATGACGCGCGGTGGAAATCTCACCCAGAAATTATGACGACATGCCAAAGAACAATTAGCGCCAGATCCATATCCAAGACATGTCAAATGGGGGTTGTGTAGTCGGTTCATGTGATTGGTGCTACGATAGGGTCACGTAGCTGGGCCCTAGATCCATTTGAAATCTACTCATTTTGGGCGGGGGACTAATGAATGAGCGCGAGGGACGAATGAAGGAGTGGATTAGTGAATTACGAGTGATGAATCTAGTCTGTCTTGTCGTCTTGGCTAAATCCTTCCCGACATTTGGGGGGGTGGAGTGCAGTCAGCAGTGTGAGTAGAGTAGTATGTATCGATGTAGATGTATCTATGTACATGTGTATCTATGTATGTATCTACGTACCCTCCACAGAACACCCTTTATTTCACCCACCATCGAATGAAAAGCCACCCATACACCCAAACGAAACCACAAACCAGCCCGTGTTCATCTCACCTCTAGACCCTGCGCTCTCTCACGCAGCGGGATCGACAAACGTAATCTAGCAGTCCAGTTCAGTACCTACATGAAAAGAAATGCAGGTTACTACTACTACGTCAACGGTCGTCTTGACATTATGAACAGTTGTCTATCGGGTGCCTCGTGTTCATTGCCATATCGTGCGTGGACGGCGTGTGTGACGCGCGTGTGTGTGTGTGCGACATTTCTCGGTATATGAACTGACGGTAAACAGCTCAGAGACAAAAAAGATGCGGTACCGAGATTCCCGCGCGAGTGATGCACGTTTCAAAGCCCAATTTTGCCGATTTTTGGGATGATTGGCGTTGAAGCGGTGCCGAAATAGATTGACAGGCAAGCAGGCAACCAACCAACCAGAAAGACAGACAAGGCAATCGAGCCAGACGCCAGGCACACACACACACACACTTCCATCCATCTATCCATCAGATAGATAGATGCGACTAGCCATCTCAAAAAAGCCCACTAAAACCCAACGGTCAGCCAGTCCAGTCGAGCGCAAGTGCCAAAAAAGCCCCACCGAAAAGCAGAAAACGCAAAACTAACTAAGCAAAAACCCACGCTTGTCTCAAACAGTACATGGGTCAAATTTTTGGACAGGGCACGACAAGTTTTTTTTTGGGCCATGTAGGTTGAGTAGTTTAACCTAGTGGACGGAAACTGGATTGTTGATGGATTTCTTTTGTCCGAAGACGTGCCGGTAAATTACCGGCAGAATCCCGTTTCTTTGTTGGTGGTTTGGAGTGTGGAGTGGACGGATTGGGTTATTTCCAGGGGTCTGGTCTCGATGGTTTTTGGGGGGGCATGGATGGACGACGGTACGGTACCCATCCATTCGTCTATCCAGAGATCTACAGCACGACCTAGACGTTTCCATCTGATGGGTGGGTAGGTGGACGAGAGCCGTGGTCTTGGGACGGGGAAAGGGCGCGCGCGCCAGGACAAACATGTCAATATCCATTGTATTATTATGGGGGGATGAGGGAGGGGGTTTCATTTTTCGGGAGCGAGATAAATCCGCGTAGGATTTGGCTAAATTGATTTCTCCCGTCCCCGTGACGGTGGAATGGGAATCGAATGGTTGGTTGGTTGGTTGGGATCCTGGACTATGGACTGGGATCGCGTAACACGTTTTTCATTTTGACCCGATGGCACGGAGCGGATTACAGCCACACGGCATATTGGGATGGGGGATAATGATATGTGATGATGGGATATGTATACAGAGCGCACGACACGAAAGGAGAGGACGGGTCGAGGTGGTGGTGGTGGTGGTGGTCCTTGGGGATTGATGTGGTCGATAGTGGTGGTGTGTCGATCGTGGCGCTGGACTGCACATGCGTTGCACTTAGTCACTGACTAGTGTGTCTGTGTGTTCTGTGAGTGTGGACGGGACGGGAATGAGAAGAAGAAGAATATGGGTCGGCACACACGGCGAGCTAAAGCCTGGGTGGGTTATATCGTACAACAACAACAAGAAGAAGACTAGACCGGGACGATCGCTGAAGTCAACGAGGGAGGGAGAGAGGGCTGGGCGGCAAACGGGGCCGATGAGCCGCTCAGAACCCGGAGTATGTCCAGTTCCAACACGGTATAATGTAGTCCAGGTGGAGAGACGAGCACAGTAGAGAGTACCAGTCCAGTCCAAGTAGAGTACAACCAGGACAGGCCATGGGTTTGCGTCCGGAGCCGGCGGGTTTCTCGCAAACGACGAGGGACTAATGCGCCGGTGTGACTTCTGCTTGCGGGTTGGCGCGGGGCCACTGCTGTCTCTTGTACACGACTAAGATGCTTAGCGACGACGACGAACAACTAACAGCTAACAAAGTATGCAACAGACCAACAGACTACCATAGTCAATCTGCTAGTGTCGGAGGATGGGCAAAGTATTTTCCCTGGTACCGCGTGTGCCCAGCAGAGAGAACAGAGAGAGACAGACAGACAGACAGACAGACACACCCACAGCTGGCTCTGGCACCGGGCGGCACGCGGCACCCCCCTCGACCACCTGCACGTCGACCACCACCACCAACCACCAACCACCTACCACCCCCTCGAATCAGTTAGCATGTACCCTGCCATTCCAACGGCCCAGATAGACTTTTCGTACATCCACCCAAGCCAATCCTCGACTCCAGCCGTGCCAGTCCATGTGCTCGACCGTGCCAGTCCATCTCCTCTACCGTGCCAGTCTACGGAAACTCTGTCCACGAAACTCTGTTCAAAGCCACACGGCGTGGTCGAGGCAAGCCCCAGACACACTAACCTCTTATGCTGTATCGTCGTCCAACGTAGACTACACTCGACTACTACACAAACAGAGACTACTTAGTCCTGCCGTGCGCTATTGCATCCGTCCGCCATCTGTCCGTCTCGTCCGTCTGTCACCACTGCTGGCTGTTGCATTGCATTGCAGTGCAGTACAGTCCTGTCCTGTGCATTCTTCCCACCAACGAACCATTGACGGCCCTGTTGTTCTCGCCTCGTCTCATCGTCGTTCTCCCTCTCCTCCCCAGGCCCCGTTTGCTCGGTTCAACGACGGTCATTGCTCGTCCTTTCGGCTCGCTTGCCGCGGATATCTCGCTTCAGACTCCCTCGCTGAACAAACGCCAAACGGCCTGCCCTGTACTCAATCTGCACCCAGTCTGCACCCAGCACCTAGCTGCATCAGCCTGCAAGGAGCCCTGCTACGACCACCGCCACCACCACCACCACCACCACCACTACGACTACAGTACATATCCACACCACCTGGTCCGCTTGGTGTGCCTGTATGCCCGGCCGGCCTGCCTGTGCGTGTGCGTGCTGCCGACGACAACCCTGTGCTCATCCTTCCGCCGCATCGTCCGTGCGACCAGCTTCACATTACACTGTGCGCCCTGCTTTACTGTCCAGCCAGCCTTTCCGCCCTGCGACTGACCTGTTCGTCGCACCCAGTCGTGTCGCCTCGTCTGTTTTGGGTGTAGACCGTTGTCTGCTCCATCGACTTGTTCGCCGAAACGCACGCTACACTACCTGAGGCTACTGCTGCGAACTGTCCTGCTCTCGCACTCTGCTGGCGCCTTGGTTGCGCAGTCACTCACTCACTCAGACACCCACGCACGCACTCTCGCACACACACACTCTCTCTCTCTTTCATCCTCGACACCACCTCTGTCGTCCAGGCCAACCCCGACCGCGGTGTGTGTACGGCTCACCCGCCATATCGCTCAATTCTCGTCAGTCTCCTCTGCTCTTGTCCATCCTTCCCCGGTCGCTATCTGTCTACCACCCCCCCAGTC
Source organism: Acrodontium crateriforme (assembly GCA_033807595.1). Lineage (NCBI taxonomy): Eukaryota > Fungi > Ascomycota > Dothideomycetes > Mycosphaerellales > Teratosphaeriaceae > Acrodontium > Acrodontium crateriforme. The sequence continues at coordinate 1,070,234 of CP138591.1, read as the reverse complement.
CCAAGTTCCAGGAATGCGGGACACGCCACATCGCCTGCCCTAGACTTGACTTCCCGACCGACATCCCAACTGACATCTCACTGCAGCTTTCCTCTTCCTCTCGTCACTCGTCGCTCTCATCCTGACACGTCTCTCTATTCTTCGCGCTTCTCTACCGTCGACAGTGTGGCCGGTCCACCATGGAGAAAATCCCAGTGTGTCATCCCGTCGAGAATGAGTCGAATGGTGTCGCCACTCGTGTCACCATCGGCGGACGCGAATTGACCTATTGTCTCAAAATCATCCAACAACCCCAGCGTGCCAGAGCGTGCGGTTCTGGTGCAAAGTGTGAGTGTCCTCCTAGTAACCATCGTCTACCATCTCACCACTAACACTAACTTCTGTAGCCTCTGCTGACCGTCGTCCTGTTGATCCACCGCCAATCATCGAGCTCAAAATCTACGATGGCCCAGGTGAGACGGCCGAAAATGACATTACCTTCCACATGCAAGCCAGTTATCTCCTCTTTGCCACTCTGGAAATCGCTCGTCCCATTGCGCCCACCCTTGCCGAGGAAAAGACTCAACCACCATGTATGACGGGCTCAACCGTAGCCGGAATGGTCCATCTTGATCGTCCCACGCCTGCCGGTTATTTCGTCTTTCCTGACCTTTCCGTGCGCCATGAAGGCCTTTACCGGCTATCCTTTGCCCTGTACGAGGAATTGAAGAATCCCAATGATGCCGATAAGCCACATGATCTATCCAGAGGCCCAGTACCAATTGACGGACACGTTACCCATCGTTTGGAAGTCAAGACGACACCATTCCACGTCTTTAGTGCCAAGAAGTTTCCCGGTCTCACTGAAAGCACCGCTCTCAGCCGCACCGTCGCCGAGCAAGGTTGTCGTGTTCGTATTCGGAGAGACGTTCGCCTACGTCGTCGTGGTGAGGAAAAGCCTGGTTACGAAGATAGTTCGGCAACACAGGTTCGTGCTCGAGAATCCATGTCGCCGGATCCATCACGATACCCACATCATTCTTCCGACCATTCTTATTCCTCTAGCATCAGTAACGCTCGTTCGGGTAGTATTGCCAAACCAGCTCCCATGGACATTCAACCTCGTCGGCCATCACACCAGGAGATGAATCAACGATACCAACCTTATACGCCTGCCAGCTCACATCACAGTAGTTTCTCACAATCATCACATAATGGACAGTCTTACGGCCCACCTGATTCGTCTTTTGCACCAGCACCACCACAACTACCACAGCCGGTCATGCAACCAGCTTCAACTTCCTACAGTTCACAGCGATACCAGCAATCTTCGATTCCTTCGGCATCTCCTAGCAATCCACAAGGAAGCTACTACAGTTATGGTCCTGCATCACAAAGCCCCATAGCACCATCTCAACCTTCATACGACACGGACAGCCGACGTGGCTCTCTTTCTGCTCCTGCTCCTGCTCCTCCATCGAGTATGGCTCCATCATACTCGTTCAGTCATCAACAAGCACATGCATCGACATCGCCGTCGACTTATCATCTACCTCCGTCTCCTAGAGCACCTTTATACCCGGCCTCTTCAACCTCCTACATTCCACAAGAAACATATGCAGCTCGCCGCCTACCACCCCAACCTGTCCAACCACCAACTCAAACTACCGGCGCACGTCCCGCGATCATGCTTCCACCTCTCCAGACAACTGGTGCAAGCAGTCGATTTGACCCTCCATCAGGGACCTCACCCATATTCTCAATCCCTCAAAGCTCATACTACTCATCAAACAAGCGCGACCATAGTGCGGCTTTTGGCGACAGACACCTAGCACAACCACTTCGCGACGGTGCCCGACCATCACTTACATATGATGGCCCCACCGTAGAGCCCGAGACTACTGGTGATTTCATTCCAAGTATGGTCCATTATCGACGAGCCGACGGTCGTCCAGTCATGAGATCTCTACCACAGCGCGCTTAAACCTAAAGGCAGCAATGTACCTCGCATTCTTTCGAATTTCCTTTTTTTTCCGGCATGGGCAGTGACGAAAACGTCACTTACAAATTCCCTCTCGCTCACCCTTTCGAGTCGACACGACACACATTTTGTTCTTCTGTTTGTTTCGGTTCTCTATTTCGGTTAATCTTATGTTTCGGATGATTGTACGATGATACCACCTTTGCCTACTTTCAAGTGTTTTTTTTTCAACTTGCTAGGCTAGGAGGCGGCGTTGGCGAGAATCGGATCTGGTTTTTTAAACCCCTTTTTTCTCACTCTTTTTGTTTCTATTTTATTATCATAGGAGAGAGATATACATGGTTTTTTTTATGTATGTACTCCGTGGTCACATAGTCATGATCGAAAATGGATATGGTTCGATACTTTTGAGTTTTTTTGGTCTTGTCTTTGAGTACTCTTCTGGGGGTTTCGTGATTGGTCTTCTTCGTGATTTGAAATGGTTTGTACGTACGTGGATGTGGATGTGGATGTGAAGATGCCATGCTTAGGGTTCTATCATTCAAGGGTTGATGGTGATGTTGAGTAGATAGTATGGTATGGCCTGTACAATCCAGCATGGACAGTTTAATTTTATTTCTTGATGGCTTTGATAGAATTGGGCTCATTGTTCTTTTTATGTTGGGATGGCTATATTTTGAAATTCCTTTTTGGGGAGATGGTTGAAAAAAACAAAGCAGGAATGTAGGTGTGGATTTGGTGGTGGCTCGGCTCTATTCTTTTCATATTGTGTAGGCTCATTATCCGATTATAACGTGGTGATTCAAGTTTCCTAGATTCAATAGTCGCAGATCAAGATTTTTCTGCATATGGCGTGATGATGGGAATTGCTGCTATATATTCGCCAATGGCCTCAAGCCGACCTTTCAATCTGATTGATGCTCGTGAGCCTGACTCTCACGCTGTCGATATGCAGAGAGACAGACATGCATATCCAAAACCACATTTTTCTCGTGTCATTTGTCAACATGTCGAATTGATGTTCTTTTCTCGCTCACATTATCCTGACGCAGGACTTTAATACAGAGTACTCTATTCTGATCCAGAGTACAATTGCCCGCTGCCCCACATTGTGAGATCGATTCGCTCGGCTCAAGTCCGATAGCGGCATGGAATTCAAACGCCGATCGGGTGGGGGCGGTACTTTTATGCACGGCTACTGGTTGGGGGAACCACTTTTGTCCTTGCCCCATGCCATCACTTCATATCATCACTACATACCACCACTTCTTCCATTTCGGTCTTGCTGTCGCGATTACTCGCCATCTTCGGTACTTAGCATTGCTCTGATACTTCCCCATTGTTCTGCATCCGACCATCTGGCCTCGAGTGATTATCCGGCGACAAGCTGATCCTATTACTGACAAGTTGCCGTTCGGGAGAAAGAAACCCGATCATACAAAAGATGGTGCGCAAATTCACATTCGATGAGATTCAGCAGCATCGGAGTGCCGAAAGTACGTGGGTTGTTTTGTATGGCAAGGTGTATGATGTGACTTCTTTTTTGCCCAGTCATCCTGGTGGGACCAAGGTCATTCTTGAATTGGCTGGTTCGGATGCTACGGAGGAATATGTGAGTTTTTGCATCGTTTTGAACAGGTCTCTGGACAGATTTGAATATCGTGACGCTGACTGTTGTAGGATCCCATTCATCCTCCGGGTATATTGGAAGAAAGTCTACCTTCCGAGGCTCTGTTGGGAGAATTTGATGCTTCTACCTTGCCCGCGGTAGAAAAGTCCGAGGAGATTAAACAGAAATCCGTGTCTGCAAGTCCAAGTCAACAGACCGCAGACGAAGACGATGGGCCTTCCACTCTGCAGGAATGTCTTAGCCTCGACGATATTGAGACGTTAGCAACCAAGCAAATGTCGGCCAAAGCCTGGTCATACTACTTCTCAGCCTCGGACGACTTGCTCTCGAAAAAACTCAATAATGCAGTTTACCAGGACATTCTTCTCCGTCCTAGGATATTCAAAGACTGTACTCGTTGCGACACCAGCACTCAAATTCTAGGCCACAAGACTAAAATCCCCTTGTTCGTCTCTCCAGCCGCAATGGCCCGTCTTGCCCATCCAGATGGTGAACACGGCATCGCTCAAGCCTGTGCTTCGTTTGGCGCAGTACAAATAATCTCCAACAATGCCTCGCAGACACCCGAACAAATCTGCGCTGATGCTCAGCCTGGCCAGATTTTTGGTTGGCAGTTATACGTACAGCAGGATCGGGCCAAGAGCGAGAAACTTCTCGCTCGTGTCAATAAAATCCCCTCCATCAAATTCATTTGTCTTACCCTCGATGCCCCGGTCCCAGGTAAACGCGAACACGACATTCGCGGCAAGAAAGTCGGCGCCAAACTCCCCGTCACCAGCTCCGTAGCCCCAGACGCCGACGCTCAAGGCACCGTCGTCGACGGCGCAGGAGGCGTCGGTAAAGCGTTATTCGCCGGTACAGCACCAGACCTCACCTGGACAACCACCCTCCCCTGGCTACGCCAACACACCTCCCTCCCTATCATCCTCAAAGGTCTCCAAACCCACGAAGACGCCGCCCTCGCCGCCCAACACTCCCCTATGATCCGCGGCATCATCCTCTCCAACCACGGCGGTCGCGCCATGGACACCGCCCCGCCATCTCTCCACACGCTCATGGAAATCCGGCAATTCTCGCCTCACGTCTTTCAGAAACTGGAAATTTTCCTCGACGGCGGGATTAGACGTGGCACCGACGTTGTCAAGGCGCTTTGCTTAGGCGCTACAGCGGTGGGTATCGGTCGCGCACCCCTATATGGTCTTGCGGCCGGGGGCAAAGAAGGCGTCGCGCACCTTTTGGATATTCTGGTCAAAGAGGTCGAGACGGCTATGAGGTTGTTGGGCTGTGAAAGTGTGGACGAGTTGGGCCCGCAGTTTGTCAATACACGTCGTGTGGAGCGTGATCTTTATCAAGGGCCTTTTGGCGGTGTGGGGAGGTTTGGCGATGTCAAGAGTAAATTGTAGAGTGCGAACGAAGATTTATACAGTTTTTTTTTTTTGTAAATCAAGTCTAGAATTTACTTGTGCCGTGTTTCAAGCCAAATCGTCACGAGGGATGGATTTTTCTGTTAGAACATGTTCACGTCTATTGCTCCGTGTTGCATACCGTTTCGTATCTCGCCTTGCAGTCCGCCTCGCATCTCGGTTTCCATCTCGGTTTGCATCTTGGTTTGCATCTCGGGTTGCTTCTCGGTTTTGCATCTCATCTCGCATCTCAATTCCCATTCATCTAATTCACACCACCCCCCCGCCTCCTTTGAATGCGCTTATATACCAACACAGCAAGAACGAAACCAACCCCCGCTCGCGCAGCAAGTGCAACGCCTACAGCGCGTCGGATAATATCGTAATATCTGCCTCGATCAGTAATAGTCGGCAAGAACAGTCCAGCTGTGCGCTCGACTAACCCTTCTAGCATTGTTGCTACGGCGGCGATTTTGCGGTCGTTCGCCACAGGCCCAGTAGTCTCATTCGCTGCAAGACCATCAATCCTGCTCGCTGCAGGACCTTCAATCCCGCTTCCAGTTCCCAAACCGTGGAAACCAGTTTCATGCGGTCGAGACGTCGCAGCTAGACTTTCCGTCACGCCGCCAAAAGCCGGCCGGCGCAGGACTGTGCTCGATCCGCCTTGTAGTTCTGCGCGTTTGCGATCTTTGTATCTATATGTAAGCAGCCAGATCCAAGCGCGGACGTCGATCGGGGTGAAAGTGGGATATGTCCAGAGGGTAAGGGCGTCGTGGGGAGGGAAGAAATCGAGAAAATCGGAGACGACGCCTAGCGTTAAGCCCCAGAGGAGTAAAGGCCCGTCTTTGGGTTGGAGGGGAAATTGGTTCAGGAGGTCGGAGCGGGCGAGGCGGGAAGTTAGAGCTGTTAGGCGGGAGGAGAGGGTGGGTTGGTCGTAGCGGTTGTTTTGGAGTGGTGTGCTTTCTGGCGCGGGCGTTTCGGCGCTGTGGAGTGATTCTGATGGTACGAGGGCAATGGCCGCGAACATCATTTGTCCGAGGATGACCCTGAGCATCCATTTCTTGACGCCGGTCTCTTGGTTTGCGAGACGGCTGGAGACGTCTTCGAACGCGACGGTGCGTTGTTCAGGCGCCTGCAGAGCGCGCAGCGGCACCCAATGCGTAGCTGCTACTTCGGACGGCTGTAATCGCAAAGCAGGCGGATTGGGTTCCGTCAGGAGGAAGACGTACGGACACAGCACCATGAGCGGCTTTTTGCCCCAGTGCGTAGTGACCAATCGCTGCGGGAGATTTCCCGCCGGAATAGCATGAGCATTCAAATCGAGTCCGACTTCCTCCCAAGCCTCACGCACAGCCGCCGCGCAATCATCTACATCCTCGGGATCGCGTTTCCCGCCTGGTAGCGCGATGTGTGAAGTCCAGCGATCGCCTTTGCGTGACGCACGCTTGATGAAGAGGATCTCGGGTTCGCCGTGCTGAACCCATTCTTGCGCGAAGAAAGAGGCGAGATCACGAGGGACAGGATCCGAGGGGTTTGGCCAGTGCGTGTAGGCTGGTTGAATGCGTACTATGAAGGCGACCGAGGCGCGTCTTTTGGTTGATTCCGGTGATGAGAGTTCCGGATAGGGGTTTGAGGTTAGTTGTGTTAGGATGTCCCGTGTTTGCTCGATGAGAGACGGAGTCATTGTTCGTTTTGTGTTTTCTTTTTCTCTCGATGAAGGAGTGATCTTGCTTAGAAATTCAATTCATGTGTATTCTTGAATGTCAAATGCTGTAAACCAGTGTATTAAACATTAATCATCGTGTAAGTCGTAAAGTTGCGTCAGCGTGTAAGGGTCGTGGTCGTAGAGCGCTATCGATATGAGGTCGAGGTCTTTATTGTCGTTTTCAAAATCATACAACGTGATTGAAGCTTCCGTACTGCGGGGACGGGAGTCTCCTTTTTTGAAAACACGAATTAAATTATCGAGCCAATCACTGTTGTTCGGATCCAGCGAGACGTCTTTCGTGATCGTCATAGATTAGCTTTCATCTCGGTCATCTTGGGAATTGTTTTTGCCACTGTTGGCCTTTGCGTGAAGTTCATCTCATTATCTTCTGGCCGAGGCCGCAATCCTCACCAATTTTTAAACAGCCAAATATTTCAAGAACCACCAGTAACAATCCTCGCCAAAATGCTCTCTCGCGCGGCTCCTCGAGCCATGCCGCGATACACGAGAGCATCATCTACGCGGGCCCATTTCCTTGCCCGCCAGAACCCTCAACTACGCACCGCAACAGCCTCATACCAATACCGCGCCAACAGAAAGCAACAACACCTCTACCGATCGCTCGTTGTCGTCGCCCTCGCCGGTGGAGCCGCAACACTCTCACAGTATGTTGGCAATGGCCCGATAGCAGCCGAAAGTGTCGAAGAGCCCGTCGATGAGAACCCATTGGTATTCGAAAAGTCACGGAAGAAGCCCAATGCCAGCAAGGAAGAGAATCGGGACTTGATTTCAAGTCAGCATCATCAGGTCAAGAGATCATGGGAGAATCCTGGCGTCTATGCTTGGGGAAACAATAGTGGCAGAGTGGTGGCCCCGGATAGCACTGAGAGTGTCATCAAAACGCCGCGGAGGATTCCATTCTTTGATGGCATGCTTCTGCGTGACGTCAAGTTGGATCGTGACTGTGGTGCTGCTATTGATGAAAAGGGGAATTTATTACAGTGGGGTACAGCATACGCTGCAGACATCTCTGCTCCTGTTCAGACGCTAAAGGGAAAGAATCTTGTTGCCCTGAGCATATCAAAGGATACAATTCTTGGGCTTGCTAAGAATGGAACAGTATACAGTATTCCAGTTTCAGCGGAAGACCAAGCTTCTGGCAAGAAACCTGTAGAAGCAAGCTGGATCCCCTTTTGGTCTGGACAGAGTCCGATTGCATACCGAACAATCTTACCAAAAGATTTGGGACGATCGGAGAAGGTCACTGCCATAGCTGGAGGTTTAGAGCATGCTCTATTACTCACTTCCAAGGGTCGTCTATTCTCCACCGCATCTTCATCGTCAAACTTTCCCAGCCGTGGTCAGTTGGGTGTCCCAGGCTTGACCTGGTTGACGAGGCCAGAAGGCCCATACGACCAACCTCATGAAATCACCACTCTCCGAGGCTTCCCCATCACGAAAATTGCATCTGGCGATTACCACTCCCTCGCCCTTGACTGCGAAGGCCGCGTCTTCTCTTGGGGTGACAACTCCTCTGGCCAACTTGGCTTCGACGTCAATTCCGAATCCACCATTGTCGACGCGCCTTCTCTTCTCCCTACCCAGAAGCTCTATAAAGGCACTTCCCAAGTTCCTGTTGTCACACAGATCGCTGCAGGCGGAAACAACTCTTACTTCACCGTCGACGCCACCAAAGTTGCCACCCAACTCGCCATTGCCGACGACAAGTCCGACCGTGGCTTGGGCAGAGTCACCGCTGATACCTTTGCTTTTGGTTCGGGTATAACAGGCAGCCTGGCAAATAACCGCTGGACACACATCCAGTCCTCCCCAACCAAAATCCCCTTGTTAAGCGGTCTATTCGAATACGACGAACGCACGAACCAAACCGTACCAATCCGCCTCTCCCACCTCAAAGTCGGTGCCACACACGCCGCAGCCGTAATGAATAACATCACCTACCTCGGCGCATCAAACAAGACGAGCGACGACGATACAAACTGGGGCGCTGATATTGTATTTTGGGGCGGCAATGAGCATTTCCAGCTTGGCACAGGTAAACGTAACAATGTTAACTCTCCAACTTATATTCAACCTCTAGATATGCCGGCTGAGATTGAGCGCGCAAAGAAAAGCTCGGGCGTAAAGGAGGAGCATCGTTTCCATATCACGCCACGCACAACGGCAACGCTGGGTGATGGAAGGAGAGTGAGCGTTGAGCAGCGGGTTGAGTGCGGACGAGGCGTTACCTGCGTATATTCTGGTTCATAGACGAGAGCGTATGCTTGCAAGAAGAATGTATTTTTACGTGTACTGTGGAAACTGTCCAAAAACGTCGAATTATTCATATTTCAATGTGCGTCATGATTCGTCCAATCCTAGAGTAAGGACGAGAAGAGACGCATACGCTGCTAAGCTCAGACTCGTCAAGACAACTACTACGTTACCGCTCGTTCGGAATCTGTGATATCAGTCAGCAGGATTTTATCATGGATAGAGTATGAAGCACTTGCCTTTTTGTGCTCAATCCATCATGTCCAATCTCGCTGAAAAATTGTCGATTTCCTTGCATACGCCGAAAGGCACTGACGCCGAGGACTCCAGCGCCATAGACGGCAAAGAGGGCACCTATCAATCCAGATCATTAGCAAGACAGCAGAGACAAAATCACACAAAGCGAATGACGGCAAATTACGCGGACTGTGAGAACATACCAATACTATAAAACTCGCTCGTGAAGATCTTAAGCACGATCAGGGCAAAGCTGAATTGACTCAGGCTGGTGCGGATGTAGGCGCCTTCGAACGTGCGCTGGGCGGCGCGCACTTCGACGAGTTCTTGGGGTGAGAGGACGACTGATCGTGCACGTCGAAGTCGTAGACGATACCGATCGGTGGCATGGCGGGTCTGGTTCGAGCGGAGAGAGTTAGAGAGGTGATATTGATACGGAGGTGATAACAGACCTCAAACATGGTTGGAGATATCGATGGACATTTTTTCTCTGCTATGGAGAACCGTTATTCGTCCTTCTTGTTTCAATTCGAATACACTTCGGTTATCGGTTTAAAAGGAAAAGGAACGATGGCGTAGTTCGACGAGGTGATGTGCTGATAGTCGGTGGCCTAAGCTTTAAGATTCAGTCACATGCTTCTGGAGCTGTTTCTGTAAGTATTGATAGGACTTTACCTTCGGCAGCGCAACCTTACTCTGACCTGCTGTGAGACTTGCTGTTGGACTGAATCATGACACTCGCTACTACAAGTAGGCAAGCTCACGACTGACCAGCTTACCGCGTCCCCAACTTCCACCTCCCAAATTGAAACAAACGAATAAACGATCCTACCAACCTGTCTCGTCCATTACGCAACCTCGTCGCCTTGCTGCGGCTCGGCCATCGCCCAAAAATGGATCCCGCAGTAGGCACCAAACGAAAGCGTGGCACCAAAACAACACAACCCAAATTCTACGCCGTCCGAGCAGGTTTCAGGCCCGGCATTTACCACTCATGGGACGAGTGCCAAACCAACATCAAGGGCTTTCCTAAGGCGATTTTCAAATCCTTCACTACTCTAAGCGAAGCACAAGACTTTCTACAAAGCCGACCAAGTGCTAGTGGAGCTGTAGCTGGAAAGGCGACCAAGTGGTATGGCGTCCAGAATGGAAAACAGCCTGGAGTATACAGGACGTGGGACGAGGTGCAAGCGCAGATTGAAAAGGGAGCTAAGGGAGTGAGGCAAAAGTCTTTTGCAACGAAGCAAGAGGCTGAACAGTGGGTTGTTTCTGCGAATAATGCTCTCGCGTCAGGGTATACGGATACAAACGTTGAGGAAGCACCGAGGCCGCTGAAGAAGCTCAAGAGGAACGATACCACTGCCTATTCACATACTGGACAATCAGATATGAGTTTGGTCGGCACGACAGAAAGCGGTGCGGTCAAAATCTACACAGATGGCTCATCACTCGGCAATGGGCAGGAAGGCGCTGTCGCTGGCGTAGGCGTTTACTTTGGCCCCAACGATCCACGAAACATCAGCGAAGGTCTTTCTGGGACGAAGCAAACCAACCAACGCGCAGAGCTCATGGCTATCATTCGAGCACTACAAGTCGCACCTCAAGACAAGCCTCTTGTCATAATGTCAGATTCAAAGTACTCCATTTCGTGTTTGACTGAGTGGTTCCAGAAGTGGCGCGCAAACGGATGGGTGAACTCCTCCAAAAAAGCCGTCGAAAATCAAGATCTCGTCGAGAGTGCAGTAAACATTCTCGAGAATCGATATCAAAGCAACATAAGTAAGCAGGCTGCTAACAGCTCGAAACCTCCTCAAGCTCGGATGGATTTGAACGCTGGCAAAGGACACTGGGAAAGAGGATCGGCACCGGTCAAATTCATTTGGGTAAAGGGACATGCCAAGGACGCGGGCAATGAGGCTGCAGACCAACTTGCAGTTGCAGGGGCGAATCAGGCCAAAGAGCTGATTAACATTGACGACGAATATTTTTGATAATGTGTATTATACTTTACTGACTGCTACGAAGTCGACATGAAATTCGGGCTGCATGGAAGATTTGCCGTGAAATTTTGCTCTGGCCTTTTTTTGGATGCAATCATTGTTGCTCTCGTCAACAAATAATCCTTCCCATTGATGCAGTCCCACGTTGTTCGTGCTGGATGATGACTGTGAACAATGGCTGGGTTAAAAATCCGCTCGATGAAAACGCTTTTCCGCTTGCTTTCCGACTTCGGTTGTTCGGCATTTGCTGTTGGGGTGTGCAGTGCTCCTCCACTTGAAAATTAAAGCAGATCCTGCATTTTGAAAACTTCAAAGATAATTCGAGTCATAAATTTCTTTTATAATTGAGTCAACACAGTCCAGATAATACCTGCATCGACTCGCCTCACTTTGAATGTGGTTCCCAACCAACAGCAATTGAGCAAATTTGAAGCCATGCCGGCCAACGAAAAGATGCACGCTACGGAGCCAGTTGAGGAACCAATTTCCAGTCTCGAGCCCATACAAAGCAATGAGTCAATCGAGCCACAATTACAGGAGAAAGACATAAATACCCAGCAAACAATCGACCTCGAGAGCCAATATGATCTTCGCCATACGCGATCCCATGTTTCGACTCATGATGCCCCGGACATTCAACACCGACAATATCCCAACCAAGGCGACGATGATATTTATAACAAATTCAATCCCTCGCAAAAAATCCTAATTGTAGCTGTAATGAGTTGCTGTTCCTTTTTGGCTCCCATCAGCTCGACAAGCATCCTGGCCGCTAGCCCTGAAGTCGTCTCAGAGTTCAATACAACCGGTGCTATATTCGACATCAGTAACGCCATGTATCTCATTTTCATGGGTTTGAGCCCGCTCTTCTGGGGCCCTATCAGTCAGACATACGGCAGGAAATGGACCATGGTGTGGGCGGCCATTACTTTCACCGCGTTCTCGCTTGGATCCGCGCTTGCTCCCAATTTGGCGGCGTATTTTATTTTCCGCTGTCTTACTGCTTTCCAGGGCACTGCTTTTTTGATCATCGGAGGAACCGTGATTGGCGATATTTATACTTATACCGAACGAGGAACGGCGTACGGGTGGTTCTTGACTGGGACGCTGATTGGACCGGCTTTGGGCCCGCTGGTTGGTGGCATTATTGTTACTTATAAAAGCTGGAGAGTAATTTTCTGGCTGCAGACTGCGTTGGCTGGGGCTTCCGCTCTGGCAGTAGTTTTCCTGGTCCCGGAGACGATTCATCGAAAGCGCAAGGACGACCTTGAGGGCCTTACAAGAAGTCAAAAGGCTAGGAAGCTGTGGGGCTGGATCAATCCCGCAAGAGTTATTGTACTCTTCAAATATCCCAACCTAATCATCATCGGTATAGCAAGCAGTAGCTTGGTTTGGAATATGTATTCCGTAAGTACTAATTCTCCACACTGGCAGTACCAATACTAATTGTCACAGCTCCTCACCCCCATTCGGTTCGTTCTCAACCCTCGCTTTGGTCTCTCTTCTCCCCTACAAAGCGGATTATTTTATATCGCCCCCGGAGCTGGATATCTCACAGGCACCTTATTCGGCGGTCGCTGGGCAGACCGCTGCGTCAAGAAATGGATTCGCAAGCGCGGCCATCGCGTCCCTGAAGACCGGCTAAACTCGTGCCTAACAGCCATGGGCATTGTCATTCCAGCTTGCATGCTGGTCTACGGTTGGTCAATTGAGAAACGTGTAGGCGGCGTGGCATTGCCCGTCGTGGTCATGTTCCTCCAAGGCGTTGCGCAACTGTTCTGTTTCCCGAGTCTGAACACTTATTGCCTGGATGTTTCAAAAAGTCGATCAAGCGAAGTCGTGGCAGGAAACTACGTCATTCGTTATGTTTTCGCAGCGGCAGGCTCGGCGGCTTGTTTGCCTGTCATTGAGAAGATAGGCGTGGGCTGGTTCTCGACCATTTCAGCTGGGTTTTTGGTTGTTGCTGCGTTGGGAGTGTTGTTTACAGCGAGACATGGCAGTCGCTGGAGGAAAGCGGTTGATGGACCTAAAGGTGAGACTGACGACTAAAAGTTTGCATTTGCTTGGAGGGACGGCGTTTGATAGATACCCACGCATTCTTTTTTTGAAGACGAGTTGATGGTCTAATTTGTGACGCTACCACGACTATTCACGACGTTGAAATATGAGCTAGTTTTCTATTACACTGATTATTTATCCTGTTATATCTTCCTCTTCTATTGTTCCCCAGGATCAAAGATAGCATATGAGCCGATGAGCACTGGTGCTAAACGATCTGCCTTGTCGAACAATATCTGTCTGCTTTGAAATCACAAACGTCAAAAATAATTTGTGTCACCAATGGCCCCTCGATTCACTTTCGTCACCAAAGTCAGATTGCCTTGTGTGAAAAACAATGTCCACCTAACAGCAAAGTCCGAATTGCCTCGATTGGCCTCTCACAAACAGTGAAAACATCCTGGGCCAGTCTAGCACATGTCCCATACCTCAACTCCCCACATGGCCAAGGAAGCTACAAGATCGTCGCTCTCCTCAATTCCAGCGTCGATGCCGCCCATAAAGCCATTGCTCACTATAATCTCGGTCCAGACGTCAAAGCTACGGCTCACTGGACGACTTGGCCAGAGATGACGATGTCGATCTCGTCGTATGTACGACTCGTATCGATGCGCACTACGACACTATCAAGCCCAGTCTTGAAGCCGGGAAAAATGCCGTTTGCCGAATGGTCGCTGACCGAAAATGAGCCGCGGGCTCGTGAATTGATGGATTTGGCGAGGCCGAAAGGCGTGACGACTCTTGTTGGTCTGCAAGCTCGCGTTGCGGCCTCCTATCGTTAAATGTCAAGCAGCTTATTGAGCAAGGTGTTATTGGCCGTGTAGTGAGCAGCGAGATCTAAGCGGCAACGCTGTTTGGTGGTGGAGACACCATGTCTGGAGGATTGGCGTACTTTCTTGACAAGAAAGTGGGAGGGAATCCGATCACCATAGCCAATGGCCATAGTAAGTTCAAATCGACTTTGAGTTCAAGAGGTGCGATGTATCGAGATGATGGGGCTAATCATTGATATGACGCTACAGTGATCAATTATGTGCATTATGTTTTGGGGGAGTACGAATCTTTTCATTCGCACACAGATCCAACGGCCACGCCAATTGATCATCAACCAAGCCGGAGAGGTCATCAAACCAGTCGAGTCCTCAGGCACTTTACCTCTTATTTGGACTATTGTAGGCGAAAAGCGTAGCCTGCGTATAACATCAGAACGAGGACCTTTCATCATTTCAGAGTCGAGCGGGTCACCTATTTCAATCGAACTGTTTGATCCGGCAACAGGAAAGACGAGGTCCGTTGAGTGGAAGTGGGGTACGTAGCAAAGTGACTTGCCCACGAAGAGTAAGAACATCACCAACGTATATGACTTAAACTTTGAAGGGGGCGGTGACAAGCAAGGTCTTGTTAGGTTTGAAGGCGCCACGACGCGACATGCCGAGCTGGAAAAAGTCTTGTATTGAAAAAGTGCTTGATTTAATGGTTTACATCAATCACAGTTTTGACGAAAGAGAATGTCAACCGTACCATAACATGACATCAACCATAATTCATTAGAGTCCATCCAAAATATACCATAACAGCACGTTCATGCCAAACCTTGCTTTGCAACTTGACGGACAAATTAGTTAAAGGCACCAATTCCAGGCCCTCCAGTGGGTCCGCCTTCATTCGCCATGCTCAGGCGTGCACACAAACCTAAGAAAACGACCGTCTCCGTTGCGGCAAGATAATTTAGAGCATCCAGAAGAATTTTGAGATGCCTGCTGAAGTGGTCTTCGTACTGCTGTAAAATGCTGAAAAGCTTGTCGAGCTTGGCCGGGTCGTAAGCTGGTGCTTGCCTGGAGCCTGTCGTACTCGTAGACAAATCAGGGTCGGCAGATGCGAGGTAGCGTGTGAGTGACGACGTATAATTTGCAAATAGGCTGCAAGTTGACATTACTTTGGAATTGATCTGCAACTATGGTTAGAACACCTGAGTGGTCGAGGTGAGCGGGAAATGCTTACGCGCAGAAGTTTGCTGTTGGTTAGCATGCACTCCTTCAAGCATGTCGCAAGGAAATCAACATGGTCCTGCATCAGCTCATCTACAGTGCGCTTTTCGCTGCTGCTAGGTGCCACAGCTACCGTAATGCTACTCTCCACAGCTGTGTTTGACAGTGCATCCTGTGGAGAAGAACCGCCTTCACTTGAATCTTCCGCTTGAGCCAATCTCGTCATAAAGGCGCCCCAGTTTGGCTCGATGACCTCGCTCGTACAGAAGTAAAGTAGTTGTTGGACAAAACAAAGCATCCGACTGCGCAATGTCCAGGCACGACGTTTCCAATTCTCGATGCGTGCTGCATGTGCCGCGGCCTCAGGTGAAAGTTTAGCATCTCGACTCACACGGTGCGTCCATGCGCGTGTTTTATTGTGTTCCGTCCAACTTTGAGTTAATGACATTTCCAGGTGCCGTAAAGAAAGAATGTAGCGAAAAAGCAGTTGGTAACGTGTTAAAGTATTGCGAGAAATGATTAGTGACAGCGGGAAGGGTACGGCGTAGTCCAAGGTCATCGCTTCATAGCCATTAATATCCTTATCATCCTTCCCACTAACACTGCCTGCTGCTGGTGTATAGGCAGTTGAAAGGCTGCTTGCATCAGCATCCATGCCTTGCACATTCACAACTCGCATTAGCCATCCAGTGAGACCAGTGTCACTCATTGTGACGCTAACGTCCTCTTTGAACGGATCTTCGGCAGCGACTGATCCGGGTTGCCGTAACACGATATCAAGTAAGCTCTGAAGCTTACCAGTATTGACGTTCTTGGCAGGTTTTCGGAGTTCGGAAGAAGAAAGGTCCAAAAAATAGGAGAAGAAATCACTTCGATCTAGGAAGAAATAGTGCTTCAGACTTCGTAATCTGGATGACAGAGCGTGTGTGGTAAGTAGTAAAGCCATGAGCGAACGGTTGGCAAATGCATAGGCTTTGCTGACATTCTCAAGAAATCGTGGATCTGAAAAAGTGTGAGGAACGTTGTCGCCTTTCTCCAAGTCTGTGTTGACATTTGAAATTCCGCCACACTCGCGGACAACGTTCAAGTATTTTCCTGCGAGTAGAACACGGTCCTTCACTGCTTCGAGCTGTGGTGGCACTAGATCTGGTCGAAGTGTATATCGTTTTTCCCAATACTCGTCCGTGTAATCCTGCTGAAGGCCTTCTCTTCGGATAGATTTCTGCTCCTTGATCAAAAATTCACCATGTGGATCTCGAACATTGCCGTGGTGTAGCCACTCATTGAGCATCCTCATGTACGGTCTGCTTGATTCATTTAACAAGTTATTGAGGAGTTGCGATGCTGTCGGGTCTCCAGAGCTAGAAAGTAACCTTTCTGTAATTAATCGAAGGACTGAGCCTCCCTTGCAAGTTTTCTTTCCGGGTATACCGGCATCTCGGCCTTCCCTCAGAGATTCCAAAATGTTCTCAATATCATCTGACTGATCAACATCTTCTTCTACATTGCCCAGCATGCTGTTCTCCTTCAAGACCTCCTGTGCCAGATTATAAAGTTGTGAAATGATGTGACTTGTTGGTCTGAGGTGAAGATTTAGTTGATGAAGTGTAAAGTCAGAGTTCGTAATTGATTGGTGCTCAAGCTGAGCGATGAGAATGAAGTAGTCTTTGAGCAGTTTGCGAATCGCTGCGCACAAGGCATGAATGACAGTCCCGGATTCTTCCTTTCCCATTGTATCCACAAATACTTCAATCGCAGAATAGTGTGTTGCTGTCCGAAGCATACGATCCGCCATGTCTCGCAAGCTTGGATCCAGTCCGTTTGCGATTTTGAAAGTTGGGCCAGTCAGTCGGTTTAGCTCGTCCAGCGGATCATACGACTCATTGAAATGGATGTATCGTCCTTCAAACCCCATCAAGGCGAAAAGCAAGTCCTCTGTAATTGCCTTCTCCTGCCCTTCCAATGTAAGAGTACTTAGGGCAGGAGGTTGCAACGATGTTGGCGCATGCAAGTTCATTGGCGGTATTGATATTCTATTTGCCAGCGGTGCGCTCGAGCTCGGCGGAAGAAGTGTGGCTAAAGGTGTCCACATCGATATCGACTCATCTCGTCGAGGTTTCGGTTGCGGTCTCTCTGTTGGCGGAGCTCGATTCTGAAAGCTGCTGGCGGAGCGCATTTCGCCCGTCTTCAAGGGACTTCTCGTCCTTCTTACCAGTCTTTCATCCCTTGTTCTTAGTTCTGTGCGCGTCTCGGTGGTCGTTGTTGTGGTCTTTCGTATGGCTTGAGGTCTTCCATCAGGTCGATTTTCCTGGTCAATTGCTGATTGAGGGCGACTCCTTTGTCGGACTGAGGCGGAAGTGCGTCGTTCAGCGGAACTTGCGGCGCGTGAAGGCGCATGAGACGACATTATTGCCCGGGCGCATGCTCGTGTCAACGATGTTTGGTGGTATTTAATTGTTGATGCGGCCGGAGTGGGACGTGAGGTGGGGAAGCGTCGAGACGCGAAGGCCAGCGCGCGAGCCGTTCCTTCCCGTGGCGCGGCGCGTTTGGGCCTCTGTAGGCAGGCACAGCTTCGTCACTACAATACAATTGCAGCTCAGACATACAACAAGTACCACGTCGCCATATTAGCAGACTAACCAGCCTCTGACATCTTCGAATTCAACCATCGCACGTTCATTTGAGCCAGACGCCTTCTCTAGTCCATCAACCTGCGCAACGCCATCCATTGAGACACCGCTAATATGTTCATCGCTCGCTCAGAATATGGTACGTTTTGTGCAGCTCTCATTTCAACATATGGCCTCGCTGACATGTTACAGATCGTGGTATTAAGTAAGGGATACAGATAGCCTGTCACGACCCAGCAGAACTGACCTCAGTGCAGCACTTTCTCTCCAGAAGGCCGTCTCTTCCAAGTCGAATACTCTCTAGAAGCCATCAAGCTCGGGAGCACAGCCATCGGACTTACAACTGCGGACGGTGTTATTTTGGGAGTGGAAAAACGTATCACAAGCACTCTTCTGGAGACAAGCAGTGTGGAAAAGGTGGTTGAGATCGATAGACACATAGGATGCGCCATGTCAGGCCTCCAAGCCGACGCCCGCTCCATGATTGAACACGCACGAGTCACTTCGCAAAGCCACGCTTTCAACTACAGCGAGCCTATCAAGGTTGAGAGCTGCACGCAGGCGATTTGTGATCTTGCTCTTAGATTCGGCGAGAGTGCCAGCGGAGAGGAAGAAGAGAGCATCATGTCGCGCCCCTTTGGCGTCGCGCTACTGATTGCTGGACATGATGAGAATGGCCCATCACTGTAAGCATCAAATTTGTGTGATTAGTCAATTCAATGCCTTCCTGACTTGTTTTTCACAGCTATCACGCCGAGCCCTCGGGTACCTTTTACCGTTATGACGCCAAAGCCATTGGCTCTGGTTCTGAAGGTGCTCAAGCCGAACTTCAAGCCTCCTACCACAAGTCTCTCACCATCCCTGAAGCTGAAGAGATGGTTCTCAAGACCCTGAAGCAGGTCATGGAGGAGAAGCTGGATGCCAACAACGTACAGCTAGCCTCGGTCACAAAAGACAAAGGCTTCCGGGTCTACAGCGACGAAGAAATGAAGACGTGTGTGAGCAGAATAGAAGGCGAGTAGATGAAAAGATCAGGAAGATCAATGAGTCTGTAATATAAGCATAGCATTGCGCAAGGCGCCGTGGCGAATTCAAACCAATTTCATGATAGAGTCCCTTGCCTGTTGGATTGCTGCCCACAAGCTCGTGTATTTTGCGATAATGGGCAACAAAATCTTTCTCTCAGATGACTTGTCATGTTCCATATGCTGCATTGGACTAAGATTCAGCATTGATAGCTGTTCGATCGTACTTTACTAACATAACCACTCTCTTGCTTGTTGCCTGAGGCAAACAGACGCAGCGCGTTGACATGACACTTGGCAGGTAGTCTTTGAAGGGACACGATCCAGGTGAATGTCGAGGCAGCAGAGATATATTTATAATGCGGAATTTTCCTAGAATCACTGCTTTTTTTCTACTCGTCTTATTCAGTATTATCAATCTTTGATAGATTTGGTAACATCAGAAACGAAGATATTCATATTGACTTTGCCCCACTGCAGCGTGCTTGACCGCTGCCCGCATTGGACAGGTCGCCGGACGAGACCCCGAAACATCTCCAAACAACTCGGTCGAAGAATCACCTCACCCCTTCTCAGCTTCCATTCGCTACCGCTTCGCTTTTCCCCAGCGAACACTTGACGGACTCAGCTACGTAGTGGTTGAGCATATCAAGAGCAACACGCGTGTGCTTGCGTTGACGACTTGCGCTGCCACTTTGCGCATCCCTCACCACGTGCAGCATCTCGTACCCCTCGACAATTTCCTTGAGGGCGACCTCTCCTTCGCGTCATGGCTAGCCCCTACCAAGAAGGCGTTCCCGCCGACGGTCAGAACTACGAGCAGAATGGCGAATACGATCAACAACAAGCACAACAAGCTCCCGCTCCAGCGGCAGGCGGCAAGAAGAAGCGCGCATATGCAGGCCAGGCCTATGAATTCGGAGCTGGGCCTAACGCTGCTCTAGGTGGACAGCCACCAGCCGGTGGTCAATTTCCAGGCTCGCCTGCACCTGCTGCAGGATATGGATACCCGGGACAGCCTCAGCAACCTCAGCAGCCTGCGTACGGACAGCCTCAAGCTCCTTATGCCGACCCAAATGCGCAGGCTGGTGGAGCTCAGCCTTCGTATGGCCAGCCCCAATACGGTGCACCTCAAGCTGGAGGATATGAGCCTCCCGTAGCTGGCTATCCTGTTCAGGGTGGTGTCCAAGGCATGACGCAGCAGTTCTCGCAAATGGGTGTCGGCGGTCAACAGCCTGCGCAGCCTATGCAGCAACCTCAGGCCGCTGGTGGTATGCAGATGAGACTCAATCCCCTTCAACCGGTGGATATCAGCACACAAGGACAGCCATTCCACGTGAGCGACTTGGATCAGCCACCTCCATCAATCATTCTACCTCCAAACGTGCGTATCTCCACCTAGACTATGATTATCTTGTTACTTACAGTTTCGCAGTCTTCTGTGACCCCGTCACCACACGCCAACTGCCCTCCCAAGTATGTTCGATCCACTCTCAACGCGATGCCGACCACTTCTTCGCTCCTGAAGAAGAGTAAATTGCCTTTTGCTCTTATCATCCAGCCATATGCCTCTCTCCACGATGCCGAGGACGATGTACCGGTGCAATATGATCAGGTCATTGCCAGATGTAGGAGATGCAGGACCTATATCAACCCATTTGCCAGTTTCTTGGATCACTCGCACAGATGGCGTTGCAACATGTGCAATCTGACCAACGATGTCCCTCAAAGCTTTGACTGGGACAGCGCGAAGCAGAAATCCATTGACCGATGGCAAAGGCCTGAACTCAACTACGCTGTCAGTGAGTTCGTTGCTCCCCAGGAATACATGGTGCGCGCTCCTCAGCCTCTGATTTACTTGTTCTTGTTCGACGTGAGCTATGCTGGTGTGACAAGTGGACTGCTTGCTACGGCTGCCAGATGCATCTTGGAAAGCTTGGACAGAATACCAAACACGGATAGGAGAACGAGACTTGGTTTCATGGCCGTGGACAGCTCTTTGCACTACTTTAGCATTCCCCGCGATGGCGGCGAGAACAACGATGCCAAGATGCTCGTTGTTAGCGATCTTGACGAGCCATTCCTTCCAACCCCAGAGGACCTCTTGGTCAACCTTAGCGAATGCCGTGCCAATGTTGAATCATTCCTTGAGAAGCTTCAGGGTATGTTCGGCAATACTCAAAATGGTGGCTCGGCAATGGGAAGTGCATTGAGAGCTGGTCACAAGCTCATTAGCCATGTTGGCGGCAAGATGGTTGTTCTGTCTGCCAGTCTTCCCAACGTCGGGTTTGGTAAGCTGGAGATGAGAGAAGACAAGAAGGTTCTTGGAACGTCAAAGGAGAGCGGACTTCTTCAAACTCAGAACGCGTTCTACAAGAGTTTCGCGGTCGAGTGCAGTAAGACTCAAGTGTCCATCGATATGTTCCTTTTCAGTGCACAATATCAGGACGTTGCCAGTCTTAGCAACCTACCCCGTTACACTGGTGGTCAGACCTACTTCTACCCGTCTTGGAATGCTGCACGCACGGAAGATGCGATTAAATTTGGATCCGAGTTCAGCGACTATCTCTCTTCCGAGATTGGCTTGGAAGCGGTTCTTCGTGTCCGAACAACCACTGGTCTACGCCCAAGTGCCTTTTACGGTAACTTTTTCAACCGCTCAAGTGATCTCTGTGCTTTCCCCGCTATGCCACGCGATCAGGCGTATGTTGTGGAAATTGCCATTGATGAGACCGTCACCAAGGCCTTTGCATGCCTGCAAGTCGGTGTGCTTCACACAACCTGCAATGGCGAGCGAAGAATTCGTGTCATGACGCTCAGCATTCCAACCACACAGATCCTCGCTGAAGTGTATGCCTCTGCTGATCAACAAGCTATCACTGCATACTTTGCTCATAAGGCCGTTGAGCGAGCTTTGTCTTCTGGATTGGACGCTGCCAGAGATGCCCTGCAAGCCAAGATCATCGAACTTTTGCAAACATATAAGAAAGAGCTCGGAGGTGGTAACATGGGCGGTGGTGGACTTCAATTCCCTGCTAACCTTCGCGCCATGCCCATGCTTTTCCTTGGCTTGATTAAGAACGTAAGTTTAATTCCTTCCTACCGACGATTGTACCCTTTGATTGACATTATCTTCACTAGCTTGGTCTCCGCAAGTCTGCTCAGATCCCCACTGATCTTCGATCTGCCGCCCTCTGTCTCCTATCCACGCTTCCTCTCCCGCTGATGATGCAATATATTTACCCGCGTCTTTACTCTCTGCACGACTTGCCCGATGACGCCGGCCTTCCACACCCTGAAACTGGCGCCATTGTCATGCCACCTGCTCTCAACCTGACCTCCGGAAACCTTGTTCCATACGGCCTATACCTGATTGACGATGGTCAAACGCAATTTCTATGGCTTGGCCG
Organism: Acrodontium crateriforme; assembly: GCA_033807595.1. Classification (NCBI taxonomy): domain Eukaryota; kingdom Fungi; phylum Ascomycota; class Dothideomycetes; order Mycosphaerellales; family Teratosphaeriaceae; genus Acrodontium; species Acrodontium crateriforme. The sequence continues at coordinate 1,047,911 of CP138591.1, read as the reverse complement.
TGATGCTGTGCCAGCTCTGATCAACGACGTCTTTGGTACGGATGACAAGAATGCGCTCAAGCAAGGAAAGACTGCACTCCCTGTTCTGGAATCCGACATGAACGAGCGTGTTCGCGCTGTTGTGGAGAAGAGCCGCGATCACAAGGGTATGGGATGTGGAAGCATTATAGTGCCACCTCTTTATCTTATTCGCGAAGATGGCGAGCCGAGCCTTAGACTATGGGCCCAGACTCTGCTGGTTGAGGACCGGGCTGATCAAGGCGTAAGCGGGGCTCAGTTTATTGGCATGCTGAGAGAGAAGGTACTATCATAACTTGGAATTGAAATCAAGCAGATGAATGGGATAGATGTGTATTGAACGATGATATAAAACTTAAGCTGTGCTTGTGAACGGAGGCGGAAACAAATCGATTAAGCTGTGAACGGCGATGAGGAGAAGTTGGATCGCTCTTTGATTGAGGCGTATAAGAAGGGAATAGTAAAAAAGTGTAAAGACTGATTTTCCAGCTGCATATAATACACAAAAAGGATATCACAATCGTTACTTTTATTCGGTCGAAACTGTCATGGAGCCCGAAATGGAAGGAATACGAAAGCTTAGGCGGTTCATCCAACTTCGACATGTGGAAACTTTGAGCTCTTGCGCCAACAACACTGCAATAAACCATGATCTACACTTCCCTCCAGCCTCAAAGATGAATACTCACGCTCTTCGTTCGGCTCCATTGACGATGTTACGAGCGTGCTCGTCTGCTGCCGCTCGCACACCACGTCTCTGCATCCTCGACAAATGGCTTCACTCCCGCGGCCTCATGACCGATCCCACCGGCACGAACAAAGATTCTCCCCAGGCTGTACCACTACGCAAACATCTCAAAGAAGAAGCGAAGAAAAAAAAAGCTTTAGCAAGGGCATCTGGCGGTCAGACGCGAGGAAAAAAGGCAATTGATCCTCGATTGGAAGAGTGGGAGTTGACGGTTGGCATTGAGATACATGCGGAACTGAATACAGCGAAGAAATTGTTTTCTTCCGCTCTTGCGGACGACGGTGCTGTGGATTTGGAGTCTGCTCCTAATTCTCGCGTTGCGGCGTTTGATGCTGCTCTTCCTGGCGCGCAACCTCTTTTTCAAGCTGCAACGCTTCTGCCTGCTGTTCGCGGCGCGCTGGTGCTTGGCTGTGAGATTCAAAGGGTTAGTGGTTGGGACAGAAAACATTATTTTCATTGGGATCAGCCGAATGGGTACCAGATAACGCAATACTACCGTCCATTCGCAGTCAACGGGTCACTTACGCTTACAGCTGCGGATGGCGTACCTGAAGAGGACCTGACTGGAGGTCAAGAGTTGCAAATCGGTATCAAACAAGTACAAATGGAACAGGATACGGCCAAGACTATCAACGTTGCTGGCTCACGCTATCAGATTGACCTGAATCGTGCTGGTCTACCACTTATTGAGATTATTACTCTCCCGCACATTCATTCCCCTCAGACGGCAGCCGCTGTGGTGAGGAAAATACAGACATTGCTTCGTGCTACGGATGTTTGCGTCCGAGGAATGGAGCATGGCGGACTGCGTGCAGATGTGAACGTTTCAGTTCGTCGACGGGGATCGACTGGGCCAGGTGCTGGTTATGGTGGCGTTCAAGGCCTAGGCCAGCGCACGGAAATCAAAAATCTTTCTTCTTTCAAAGCTGTCGAAGATGCCATTATCGCCGAACGAAATCGACAAATAAATGTCTTGGAGGCTGGTGGTGTCGTAGAGGGCGAGACGAGAGGTTGGACACTCGGCGCTTCTGAAACGACAAGACTGAGAGGCAAGGAGGGTGAGGTTGATTATAGGTATATGCCTGATCCTGATCTTGGCCCTCTCGTTATTGGCCATGATCTTGTTGAGTTTTTGAGATCTGGTATGCCCGAATTACCTGATGAGACAGTTGCAAGGGTGGAAAGGGAATATGGCTTGAGTACAAAGGATGCAAAGACCATTGTTGCCCTTGATGATGGAGACCGACTGGAATATATGGAGGAAGTCGTCGAGCTTCTTACCGAACGTGTAAGCACATTTGACAAGGCACGCGCAGGAAAGCTTGCCGCCAACTGGATCCTTCACGAACTCGGCGGTCTACTGACGAGCCAGTCGGACGGTATACCCAGCAATTGGACCGATGTCAACGTAAATCCGGCCGAACTAGCCGATCTTCTTGCCGCCCTCGCTCATAAGGAAGTCACAGCACGAGCTGCAAAGCAACTACTCGGTATGCTTCAAGACGACGACATTCGCACGACATCAGAAACGTTTTCAGTTGAACAACTCATCGACGAACACGGTCTCCGCCTGCGTCCTCTCACGGATAAAGGGTATTTAGAGCTGGCTCAGGCCATCGTGGAAGCCAACCCTGACATGGTGGCTGCGGTTAGGGATAAAGGGCAAAAGGGCAAGGTGATGTGGTTTGTTGGACAGATGGTGAGGCAGGGAGAGGAGGGAACTGTGGAGCCTGAAAAGGCGAGAAAGGTTGTCGAAGGACTTCTCTTGGAGTAGGTGTGATGACGCGAGGTTTTGTTGAAATGTATTTACATCGATTGTCCATTTAGCCTAGTCATCTATGTAACCTGAGGATGATGCCCATTGTCTCGTCGCTGTACTATAACGTATGCTGTCCCTTCTTGTCTGTCAATGACATCTCACACATCTCAATCGATTGATCGATCCATTCCAAGCACCCACGTCCCCCTCCAACGCACGTGGGCCAATCTACACCATTGTCTCCACATCCAGCTACAACCAACCCATCGGCGCGGGGGGCGTCTCCCAATGGTCAAATTTGCCCGATGTGTATCCTCATACGTCCAGTAACCTCGTATTCATCTCCAACAAAGTGGGGTTAGCTGTAAGCGAACGTGTTTAGAATACTAGACTACAGTTTAGTGCCGGCGAATGAAAAAAATGGAATTTTAGTTTTCGGCGATTGAAATGTTTTCTGTCCACGCCTCGGTGGGCGTAATAGCGAGATTACTCTTTTGGTCGTTGTTGTCGCTGCGGCCCACGCGCTTTGTTGGGGTGGAAGTGGAAGTGGATTGAAGCTGTTCCGTGCGCCGATGCCCCAGCTTTTCCTTTCCGATCCCCCGCAGGCCGAAGTCAATTCCATCACAGACCATGGCGTCGTCGTCGTCGTCGTCATCGCTGCATTGTTGATCGCCGGCACAGCCCAAAAGCCGTCAACTCATCGACTTCTACATGCTGAGATGGCAGAAAAGCGTGAAGGGTGGACACGAGCATCGCAGAGACATGGCCCATCTCCTCGACGCTACTCCGACCGACCAAATGCCGTGTGAGGGAGGACAAACGACAAAAACCGCGACGCCGCTCGCTGGTTGCCGGCCGATTCCAGTGCAGTTGTAGGCGAACGCAGACTTCGGCTCGCGCCCCCAAACGGGCGACGACCGAGGCCCAGGCCAGGACCAGACAACAGCAGAACGGCACCCGACGGAGTTCCTAGCCACAGATGCAGGACCAAGCACTCTAGGACCATTCGAGGATCACTCCAGGACCACTCTACGACCACTCCTGGACCTCTCCACGCCCGCTTCAGGCTCAATGCTGGGGTAAGCTCCACGCCCGCCCACGGTAATGACATGCTCGCCTCCGCTTGCTCAATCTATAAGCCCTCGCACCGCACCTGCACCGCTCTGATTTGCCTCTTTCTCCCTCCCGTCGTCTCTTCTCCATCACCACCCGCCCACCGTCGCCATGATCTCTTCTGGCTTGAGCACTGCTGCGGCATTGCTTGCATTGTCGTCGTTGGACCTCGTCTCTGCCCAATCCAGCTATGGCAGCAAGACCACCTTGCCCGTCGTCGATCTCGGCTACCAATTGCAACAGGCCAACGACTTCAATGCCACCGGTAACTATTACAACTTCTCCGACATTCGCTTTGCCGCACCCCCAACGGGCGAGAATCGTTGGAAAGTTCCTCAACATCCGGCCACCAACCGATCCACGGTGCAAAAGGGTGGTGACGGCCGCATGTGTCCTCAGGCAAACCCGGCTTGGGCCCTTATTGCTGCCCAGTTTTTGCCCACCTACCTGACCACCGGTCAAACTCAGTACAATGCGTCGTCGTTCAACACGACCATCTCTGCTGGTGCCGCGACTACGTCGGACCCTGGCACCACTGAGGATTGTTTGTTCTTGGATGTCATGGTTCCCAAGACCATCTTTGACAACGCTGGCAAGGGTTATGGAGCTCCAGTCCTTGTCTGGATCTACGGTGGAGGGTAAGTCAATCTTACAGCCTTGAAACACAAAATCAAACTAATGGACGATTATAGCTACGTCGCTGGATCAAAGACCTCCAATGGAAATCCCGCTGGTTTGCTGAGAAGAAGTGAGAACAATGATGAACAAGGTGTCATTGTGAGTATCCATTTGGTGACATCTCTGTAAAGTCGGGACTAACAGAATTTAGTACGTCGCAATGAACTACCGCCTCGGAGCCTTTGGCTGGATGTCCGGACCAACATTCCAGGAAAACGGCACCGCCAATGTTGGTCTGTACGACCAAAGATTCGCCCTTGAATGGGTGCAAAAGAACATTGCCAAGTTTGGTGGTGATCCAAAGCGCGTCACTGTCCTTGGTGAGAGTGCCGGTGGTGGATCCATCATGCATCAAATCACTGCGTACGGTAAGTTGTGGATAAAAAACATCATATGAGGATAAGGAACTGCGTCTGACATTCGTCTAGGTGGAAGCAAGGGCGCTGCTCCATTCCAGCAGGCTATTGTCCAATCTCCTGGTTGGCTTCCTCTGGTGTCCAATGCTATTCAAGAGCAAAATTTCAAGGGCTACTTGGAGCTTCTCAATGTCTCGAGTCTCGAAGAGGCACGCAAGTTGCCCTACTCTGCTCTTCAGACTGCCAACATTGAGCAAGTTGGAACTGCCCAATATGGCGCCTTCATTTATGGTCCAGCTGTTGATGGTGATTTCGTCCCTGCTATGCCTGGCGAGCTTCTACTCCACGGTCAGTTCGACAAGTCGATTAGAGTCATGGCTGGTCACAACGCAGACGAAGGTCTTGCTTTCACCTCGCCATTCATTTCCAACGACACCGCATTTGCTGCATTCGTCGAACAATCACTTCCCAGCATCAAGGCGAACCCTTCGGCCCTCGAATACATCACCAAGACCCTCTACCCACCAATCTTTGACGGTAGCCAGGCTCAAGGCTACAAGGACCAGATTGCCCGTGCAGCAGCCTTTATCAGCGAGGGTGTCTTTACCTGCAACACCCACTACCTGGACAAAGCCTACAAGAACGAGACTTATGCCTACTTCTTCACCATCCCACCAGCTCTCCACGCCGCTGATATCCCATACACTTTTTACGACGATACCGGAGTTTCTACAACTGTTCTCTCCCCCAAGATTGCCATTGCTCTCCAAGAATACCTCACCGAGTTCGCCATGACTGGTATGCCCAACGAAAAGGGCGTCCCATATTTCCCCATCTACGGCTCCAACTCGACAATACAGAACCTAGGAGTGACCGGTATCGTCGGACAAAAGGATCCCACCGCTAATGCAAGATGCGACTGGTGGCAAAAGGTTCTTTACATCTAAATGCCCACGAATGATTTTCCACCATTTAGCACTCGGGATTACCCCCCGGGTGATTTAAATGTTAGAGTCTAATATGAATGGAATGGTGATGATCAAGGTAATGGAGCAAGATTATGAATGGACGGTGTGCTTTTTACATATAATTCATCATTATACTCTCGTTAATCAAACACTGCTCCTAATCAAACACTCCTCCTGATCAAACAATGCTCCTTACCAATCGCCTACGCTTTAACGAAACAAACTTTCTCTCTCGAAATAATCTAAATAATCAAAACGGGAAAGTAAATCAGAAAGTCCAACCCAAAAATCCAAAACAATCAAACCAACACAAAAAAGTCCAAAAGTCCAAAAATCAAATCAATCAAATCAACAAAAAAAAGTCCGAAAAGTCCCAAAAGCCAAAAAAAGGTCCAAGACAGTCACACAAGTTTAAAAATGTCAACAAACCCAACGACAAACCCCCTCATCCCACCACCCTCGAATTCTCATCTGAATCCTCTCGGCCAAACTCTCACTTTCGACTTTTGAGTCTGATGATGCTTCTTTCTCGACTTTGGCATAGAGCGGTGCGAGCGGTTTGGTTCGTGATGTTGACGTTGGTAGATGGGTGGTTTGATGGAGTTTTTCGTGGCGGGATTGGAGGACTCTTTGGACGAGAACTATTCTCTCCGACGTCAGCAATGGCCATCTCATTCTTTACTTCCTGACAAAAGGCGGACTTCGTTCAGCCCTTCACATACACACGAAAGGTGAACTTCCTTCAGCCCTTCACACAGAAAAAAAAAAGGATAAACTTACGAGCAAAGGTTTCTTCAATATTAACCCGCTCTCTAGCACTCGTCTCCATAAAGCCAAAACCGCGATTGCGCGCCCACTCCAAACCCTCCCGAGCACCGACTTGTCTCCGCGAAGATAAATCGCATTTATTCCCCGCCACGAAACACACTGGCATACATCGCTTCATCTCCGCTCTCGTCTCGCGTTCAATCTCAATCATCGAGTCGAAATACTCCAAGCCGAGGAACGTGTCTCGTTGCGTGATATCATAGACCAGCAGGAAAGCGTCCGAGTGTAGTGTTGCCGCTGACCAGAGACCGCGGTATTCTTCCTGTCCGGCTGTGTCTGTTAGTGAGAGGGAGTAGGGTTTTCCGTTGACGGTTCGTGTTACGGAGTAGGAGTCTTCGATTGTTGGGTCGTAGTCTTCAGTCCATGCGCTACGGACTAGACGGAGGGTTATGGATGACTTTCCGCACCCACCGTCGCCGCAGATTGTGATGTTGATCCGGTTAGTTTCGGTCATGGTCGTCTTGGTGGCGATATGCTTTCTGTCCAGGTCGTGGAGTGCGACTTCTTTGATCTTGTATAATCTTGTCCCGGTCGACTGCGCTCGGTTTCGTGTCTTCTGCTCGCTCGTCCAGTCTGTATCTCAAGACCACTAACCCCCGGCGAGAACAAGTAAACACCACAAAACACAACCGTCGCGCAGTTAACGAGAAAAATAATCCTCGAGATATACACCAGCACAGACCCCCCCAATTCGCAGCCCCAATTCCGGTCCAAAACCAGTCCAGATCCAAAAAGTCCAGAAATCCACACTCTCAAATCAGTCGATTCCAGGAGCCAGAATCATCATCCAGTATAATAACATCGATGGGGAAGACAAGTTCAATCCGGTCGTCCAATCCCCTGAAATGGGCGACCAAGGTTCCAAGTCAGGGTGTGGCGTCGTAATTGCGGCTTTTTCCTTCGTCGGTAAGATTTCCTTGGGGTAGCGGCTTAATAGTCGCGTGCTAAGGCTTGTTATCACCGTCGGCGGGCGAGATTACATGATGCTGACCCGTGAGGCTCCGAGATTTTTCGGTTTTTGGTTGCAGGTGTGCGTTTTTTGTAGGGTCGTTCTTTGAGGTCATGGTTGTTGTTGGGGGATGAGAGGAAGGGAGTCAGATCTCGAGGTTGACGTCGAGAGCTCCGCATTTTGACAATACAGCTGCGAGCGTGCTGCGAGCGACGTTTGAAGATGACCGTCGTTCGAGAGTAGAAGGAAGGTATGGGAAATGTTAATATAATGAATTTACAGAGAACATCGACTCTCAACTCGAAATTTATCATTACTCGCCCTTCCTCTCCAACTCCATCCTCTCCTCCGTCGCCTTCATCAACAAAGCATTAATCCGACTCTCAGGCAAAAGCGACACGAACCACATCGCAGACGCATGTTTCCAATGCGCACAAGTGACCGCCTCACCACATCCAACCCGCTCCAAACACCCCCGAGCACACTGCGCCGCCGAAATCGTGACAGCCGGTAAAGCAATCCTATTACTCGCCGACATGACATTACCAATGACAAAGCCGATGACGTCGACTGAACCCGGTGCGTCAGAGCGAGTGAACTCATTCCGTAAAGCAGTCGTGAACGAATGGATGAACCCCTTCGTGGCCGAATATGTAGCGAGATAGGGAATCCCGCGAGCAGCGCCCGAACCGCAATTGATGATCAGCGCTGGGCTTGACCTCTCAAGAACCGGAATCAGAGCGCGGGTTAGAAGAAGAGGAAAGCGGGCATTGAGATTAATGCATGTATCGACATGCTCACGAGGGAAATCTGCGAGTGGCGAGCACCCAGGCCGCGTAGCGTTGCCGCCGACATTGTTGATGAGAATCGTCAGCTTTCCCGGGATGGTTTTCGCTTTCGCTACGACTAAATCTTCCGGATGACCAGGCGCAGAAGCATCAGCGACGACGATTTCGATCGAGCGGTCGGGAAATCGCGCTTTAAGCTCGTTTTGAATGCGGTTCAGTTTCTCGCCGTTACGGCCGTGGAGGAGAACATTGAAGCCTTTGGTTAGCAGCTCTTCGACGAAAGCATATCCGATTCCGTCGCTGGCGCCTGTGATGAGAGCCCATGATCCGCCTTCATTTTGTTGCGTATGGAGGTAGACGTGTAAGTTTGATGAGCGAAGGAAATAGGACCATGTAAATCGCGAGAAGCGGAGGAGAGTCGAGAGGATTGTTGCTGTTCCTACGCCTGCGGCTACGAGCTGTAGAAGCTGATAGTCACGCGGGAAGCTGGCGAAGGAGAATTCCATGACGATTCAAGGCAGGCAAGGTAAATATAGGCGCAATTGTAAAGACTTGTACGCTCTTGATTGTAGGTGACGATTGCGATGTTGTGGCAGCTCGAGTAAGCAGCGTGACGCCCGACGAAGCTGCACAATATCAATGCTAAAAATAGATGTTACATGTATTAAGCGTCGACACTGAAATCGGTTTTTATCTTGTCCGTAAATAATGATCAATCTCATTCAGGTGGAGGAAGCATAAGCACATACTCCCTCTCGCTATCACCAAATGTTACAACATCAGCATCTCTAAGTTCCACAAAACGACTCGCTTCCACCTTCTTCCCATTCAGTTTCGTTCCATTAGCACTTTCTAAATCAATCAAATACGGCTTGACTTTGCTCAACTTATCTCCAAACTCATTCGTCGTCGTGATATAGCGGAATTGCACGACGGCATGCTGTTTAGAAATGCTCGGATGTTCAAGTAGCAAATCTGTAACTTGAGGATCACGACCAACAAGCCATACGCTTCTTTGGCAGATGTATAGTGTGTCAAGCAAATCTTTGCCTTTGAAGACATACATCCGCCATGCCTCTCGTGAAGATGGTTTACGCGCTTCGGGTGGCTCGTGGTATTTCAAAACTGTCGTTGTGCCAGCCACAGTGTTGGCTTCTTTGGCAAGAAGACCAGTGGGCTTGAAGTTGGGTTTTTGCTTTTCGACTGGAGGCTCTGCTCCGTCTAAAGCCTGCTCACCGCGAAAAGAGGCATCCTGTGATGGGAGAGGGGCCTTGGATCGCCGAGCTGGTGGTGGCGAGGCTTCCGAAGCACTGGAAGAATATGGACGACGTTGTCTTTTGGATGGTGGGGAGCGTGATCGTCTACTACTGTGGTGGTGCGATCGATCTCGCGACCTTGATGCATCCCTTGGCCTTCTGTCGCTCCGAGACTTATTTTTGTCGTCTTCGTCATCGTCCCGCCTCCTTGAGCGGTCGCGATGATGCCGAGATCTTCTGTGGTGGGCGCTCCCGTCGTCCCCGGAATCGTGTCGGTGCCTGTTTCGATCACTTTTTCGATCACGCGAGGAGTCACGAGTACGTCTGCTGTCACGTTTGCGATCATCGGACCGTTGATGGTCATAATCGCTGCCTCGTCGCTTCTCGACAGAGCGCGACGAAGAATCCTCCATATTATTGCTCTCCATATTGGCTACTTGCCTAAGTTGGACAAAGCTATGCTGCAGGTCAAAAGGACCTGACCGCTGTTATATTTGGTTGTCGAGCGGTGACTGCAGGTCAGACGGCAGGCTCAGGGCTGAGAACATGTAAATAGTATGCAGGTCTCGAACAGCTGAGATTTTGCGGAATATAGCGTGACCTAATTATGCAACCATGACACCCTTTTGCTCGATAAGGCGATGTATGCTCGGAAGGTTGCAAATTGGCTGTTGTAGTTGAAGTGAGCGATGTTGTGTCAGGTATCATGAGCCGAGCACCGCAGATTCTCTTTGCGTGGAGCACGGACTCCTCGATGGCAGATGAGACGAACGAGAGGTCGTCGGCGCTTAGAACCTCACTCTTCATTGGCAGCTCATTCACCAACCGACAAACGTGACAGCCAAGGCATGCAAATCCTCCCAGCACGGAGGTTGAACAGGATAACAGATTGTTTCATCGACCTCGTCGGGGCAAATGCAGACCAAAAGGCCATTCCGGCTTCATGGTGGCCCCAGTCTGCCCCTGTTCCCCAAGCGCAGTCGGACAGCTGATGCGCGCTACACCGTTTGCCGTGGAGTGACTGCTACTTGTTGTCCACCCGCTTGTGTCTCAGTAAGATTGAAGGAGATATCTCCCGCCTCCTGGCGCCTAACCGCATCCCCGGGCTCCCACGTGTAGGGTTGGTGTTTGCGGGCTATCGGTACAGGTCTCGTTTTTCCGGTGGGTCATCATCTGTGTGTCTCCGCTGAAGGTTAAGCGACATTTCTTACCCTCCCTCGCCGTTTGTGTTCTCTCTTCAAGTTGTCTTCGTTCCTAGAAAAATGCACTTGGTGAGATGTCGGCAAAGTTCTTTACTTGGACCAAAGGGGATCGTCGAAATGGAACTACGGAGTCCCTTCGCTCTAGTGGTATTGTTCCTATCCCGGCGGAATGTATCACAATCAGAGGAATGGACTACGCCCGGAATGCAAAGGTATGCTACTCCGCTTCGCCGTTCAATTCTGGACCGAAGGTCACTGATATGTCATTCCAGGGATCAACCAAAGCAGGCAGAAAACCGTTACCGCTGATGTTCGATCAGAGTCCACCAATTCCAAGTTCGAAGCATAGTAGCAGGACTACTGAGTCTATGTTACTACAAGATGCAGCTGTCCAATCAGCCACCACTCTTATGGTTGCCATGAATGACATGCTACGGTCTCCTCAGTTGTCTGCCCATCTTCAACAACGATCTTCTGGTCTAGCACCAATGCATAATCGACCTCGATCGCACACGGCACCGTCAACGCCACTTGCTGAAGCTCCTTACACAGAGATTGCAGAGCTACCCGGATCTTTGCTTACTGATCGACCATCCAAGAAGTCTTTACGCCATTCCACAGATGGCAGAGCAGGTCATCAACCGCCTCACACTTCATCCAAGACCCTTTACGGAGGAATAATAGAACGACCCCACAGTAGTCCTCAAGAGTTGACGCACAATGTGTTCAGCTGTTCGAGTCCACGTTGTGACAGTGTTACTCGCATCGCCTCCACCTATCCACCCCCTCAGCTGTCTATTGCTTCGACTCGCACTAGGCATAGCGAGGCAGCTGTCAACATTGGAACTGAGCCGCAAAAGTCCACTGAAGATTTGACGAGTAACCCCAGCAATCACTCTTCACTCTCAATCAACCATCGACCGTCGTTGGCAACAATACAGAAATGGCGCTCCAAAAGCCCTAGTATATCAGGCTCTATCGCTACATCTAATGCTGGAAGTACCACAGTTTCGGCTCCGCTTCTGTCACCGTCCTTCAATCCCAATCCCGTCCAAATGGAACATTCTTCATCCATGAACAACGAAGCCATGTTTCTAGAGCAGATATCACTCATGCGTGCATCACACGAAGCGCACTTACGCAGCCTTCGAGAGGCTCATGAGAAAGAAATAGAGTCACATCGCTCATATATCCAATTCATGGAAAGGCGCAACTCCGTGCCGAATATCCAGATGCCACCTTCGAACAAGCAGACCCTCACAATCGATACTTGCCAGATTGCCCCTCGCAACGCCGAACGTGCAAGCTTCGAAACATCTGCTACGACCCTGCAGTCTTTCGATTCATCATTAGACAACAAGAAGCGAGCCTCTCAGGAATCGATCGCGGAGATAGAATCTCTAAAACGCAAACTCAGCATCTGCCGAAAGGAACAGGTCGAGACGGCTGATATTCAACGACAGCGTGACCAATTACGCGAGTCAGCTGATCGAAGCAGTCGCAGAATCACACAGCTTAAAAACATCGTTAACAAAGCCAAAGATAACGAAAAGACGATGAAAGCATCAATTGCAGATTTGGAAGGTAGACTGGAAGTCGCCAACATGACAAAAGTTGACGTATTGGAGGGATTTCATGATGCTTGCGAGCAGACGAAAAAACTGATGGAAAAAGAAAAGGAGCTGAACAAGCAACTGGAGGAACAGCGGGCAAAGGTGATTTTTGTCAGTCCAGAGTATGCGTCTGACTCTGTTCGCACACGTCAAGCTTCTCGCGATGGACGACGAACAAGAAATACTCGCGCTATATCAGACGCCGCAATTCAATCTCAGCACGCGAGACCGGCCCTTAACCAAACAGAGGCCACAGGTGGTGAGGTTCCCACGGTTATCACGACACACTTGGCGCCTGATTTCGGAGGAGTTTCGATCACAAAGAATGAACAGGATGTTGAATTAACAGCCAAGATCGCTGAGCTCGAGAGTTCGCTCAAGAAGCAGAAAGATCTTCTTACAGCAACTCAAGCCGACTGTGAGCGCTATAACTCACTGTTGCATAGTGAGTTGCGTCGACAAAGTCGATCTCATTTTCAGCGAACGCCTGCCTTGGGACCGCAAATCGAAGCAGAAGCGAAAAAGGATGCTATAGAAAGAATACGAACAGTAATGAAATCGAACGAATCCTCGCGATCGCAAAGTACCACGAACGAAGGAGAGCAAAGCCTCCCATCGGTAGTCCAAAAACTGGAATTGGAGCTACAAGCTTGTTTGAAAGAAATTCTAATGTATAAACTCGACGTGAAAGGCTACAAAAAGGACCTTAGAAATGCTCACGCGGAAATTCAAAGACTGCGAAGCGCACAAGAAACAATCACATGCCGCCTTCATACTCCTGAAAGCCAAAAAGCCGACTGCAATGTATCACAAGGGGCCACTCGTGCCTCCCAAGAGAGACCAACAACGCCACCTAACATAGCTACAACCACAACCGACGGCAAAGGTACTCCTGACTCAGGTTTGGGAATATCCCTCCCTCATACACCTGCGGCTCGCAGCGTAACATCGGCCACTGTCGATGCACTCCTAGCAGTCTCTCCACCACTAATGCCCGAGACGATGCCCTCACCATCTCGACCCAAGACGCCTCTAGGACAGCACAAGAAGCTCCCCCGACCACCCCCAAATCCGCAAGACTCGTACAATTCTCGACCAATACAGCCTGATTCCAGCCCATCACGAGCAGTCTCTCCCAAATTACAAAGAGGCGAGACGTTGCGTTCCATCTCCGACTCGATCATTTCGTCTTATGCGCAACGCACCACGCCCGAGATAGGCTCTGCGTTTACCCACACGCCGCCCATTCAACACGCGCGACGTTCTGCAACTGCTAAATCAGTCTCTTCGGAGAGAGTCGACCGAGGGGATCTTCCCCTTTCAAAGTTCACGGCTGAAATTCTTAGGAGTGAGGCTGCTAATACTGTGAAAGCGTAAATCTGTTATTTGTGGAGTGGATAGAAGATGGAAGAGGAGTCATATTTTGGTCACGAGACCACGATGGAAAATGATATATATATCCAGTGTATTCGAGCATTATTTAAATCGATTGAGCGTCTGAACGGTCCTTTGAAATCACCTATATCGCGATCTATGGACTCACGACGCTCTCACTGCCATCCCATCTCCCCTCGTCCCCATCGCCCAAGATCCGGCCAACACCAAACACTCCTTCCATGATTTCCTCAAATACTTCAGTAGCCCAGAGTTCGCCTTCACGTGCTTTTCCTTTTCGTCCGCCACCCGGTCGTCTTCCTTTACCGCCTTCGGCAATCCAGCGCTCCTCAATAAAATCTTCATAGCTCAGTACGACTTGGTCGCGAATAGCCGCCAACAACGTCTCGCGTGTTCGTGCGTCAGGAACTGAAGCGACAAGTGCAGAGCGTAGAACAGGGACGTGCGATTCTGCAAGGCCGCGAACTGTTCGCACGGCTTTCAGGGGGTCGAACGTCTCGGTCTCGCCGGCTTTTTGAGTCTGTGCAGGAGCAGAAGCTTCATCTAAAGGTGCAGTAATGGCGCCAGCAGATTCGTTGACAAAGTCATTGATTTCTCTTCGTAGGCGGGCATCGAGCTCTGCTTTGGCGTCAAGCATATTCTCGACTACTTTCGGCAAAATGTTCCGACCTGCTACCAGCGCAGAGCCAACCAAACGAGCCCAGGATGTAGGGTTCCAAAGACTATTGCCCGCAGCGCGTAAAGCGAGGAACGGAGTTGTTACTGACGAAAAGTCGAGCTCCACATCTTGAGGGATGAATTCTATGTCAAAGGCAAGGATTTGGTGCTTCAGGTGCAGCAGGTGTGTGATGAGGAAGAGTTGTCCAGTCGCAGAAGAAGGAATCGGCGAGGCTTTGCTGGTCGCTTTTTGAGTGACAAGCGTACTCGCTGTAAGGAGGGAAGCAATCGTTGAGTGGACAATGCGATGGGCAAGATCATCAAATACGGTGCTGTTGACCAAGCGATAAATACGACGTAGTAGCCAAATCGCTTTGCGCAAAGTCGGATACCATCGCTGTGTTTTAACCACTGAAGTGCTTTTTGTGAGCACACTTTCAGTCTCGTCATTGTCTTCGGGTTCGCCTTCTGAATCTTCCGAAGCGGGAGAAGTAAGATTGGCGGCTGGATTACGAGTACCAGATAAGACAGGCCCAGTCTTCGTTCCGTTGACATCTGCTGAATTGATATGTTTGGGCCATTCGAGATCTTCAGGTTTTGGTCGATAATTTTCTATCCCGTCACGCAGCGTTGCTAGAGCGAGGAACACAAGTCTGGTCTGCACGTCTTCCAAGCATGGCTGTGCGAGACTGGCAAAGTCCAATTTTCGTCCTAAAGCCCGTTCACCTGAAGATATGGCATCTTCCTCATCATCCGAATCAATGCTCATATACCTGGACTGAATCGTTGCGCACAGCTCACAAAGGCGCTCTAGTTTCGTTTCGTGAATAATGCGAGGACGTAGATAATCATACGCGGGCTCCATCAGGCTTTCCAACAAATCATAAAGCGTCCCGTCTCTTTCAAACCATTCAAACCATAAATCATGCTCATCTAAACAAATGCCACGCATATAGCTCATGCTGGCCTTGGCGAGCCCCAAGACATCACTCTGCTGCGATGCAGCAGCTAATTCAGCCATTTTCTTACTGACAATGGGGAGAATCAGTCGACCTCGACTAGCGGAGTACGATTGATAGAGCTCACGCATCAAGCTGGCATATTCCGGCTCTCGATCAGCATCAACATCATCTGGCGTAGGAACAGCTCTCTTTTGAACTTCAATGCCGAGCTCTTTGAGTGCCGGAGCAGGGACTCGGAACTTTGCGTAGAGCAGAGCTGAGTGAGTCGAGTCTTTCAATTGTCCACCTTGAATACGCTTGCCGATCTCAGCTGCTATTTCACCCAGAGATTTTGTGAAGTGATGCCGAATCAATGTCAAACCTCGGGTAAGCAATAGACGGTAGCGACTCCGATATACTGCTGATTCCTTATGATTAGGATGTGATTCCATATAAGCCAAGCAATTATCGAGGTGTGAGAGCATCTCGGGGAAGTCGTGACTTTTAACCAAATTCGCTGCACCAGGGGCATTCAGTCGGCGAGTGATTGGTTCAAGGTAGGTATAATAGCGAGCATTTTCGTCGAGAGCATCCGCAAGGGAATCCAGACGCTGTTGCTCTGATACCAACGATTCACACTGTTGTCGAAAGGCATCTGTCTGTGCTTCGACAGCATCAAATGAGGTCGACAAACTCGCTAGCAGGGCTATTGTGCTCCTTGTGTAAGATAAAAGATTGTCGAGATGGGCGCTAGAAAGATGAAGCTGCTCGCGATATGTATCGTACTGGCCGTGGCTCTGCTCCAATAGCGTATCTTCGACATGACTGAAGTCGGAGTCAAATCGTAGCTCGACATCGACGAGTGTCTCCGCAGTCGAACCAGTGTCCAAGCTTAAACGTCTCTTCGGTTTATTCTCTTTGCCACTGTATTTGGTCACCACATCGTAGAAGTCACTGTAACTCTGAGCCCTTCTCGCCAATATCGCCTTGGGTGGTCCGTTCCATGGGCTGTCATCCTCGCTCGACTCTGCGATGGTTTCTATTACCGCTTCAGTCCTTTCCTCAGCCTAGCTTAGTAGTCAGACGCTAGAATATTGCAGCAGACGGGGGAACGAGGGCTTACGGGCTGTTGGAGAAGAGATGGACGTCGCCGCGGGAGAGGTGTTTGTTTGACCGAGAGCGGTGCAGTAAAGGTGTGCAGCCAGGCGTCATCCATGGCTCTGAATCAGTCATGAAGGCTGGTCTTCTGACACACAAGACAAGCAGATAAACCGACTTGGAACTGCCGCACGCAAGTCCCCGGCCAGACTACCCAGCTGGCAATTTGTTGTTCCCCCGTCTCTGAGAGAGCGTCGTCGGGCGCTCCCGCTGTGGATAGACTAGAATCATGACTTCAAGCCACGACTGCTTCTCCCCACGACTTAAAACCACCAGCCTACCCATACCAGTGACGGGTGACTGGCGCTTATTCGTACGACAGTCACTGGGATGGGTGCACTGTGGCTTACCAACCGGATCTTCGTCCGCCGTCTGTCATCGACGCAATGCGCCTGCAGCTGCAAGCACCAAATGAGAGCACCGCCAACGTAAACAATACCGCCAGTTGCCTCTATCCCGGTAGCTGTCTCGAAGTGTTGCGATCAATTGGTCGCTGGCTCGCTGGTCCTCCGAGCCGATGCGTCGTGGTTGTTGCAAGGTTCCTGTGGAGATCGGCCCAGATGAACGTGTAGTTGGAAAAGACCGTGCCACGGCCACCGCCTGGATCGTTTCAGAGACTATTTCCCGTGGTTCGTACTCTTTCTTACGGATTTCCATGGTCTCTCCAATCAACTGGAGATTACTCTGTGCCGTGATGACATTCTTATTTACCTCAGAATAACGTCTTTCCTACAAGCATCAGGCCGACGGTTTCTTTGACTTTGCCCTGACGCATGTCCTCGATTTCTGCGATCCAAGCCTCGTATCTGCAACACTGCATATGCACCTGCAAGCGCGGTTGGATCGATCGATATTGCTCCGCAGCACTGGTCATTCTATTGTTTCTTATCCACATGGGCTGGCAACCATGTGGCATCTACTTAGTAACGCTCGAGCTCTACTTCCGATTTGCATATATCGACCAATCATTTGTTGCCTGGAAATGAGTGGTCGTAGCCGCAAAGCCAAAGCAGCCCTGGCAACCCTGTCAACACCAATTTTCTAATCATTAGGACTCTAACATGCCTTTGAGCTGCAAGTGAAGCACCGCGCTAAGACCTATCGTTCCAAGCCAAAATGCATTAGGCTCTGCATCAGCACATGGCGCGCAATCAAGCGAGCTGGACTACGTTCAAGCAGAGCATACACATAGACAGAGCATTATGGACGTGCGTGTTCGTTCCAGGGTTGTGGACAGGGCAGACAACTCTAAGATCCGCGGGACTGTCCTCAACTACGGATAGTCAAGTTGCGCCGTACATGCATTGTAGAGCCGCGTTAATACTTCCATAGCCGTTTGATACCCTTCACGTGTGAGTATATGATGACCTTTTGCCAAGTCCTCGTCTCCTTTCCTCGCTTTGGTTTCTCAATTGGCATCGATCTTCATTATCTTTGCAGCGCTTCGAACGCTCCTTTTGTTGATCAACTT
This sequence comes from Acrodontium crateriforme, assembly GCA_033807595.1. Taxonomy (NCBI): domain Eukaryota; kingdom Fungi; phylum Ascomycota; class Dothideomycetes; order Mycosphaerellales; family Teratosphaeriaceae; genus Acrodontium; species Acrodontium crateriforme. The sequence goes on along the minus strand of CP138591.1, from coordinate 1,030,013 downwards.
GTCACGGGCGAACCTCTACAATTTTGTCATCTTTATTCTCAATTTAAGGTACGCACGGGATTTGTCAATACATTCAGCAAGCCGATGTCGCAGCATTTGCTCACAGTAAACTCTGAAAGAACATGAAGTCTCGTGGAGATGTTGGTAACAAAGGCCAAATGTTTTTCACTATCGAACATGTAAGTTTCTGCTTTACTCTTTCGGTTGCGACGAGAATCTAAATTCAACCAAAGCTTCCTCCGGACACTACCTGGCAGGACTTAAAAGATCTCATACAACGCCGTGGCGACTGGGAACAGTGGCATGGCTTACGTACAGATCGGGCACAGCAACCAAGCGGGTCATTCATCTGGTATGTTAGAATGCTGCGAAGAGACCAGACACTCGACACATGGAGTATGCATGAACGTCAGACCACATATTTGTGACCATTGCTGATTATGTTGACGCATAGATTTCTTAACCAAGACGTGTAAGTATCGTGGTCTTCGTGTTCATCTGTGGGATATCAGTACAGCCCAACCACGACTTCTGCAATGCAATTGCGAGATCACGACCATGGGGCCCAGCCTGTATAATTCCCATGCTTTCAATGTCAATGAAGTTCTTGCTTCGAAACCCGATTGGCAAACTTCAAGCGTCCAGATTCCCAACAACATGCTCAGGCCTCTTTCGGCACCAGTCTTGTCACAGCAACAGAGCATTTCGATTTACCCCATTCAAAGCCCTGGATCCTGGCACGGACCAGAACCGTCATTCGAGTTTGCGCGGCTGCCATATTTGTCGACTGCGATCATGGGATATAGCTTCAATGGAAACGGTCACTCTGTAGCTTCGTACAACCAAAACGAACCACGATATTCACCGCTAGGGCAGACCTCCTCGCGGCATGGTGTCAAGGTACCGGACCGCGGTCCGACTTACACCAGGCACTCTCCGAATGCTTTGCCAATCAATACCAGTAACGGTATCGTTCGAAAGTCCAAAACCAACGTTTTTGTGCATGGCCTACGCAGCTCTATCACGGCAAATGACGTGAGATTTCTTTTCTCGCAGGCTGGAGAAATTCTGAAATGCGAGCTACCCATGGATCGGAAAACTGGAAAGCCCAAAGGATATGCCTCTGTTCTTTTCAAGACCGAATCAGAGGCCAATAATGCCATTAGAAAATTTCACGGCTTTGATGGCGGCTATGCTCAATCCAAAATACCTGGCGGATTAACTGTTCGCTTGGACAAGACTCAGCCGGCGATCACAGACATCTCCCCGACTATCGTCAGATCGCACAAGGCTAGCACTGAGCCACGGCCAAGCTGAGTTTTCCTGTTCTTTTTGACACGTGTCAACATTTCTGAACAGTAACCCCGTCCAGTCGCTCTGGGGTCGGTGAGAAAAAGAAATCCCTGTCACACCTTGGAAGCAAAGCCCAAGCCTCATTTCCGATAACACTCGATTTTTGAAAGGACCTGGATTGTTCTCTAGGCAAGTGGCTTGGCAGGTGGAAAAATAAAGTGATATTTACTGTCCACTATACATTTCGGTTGTCCGGTTGTGTTTCAGCGCCAATCAAGTTATTGAAAAGCTTCATTAACATGTGGAAACATGAAATATATCAGATGAGGCTCGAGAGACATGTCCAAGCACGCAATACCTTCACTGCACCCATACTTAAAGTACGCGATCATCCATGCCCCGTCAAGCCTGCCTTGTATGCCTCGACCAAGTAGGCAGAAAGACGCCAAATCCGATCGTGCTCGACATGTGGTCGGCCGCTCTGACCGAGAAAGAGCCAAGTTCCAGCACGACCGGCGACAATAGAGCACATTGACAGCACGTATCCGACACCCCGCAAGGCGGAGATGTGAGTGTCGAGCCTGTCAAAGTGAACCCTCCGGTGGGTCAGTCGGACGCGGCGGCAAATAAATGGGGCATTGCTTCAGTACAACCCAACCATACTAAGAACCTATGCTGCAGTGTCCGTTCCCCGGCCAGTAGATGCACACCAAGCACCCCGGTGACCTGTACTAGCTAAGCGGCTCGAAAGGCTGCTTCTTCCATAAAACAGCAGTGCATATCGAGAACTGGTCGGCCGAGAACGACAGTGGATCAAGGCGTAAGACCTGCCACTCAAGAGGACAGGGCTGTGAATGCGATACTGTCATGATGACATTCGGCCGTAACAACAGTAAATCTAGTGACATAAAACCTCCGGGGCACAAAGGGGAATTGCAATGGGAATCTACAGGTGCCGGGCTGACGATCTGGCGACACTTTTAAAGTACTACAGCACGAGCGTCCAAATCTGGTATTATCACAATCAGAGCATAAAGAAGCACAACATGACGCTGTTGATGTGGTAAGAAATTGATGTTGGAATGTGTGATGAACAAGGTGAAGTCGTTACGTGCGTAAAGCGATCCTGAAGTTAACGCCACAATTGCCAAATGAGGTCAGTAATGCAGCTGGGACGGACATTATTACCCTCTCCGACTCAAGTTTTGTATCGTGAAACACCTCAATTCCATGGGACAACGCAGGTCTCTCATGGTCGTGCTCCATATTCCAATTGTCCGGCTCGATGGTAGCCGTTGCTCGGGCCGATGTTTTGACCGATCATGGGTTAAACGAGCATGCGCACCACGGGAGCTGACCTGCATACTCACTACCTTACAGGGAGTCACTGTAAGCACGGAATCTAGATTTTAGACAGCTTGTTACGGAATATTTTGGTTCTAACATCGTGTATTGTGATTCTGGACCTTGAGATAAAGTGCACGAGTCTAACTTCCGGATTCGGCCAGTGTCGTCACGTGCCGGAATTTTTAAGCATAGAAAGTTTAGCCTCGTAAATTCCCGGGAGCTGACCAATAAGACAACTAGTTAATGCTTAGTTGATTAACCCGGTAGCATCTATTGCATAATGGTGCTAGAAGATCGAAGACGTCACGCTGTTGACAAAAAAAGCTTTCGTCTCGGGAGCCACAAATTCCGAGAGAGGGGGTGGCCCTGGTAGCACACAGCAGAGATAGGGGTTGCTGCATTGGTCATGCATGGTCTTGCTGCGAGCGGATCGATGTAAATGCGGATTTTGTCGAGCTGTGACAGGATTAACCGAGGAGCATGAAGGAGCCTTCTGATCATCCTACCCTTCGCCTGCGCAGTTGGCTAGTGCACAGCCCTCACATCACACTCCTTACAGTGCATTAGTCTGCCAGGGTTGTTTTATGCGAGAACCATGTTATAGTTATCGACCTTGATCACACCAGCGGGTGCTGCGCATCGCGCAAAGCCCCATGTCCGGGCGTGAGGTGCAACCATCAAGTCGGGCAACTTTATATCACGTTGTTGGGCCGAAAAGCGCAATCAAACGGCAGGACTTTCCACAACTAGCTTGAATATGAATGTCTTGGCATGAAAAGTGCTTGTATTTGGTAGAAGATAGAAATATCGTTGTGTGTTGACCCGGTTGGTCTGGCCGAGTCTGCACAAGGTGGATGCCGTTCTCTCGAGTCTCCTACAATATTAACCAGGCTCGACTGGCCCCAGAAGCGTCCCGAATGAGGGATTACCAGGATTTTGCCAAAGGTAGGCGTGGGTGGTGACCACCAGTGTCTACTTGCATGAAGACAGCAGAGGGCCGATGGCCGAAATCCGACAAGAAATGGAACGTGGGCAGCATGGAGTTCGGTTTAGAGATCCCACGACCTTTGCCATCGTACAACCTGTAGGTCGGGTAGAATACTAATGCCTCGTTTGGGGTAGTGCAATTATCGGAAACCTTGCCATTGTCTATCGCCAACGCCAATCGTTGCACTCAAAGTTAGAATAACATCTGAATTCGTTGCTCAGCCCTTTGCTATGCTGCGGTTCGAACGTGGTAGTTCTCACGCCCAACGTGCTGTAAATACGAGTGATGGTCTCTTCCATACGTTCACCCGTGCACGAGATGAAATGTAATTTGGGCGACCATTCTTTCGCCAAATAGCGGACTGTCAAAGCTGTCTTGGTCTGACAGTCCTGGGAAAGGAACGGCGGATCACAAATGATACGATCAAACTTGCCCTTGAAATCTGACGGCAAACGCAACGGACTGGCGAAGTCGTAAAACACAAATTCATCTCCAAAGACTTCAAAGCGTTTATCGAACTCCATTAGACAGATGGATGGCTGGCTTGATTGTGGAACAGTGCTCAGGAGGTTGCGCAGCTGGATATACACACTGGGAGCTGATACCACAGCAATGGAGTCGCCTGGACCAGCGCCATCGAATAATTGCCGGGCAAGCTTTTGTGCCGTGTCGTCAGTGTACCAAAATTGACTCTGATTCCAGTCCTCGCCGAAAAGCTCCATGCTGAGTTGGCCACTGGCATTGCGGAAGTCACTCTCGGATTGAACTTTGAGATCTTCAAAATGCTTTGCTCGGGCATCTCGCTCGGAATTGAATTCTTCCAAGGCCTTTAAGGTGTCGGCAGGCAACTGGAGCACATCATCATCGGAGTCCATGGCCAGGCGTTATTTTCTCCTCGATATCAATTTCAGGATCGAGCGCTTGAACGAGATGCTGAGGTGAGAAAGATAACCCGAGAACGCGAGACGGCGTCGGAGTGCGCTATTCTCATTCCCCGACGAATATCAATCGTTGGAGGCAGTTTTGGCATGGAGGAATCCAGAAAAGGCGTGGAAAATGCTGGCGTGTGAAGCTGCTGCGCCACGTGGCTCGTGGTCACTCAGGCATTCAGGGTTTAACAACGGGCGCTAATAATGACCGACGGATGCCGTGTCTCCGCCTGATCTCATCATCCATCGCCACCTCGACTCACTCACACGACGACAACGACCGTCACCCCTTACCATTTCCTTTCTCTCCCAGCGATTCGCACGTATTTGTTTCCTTCCAGCTCTCTTCTTGATACGACTGGCCGCGTTCCACAACGGCCACCTCGAGCCATGAGCTCGCACCGGTACCAAGCCGTAAGCACATCCAACGACGTCTGCCTGGTCGCTACAAGACCGCTCGCACTCTCATATACCACAACCAACGCTAATAAATTCGCCCCACAGGTCACCGACCATGATACAGACGATCACGTTGCTTCACAGCCGCCAGTTCCGATCCCGAATTCGCCGCCACCCTCGTTCCGTTCGCGCGCGAGTTCCAGAAGGACATCACGAGAGAACAGCCGCGAGAATGAGGAAGCCCAGGACTTGAATGATGCCTTTGATGCGCCTTCTGATGAAGAAGACGATGATCAAAATTCGCGCGACCGGAGAAGGCTTATGCCTGACAATGACTCGCCGACAGCACGCAGCCGTGCGGCATCAGACAGTTCAACACAATCCGAAAGACCAACTGGACCACTAAGAGCCACAATCCAGATTCCTGTCTTTGAGCCGGCAGCACCAAGTGGAAGAGCAGTAGGCAGCGCGTCTGACGGCGTTTTCGCAAATATCGCTGCCAAACCACAAGCCGGAGATGATTTGGAGGAAAAGCCACCGACCTACGAGCAAGCTGCGGCCGATGCTACGCCACCATACTGGGAGACGACTGTTCTCTCCCCCTATGCCACATCCGGCGATCCCAATGACGTGTTTGTTGATGGATTACTCGTCGGTTCGATTTTCTCTTTTGTCTGGAACGCCCTCATCTCCATGTCCTTCCAACTCATCGGTTTCCTTCTCACCTATCTTCTACACACTACACACGCAGCCAAACACGGCTCTCGTGCCGGTCTTGGTATTACATTGGTGCAATATGGATTTCAAATGCGATACGCTACATCAAAAGCCTCAGACCCTGCACCGTCCGTCCCAACAGACGGTATTCCAGACGACCCGAATGGCCACAATTTCAATCCTGATGAAATTGTCGGCAGCGGGTCTACTGGAAGCAGTGGCACCCACACTGCTGATTGGCTAGCTTATGTCCTCATGATCGTTGGCTGGTTCATCTTGATTCGAGCATGTTCTGACTTCATTCGCGCACGGCGACAGGAAGCTTTGGTACGCTCAAGTCCAGATAGAGGGCTCGGCGTTGCTGTTGTTGCCGAGGGCGAACACCCTGAGAGCAGCGTTTAACGAAACGACCTTTGGCGCAATTCTTGGAATTTGGGACGGTGGAATACTTAATTGGATACGCTTCAAATATGAAGTTCGACATTTTATTTGCCGTGCATTTCGATGCAAACCTGCACTGTCAACGTTTAAAATCTGCTTCCTCGTCCTTTTAAGTGATCATTACGCATAATATATATCTATCATCCAAGGGACATTTTCTGCCTAGAGTCGGGCTTTGGTGATTGCAATTGTCAAGTCAAGTTCTCGAAGACATCTCAAGCTCAATCTGTCCTTCACGTAACGCGCAGTCTTGACAGCCAGACTAGAAACATAATTTGAATGTCACCATGTTGTGTGTTTGTCCAACGATGTCCAGCAAAGGCCCAGGGACGTGACGTCCCGGCAGGTCCGCGCTAGGAAAGCATACGACGCGAACGACGCGGGCGACGCGTTAATTGATTTTGTCCTCTAGCACCCTCACACACACTCAAACACATACAAAATGCCTCACGCATTATCGCCCAGCACTGAAAATGCGCCTTCATCGCAGCCAGATAACGAAATGGCCGATGAAATTTCCCAAGCAGAAGAGCAGGCTGTCACCGAGGCACCGGAAACAAACCTCCAGGACATGTTCGACGACGATGACGATGACGACGAGTTCACCTCGAGTGCTCCTACGAATTTGAATTCACAACCGCAGGCCTCGCTCCCAAGCTCGAAACAAGCGTTTAGTGAGCCAGATGTGCTCAGACAATATTACGCCCGCCTTCTGCCCTTTCGTCCGCTCTTCCAATGGCTCAACCATTCGCCAACTCCTCAGCCTGACTTCCAGAACCGGGAGTTTGCTTTCCAGCTACCAGGAGGAGCATACGTACGCTACCAATCATTCGCGTCTGCAGACTTGTTCCGCAAGCAATGCGTACAAATGACACCCGAGCGTTTTGAGATTGGTCCTCAATATAGCATCAACCCCCGCGATCGCAAAAGTTTGAGAAAAGCCAGTGCATTCCGACCCGTGATGAAAGAGTTGGTCTTTGATATTGACATGACGGATTACGACAATATCCGTACTTGCTGCAGTGGAGCCGCCATCTGTCCCAAGTGCTGGCGTTTCATTGTTATGGCGATCCAGGTTGTCGATGCTGCATTACGACAAGATTTTGGGTTTACCCAAATTCTATGGGTCTACTCTGGTCGTCGTGGTGCACACGCATGGGTAAGCGATAAACGAGCTCGCGAGATGGACGATGCAAAGCGCAAGGCAGTGGCCAATTACCTCGTGCTAGCCATGAGCGGTGATCAAGGCAAGAAAGCCAGCATTCGTCGACCACTCCATCCTCATCTGGACCGCAGCCTGAAAATCTTGAACCCGTATTTTCAAACCGAAGTTTTGACAGATCAAGACCCCTGGGAAACGCCCGAACAAGCCGAGAAACTGCTCTCATCACTTCCAGACAAATCCCTTCAGTCCGCTCTCCAAAAGAAATGGGATTCAATGGGGTCTCGCTCGTCAACTCAGAAATGGGCCGATATCGACACCGCAGCTGAAGCCGGCAACCTTCACTCCATGACAGCTAAGCAACTTGTCGAAGCGAAACAAGACATTCGCCTTGAATACACTTACCCACGTCTTGATGCAGAGGTTTCCAAAAAATTGAATCATTTACTCAAATCCCCGTTTGTCGTACATCCTGGCACCGGCCGCGTTTGTGTGCCTATAGATACCCGAAATCTGGATGCTTTTGATCCATTCGCCGTTCCCAAGGTCACAGATCTACTGAATGAGATCGACGAATGGGATGAGAAGAACAAAGATATGGATGAAGCGGAGAAGGCGAAAGTGCAAGACTGGCAAAAGACAAGCTTGAAAAGCTATGTTGAGTACTTCAGGGGCTACGTAACAGGTCTTCTAAAAGAAGAGACGAAAGGAAAAAGGGAGAGAGAAGAGGCAACTGCTGGAGCTGATAGTATGGAATTTTGATTTATTTCTTATTGAGATTTTTCTGCGCGGGAAACGCCTTAGCGATGTTGATATTTGCTTTAATGATAAATGATGAACAAAAAATTCTTGGCCTTGCGACTCATCTTCCAAATGTCGTTCGAGGCTAAAGATCAAATGTCGCGTCTACAATCAGCCGCAAAACTGCCAGATTACACTCAGTGGAGAACGCAAACCAGACCTGCTCCAGAACGTGTAGGCTTGTGCGGCGTCGTATTGGTTGGTTCCTGGGCGACCACGTCGGCTACTGTTCATTCGTCTGGTCTCAGGGGATGACAAAACCAATGGCGCCACCTCCGTCAGTCAGCTTAGCTTTTTGCGTCTGGTGAAAATGCTTCGCTTTACAGCTGAGAGCAAATGCGGCGATTGACATACCCTGCTAACGCCAATGTTAGTTGCACAAATGAGTTAGAATCTCACCGTACATGAGTGACACTCAATTTCAAAAACAGAATGAGCTCGATACAGCAATGTACGAGCGTAATGTACTTCCTAGAGCGGTAGAAAGCCACTATTTGATTTGCGCTCTTCATTTCGTATATGATTGGGAGCGTGTCTGAGTGGTGTGAGTTCAAGCGTGATCGTCATGCCACGCAAGAACGCATTCATAAGAGCTGAAGTTCTGCCATTAAAGAAAAAAAAAATCCTGGCCAGAATTCGTCACAGAAATAATAAAGATGTTTGCCGCACAGGTAATAAAAGCAGGCCTTGCTCTCGTTCTTTCGTTCGGTGCGGTAGAAGGTCTTGCATTGCCGCAAGCTACCCAACCATTGAATCTTACGCAACTCGCTGCTTTATTACAAGCAACAATTCAGACGGTGATTGAGAGTGTCCCTGCGAATACACCGAACATAACTTTCACTGGCCAGTACCAGATTCCTCAGCATGATCATCAACCCTTGCTTCGGGCTCAAGGCATTACTCTGAAAAGAACCAATTTTCTTTACGGCCCACCCATTGCCGGCGGCCCGGCATTTCCAACCGGTGTTATTGGTATTGAGAAGCTTGCCAATGATCTCGGTGCTTTCGGTATTGACATTACTCCCCAATTTCAAGGAGCTCTGATCGATGATACAGTGGCAGCTGCTCAATATCAACAGGTAATATGTATTTGCCATTTACGTATCAACTTCTGACTGACAGTGCATGTAGTATGATAATCTGATGACTTTGGATGATTATGTGAAGTTGTATACCAACAACTGGGTTCATGTCCTTCCCCACGGACCGGACCCAGGCGTGTTGACCAATTATACGGACGACTTGTTCTTTTCGATGGAGCGATTGTCAAATAGCCCCTACGCTGTTAAGAGACTTCGCCCGCACTATGACACTCTGTCTTTCAATATTGACGACAAAATCGCAAAGAAGATTGCTGGAAAGTCTTTGAATCAATTATTTGCGGAAGGGCGGCTTTTCTATGCTGATTACCGGGATCAAGCCGCGTTGCCTAAGAGTGCACAATATGGCGCCGCATGTGACGGCTACTTTTATATCGATAGACATTCTGGAGATTTCTTACCCCTTGCCATCCGTACCAACGTGGGCAGCAACTTGATCTATACCCGTCTGGACACGGCAAACGACTGGCTCTTAGCAAAGATTATGTTGAACGTCAACGATTTCTGGTTTAGTCAATGGAATCATCTTGCTCAAACACATGAAGTGGTTCAAATAGCATATATGGCAGCCATACGAACATTGAGCGAGGCCCACCCAGTTATGGCTATGCTTAACAGATTGATGCACGAGGTCTTTGCAATTCAGCCTGTCGCAGAGGCCATTCTTTTTCAACCGGGTGCCACCGTCGATCAACTTTTTCCATTCACGGGTCAATCTGCTCAAGACTATACAACTAAACGCTACAAGACGGGAGGTGCTGGAGCTGTCGAGTCCCAATACTTCAAATCCGAGCTTCGTGCTCGTGGTTTGATTGATTCGCCTTATGGGCCAGCTTTGAAGCACTTTCCTTTTTATGAAGATGCTTCCATCATTCATGATGCAGCAGAAAAAGCTTTACGAGCCTTTGTGGAGTCTTATTACTCGTCCGATTCTGCGGTTGCTCATGACCAAGAAATACAGGCATGGGCTAAGGAAGCTCAAGGGCCAGCAGCTGTTATTGACTTTCCTTCAATATCTTGCATTGACGACTTGGTCGGTATCCTGACACATATGGTGCGCGATCTTCCGCTATACAATGCGAACGAGTACTAATGTTTGCAGGCACATCTCGTTTCAACATCTCATCATACATCCAACACTAACGAGCTTCTTGACGTCTCTTCCGCTTTACCCTTCAGCCCGCCAGCTCTATCACAGGCTCCTCCAACATCGAAAAATATAGCTAATGTCGCTGATTACCTTCCTAAACTTGATAAAGTTCTGGCACAGTTCACCCTCGCAGCCGTCTTTGCTCGTTCTGCGATCGCTGGAACGGAAAAGACGTTGCTTCACATGTTTGATGATGCGGATATGCTCAGTCGGATGAATAGCAAGACGGCCAAAGCGGCAGCGACGTTTCAATCTGAAATGCAGGCATTCAGTGAAGAAGTACGCGGGCGTCAATTTGGGGCCGATGGCTTGAGTCAGGGTATGCCTTTTATCTGGCGGGCTTTGGATCCAAATGTCGTGCCGTACTACATTGCAACCTGAACAATGTTTTTGGCGATTTAATGGCCGTAAAGGTGTTCAACGATAGAGCTGGATCTCTAGGCATTTTGTACCGACAATTGTATACATGGAAGTCAGTGGTTTCCCTCTTCGCAGGAACTCTCTGCTGGCTTATACGGCATGCACTCATTTATCTGCAGGTTAATCAATATCAAATTTCTCAAATCCAAAATCAAGTATTCGCCTGGAGTATGGTCTTGAATCTGGGCTTTGATAGCCCCTTTATTGGAGCGGGAACAGTGTTTCTTAAGACTGACATTTGCTGATCCTATGGCTTTTGAAGATGGTCTCAAAATTCACCATTTCGTTAGGCGTAACAAGCTTTCTGGGGCTTTTGCGAAACTGGCCCGACCTGCAGATACAGATGTACAGAAGAAGTCCGGTGCGCCCCAGTCGAGTTTGAATACTACCGATCGAGATTTCTCAAATCATTGTTTTCGATGGCAAGATTTCACAGTCGTCGTAATTTGAGTGGGCATGGAAGATGCAAATGTTGGCAGTTCATACACTGCCACTCACCAGTAGTCAAAAACTCGATAACCATTGACGAGGTATCGTGAAGTGGTTTTCCGGTGGTTTCATTCAATAGCATATAGTTTTCCAACCCGGAGCCACAATATGGAATGTCTTCTTATACTCTCCAGCTTTTGAGAGCATCTTTGCTTCCTAGTGCTGCCATGTCATTGATGGCCAATTGCAAATATTGACTGATATAGCAACTCCTTGTCCATTCCATTTACTGGGATCGGCTATTATCGCTCTACAATATAAAAGGCATCTCTGTTCCGTTCAAATATCTCACATCTACCCTCCCATCATCACTACAGATCAAGAAAACGTGACATATTCGGTTCAAAACTTCGAACCCCACAGCTCTTGCACAAGCCTCTTGAACAAGACTCTTTCAAAAATGTCTCTCCGCGAACTGCTGCTCCGTCATCTTGCGGCATCGACATATGGAACTCCTCCAAAAGTTGCTACCAATCCAAGTAGCTCGACCCAGCAGATGGAGGCGCAGATGTGTCAACAGCAACAGACAAACATGGTGTACGGACCAGGAAACGGAGGTCAAGCCGCTGAATGGGAAGGGTTACAGAGAGCCCAATTAAACGCATAGATGGGTGTTTACAGATACTAAAATAACGGTGGTCGGTAGTAAGTTGATGGTTCTCACTACCGAAATTGACTGAGTTGGCTTGACGCACCTTCACTCGCACGATTCTACGCCGTTTGATGAGTTTGGCTTCATTTTGCTGATGGTTCCATAACAAACTAATCTGAATCTCATATTCGTAAAATGACCCTTGTTACGTTGTTTTATACATAACATCTGAACTTATGATTCTCAATCCACGTGCAGTCGACTTCGTCTATTGATGCCATTTACTGACGGATTGGTCAAAATCCGTGCTTACGCTACATGTGCTATCGTTTCTGTACGTCAACCAAGTGAATGACAAGTTGCATCATTGAATGCTACTTCTAGGCCGACTCATATCTCAATTTTCCATTCTTTATATAGTTCTGCTTTCCAGCTTAATCGTTCTAAATCAACTTTAGCCTCCTCCAACCAATTCCACTCGGGCCCCCTTGAATCCAACCCGCGACCCTCCAGACAACGAACAAGTTGTCTACGCGCCGCAAAATATCTCTTCATGAACTCGTGCTCCGCCGCAACTGCATGCAAGCCATGGCCGAACGCTGGGAAACTCCAGCAGCTAGGCAACCTCCTCCAAGGCCGCCGCAATACGATGGAAGAGGCGACTTTGTCGCTGATTGTCCTCCAGCTCAAATCAATTACTCAAAGCACAGCAACAAAGATGATCCACGTTTTCCAGGATCGTTCGAACGTTCCCGCTTCAACGATCGTTATGGAGCCTTTCCATACAAGTGATTGATGGTATTAAATATGCTTGGATCTAGATTTTGATTCATAGCAGGTTTAAACTTGATGAGACGGCAATGCCTCTTTTATTAATCGGTTTTTAAAGATGGTTCATGAAGTTTGTACGACATTGTTGTGTTCGCCATGGGTTTACCTCCTGTAACTGTACTGTGTCCTAGAGCTTTTGATCAATTTGAACATGATTTTCAATTCAAATAAAAACTATCGACCCGGGATTGAGATTCAATGATCTAGGCCTTTTTTGCGCTACTGAAATTCTCCTATTCTGTGACAAAAATGTGGAATGTACATTTAATCTCATACTTTCAAACATGGACTTGTTCCGGATCATCAAGCTGTGCTTTGTTATAGCGGATTGGTTGAAGAGAATACAGGGGTTGATTAGAATCAAATTAAGAGTAGATACTGTATAATATACAAGCGTATGCTCTGTCAAGGCGAAGAAGCGCACAAGATGCCCTGGTAGCGCCTTTTTCCACGTGATCTTCAAGCAGTGAATGAAGTCCGAACAACCAAAAGCACAGGACTACCAATAAAGCATGAGACTTTTCAGCTCTCTTCAGTACTAAACCATCTTTCTACATCAACTCATCCCAGCTATTCTGCTCCGATAAAGTCAACTCAGACTACCCTTGCAAGACCACAACGCAAATACATGAACCACCCAACGCAACGAAATGGAAAAAATGCCCAAAACCACCAAATTCTGGAAGTCACGCAAAGACACAGCCCCTCCTCCTCGCGAACCAACTCCCAAACCCACCGAACCACCCAGAGAGGCACCAAAAAGGCCCAGAAGAGTCGATTACGACCCCAAAGATCCTTTTATCACACAGCCCCCAAACGATGGAAAACCATATGAAGGGGATCGATCTTCGGGGCTTTTTTAAGGCGAGGTTTTCGGGATTAATGGCCCTTTTTGGGGCTTGATTCGAGCTCTACGCTGCTTGAGAGTGGATAATGTCCTCTCAACTACGCATGGCCGCTCTTAGAACTGGTGTTCACCTTTGGGCATCTTCTATAGTCATGCGACAGGATTCATAAACTCTTATAATTCCCAAAAACCTCCCACTCACGCACAAGTCACATTTCTCAATAGACAAGTTTTCTTCAAACGGTTACAGTACATGAGTTATATCTCAAACTTTTGTACTTTCCATACTTTTCATACTTTGCATATTGCGAGGTAGAGAAGGTACCTTTACGCTGGACTTTGATCGAATCTGGACTTTGATCGAATTTCAACTGGAGCAGTCTTCAAAAAATTCAACAAAATCTAACGAACCAACTTAATCCTCACTTCATCCGAAGTTCCGAACTTGACGAAACTCAACCAAACTCAGCGAAACTTGAACGAAACTTCCAACGAAATAGATCTGATACATGGAATCATAGATTCGTTCTGAACACAAGATTAAAATATCCAAGTAACTAAAATATCAAAGTGGCAATTAACTTAACGCGAGTAACGGAAGAGTTTTGACCAAAGAGTTTTAACCGAAGCCTTTTGACCAAAGAATTTTGACCGAAGACTTTTGACGAGAGAGTTTTGAGAAAAGTGTTTTGACTGAGCAGTTTTTACCGAAGAGTTGTGACAGAAGAGAGAAAGAAAAAAAGAGGTGTTTTGTACAAAAAGGAAGAAGAGGGGAAATGAGCGGTGTTCTTTCTAACAAAGGGGAATAGGAGAAAAGGAGCCGTCAAATTCGTCTGTTGATTGTTTTACTCTTTCATTTACTTACGATGTCATTTACTTTCAAAGTCGTTCATTTCCGAAAGTCATTCCTTATGATGTCATTTACTTACGGAGGTCATTCATTTACGAAAATCATCCACTTACAAAACTCATTCCCTTAAAAAGTCATTTACTTACAATACGTAAAAGCAGCTCAGATACTCAGCCAGCAAAGTTATAAACCAGAAACATAATAATCTTCACCACACTTTTCACACACCTATTTCGAGAAAATTGATGACAATGGAAGAATGGAAGAATAATGGGGTACAGCGATGATGATAAAGTGACTAAATCACATATCTAGACCTACATATACGAACAAGCCACGTCCATCATCAGCCGCAATTCCGCAACTCCGTGAGTCTGTTGAGTCTAAAGGCTGCGTACGGAAACCACTGAGCAAATTCATTTCGGGATAAATGATTCATGAACATCGTCAAGATACCTGCATGAAAGAAGCGAAGTGATTGAAATTATACTTCGCCACGTTGAGCATGGATTCTCTCCGTCTTGCTAATGGTTGAAGCAGCGCGCTGAGCGACTTCAGGGTCCATGGTGTCGACGGTTTCAAAGTCTTCATCGTTGTGGTTTTCGGTGGTTTGGTTGGTGGACAGGACGTATTCTTCCTTGTCAATGTGCTTGAACATGAACCACTGGATACTTGTTAGGGAGAGGTCGAGATTGAGGGTTGAGTGGTTGGACTTACGAAGAGAACGGTGACAATGGCGCCAACGATGGCTGGACCGCCGAAATCCCAAACGAGGTAGGGATCAACAATGGCAGCGGTGGTGGCCAAGTTGATAATGTAAGCGAAGCCGGTGTTCAAAAGGTTAATGGCAGATACCAAACCTCTCATGTTAATTGGAGCACGCGAGTAAGCAATACCGTAGGCTGAAGATGTGTTAGCGTGGTAAACTGCTTGGATGAATGAAATGCATACCTGGAACGTTGATGAAAAGCTCAGAGAAACCACCAAGCGCGTACGGTATAGCCTCCCACCAAAGCGAGATGGGTGAAACGAGACCATTGTCAACACAGTATGGGTCGGTAGTGGCGTAGTTACCGCAAGGGTTGGTTTGGTACATCTTGTGGCACAGAATGGCGTAGCCAACACCAGCAAGGGTGCTGAGAGCGAAGCCGGTGGTGATACGGGCGACGGGACCGTAATGAATCTTGCGCTTGCGAAGGAAAGGATACAATACGTACTAGAAATCGATGGTCAATGACATGCGCTGAGATGCGTGGAGGTATGAGCTTACGTTGAGAATTGGGCCCATGACGATAATGCTCAATGAGTTAAAGTTACCGATAACATCGTTGGGTACACCGTTGCCGCGAAGTCCAGTGCTCAAAAAGTTGGCAGAGCTTCCGATACTGTTGTGATTCCTCTGTTAGTAGTGTTTTATGGACTCAACCAAGTGCGCAAGCTTACCCGTTGTCGTTCCAGTATTGCACTGGGAAGAAGGAGAACATTCCAGTAGCTTGCATAGTACGCTTGACATCCTCGACGAACTGGTCGTTGTAGCGAGTCTCGGGTTTTCCACCTCGGGCAGCAATGACAGAAGGCTTCGCGGGCTCCCACCATCCGTGACGACCAATTCGGAAGATACCACCTCCGGCCATACATTTGCCAATGACACGGCAAGCGTTGGGCAGATCAGATCCACCTGGCTTGTGGAGTACGAGTCTTGGCTTGAGCCATACCAACAAGAATGGCAGAGGAAGGTAGAGGATGAGAGGAAGCAAGAAAGCAAGCCACCATCCGATCAATCTTGCACAGTAGGTGGTTGCAGTAGACATGAAGGCACCAATGTTGATCAAGAGGTAAAACCACAGCATAACACGCTCTGTGCTGTGCTCAGGATCTTCGATAACTCTCTCACCAGTCTTGAGAACAATGACTCTTGGAACGTGGCTCTTCATTTGATCGAGAAGAATGGGTGTAACATTGGGCTTGAACATGGCTAAATCGGGGGGTTAGCGACGAGAGGAAGTGGGGACGTTGCGGTTGAATGAAACCTACCAGCACCGATGGCGAGAATGTAGACACCAATGAAGAAAGGAATCTTCGCAGTGTCGTTGTCGATGAGAGTTTTCGCTCCACCGGCCACAATGAGGATGTGTCCAATACCACACATGATGATACCCCAGAAAATCAAAGGGTAACGTCCGAATTTGGAATCTGCAAGATAACCAAAGAACAGAGGCAAGCAGTAGGCCAGAAGGGAGAAGGATTGCGAAGTTGCGTTGGCGACTTGCTCACCAAGGCCCAAGGCACCTTGGGTAGACTGGCTGCCAGCTGCCGGAGCTCCGTAACCGTTTCCGCCCGTTGGAAGGGGTCGATTAATGTAGTTGGTCCAGATCTGGGCGCAACCTGGAGGCGTTTTAGCGAGAATGGTCATGAATAGATAATAGGGAGAGAAATACCATAGTAGGAGGCACGTTCGCAGAACTCGACGGCACAGAGGAGGTATGCAACAGCTGGGACGGAACCAGGGACTCGACGCAGCACCTCAAGCTCCTCATCGGTGGGTTTGCCTTCATACTCGGTGTTCAAGATGGCGATATCGCGGTGTTTACCATGTGCCACGATGGAACCGAGTCGGACTTCCTTTTCGCCGCCAGGAACTGGTTGCTTTTCGCTGTAAGGAGCCATCTCTTTCTCGTTGGGTGGCGACCCGCTGCTGTCGCGCTGGTGGATCTTGTCCGCTTGAGGAATGTTAGCGATGGGGTAGTATAGGTAGAGAAGGGCGAGACATGGCAGCCAAGGACGTACCCATCGTTGTTCGCTTTCACTTCGCGTGGCAATTGAAAGCGAGAGAGGGATGGGGGAAAGAGAAAGTAGCCAAGTTACGCCTCTCTTGTACCTCACATGCATTCGAGGATCCCCGCTTTGATAACAGCCGCTCAAGCGTCTCATGGCACGCCACCAACAACTCGAAGCCAATCAGGCCGAGACGTCTCAGGGTCTAGATAGGTGCAGTGTTCTAGATAAGTTCTACCGGCCGGCGCAGCTGCCGTCTTCAGCGTAGCGTTATCGACCTGATGGTGTGGCGTGCTGGCCGGGTCGGTCATTGCGAGGATTGCTATTGCTCAGTTGCTCGTTGAGCCCCGACGACGACCGACCACACTACTGCTGCTACTGATGCTACTGCTGCTGCTACTGCTGCTACTGATGCTACTACTGCTGCTGCTGCTGCTACTGCTGCTGCTACTACTCAAAATATGCCGACCACACAACGTGGCTCGTGGGTCCAGCGTGGCCAGGCGCAAAGCTACCTGCGGACAAGAATCATACGGCAGATAACCAAGTCAACTCAACCCACCGTCCCAGCCAGAGATAACCAACCCCGTATCCCAGCGTGAGTGTCGCGTGTGTCATTGCAGCGATGCTGGACGGCGCCCGTCGCCAAGAGCGCGCCAGGGCTTGGCAACTATCCTTCGCTGGTCTTGATGGACTCCGGCCAGCACCGATCCAGTCACGAGCGGGCGGACGCGCCAATCACGGGCGGCGAGTGTCGTTCTGTGCAGCCTCGAGTAGAGTTAGTAGTAGCGCATAGATTGAGTGAGCTGCAAGCTGCCGTGGCCCTGATGCAACCAGCTGCACCCAGCTGCAACCTGGCGGCGCCATGGGCTTATCGATAGTAACGGCAGGTCTTGGCTGCAGGCCGTGTGCCCGGCGTATCGGCGCAGCTTCGGGTTAAGAATGCCAGCGCCACCGTCGAGCTGCCGGAGAAAAAAAGTCCCAAATAACAGACAAAGACAACAAACGCAACCAACCGGCCGACCAGGTGAAGTCGAATGTTGCTCCCTTAGTCAATGCGACGGCGGAGATGCTAGTGCACGATGGATCCTACGTGGACGCAGCGAGGCCTCCGCAATGGCACTATAACTATACGATCCACCGCGAAGGGAGCTGGCCGTGGCTAGACGAGGCTTATGAGGTAACAGGAACTGCCCTTTGGACGCCTGCCCGATTCGGCCCCCGGCCGACGCCACGACGGAGCGCAATTTGGCGGCTCAGCTCCTTTCATCTCCTTCCTGTCTTGTCCTGTCCTGTCCTGTCCTGTCCTATTCTATCCTATCCTATCCTATCCTATCCTCTTGGCTCGTGTCATCACTTCGTATCTTCTCTAGTAGTCTAGTCTCTACCACTTCTTCTCTCCCATCAATCGTCTTGGAAGCACTACTCTACGGCCTCTTCTTCGTCGACATGGAAGTATGGTGGCGACACAACTCGCCAACGTCAACATTCTGTTAATTTATCTATACTTGGGATCGGTACCTTGCATGCAATGTATGCCAAATGTTGTCTGTCTGTCTGTCTATACTCCAAATGACATGGCTGCCGCGCGCCCACGTTGCAAGCCTCTTTTTTTAAATCCATTCCTTCATGCTTGCCATCTTTGTTCCTTTGCGTCGTCACCATGGACTGCGTCGTCACCATCGTCGCCATCATTCACCGATTGACGTGCATGTCCTTTTGCCATGCGTAATCTTTGCCCCACCTCACTCGCCGCTTGGACTAACCGTGAGCTTGTTTACAAGCTCGGTCCGTGCCGGCATTGACCCTATCACTATGTATGTAAGTTAGTTATCAAGCGCTCTAAATCCTTCCTCAATAACGGCATCCAATTGTGCGTCGGCAGATGTAATCATCATACAAAAGTCACGCAAACATCGCACTGCCCTGTCGTGAAGCTTCATTCGTGGTGTCGCCCATCAGCAGCATTATACTGGCAGCGGTGGTGGGAGTTCCCCTGACCTGACACTACTACCGCCCAAACCCATCACGATCCTCTCGCTGATACTCAGGCCTGCCTACGAGACATTCCAGTAAGTTATGCTGCGAATGACGATCAGTGAATTTCCGTGAATTGTCGCGAATTATATCGATTGTGGCACCGACTCGAATAATAGCTTTGATTTCTTGGAGACAATATTTTACTCGTGGTGTGGTGATTCTTACCCTTCAGGATTGATCTCAACGCGCCAGTCTTCTTCAGGCTATGGATGTGATACTATCAGTCCTCGCAAGTGGATTGACGTTGCAGCTCTGTTTGGCAGTCAAAAGACCCCCTCTGTGGTCTAGTGGAATGGTGGTCTACATGTACTTTGAAAAAGCCAACGATGTTGGTAAGCACTGAGGAACTCGATTTGCTAAATTCGATACTAATACAAACAACAAGTCTCGTCACTTTCCAACACGACGGAGCCGTCAAACTAAACAACGAATTCAAACATGTCAGCAGCGCCATACCCTCCATTCTCCCCCTCTAGCACAGCTATGAAAGCATGTAACCCACCCAACACCCCAGCTACCTACCCAATTGACTCCACCATCTATTTAGACAGCAATAATCCCCCTCCCCTCAACTCCAAGCAGAGAATCATGTTCCCGCCTTCCAATCCCTAACGTCCCATCGTCTCCTCCACCCACGAAGCCGACTATAGCGCTCTATTCAACTACATCTACTCCACCAACTCCTCCGCCTGCACCGCCTCCACCGACATAGCCGGAAACACTACATCAGACTCCTACGGCCCCTTGAGCTCCTACGCCCCTTAAGCCCATGTATCTCCTGTATCTCCAAAGAGAAATCAAGCTTCGTTTTCGACCAGTCTTGTACTCATCTGAAGAAATCTGGCTCCGTATGTGATTTTTACGGTGTGTCGATTCTTCAGATTGTTGTGTCAGCTGCTGTGTATGTACAGGGAAGTTGTTGTGTAAGCTGCTGTCTAAGCTGCTGTGTAAGTTGTTCTTGGTTGTGCTTGGCTGCTAGAGCTTTTATTACTGGTATTACGGTGATAGCGGTTGGAGCGGTGGTAGTAGTGCCGGCGGTGATAGTGCTGGTGGTAATAGTGCTGCGTCGTCGAGTAGTGCTGCGGCGTTTTTTCATGTGCGTTTTGTCGAATATGCTTTCCTCCCAGTTGCTTTTGACGCGGATAATTAGAACACATCGCTAAAATGTTGCTCCTTAGCACTTACATGCCTTTTCTTACCACTTACATGTCGCTTCTCATCAACTAAAATAACGCTTCTTATCTAGTTTATATCGACCTTGCACTTGAATTTGCACTCCAACTTCATCTAAGCCATAGCTAGACTTGACTACAGCGTGCTCGCTTCGCGTAAGAAGTAAGACTGCGTATTGACGAGGAAGCCTCGCTAGCAAAGATCGAGCTACTCACAGCATACATCGGAGTAGTTTTCAAGAGCGAATATCATGCAAGACAGATTAACCGAATGGATGAAATGGCTTAAATTGGCTTGTGACTATTCGGTCGGGGGATGTTTTTGTTTGCTGCTGCTGCTGTGCGACGCTGTAGGCTCATTTGGCCGGGCTTGTGTGGCTGGGCTTTCGAATGATGTTTGCTTGCGTGAGGTTGTGCCGGTTAAGTTCCGAGACTTTTAATGTCAGAGTTTGAATTGGTTATAAATGGCATAGTAGTAGAAACGACATCTGTACGAGGAATTCCATCTCTACATCTCGTCTAAAGTCACACAGTAAATACATACATTACACGCCTGCATCGGACAATCTTCTAGAAGCATACCATACAGCAGGGGTCCGAAATCACATGTTTCAGTCCCCCCTATAATATTAGTCTATATACGGGGTGCGGGATAAAAGCCCACGAATTCCGGCCAACGGCAGCAGCGGCTTTTGCTGAGCCGAGCTCGTGTAGACTACGGCTTTCGCTGCCCCCAAGAAAACCACGCTGGGAAAGATCCACACACACATGCTTGAACCGGGTTTCAAATGTAACACTTTGCAAGACTTTTCTTCCGTTTCGAAATTCCCATTGTATCATGTTTTATCATAATTGGCTTTAGTCCTTTTGTTTTTGTCTCGAGGCTCCAGAACATTTCTCGAGGTTTCGGATATTTCTCGAGACTTCAGATATTTTCCCAATGGCCGTGTCACGAGGTTCAGTCGAGCTTACGGTGCTTCCAATGCCGGAAAATGCCTTTCAACCCTTTGCGCGTCGGCCGTCGGTGCAGTCGGGTATCAGTAGCATTGAGAATACGACGACGCAGAAGATTGTGACGCAGCATGATGCTTCGACGACGACTTCGCTGCAGCCTTTACAGCGCGTGGATTCGGCTGCTACGGTTGTCACGTCGAAAACGCAGACGGGGTTCGTCATCGTGTCCGTCACGCTCATTACGGGAATCAGCACGCTCCTCAATGGCCTCACGACGGTGGCGTTACCGACCATCGCAGCCGAGCTCAAAATCCCACATGGTCTTCTTCTCTGGCCGACGTCGATCCAGGCGCTGACGAGCGGTTGTACGCTGTTGATTTCGGGCTCGATTGCCGATGCGCTGGGCGCGCGGTTCATGTATCTCGTCGGCTGCGTGCTTCAAGGCAGTTTCATCCTTGGCTGTGGCCTTGCGAGGACAAGTACGGAGATTATTCTGTTCCGGGGTCTTTCGGGTATCGCTTTGTCGTTTTGTTTGCCCAGTGCCGTCAGCATTATCACGAGTACGCTGGTGGGCAAAACGAGGAATATGGGCTTTGCTTGTATGGGTGGTGGTCAACCCATTGGGTTTAGTATTGGATTGGCGCTAGGTGGTGTTCTCACCGATTCCATTGGCTGGCGTTGGGGGTTTTACATCTCAGCCATGTTGAATGTGGTTGTATTGGTTGTGGCAATATGGGCCTTGCCTAAATCGATCGACAATCCAATGGCTGGTGATGCGACAAAAGGAACTTGGGCGTCAAAGCTGGAACAGCTCAGGACGGAAATTGACTGGGTTGGTGCCCTTCTTGCAAGCACTTCCCTTGCGATGCTCTCTTTCGTTTTTGCGGCCATTACTGGAACCACAAAGGAGATTGCACGCCCATACAGCATAGCCTTGCTCATCACAGCTATCGCCCTTGTGCCCGCTTTCATTTTCTGGGTTGGACGACAAGAACGTCTCGGTCGACCGGCTATCATTCCCAACTCTCTCTGGCGCAACAAAACATTCACGACCATCTGTCTAGCAGTTTTTTTGACCTGGGGCTCGTTCAATGCCTTGGAGACGGTGCTTACTTTCTACTTTCAAAAAGTCCAGAACCTCAGCGCTACACAGACGAGTTTGCGTTTCTTGCCTGCGCCTATATCCGGTGCTATCTCTAACATTGCCATGGGGTTGATTGTACATCGTGTGAGCGCGAACTATTTGACTGTTGGTGGCTGCATGATGTCGTCTATCGCTCCTCTGATCATGGTGTTTGCCACCCCCACGTCGAGCTATTGGACTTCAGGTATATTGCGCCTTGACATCCACTTGTCACAGATACTAATTGATGATAAACAGGATTTCTGGCCAATATTTTCAACCCAAATGGCGCCGACTCGCTTTTCACCGTGTCCAACCTGCTAATCACCTCGGTCTTCCCTTCCAAGACGCAGGCACTCGCTGGTGGGGTATTCAACACTGTTTCCCAAATCGGCAAGTCGTTCGGTTTGGCTCTCGTCGCGGCCATTGCTGCCAGCGTCACAGCCAAAAGTCAAATTGAAGACAAACAAAGTCCAGAGGCATTACTCGAAGGCTACAGAGCGACTTTCTGGTATTGTTTTGCTACAGTGGTGGTGACGGTGATTATTTGTTTCTGGGGTCTTCGCAGAATCGGCACGGTCGGACATAAACGTGATTGATTCGAGACTGGCTCATGCGCACGATTGATAAATAGATGGATGGATGTACATGTATGAATTTTTTCTCCCGAAATCCTTGACATTGTTGTTCTTTTCCCCGATCCGGCTGACGGGTAAAGGAGTAGCTGGGGAGACGATGTTCAGGGTCAAGCCAGCGTGCGTGCGCGAGTGTGGCTAACTAGTCTCCACTGGTCTGGTCTGCTCTCAGCGACGAACACGTGCCGCGGGGCTTTCCCTCAGATGACGGTGAGGCGGAGTAGAGAGTTCTTTGTTGGTCTGAGAAAACACACAAGCACAGCCAGGCGGCCTCGTTTGGCGCGTTTGCAGGCTATTTCCGGCCTCATTTGACGCTGTGAACTGTGAATGTCTCTCTCTTTTGCCTTGTCTGACACAAATTCTTTGCTGGGCGTAGTCGTGTCTCTCACCAAACGTGGATGTGGATGTGGCTGTGGCTGTTGTCGTTGATGTTCAACGGTGAGGCTGGGGGAAAGAGAGAAGCAGAGAGGGAGAAAGAGGCCATGTGCGCTTGAACCCTGTCGGCCGCGAAACCTCGCTGGGTTTAGAGACAAAGCTCCACTCACTCACTGTGTCGGCTGCTGCCTCGTTGTTACTTACACACAGAGTCACCTTCCGACTGACGAGTTGACTCTTGTTCTGGTTTTGTGCCATGTTTGTCTAAACTTGTTCGTTCGTCGTCGTTTTCTTTTCTCTCTGCTGCGACTTGGTCCTCGTCTGCAACTCAGCTCTCATCTGCGACTCGGTTCTCGTCGCCATGGCTTACCACCATTCAGCCGTGGCCGCTACCTTTGTCCCCGGCGGTTTCGACGACGACTACTACATGCCGCCTGCTGCTCCCGAGCTAATCTCCCCCGAACCGCAGAGATTCAATCCAGAAATGCCCCAGCAGATCCAGCATGGTCTGCAGCACATGAGTCTAAACGCGACTGTCCATCCAATGGGCTCATCGCCCCTCCAATCACCGACCCATCCTCCCGCTTCGGACAACGATGTTCCCAACTTTTCGCCCTTTCCCAAGCTCGCGAACCGTCCTCCTGGCGTGCCTCAGTCTGACGAAGAGCTCGAAGCGACGCTTGAGAATGCCCGCGCTCATGTTCTCAACTCCAACGATCCTGAAATGCAACTGGCCTGGGCGGCTGATGCCTTGATGTATGTCGGCGTTTGTGCCGATGAGGAGGAGCGTTTGGTTGCCGCGAATTCAAAGGCTGCTCGTCCTTCGACTCCTCGTATTGAACATCAACTCAAAAGCGATGCGATGAGTGTTGTCGCGTTCCTTGCCGATCAACATCATCCCAGAGCAGAGTTCCTCAAAGGCATGTGGCTCGAATGGGGCCGCTTTGGACAACGTGAAGATAAGAAAGAGGCGTTTAGATGCTACTCGCGAGCAGCAGATCGAGGGTTTGCGCGAGCCGAATACCGTATTGGCATGCTTTACGAGTCGTATAATGATCCGATCAAAGCTTTGCGCCATTACAATCGTGGCGTAGAAGCTGGAGATGCCGCCTCGTGTTATCGGCTGGGCATGATGACGCTGCGGGGTCAACATGGTCAACAGCAAGATTACCGAAAAGCTTTGGAGCTCATTCAGCAGAGTGCAGACAAGGCGGATGAGAATGCTGCGCAGGGCGCATATGTCTACGGCATGTTGCTTGCCCGCCAACTCCCGCAAATCGAAGTGCCTGAATCTATTCTTCCATCGGATGAACGAAGTGCCAGGACATATATTGAGAAAGCAGCCTTCCACCGATTTGCCAAAGCACAGCTCAAGATGGGCTCCGCCTATGAGCTAGGTGGTCTTGGTTGTGAATTCAACCCAGCCTTGTCGGTTCATTACAATGCTCTAGCGGCCAAGCAAGGTGAAAGCGAAGCCGAAATGGCCTTGAGCAAATGGTTCCTTGTCGGCTCTGAGGGTTTGTTTCCCAAAAACGAAGAACTTGCTTACGTATATGCTGAAAGAGCGGCTCATGGAGGCCTGGCCATTGGCGAATTCGCATTGGGTTATTTCTTTGAGATTGGCGTCCATGTTCCTGTGAACATTGACAAAGCTCAAGAGTGGTATAAAAAGGCCGCTCAGCATGGAAACAAAGACGCGTCGGCGAGAATCGAGGCTTTGGCTAATAAACAAGTCCTGAATAAGAAGGACCATGAGAATGTAGCCATCTCTCGGATCAAGTCTCAATATGGTTCGGTGCACGGCGGCAGACCAGAGCGATTTCAGCAACGTCAGCCCCAGAATGGAAACAGATTGGAGACCATCACACAGTACAGTCCGGTATCACCAACTGTGTACTCTCCCGAGTCATCCTATTCGCCATCAATCGTAACAGCATACGGTGTCGTATCTCCACAATCAGCTACTAGTGCTTATTCTACGGCTCCAGATGTCCGAAACAGCGCTGTTCCCGCTAGAGGTACAACGCCATATCCTATGGATGACCCTCCACATGTGGTCGCGCCGCTGAACGCAAATCGACCGACTAGTGTTGCTCCGTATCCTCTCGAAGATAGGCCTTCTAGCACACCAGTTCCAAACCCTAATAGCTATCAGAGCCGACCGCCTCCTCGTCTCGGTCCAACTGGAGGTTTTTTCAATCCAGCAGGTGCCGGTCCGCCATCCAATGGTCCTGCACGTCCAACTTCGGCATTCCAGCTAAACCCAGAGTTGAGAAACAATGGATTCCAACAACCTCTCCAAACCGCCCCTCTTCCAAACCGACCTTCTACCGTCCAACCTCAAGCTCCACCACAACAATACAACCATGGCGGTCCAGGTGGTCCACAAGGCGGCTACAACTCCAATTTCCGCCCAACTCTCAACCAAGGCGGGCGTATCGCCAGCGGACCAGCCGGTATGCAGAACTGGTCTGGCCATCCTCCTCCACAACAACAACAACAACAGCAACATCCACGCCCAGGAGGACCACAAGACATTGGCTTCGCCGCTCCAATCGATACTCATCGGCCTGCATACGCTTCATCCCCCGCCCAAGCGCCACAGAAACAATACGGTCCACGCCCAATCCCCAACTCCAACCTTGACTCAACCAACTCTCAACGACCGACCTCACACCCGAACCCGCAGTCATCAAAACCTAAACCTAAACCTCTACCTCCTAACCCCACAAACGTACCCGCATCGACAAACGCACCCACATCTGCATCCGCGCCTCCAAGCGCAAACTCTTCATCTACAACGAACAAACCTTCGACTCCTGCTTCGACGCCTCTGCCGCAAAAAGGACCAAAGACGTTTGAGGAAATGGGTGTTCCTGCTAGTAAAAAGGAGAGCGAATGCGTATGTCTTTTTTCCCTCTCCTTTCGCTTCTTTCCCCTTCTTCCTTTTTCCCTTTTCTTTCCATTTGCCCCCTTTTCTATTCCCTTGTTTTCCTATTCTGCTCTGTTCTTTCCCTTTTGTCCCCCTTCCTTTCCTTTTTCTTTCACTTTCCTTCCCCTCTTCGTCTTTCGTTCCCTTTTTAGCCATGCATCATCGGAATTTCCACACGAGAGAATAATGACTAACTCTTTTCCCATCTAGACAATCATGTAAAGCGGTGCCTTTTACAAACCGTACAGTTTCTACTTTACCAGTACCATTTTGATCCTGATCATATATGATCTTGTAAAGAGCACAAATTTTTTTTATTTTTGCATAGCGTTGGTGTTCTTTAAAAATCTCGCATTTGTACATTTGATTTCACACAAATGGGCAAGGAATTTTGGAGGAGTGGAAGAGAGAGAGAGAGGTACCCCTAGTTGAATTCCATCATTCACTTTTTAGAATGATGAAAGAATTAACAAGCGGGAAAGCGACGATGATAATCTTTTCTTGATATACCCTACATATTATGCATTTACATATTTAATTTCTTTTCAAAAATGTTCATCTCCAATCAATCACTCGTCGTGATGAAATCATACTCTAGTAGAGTATGCATTGTAGTGAATCAATGTCTGTGTCTCACATTCCCGAAACAGACAACATCAGTGTCACCTGTCACAGAGTCCACTTTCTCTCGTACCATTGAATCAGACACCAGAGTAGACAGAGTCGGAAAGCCAATCATCTCGTACACGTTCCGGACGACCGACACGAGAGCGCGCACTCAGCGATCTGATGAGATCGCTTCCTCTGGCGATCAAGTGTCGCAACTTCTCTCCGATCCGCTTGATACGGAATTCAGCCTTGCCCATACCCACGCCATCGTAATTTTGAGCCGAGCTAGGAGCTGCAAGGCATTCGGCAGCCATGGAACCAGCGTCATAGCCCGTTTCTTCTTCCAATGTGCGGTCAACTGCACCCTCAATGCGCACACTGCGATTTTTGTGGCTGTTGTTATGATTCTTGAGTCCGGTGAGTCGCATGCGGAACAATGAGTTACGCTGTCGTTCCGAGCTGTCATCCGAGAAGAAGGAGCGTACTTCGTCCAGGTTAAAGGCGGCAGGTGGCGTCAGACTAGACGTCGGATACCTCTCTCCAACTTTGTGAGGCAAGATTTCTTGAGATCGAACAGCAGGAGACGTGAGCTTTCGAGGAGTACCACTTTTGTCCGAACGATGAACAAGGCCAATCTTGCGAGAGAGTGAGCCTATGATAGACCTCGTCGAGAGCTTTCTCGTGTGAGTCTTGACACCGGTGGCTTGTTCTGTCGTAATGGAAGAGCAGTCAAGATTCGTTGTAATGGAGCCAATATCAATGCCGCGAGTATCATCAAACGAGGTGGTGATATCCAGCGATTTGGTGCGACGCCCATGAAGAGTCTGACTATTGAGTGAATCGCGCGTCGCATTCCCAGACGAAATGGTCAAATCCATGGCAATATTTGTGCCAGACCACGGGTAATTCTCATCTTGATTCCACGGCCTGGTGCTGGCGCCGGAAAGCATGAGAGCTTGCTTCATTCCTCGAGCGATTGGATTGGATTCAGGTGGAAGCATTTGGAGCACCTCTTCTTCTGTCATGGGAGACTTCTGACGTAAATGTGCCTCTGCTGGTCTTTTGGGAAGCTGTCCCAGTTCCGATGGCGCAGATACGGAACCAGAAAGGTGCGATTGTCTTCCATCTGATGAATTGGTCGCTGACATCTTGTCCACTGAAGTCGAACCCGGAAGCGCAGGCAGGTCTTTGTTGACACTGAAAATAGTCTCAGCTGTTGGGGCAACAGAGTCATGAGTGCCATACTGGACAATTTCTTCAGCTCGTTCAGCCAAAGTACGAAAGCCAGCAGAGGTCCGAGTGGACAAGACAGTCTCAGGACGTTGACCACCACGACCGAGGTGTTGAATATCTTCAATAGTGGTAGCAACTTCTTCATCATTGGCCAAAACGCTGTCCAAATGCAGGTCCTTCAAGCAAGGTAGAAGCTCTGTAAGACGAGTAGAGAGACCATTGACCGATGGAATAGAAAGCCGATTGATCTGCGTGGCGACATTGAGTAGATCCTCCGGCGAAAGGGCTCGTGATACAGAGCGCATACTCTCAACTTTCGACTTCTGCGACTTGGCAGCAAGCGAAGGTGGCTTGAGGTCTAGTTCCGTATCGTTCACCTCGCCGTCTGATTCGTCGAAAAGCGTAAAGTCTTGTGGTTTGCAGAAGAAGCTTGCATAGCGCTCTCGCAGTGCTTCAGTGCTTTGTGGGCGCTGAGGTGATGGACAGAAGATCATAGACACATTTCGATGACGCGAAATATCCATGGACTTTGTTCCACGCACATCCAGGGCTTCATTAAGCTTGTCAATTAGATCCATGCGGCTAAAGTTCAACGATGGCAAGTCTCTAGTTTCTGCAAGCGAACGGTTCTGTTGACGAGCAGCACGACTTGCCTTGACCTTGTCGGCATTTTCTTGGAGCCGGCGTTCTTGCATTGCTTTGACGGCAGCAATCCGGGTTGGAAGGGAAAACTCAAGGCTGTCGGCAATGTCCAGGCGCTGTTCTCTTTCGTTGATGCTCATACCGTCTACAGATTCTTCTTTGAGGCCAGGCAGCTGGGTAGCAGCAAATCTGCTTGAAGCAGGACCATTGGATATGCGCAATTCTGTCATACTTGATGCACGGCTGGAGTCAGAAATATCTTCGAGCAGAGAAGGACGCCGTATGATAGATTTAATAATGGTTGGGACAGGTTCTGAACTTTGGGTGTCTCGACGCAATTCCGGTTTCTTGATATTCAGGGGTGCGACCTGGTCTGCAAAGGTTACTGAACTTCTGCGTGCGGATTTAGGATCTAATGCTACCAATCTGGGCTGCAACTGGGGAGATTCTTCTCGATTTGGCGAGCTGCTCGGTGGTATAGTAATAATCTGTGGATTGCCAACAGAAATGGTAGTCGTAGGTAGAGAAAACCGAAATGCAACGTCCGTTATCATTTCTGAAGTGGTGTTGACCGTCGTGTCGCCCATAGAGCTGAAATCCGGGGGAAGTGACATGCGATTGCTTGAAGGAGTATCGTTTAGTGCAGGACTTGCTTGTGGTAGTTGCACCGATTTTGAGTATGTCTTGAGAGCACGAGGGGTTTCAGATAATTGCTCATCGTTTTTTCCATACAGTCGTAGGAGAGTGGTATCGTTGGCATCGTGAACTTCCTCTTCGTTCATCCTGTGATTTCCTCGGGGCAAATCTGGCAAGCATATCTTTTCTTCGTGCACCGGGCTGACGGCCGAGGACCTGGTGATGTCCTCGTCCGGCTTGACAGGACTGACAGGCTTGGAAACCACGTGGGATGCTTCCGAGACGCTCAATTTTCCGGAACTAAGTCTCGAGATCGAAGCACCAATCCTATCATGAGATCGCTGATGCTGAAGAGTAAGTGTATCTGCATCCAGCATGAAAGGGTTTTGTGAATTTGTTCCATCAGTGGTACTGGTTGTATCAACCGGTACTGAAAAGCGAAGAGCGTAGTCAATTCCTGACACTTTCAATGTCGTCGGTGATGCTGTTGCGGTGGATTCGGCAACAGACGTTGGCCGGCTTCGATCATAAATCGCGCTGTTGGAAGGCGCGATGGATTTCGTGACTGCATCCTCACGATGATCCATGTCGACTGCAGCGTTCCCATCTTCATCATAGTCATCATTGTGGATGTCACCATTGGTAGGTGGGCTGTCCGACGGTGCAAGCTCAGCTTTGATCAAAGTTCGCGTGATATGTCGAGGTACCAGTGGTGTCGCTGAAAGCTCAGGAAGTCGAATAGGAGAGGCAGGTAGTTCGACTGGTGCGTGGTATTCCTCGATGACTGTAAATCGTGGCGTTTGATTCGCGGAGAGCTCGTGAAGGTCTGCGAACGCCACATCCGGATCAGACATTATCTGATTTTGGAAAGATTTCCCCTCGCGTGCTGGTTCTGGTATTTCAGCTGCTTCTATGGCTGCTCTGGATTCGAGCATGGCTTTGACACGCTGCACTAATCCAGTCGTGGGGGCAGATGGGTGGTGATGAAATTCAACCTCCTGATCATCAATCGGCTTGCTGATACCTTCGGCGAATTGAAAATATTTGGTGCCTGGAAGGAGAGGCTCACTTGATGAGTCTGGTAGATCGGTTAGAGCGGGATCGATGAATAAAGGATCCACGGCAACTTGTATCGTTGTCTGATCTTTGGGAGTGGGTGGGTTGGACGATGTTGGTGCTGTGCTGGA
Organism: Acrodontium crateriforme; assembly: GCA_033807595.1. NCBI lineage: Eukaryota > Fungi > Ascomycota > Dothideomycetes > Mycosphaerellales > Teratosphaeriaceae > Acrodontium > Acrodontium crateriforme. The sequence goes on along the minus strand of CP138591.1, from coordinate 999,344 downwards.
CGAAGGAGGCTCTGAGGAAGGAGGGCCGGAGTCTATTATCGGCGTGTTCGCTCGTGGAGGAAGCTGGCGGGCCATTCGAGCAGCATTCTGAAATATGGAGTGGCCCATGGCCGCCATACTAGAGACAGGCGGTGGACCACGATTTGACGGAAGTTGGTTGCCTTCATGTAGTTGTGGATCGTACGGTGGATAGGCTGGGCGCTGGCCGTAATGAGGTCCACTATAAGGCATATGGTGAGGCGGGAGGTTTGGACCAATCTGCATATTTGTCATTCCTTTTGGAGGTGAATGACGGTAGCCGCGAGGGGCTTGATCGTACAACATTGGTGGCGGATTGGTTGGAGCACGTGGAGGATGAGGATTGCTATATCGAGGCTCCTCATTGTACTCTGCCACAAAATCACTATGATATGGTTGCAGCGGAGGCCGGGGCTTCGGCATAGAAATTCGCGGTCGACGAAGTCCCGGAGGTGGCATTGGTGGAAGTCCTTGATTAGACATGTCACTCAAAGCTGGCGAAGGAGAACGATATCCCGGCCGCTTGAGACAAGCTGGATATACATATGGCGGTCGATTATCAGGCATTGGCGGTGCATCTGCTGGATGAAGATGGTGGCCGTGCCGTAGTTCGTATCCTGCACTCTTCAAGCTTGTCGCCGAGCGGTGACGCGCAAGTAGCTCTCCAACTGGCGCTGATGTCAAAGAATATGATCTGCTATCTCGGGGTCTGTCCAACGCTTGCTGAGCTCCGTGAAGAGGTAATGGATGGGTTCTGACAGGCTGCAATGACGGCGGCATACTGTGTAGGCTGGTAAATGAGCCGCGGTGTTGATACGAAGTGGTATCGCTGATCCGTGAGGTGTGTGAGTGAGCGTAGTGGTGATGCGAAGTAACGGGTCGGTGTGATTGAGAATCGGATGTACTCGACATGTGTCCACGTTTCAAGTGAGCGCCTCGGGGCATGGTGGGAAGACGAGAGTGGTTAAAGGAGAGGGCGCCAATATCGCCTGTATCGGTACTGGTTCTGAGCATGCTCAGAACGCCAGCACTTGACATAGCATCCTGTGGGTGTCCAGTGTGTGGAAAAGCAGAGCGAACTGAGCGTGAAGCGCCCGTCATACCAGATACATTGCTGGCACGGCTGTTGCGTCCGCTGATAGTGGAAGCACCGTCGGTGAAAGGCATCGTGCCGCCTTGGAAGCGTGTGGGCCAAAGAGTGGACTACCAAGAGTGCTATCCAAATGAGCACAACAAATGGAAATACGTGTCGGATCTGGTGATTGTCAAGGGATGAGAGGGCGCAATGAGGGAAAAGAAAAGATTGAAAGAGGCGGAAGCAGCATAACAGCAGGTTGTACAGACGACTGGCTTGGGCCTGCCATCCGCAGATATCTCGCAAGGCGGCGCCGCTGTCGGAGTTGTTTTCTGCGGCAATCGCAACTGGACAGAATGATGGTGAGATGGACCGTCCACGTGTTGCTCCGCCATAGAAGTTACGCCCGAGAGTATCCCCTTTGAATTGCCTTTGAATTGCCTTGAAGGGTGGAAGGAACAGAAAGATGCACGAAATACTAGTAGTGACCGTCGATCAAGCGTGTTGTCAGGAACATGCAATAAATCTCGTCGACGTCGCTGAAAGGTGGTCCAAGAATGAACGTGTCAAATACTGTAGGTTGTATCAATTGATATACGAATCAAGCTCCGACTTGTTCACTCGGTATGCAGTCTGAGCCTAGGGAAAATTCAGCTGCGAGTGTCGACGATCACCATTTGAGTCACTCTACCACTCGCGCCGCCGTCATGCATCAACCCAGGCTACAAATTGTTCCAATAGATAAAATCATGTAACCCAATTACTGGGCGGCAGGGATGGTCTGTCCAGCTGGCTGCGTCTCCTCGACCTTGGGCTCGGCGTTCTCTGGTGCACCCTCGCCAATAACACTCTCAGTTGCTGGGATGCTGTCATCAGCCTTGCCATTCTTCTCCCAAGCTGCTGGCTTGGCCCATTGTGGATCTTGCCCTACAAATAAATAGATCAGTATTTGTTCTTCTCATGTCGTCGAGTTTCCACCTCATTCATCAGTGTACTTACATGGTCCTTCATCGCTCAACATGCAGCCACCCTCGCATTCACATGAGCCGCCAAACTCCTTTGGCAGGTTCTCCATTGGGATTTGAGCAAGCAATTCCTTCTGGTAACCAGAGCCCAGCACGTGGATCTTGGCGACAGTGACAGGGTCGAGGAATCGTTTGACAACGCTGAAGATACTGCTGAAACCCCATGGAGCATTGATCAAGTACATCTTACCCAATCGCTCAGGATAGTAGTTCTGGCTTACACCTGCGGTGTTCTGCAAGTATCCATAGACCTGAGGGGCCTTCATGATTCCAACATTCTTGAGATCCATAATTGAACAGCAGGTTTCGAGCAAGCATCCAGCCTTGCGCGAGGCAGCTGGGAGACGTGGGTCTGCGAGTTTCTCGTATTCGACGACCAAGTTTTGGAGCATGCGCTGGTCGGTGGTGATCTTTCGCATCGCTTCAATGTCCACATTGCCAAGTTGTTCAATATAAACTGGACGGCCATCCTTGTCGGTCTTGTGGTAATATTGAGGGTAGTATTTGAACATCTCTGGCTTCTCTTTGTAGTCGAAAGTACGGACGAGATCGTCGACACCGCCTCCGAACTCAGACCGCCACTTCTCACACTCCTCAAACCTGTAAAACAAAACATGTCAATGGCGGCTTCCAATTGATAGAAGAAAGTTACACACTCACATTTTCTTTGAAAGCTGCACATCGAACTTGCGAGCTCGGAGGAAGCGCAGAAGAGTAAGGGTGTCCAATCGCTTCGTATAACCCTCGGCCTCGAGCATCATACGGATCTGATGCACAGCAGCATCCTGCTCCTTGGTCGTGTGACCAGGGTGGCCATTTTGAGGAGTCGGGGCGGTCGTGGGGAAGTCGTAGTGATCATACTTTGGATCGAGGTCCATATGCGGGTTGGCAGACATGGTGGGTAGAGTTGAACGCTTTCGCGGAGGACGACGCAAGACGGGGTATGACGAGTGTTTGTAGGAACGTCGGATCTCGGGATGGTCGGGCGGATAGAGAGGAAAAAGTTGGGTTGCCAGCAATATAATTCGGTTGATAATCTGGGGAGTCGGCGAGCAAGAAAGTCCAGATTTGTCTAGCGGGGCATGCGTGTTGACGAGACGTGTTGCAGCAGGGGCGGCAGCGCTGGGTTTACGTGGCGGCGAGATGATGTCTTTCGCCTTGGCGCCTCCGGATGGCTGGGCGAGCGGGCAGCGACCACGTTCTCATCGCTGACATTCACCATTGGCCGTACCAACTGTCACCTCATCAAGCCATCCCTTCGTCTTTCAATTGTGTCGTGGTAGTTTGAAAACATATGTTTACAAAATGGATGCAGATTAGGAGCAAAATTAAAGGAACTCAACGGAATGCAGCCATCACGGTGATTAAATGTGCTCGATGACAGTGTAAGGCAATATGGGTTTTTTGAATTCGGTGAACACGGAAATGCGTCATTGCAGAGTTCGTTACTGCTACGCCAAGTCGTGCATCTATCATCAGATATGTATGCTGCCGTGAAGCCAGCGCTATGCAAAAAAGGACTTGAACACCAGCCTTTTCAAGCCTTACCGCCCTTCTTCGAGCCTTTCGCGCCACGCTGTGCCTTGGCCTTCATCTGGCGCTCAAGTCTTGCCATCTGCTCGGCCTTCTCCTTGTCCAAAAGCTCCTTCTCCTGCTTCTCGGCAGCCTTCTGAGCTGCAGCCTCCTCACGCTGTTGTCGAACCAACTTGAGTCGCTCAAGATCAGCGCGAGCCTCATCTGTCTTGCCTTCAGCGTGGAGTTTCTGATATCTTTCCTTTGCCTGTTGTGCTTGCAGGGCCTCACGCTCACGGCGGGACAATTGAGACACGTCCTCGGGTTTCTTAATCTTCTTCGGGGCCTCTTTCTCGTCGGCGGCACCCTTCTCGGCTTGCTTGCGTGCGGCACTGCTGTGGTTTGGATTGGCAGGCATATCATCGTCGCTCTCATCGTCGCTGTTAGGTGGAAGGTCACCAGGCTGAGCGGGTCCTTGTTTTCTCTTGATAGCGGCTTCCTTCTTTGCCTTTGCAGCAGCTCTTCGTTCTTCACGGGTCATCTCTGCCTGTTGTTGCTTGGGAGCGTCTTCATCGCTTGACTCCTCGGACGAATCTTCATCGGAAGAGTCCTCTGAGGAATCCTCATCCTCTTCCTCGACTGACTCACCCCACATGCCACGCTCGCCGCCATCTGCGTCCAAGGGTCGGAGGTTCTTGCTGAAGTTACGTCCACCTAGAAGATGCAGTGTTAACAGAGGAGTGTGCAGATGTACAATATCACGTGCTCACCTCCACGTTTCGCCTTAGCGAACTTGCCCGCTCGTCCTCTGCTCGACATGATTGATGGAGGGGTAAAAAGGAAGTTGGGCGGTTGTGATAAGATTTGGCTCCACGCGAGACGATTTCCGGTTGACAAGTGTTTCGCGGGGTCAATAGAGGCAATCCAGGTGCAGCGGTGAGGTTGTCAAGGGCGCGGTTAAAGACGCAGTATCAGTTCAAATAGAGTCACACGGCCTGTCTTGGGCGTTAGTTGAAAGGTGGGATGGAATAGCCCTTGCTTCATTGGCTGTATTTGCCCCACTTGTCCTCGCCTTGGCAGCCCAATTTTCGGGGGGGTACATCAACTTTGCCAGCGGCGCGCTTGATCTCTTCTTTCCCTTTTCTCTTCAGAAAACGAAACCCTTCCTATTCACTCTGCCTGCCGATACTTCACACACGGTAGATGGAGGGGAAAGCGAAGGGCAGATTGATGTACATACCCGTCTGCTTACCCCTGGTCTTCTCGATGAAGTGGAAGGAAAGGAAATCTTTTTTTGACGGTACAGCCCCCTGATCAGCAACACATGGCTGTGATTGGAATTGCGCGCGGCTCAGTGGCACAATGGATGGCTAGACTCGTCTGACCTAGTGAACTGTCGTTTTGTGTGGGATAAAATGACGGGGAGTTGATGATGAGGAGCATCACGGTCCGTCTTAATGCTATGCTGGCATAGTGGAGGACTGTACATGCACCACTCCTCCATTACCTCGTCTCATGCATAACGTCCATCCCTGCGTGGCGAGACACCTCATGCTTATTAGCATTTACTTTCGTCAACCTACTAAATTATCGGTATGCCACCTATCTATCACTTTCCTCTGTCTGTTTCTGTCCCATAATGACTTCACGCGACGAGACTATCCTCGGCATATATGATGTTATCAACAGAAACAGTGACGCTGCTTTTTAAGCCTCGATCTTTGAGCCCTTGTCAGTATAGAGATTGCGGCTAGAGAGGATCGAAAGACTTGTCCTAGGTCTACTAGGATATTAAAACTACTTTCGCTTATTCGTATTTTGAGTATTATCGTGGTTCTACACTATTGCTAAAAATGGTCCCTCGACAGTGGCAGCTAGTAAGACCCTGTATAGAGAGCGCAGCTCGATCTCGGTCTGACTACCGTCTCTGATTAGATCGCCACGGGCCCCTCCGCTGGCAATGTCATATCGATTGTCCTTGCTGTCCCAGTGCTGCTGGCCACGAGTAGAAGCCTCTTGTCAGTTTCAGATTTGTCGCAAGTAGAGATTTAGTTTTGTTCGGACCCTTCTAAATGTCCTTGCAAATTTGTAGCAAATTTTTTTGATTGCGCAGGTCTGTCGGTCATTTCTCGACATGGACAATTTCTTGCACCGTTGTGGGCACAGAAAATGACGATGGAGAATGCAAAAAGTCAGACGGGCCATGGCGCAAGGTGTTCTTGCACGTCACTATTCAATCGATAGTGCGAATAATTAGTACGGCGAACCCAACGCCCCCGTGTGCTCTGCTCCATCATCTTACTTGAGCCAAGAATCGTCCAAGAGCTGCCTCGCGCTGGCCCTATCTTCCGGCGCCCATGTTAGCATTCTTCGAAGGAATTTCAAGAACGCGATTTTGTCACCCGGGGACAAGACATTTTCCGAAGCTTCAAGTGAGATCTGAGGTATGGCTGCGCTGGCTTTCCACGAACCCCGGGAGTCAAAATAACTGAGCGAAGTTTGTGTGCGTTGTAGCACGTTAATTGGCGGTGGACCCATTAACGCGATCATCTCAGCTAGATGAAATTTAATCAACTGTTCTCCATCTTCTCCACGTGCAGTGAAAAGAGGTCTTCCTTCGAGAAGGTCCCAAATCTAAACATTAACGTCAGCTCAAGAGGGATAGTATCCAACAAAAGTAGGCACAAACCAGGACACCTAGATTCCAGACGTCTGTCTGAACTCCCCATGGAATATCCAAAATAACTTCCGGTGCTCGATAAATGTACGGTTGTATGTCGTCGACGAAAGGTGGAGGGCCGTAACGTGCTTCACCAAAATCACAGAGTATTGGTCGACCCATTTTGGAGGGAAGCATAAAGCCCCTCGACTCATAAATGATACGTTGACCATCAACTTTACGGAGGCTTGGGTCAGACCTCTCTCTGCTCTCAAATTCCTTCAGCATTGTCTCATCTTCAATTCGTAGATGTACGTTCCGGGCCTGTAAATCTGTGATCATGATTTAGGTTATCCACGTGGCAGACATTGAGGCCAAGACATTTACCTGTGTGTATCATCCCTGCTTCGGTATGCAGGCAATCGAGTGCGAGCAACAAATGCTTTGAGACAGCTTTCACAAGATCCTTTGGAAGACGGTTGCCCGGCATCAATTGTCGAAACGTCTCCAGGGACATTCCAAGAGGTTCGTGAACAAAACACATATGGTCGCCACTGACACCTTTAATCTTGAAGGCATCAAGAAGTTGGCGAATGAGCAGTGCACCCGAGTGACTGGTTCGAAGGCTGCGAAGGTGTTCATACGCGGCAGCTTCACGAGCGGTAGAAGGGCTGTTCTGCTCGCACACTTTTAATGTAACATATCGATGTGCCCTAGGAGACCTTGGTCAGCTGTAAATCAGGTCGATTAAAGACCCGCAAAGACTTACTCCAGATCTCGGCATAGCCATGCAGTCGAATGTGCTCCATATCCTAATTTACCCAGAACTTGATAGCGCGTGCAAAAAATCTCACCAAGCCTGACTGGATAGAAAACCTCGGGGCTATACCACTCCCAGTTTTCTTCTTCAAGTCTTTCCTTCCCATCGACAAGCTTGAAACCGTTCAGGGGAAAATCGCGTGGAGGAGAAGCGCGTCGCCCCCTCAACAAACTTTTAAGAAAACGTCCTGGGGTATGCATTGCTACGAAAGCTCGCCATTTTATATTTGGTGGATCAGAAATTCAACATGGATAGTGCGTGTCACGAAGATGTTCGCTGTTAGTTTGTGACGAGCTTGAATGCGAGATATGCTCGACGATACACGCACGGCATGTGAACGTCAGGTGGGTGCTAGAAAAGCGCCAGCTGATTGGCGGCTATTATTGGCATTAAGCAACGCCCAATTTATACAAAACATCTCAGTTAAACCATCTCTTCGTACAATGCCTTCCTCGAGCTTCATTACATGATTTTAACATGGTGTGATACTAAAATATCTTACTTCAATCGTCGTCGTTATGTCTGCTTCAAGGCCGTTCATCCAATCGATGAGAAGATTCATCTCATATGTTGGAAGGGTCAAATTAGATGCATGATTGAATATGAAGACTTATTAAAAAGCAGAATCCAAATATCAAAAAGGCCGAGATACGGTAAAGACCCTTTCTACGTAACATAGCCTACGTGAATACAGTGCAAGCTGATTAAGCTGTAGAGGCTTAAACCCTCACAAATCTTATTCCGATTTCTCTGATCCGAATGATGTGATATATATTCGGCTGCTAAAAGAAAGTGGTTCGAAAGTGGACACCGTACATGTGCACAAAGACGGAAGCACCAAATTGAGACGAGGATAAGAGGCCTGGATTGTTTTGACGCTAATAAGATCGGTGAAGTATGTAATGAGATGTCGAGATAGGTAGAATGAGCGTTGTGCATAAGATCCGCCGAAATCATGTTTGTAATTTCCTCGTCCTACAACAACATTACCAATACTATTGTGCAGAACAGTACGAGACAATCGTGCCCGATCCGTTCTCTAACTACAGGAATAGAATAAACCTAAACTAACTTCAATTCTTTGCCACATTCGTGCTATCGGCACTCTCCTAGCTCCTATTGCACTAAGACCTTGTATTTAATATGTCTCTAGGTGCTAGGTTAGGACTTCGGCAAACTCGCGTGGTTCATGCACTCTCGTCGACTCGACTGTAAACGCCTCGCGACTTTTGCGCTTTCGACCCTAGTAGTTTTGCTAATTTCTCTCTCGCTTCGCTTTGCTCGTGCCTCTGTGAGGTCCTCGTAGCTCATTATTTCGGCCTTCCCAGCACGATTGATTTGGTCAATCGGCGGACTTTGGCTTCGTTGTGAATATCTCGTAAAAATCTTATTTGTTCTTGCTAGAGCGCGCTTTTCGCAGACGATAATTGAGCAGCTTTGGCAAGCTTCTGTAGACTACTCTTAAACATGTGCGACATGAGAAATGACCTGGTCCAAAGAAGTCACAATCTTCGTTGGCCGACCCTTGTCCTCATCATCAACAAGAGCATCCTGCCATCCAACACCTGCCCTGTCCACATAAATCGCATTTAATCCAGCATGTCTCGCCCCCAAAATATCAAATGGATTCCCCGAAACGAGCCAAACTTGCGCTAAATCCTCAAGCTTGCTCGGATCCCCTCCGAGCTTTCTGACGAGATGAAGATAAGTTTCCGGCGCGGGCTTAAACACTTGAACATCGTCGACAACAACCACATCCTCGAAGATGTGCGAGTATTTCGCAAGATCAGGTGAATTCTTCACACTGCTCGTGACCATCCTCCTAGTTCCATTCGAGAACACCACGGCACGGAGTTTAGGGTTCGCCTGGAGGGTCTCCATCGTCGTGGCTACGTCGGGAAAGACGGAGAGAGAGTCATACGCTTCCATCATCTCTTCAACTTGTTGCTCGTTCAGTTCGACGCTCGACTCGGCAAGAGCATGCCTCAGCGAACGTCTGGTTATGGTCGTGAAATCTTCATACACTTTCATGCTATTGAGTCGCCAGGTATATTCGAGTTGATACCTCCGCCATGTCGTGGCTATGACTTTGGCTTTGTCCCTTCCGAAATGAGAGGCTAGCTTTTTGGCGATTGATTCCGTCGATAGTAGAGTGCCATAGGCATCGAAGGCTAATGTCGTTCTGATGGAAGCCATGGATGAGACGAAGAGGTGGTTTGGTCAAGTTTCCTGCGATCGAATTGGTCGACCTCGGTTACTCGTCTCGCTCTAAGACTTGTCTTGAAAGCCTTCAATGGATGCAGCAGAAGCGTCGCAGTCGTACAGTCTGTCATTAAACACGTCTCTTACTATCAGTAGTTAATGACGAAGACGAGTGTCGAACAAGACAAGATAAAACTCCAATGATTCCACATTCCGTCATGGGTCTCCGCAATGATCGGCGGGGCTCTATTTTAGCCTTTCTCTCTCTCTGTCTCAACTCTCACTTCAAGCAACTCGATTCTTTTCAAACTTCAATTCTACTTAAAACATTCATGATTGCACAAAATGAAGCGTCTAGCTTTGAATTGTTCCGCGAAAGTCTGTCGACTACGGTAATCGAAAGACTTGCTCCACGCAGCACAACGGTCAAGAAGAGAGGTGTTAAAGGGCGGAAGAATGAGATTAAACCAGTCGTTCAAAGTGTTCAGAAACAAGAGGAAGAACAGCGAAACGATGCAGAAGAGCTGAGTGAGTTTATCGAAGTATGTTCGTTATTGTGCCAGCGTTCACGTTCTACATGCTCATTCATGATAGTATCTGGCGGAAGAAATCTTTCTTTCATTGCCCCTTGAGCTTCGCACGCTCTCGTACGCTGCCGTACAAGATGATGCTGCGCTGTCCGAGAGATACGACCTCCCATTAGACTCGAGCCTCGTCGAACAACTGGTCGAGCACCTCCCACCATCCACCACCGAATCACTCGACACATACGGCTTGACCGGCGACGCAACATCGCTAGACCGATTCCTCGAACGGATAATAATAGCATATGTGACATTGGCAACAGCAGCTCCGCCCGAGTACACGCCTTCAATCGAAGCATCGCGTGCATGCGGCTGCGAAATCTGTGCGCGAGATCATCTCCCTCTGACGTATCATCACCTGATCCCACGTGCTGTGCACGCGAAAGCCGTGAAGCGTGGCTGGCATCGCGATTGGGAGCTGAATAAAGTCGCCTGGCTCTGTCGGGCTTGTCACTCGTTTGTGCACAAGATTGCGACGAATGAGGAGCTGGCTAAAGAGCTTTGTAGCATTGATTTATTATTGGCGCGTGAGGATGTGGTTCGGTGGGCTGCATGGGTTGGCCGCGTGAGATGGAAAGCTAGGTGAAGGTGGCTGTTTTTCCCATGTGGTTGCCTCATTCGCAGACAACAGATTCTCCGAATTTAGCTCTATTGGATCGATCATTGGAGAAAGACGTAGGCGAGAAGATTCTTCTCATCATCTCCAACCTCAAAGCCGATATACCATTACTCTGAATGCTTTGCGCTGTTACATGGTCGTGTTCACTTCCCCACGCTCGTCATCAATGAGCTCTTCATTTAGATTAAAATGACATAGAGCTCTGTAGTGGAGCCACACTGCAGCTATTGCAGCAAGCAAGAATAGGCGTGCTGGCCATTGGCCGTGAACTTGAGCTAAGCCTCGAGGCGTCCAGAGGTAACTTTTAAGCAGAAACGTGGAATGCGGGAGCTTGTCATGCAAGTGCTGCGGCTGATCACTTCCAAGAAAAGAAGTAAAGAAGACAAGGATAACAAGGATAACAAGGACAGGGGTAAGCAAACAGAGTCGCGTTTGGAGAATGCTTCAAGAAAGCAATTACAACTGGGCGGCATGGATGACATGGCTGTTGGATCATGTCTCCTCCAATCCACAGATGATGATGGAAGCTAGGAGCATTTCGTTTCGATGACCAGGTTTCTTCACCGTTCATTTGCGCATTAGATAGCTCCAGCAGAAGCTGTCTATAAGTAGAAGCTTAACTCTCTTCAAATAGCCACAGTGCGGCGGTGGTCTGAGGCGCGAGTGCAAATCCTGCATAGAGGAGGGCGAAATCGAAGCAGAGAGAGCCACAGGTCTTGCAGGAGTGCGCGACAAACGCAAGCCACAGATCACGCCAGTCCTGCGGAGTCAGTAGCTTCTTGGAGACAAATGGACGATCACAAGAGGCGGTAGTTACACGGCACACGTAGGGCTGGCATGCATGGTTAGAAGCCAGTGGCATGGGACGCCAACGAAGGGGTGCAGAAGCAGCGTCGTCGGCCAGCAAATCGAACAAGTCACATGCGGGCGATACTCTTTCGGAATCCGAATGCGGGCAGAGGTCTTTCGATTGGACGGAGACGGCAGAGTTGTCCCCATCGTCGACCAATCCAGGAGTTGTCGCTACCCCGAATCGCATAGCTTCACTCGGGGAGACCGTCAGAAACGCCACCACGAGCATTTTGGTCGACAGCAAGCGAAGACAGCGGTAAATGCGAATTGACGCGACGGAACTAATCGAGGGGGATGGCTGCTTGAACGTGGAGCAAGTTCATCTCGCAGCAGCAGAACCGCGCAAAGGCCAGTGTTGATAGGGTGTTTTTTTCGCATATCGCAGGGCCGTCTACCTACTTTATCTGTCTACGGCCAAGTTAGTGGACTGTGATGTGATACGATAGTCTGTGAAGTTAGGCCAGAGCACGTGGCCGACCAACTGCAAATCCTCCCAGGCGCGGCTCTGCGTGATGAAACCTGAGGCGGCCACGCTGGATGGGGCCCGTGCGCAATGGCGGGGTCGGGTTGTCACCTCATCACGCCGCTGCCTGCTGGTCACACACAGCCTTACCACGCCGTCTCCTCCACCGCGACTCTTCGTCCACGCCCACAACCACGCCCAACCCACTCTATCCTACGGCACCGCTCTGCGCTCTTTGTCGTCCATTCTCGTCTCGGGGTGCTGGATCCCACACCCCCCCGTCAGCGAGCACATCCCGGCCTCGGCTCCTAACTCGGTTTGCTCGCTCTAAGCCTCTCGGCAGTGATTCCTCGTTGTCCGCTCTATCGCGTCTCTGCGCGATACCACCCTGTCCGTCCATCCCACCGCCGCATCTTCCTCTCGACACATAGATAAAGTCCCCCGTCTCCGCCCTCGACCGCTTCTCATTCCGTCGGCGCATCGTCGCCTCGAGTCCGCCTCGAGTCCTTCGTCTTGCAACAACCGGGACGAAGTCGTGCTCGAAGCTTTCCATCATGTCCTATTATCCCGGCCAAGGCTACCACAACGGCCACCAAGGTCCACCGCCACAGCAGTACGGCGGCTATCCGCCACCCCAGCAGTACCCTCCACAGGGCTATCCTCCTCCACAACAGTTCGTTTCCCCGACACATCTGACGTCAGCAAAGATGAGAAGAGCACAAGCCTAACTGCTTGAATATAGATATGGTGCACCATCACCTCAACCTGGCTACGGAGGAGGATATGGCGGGCCACCTCCACAAAACTATGGAAATGGCTATCCGCCGCAACAGGGCTACGGTGGACCTCCACCACAGCAAAACTATGGCCAGCCTCCATCCCAACAACGTATGACAGGAGCACCGTTCGGTCAATCACATTCGCTGACACCACTGCAGAATACAATCGACCCCCACCTCCACCGAGCAACCAACAGCAGAGCTTCGGACAAGGCGCCCCTCAGGGTTATACCTTCCAATATTCTAATTGCCAGGGCGCACGCAAAGCACTTCTGATTGGCATCAACTACTTTGGTCAGCGGGGGCAGCTTCGTGGCTGCATCAACGATGTCAAAAACATGTCAACCTATCTTAACGAACACTTCAACTACAAGAGAGAGGATATGGTTATGTTGACGGATGATCAGCAGAATCCTATGAGCCAGCCAACCAAAGCCAACATTCTTAGAGCCATGCACTGGCTGGTCAAGGACGCTCGCGCAAATGATTCACTGTTCTTCCACTACTCTGGCCACGGTGGTCAAACTCCAGATCTTGATGGAGATGAAGATGATGGGTACGATGAAGTCATCTACCCAGTGGATTTCAGACAAGCCGGACACATTGTTGATGACGAAATGCATCGCATCATGTGAGTTAGAGGCGAACATCAGCCTTTTGTTGGTCAAACTGACTTTTCCTCAGGGTACAATCTTTGCCACCTGGTGTTCGACTTACAGCTATCTTCGATTCGTGTCACTCTGGTTCAGCCCTCGACCTACCGTACATCTACTCCACTCAGGGTGTACTCAAGGAACCCAACCTTGCAAAGGAAGCCGGACAAGGCTTGCTTGGCATCGTTTCATCTTATGCTCGCGGAGATCTCGGCGGCATGGCTTCCACCGCCATGGGCCTCTTTAAGAAGGTCACAAAAGGTGATGACGTATACCAGCGAAATCTTCGAACGAAGACCAGCCCTGCCGATGTGATTATGTGGAGTGGAAGCAAGGACGATCAGACTTCGTATGTGGACCCTTTTATCTTTGATGAATCCCTTTTATTGTTTGATGTCCATGGCATGGAGACCTTGCCAGAGGATTTCTTGCTTCATGAAACAGGTTTTCGACCCCACAGAGACATTCATGGCGATGTTTTAATATGATGTTTCTGTGGTTTGTACTGGTTTTTAGCGTGGCGCTGGTGGACATTCTGAGGCTTTTGCCTTTTGCTTGCTTGCATTTAGACTACAACGTACATCTATCAACGTCCCTTCGCCTTGAAAAGCCCTTGTGGTTTTTTCAAGGCGTCGGGACGACGAGTTGCGTTGTTACTTTTGCATCACCTTTGCTGCTTCGAGCTTGGCAACACTTTTCAGAACCATTTGCTAACATGACATTCTTACAGGCAAGATGCAAGCATCGCCGGTCAGGCTACTGGTGCCATGTCTTGGGCTTTTGTTACTGCTCTCAAGAAAAACCCCCAACAAAGCTATGTGCAACTGCTTAACAGTATTCGTGAAGAACTGGAAAGCAAGTATACACAAAAGCCTCAGCTCAGTTGCAGCCACCCCCTTGGTAAGTTCATTACTGCACTTGGTGTATTCTACACGATTTGCTGACTGTGTTAATAGATACCAATCTTCTTTACGTCATGTAATTCATTCCTCTCAACGTAGAACATGCATATCACGAAGCAACAGCATGGGGCGGGCATTTAGATTTGGATAGGCTGGATGCCAACATGCAACGATCTCTTTATGCGCGTCCATGTAGAGTGGAATCGCCTGTGAAAAAAGTAGTCCCTTTGATAAGATAGAACAATTTGCATCAACAGTCACATACTGAACTCACAGCCACGTTCTCCTTCTCGTCAACACTCCTTCGCTGCTAATTTGACTGGCGTAAACCACTTTACAGTCACTGGTCAAGGGCGATATATATTCCATGATCCCTTCTGGAGAAATCTCTAGAAAATAATGGTGTGTCGAGGGCGTTTGTCCGTGACGTTTTTGCGTGCTGTGCCTGCTAGGATGCGGGTTTTGGTGGAATGTGAGGTTTTGCGGATTGGTGCCAGGTTTGGATATGGTGCAGGGGGGAGGAAGGTGGATTTATGGGATTTTTGGGCTGTTGGTGGGCTTACAAAGGGTTGTGTTGATGTGTCTCTGTCCGATGCTACATTATAGATAGATGTGTGGGCTCGAAAGGCTGAAGGCGACGTCAGAGCAAAGACGAAGATTTGGGTGTATCAAGTCAGGGAACGAACGTCTAGAAAAGCAACCCGATGTCATAAGTGGGATTTCCGTATATCTGTCGTACTGGCATATGCCTTTATCCTGCTCTAAGTGCAGATGTAATTAATAAAAACCGTCGTTTGTTTTGGATCAGCTGGGTATCGTAGATGACAGTCATGCCCCGCCCAACGCCAGTCCAATGCACCATTTCCAGAGATCCCTTCAAGATCCAGCATACCAAATCTCCACGCCCAAAATATCAAATTTCCCTCCTTCTTCACTTAGCGGCTCGTTGCCAAAGGTCGGACACGTCTCGCTCACGCCTTTGTTAAGGGTATCGTCTAGCCAAAGTCCATAATGGCCATCTCCACCGCCTACGCTGAGATATTCATGTTGGCAGAATATGCTGAAATCGTTCTCACCGGTATATGGAAAGGCCTTGAAGCGGATTGACTCCGTGGTCGAAGTTCCGTTCTTGTGCCCATTGGTACCATCGTTGGATGGCACGTTTAAAGAAGCAAGCGAGGCTGACGAGTTGTGTTTGGAGACACTGATGGTCGTCATGCGCTGGAGGTTGGTGGTATCTTCACTCGGGGGTGGGGGCAGTGAAGAGAGATCTGGCAATGCTGGCAAACGAATAGCTCGCCAGAGAAAACACTCGCCTGAACCATAATAGTGCGCTTGTGGTTTTGGTGGATCAGAGAGATAGGCCCCAAAGACACCGCCGTCTGCGTCCCGTACGACTACAATGAAGCCTCCACGCTTGCCACGATAGTCATCACATTTCCCGTAGAGCGTCGAGAGCGTACTGCCGTCTTGCTCCAGAGAGTAGAGCAGCTTCCATTGATCCACCAGTTGCAATCTTGGAGGTATCAAGAGACGAATTTCTTCCGCCAATGCTTTTCCAATCAACCGAGACTTTCCTCGCGTGCTCTCGTTATATCCTACAAGCGAAAGGGGCGTCAACGGCGGCGGCTGAAAAGGCGACAATCGCCGCTTTGGCTGCGAAGGCGGATGATACACGCCGAGAGTCGGATCGGTCATTGCGCCGTTGTGGTTGACATTCAGCGCGCGAGCGAGAGGTGTCGGAGCCGAATCGTCAGAGAGTCGTCGAACCACGCCGGCAAAAGTATATGTGATTGGCTCGGTGAAATAGTTGAAGGTCGAGGCGAACGCGGCACTCGGCGAGAGAGGAGGACCGGGCGAAGAGGCGTGGGAAGAATGGCGCGACTCGGACGGGGGACGTTGTCGTGCGTCGGACGACATGTGTTCTTTTGGTGCGTCAGGGCTGTTTAGTAAAATGACGACAGGGCTGGTGGAGTGTGCTTTCAACGTGGGATTATGATTGTCAAGCTTATGCGCAAGTCGGCAGCTATACTTAGGTAGTCCTCTAGCTCACTCTCGCCGTCGAGCAATTCGGCTCTACTGTATCAGCAAACAATGGACGGCCTGGCTTTTATGGTAAATACAACTTTTGCTTGGTATTGCTATATGCAGGACGCTTTCAAAATATTTCAAAATGGGATAAGAAATCGCGTCCGTCATTTTGCTGGTTGATGATTGTGCCATCGGCTTCATGTGAGGTCAACAACGATGCAGCTCTGACATCAAGTCCGTTTATTTACATCCATTACTTCGATTACAATTCCACCAAAAGCAAATGCAGCAGAGCATTTGCTATATCAAACAAAGTGTAAATGCTCCAATATCAGATCCACTCGTTTCGACATAAATGTTGAAATGGTGTGCCTCTTATATCGACGTGCTTGGGGCAATACAACCCTAACAGCGCACCCCCAACGTCTTCACCCCATATCAACCAACTCATTCAGCAAACAAATCGTCGAATGCTCAAGTCTTGTGCAAAGCAATGCCCATCTTTCCATCAGAGGCTCCTTGGACCTGCTAAATTCTCCAATGGTTGTCAGGTTTTTTGCGAGGCAACGGGGTAAGAATGAACTTCCTAGCTCAACTCATTATGTGGTGATTGTCGAGTCATCCCTACAGTTCTTGTGAACAAATCCTCGGGTTGATTGCTCCGTGCTGCTTGTTCTAGAGATGAAAGCAAAAGGTCTCCCATCCCTACAACCATCGTTCGATCGTCCCCAGTTGGTTCCAGGCTGGGTTGATTTCGGTTCAAGACGAGATCAAAAAGATTGACAAGAAGAAACAGAAGAAAACTAAATCTGACGGATGCAAAGTGCTACTGTCCCGCACAACACTTCATCTTCAACCTGTATTTTGGTGAACTTGGTACGTTTGAGGAAGGATAATGAATATCAATGTCAGGCCAAATCATTCATAAGTAGATCGCCGTCAGGTCTAACAGAAAAAGCCCTAGAAAACCAAAATCAAGATCTCCATCAATCTATTTCATCACCAGCCATTTCCTTGTTCTTGGCCAATCCTTCCTCAGTAATACTCCTATAATCATTACTTTAGGTAGTGTGGTTTTAAGCTCGTTATGATGTAGATTAAAAAAACAACTAAAGCCAACGTCGTAAGATAAATAGCGACCTCACAAAAAAAAGAAAATGAAATGAGAAAACTACGAGTAGAAGTGAGAGACAAAACATGATTATAAACATACCTAGTATTTATTTACAGTTCATTAAAATAGCGTGTTCCGCTTACGACGGTGTCCCGGCAAGCCATCGCCTGCCCTGCGACTTCTCGCATCGTCGCGTACCTTGAATGTATTCTTGACAGTCCCCTACTCTTTTTCGTCGTGGTCGTCGAAGGGCCAATGCCGCAAAGTCATCTCCCGCTCGAACTCAGAGTCCGCATAACCAATCGCCTGCCCTTTCATCTCAGCTGCTACAAGCACAGCCTGCTCATAGCCCTCATGTGAGATCCATCCATCGACATTAATCCCAATCGCATTGCGCAGGATTTCCATTTGGCTGTCAGCCTCTTCCTGTTTTATCACCGCTTGCATCGTTGTCTCGATCTCGGAGACGGTGAATGAGATTGGGCATGGCGAGGGTTGGCCATTATCGCCTGCATGCGAGGTAATTGTAGCCGGCCAGTCCTGAGCAACCTGGATCAGATCTGCTTTCAGCGGTATATTGTTCCCTTCCCATGGCTCGCCTGCATGTTGGAAAATCTTTCGTCGGAGAAGTCCCCCATCATGCATCAATGCCTGAAAATGCTGGTTGTTCTTCTTCGCCGTGGCGCCAACGTAATAGAAATGAAGATGACGTCGCCGATACAACTCTAAGTCTTTGTTTCGGTCCTCTTCTTCCATATCGTCGATGTCCTGCGGGAGCTGGGGTTGGCGCAGCTCTTCGGATTCGGGATCACCGTAGTTCTGAAAATGTGCGGGAATTGCTGCTTGGAGGAACAAAGGTAGGATATTGCTGTGCTGCCAATCAATTATGCTGACGATTTCGAAATCTTCCGATATGAAGATGTTATTAGGATTCAAATCGGGATGGCGAAGAGTCGGTCTTTGCAGCCACTCATCTGTCGGAACGAGCTGCGAAGCTATTTTTATATATCGCTCGAGATTTCGCACATGTTCCTGAGGATCTGATTGCTGGTAGTTTGTAATATCCCGATAAACGCGGTCAAAAGGGAGCCTCGGGCGACCATACGTCTGCAGCCACGCAATCTCTTTTTCGGCGACGTTGCGAAGGACTTCTTCAGAATTCTTGCCTAGAGCCGGAGTGAGCTAGCGATATAAGTGGATGAGAGGCTTCCAGTGACTTACAAGGACCTCTTGGAAAGTTAAGAGCACTTCGCTCCTCGAACCACATTTTCAAGGAGACATCTGGGCCGACACAAATTGGCTTTTGGCTTCCATTTGATCGGATTGTCTTTTTTCCCATGCTTGCTGGGAGGTGTTCATCATAGTAGATGCTGCCATATGCTGGGAAGTCGATTTCAAAAAGTTTTGCTTCGTATTCAGCGATTTGTGAGAGGATTTTGATACGTTCCTTCTCAGACATTGTGAACCACACATTTCCGAGAGATCGACCAGGTGCCTTTGCCATTAATATGTATTCGGCACCGACAGGATTGTTGGCATCGATTGAAGAGCCATAAATTTCAGGCACTGGGATCCCGGAACTGCGAACGAGATCCATAGTCGCCACCTCGCTGGCGACTGCAAGGCGTTTAGGTTGTGTCGAGGGGTAGGGCAAGCGTGCAATCAGTTTGAAACCGTCATTCATGGTGATCTCAAAAGTCCGGTTGAAACCACCCTCGGCCAGTTTGCAGATGGACTGAACGTCGGCTTTGTTCCGTCCAATCGAAACTGCGGCGGCCCTCAGGAGCGCTGGTATGTCGAATTCTAAGTGCCTCTCCTGCAGGCGCTTCGATTCGTTAAACCTTGGAAGATTCCTATATTAGTAGGTCGAAGATGGAAAGGCGGGAAGACAACACTCACAGCCATCTTCCTGAGGTATACTGGAATGCATCTGAATACTCACTGTTTTGCATGCTTGCACCCTTCAGAGCTTGGTAGGGCATTCGAGTAGAGAGTGGCCTTGCTTTGGAGCATGTGCAAGGATTATGCCATCGTGCGCGGCGAAACATGATTGCCACAAATGCATGGGAGCAATGTGTTGTGTTATGGGACGTGTTCGTAGTCCGCGCGCACGGAGAAGCTCATCGGGGACCTGCAGCGCAGCTCCGCCACCTCCATTCAACCCGGTTCACTGGCTGTACCCTCTTCATGACAATGCCATAAGTATTACTTCATCTACGATACACCAGCAATTTAACGTAGGACCCTATTTTCCATTGTTTCAATTTGTTACTCTCCAGCGCAGGCGACGGTGTTACTTACTCGCGGGAACTTCTGAGATTGGAACGTCAAACAATCGTGCGACCTAAAGAATTTAACCGCCTGTTGTCCATTGCGGGACCCTTTTAAGCGCCCAGCGTTCCCAGTACTGAGCATCTAGAACGTATGAATCCACTAACTCTTGCAGAAGCCGGGTCATCACTGCATACGATGCGCTTACCACACCGTCAACATCGGCCAAATCATTTAAGTATGGCTCGTGGCCGTACGAAAGGACTCCTCAAGTCACAATATTTCGTACTCTCGACGGATCAATCATCACGATCAAGTAACCAAGTAGTCACCTGGTATGCTGTTTCGTAGCCAGAATCCTCGCAATCATAACGTTTACGACAATCAAGATCACAATCCCGCCTACACGATGAAATGGTTAACGAAACTGACTGACAAAGTTGTCGAGGGGGCTTGGAAGAAGCTTCTCAATCCCACGGTCGTACGTGGCAAAACGGCGTGGCCCAGAAGCCAAGCAGATCAACTTCAAATCGGCATACGACTCGACTACGACGGCGTGGTGACCAAAGACGGGGTTGAGTATCACAAATATCAGTGCCAACCAAACTCCGGGAAAGTCTCAAGCTCAATCCGTGAGTGGAGGGAGAAGAACGGCGGAACTCATGCCGTCATCACAACTATCTTGGTGAAAAAGGGCGGCACGAAAGATGATGTCGAGTCAGCGGTCACTACTGCTTTCGAGGATGCTTCTTGAACCTCGTTACAACAACAATATGTCGGAAGAAATTGACCAGCAATGCCGGAATCCGGGATAAGCGTAGACTACATGTAGTACATTATTGCAATCGCTCGATTTATGTGCATCACGCGTTTCTTTCCCTCTCATGTGCTTCGTGAACTGGGGAGCGGCTTGCCATCACAAGATGGTGTTAGTCATGAAGTTATTCCATACATTCAACTGCTCAAAATGAATCAGAGGCTGGGATCCCTGGCCCATTTTGAAGTCCCTACACTTCTTAAAGGTAGGGACGGTAAGCTGTGGTTTGGGTATCTTATCAATTTGGCGTAAGTTACGCAGCGGAATGAGTGATGGGAAGACTTCATTAATGTAATTCAACTTACCTGCTAAGAGTTCGCTGTTATGACGTAAGTAATGAGTTCAAGATAATGAAACTGCGCAGTTTATTGCAAATCTCGTTCGTGTCGAAGTCTTAGCTCGTTGTGACGTAGATAAAAAGACAACTAAAGCCAACTTGCCAAAACGAATGGCGACCTCACAAGAAAACGAAAATGAAACGAGAAAACGAAACAAGAAACGACGAGTAAAAGAGAGAGAGAGAGAGAGAGCGACAAAACATGACCATAAACCTGCCTTCGTATTTACATCCACCAAAGACAGACTTTCAAACCGACCAAAGCCTAAAATCGTACGGCTGAGAAGCAAAGTCCAAATTGGGAAAACGCTCTCATGTTTGACCTCACTTGCCGTTTTTGGGCACATCTGCAAAACACCAATCGACATTCCAACCTTGAACCATGTAGTATGTAGAACGATTATAACTCGAACTTGGATCTGTTCACTGTTATCGTCGGTCTATGTTGCGAAGACACGTGCTCATCGAATGGAGAAGTTTCTCTGTGCAGGATTGAAAAGCGTAAACAAAGAAAAAAAAACACATCTGATAGCGTTCTTCCGTCAGTCATTCGGTCCTGATGTCTTTACGCTTATGGGAAACGGCTACAAAGTAGGTTTCGTAGGAAAGTGACGATGGAGATAGTATGACGATAGGATTAGCATGACAACAGGAATAGCATGACTAGAAAAAAGGTTGATGGGAAAAAACCCTCGGATAGAAAAAGGCTCGATAGAAAAAGAGCATGACAAGAAAAATGTTGGACCTGAAAAGACTTACACTGAAAAAGACTTGGACGGAAAAAGATTTGGACTGAAAAGGTTTTGTTCTTCAACTATGCAAGACTCGAAAGGAAAACAAAAACGCCGTTAAGATGCCGTAGTGGACGTCAATGCCTCGTGCATGCTCAACTCATACTGTGGCAGACCCCGTGCAAGTAATTCAAAAAGGGTCACCCGTGGATTTCTGGTTTGTTACATGAAAAAATTTCAGACGTGATTCGTCTAAGAAAAACAACGTCTTGTCTGCTCTCTTCATCTTAACAGTATATGTTGTGGGCGTTTCGTCTTTCGAAATTGCTAGTAGCTTACAAAGCGATCATGCCAACACCAGAGAAGATGCCGACGACAACAACGAGAGCCACTGGGAGGAGACCAGACTCGATGCTTGGGATGCTGTTGATGCCAGCGGCACCAGCGGAAGCAGAGCTTGAGCTGCCAGAGCTGCTAGAGCTTGAAGAACTACTGCCAGCCTTTGCAGTTGGGGAGGATGTGACAGTGCCAGTACCAGCGGTGCCGGCTTGGTTAATGAGAGAGGAGCAAGTGCCAGATGGAGAAGACGAAGACTTGGTCGCGCCAGCGCCACCAAAGTCGCAAGCAGAGGCTCCGGCCTTTTGGTCGTTGTAGTACTGGTTCATGACGAAGGAAAGCTTCTGAGTGGGGTTGCACATGCCATAAGCACCGTATGTGCCAGAGGAGCCGTTGTTGGCAATGCCATTGCAAGCGCTGTTGTCGTGGCCGCAAATGTAATCAAAGTTGTCACCGAAATCAGTCTCGGGGGTGCCCGACTTCACAGCACAGGACAAAGAATCAACCATGCAGCTGCAGAGATCCGCGTTGGGGCTTGGAGGCAGAGGAGAAGCAACGGCATTCCAGTTAGAGTCCTCAGTTGGGCATGATTGAGCAGCGGTGTTGGTAGGGCTATAAGAGCTGGCTTGCACACCAGTGGGGTTTACATCGTTGGCCATGACAGACTTCAAGTTGGTGAAATCGGTGTTGGGTGTCACGTTGCCGTTGGAGACCGTGACAAGACCATAATCGTTTGCCTCCTGGAAGTACATGTAAACAATACCGCCGGACCAAACTCCAGTCATCTCAGAGCTGAAGAGGGCCTTGGTGTCACCCCAAGTACGTGGCTCGACCTTGTTGCAGCCATATTCAGCAAAGAATACAGGGACGTTGTAGCTTGAAAAGTCCTTCGTGTGCTGTTCATAGTTGGATGACTCAAAGGTCGCGTCACCGCACCAGGAGTAAATGTTGTAACCAAAAAAGTCGATGGATGTGGACGAATCACCGCAGTTGAGGTAGTCGGCGATGTTCATAAGAATGGCAGAGTCATCATCAGAGGCATAGCCAACACCGAGAGCGCGGTATCCTTGAGCCTTGATGTAGGCCTTGGTATCACGGACAGCAGCCTTGACGAAAGCAATGGAGTCGGTGTTGTTGGCCTGGTTGGCGACTTCGTTGCCTGCGAAGAAGCCGAGAGTGTTGGTATACTTTTGAAGAGAATCCACAACGCTAGTATATCGGGCGTAGACGTCGGTATCCCAGCTTGGATCAGCTCTGTTGATGGACTGACCGCTAACGGGCGCGGAAAGATCGGCAATGACATAGATGCCGGCGTCTGCGAGAGCCTGCATACAGGCGTCGTGGTTTTGGGTAGGATCGACGGCGTAGACACGAATGGTGTTGGTCTGAAGCTGCTGGAGGTAGGGAATATCGCGTTTGCACGAGGTTTCGTCGGCCAATGGATCAGTGTAGGCGGTGTTGCCGCTGCTAGCAGTGGCACTGCCATTGCCATTGGATCCACCGCCTTGGTAGTCCTGCTGGTAGGCAACGCCCTTCATGAAGCTGTGCTTGTTAGTCAGGGAAGATCTGGACCGAGCGTGGACCAAGCTTACAACTGGGTGCCGTTGGTCTTGTAGAAGAACTTGGAGCCCTTAATGACGATGGGGTCGAGATCGGCCATGGCGCCGCTCACGAACAAGCTGGCTGCCATGGCGGCAGAAGCGACGCTGAAGCCTCGCATGGTGGCAGATGGTACTGGAGATGCCGGTGTGATGTCCGAAGAATCGAAGCTGAAGAAGTAGTTGAAAGGGAAATTAAGCAAAGGATCTGAATGCGACACAGGCGATCAGCGCGCAGCGTCCAAAAGAGCGTGGAGAAGTGGCGGACGATCGGTAGACAGTCGGCCAGAGATGTGAGTGCCAAGGAGCGAAGGGACAATGCAGCGAGGGAGAAGATGTGGACAGAAGGGGTGTAAATGGAAGATGACGGATGTGTATTTGGCCAGGCATATGCAAGAAGTTGTTCAGGAGACGTGAGGAGGCTAGTCGGCAGGGCGCCAGCCGGAGAACGCGTAAGCCCCCAGACTCTGCCAGAACAACGCCAGCCGTGGCCGACGACCTGTGGCGGAACGGCCATCGACTACACTACTATGTACGACGGGCCTGGTTCGCCGCCGACGACAAGAATGCTAATTTACAGTATGGTTCGTATTCCCATATTCAAGTCAACTCATGAGCGACCTTGGACACTGGCTCCCTTGCAGGGCGAGTCGGATATGTGTGACTCGGCGTCTGGAGGCTGGTGATAATCACGGGCCTGACACGAGATGGAGTGTCGTATACACTGTGGCCAACAATACCATCGGCGTCAATACCACCATCATCATTCGTGTTTGGTCTAACTAACTAACTAACTAACTGACTAACTAACAAATACACCACAAGCACAGTAGATTCTATTCTTGAAGCATGGCCCGTCTCACGTGTGATCCCCCTCAGGAGGCCTGGCCGGGGTGAAGCGGAGCGCAGCTTGACCAGGATTGCGTGGCACTCGTGGCTCGGCGAAGGCTGAACGAACGTCTCAAGCTCAACGCTTTTCCACCGCTGACCCTGCCATCCGCTTACCCGTCGACGAGTCTGTGGTGTTTGCATTGTGGGTGTGTGGTGGACGTGCAAAGATGTTCTACGACTTCTTTTCAAAGGACTTGTGAACTATATAGCCTGGTATAGCCGACTGTCACGGTGACCGCTCTGCCTCTCTGTAAATTTCACACGGCGGTCAATTTGTTCGACTTGTTCGCACATCTCATCACGGTGCAGGACACTAAAAGGAGCGATTCGGGTATGCACATTGTCAACTTTCTGCTTGCTCGTTGCTGGATAGACGCAACGGTGGAGCAACAAATCCATGAACTAGTATCGCATGTCTTCATCTTCATCTTCATCTGCCCCTTCATCAGAAGAAATAGCCATCTTCATAAGAGATGCATAGGTGCGGGTAGGATCGGCTCCGTCCCCCCACCAGACGCAATAACGCAGCTAAATTGGGCAAGGCTACTGCAGGTACACCGTCCTGCATAATTCATCCGAAATAACTTTTGGGGGGGGCCTTGGTCGAGTAGTCATTGTAGTGTATTTTGCGTGTTGACCGGCTGCCTATTTTTGTGAGAAGTGCAAGACTGTGGCTGTGTAGACGAATGTGTGTCTGTATAGACAAGACGTATGATGAGCTATAGAATACGTTTTTCGCTTCTAGACAATTTTGGCGTGTGTGGACGGAGGGTACTAGAAGCAAGGAGCCCGCAATTCCTTGCACATCTGCGCCATCGAAGCCTGTCAAGCATGCGGCTAACGCTCTAGTGTGGCGTTTCCGTTTCATCGTGAGATCGCTTGTAACGCGTAACCCAGTCCACTCTGCTCTACGGCCTGCGAGCTTCCGCCACCGCGAGCTTTTCACGCGGCGTAGACTGATGAGCCAGGGCAGCGTTGTAGCCACAGTGTATCACGACAGGGTGCCGTAGAACAGTCACGACAGGCAGACTGGGCTGCCGGCGAGACTATGATTGCGAGGCGTACGTACACCTGTGGCGGTACGAAGACTATATATATGCACAACAGTACGCTGGCGAGGAGGTGCAGTGCGCGCTGGCGTGCGTGGAGGAAGCGGCCATGTACCCGGCCGGCAAAAGCGTCGGTCAAAAATAGCCTGGTCGGTCTATCTCTCGTTGGCCACGCCCGGCATTTCACCGCGACCCATGACGCTCTGCGACGAAGAAACGTCACCACACATGGCTGATGAATGAAGACCGACAGTAGTGCATGTGCATGATAGTGGCCGCCGGGCAAAGACTGGGACCGGCCGTGGACAGACTCCAGCGTGGTGGTTGCGGTGCGGGTGGGTGCGCGGATGGCGAGGACGCGGGTGGTAGGATGCGTGCCGTCAGCAGCTAGCGACGAGCGACGGGCGAATCATCGCGGGTCAGTGTCGACGATGCTCCGCGATGGCGGGCGATGCGTGGACGGAGGGTTGGGACAGTTTCTCAGTTGTTCGTTGGTGGCGGGCCGTCGTTGCATCTTTGCAGGCTTTGGAGCCGGACAAGACGGTAAATCTGCTGCCCGGCCGTCGCTTCGGGCGTAGCGCCCCCTTTCGCTCGCTGCTGCCCTCCCTGTGCCTGTCTGTGCCTGGCTGCCTGGCTGAGCTTTCCATCATCTTGTTGAACGTGCGTGCGCTCTTTCTTTTGCTTCCCACCTCCTCCATCTCGTTCAGTGGCCTAGGAGACTTCGTTTGCTTCTCTCTGCTCCCACTCCCATTCCCACACCCACACTCGTTCATCTGAACCTCACCCGCCCGCCGCGGCTCGACCATCCAACCTTTCGTCGCATCTAGCCGCGTATGCCACCGGCCTTGCGCGATCTCGCCCACCAATCACCGGACGCGCCCCTGGAGGTGTGCATTGACCGGTTCTCACAGCAACACGCCCGCAGCCCCAAAGGTCAGCATCACCACCACCACCACTATCACCGTCTCTGAACTACCCTGCCTCTTATTCCATCGCGACACCCGTTTGTGCAGACTGCGACCGCCGTCACGGCAAAAATACAATACACCCATCCGCCAGCCGGCCACGTGTGCACCGTAGCTGCAAAGCTTGCGTCGGCCTGACTGTGACTGCCGCGCTGTTTGTCCGCCAAGCGCGCTGCTTCCAGGTTTTCCAACGCAGCCCACTCGACACTTGACGCTCTCGCTCTGCACACGCCATTGTCAACTGTCGCACCACCCTCGTGCACGCTTTGCACTGCATTGGCCGTGTGTTGCTCTCGTCACTTGAAACTGACTCGTTTTTCTCTCGCTACAGACTTTACTTCTCATGGTTCCCGTCGGAAACTGTACGTATCCCCCATCGTCGAACGCCACCTGCACGTATGGCTCGGCACCCCTCTTCTGTGTCCGCTCCGATGAATACATCGCCTAATTCCCTGAACTGGACTGACTCGTCTCTGTAGAAATAATCTTTAATTTCGCAACTCTCAGCGACCATGGCGCAGCCGCAGCACCAGCACGGTGCCTATGACGAGGGCTATGACCAGCATCACGCCGGAGGTGACGCTTACTATCAAGACGAACATGCCTACTACGACCAACAAGGCTATGGTCATGGACAAGGCCAACAAGATGGATATTACGACGACAACGGATACTATCAAGGCCACGGCCAACAGGGCCACGAAGGCTACCAGCAGGACGGCTACTACGATGCCGGCCATGGCGGCGGCCAACAGGGCTACCAAGACGAGTACTATAACGATCAGTACTACGATCAAGGTAATGGCCAACAGCAACAGCGAGGCTACAACCAGGCTCGCCGTGGTGGCTCCGAGGAGGATTCGGAGACTTTCAGCGACTTTACAATGAGATCCGACATGGCCCGAGCTGCCGAGATGGACTATTATGGCCGTGGTGATGAGCGACACAACTCGTACGGCGAAGGCCAAGGTCGAGGATACCGCCCTCCATCATCACAAGTATCTTATGGTGGCAACCGCTCATCTGGTGCTTCAACGCCCGTGTACGGCATGGATTACAATGGCGCTCTCCCTGCCGGTCAGCGCTCCCGAGAGCCATATCCTGCCTGGACTTCTGATGCGCAGATTCCGCTCTCGAAGGAGGAAATTGAGGATATTTTCCTTGATTTGACCGCCAAATTCGGTTTCCAACGTGACAGCATGCGCAACATGTTTGACCACTTGATGACTCTCCTCGATTCTCGTGCATCTCGCATGTCACCTAACCAGGCACTCCTCTCGCTTCACGCAGATTACATTGGCGGTGAAAATGCCAATTATCGCAGATGGTATTTTGCCGCTCATTTGGATCTCGACGATTCCGTCGGATTTGCAAACATGAAACTCGGCAAGGCGAATCGAGCGACACGAAAGGCTCGCAAAGCCGCAAAGAAGAAGGCCACAGCCAATCCAACAGATGAGCAGGAAACTCTGGAGAATCTCGAAGGCGACAACAGCTTGGAAGCCGCAGAATACCGCTGGAAAACACGTATGAACCGCATGTCTCAGCACGATCGAGTCCGCCAGATTGCACTTTATTTGCTCTGCTGGGGTGAAGCCAACCAGGTCCGTTTCATGTCTGAAGTTTTGTGCTTCATCTTCAAGTGCGCAGACGATTATCTTCAGTCGCCAGCTTGCCAGAACCGCGTTGAGCCAGTCGAGGAGTTTACTTTCTTGAACAATTGCATCACCCCTCTCTACAATTACTGCAGAGATCAAGGTTATGAGATCTACGAGGGCAAGTACGTTCGCAAGGAGCGTGACCACAATAGAATTATCGGTTACGACGACATGAACCAGCTCTTCTGGTACCCAGAGGGCATTGAACGTATTTCTTTTGAGGATAAGACCCGCCTCGTCGATCTCCCTCCTGCTGAACGATTTGAACGCCTGAAGGATGTTGTCTGGAAAAAGGCTTTCTTCAAGACTTACAAGGAGACCAGATCCTGGTTCCACATGCTTACCAACTTCAACCGTATCTGGGTCATCCACTTGACTGTCTACTGGTTCTACACTGCATACAACTCTCCTACCTTGTACACTTACAACTACCAGCAGCTGCTTAACAATCAGCCCATTGGTGCCGTTCACTGGTCTGCTGTTGGTCTCGGAGGTACTCTTGCTTGTCTCATTCAAATTCTGGCTACTCTAGTCGAATGGATGTATGTGCCCAGACGCTGGGCCGGTGCTCAACATTTGACCAAGCGACTGTTGTTTTTGATCGGAATGTTCGTCCTCAACGTCGCTCCTGCTGTCTTCATCTTCGGTGTCATTGGAATTAAAGGAAAGCCAAGCTTGAACAAGATTGGACTCATCGTTGGTGTCGTCCAATTTTTGATTGCTCTGGCCACTTTCTTCTATTTCTCCATCGCACCGCTTGGTGGTCTGTTCGGCAGTTATTTGAATGGCAAGCGCCGTCAATATGTTGCCAGTCAAACGTTCACCGCAAGCTACCCTCGCCTGACGGGCAACGACATGTGGATGTCGTACGGTATCTGGATCTTGGTCTTCGCTGCCAAGCTTTCCGAATCGTACTTCTTCTTGACACTGTCGCTCCGTGACCCGATTCGCATTCTCTCGACCATGGATTTCCAACATTGCGTCGGCATTGCCTACGCCGGTAACCTTCTGTGCAAGAAGCAGCCCATCGTGCTGCTTATCCTCATGTACTTCACAGATTTGATTCTGTTCTTCTTGGATACCTATCTTTGGTATGTCATCTGGAACTGTATCTTCTCTGTTGCTCGATCCTTCTACCTTGGTGTCTCGATCTGGACGCCATGGAGAAACATTTTCTCTCGTCTCCCCAAGCGTGTTTACTCCAAGATCCTGGCCACTACCGACATGGAAATCAAGTATAAGCCAAAGGTCCTTATTTCTCAGATTTGGAACGCCATTGTCATTTCCATGTACCGTGAGCATCTTCTCGCGATCGACCACGTTCAGAAGCTTCTCTACCACCAGGTCCCATCTGAGCAAGAAGGCAAGCGTACCCTCAGGGCCCCAACATTCTTCGTGTCCCAGGAAGATCACTCTTTCAAGACCGAATTCTTCCCTGCCATGTCTGAAGCCGAGCGTCGTATCTCCTTCTTCGCCCAGTCTCTCTCTACTCCAATTCCAGAGCCTCTGCCTGTCGATAACATGCCAACCTTCACCGTCATGATTCCTCACTACAGCGAAAAGATTCTTCTTTCCCTCCGCGAGATCATCCGTGAGGACGAGCCATACTCTCGTGTCACTATGTTGGAATACCTCAAGCAACTGCACCCTCATGAGTGGGACTGCTTCGTCAAGGACACCAAGATTCTTGCCGACGAGACTTCTCAATTCAACGGTGACTACGAGAAGAATGAAAAGGACACTGCCAAGACCAAGATTGATGACCTGCCGTTCTACTGCATTGGTTTCAAGTCTGCTGCTCCCGAGTACACACTTCGTACCCGAATCTGGGCTTCTCTCCGTTCTCAAACTCTCTACCGTACCATCTCTGGTTTCATGAACTACAGCCGTGCCATCAAGCTTCTCTACCGTGTTGAGAATCCTGAGGTCGTTCAGATGTTCGGTGGCAACTCGGACAAGCTTGAACGCGAGCTTGAGCGCATGGCTCGCCGCAAGTTCAAGATCGTCGTCTCTATGCAGCGTTACGCCAAGTTCTCCAAGGAGGAGCGTGAGAACGCCGAGTTCCTTCTCCGTGCCTACCCTGATCTCCAAATTGCCTACCTCGATGAAGAACCGCCAGCAAACGAGGGTGAAGACCCAAGACTCTACTCTGCTCTCATTGACGGTCACTCTGAAATCATGGAGAATGGAATGCGTCGCCCCAAGTTCCGTGTCATGCTTTCTGGTAACCCTATTCTCGGTGACGGCAAATCTGACAACCAGAACCACTGCTTGATTTTCTACCGTGGAGAGTACATCCAGCTCATCGACGCTAACCAGGACAACTATCTGGAGGAGTGCTTGAAGATTCGCTCTGTTCTCGCCGAGTTTGAGGAAATGACCACCGACAACGTTTCGCCGTACACTCCTGGACTTCCTCCAACCAACTTCAACCCCGTCGCTATTCTTGGTGCTCGTGAATACATTTTCTCTGAGAACATTGGTGTCCTTGGTGACGTCGCTGCCGGAAAGGAACAGACATTCGGTACCCTCTTCTCACGTACTTTGGCTCAGATTGGTGGCAAGCTCCATTACGGTCACCCGGATTTCCTCAATGGTATCTTCATGACTACTCGTGGTGGTGTCTCCAAAGCACAAAAGGGTCTGCATCTCAACGAAGATATTTACGCCGGTATGAACGCTGTTCTCCGTGGTGGACGTATCAAGCACTGCGAATACTACCAGTGCGGTAAAGGTCGTGATTTGGGTTTCGGCTCCATTCTGAACTTCACCACCAAGATTGGTACTGGTATGGGCGAACAAATGTTGTCTCGTGAATACTACTACCTCGGCACCCAACTTCCTCTTGATCGATTCTTGTCATTCTACTACGCTCATCCTGGTTTCCACATCAACAACTTGTTCATCATGTTGTCTGTCCAGGCTTTGATGTGGTGCTTGATTAATCTTGGAGCTCTTCGCCACGAGACAATCACTTGCCGCTACAACAAGAATGTTCCTCTCACCGATCCGATCTTCCCCACTGGTTGCGCCAACATCATCCCAGTTATGGACTGGATTCAGCGCTGTATCGTGTCGATCTTCATCGTGTTCTTCATCTCCTTCGTTCCTTTGACAGTTCAGGAATTGACAGAGCGTGGATTCTGGCGTGCAGCTACCCGCCTGGCCAAGCACTTCTCGTCTTTGTCGCCACTGTTCGAAGTGTTTGTCACTCAGATTTACGCTTACTCCTTGCAACAAGATCTTTCTTTTGGTGGTGCCCGTTACATTGGTACTGGCCGTGGTTTCGCAACTGCGCGCATGCCATTTGGCGTTCTCTACTCGCGTTTCGCCTCGCCATCGATTTACCTCGGTTCACGTCTGTTGCTCATGCTGCTCTTCGGTACCGTCACTGTTTGGGGTTACTGGTTGCTTTGGTTCTGGGTGTCTCTGCTTGCTCTGTGCATCTCACCATTCATCTTCAACCCTCACCAGTTCTCGTGGTCCGATTTCTTCATCGACTACCGCGAGTTCCTCCGATGGTTGTCTCGTGGTAACACAAAGGCACACTCGGCTTCCTGGATCGGTTTCGTTCGTCTTTCCCGTACCAGACTCACTGGTTTCAAGCGCAAGACTCTTGGTGACCCATCTGCCAAATTGTCTGGTGATACGCCTCGAGCCAAGTTTACCAACGTGTTCTTCAGCGAGATTCTTGGTCCGATTGTCCTCGTGGCAATCACACTTTTGCCATATCTCTTCATCAATTCTGGTGTCGGCGTCGACAAGACTGCGAGCCAGAACCAGGCAAAGGGTGTCTCTGTCAAGCCAACGAACCCGATCCTCCGTGTCGGCATTGTCGCATTCGGTCCCATCGCCATCAACGCCGGAGTTGCTATTGGCTTCTTCGGAATGGCTTGCTGTATGGGTCCAGTCTTCAGCATGTGCTGCAAGAAGTTTGGTGCCGTGCTCGCCGCTATTGCCCACGCCATCTCTGTCATCATGCTCTTGGTTTTCTTCGAAGTCATGTACTTCCTTGAGGGCTTCCAGTTCGCAAAGACTTTGTTGGGCATGATCGCTGTTGTCGCTATCCAGCGATTCGTCTTCAAGCTCATCGTCTCCCTTGCCTTGACCAGAGAGTTCCGTGCAGACACTTCCAACATAGCATGGTGGACAGGCAAGTGGTACGCGCTCGGCTGGCACACTGTGTCCCAACCTGCTCGTGAATTCCTGTGCAAGATTACCGAAATGGGCTTCTTCGCAGCAGACTTCTGGCTTGGCCATGTCTTGCTTTTCTTCATGGTTCCTGCTCTCTTGATCCCTTACATTGACAAGTTCCACTCCGTCATGCTCTTCTGGCTCCGTCCAAGGTACGTTCATACTTCTCGAAACTTTGCAACGATGTAAATTTACTGACCCATATCACAGCCGTCAAATCCGTCCGCCTATTTACTCGCTCAAGCAGTCGAAGCTCCGAAAGAGACGTGTCATCCGATACGCCATTCTTTTCTTCGTCATGTTCGTCGCGTTCCTCGGATTGCTCATCGCTCCATCTCTCGTCGGATCGATGGTACCTGGAAACATCTTGCCAAGCAGTGGTGTCTTGGCCGGTCTTTACCAGCCGACCAACTGGTACAACAATGATACTGCGAATAACACCGATCCCACAGGTGCTAGCGCTGCCGGTGGTGCAGCTTCAACTGCCTCGGCCACGGCTGGCTCCAAGAGAATGGCGCAGCTCATTTATGGCATGTAAACGACTGGCTCGTTGCCTCTTCTCCCATACTACGCATGCCCTCGAGCTGCGTCTCGCAATATTCACACGACAAGAATGTACTTTACGACTTGTACCAATAGCATCATGTCGCCTCCACGGCACTAATCGAGCAAAGGGGCAATGAGAAGGGTTGTAAAAACCCCTGCATTGCATGCATCCCAGACTTGTGTCCTAATGCTTATCTTCAAAAAGGGCCTGGTTTGAAGGAGGAGTTTTGCAGTTTGATATGGAGATGGGAAATAATGCCTCTCGACCGCTCGTTTCGTCCCGTTCTCTACACGGTGGTAAAGCAAGCGACTGAGAGTACATACATTGTAGACATCTCAAAATTGAGGTGGTGACATGGACTTTTGATTTTTTTTATGGCGTACTGTGGGATTGGGAGTCTATGGGTAGAATACTGATACATCACAATGTTTTATTGCGTTAACACACCTTTTACCTCGTCTACGTCGTTCTATACTAAATGTCCCGCTGGACATGGATCGTTGAAGTGGGCGGGAATCACGTGACCTAATCGTTTCAGCCGTGCTTGCAACTACGACGTAAGACTCGTTCTAGCATGAGTGCATTTCAGTACGTGCGGCCATCGGGAACGACGCTGCCATTGGCATCGAGGTACGTCCAGCTCCATTCTCTTCATGCATAGACACAGCCATCGATTGATTGCTTGCTTGGATCGCTGTTCCCAGATGTGGACCTGCGATTTGGCAAACGCCATGGCCGTTGAAAGAGCAGCATCGCTGCCTTTGGTTATCATGCGCTTGCGCATGTTATTATCGCCTACACAAAGCTGACCGTGACTCCGACAGTGAATTTGTCCTTGACATCGCCTACATCTTCGGTTGCACTTTTTAGCTATGTCGGCCATACCAGATGACCCTACGGCGCCCGCCATCTATCGCGTGTCCGGCGACCCGCCCTATCCCGTTCCATATGGCAATCTTCCACACGACATTACCTTTCGCCAGGTGACTCTACGTGATCGCATAACGATTGCGACCATTATACCGTTCAGTTCACCCCATGAAGTACCGCCTAAACTCATGGCCTACCTTTGTGAACTGCTTAACCGCGAAATAGACAAGGGAGACACATACCCCATGATCGAGCCTTTGCCTCTCACCTCGTTTCCTTTGTACTGGTTTTCGAACTTTGGCGCTATCATGTTGATGGGAGACATTCAAAATGTTGAAAGTATCATGGAGATGGAAGATCGTGGCGTTGATTGGGCGAAAGAATGCTTGGGCAGCTTCTACATCAAGCCGAATTATCCGGGTCGAAGCAGTCATGTGTGTAGTGGTGGATTCTTGGTTACTGATGCGTCTCGTAACCGTGGTGCTGGTCGTCTCATGGGTGAAGTATATCTGGACTGGGCACCGAAATTGGGATATACCTATTCCGTCTTCAACTTGGTCTATGAAACGAATGTTGCGTCGCTACGCATTTGGGATGGATTAGGATTCAAGCGTATTGGTCGAGTAAAGGGCTGCGGGAATTTGAAATCCTTTCCTGATCAATTGGTGGACGCCATTATCTTTGGTCGTGAACTTGGCGGCGAAGGCGACGAGTCTGTCAGTGAGGAACGCTTCGACAAAATCCGCTTCTATCTCAAGACTGGAACTTATCCTAATGGTTCAGACCGAGCAGAAAAGTCCAGACTACGATCAGCAGCCACTCACTATAAACTCATACCGGGCACATCAGGAGAAGACGGGGAAGAGAGATTGATGCTTAAGGGCAAAGAAGTCATTTCTGACCCGCATAAACAATACGAAATTGCCAGGACCATGCATGCGCAGACTCATGGTGGAATCAATAAAACCACGGCCAGCATTGCAGATAGATATCACTGGGTACGCATCAAAGAGACGGTCAGCACTGCTATTCGCAACTGCACCGAATGTAAAGAAGCCGGCCCCAAACCCATCCAACAGCAAACATACGGCCGCACCAAATCCGACGAAGCCGTCGGCTCACGATCACGAGCTTCCCGCGCCTCACAGCAAGCAGCCGGCCTACAATCACAAGCCATGGCAGGCGTCGAAGCCGACGCCAAAAACATGTATGCCCCTCAACCCCAACAACCGCCTTCAATGCCCACCATGCAATATCACCCCAACGAATACGGCGACATGCCCGTCGACCCACAAATTATGCAAAACATGCATCAATGGGCCACAAACGCCCACTCTCAGCCCATGGTCCTCGACGGCTCACAAGGCCCCCTTTCAGTCGGAACTGGCGCAAGCGATACAGAGACCAGACTTCGCGAAACCCTCGAGGCACAAATGATGCAGGAGAATCACGGGTTTAATCAAATGAGGGATGGGCCTTGATGAGCTATGTATGACGAGGGATGGTGGATTACTTCTTTGCTTTTTTGGTTTTGGGGTTCTTTTTGGGGCGATTTTTATTTTTGGGTGGAATGAGTGGGTTATGGAGGGAGGGGAAATTTTGATGATGTGTACTACGTTCTGTTGGTTTGTTTGGCTGTTGTAGATGGTTCAGTGGATGGATTGAAAGGTGTAATTGATTGAAAACGAAGATGAAGATGAGGAGGATTGAAACCGAGTAGAATTTAAACCGGCAGAGTTCAGACAAGCAGAATGAAAACAAGCAGAATTCAAACGAGTAAGATGCAGACGAACATGACAACGAGTAAGATGCAAACGAGTAAGATGCAGACGAGCAGAACGCAAATGAGTAGAGTTCAAACGACCAGAATTCAAACGAGTAGAATGCAGAGGAGTAGAATGAAAACGAGTAACATGAAGAAGAGCAGAAGTCAAACAAGCAGAATTCAAACGAGTAACATGAAGAAGAGTAGAACCCATCACCAAGTAACATAAAACAACCAACTTGAACCATATAACAGAATGCCACAAACCCCACCCAACCAAAAGGCATCAAAAGGGCGTTCTCAAACCTACAATTCTCGCTTTCAATTCTCGCATATAACATATATAATCTCTGAATTCGTCATTTGAACAACTTTCAATACTCGAAAACAAAAACAAGACGAGAGATTAAAACTTGTACACCATATTTGAACTACACCGTATTTGAACCACACTATGTTTGAAAATTACAGAATTGATAAATATGGAATTGATAAAACACTCACTTGGTAAGTTAATCATAAAGTCAAATATTGAAATTCCTCAACTCAGCTCACCCACTCACTTCACAAGTCAGCCAGCTCACTCAGTCAATTACTCAGTCAGTTGGTCAGTTAGTCAGTCGACCGAACTATCCCTCCCCCTCACACTCCCAACCGCACTCGCAACTCCACTCCCCATATCACCCCCCTTCACCCCATCACCCAAACCATCATTCCTAGCCCTCTCCCTTTGCAACCTCAATTTCAACTCTTCAATCTCCAAACGCAATTCCTCAAGTCTCTGTCTCGCACCTTGCCGATCCAAAAGCCGCTTTTCACGTTCCGCTTTAAGTTGGCGTTCGAGTTCTTTGATGCGATATACCAAGCGTGTTTCGGAGGGTTGAAGGGCGGGTTGGGAGAGGATGATGGATTGTTGTTGTTGATGTTCAGGGGGATGAGGGTGGAGGGGTTCGGTGGAGGAGGTGGAGTGGTGGCGGAGGAGTTGGGCCACCATGTTTCGGGCGGGACTGGAGGGTTTCATGGGATTGGAGGTCGAGCCGGCGAGGGAGAGGCGGCGGGCGCCTTCGGGGCCGACTTGGTGGTTTTGTTGGTGGATCATTTGTTGGGCCATGGCGCTGGGGTATTGGCGGTGGAATTTGAGTTCGGCGCGGAGGAGTTTGATTTCGGTTTTGAGCTTGTTGAGTTCGTCGGTGGATTTGCTGCTTTTGCTGAGGGAGCGGTGGAGGGTTTGGCGTTGATGGCCGTCGGCGAGAGCGGATTGGGTGCGTTGCACGGCTTCTTCGAGACTATCCATGCGTTGGATGCGGAGGTTGAGGTTGTTCTCCAGTGTTTGATAGTCGCGCGCGAGATCCTTTTCAATATTGCGGATGCGCACTTTGAAGCTGCCAAAGAGCGCCTCGATCATTTTAACAGCTGCAATAATGTTATGGTTGAAAGCCGGCAAGCCGCGAGCAATGACATCGACGGATGGGACTTCACCATTGACGAGACAGTGAGTTTGCGCCCAATCCGTGCCGCAGATGGTGGACAAGCGGTTCCAAAGGGCCAGCAACAGGCTATTTCGCTCGTTAAGCTCATCCTGATAGTCTTGTTCCTGGGCCGCCATCTTCCGCTTATCCTGACTGAACGCAGTCTCGAGCTCCAGAATACGAGACTCTTGCTGAGCAACAGTACGCATATGCGTGGCGGACCCGCGAGAACTCTTCTCAAACTGCTCCAGATCGCGTTTACGAGAGTTGCGTTCTTTGTCAAGTAAATCTGCAAGTCGTCGACTTTCCAAACTCGTACTTTCCAACAGACCGTCACGGTGACGCAGCAAACGATCCTTATCAGCGAGATCCATAGTCGCTCGATCGAGTTGGTTAACGATAGTCTCTAGGTCCAGCTGTGTCTTTTGAATTTCTGCCAAAAGACTATGTTTCGTGCCATTTGGATCACCAAGAATGGCACGAAGGCTCTCCTCAAGTTCTTCCAATCGCTGCTTCCATGTTCCTGCTTCGATTTCTTTGGAGGAAAGTTCACGTCTGAGTCTACGTACCTCGTCTCTTGTCTTGGCACTCTCTGCGTGTAGACCGTCGAGAACTTTCTGTACTTCCTCCTTGGATTGGTTGGCAAGTACATCTCGTTGCTGTCGTTCTTCAATAATGCCTTCTTCAAGCTCTCTGACCTTCTCCTCTTCGTCTTCGATGGTCTGTTGAGCGGCATTGAGTCCATTCTCCAGCTCGCCGATTTTGATCTTGTCGCCTTCTTGCTCTTCACGTAGGAACGTAATCTCAGAAGTCAGACTTTCCTGCGTGATTTCTAGCTTGCGGTGTTTCTGCTCATACTCATTGCACTTTTGTTCCCACTTTTGAATTTCGTCTTCCGCCTCCTGAATTTGCTGTTCAAGAGTTTGGATATTGCGTACGTGAGCCTGCTTCTCATCATCGAGGTTCATCACACTTTGTGTAATGTCTCGCAATTCGCTTTGGAGGCCTTTATAGCCGTCGCTCGTATGCTCAAGCTTTGTTTGCGTCTTCAGCAGCTTCTTCTGAGTATCTTGTAGCTCAGCATCCATCCCCTCAATCTCCTTCATGAGCTTGTCAATCTCAGCCAAAGCCTCTTGCTCAAGTTTTTCATAATCAGATTCCTTATCTTCAAATGCTTGAAGGGCCTCATCCCGCTCGCTTTGTAATGCCTTGAGGTCTTCCTGAGCTTCATTGAGCTCTTGCTCCATTTCTTGAAAATCTCCTTCAAGAGCAGCAACGTATTCCAGATGTTGGCTGTAATTGCGTTCAAGCTCTTGATACTTGAGTCGAAGTTCAGCGTTTTGATCGCGTAGCTGCCCTTCCTTTGTTTCCCAATCATCACGTTCCGCTTCTGATGGCGCGAGAAGTTCGGTACTTCGCGATGGAGCGCGTTGATGGGCACGAGAAATAGAGCGTTCGAATATACTTTCACCAGCGATAGATCGAGCACCGTCTCCTTTGCGTTGAAATAATTTGAGGTCTTCGATTTCTTGCTGTAGTCTTTCTCTCTCGCGGTTCCTCGATGTGAGCATGCTGGTTTGTGCGCCAAGGTCACGGCGCAATTCAGCATTTTCAGTCTTCAACTGCTCCACAAGAATGGTACTCGGCTCAGAGCTGTTAGCAAAATCCGAATCGCCAGCTTGTACTGCGCTTTGGCTATAACCATGCCTCGGGCGTCTAGAAGACATTTTGCTATCGCGCGGAATGGACATGGAAGCCTTTTCAATTCGGAGGGTGGTGAGTTCTTCGCGAAGTTTTCGCATATCCTCTTCAACTTGTTCTCTGCGACTGGTTTCGGCATTGAGTAGATCTTGCCACATGTCCATGGTCTCTTTGACATTCGATGTATCTTTGCCTCGGCTACCAGCTTGACTCTTGATATGCTCGGCCATTTTGCGTTTCTCCAGTTCCTTTGTCATGATTTCCTCTCGCAATGTAGTCACCTGGTTCTCGGAATGATCGAGCTGCTGTCGGAGGTACAAGATTTCCTCGTGCATATCGGCCTGCAGTGTTTCGTCGTTACTGTCATCAACCTTACGTTTTTGTTGCCGAGTCTCCTCTTCGTGCTGGCTGAGCTTTCGCTCGAGTTCTTTCATTTTGCGACGCATGGTTTGTGATTCTTTGCGCTCATTGGCCAGATCAGTCTGCAATTGCACGTTCTTGTCGATAAGCTCCTTAACACCATCGTCGGAACGGCTCTGCAGGGCTTGATCAAGGAAATGAATTTTGAGTTTCAAGTCAAAATTCTCCTTTGCCAATTTATCAATCTTGCTATTTTGTTCTTTCAAAGTCAACGTTTTCCGACGTTGGTCGGCCAGATTAGCACCCACGCCAGCAGAAGAGGCCGGTCGCTTGTTTGGGGAGAAAGATCGATTTTTGGCAAAAAAGTCTCTGGCAATCGTCTCCGGTACCTGAATGCTTTCCACTCGTTGCGCCAAAACCGTATCTGTAGGCGCTTGAGAATGTCCATCATCTGCCCGAGGAGTCTCGGGACGTTCTTCAAGACTATCAAATCGAGAACCGGTTTTTGTTCCTCGAGAACGAGACATGAGACCACTAAGAGTTGGTAGCGTATCACTCTCATCAAGGTTGGATGCTACGCTCCCTACGCTCGGTATCCGTGACAACATCCGAGATATCCGATCGGGTTTGACTGGGCTGCGAGCAGAGACAGCTCCTCCTGTCTGCAAGGCATAGTCGGCATTGGCAGCGTCACTCCCGGATAGCTCACTGCTCCGTGTTGCAGAAGACGTTGTCGAGTGCTGACTATCGTGTCTTCCGGACTGTAAACTGGGACGGGAGTCTCTCCTGTCACTTTGTTCATGCACGCTCGTGGGAGACTGCCTGGATTTGAGAAAAGACATGTTATCTGATGATGGTTCCACGGCATCACCGAGTTTGCGGGAAGAGCTGGGCCGAATTGTTGATCCCTTCGATGTCGGTCGATTGGAGCCTTTTGAAGTTGGTCGAGCAGAGTCCTTGGATGCCGGACGCGCAGACATGGAGAAAGCGCGCATAGCTACAGTATTTGCCATGACTGCCGCAGATGTAGTGCGAGCACGTGTGCGCCGAGCAGCATCAGCAGCAGGCGAAGTCGTGCTACTTGTATCCTCGTCGCCCTCCGATTGATCGTTCCTCATGCGCTCAGGCGTAGATTCCTTTGTGCTGCTGGCCGTATCTCCCTGCTCCTGCTTCGACAGCCCGAACTTACCGCTGCGCACACTGCCAAAAAAGTCGTCCAGCGGCGGAGTATGACCCGGCTTCCCAAGCTCCAAATAAGTATCGTCTGCGCCGTGCAGATTATCGCGCGAAATCCCCGGCACGACGTCCGGCAGAAAACTCGATTCCACATCCATAAAGTGTCTCTTCAAATCTCCCTCATCAACACTATCGTCCTCGCTTCCAACATATCCCGTCTGAGCTTCAGTGAGGAAGCTGCTTCCATCCACGATCGGAAAGGCGAGTTCGCGCTCATTGCGCGACGAAAGCGACGACATGTCGGGCGGGAGTCCAGGGAGTTGCTGAAATGAATGCCCCTCATCGACGCGGGATTTGTTCAATTTGCGCGGCCTGCGACGTTGCGGCGTGGAATTGTCGACGGCCTCGCTCATGTCGTCGTCCAAACATGTGGAGACGTTTGTCCGTGCCCAGTCCAAGCGTTGTTGACTCGGGGAACGATAAAATCAAGGTTCCGTCGCGTGGAAAGGCTATTCGAGATGAATGAAGAGTGGAAGACTGAACTCAATTGTCGCGAATTGCGCGTTCTGCCACGTCGACACACAGGATTACAACAAGGAGGTGTTTGTCAGATATTTGTGCGAGGAGATAAAGGCACGTCGACGTGAGCGTGAAGCGATTCGACCGGGGGTCGCGCATTAGCTTCACCTCGTGCATAAAGTAACAAGCCACAGTCACGTACATCAAACTCCATAAATCCATTCACTGAAGCATCATACAACTGAAAACGAGAGTCATATTTGCAACAACTATCTACCATTTCCAAGCACACTCGGAACCTGCCCTGGACTCTGCGTAGCCTTGTGTCCATTCCTACTACTTGGCGGACCAATCGGACCCATCTTCGACGGCACAAACGGTTTGGCTTCAGGGCGAGGACTGTTGGATCCCGTACTATCGTTAGTGTTCGATCCAGAGCCCTCGCTTTCCTTGCGATCATCCATCATGATATTGCCAGCCATAGCAGAGGCATGAACAGGCCACGTCTGCGGATGCTGGACAGCTTCCATAAACTGCATGTCATCACCGTCGTCTGTAAAGCCCGAATACTGACTAAGCATGGAAGAGCTACGTCCACGTGGTACGGGGACAGGTTGAACGGCGAATTGAAAGGGCGACTGCTGAAATGCTTGTTGGTTGAGACCAGAAAACCCATTCATGTGAGGGACGATAGTTCCATTGATACCAGCGATAGTACCTTCAGGGGTTGGCGGGGAAGTGTAACCGGCAAAACCAGGGCGAGTAGACCAACTCTGGAGAGACGCAATTTGCTGATAGGTTTCCTGAGTCTTCGCAGAGATGGTCATGTACTCGGCCTCCATAGTATTAATATGTAAGCGGAACTGGTTCTCTTCGTCTTGTCGAGCTTGGAACACTTGTGCACGTTCGAATTCACGCTTTTGCTTTGCCGTCATGTCTGATTGGTGTTTGGAAGCGAGCTTTTCTAGTTCCTGAGTCCGTTGGGTATGTCGTGAAGCAAGTTTCTCCCGCTTGTTCTCCGTCTGACAAATCTCTGCTTTGAGAGCATTGAGTTCACGGTCGGCTTCAGCCTTTGCGTTGTCGTAATCTTTCGTAGCTTTGATTTTAGCGTCACGAGCAGCTTGCCACACACGTCGTTTGGCCTCAAACTCGGCAAGTTCTGCAGATGGAATTTCGCCAAGTGCGTCTATTTGACCTTTCAACTCGGCAGTTGCCTCTTCAGCTTGGTTCTTGTGCTGGTTGATTTGTAATAGCCTACGCTCTTGCTTGTCGTCGAGGCCACCAGAAGATTCGAGTTTGCTTTTGAGTACGTTGATCTCTTTGCGAATGTCGGAATGAACACTACGTTGATCTTTCTTGACTTTGCGAGTTCTGTTGCGAATTTCATTGAGCTTAGCTTCTGCTGACTGAATAGACTGTTTCAAAGTGGTAATCGGCGAAGAAGGTCGCAGAGCAGGATGTTGCGGTTGGGGAACAATGGCAGCGGCTTGCTCAGCAGAAGGTGCGGCCTGCGTGATAAAACTGACTGTGCAAAGGACACTGCCACTGGCAATGCCGACAATCTCGCAATGATAGCTGCTGAGCGGAGCGAGCCCGTAGATCTCACCGTCGAAGCGATCTCCATAGAGGTTGTTTGATTGTTCTCCAGTAGCGCTGGACATGATCCGCGTAGAGCTCCAGCTTGCTCCATTGACACGGACATAAAAAGGCTTTGATTTATCGATCCCAGCTCCAATAGAAAGACCTTCCTGGATATTATCGACGGATTCTTTGGCGGCATCGATGGATAGATCCAGGCTGAAAGAAATATCGGTAGCTCCAACCTCGGAAATCCAAATACGGTTGGTGGTTGCATTGATAGCGGCGGTAGCCAAAGTCAGGGAAGACTTGCCATTCATGCTAGAGGCATCGCGAGCATCATCGGCGGCGTCTCGCTGTTCCATTTCCTTGACAAACGTAACTTTCGTACTAGCAATTGCAGCCCAAAGAGGTTGTTGACCTCGAACCTGATTAGCCTGCCTTTTCTTTTTCTTTGTATTGGACTCGCGAGATTTGCCTTCACGCTGAGCTGGTGAAAGAACAGAAGCACGCCCCTCGGAATTGGAAGACACGTGAGATTGTTGGTTGCTTTCGTTGAAGCCGCTGGACAATCGCGACGCTGGTTCTGAGCCTGCAGTCGCTTCGGTGTCGGATTTGGAGATTGTTGGCACGCTTTGATCTCGTTCGTTGGCTTTGACGAGAGAACGGCGAATACATGTTGTCACGCCCTGCGAAACAATGTGTATGCCAAGAATGGTGCGAACGATGGTAAATACCCATCCACGATCAATGGGTACGGAGGAAAAGAATGAAGTTGCAATGGGTGGGACATCAAAAGGGACGCCAATGTCCAACTTGTGTATGACTGAACGGAGATAATCCAGAGCAGTCAAATGTATTGCTTTATACCGGAGCACATGGACCACACACACAATCAGCGTACACGACGCAATGCTGTAAGTCGGCCCACCAGAACCAGCAGCTGCACCGCTCAAAGAAATGGCGATGACGGCTTGCGAAAGGTCCAGGAAAATGCTTTGCAGCGGTTTCCAGACCGGCAGCCAGCACACCCAGAAAATCAAGTCGACAATCAATATTGTGGCCAAGGCTGGATAACCTAGGTTTGAAGCATTGAACATGTCCTTGATATTGGGAAGGGTTGACAGCGAAATACCGGCGGTGGGCGGGACAAACGTGAGCGACGCGAACAGGGTTTGAATGACGAGGACGAGCGTGGGTGGCAGAGACAAGAGCAGGATGAGAATCGAAATGGCGTCGCGGAGAGGGTAGTAGGTCAGAATTGTCGAAACAGTAGACATGGTGCCGTTTGCCGACTGCGCTTTGTGCTTAAAGGCGGCCGCGTGCACATCCACGACGGGACTGGTGGGTGCCGTGTCCTGGCCGTCTGCCATCGCGTAGAGACCTCCCTCTTCTACCGAAGTTTCCGACGAAGTTCGCGCTCTTGCCACGCTTCCCGCAGCTATTCCATCGTCCCGGGCAGATGTGTGTGAGGTGGAATCGTCGACGGGGTGGGAGAATCGAAAGCCAGAGTTTAGACCCGTGGCGGGCAGGGCGGGCGCGGGCACAGCTGAAATGGGCTTGCCGTTGAGGTGTCCATTGAGCAGGCCGTTGGAGCGCTGCTTGGTGATTCTCCTGCCGGGAGCGGCGAGGCCACTTTCGTGGCGCTTGTCGTGCTGGTTCGGTGCGTTCTTGGACTTGGCCTTGGGAGGCATCAAACTCCCGGGGTTGGGCAGTCCAGTCGGAAGCGGTCCCGGCTGGCCCGTCTCAGAGGAGGACGGCGAGCCAGAGGGGGGACGAGGGATCCAGGAGGACTGGTGGATGAAGTGGGCGAGGAGGTCTGGCGGGGGTGGTGGGTGGTGGTGTGGAGGGTGCAAATTGGAGAGTGAGTCGGGCGTTGGAGCGTGAATTGAACATGGACAATGCACCGCGAGGCGGCTCTCTCCGCAGATAGGGTTATTAGCAAGATTAATAGCGTGCAGGCCTGTCGGCGGGCAGTGCCTGGTTGGGCGAGACAGAACGGTACAGTTTGTGAGAATGAACAGACTGTGTATATCGAAGAGATTATCTAGGTACGCCAAGGGGGGTGGTGAACAACGACAAACAGCCATCACCGTCTACGAGACCAGCGCCGGGCGTGGCAGTCCTGCGCATTGCTGTCCTGAGGCACGACGGCAGCCTTATTTCGGCGGGCGGGAATCCTGCCGTCGATCATCGCCTAAGACCTCTCGGTTTCTCCGCGTCCTGCCCGATGCTTTCATTACAGGAGCAAAGCAGTACTCCCCACGCAGATAGTCACCCCCCCCCCATTTCAGTACATATCTACAAATCCATCACTCAATGCCAGCAGCGTCGTATTCACGCTCAACCACCCCCGTCGTCTCCTCCACTTGGCCCTGGGACACTTCTCTCAACTTAGTAATGGCGTCTCGTCGACGCAGCATCAGTCCCGTCACGAGACAGTGCAGCAACCAATCGACTCCAACCCAGCAGATTAGCGTGTGGAGAGATGAAAATCAATGCCACAAATACATCGACGTGCTTATATTGGGGGGTTGAGAGGGAGGAGCGGGGGAGTGTGGGAGCGTGCGTGTACGTGTGTGTGCTACTTCTAGCTCAAACGTAAACTTCACTTCGCATTCATGTTCTCTTGACACGTCATGAAAGTCTGAATTTGCCGTTAGTCAACGATGGCAATAGGATTCGCTTTGATATACCGCTCTTCCCTGTCTGGACTGCTCCCCC
Source organism: Acrodontium crateriforme (assembly GCA_033807595.1). NCBI lineage: Eukaryota > Fungi > Ascomycota > Dothideomycetes > Mycosphaerellales > Teratosphaeriaceae > Acrodontium > Acrodontium crateriforme. The sequence goes on along the minus strand of CP138591.1, from coordinate 954,480 downwards.
ACCGGCTGATTGTCTCCTGTAGATCACTCAAGAAGCCCACCGCAGTGTCCACTTGGCAACGACGTCGTCCGGCACTGCACTCTTGCGTGCATGTGCACGTGAGATGACGCAAATCCTAGTCTTGACTAATAGCGATGAGAGCAACGGGCGCACTTGAACCAAGGATTTGCGTGCAAGTGGCGCGTTATAATAGCAATGACGCCGTGAGAAGTTAACGATCAGGTCTCGCTCCTATACAGCTTTGTCACACGCGACATTGACATTCGTTGACTCTAATCGCGTGAGCTGAGGCTATGTATCGTCATACTGAGCTACTGGACAAACTATTCAACAGTGAAGCGTCGTTTACGCAGTTCTCATTATTACGCATCACTTAGATAGGCCATCCTAGAAGACCAGTACCACGACGCCAATACAAACTCAGCATGTGACTCGTTATCATTTATTTTTACGTCTATTCACGACCCTGCACTTCCCATATCCTCTGCAGCACCCTCTCGATCCCACGAACTCGTCTCCAATTCTCTAACTCTTCTCAACAACCCATTAACCCGCTCATTATTAACCCTCTTCGCCTCCTCCTGCAACCTCCAAGTTTCCCGAAACACATCGACCATGAAAGGCTTCATAGGCGTCTTCTTCGCCTTCTGATAATCATACACCACGATATCCTCAATACACCTCGCGGCCGGCCTCTGATGCAACTCGGACAAAATCACCACGTCGAGAATAAACGCATCATCGCCACGCACAGGCTCCTTGCGCAATTTATGATAAATGGAGATGTGATCAGGCCACGTCATGGGGAACTTGAACTCAGTCGTGATGGCTCTCAAAATCAACCCCATGCCGGAGGGAGTCATGAGATTGGACCAGACGGCGCGATTCGCAGGGTCGATGAAGTTCCCGTACTTTTGCGTCCATTGCACGCGCCCCGACTCGGCGTACCGATTATACACCACGTTGTTGACGTGGCCCATGCTGTCCATTTCGCCCCAGACGACTTGTTGTCGGTAAATGCTGCGTCGCTCGCGTGAAGTCAGGTAGCCTTCGCTGCCGGCTATGAGCTCGCGCCAGTCAGAGGCGATTTCGTTGAGGATCTTGCCGGCTTGCGTTGTTTGGGTCGGTGTCAGACCGAATGTTATGCAGTGTCCAATGCGTTTTTTGACGTCGGCTAGCCAGCGGGGAGAGAGAGAGGCTGTTGCTGGGGTTGGAGAGGTTTCGTGAGAGGACCATTTCCGTAAGGGCGGTTGGGCGGTGGGGAGTATTGCGCCAGGGCGTGAGATTACGCTGATGAGCGCTGGTGTGCGTGATATCCGCATGATTTTCGACGTGCTATGGATCCATTGAGTGAGTTGAGAGTATCGTCGCCGTACACTTGACAAGTATGTACAGTACTACTGGCCCCACTGATAATCGGGGATTGAGTTTGGGGCTAGACAACCGAGGCTCAAAGCGCCCTCCACGAAAACAGGGTCAAGAGTTTCATCGTCGACTGACTGACTAACTGCATCTCGTCTCATCTCGCCGTCACCAACAACCCACAATTTCACTCTAGTCTGATCTCCATTCCACCATTGGCCTTGGCCACAAAATATAATCAGCTCCACGCACGAAGCGTACCATTCCCCTTCTCCAGAAGAAAAAAAATGACATCGACAAATCTCCGCTACGAAGTAATCCGCATCTACAAACGTGCGCACAACCTCCTACACTATATCCACAACCTCCCACACATTCATCCATACCCCCTCCAACTCAACCCCTCCAACTCAATCCAAAACCCCCCCAAAAAGCGCTAACAAATAAACCAGAACTCCTGCATCTAGGCCGAGACTACCCCCTAGGATACGCCTACTTCCGTCCGAGGCTACACAAAGCCTTCTCCGCCAAAGCGGATCTGACTGACGAAAATGAAATCCGTCGAGGGATTGAACAAGCCGAGTTTGTGAAAAAAGGTACGTCTTTCTTCAGTTTTGGAGGCAAGGTGTTGGTAATTCTGGCTCAAGGTCCAAAGATGATGAATTGTCAGTCATGGAGAATTGATGCTAAATGGTTTTGTTGTGTACAGAAATTGAAGCGTTGTGAGTATGTTTCCAAAATGTTTTTGTTGGTGGGATATATTCACTGCTTTCCTTTCAATTGTTCTTCGTCTTCGTCTCCTTCTTCTTCTTCTTCTTCTTCTTCTTCTTCTTCTTCTTCTTCTTCGTCTTCTTCTTCTTCTTCTTCTTCTCCTCCTCCTCCTTCTGCTCACTCCTACTCTTTCGTCCGAATACCAGGGTATCTCAAACAGATTCTCTACTACGAGGCAATTGAAACACCACAACCATCACCAAACATCGTAATTATCAAAACGGCATCGCCTTTTTAACCATACTTTCTTTCGCCACAGGTATTACCTCAAACGCTATCGTGCGCTAAGACAACGTTACGACAAAACCACCTGATGGGGAAAATCGGGCAACTCAAAATCCCATGATATCATCCCAACGCCTCGCCAAAAGACCGTTACACATTGAGTCGTTTCATCTCGAAAAAAAAAGAGGGGGGTTCTTAAAACCTCTTCAATCATCTACACGTTTTGTAGCCCACCAAGCAGCCATTTCGAGACATTCACCAGTGGCAACGCCTTTGGTCGGATCCAGCATTTCTGCCATGAAAGCAGCCCACCAATGATTCCATTCCTCGGCGTTTTTCCCATTGACTTCTTTGAGCATGGGCTCCATACTCTCAATCAGCTGCACGACGGTCAAAAGCGACATATGCCGCAAGGCTAATTGATTGGGATTGAGAGCTCGATCAGGCAGACGTGTTTTGCCTTTGGACGATAGAGGCGAATCGATGTATTCGGCACTGTCGCGGGGAGGTGGGGCGGGGTCTCGTTCCCAAAGGAGTTTGCCCAGAGGAATGGCGATGCGACGCATATTAATCTCGACAATGTTGCTCTGGCTGAGCGTTTGCTTTATTGTGGCGGCTGGTGTCGGCGAGAGACCACGTTGATCCAGCGAGGTTTGAATCCAGCGATTGGCTTGCTGTAGATATCTATTTTGCGCCGACGCAAACGGAGTACCGGAACTTATGATGAATGTTCCGGTTTCATTGGCTGTTTCGTATTCTTGGGTAGTTCGGGATGTTTTGGGAGTTGGGAGATGCGGTAGTAATGATTTAATTATCAAATCTGATTCCCAAATTTCTAATACGCCCTCGGGGCGCAATACTCGTATGGCTTCGTTATGGATTTTCTGACAGATTTGCGCCGATGGGAGCAGGAGATTGAGATCTTTCACCATGACAAGATCAAAATCACTCTCGGAAAATGGTAGTGGTTTTCGTAAATCGTGTTGGATAAACGTCCAGTTGACGCCTTGTTTCTTCAAATCAGGCGCCAGAGGGGCAATATCCAGCCCAGTGAATGCGACGTCTTTGTATCCGAGCTTGCTAAAGTAATCATGACAGCGAGCAGACCAATATCCACTACCACAGCCGATTTCCAACACTTTCCGGGGTACGCTCTTTTGTATTCTCGGTGAACATGTCGGCCGTCCAAACACTTTGCAGGCCAGTTCGGTGCGCATGCTCTGGCGCTGGATCTCGGCCAGATCGCAGGGTAGTGGATAAGGTACTTCGCGGAGATATCGTCGGCCATGGCGCAGTTCAAAGGGTCCGGCAGGTGGTTGATCCTCGTCGTTGGCATGCGACTCTGCCGTGTGCGTGCGCTTCAAAGCGGACAATTCGGGTCTGTAATCGGGGATTATGGGCACCATGGAGCCCATGGGTGACATAACCATGGTGGAGGTTCGACTGTTGATTGAGGTGACGGTGGAAGGAGTGCGCTCGATGTGTTCGCTGGTCGAGTCTTGAGAAGCCTTGAGAAGTCGCCGCTGCTCGGCCAGCTTGGCCATGCGCTGGCGAGTATAACTCTCCTGCGCAGCCGACCTGGCATACGAGGCATAGACGAGGCCGTCCATTGGAGCGGCTAGAGAGTTGGTCCGGGGCGGTGATACGCGGGAGCCTTGTTTGCGCTTAGACTAGGTCATGGCAGATTACCGCACGGTCACGGGCAGGGGCACGCGACGGTCATTGGCGACGGTATCGGGGGGAGAGGTTCTTCGAGCGACGCACCGCGGAGGAGGTTTTGAAGCAAAACATCTGGGGGTTTGGGCAAGGGCAAGGAAGAGCCGAGTATTTAGAGTGCGAGAAGAGACGGGTAAGGCATAAAAGCGGTCGTGTGTGCGCACGGATGGTAAATAGAGCGTGGAGAGAGCGGGCGAGTGGAAAGCAGAGGTGCAACTTAAGCCGCTGGACGGCGCGACGGCGACAGAGAACAGCACAGAATAATAGGACTGGATAGATAGTACAGGACATGTAGTAATGCATAGGCGTACGCGTGGACGGGTGCGGCATGGTTTGACGCCGTACATGACGCTGGCGCTGCTACGTGGGCATGGCCGGCCTGGGTATTCTTGTGATTGCGACTGAATGGCCAGCAGACGACGACGACGAAGACAAAGTAGAAGTGAAAGTGGGACTGTTCTCTCTTCACACAGTACAGTATTCTTCTTGCCGCGGTTGACGACCTGGCAAGCCGTTTGCACTCCACTTCTCCCGAGGATGCCCCTGCGACGAGGCGGTTTAGTTCCAAGTAGCGTTTGCAGAGGAGCAGGTCCAAGGCCAATCGCCGACCCATTGTCGTTGGGAGAGTCATTTGCTCAGGCCACACGTCTCGTCTTTGTACATGTCTAGTCTATGTACATATCTAACCAGGACGGCCATGCCATGCCGAGTCCGCCCTGTCGCCGGTCCGCCGTTGTGGTCTCGCTGTGTTTGCGCGTGCACTGTCTAAGTTGACTTTACTACTGCAAAGTCAACGGGCCTTGGACTGACTAACCTAAACGTTGCAATGGCCACATCGTTGCAGAGTTCCCCGCGCCGGCATTGCTTGTGAGGTGGAGGAGCAGATGCAACCCAATGCTTGGTTGATGCATCCAAGTTGAATGGTGAATTCCAACGTCATGGTGAAGGAAATCGACTCGAGCAATCATGGCCACAGGAACATGGACAAGCCAAGCAAACGGTCGATAATGGACTGCAGAACTATCGAAAAAGCAGGTCGGCGTGGTCTCTTCATGACAGCCCAAGGCAAGTCACTCGGTGGCGAATCACCACCGATTTGCTGCAGCTTCGAGCAAGACGAAGCCTGAGGGTGTGGGCTGAGTTGGTCGGCTGTCTTTATCACCGCGACATATAGCAAGAGTGGCGCCAAGTCCCTCCGGCGGGCGTGTGACAGGTCACTTTGGCGTGTCGCCCGCATAATCCCCCACTAGAGCGCAATGGCATCGGAAAGGTTTGCCAGTTTGTCGCACTGTCGCATACTGTATGGCACAGAGGCGTGGACAAGCAAGTCGACGGGGAAACGTGGAGTGGCAGCTGAGTGGCCTCCCAACCACCGGGCAAGCATGACAGCGTATGTCCATATATAGGCTATATCACATGGCCGGCGTGTCTTAGTATAGTCTCCACACAATAGGAGGAGGAATGAAGCAAGCTCTGCTAGTAGACTATATATGCTCCAGCCGGGGGCGCATCTTTCGACGATGCTGCAGAGCCAGAACCCAGACCCCGATAGCCTTGCCGCGGCGGAGGACCAGCAGCAGTCACGTTAACTTGGGAGAAGCGCGTCGTGATTTGTCGCCAGCGAGCATCTGTAGACGGGTGTGAATGTAATGTGCATACCTGCAGAAGACATTGTGATCACGGTGTATCTATCGACGGTGCCAGTCTCTTCCATCTTCACCCTATACGCTACGGTGCTGTGTATATTGTCTGTACTGCCTCCCGCGCGGCGTGTCCGCGACTTTTGCAAGCGCCAGTCCCGCAGCCGCTGCCTCTCTGTTCGGCACAGAGCTGCGATTGATACGTCGCGCCAACCAGCCATCAACCACTAGCAACCCATCACTTCACCTTCCAGCCAACACGTCCGCTTGTCGTCGTTGCTATTCATACCGCCCACGTCCTTTGACCTGTCTACCACCGCCGCACTGCCCCAACACCTTCGCTGCCGCCGCTCCGGAAGTCTTCACCACCACCACCACCACCACCACCACCACCACCGCCGCGCCTTGGCTCCTCCCCCGCCGTCCTCCCTCTGCCTCTCTGCCACCGCCGCGCTCGTCGACAACGGGAAACAAAGGTGCCAAGTTTGTCCATGAAGCGTGCGTCGGCCGCTCATGTACTGGAAACGAAGACTACGTCGGCCAGATCCTCCACCGCCCTAATTTCCTCCCATCGACATTCTTTCGACAATAGCGCGATTGGCAGATCCTTCACTGCCCACGCTCGCTTCCCTCCTCTCCTCTCCATCTTGTGATGGCCGATGGTTACCGGTCTGCCGGCGGCCAACAGTATTTCTACCAGAATCAACACGCGCGCAACACTCTCTTTAATCGCAACGGCTCCCCCATCTCCAACACCAGAGGCCTCTTTCAGCACAACGCTGATACGCCATCTCCCAACCGCTCGCCTGGCACCAATTCGCCCGCTCACAACGGATTCAGCACCATGTACAATCACTCTAGCCACCGGCAAAACCATGCCTTGCTGAATGGAGGTGCCGGCCACCAGAACTACCAGGCGCAAATCAACCTGCACAAGGGCTTCCAGAATCAAAGTCACAGCCATCAGATGCATATCAACAACCAACACCAAGATCACAATGCCCTGAGTGGCCATGGCAGCACCTACGGACACCAGCATACCATCTCCACGAGTACTCTTTCGAATCACACCCCACACTTTACCCCCGCGCACCTTCAAAACGGCAACTCGGACAGCTCATCAGCTCTCAGCAAACCACCGAATGAACACTGGGCTGAGCAATTGCGCGATTACGCAAAGCTGAAGCAGGTGGAACCTCACAAGCCGCACTACTACGCGAGAACAGCTCCGCATGTAGGCCGAATGCCAGGTACAACATCAGCGAACAAAATAATGGCTGATGCTGAAGAGCATGGTGAAAGACGTAGAATGACTGTACCTGAGGAACCTGACGAAGCAGGCGCGTGGGATGCAATGGACCTCGGTGGCCAGGGATTGAAGAGCATGGCGCCTTCAATATTTAGCTACTACCCTCACTTACGCAAGATCTACTTCAACCACAACAAGCTCACATGGCTACCCCCAAGGATAGGCACTATGCAGTCATTGACTGTGCTCGACCTCTCCTTCAACAATCTCGAATATGTCCCTGCCGAAATCGGAATGCTCACCAACTTGAAGAGACTATTGCTGTATGATAATAATATCGACGACTTGCCATCAACAATGGGCTCTCTGTATCAGCTGGAAATGCTCGGTATCGAAGGAAATCCTCTGAGAATCGACCTGAAGGAGCGCATAGTGGAACACGGCACCAAAGAGTTGATTCGTTACCTGCGTGAGCAGGCAGAACGTGAGTTTGATTCTTGAAATTGTATATAGACATGTCTCGAGCTAATCATATGAAAACAGCACCGCCACCTCCACTTGACCGCGAATGGATTAACCTCACGAATGCGAACGATACCGAGGCTGACAAGTTTACCGTTTTTAACTGGAACACGCTGTGTGATCGCGCAGCTACACAATCCGCTTATGGATATGCACCATCTGAAGCGCTTAACTGGCAGCGCAGAAAGGGCATTATTCTGGAAGATATCCGCGGCCGAAACGCAGACATTGTTACTCTCCAGGAAATCGACATTGAAAATTACAACGAGTTCTTCCGACCGAATCTAGCAACAGAAGATTACAAAGGAGTGTATTGGCCAAAGTCAAGAGCACAGACTATGGGAGAAAAAGAAGCCAAGGTGGTGGATGGATGTGCTATTTTCTTCAAGAACAACAAATTCATTCTGTTGGACAAGCAGGTGATTGTCTTCTCCCGTGAAGCAATCAATCGTCCAGATATGAAGGGAGAGCACGACGTGTACAATCGCGTCATGCCTCGTGATCATATTGCAGCAGTTGTCTTTTTGGAGAATCGACAGACGGGATCTCGACTGATTGTCGCCAACACTCACTTGGCTTGGGAAGGATGGTTTGCCGATGTCAAGGTCGTACAGGTCGCAATCATGATGGAATATCTTGCAAAGTTGGCCGAAAAATACGCCAAATGGCCCGCATGCACGGACAAGGAAGCTTTCAAATACGCACAAGTCGACAGCGAAGACGGCTCAGAACCAGTCCGCGTAGAACCTGGTCCTTCACTAAAATACGATGAGGCTACTCAGATCCCACTCTTGGTTTGTGGTGATTTCAACTCGACCAAAGAGTCGGGTGTTTATGAGTTGATCACCCAAGGTCATCTCTCAGGCTCACATCCCGATCTCGGTACGCAAAAGTATGGCGACCTGACGCGCAATGGCATGACCCACCCATTTAGCATGAAGTCTTCCTACGGCGCTATTGACGAGATGCCATTTACCAATTATACCCCTGACTTTAAGGAAGTCATCGATTATATTTGGTACAGCACAAACGCTTTACAGGTGACTGGAGTCTTGGGCGAGGTTGACCCCGAGTATCTGCAACGTGTACCTGGATTCCCCAACTACCATTTCCCGAGTGACCACTTGGCTCTTTGTGCTGAGTTTGCTGTCAAACAACGAAAGGAGCGTAAACAGGTGGAAGCCGATTTTGGACCATCATCGCGCCGTGATAACAACAGACACTAATAGTTGAAACCGATGGGGAGTCCAAATGGAGTGATGCTATGATATAGCGGAGGAGTGCACTTTTTTGTCCCTTTGGAAAGCAAGAAAGACCAGAACTAGAGCGAGCTCATGTACTGTATGGGCGAAAACCACACGATAACGTCGACTTTTTTCGGGCGCATACGAGGGCATTCAATCACTGATTGTGGGCACGAATATGGACGGCGCAGGAGATGGCGACTACTACTGCTATGCTTTACGTACTCTTTGGGGTCGTGAGTTTTATTTGTTGTTGTTCGAATGGTACTGCAAAAGGAGCCGGAGGGGGTTGGAACGATTAAGGGTTAGGGCGTTTTGAATGTGAACTTCTTCTTTACTCTTTTATTTGCTGTCCTTCTTGCTGTCTTTCTATCTGCTGTTCTTTTTGATTTGATTTAATTCGATTCGTTGGAAGCGTTTCCGTTTGAGAATCGATCTATGTACAGTTTTACTCTGTGTCTCTTGGCCTTCTCGACTATGAATTGGATTGGATGGGTGCTAGCTAGGTAGTTAAGTTAAGTTGGGAGTACTTTTCAAGCTAGGTGGGAGCATTGGACGGAGAACTCATGTTCTAAACTAACGTTGACGTTGACGTTACTTTCCATGAGCGAAATACGTACAAGACGCGAGAGATGATAGTAAGGATTTTGTGTTATTAATCCATTTACGATTTAGAGATGGAGTTGTATATTATGCTGAAAGTTCCTTTCTAAGGCGTAAGTAGGTGGAGCGGAGTGATGTCATATTTAGGCAAAGTTGTCTGCCTTGTTTTGAGCCCTGTCTGCTCTGCCCTGCACTAGGATGGGATGGGATGGGCTTGGATGGGATGGCATGGGGATTGAAATAGATAAAATGCGTGGATAGACGCAACTCATCCACTACCCACTACCCACACTTACACTTTACCCACTACACATACCTACGCACACAAGAGGGAATTGAATTGTTTCGAAACTCAGCCAAAATCCCAAACCAACACCTCATCCAACCTACAAACCACAAAACCCACCTCGTCCCACCTCCTACCATCGAAACACTAATGTCCCAATCTGCCTTCAATACCCCCTGGTTCAACAACCAAGACCGAAACTTCTTCAACCATCTCAACAAACCAACGACGCAACATCTAATCATCACAGGCGAAGACGACGAGTTCGACGAAGCGATCGAGGAGAAATGGCGGGGTGAAGGGTTTAATACGGCATATGTGGCTATGGGTCAGGGAGGAGCGGAGTTTATTCAGAGGGTGCATAGGGCCGGGGAGGGGTTTGGGACGGCGGAGTATTATGGTATTGTGGGTAATGCGTGTCCCTTTTCTTTTTTTTTTGTTTTGTCCTTGGGTTTGGGGTTGGGATTGGGGATGTAGGGATGAGATGGATGTTGTTGCAGTTGTGTTGGTTTTTGATCAGAAGACTGATGTGCTTCCTCGTAGCTTTTGGAGACGCCGCCTCTGCAGTGCTGGAGGCTCACACGAAACCCAACCATCCGAAACTATGCGTTATAGTCGCCTATTACCCCTCGATAATTCCTCCGCCAAACACAAAATACCCCCTAGGAGTCAAAATCCTCGTCCATCTAGCCGGCAGCGAAGTAGGCGTACGACAAGCACCCGAAGTGCTAGGCATCCAGAGCACGAAGAAACGAACTACGCAAAAGCGCATTGAGCCTGGAGCGGGATATGGTGGGAGTCTGAATTGGAGTTATCTGACCTACACGTACAGCGCACAACCTGGTTTTGCGGAGAGTGATTTGGATGAGTACGATGCGGCCAAGGAGACGATTGCATTTAGTCGCAGTTTGCGCATGGTGAGAAAAGGGTTCCGAATCGATGTCGATGCCGATATCGAGCGCGTCAGGGATAATCACTATTCACTGACAATGAGCGGCCAAGCGGAGAAAGTCGTCAAGCAAGCGGACGAATATGCCCAAGTCATGTACGGACCGACATTGAGCGGTGGCGTAGGGCAGAAAGACATGCAAAAGTTCTATGCCAAGTTTTTCCAACCTTTACCCAAGACTTTCTCGGCTCGACTCCTGAGTCGCACGGTTGGATCGGATCAGATCGTAGACGAATTGTTCGTGACCATGACCCATTCACAAGAAATCCACTGGCTTTTACCTGGGATTCCGGCTACCGATAAGAAGATTGAGATTATTCTTGTCAGTATTGTTTGCATTCGAGGAGGTGGACTGGAGAGCGAACATGTTTATTGGGATCAGGCTTCAGTACTCATGCAAGTGGGTCTCCTGAGTCCTACCAATATTCCATCCGCGATGAAGAAGAAAGGTGTCGAAGAACTACCGATAGTCGGGGCCGAAGCGGCGAGGGCCATCCAAAGAGGCAGCAGTCGCCATCTCAATGAGTTGATTTTGGACTGGGACGAAGATTCATGAGTGAATGTTGAAAACGGTTGGACTTGCTTTCATTTTTGAGAATGTTTTCTATCATTCAGACCGGCAATTCGGTCGACTCTGTATTCGTTAAATCATCTTGAGGTATCTTGTTCGTGTACTATTAGCAAATTCGTCAAGGTTCCTTCATAAAAGGAACAGTTCAATGAAGCAGCATTCAATCCCATCTCAAAACATCTGCACTAACCACGCCTACCGGTCTGCTATCAGTAACAATAGGCTTTTGTGCCCCACACACTCCACATCGACCAGCATCGCCGGGATTGATGTATTTGGTTCCTTTGCAAGCATCACTCGTGCATCTCCAGTGGTTTCGCATTAATGAAGGTTTGAGTACGTGGGAACAGGCCATGCAGATCACTGAATCGGACTCATTTTCCAGAGAGCAGATTTGACAGATTCCCAGGGGTAATGTTGCTGTTGCACTGCTTTGAGGTTGAGGTATCATCTTTCGACCATGATCTACGATCTCTGGGGGCTTAGGGAAAGCTGTCGGATCGAAGGAGCGTTCCAGTGCTTCACTGTGCTTCAATGAGGGCGCATTTTCCGCTTTGGACGAGCTTTTCACGGAGCTAACCGGCGGTATTTGAATATTTGATTCACGGCCAGTTTCGCTGCTGGCCTCGCTTTCAGTCTCAGAATCATCGCCGAGGTCAACTACTTCAACCTGGTGAGTGGGTTTCCCGTTTCTTGCTTCAGCGTTTGATATGCCTTTCTTGGGAGCAACTTCTTCCCACTGTTGACCTGAGCTTATCATTCGCAATTCGTCTATCTCATTTTGTCCTCCTTTGTTTGTTTCCCCTTCATCGCCACAGACCTGCACCATGCTGCCGACGGTGCCGTCATTGGCCGTCAGACCGCTTTCACTGGCAATGACACCCGGTGTACCAAAGTTGTCATCATCATCATCATCATCATCACTACACCAGTCGGAATCGCTGTTCTCGCCCTTTAAAGAAGCCTCGCTACTTTCTGCAGCCTGGTTCTTTGCTGCTTCGAATCTTGCCAGAGCTGCATTTGCTCTAAGCTCTCGACCCCGTTTGCTTTGCGCCACTTTCGGTTTACCGTAATGCCTTTTGCCTTGTTCCAGTGCTCCTCGGACTAAGTCATCTTCACCAAGAGCGTTTCCGTCACCGTAATTGCCGAATTTCCTCGCGATGCGCTTCTGCTGTCGCTCCGCGTATGTAGTCGTTTCTTCGTCAGCTCCGTCATTACCACGCTTCCTCTTCTTGCACCGAGCTCGTCTGTACGTGCCACCACAAAGATGTTCCGGGATCTCCGCCTGCTCAGGCATGCGATCATGTACATGTTGGCCGGTCATGAGATCTTTCCCTCTGCCCCAAAGTCCTTCTCCAAGATAGCCTTTCTGCCATAGCTCTTTCATATTGTCCGCATAGAGATTGCGCTCCTTCCAGAAGAATTTCGAATGGTTCATTTGCTTGCAGTGTGCCAGCTCGTGCATCATGACCATCTGTACAAATTTGAAACTCAACCAGCGACCACTCTTGTCTTTGAGCACAAGTTGGATAACTTCACCAGCATTGAAGTTACGACCGAGGAATTCATTATTTACAGGAAACTCTTCCAAAGCCATGACGTAGAGATAATGTTTCTTCATAATTGGAAAGCATTGTGCTGCGATGCGTTCCAAGAAGTCCTGGGCTATCTTTTGGTCTGCAGGCGCTGTCGTTGCGAGGGGTTTGATGAAGTTGATGTTGGCATTTGGTCGCTGAGTGCGTTCATTGACACGCTCGAAGCCGAGTGGCATTCTTACAGTTCGATCATGGACGTGAAATGGGCGTGGCGAGTGAACAAGCAAAGCAATGAAGTCATGGTTGCATCGACAAGAAGTGGTGGGATTGTAGGCGCGTTTTGGAAGAGCAAGCGCGATCGTAGGCGCGCCGAGCCGAAATCACGAAGCGCCTGAGAACGACATGCGTAGACAAACTGCAAAGAAGCACATGCAGTCGAATTGATCATTCCATACCATTCCACGACCACTCCAAAGACTGTGACAAGACTCGCTCACAGTTTAATACGCCATCTTATAACATGCTTGCATCGGATTTGGTGCTCGAGGCAAGCAATGTCGTATAATCGCGGCGCTCAGAGCGGAGGAGGAAGCGGACGTGAAACCTGCAGATTTTATTTACAAGGCCGATGCAAATTCGGTGACAACTGCAAGAACGAACATCCCAGAGATAATAACAGGTTTGGCGCTTTGCAAAATGGCGGCAATCAGGACCAAAGTCGCAGCGGAGACAGAAGTAAGTCTATCCCGATTCTGAGTGCATTTTTATGAATGATCCAATCTTCGGTTTGTGCGCTCATGTTATCATGGTATATTAGCGCTAATCTATATACAGATCGGTCTGGCGATCAATATCCTGCGTAAGTATGGAGACCTTTTGATGTGAAGCGTATGCTGACCGAGAAACAGCTATGGCCTCAGCAAAGAAGGCATCCGAGCAGATTTAACCACAGGTGGAGATTCTGGTGACAGGCCAATATGGCCACTCTCGTCCTATGGGCCCGGCAAAAACGCCCCCCGTCAACTCATCGAGGGTGAATGTGAGCAGAGTATGGAAGAAGTCAGACTTCAATACTACATTGCTCAGGCATCTGGCAACCCGGCAGATTTGCAGTCATATGTGAGTTTCATAATTGAACTATAGAGACTAGTACTAATGGCATTTCAGGAACAAAATGAAAGAGCTGCAGCGGAGAAAGTTAACCAGCTTGCTCAGCAAATTCTGAATGATCTGGATGGCGCACTGAAATTCATGTCAGATGGCGAGAATGTGCATCCAAACAGAATGGACCAGGTCACAAAGGACCCTGGCCCGTGGCAGAAGCCTTCGTTTTCGAACTCTGAAAACTCTGCATTTGGTCAGCCATCAGCTTCACCATTTGCCGGCGCCCAGACCAACAACCAAGCTGCGAAGCCATCACCGTTTGGAGCACAGCCATCAGTATTTGGAAGACCGTCGTTTGGTGCCCCATCGGCACCTGGTCCTGCAGCTTCGCCATTTGGAAGTAACACCGCCGCTCAAGCTCCTACAAATGCTTCTCCATTCGGAGCTGCTCGACCAGCATTTGGACAGCCATCTCAGCCTGCGTTTGGAGCGCCATCAAGCTTTGGCGCCGCGGCAAACAGCCAGTCGTCACCCTTTGCGGCGGCGCACAACAAAGCGCCAACACCAGCTTTTGGAGCTCCGTCAAATCTTGGAGTCAACCCAGCATCGCCGTTCGGTTCGACTGCACAGTCAGGACAGAGCCCTTCGCCATTTGCCGCTACTAGCAATCCCGCACCGCAAGGTAATCCATTTGGGTCCGGCGGTAACACTGGACAATCCGCTAATACAAATCCATTCGGAGCATCTTCGGCGCCTGCCTCACAGTCCGCATTCGGGGCACCGTCAAGGCCCGCATTTGGAGCCCCATCTCAACCCGGCGGCGGGAGCTTTGGCAGCCAGCCAAGTGCCAACCCGTTTGCTCAAAACACCTCGTCACAGCCAGCGAGCGGATTTGGTGCACCCTCACAATCTTCTGGCGGATTCGCCAGTACATCTCAGCAATCGAATGGGTTCGGCAGCGCTCGACAACCAAATATGTCGAGTGCGACACCAATGAACGGAAGCGAGAATCTACAATCATGGAAAGGCCATCAAGTCAACTACATTACTCCGGAAGGAGGAGTAGCATACCCCGTTTATCGCAATCCAAACAATAACAACAAACCGGAACGAATATGGCATCCCAACGGACGACCAGCGACGGAGAATCTTGACGCTGAAGGGTTACCACAGTCGTATGAAGGAGATATAGGACAGATTTTAAAGCAAGTGTACGATTACGTTCGAGAAACAGGCGGGTTCAAGGAGGGCATCATGCCTGAAGTCCCTCCCAAAAGAGAGTGGGTTAACTTCGAGGTGTAATAATTTTTACCTTATTTTCGCCGGGGTGTTCTCTAAATTGAGCGAAATAAATGACACGATACAGCTACTCATAAATTCTCAGTATAATATCAAATACGTGAAATAGATCAGAAGAATAAAGCAAAAATGGCGGACACTCGGGCGTTGACGTTGAAGGATCAAGATCGCCTTTCGTAAGCGCGGCTGGCTCGTTCGTCATGTTAGCGCCACGCTACTCGTCTATGGGGAACAGCAAGTGACATCGGCTTCAGGAACGGCCGCAAATAACGATTGGATTCTCACTTGGACGCGAAAACTCACCCTGACCGCCCCTCACATTTTCCTCGATTGTTACTTGATCATGTGAACATGGCCTTCTAGACTCCCACTGTCAGCGCCAGCACATTCCCGACGTGGTCACGAGGAAGACATCCGCACACACGTCAACTACCGCAGAATCCCCGAACCGGAGAATCAGCATGAGCGACAACAAGAGTGCGCCGGCGCCGGCGCAGACACATTTTGGCTGTCGTGAGTCGTCTACCTCTGATGCTATGGTATGGCCATGTCTGACCTTGTATAGAGCACACCAAAAACCTACTATCACAAGCACGCCAACAAGCTACCGATCAGTATACACGACTTATAAAATCACTCCACAAGGAAGGCGGCATAGCTGGAAAGGTGCATAAGATTGGAGAACAAGCATTGGCGACTGGACAGGTCACATATCTGTGTTTGCAATGTACAAACGTCAGCAAAAGCCGCGCAAGGCATAGGGAGCAGCATGCTTTTGGTGAGTTTGCACCACAGACTGTTCAAGAGTGTGTATGACGATTTACTAATGAACAATCGCCTGCGCAGCTGTTGAATCCGAAAACGGCTTTCTACTTTGCCATGAGTGCAAAGACTTCGTGTACGATCCTACTTTCGAAGAAATTCGCGCTGGCACCAACAAGAAAAAGCGAAAGTATTCTGCATTGCTTCACTCAGATGACAAGCGCCTTGTAGCCGCCAACACATCTATGACGCCATGCGCCGCTACAGGATTGCGTGGTCTCTATAACATGGGCCAGACCTGCTTTATGAGCGTCATTTTGCAGTCACTCATCCACAACCCATTGATCCGATCGTACTACCTATCCGAAGGACACCGTAGCGCAGACTGCGAGCGTGAGGCGTGTACAAGCTGTGCACTCGATGATTTGTTCACGGATTTCTTTGGACAAGAGAAGCATGAGGGCTATGGCGCGGTGCATATGTTACAAGGATGCTGGAAAGGAGGAGGTGGACTGGCCGGCTACAGCCAACAAGATGCACACGAGTACCTTGGCTTCATCCTCAACAACCTACACACTGCGAACTTGTCCGACGACGAAGATGATTATAACAATGACGAAAATACCCCGAAGAAGAGGAAAGAGAGCAATAGGGATCACGACTGCAGCTGCATAATTCACACGACCTTTGGCGGATTGCTCAAAAGCACTGTCACCTGTACCAAATGTAATAATACCTCAACCGCACTAGATCCATTCATGGATCTCAGCGTCGACATTCGCGCAAGCCCTTCCAACATCTCAATTAAGAAGAAAAAGCTTAGCATGATCAACGGCACCACCACAATCAAGGAAATCCTACCCATGGATCTCACCGAGTGTCTAGACCGCTTTACAGCAAGCGAGACACTCTCTGCTGAAAACTATCGCTGTCGAAAATGCGATAGTAACCAAGAAGCAAAGAAGAAACTGACCCTTAATCGCCTCCCACCCGTCATTCCAATCCACCTCAAACGCTTTTCACATTCCAAGTCTCTAGCAACTAGCACCAAAGTCGACACTCGCATCCGCTTCCCCTTAAGTCTCGACCTGACACCATACCTCTCACCCCCAACGAAGAAGAAACTGGACAAAGAAGCAAACCGAAAAGACCGCAAAGACGCACCAAGTCTCGAAGACCGCCCCTCATCACCACCCCCTCCTCCCATCTATGACCTCTCGTCCGTCGTAGTGCACAAAGGCAAAATCGACAATGGTCATTACATTTCGTATTCTCGCCAGGGCGACGATTGGTTTCGCTTTGACGATAGTATGGTGGTTCAAGTCTCGATGAGAGAGGTGCTACGCGCGGAGGCGTATATGCTGTTTTATGTTGTGCAGGAAGCATAAGGCGCGAAAAGAAGCAGGAGAATTCAAAATGTATTTTAGCCAATCGTTTGGGCGTTGAAAGGGGCCGAGAGGGATGGAAAGCAGCATGGCTGAAGGCGTTGTTGTGGGCTTTTTGTACACGCATTTCTCTGGCGAATATACGATGAATTCTTTTAAATGCCATTAAAACAAAAGAACGATTCGGGCGCTTTGTTTGTTTTGTATCAGCAGGGGCTTATATAATGTCATATGTACACTTTGGCCTGTTTTGCACAATCCTTTCCACCCTCCTGCCTGCGCCATGGGAGGAATTAACCTCGCAAAGATTTAGTTTCTAGACCTGACCTAACACACAAGAACGATTTCGTACGACAGTAAAATGATGAGTAGGGTAGATCGAACATCACTATTGGTCGTCGAGAACGTGCAAGTACTTCTTCTCCTCGCGCTTCTCACGTTCTGTCATAGGAGGCAGATCGAAGTAGGATGAGCTGCGGTACGCTTGCTGTAAAGGTTGTTAGTCGTCAAAGGATACGGAACAATGAGGCAAATTCATAACAAGGGCTTACCAGGTACTTGAATGTGAAGTTGGCAATGTCACCAGGCTCAATATCGAGATCCTTGAATGTCTTGGCGTTCTTGTCGATGAATTGGTCAAGATATTCACGCTCGACCTCATCGGCACTGCCAACGGGCCACCAGAGCAGCTTGTTAAGGACACCAAAAAGAGGAGCAGCAATCGCCTTGGGAAGGTTGACGTGTCGGCGCTTCTTGACAATTTCCCGGTCGACCAACTCGCTAATCTCCTTCATGCTGTAGTTCTTAGGACCGAAGAGCTCAAAGGTTTGACCAGCAGTGGAGTCGTCCAGACCGATCTTCTCGAGGGCACGACCAACATCAATGGCGTGCACTGGCCAAAAACGCTCCTCCATGTTGTTGGAGGTCAGAACGTTGGAGACGCCAGCGAGACGGTGCAACAAGCGGTCCTCAAAGCCGAACATGGGTGCTGGGCGAACAATGGTAGTCTCTGGGAAGATGTCGCGGGCGACTTGCTCTGATTGCCACTTGGTGCGGTAGAATTCGGATGGTGACTCGGGGTGGACGGAGTGGGAAGAAACATGGATGAAGCGATCGACGTCGTACTTGGCGACGGCCGAGGCAATGCGGTGGGTTCCCTCGACGTGAACATCCTCCAGATCAAAGTTCTTGGTTGGGTAGTTGCGACCAACGAGGTTGTAGACAATGTCACTGTGGCGTACGGCCTCTTCGATAGATGCAGTGTTGCGCAGATCGCTCTCGATGAAGTTGACGCGACCCAAGTCACCCGAAACCTTCAAGTGGCGCTTGGCCATCTCCTCGCGGTAGGGAATAATGACGGTGATTCCCTGGCGCGCCAGACGGTTCACAATGTAGCGGCCCAGGAAACCGGTGGCACCAAAGACAGTGGCCGTGTGGCCGCCCAGACTGCTACGTCCACCTCGGGTGCGCAGGATGGGCTTGCCAGTGCGGGTGATGGTAATATCGCCCATACACCGTCTCGATTGGCGCGAAGCAAGGGCACCAGCAGGCTTGGAGAAGGCGGACACAGCTGAGAGAGCAGACGATTGTTGGCGGCAGAGCTGGCGGTGCAGAGCCATTGGGCCGGATGGGAGGCCCGCCATGGCCATGGCCGGCGGTGTGGTGGATGAGGGCGGAGCGGAGAGGGAGGTCGAGGCGACGGGCGACGTCTGTTGGAGCGGACGGGCGGACGTGGACGAGAGGGTGTTGTCAATGCCTGGAGGAGCTCGTTTGCGGGATGAACGAACACCTGCTGCAGTCGTCGGGCTTTCGCCAAGCCAGCAGGAGCCCTGGGCGTTCGCGGGACTAAGCTGCGTCGGCGAAGCTGCGACGGGGCGGGCAGGTCTAGCGAGAGACAGGCAGGCCATCCGGACGTTGGCTACGGCGACATACAACATACAACATTCACATCCATCTCTCTCTCTCTCGTCGTCCATCGCATTTGTCGCTCATTGGCAGCAATAAACCGTCGTTCTCCGGCCTGCTCCCAGCTGTAGCCCCAATTCGTCGCATTCTACCGTTTCGTCGTGCCGCCAGCACCAGCAGGCATCAAACACACGCGGCTTGATCACTCACGCGACCTTCCAAACCACTCGTCCTCACCTCGCCTTCATCAATCTACATACACAACTTCACCACGATGGACCACGAGAAGATCCCAGATTTCCTGCAAGACCAGCGCGACTCCTCGCCCGATGATCTCCAGCACTACTTTCTGAGCTTCGAAGACTACTGGGAGCGCAAGCTGTGGCACGAACTCACAGATATCCTGATTGCATACTACGCCGAGGCCCAAAGTGCAGCCCAGCGCATACCACTCTTCAACAACTTTGTAAAGAGCTTTGCGGACAAAATCAACCAGCTGAAGCTCGTCCAAATTGGGCTCAGCACGGCTTCACAGTTTCCAAGTGAGTTCTGTTCGCTGTCATGAGAACGAGGAACGGGCGCTGACAACGATAAAAGATGACCAGGAACGATTGAAATTCCTCTCTACCCTCGCCACACGTGTGGACAAACCAGCGTCTCAAGATGCATGTGTGTTCGCTCTCACATCTGTCGCCAGTGTCCGATTACGTCTTCATCAAACTGCTGAAGCTCGTAAAGATCTCGACAGATGCGAGACCATCCTTGACAGCTTTGACAGCGTCGAAAATGTCGTACATGCCTCGTTTTACCGTGTCAGCGCCACCTACTATCAGCAACACAACGAATTCGCCAAGTACTACCGCACCTCCCTCCTCTACCTCGCTTGCGTGGAGCTTGACAGCCTCACTGCCGATGAGCGCCACAGACTAGCGTACGACATTTCCATCGCTGCACTTGTATCAGACACAATCTACAACTTTGGAGAGCTACTCTTGCATCCCATTCTTGACAGCCTGGTGAAGACACAGCACGCTTGGCTCCGCGACCTGCTGTTTGCCTTCAATCGCGGTGACCTCCACGCCTTCAGCATGCTCTCATCGCATCTTCAAGGCAACAAGCTTCTCCAAGAGCATCAGCAATTCCTTTATCAGAAGATCTCCCTTGCGGCACTCACACAACTAGTCTTCTCCCGTGCGCCTCAGGATAGATCAATGACTTTTGCTACGATTTCCGAGGAGACCAAGGTTCAACACAATGAGATCGAACACTTGATTATGAAGGCGCTCAGTCTGGGGCTCCTGCGGGGTAGCATCGACCAGGTGGACGAGATTGCAAAGATTACATGGGTCCAGCCCAAGGTGCTTGATAAGGAAGGCATTGAGGCCATGCGTACTCGATTGAGGGAATGGAGCGGTGGCGTTGAAAAGCTGGGCAATTGGATCGAGGGCGTCGGAGAAGATGTGTGGGCTGCGTAAGATTAGCAGATCATGCTCTCTCGACTGCGAAACGCAATAGATGTATGCAATCATACGGCACAGACCATTATGGAGCGCGGCGTCTCTGTCACCTTCGTCTCATAGAGCGCAAAAGCATCTTCTGTAGAATAGCATTTAATCTAAAAATGACATGACAAGACAATTCTGGCCAAAGCTCATCGCCGTGATTGACGTTAATACGTTTCAAGTGACGAACCTTTTTAATGGACGCTCAGCGTGTAGGCATCTTTCAGGCGCCAATCGCTTGTTGCCTGACTTCTGCCTCGCCCATCTTTTAAACGTCACATATAAACTCGCCATCTGCCACATCGAAAATAATACAATTCAAACCGCAGAAAAGATCACATTAAGCAAATATTCCGACAGCAATCAAACCCATAAAACAGCAGAACTACACGACCTACCAAGTTTTGTCCACAATGACTGCTCAAGACATTCAATATCGCTCCGTCCAATTGTACGGCGGCGCTATGGCCGCAGATTTGCCCACCACATACTCAGATGTCAGGTGAGTCTCACACAAGAGAGTTTGAAGAGTATGATGCAAGCAGCTCTTGCAAGAACCGTTTTCAAAAAACTGCAAAACCATGCCCCAAGTCGACAAACATAAGAAAAAAGCCAACTCATTCTTTTCCAACAGCGATATCCGTCAAGTCCCCGACCATCAAGAAGTCTACCTCGACACGCAAGGATACAGCAGCATCATCTTTGAGATTCTGCAACGAGTAGAAATCCCCGACGGCGAGGCTGCGCTCAAACACCACCTCGCAGACCTCGTTGCCGAAGACATGAACGACATGAAAATTTGGTCGTGTAGCGGACCGGCCGTGGTACCAAGTTTACACCCTCGCTCCGATCAAGCGGAGAAAGTGCAGGCGTGGACGATTCTCGCTACGACGCCGCCAGGAGAGAAAATGCGTGGTCGTGAGCGTGAACCTGCTTTTGTGGGTGTTTTGCTTACGATGGTGAGGCTGGTGGAGGTGGAGACGGATTTTTTGGTTGTGGTTAATGTGCCCCATGTTCCTGGGGAGTTTGAAGAGGGGAGTGTCGATGCGGTCACGGGGAAGATGGGCCCTTTGTTGGAGCGAGCGGTGGCGATTCGCGAGAAGGTGCTTGGCACGTTGGAGGTGAGAGATTGGGGGTTGTTTGGCGAGGAGTGAGTGTAGTCAGGAAGGCTTTTAATCATTATCTGGAAATCTTAATAATAGAAATTCGGACGATTGACTTGCGGAATATGGAAATTCATGATACACCCTGATAAAAACTGCGCCAGAGCAATGCAGATTACGAAAGACAACCGCAGTTGAAGCTTTTACTCCTCCCTTTAGTCTTTAATCGTGATAACATCCAACATCTTAGCCATACTATCCATCTCTCCGTCAGTCGTATCCTTCTCGCTCGCGATTCCTACTTCAGAGACATCAGGACTATTCTTCTTTTCTCTGTACAGACGCGCAACAGCTTGCATGATCTCTTTCTGCGTACTACCAGCTGCCAGACCTTTCTTCACAGCCGCGAAATGCGTTTTAACGAACGCTGCGTATCCTGTCGACTCCCCATTCGCGTTTGCTTTTCTCGGCGCAGGCTTGATTTGCAGAAGTTTGCTTCTGCAATTGCCACAAGTATGCTTTGATGGATCAATGCTCTTTGAGTGGCGTTTAAACTCTGCTGTACAATCATCATTCGAACATGCCCAGATGTACTTGTATTCGATCTGATAGCGATGTTTGGTTGTTACTTCAACTTCACGGGAGGCAAAAGCGGCCGTAGCCTTTGCACCCCAAGCCTTGAATGATTTGCCATGTGGTTGGTCTTTGACGCCAGAGATCATAAAGTTGCACAGATGACAAAATTCATGTGCTAGCACATTGAGCAGACGTTCTTCGTCGTCGATGACCTTTTCAGCCAGCTCAATAGAAGCATTATGATCATGCACGACAGTGATCGTGCCATCAGCCTTGGTCGTCTTGGTCGTTTGGCATTTCCAGTTGGCGCGACCAGCAGTAGAGTTTAATGTCTTGCTCCAAATGACCTTAACTCCGCCTGTTGATGCTGCGAGTTGTGCAATTTGGCCTCCTGCTACCTTTTGATCAAGTTCATTCAGGAAAGAATCGGCAAGTCCGTGTTTCCGTGCTTCCCAAGATTTCTTTGCTTCAATTTCAGCTTTGGTACGTTTTGAAGGACTTTGAAGCTTGCGTGGAGAGGATATAGGTGAGGTAAAACCATCCACGCGCATTTGTTTGAGCTTGGCAGGAGATTTCCATTCTTTCCGTGGCGAATGTTGATCAGTCCAGTTGTTCACAGTTTCAGAATCCCAGAAAGCATCCAGGCTCGGACGATGCGGTGGTGTAGGCATTTTAGGTTTCTTTTTAGATGGTGATATGAGTTTACCTTTTGAAGGCGAAGCTGGAGGAGGTGTTGTAGATCGCTCGGATGGTGTAACTTTGCGCGGGCTGTGGAGGCGCGGCGGTGAAAAATGCAGAATGTGGTCGTCTCCATCGTTTTCTTTGTCGGAAGAAGAGCTTGATAGTCTTGTGGCAAAAACATCTGGCATAGCAGGCACAGGAGGAACTTTGCCAGGTGTAACAGTTGGAGGGGCGCCAAGGTCATCCGTCCTGAAAGACATTCGCAAATCTTTTAGACTCCGTCGAAGATTGATCATTGAAGATTTCGGGCTCAAGTTCTTGCCACTTTTGAGAGATCGCTTCACAAGCTTGCTTGGACTTGGGAGATCGTCATCAGATTGGTCAGATCCGTCCGATGAGTCGTTCCAGAGAGTCTCTTCACGCGTTGGACCATCGCTTTCACTGCTCGAATCCAAATCATCATACACCGTTGGCCGTCGAATTGATTTGCGTGGTGAAGGCGTTCGCCGAGGTCTCTGGACTTGTTCGTCCGACCATTCGAAAGCAGGCGGAGGGTTTGACATCAAAGCCGCATTGAGTGGTCTCAATTGGATCTGCTTTCTCTGACGTAGTCCTGAATTCGGTGTTTTGGCGACCAGTTTCGGAGAAAAAAGAGAAGAGTTCAAAGCCGGAGATGTCGGATCTTCGTAGACTTTCGTCTCTGTCTTGCGTAACGAAGCTCGTCCTTTGGCAGTTGATTTGGTAGTTTGGCCAATCCATGTTCCCTTGCCGAGGCCATCGCCTTCGTCATCTGAGAAGCTGGGCCGCCGTAATCTCGCCATAGCAATGTATGAGATATTTTTTGAAGGAAAATACTTGAGATTATCGATGTGGTACCTGAATATGCAGTGGCGTGATTAGAAGCAAGGTCGAGATTTGGGTGTGTTTTGCCTATGATTGTTGGCGTTGCTATGCCAAACAGCCGAGATGCTACTTTCGGTAAGCGCCCCTTCCATTGGCATGTCTTTTATCGATCAGTCTAAAACCCGGTAATAGAATTGGTTTGCATCGGTGAGGTAAAGTATTGGAGCATTCGGAAGTTTAAAGAAAATTAGAGATTCTTTTTAGAAACTTCATGTGAAACCAAATAATCGTTCCATGCAATATACACCGTGGGTATTCGGCGTAATGACGTGATTTCCAAAACATTAATGAATCTCTGACCGGTGAAATGTTTCTTTGATAATAAATGATTCTTGAAATTCATGAGAATTCGATTTTCGAACAGTCAAACAATTCTTCTACAATTGCATGCAGTATTCTTGCCAAATTTCTCCACCCAAGATCGTATAGCGAGACCAAGAGCCTATTTTCATCGTGTGATAGTATGATCACAGCATGCTTATAAACGCATCTTTTAACGTAATTTGCAAATCAAGCTCTTTAAATGATCTTCATTACATCTCCAACGCCAAAGTGAGGATATTGCTATTGGCGCCTCTCCTCGAGACGTGTGTAAACCATCATTTCACGACAAACCTTCGACATAGTAAAAACAGCGTCTTTCTATACGATAAGCTCGTCGTCAACCCAACAATGCCTGTCTTCAGATATGGCAAACGTGAAATAACACGTTATACTAAAATCAAGCGGACCTTCCGCAGTGTCCACATCGAATAGTATTTGCTTGTAATACCCTCTAACTTGCTCTCGGTCATTGATGAACGAACTGACACAAACCGAAAAGTCGGCACTAAACTGGGAACATCGAAGACCCAAAGCCAAAGGCGCATAGAGACTGATTGTAGATCTCACATTAATGAAGAGTTCACAATCCATAGTGATGAGAATGATAAGAACGATTTCATTCAGACTTGCCTCCAAGCGAGATCGTTTCCAGTCCCTAAACTCCATATCTACTCAACTTCAGTCCAGAATTCGAAGTATTAGTTTCCACTCGAATCAAATCATTTTGCTATGTCGATATAAATGCATTTTGCACGATTGCTCCGGCGAGATGTAGTTGTAACAATGAGTCATCCTGCTAGAAACGCAGAATACGCCGTCTGCTGCTTTGTAGATTAAAGAGCTTTTCGGCAATAATCCCACATGGCGAATTTAGGATCTAATCAAATGGGTCTCCTAAGTCGTAGAAGTCTGTGATTCATGTTAGGTCATGTGAGTGACTAGGCGCAGTCAGGATTTCGCTGCCTGTTACGGGTATTTCAAAAAAACGAGGGTATGCAGATCATATGCAGATCAAATGCCGTTTCGGAAAACATGCTTGTCAAGCTTATTTCTTCGTTCATGTCAGAGGTATGTTTTCCAGTGATAGAGTTGCGAACCCAAGTGGACAGAGGAGTCCTTCAGGTTCACGACGAAGGCTACTGTTCATCGGTGACTTATCCTGGCATCCAGGAAATGTCTTCCCACCGTGTTTTTTTCGCTGTTATTGACCATCGAAGCCTCCAGTCGTCCAATTAGCGGTCAAGCGAACCAATGCGAGAATCAAGCTGTCGGCGTATAGATCTAGTCAATTTCAATCCGTATCAGACGTCCTGACCAAACCAGCACGAACAAATTTAATCCAACATACCTATTTTAAAGCAATCTCGCCTTTTACCAAAAAAATCCATCAGTGCCGAAAGAACAATGACTCACGCCAGGACGCCTCGTCGTCGTAAGCCGAAGCCAAGGAATCAACCAGTCTTCATCTCAACAAACCCATCAGACCATCGACCCTCCCACCAAACCACTAACCAAACCCCCCACCACATCACCAACCACACAAACACCACGTAAATCGAAAACGAAACGAAACACAACGAAAATGTCCTCACCGCGCTATAAACTCATCTTCTTCACCCCCCCTCCAAATCTCGAAACCATCAAAACCGCCATTTTCGCCACAGGTGCAGGCCGATATCCCGGAAAAGGCGACTACTCTGAAGTATGCTTTACAACAGCGTAAGTCCTCACCCACCCAATGCAAATCCGTCGTTGAAGCATATCCCAAGTGGATTCAAGAATTAAATCAGACTTAATGCATGTTTCCTGACGTGATGGTTGCTGCGAACAGAGGCGCAAGTCAATTCCGTCCAGGTCATTCCTCAAACCCCACGATCGGACAGCCGGGGCGACTGGAAGAAGTTGCTGAAGTGAGGTGTGAGATTTTATGTTGCGGGGAACAAGTCGTGCGAGATGCGGTTGAAGCGTTGAAATTGTGAGTTATTCCATTTTCCATACCATTCACTTTTCCTTTTTTTTCAAATTGATTCAATGGCGAGGGTATTCTAATGGTGTTTCTATGTCGTTAGGACTCATCCTTATGAAACTGTTGCGTATGATGTTGTGAAGCTCGAGCCTTTTTAAGTACGGCATCTAACCTCGCGAGGGTGAGGGATTTATGGGACATTAGATGACCCACGGGAGGGATTTTCCGACACTTCACTCGTAACACGACACGATTCGAGTTCTGTCGAGTACATTCAAGGACATGGAGCGGGACACGTGGACTTTTCTTTTCATCTTGACTGTTCTTTCGTCACCGACTTTCATTACGGCAAAAGATACATACATTATTGCGAAAAACTGAGGATACGGATATCGCGTGTTCGTGTCATCATTTCCTTGGGTCTACTGCACATATTCGTTGTGCGAGACGGATTCACGTCGTTTCTCTTGCCATTCTAAGGTGCCCATTTTGGAAACGTCATATCCGTGAGCGGTCAGGTATGCGCGGAACTTGGCATCTTCTTGCTCGATTGTATCCTGGTTGATTTTGGGCAGGAGCCAGACGATGGTCGCTGAGAACAAGCACAGCGAGCTGGCAACCCAAAATGGATATTGGTTTTGCTTGGTTACGCTATCTCCGCCATCGGCAATGATGATTGGGAAGATGTAGGTTCCGACCAAGGCGCCGACTTTGCCCAGTGCTGCGGCGATGGCGTAGTACTGACCACGAATGCCGGTTGCACATGACTTGGAGGCAATGAGGCCAATGTTGTCGCCTGGCCCAATCTCTCCCAGCATGAGGAAGACACCAAATACGACCACAAAAGCGCCGACATATTTCTCCGTGGCGAGGTATGGTTCGCAAGCCGCCATGATGAAACCGAGGATACCCTGTGCAGCAACGAAAATTGATAGAGCCAATTGTGGACCAAGCCAATCAGCAACCCAGGAGCCAATAAGCGCACCAGGAAGGTAAAAGAAGTTGATCAACACGCTCCATCCGAAAGTCTGCCATAGCGCCTGCTTTGGCTGGATGATTTGAATAAATGTGGTGGAATAAATGCTGAAGGGATAGGTTAGGAAGTCGTAGATGAACCAGATTGTGCATACTACGGCCAAGCGAGGACCGTAGAATTTGAGGGCCAGCCAGTATGGAAGACGAGTTTGACGGAAAGTCTCACGATTGGCAGCTTCAGGTTCTTTCAACTTCAATCGAAGATACATCAACGACAACGGAGGAATGAGGCCGATGCCCAGCGATACACGCCAAACAACCTCGAGATTGTCTGTGATGCGAGCGACTATCATTGGGACCAATACGCCAATGATGAAACCGATATCGATCTGGACGTTGGTGAACAAGACGAACCATCGGTTGCGGTGGCCAGCTTTGAGTTCGCCGGAAGATTCAGCGCAACCGACGGAACCTGCTGGATATTCTCCACCGATACCTATTCCTAAGAGGAAACGATATGCAGTCAAGGCAGCAAAGAGACCAGTGTGGGAGCCGTGATAGCCGTATGCTCCGGCACCCAGGACAGCAAAGACGAACAAGATGATGGTCGAAACCATTAAACTCCATTTGCGGCTGTATTTATCCGACGTGTATCCGAACACCAATTGACCGACGACGGTACCAGCGAATGCAATGGCCGAGACATTTTGGGCAGCTGTACTTTTCTTGTATTCGTCGCCGTAGATGAGTTTGAAACAGGTATTGACAGGACCAATGACGGACTGCAAGTATCCGTCGGAGAAGAGACCAGCACCGCAAGCCAGAGCAGGACGAATGCGTTCCCAACGAGGCTTGGATGTGTCCTCGAGTGGGATCACGCCGGTGACGAGGTTTTCGGCTCGATACTCGGGGGGAACGAGATCATCGGGATGCTTCTCGTCGGCGAGGTGGTCCACCATGATTGCGGGGTCGACACAGCGAGGAAGGGAAAAGATGAAGCGGAACGCAACAAGACGAGGTAGGTAGTGTCAAGGACAACTGACGACCAACGAGATACGCGAAGAGACAGCGGCTGAGGGGTTCTTATGTGTGTCGCGTGCAGGTCGACAACTAACTTCGCTGTACTACTCTTCTGTTCGAGGAAAGCTTAAACGAGGCAAGCTTCAGGCGTGCGCAAGCAGCCCTAGGGCGCCTGAGGCAGCCTAAGCAGCCACGGCGGGGATTGTTTCTCCACACGCTGGACAGTGTTGGCGCACGTGTGGCTACAGCCTGCTTGCCATTGCTTCATGGCATTCTTCTTCGTCTGATTCTTCCCTGCTTCACCACTACACCACCACTACTACTACTCCTACTACTATCTGCAGAATCTACGCATCGACATGGGCCATGATGCCTGTCACATCGCTCTCTTGCACGCCGCTGCCGCTGCCTTATCGCCCTATCACACCACACAGCCGCTTGGCGTCTGGCACGCCGCTCGTGTGCCGTCGACGATCGACTGAGGCGTTGCCGCCACATCAACCACCAGGCGACTCACGTCAGTGGCACTCTTCGCGCCCTCTTCTACGCGGCAGTCCCACTCCGCACCAACCACGGCGTGCCCGCATCCATGCAACCTACACGACGTACACCATGTATTAGCCTTTTCGTGTTTGCCCCATGAGGCTGCGTGGCCGGGCCGTCCTGCAATCCCGGCGTTCTAGATCCAGAACACACGCCTGCCACGCCGAATGAGCTCTGCTTTCAGCACACGTGGCGTGGGGCACAGCAAGAATATGCGATCGGTGAGGAAAACACGGTGTATCCACCACCTCCATCGAATCTTCGAGTCGTCGCTCGAATTCTTCTCAAGCCGTGCAAAAAACATTGCCAGCATCGTGAATTCACATCGATCAACTCGTCATGCGGGGCGGCCACTGTCTTACTCAAACTTTGCATCGAGCCAATCAGCGACCTGCTCTCCAGACGTCCGCATCGTGTATGGCGTCTTAGCTGAGTCCGGTCTTCGCCGAAGTCCTGCCTTGCACCGATGGCCGGCGCTCTCTTCTTCCATGGCTGCAGAATGTGATATCGCATAGCTGCATGATATATTGCCAAGGCCATGGTTCAAGCAATTTTTGCTCCATTTATCATGCTCGTGTCAGAAATCGCCCAGTCTGTTGAAACCAAAGCTTGCCGATTTAGGAAGTAGATCTTTTCCACTTGCAGCTGATTGATCATGGTGATCTCTCGACAGGGCTTTAATTTGGAGTCTTTTGTATTGTGAATTACGGTACGTACTGATAACATACAGCTGACTGAACACAGCAATCTCACAACAGGGCTTTTGATCTCGGAGCCTCTATTGTGAATTACAGTGCGTTAAAACAACTTACAGCAGATTGGACACGGCGACCTGGCGATTGGGTTTTTAATATTGGAGTCTATTGTAAAGTACAGTACGCTATATCAACATACACCTGTTTCAATCAAATGCTACGCCAAAAGCCAAATTACAAAAGAAAGTGTACATAATCTAATGATTCAGGCAGGAGTAGAAACTTCAGCAGGAGCATTGCCCAAAGGCACACTATTCTCGACAGCTTGCGGCATGAGCAAAGTCGTGCGAGTGACGATGAGATTACCTAGTTCGGCCACAGAATCAGTCGCGAGAATCTCCAGGATCTGCAACACGGCGCCAAGCTCACGCGAAATCCAGTTGCGGAATTCAATCGCTACAAGCGAATCGAGGCCATAGTTGACCAAGGACGTCGTGGGAGCAAAGTCGGCTTCAGGCCTCATGAGCATAGTCGACACTTTGCGAATCAAGGCCTCGGTAATAACCTTGGCCACTCCAGCCATGTCGGTCTGTTGAGCGATGATTTCGCTGATGGGTTGCTCCGCCGCTGCTGAAGTAGTGCCTCCGCTGAGGCTGATGCTTTTGTTTCGAAGCTGCTGTTGCAAAATCGAGAATTTGGGATCACTTGTCCAGAAAGCGTCTTTGTTCGCTTCTGTGGCGTCGAGACCGGTGATGCAGTAGTCATTGCAGGACGAGGTCAGTTCGCCCCGTACGGCTGCTCCTAGTAGCGACAGGTATTCATCCTTGTTGATACCGCCGTCACCAAAAACGCTCGTCACTTGCTGTTGCTTCTCCACGTTCTCGGCAAGATATCCAATGCCGAGGATAGGAGCCAGATCAAGAGTAGAACACGGTAGAGCAAGGCTTTTGCGATAAGTAACAAAGGCGTTCATGAACGTCGACGTCGCGGAATACGCAGCTTGACCACGATTACCGACCATACCAGCCAAGGAGGACAAGGTAATGAAGAAGTCGAGATCATATTCCAGGAGAGCGTCATGCAAGTTCCATACACCATCAACCTTGGGCTTGATGACCGAATTGAACTGCTTGTAGCTCATTTTCTCAAAGAGGACATCCTAAACAGAGTCAGCATATTGATGATGATTAGATACCTTGTCGTTCTACCATACCTCGAGAACCATGGCACCGTAGATTGCACCAGCGACATGTGGCAATCCCTCCAAAGTGCTTTCAAGCGTTTGCTTCACGGCTGACTTGTCGCTCATGTCGCATTTGCAAACCATGACTTTGACGTTTTCCTTTGCCAGATCATGGATTAGAGTATCAACCTTTTCTTTGTCGCCGCCACTGCGTGATACGAGAACAATGGAACTGGCGCCATTTTTGGCCATCCAGGTGGTCATTTCACGGCCTAGTCCACCGGTGCCACCAATGATCACATAAGTGGAGTCGGAACGGAACATGGCATTGGGGTTTGGTCGGTAAGTCGCCTTGTTTAGAAATATCAGTACACCTGAGAGGTAAGTCCGTTTAGATTCGCAACTCACCTTGACCATAGCTTCGCCGTCAGCGGCAATCACAATTTTACCCATTGAGCGGCCACTTTGCAGATTATGCATTGCCTCCTCGACATTGGAGATAGAGTAGGAAGAGATTGGCGAGAGGTGCCTCAAATGCCCACGCTCGAACATACCAAAGACGTCAGAGAGGAGTCTCTTCATTAGCGCGGGACGCTTTTCGAGAATGACGGTCAAGTCAACAGACGAGAACGTCACATTGAGATCAAACTGCGCCATTTCGAGTTTGGTGTTTCGCTTGATATCCTTCTTGCCAATTTCCACGAACCGACCAAACGGAGCGACGCATTCCCAAGTCGCGCGTAGAGCCTCGCCGGCCAATGAGTTCAAAACGACGTCGACGCCCGAGCCATTCGTTGCCTTCTTGATTCCCTCGGCAAAGCTGAGATCTCGGCTGAAGAAGATGTTTTCTGGTTTGATATTGTAGTTTTTGACCAAGAATTCTTTTTTCTCGATACTGCCGACAGTGGCGAAAATATTCGCGCCAATCGCCTGAGCTAGAAGAATGGCAGCTTGACCGACACCACCTGCTGCGGCGTGAATGAGAACGCTTTCTCCTGCTTGGAGTCGACCTGCATCCACCAGAGAGTAGTAAGCAGTGCAGTACACAACGGGAATGGTAGCAGCTGCTTCCATATCCATCGTTTCGGGCACTTTCCAAACGCTCGTAGAAGGGCATCTAGCGTAGGTGGCCATGCATCCTTCAACCATGGCGCAAACGCGATCACCTATAGCGAAATCCTTGACATTGCTGCCACACTTGGTAATCGTTCCACTGCATTCGATACCGAAGCGGTCGCTGTTCAACTGGCCCATGGCATGCATGACATCTTTGAAATTGAGACCAACGTGCTGAACGGCAATCTCGACATGGTGACCCGGCAATGGCGATGTCACAGAGTCATCATCCTGGAAATAGATTGTATCCAAGATACCAGGTTGTTCAACGGCCATTTTGAGAGCTCGGTTTGCTTGGTTGAAAGGCTGAGGAAATGGTGCAGCGCCGTGTTGATCGCGATTAATTATCTTGTCCAATTCAGAGTCTTCAATCAATCGCGGCACGGAGATGAGGCCGTTTCTGACGATGTATTCCATGTCCCCGGTATTGAGTGCAGATGGGCGGAAGAACCCCTTAGCCAAGATGCGAGAGATATACTTGATGGCGACTTCATCGGAAGTGTTTTCCTGATTGTCAAGGTCCAAGGTAATGAAACGAAGGTCTGATTCCGATCGCACACTTCTTGCTAGACCGGTCACCAGAGCCAGACCGGGAGATTTGGCTGCAGATGCTCCGGTCCCTCGTGTAGCCCACAATACCCCACTGGCAGTCGTCAAAAGGCTTTGGAGCGCATTGAACATCTCAGGGCTTATGTTGCTGAGTAGAGAGTCGAGCACTTCGTAGAGGACAATGCATATTTTGCCCTTTGCATCGACATCCTCCAATGTAGCGAGTTTGGGGGTCTTGCCTGAATACGACGCAATGCTATCAATGAGACAAGAAGTCGGGAAACTGGTCGAGTCTTTCGGGCATACAATCACGACCTCTTGCTCACTCTTGGTAGAAGGCTCGCACGCTGTAGCGACAATGAGACTGCCTTGTTGTTCAGGACTGTTCGGATAATCGTCAACGCAGACATCGACTCCGGAGAATCCGCTGTCATGTAAAAGATTGTTCCAGATCTTGGGCGTCATGGTTGGACCATCTTGACGGAAGGCTTCCTCGCCCAACCACCAACCTGGCAGAGTTCCGTAAATGAATTGCCTCAAGCTTCGCGAGGTTTCTTCGATCATGAGAAGTTTTCCACCCGGCTTCAAGAGCCTTCGGGCATTGTCCAAAGTGTCTTTCATTCTGGTGGTGGTGTGAAGAACGTTACACGCAACTAAGAGATCATATGTTCCTTCTTGAAAGCCTTGCTTTGCCGGTTCGACGGAAATGTCCAAAATTTTGTATTCCAACATATCACCCCACGCACTGAATTTGCCTGTGGCTGCTTCGAAGAATCCGCTCGAGATGTCGGTGTATGTCCACTTGTTGAATCTGGCGAGACCTCCGGTGGAGCCACCACCCAGTGTCTCCAAGAGCGGTTGAGTGGCTCCTCCTGTTCCGGCGCCGATTTCCAGAATCGACATGTTGGGATTCTGTGCTGCCATCATGTCGATGCTCATCTTGGCGTTTTCGTAGCTTCGACAAAAAGAGTCAAAGGTGGTGTAGTAACGCTCCAACAAGCCGTCTTCGATCATCACGGATAAAGGCTCGATTTCTTGTCTCAAGATCTGAGGGATTGCGGCACCCATGTTGCAAATCATTTGGCCTTGAGGGCCAATAGCATGAACGCTCTCAATAAATGCAGATCGCGCGTCTTTCGATATTGTCGTCCACTCTAGGCTCTGGAGTGGAAGGCCAGAGCCCGTCTTTGCGATCTTCAGCTGCTCTCCCATCCATGTATAGAATTTCTGATGATGCGGTTTGAGTGTGTTGATGTCTAGATCTCCTAATTCCGAATATGCTTTATCGATGAGAAAATAGGAAGCTTGTTCGAGCATTTGAACCCTTTGTTTCTCCTCGGCCAGGGCTGTGGCTGAAGTATGAGCTGTAATGTACTCTTCGACGTCAATGAGATCAAAAGTTGGCTCTAAAAGTTGCTTGTAACAAATCTTTGCGACATCTTGCTCTGTAGCTGAGTCGTCTGAATCTCGAACGGGCGACATGCTGAGACCTTCAAATTCAATCAAGGCTTTGCTGGGATCATCAGCAGCAAAGACCTGAATGTTGTGTTCTACAGGGCCGTGGCTGGTCTCTACAGCTTCTTGTTGGCCGTGAATGCGTAGTGCTTTGCCGGGCGGAAGTGTCTCTGTAAAGGATACAGTCATTGACTTCAAGAAGGCTGGCAGATATAATCCGTTCGATGCCTTTTTCTCGGCATCCAGAAGTGGCCATACTGCTTGGATGCACGTATCGAGAGTTGCTGGGTGGATTAAATAGTCACTCTCAAATTGACATGGCATGCAAGTCTGCGTATCAGGAACTTGGAATCCTAGAACAGTCCGCTTATTGCCCAAACGAACGTCAGTGATACCTCGGAAAAGCGGACCATACTCAACGCCCTTGCTGTCTACAATGCTATACATAGTCGCAGCATCAACTTTCTGGTCACAGAGGGCATCAAAAGACGCGATTGTTTCCAACGCACTCTGATTCAGGTCTTCAACGACCGGATTTGCCTTGGCTGGGGTTCGCACAGTGATCAGACCACGGCAATGTTCATCCCAACCTCTGTTTGACGTCCAGGAGAAAACGCGAAATTCGCTCCAAACATCTGACGATACTCGCGTACCCTCAGCTTGTGGTCGCAAGGTGATCATCATCTCAATAGAGGTCGAATCTGGAACATAGAGCGCTTTACCTGTTGTGATCTCGCGTAGAGTGAACCCAATGGGAATGACACTGCGCTGCTTAGATTGCTGTGAAATGGCTTCAATCGCCATTGCCAAATAGCCAGTCATTGGGTAAACATTCTGTCCCTGCACTTTATGGTCTCGAATCCAGGGAAAATCATCCGTCTTGACGATGTTTCTCCATCGAGGTTCAATGTCGTCGCTCTCGGTGTACATATTACCGATGAGATCGCTGCGAGCAAACTTCTTGTGCAGGTAGTTGTTGCCAAGTCTGGTATCGTGCCAATATCGTGTGTTATGGTTCCAGGGGTATTTTGGCAGGTTCGTAAGCGACGTGAACTTTCGTTTCTCATTGGGTATCGGGAAATTGATGGTTTCTAGTTGTAATCCGGCGCCTTGCATGAACAGATCAGCAGCAGTGGTTTGCAGAGTTTCAATTGCATCTTTGTTTCGTCGTAAACTTGGCAAGTAACGAACATCCTTTGAATTCGCTTTGAGAATCTGCTTGACGGGCCCTTCAAGAGCAGAATGGGGTCCAATTTCAATTAAAGTATTAATGGGTTCGTTCTTGGTGGATTTGCCTTCAATCAGCAAGTTCCCTAAACCGTTTACAAACTCCACCCGTGATTCCAAGTTGCGAACCCAGTACTCACTACCAAGTTCGGAGTACTCCATCTTGCGGCCATACACAGAAGAGTGAAAAGTAATGTGCGATGGCTTGGGTAGAATGCTTTGAATCTTTGATCGATAAAAGTCCGATGCCATGCACATGTGATGTGAGTGATAGGCCACATTGACGTGAAGCCGTTTTGCAAATATGCTCTTGGATTCAAGGACGACTTGGAGTTCCTGGATGGCATCTTCGTCGCCGGATACTGTTGTGCTCGATGCACTGTTGATGCAAGCAATTACCGCTTTTTGGGCTTTGAGATCACGGAGCATGGGTAGGAGTTCTGTTTCTCCGGCGCCAACAGCAACCATAGCTCCTCGAAGCTCTGGCTTTTCTACAGCAAGTTGTTGTACTGCGATTCCTCGGAAATATGCTATTGTCATGCTTTCTTCAAGAGTCAGGTACTCGGCGGCATACGCAGCAGCCACTTCACCGCTCGAGTGGCCCACCACTGAAGTAGGAAAAACTCCCCAGGACCTCAGAAGATCGACTAATGCGATTTGAATTGCTGAGCATGCTGGCTGGCTGATATGTCCTTGGCCAATTTTTGACGGTCTATCAGTTTGGTATATCTCTTCGAATAAGGAAAAGGCCGCTCCCAAGGAGGCGACATGGCGATCTGACCTGGCCAAACTTTCTGCGAATATAGGATACGTCGCGAGAAGTTCTTGTCCCATCGCCTGCCACTGAGCTCCTTGCCCAGTAAACACAAATCCAACCACAGGCTTGCCAAACGACTTTTGCGGTCGTGACTGAGTTGATGACATTTGACCGACTAGATCTTTTGAGCCGTCCGCGGTCACGGCGTATCTCCAGCCCATGTGCGATCTGCGTTGGCCGAGGGTATAAGCAAGGTTATCCAGTAGCGTCAAGTCGAAGACAGCTGGATTACGCTCTAGATAGACTCCAGTATTACGTACAACGTTGTTGGCGGCGTCCTCGTCATTTCCAGACATGACGTACAGTTTCCGTCGCGGACCAGACGGTTCGCCAGATATGTTGTCTACAGGCGCACTTACTTGCTGCATAACAACTTGAGTCTTCACTTGAGGGCCGCGGCCCAAGACTATGTGAGCATTTGTACCGCCATAACCGAAGTTATTCACGCTGATCCACTTCTTTCCTCTTGGCCAAGGGAGCTGTCTTACGGGAACTTTCATATCCCAGTCGTCCAGCGGTATGTCTTCCTTCGCTTTTTCAAAATCGCAGTCTGGAAGAATAAAACCACGATCGAGCATCATCGCTGCTTTTATAACAGCAATAACACCACTTGCACCTTCTGTATGACCCACGTTCGACTTAACTGAACCGAGGAAGAGAGGAGCTCGTTTTGTTCGACCTTCTCCAAAGACAGCATGTAAAGCTGCAGCTTCGAGTGGGTCTCCGGCCTTTGTCCCCGTTCCATGAGCCTCAATGTATCCAGTATCTCTAGGATCCAGCTTTGCGGCTCTGTAAACGGATCGCATGAGTTCCTCTTGTGCAACTGCATTCGGCAGCGTGATACCCTGTGTCCGGCCGTCCTGATTGACTCCAGAATGCATTATGACAGCTTTTATTGAATCGTTTGCAGCGAGCGCCGAGCTGAGGCGTTTAAGTATAATGCAACCAGCTCCTTCACCTCTTCCAAAACCGCTAGACCCTCGGTGGTCGAATGAATAAGACTTGCCACTATCTGAAAAGAGTCTAATTATGGATGTCAGCACGCGGATATCACCCGGGGCGGATGGAGACACATACCGAGACATTGACATGCTCACGAAAAAGTCCGGTGTAAGATTCAAATGGCAACCACCGACTAGCGCACACGAGGCTTCGTTTTGTCGAAGGCTTTGGCAAGCGAGATGCATGGCGACCAGACTTGACGAGCATGCCGTGTCAACAGTGATGCTAGGGCCCTTGAAATCGAAAAAGTAGGATATCCTGTTGGATAAGAGTGATGGAGCGCAGCCAGTAGTCTGATACATGGGAATGTTATCACTGTCTCTCAAGTTGTTTAACTCGTAGTCTGCGAATGAAGCTCCCACGTACACACCAACATTCTTTCCTTGGAGTGCATCCTTTACACATCCACCATTCTCGAGAGCCTCGTATGCGCATTCGAGCATCATTCGCTGCTGGGGATCAAGCGATTTCGCTTCGTGTAGGGATATGTTGAAGAATGGTGCATCGAAAAGAGCCGGGTCTTGTTGTATGAAGTGGCCACCCTTTGGATTAAAAGTACCCGATCGCCCAGCGTCCGGATGATAATAAGCAGCAGCATTGAATCTTGATTGTGGAATCTCTGACCAGCCGCTTCGGCGACGAGCGCACATTTCCCATAAATCTTCTGGAGTTTTGACATCTCCTGAGAGTCGACAGGACATGCCGACAATGGCCAGCGGCTCCAAGTCTTGGCCAGGCTCATCGCCTTGGTTAGGCTCCGTTGCGGTCATGTTTACTGTTGTCGTCCGCAGTCAAGACTGTCACGTACCGTTTGAAACAAATGTTAAAACTGCACACAACAACCTCGAAAGTTGGGTTTTGTTCAGACAGCACAACCCCTGTAAGGGTGCGGCGAAAGACTTCGTCACGCGTATTGGTACACTAAATTCATCTTGCATGTTATAATGGGTTTCACAAGCGACTGTTAAGAGGGTTCACATGCTGCCAAAGCACGACAAAGTAGAGCACTCCTTGCTCGCGAGTTGTTGAGCGCGAGCGCACTGTCGTGACACGCGTGCCCTGCATATAGGACGAACTTCGGTATAGATGATAGACGAAGGGCAGTCCTTGAACATCATCACCCCAGCCCGAGAGCGACGGGTTGGATGCGCCAACTGGTCGAGTGCGAACGAGTCGAGCATCGGCAGCTTGCAAAAGATTCCAAGGCATGATCCAAGGCATAGTGACCGTCGTGGAGCAACGGCCAGTCTTAGGCACGTCATCCGAGTTTAGGAGCCTCGCAGCAAGCAAATTGGATGTGATATGTCGTCTGTCTTTTACTTTCTTCGAGCAAGGAATCTGAATAAGGCCGAGACACACGATGCGCCAGGGGTTCGTCCTCGGGGAGCGGGTCGTCCCGCTCGAGATTGGGCGTCTTCATTTGACTGCACGCCCATAAGACGAGCAATATCACAACTGAAAACGATGCTTTTTCTGACCAAGCATTGCGAGTTGCATTCGCTCAAAGCAGCAAGGCCAATAATATGCCAGATAGCCCAACCGTCATCTTATGGCTTGCCCCCAATGTCTCCTATATTTCCCGCTATCGGCGCTGAGCCATGAAACCGCACAGTCATGAATCCGCTTACGACACGTCTAATATCCACGCGTTTGCCCGTCAAATGAGACATACGGATTTGGCAAGAACCGATCTCCTCAATGGGAGCCATTAACGGTCGATAATCTCCTTGCTCCCTGCGGATTTGGCTGATAACCAGCCGCCGTCGACACTTCGCCTGAAAGGCAACCCTTCCTTTCTCACATTCTTTCCGTCGCTACGTTCTTTTTTCGCCGTCCGTAATTTTTCGTATTCTCTGGGCCGTCACAGTCTTTACAATATCACCGTCTTTTAGGCCTTTGGAACATTAATTCACCATGAAATTTATTTGCCTCCCTGGTGGCTTCGGCAATGCTAAGGTATGTCCCGCAGCGACGCTATGCGCATGAATTTCAAACTAATGGTGCAATCTAGACTTTTAAAATTCAATTAGGTACATGATCTTGCACGGCTTACATCCGTTCCACCAGCTAAATGTGCTTTCTAGGACCGTTTTGCAAAGAATTAGAGCGTGATGGGACCGCATCCTTCGTATTCACACAAGGCTCTTTTTCATGTTCGCCGCCTGCAGCTTACGAGGGTTATTTCGGCCTCGGCCCTCACTACCGCTTCACTGAACCTTCAAATGCGGCAGTAGGCGAAGTTCTCGAAGCAATTCGTGAATTTCCCGACGCTGAAACTCCCGAGGAGGCAATGCGAGCACTTCTCGACAACATGGCTGATGGCGGTCTCCAATATTCTAATGTGGGAAATGCCCTAGACATCATCTACGCCACAATGGACCTCGAGGGCGATGTTGAAGGTATCATCGGTTTCTCCGAGGGTTCAATGATTGCCGCATCGGTCATACTGGAAGAACAACGAAGATTTCTGGAACACGGCATCGAGCCAAGGTTGAAATGCGCTGTGTTCCTATCTGGCTGGCCTCCTGTCTCCACCACCGACGGCCGTTTCGTCATGTGCGACGAAAGCGAGGAGATGATCAACATTCCGACTCTGCACGTAATGGGTGCAACCGACCCCATGATTCCCGGCGGCTTGACTTTGTACAATATGTGCAACATGGACAATGCCGAAATGTTCGACCACGGTAATGGCCACTTGGTTCCGCGGGAAAAGGAAGTTCTTCGGGAGCTTGGTCAGGTGGTTCGTAACCTGATCCGAAATGTGACGACTTCGGGAGACAGCCCATAGATTTTTTTGATGCTTTACATTATTATAGTTGGAACTAGAGCGTACGGTGTATATATATTTTTATTTGATATGCCATTAGATGTTTTCTACTAATTTCAAGAATCTTCAACTCCGTCTTACCAATCTGTGCTTCCACTTTACTTCGTTGTTGCTATTTTCACACATTAGGCCACGTCATAGAGAACAACCAAGGCTACTGCAGAATCTTCCGTTGAGTTTCACCATCGCATTAGTGCAAAGATATTAATGGCATTCTCTGAATCTTTTGACTGGTATAATCAAAGTCATTACAACAACCCACACTCAAACCCTAACATCAACAACATCGACATCAACACAGATGTGTCTGGTCTCAACTGCTTTTGGACTGTATGAGTCTTTTTTGCTTTATCACAGTAATTTATTTCATTAAAAAATAATATTTACATACGCCATTATCAATTTGGTATATCTCGTCCCGCAATTTTTGAATTCTTCTCAAACTTTTGCCCGCTTACTCACAATTTAAAACACAGCCTTGAATGTAAGACCCGTCTTCGCAAGCCTCGAAGCGAGAACACCAGTTGTACCAACAAGAATAAACCCACCGGCAAACGCCTTCATGCCTGCAAGTCCACCAGGTTTCTGTAGAATAGCACCAGCAATCGGAGCGGTAACGAGACCGCCAACAGCCGAGACCAAGTTCGTCAATCCATTGCGATAGCCGATTTCTTCGATGGGCGATAGTTGCGAGACTAGTGCCGCCATGAGTGAAATATATGCTCCGGAGAAAAGACCGAAAAGGACGGAAAATGTAATTACGGTCGCGTCGTTGGATGCCGGGATCCACATTGCTACTATGAGAATGCCTGAAACGTAGCAGGCAGTGATAAAGACGTTGAATCGGCCCAGTTTATCGGCAAGGTAGCCGGAGCTCAGACGTCCGACAAGACTTGCAGCATTGTAAAATGTGACCAAGTTCTGAGCTAGATCTTTTTTGGTTCCGGCTTTGATAGCCGCAGTGGGAAGATAGTTAATAGGAGTATAAAGTCCAAAAGGAACAAAGAAGAGTCCAGCGAGAAGGAAAACAAAAGCCAGCTCCCGGAAAGGCGTCTTCATTTGTTTTCTGGAGATCCTTTTTGGTGAAGGGGGATGATGCATGCAGATAGTGAAGTTTGCGATGACCAGCATACCAGCGATCAGAAAAGCTGCAGTTCGCATAGCCCAACCATAACCAACCGTGTCGATGAGTTTGTTGAGCATGATGGGGAAGACTACACCGCCAATACTGGATCCAGTTGCCAGAACACCAAAAGCCAAACCACGACGTTTATCGAACCAGCCGCTCACACAGCCAATGGCAGACAAGAAAACTGCAGCGACACCAATGGCACTGCAAACGCCCTGGGATAGAAGAAATTGGTAGTACTCCGAGGAGATTGATGCCATCATTAGGCCGAAGACGTGCATGAGCGAGCCAGCTAGAAGAAGATATCGAGGACCATATCGATCGAAAATTTGACCGAGCACCGGACCAAGAGCCGACATAAAGAAAATTTGTAGCGATGGGATCCAAGCGATTTGACTGGGAGTATATTGATGAAGCGGACCGCTCTCATAATACTCCTGGAAAATACCGACACCTACTCAACAACTCGATTAGCTTAGAGCTGGCAATTTCGTCCGAACGAGGGTAGACTTACTGTTAATCCAACCATAGCTGCAAAATGAGCTGCACCATGCTCCAAGCACTACCAGCCATGCTGTGAAACCTCGATCGATGTTACTCCGGTCATATTGAGGTTGATCGACTGAACTATCAACTTCGGGCTCATGGGATGTGTGGTGAACAGTTTCAGCAATCTGAGTGACCGTGGGCAATTCGCTAGTTTCTTTGGAATACGAATGGCGTCCGTTTGGTGTGGTATCGAGTGAAGACTTTGGAGAATTGTCGGTCAAAACGTCTGCGACACCCATTTTTTCCGTAGCATCGTAATTGGAAGACATAGCCAGCAACAACGAAATCTCTCTCGACAACCAATGCTCATGACATGAAAAAACAATTGAAACGCAATTTGGGGGGACATCGTACAGTTATGACTAAAATTTATTTTAGTGCATCCCAGGTTGGGTAGCGGTGTCGGCGGCAGGTTGCGATGCCTATTTCATCCACTCCTTGGACTTGTGCAGCCATTGCTTGCTCTGGTCATGTCTTTTCATGGAATTATCTTCATCAAAGTACAGCAATATCAGCCGGGTTTTCCTAATTTTGCTGCTTCGGTCGAGTTTAGGCGTTAGATATGATAACTCACGTCGTGATCTATAGACAGGATGTCGAAACCAACACTGCCCCGCAAATGAGAACGCCCCGCAAAGCCGAGTCGTAAACCTCGCGAGCGAAACCCGCATCTGTCTCTCATACAACTCCAATTGCAATAATGACGATTACAGAAGGTGCCCCAGTGCATGGAAGCCCGGCAAATCTGCTTCCTCCATCCTGGAAGAGAGCAATCACAGCCTGGCTAGAAGAAGATACACCGAGCTTCGACTATGGAGGTTTCGTCGTTGGCGATGGGCCGGCTGAAGCACGCCTCCTCGCGAAGAGTCCCGGAGTCCTTGCCGGTGTACCGTTCTTCGATGAGGTATTCAAACAGCTGGAATGTACGGTGGAATGGCACGCCAAAGAGGGTGACCTCGTGGGAAAAGAGAAGAAGCAACATATCGCAACTGTGAAGGGACCTGTTCGGTGCGTACTTCTCGGCGAGCGAGTTGCGTTGAACTTGCTAGCAAGATGCTCAGGCATTGCGAGCAAATCATACGATCTGCTGGCACTGCTGCGTAAGGCCGGCTACAAGAACACCCTCGCAGGAACGCGCAAGACTACGCCTGGTTTCCGGTTGGTCGAGAAATACGGCATGCTGGTTGGAGGATGTGACCCTCACAGACACGATCTCAGCGCGATGACAATGCTGAAAGACAACCACATCTGGGCATGTGGAGGCTCAATACCTACCGCGGTTGCCGCCGCCAAAGCAGCTGGAGGATTCGCAATAAAGGTCGAGGTAGAATGTCAAACAGAAGAGGAAGCCAACACTGCGATTGAAGCTGGTGCCGACGTCGTGATGCTTGACAACTTTACACCAGAGGGTGTTCGAGTAGCATCGAAGAATCTTAAAAATCGATGGGGTCGTGGGCGGGATGCGAAAGCTTTGATTGAGGTCTCTGGTGGCTTGACGGAGGAAAATGTGGCCGACTATGTTTGCGATGATATTGATATCATCAGCTCGTCCAGCATTCACCAGGGAACCAAACATGTCGATTTCTCACTGAAGGTGATTCCGAAAGGAAAGGCCTCCGCATGAGCTTCCGGTCAGATGAGAAGTTATCGTCGACGCATAAAGATATAGCACTCCAAGTCTCTTCTATTCATCAAATCAGAGTGTCAATTCTCTACACCATCCGAAGAGAATGAGTGTTTGGATCTTTGCCTCGAAGTAGATACTGCCGTAGCCTCAAATAGTCGTAGGAGTAATCTATGTGTGGGCCTGGATTCAGCCTGATCATCTCGTGGCTTCGGGGAAGAACCCGCCCCCACGCCGTCGAACCTCGAACCCTGCCTGTGTTTGAGGAGAGTCAGAAGGGTCAGCCTCGGCGCCATCTACAACATCGCTTCATCTACAGCCTCGTCTCTTTGCTGAGGACTGCAATCTTGCCATGGCGTGAATCTGGAGCGAATTACTCAAGACGTGATTCTTTCGTCTCATCTACAACGCCGCTACGATGTTGGCTCGACTCCGACGAGCCCGCGTACTGCTGGCAATTCTGGTATTTATTGTACTGGTCGTTCTGTATGGTCGCAATGTCGGCAAGGGCTTGAATGAGCCAGTGACTGAAAAGGTCATTGGAGGAGGCGCAGTGTTGAGGAAACCAGAACTAAAGCCAGAATCCGAGCCAGAATCCAAGCCAGAATTAATACCAGATTCCATCCCGGAACTACAGCTGGCACCCATACCAACAAGTAAACCAGAGCCAGAAGCGGAAACATCGACAGCAGAAGCGCAAGGCATCCAGGCAACAACAAAGAGCCTGTCGCCTATCACAAACGTTGAGCCAACTGAAGCGGCCGACACAACAGCTCTGCAATCAAAACCACCACTGACTTCAACCAGTGCGACATATGCGACCACGATCGATCTCCGTCCGCCATTCTATACAGACGAGGCGTTTCTCGGACCTGACCATACTGGCAAACAGCAGAACACAACTTCAGCAGTGCACTGGTCCAAACCAACAGAACACTTTCCTATAACCAGCACTATTCAATTACCCACGGATGACCCCACGCCCTTGCCTCGAATCCAGTATACCGGGAAAATTGAAGCAGATCACGATCGCCTCAAGGCAATCAAAGAGGAGGCTCAACACGCTTGGAATGGATACCGAGACCATGCTTTTGGCTCCGACGAGGTCAAGCCAAAATCCGGCGGTGCAAAGAATCCATTCAACGGATGGGGCGCAACCTTGGTTG
Organism: Acrodontium crateriforme; assembly: GCA_033807595.1. Taxonomy (NCBI): domain Eukaryota; kingdom Fungi; phylum Ascomycota; class Dothideomycetes; order Mycosphaerellales; family Teratosphaeriaceae; genus Acrodontium; species Acrodontium crateriforme. Next base: position 910,417 of record CP138591.1, on the reverse strand, counting down.
ATTCACTAGATACATTGTATATCATGGGCATGGAACAGGAATTTGAAGAGGCTGTTAATGCTGTCGAGTCGATTGATTTTACAACTTCTCCAAGAGCGGATATTCCAGTTTTTGAGGTTACGATCCGATACTTGGGCGGTTTGCTTGGGGCATTTGACGTATCACAGCGCAAGCATCGTATTTTGTTAGACAAAGCGGTGGAACTCGCCGAGATCCTATACGGTGCGTTTGATACTCCAAATCGCATGCCGGATACATACTATCGCTGGAAACCTGCTTTCGCTAGCCAACCACATCGAGCTGGCAGCAGAGTGGTTCTCGCTGAACTGGGTAGCCTCAGCGTCGAATTCACGAGACTGGCCCAGTTGACAGGAGAGCCCAAGTACTATGATGCCGTTGCTCGGATCACCGATGCTTTCTATGAGTGGCAGAACAACACAAGGGTCCCGGGAATGTGGCCACTCGCTGTTGATGCGAGCGGCTGCGAGAAACCGGCACAAATTCCAAGCCATGTTACACCATTACATTTGTATTCAAGTGATGCGGCTGAATCTCCATATCAGCCATCAACAGCCGCGCAGCCGCCTATTACAGAGGAGAGAAAATACTGGCAGGATGACCTGAGCAATAACGTGGAAGCTGGTGTACCTGGGATAGGTAAAATTGCAGGATTTGGCAACCCTGTCACTGACGAAGATGTTGATAAGGCTCGCGCTCATTTGAACGCTTTCACTGCGTCACAGAAGTCAGATGAGGTAGAGACCATTGTCGGCCCCGGCCTGAGCAAGATTGATGGTTGGCCAGCCAAAGTACAGGAAGCAGAGATCAATTCCGCCAGTCATGAAACCGAGGGAAATCTTGGTGCTTCAAAAGCCAAAAGGCAGCTTGATAGTGCCCCTCAGCCCCAAACCCATTCCTCAAACAACCGAACAGGCCACGATGTCTGCATTCCAACCGGCCTAAGATCTCCCTCGAAAGGGGGTCAGGAACTCTTTTCACTCGGCGGTCAGAGCGACAGTACATATGAGTACTTACCGAAGCAGTATTTACTTCTCGGAGGCCTCGTTGATCAATACAGGACAATGTACCTTGCCAGCGCTGATGCAGAAATCGAAAAGCTACTCTACCGGCCTATGACACCTGAAAACCTTGACATTCTTATTGCTGGAGAGTTGCAAACAACGGTCAACTTTACAACTGACGAAATCAACGAAAAGTTTATCGCTAAGGGCGAGCATTTGACTTGTTTCACTGGCGGTATGTTTGCCATGGGCGGAAAACTCTTCAATCGACCTGGTGATGTAGAGATCGGACGCAAGCTGACCGAAGGCTGTATTTGGGCGTACAACAGCACGGCCACTGGTATCATGCCTGAAGGATTCAATGTTATGAAGTGCGAAAACAAAAACGACTGCAAGTGGAATGAAACCGCATATTGGGACATTCTCGATCCTGATTGGGAAGCTCGAATTGAAAGATCTAAACCAAGGCCGAAGAAGGTCTTCCCTACGTCGATTCCTCCCCCTGACAGCCCTTTCGCGGCGGAGGACTCGAGCGTCGATGCACCTCCAGCTTCTAGTAGCGCTGTCGACCAGACTTCTTCTACGCTATTGCCACAAGTGGCAACCGAATCGACGGACGAGGCAGTGCCAAATGATATCACTAAACGAGATCTTGACTCGACTTTCGATGTATCCTCTCTCCCGCCTCTTCCTCAAGTCCTTCCAACCCCATCGTTGGAGCTGATGAATACTCGACCGGATCTGCCTCCAACAGTACCAGCACCAAACCCCCAAACCCACCACTCTGCGCATGCCCAACATCCAGCGCCACCACGACCAGCCCTCAACCACGCCGACTACGTCGCACAGAAAATCTCAAATGATGGCCTGCCGCCCGGAATGACACGGATCTCCAGCCGGAAATACATCCTGCGCCCCGAAGCCATCGAGAGTGTCTTTTACATGTACCGTATCACAGGTGAGCCCTACTGGCGTGAAGCAGGCTGGAAAATGTGGGAGGCCATCATCAAGCACACCAAGGCACGGTATGGTCATGCTGCACTCCGCGACGTAACGCATGCTTTCGCCGACTACGAGGATGACAAGGAGCGTGCAGATGCGCAGAGCGATAGTATGGAAAGCTTCTGGATCGCCGAGACGCTCAAGTATTTTTACCTGCTGTTTGACGACGGCGATACATGGAGTTTGGATGAATGGGTTCTCAACACCGAGGCACATTTTTTCAAGCGGCCTTATGGTAGTGTACCAGAGTCGAAGAGTGGATGAGGAAAAGGGTACTTATTCTAAAAAACCCCGATTAATTGACTTTGGAGTGCGTTGAGTTAGATTGTACATGATATCCGCATAGCGAAAAGGCGTTGCAACATTTCGTATCGACGAGTTTGCACTTGAAAGCATCATATCGTCATTTTGATCCACAGGAATTTTTTTGAATTCGGAATGGTCTATCTACATTTGCTGATGCATTTTTGATCGGGCTAAATCATGACACGCCCAGGTCGTTGATTTCGCCTTGCTCTTTTTTTAGTTTGTCGAGCATGTAACTCACGCGCCATCGTAATTTGACATTCGTGCCTTGCCCGCGTGCGACGTTCTCGAGTCGGATTGTTTGTGCAATGCCGTCGTTTTGGTTCGGCGCGAGGTTTCGTGATGATTGCGGGAGGAGGTGCAAAGTTTGTGCCTGTTGTATTGTCATGTCAGTCTACCGTCTTCGTCGAAAGGAATGGCGAGGAATTTAAATACCTTTGTAACAGCAAGCTGGAAAATCAAGTCTGTGATAGGCTCTGATAGGTTGTTGCTAATGCGGCTTTGGATCGTGATCTCGTTATCGCTCGTTCGTGTCACGGTAAAAATGACATGGATGTCGCTGTTCGTCACGATGATATTGTGGGGTTGATCTGGTAAAGCAGAACTGAATGTCCATTCGTCATCCGCCGGCGCTGTGCTTGCGCCATTTGTGCCACTGTCGCTATCCATCCCTAGCAAGTCCATATTGCCAGCAGTGGGAGGACGGTTAGATGAGAGTGGCGGCGTCGCCGACTTTACAGATTGCTGAAAGACAGCAGGAGACGCTTGTCGTGGAGGGGTATTAAAAGCAGCGAAGGGGTCACTAGCTTTAGTCTGTTGTGCTTGTTGGCGTTGATGCAGTGATGCTGAAGGAATAGGGGTCTGTGGCTTCGAAGACTGCTCAGAAGCAGACGATGCTGCAAGGCCAAAAGGACCCGCTGAGCCAGTAGTTCTTGTAGGGTGAGAAAAGATAGAGTTTGGCGCTGTCGTGGGTTGTGAGAACTGTGCCATGATGTCCGCCGTGCCGAGAGAGATGCCACCGCCTTGTCCGTAGTTGCCATCGCCCATATTCAGTCCCAATAGATCGTCTTCTAAAGCATTACCGGCAGATTTTGAAGCTTCTGGTCGAGTTGATTGAACAGGCTCTGCAGCTGCAGCATCCTCAGCGCCGCCAAAGTCAATGAGAGATAGCTCATTATTTGGTCCTTGTCTGACACCAGCGCCACTGACGCCAAGTGTGCCTCTAGGGATAGCATTAGCACCCTCAACATCTCCTTTCTTGATTAGCTTATAGCGCTCCAGTGTCCGATGAATGCTGTCGTTAATTTCAAACAACTTGGCCACAGCTTCGGTATCATCGCTCTCCTCTTCACACATTTTTTGAATCTTAGGATGCGCACTAGCTAGTGCACTTGCTAGCTCTTCAAAGACGCCTTCTTCATTAACCTGATCACCTTGTCTGTGACCCTGCATCATTTCTTCAAGCAGTTTGGCTTTCTGTTGCACCTGTCCGACCTCCTCAGCGGCCTTGGCTCGATAATCCGTCTTGTGTCGGGTATCGTATCCAGCCATAACCTTCATCAATTTGTTTGCTTCTTGCAGATCATGTGGTGTTCCCCTTCGAATCAATTCCTGCAGCTTGGCGGATTGATATGCTCGTTCCTCGGCCTCCATTTCTTCTGGGCTCTTTAAGTTGTCTGAAGGGTTAAGAACAGCAGCGTCCTCTCGCTTAACGGTAGGGAATTGATAGCCCTTGTATGTGAGCAAGCGATGCATATCTCGGATAAATCCCAGGTCCTCTTTGTACTTGGAAGTTTCGCAAATGGTGCGGCGCCATTCTTCGATAAGCTCCAAAACGCGATTTTGCACTCGTGTGGTTCGCATGGGCGGTCGTTCAGGAAATCGACGAACAAGCTCATTCAGAAACTCCTTGGTGCTTATCTGGAGGTGGAAAGGGTAGCCGCAGTTCTTGACGCACATGTCGAGCAAGGCCAGAGCAAGCATGCTGACGTTGGGATTGCGGTGGTTGATGTAGCCAACAATGGCCACGGCAGCCTCTCGAGGCGCATTGCCTTTCTTCGCATTGATCAAGTCCGCAATCTCAAGGCACAAGGCCAGGTTGGGCTCAAAGTTCTCGGGCGAGCAGGCATTGTTGATGTAGCGGAGGAGTGGTGTAGCAGCGGCCTGGGCTGGGTAGGCGAACTGATCGCGAGCGGCGTAGCGCGCAGATGCGGCCTCCATGCTGGACAGAACGGCAGTCAAGAGGTCGCTGGGAATGTCGGGTATTGAATACGACCAAGTCGACTGCCTGCGCCGTGTGTCAAGCGAAAGGTGGCGGAGTCAACGTGGCCGCGGGAGAGCAACGCAATGGCGTGGGCTTTGCTGGGGTTGGCATGAAGCCGTAACGTTAGCAGTAGTTTATTGAGACCAGCAAAGCAAACCCATCTCGCTACTCGCTGAATTCTTTTTCGTTTATAAACTTGAAATCAATGGAGGACTCAATGACTATTTTAATCTATATAAATTTGAACATTGCAAAACAAAACTACCTTATCGATGTTCGTGGTCTTTGGTCTAATCACTCCGGATCGAGGCTGCCCAATCCCCTCATGACGTCGCGGGGCGCCTCGACTTTTCTTCCACCAGCAATATTCCGCCTCCCACCCACATACGCCCCTTGACCATCCCGACCAGCGAGAGCAATCATGGTTCGCCACAAGAAGGACTTCAAGGCCAAAGGTGGTAAAAACTTCTCCCACAACCCACGATCTCACCACTCCAACAACGATGAGGGCGGGTCTGGCAAGCGTCCAGAGTTCAAAGCGGCTGCTTGGGATCTGAACCACTGTGATGCAAAAAGATGCTCTGGCAAACGCCTCATGCGTCTGGGCCTGATGCGAGAATTGCATGTTGGTCAGAAGCATTCAGGTGTTGTCGTCAGCCCAAAGGCGAAAACTATCATAAGCCCCGCAGATCGACCTATCCTCGAGCAATATGGAGCCGCAGTAGTTGAGGCAAGCTGGAATCGCATTGACGAGGTGCCATTCTCGAAGATTGGAGGACCAAACCAGCGCCTCTTACCCTACCTCATCGCTGCCAATCAAACGAATTATGGCAAACCCTGGAGGTTAAATTGTGTCGAGGCTCTGGCTGCGTGCTTCTTCATCTGCGGGCATCGCGAATGGGCGGAGGAGATACTGGAGCCATTCTCGTATGGCGAGGCGTTCATTTCGATCAACGAGGCAGTATTGAAACGATATGCAGCCTGTGAAGACGAGGAAAGCGTAAAGAAGGCCGAGGAGGCATGGTTGGCAAAGATTGAAAACGAATACAAAGAGGATCGTGAGCTACGAGAATCGAATGCGGACGATGCATGGAGGGGAGGCAATCTCAACAGACGACAAATCGATTTTGACGATGACGATGAGTCAGGAGACGAAGACGACGACAGCGATGCAAGTAGCTTGGGTGGCATTCAATTGGGCGGACCGAAACCTGGCCAGCGAGTCTCGAAGGACGATGAGGACGAAGATGAAGAGGAGGAGCGCGATCCCTTTGCACTCCCACCATCCGACGATGAAGAGGAAATGGCCGAGTTGCGGCGTCGGGTTCTTGCCTCCAAAGTGTTCACCAAACCGGAGCCAGCCGCGAACACGGCAGAGGATTCAGACGATCCAGACTCTCGAAAAGCGCCTCAGCGCATATCGCGACCTACGGATCAGACTCAGTCCGTTCCAGCCGAAGACTCGGATGCTGAATCAGGGTCGGACATTGGTGGAGAGGATGATGAGTTTGACAATATCATGGACGCTGCACCCGTGACAGATCGTGCCGGCATCACAGCCGCGCAGCGAAAACGCGCTATGGAGAAGGAAGGCAAGCTGTCCGCATCATTCAGTCGGACTGTGGTTAGTGCACCCACTAAATGGCCTGTGTGATAGAATAGAGAAAGAAAATTACGCTTCAACATGCGTCACAAATCATTAAAAACAAAGCTTCAAGCGATGTATAAATGTGCCTTTATGAGAGGCGAATTTTGCCAGACGCCGTACCCAAATGTTATGTACATATATTAGATCGAATCAACAGCGAAAGGAGGCTCGTCATGAAGGTTTCATGTGTTCGACATCGTTCTCCTTCATATCAGCTCGTGCCTCATCGAGCATAGTATCGATACCTCGCTCCTTGAGCGCTTTCTACCACAAATGTCAGCAATGCCATTCTTCACGATTCCCAAGAAATATCTCAAGACATTGGTCCAGCGAGAAAACGAGGCAGCGACTTACCCCTAGACAAGCCTTATACTCCTTAAAAAGCGGCTCACATTCATCAGACATGGCAGTACCACGTAAATACTCTATTTTCCAAGTTTTAGACATGGTCGGACATCGACGTGATGATTATGAGCTACTCACTTTCGCTGTACCATTTCAAGAAGCACGTATCATAGCGTCTGCGGTCAAGTTAGTCCGGGCGTGCGGGTTTTCTCCAGGCGTGACAAGACTGACTCTTTGACCTCGTTACATTCGGGCGCTAGCGAAGCAGACATTGTAGAATGAGCTTTGGGCTTTTATTTTGTAGATGATTGGGTTTTAGGCTTTGATAGTTTTACGGGGGAGATGGATGGGCGTGGTGAGAAGGGTTGTTTCGAATCTGATGGAGTGGCGCGGGTGTCAACTGTGGCTGGGTGCGCGGCCCGGAACCAAATCGCCACGTTCAACCCCTGTAGCCCGCACAGTCTTGCCAGATCTGCAATTTTCTGGGAAAATGACGTTGAGACCAAGAGAAAAATTGGTAAAATGGGTAAGTTCGTGGCACAGGTGAAATTCGCGTCGAATCCGGTCACTATTAGAGTCTCGAAGAAGTCATCCCAAGTCGTGTTCCGTGGGTGTCGAACTGATTATCATCTGATGAATATTTCAAGTACACGACGACGAAGATAAGTTTGCTCTATTTACTTTGTGCCGTTCGACATTTGTCTCATTTGTAGGTCATAGTCTTGCCAGCTCGTTCCTTCTGTCCTCTGGCCATACCCTTGGGTGCATCCATAGACTTGGCATAAGGATTCTTCTCCTTCTTTCGGCGCTCCTTCATTTCCTGTCTGCTTTCACGTGGAGGGTTCAGCACGCTGGGTGCAGCATTGTAATCGAAAGGCTGCTCGTCTTCCTCAGCGTCAGCAGCAGCGGCAAATCCACCCGCCTCAGCAGCTTTCCTTGCCCGTCTGGCCTCTTTCTTGGCTTTCTTCTTTTCGACGCGCTCACGTTCGAGTTCTTCCTCTTCATCCGGTAAAGCAACTTCGTCTGTTTGAGCAGCCATATTGTCTGTGGGTACTGCGTCTGTTCGCTTGCGCTTACGACCCTTTTCTTTCAAGACGAATATTTCGTCATCTTCTCTTGCTGGTGGAGTTGGAAGAGGTGACTCTGCAGGAGGGGGAGCCGATTCCTGCACAGGAGTCTGATGCTCCGGTGGATCAGCGAAGATTTCGGCAGTTAGCGGTGGAAGCGGAATAGCGAGAGAGATTTGAGAGAGAGACGACATGTCCCGTTCCTGATGAGCACTACTCTTGAAAGCGTTGCCCCAGAATGTAGAGATCGAGCTTCGAAGAGGTAAGTTCGAGGTCGAAATAGCGGTTGTGGTAGGAGGCTGTGGCAGATATGAAGCCAGGGGTCGCTGGGCAGCCACTTGCGCAGTTTGTCGTCTTGGTAGTTGCACTTCGACTTTGCTAAGAACGTCGACCATTTCGGGGCCGTTTTCGCCGGCTTCAATTGCTTTGACAATCACGCTGACCAATTCGTCGGCCCTTAAACGCACTGCTTGAGTAATGGGCTGGGCTGCTGATAACAATTCTGATCGTTTGGTTGGCATCAGTTTGGCTAGAGTAAGGATCTGATGATTGGGCATCACATAGTGATTGCTATCATCGTCTTCTCTGGCAACATTGTCTCGCCATTGGTGGATTGCTCGGAACACTGAGAATTGCTCTTTCGATAGCAATGCCGGTGTGCGCGAAAGCATCTTGTACCACCCCATGGAACCTTGACCCAATTCATAGTCATAAATGGGATGTTCATATCTCTGCAGGGCCACTTCGCTGCTTTTCTGCAGGACGTCCCAGATTTTATCGCCCTCGTGATCGGGTTTGGAAAAGTCGGACCGCTCTATCAATTCGTTACGCATGCAGTCGAATATATATAGAAGGTAGTGCGTATCACTACGGGCATAGTCGAACAGCTCTTGAGGAAGTGGTCGAATGCGCCAGTCAGCCATCTGATATTGCTTCTGAGCATCAACGTTGGCAAACTTCTTCAGCAAGAAAGCCAAACTTCCTCCGGTATATCCTAGAGCCCTGGCAGCATAATGGGTGTCGAAAAGTCCCACCAGATATAGTCCGAGATCCCGTTGTAGCCAGACTACATCCATATAAGCACCATGGAGTACTTTGATGATTCGTGGATTCGCAAAAACCTCGTTCAGGCATGAAAGCTTCCGTCTCCAGGGTTTGAGCGTATCCACGATCCAGTCTTTGTCTCTCGTACTGATCTGCATCAAACTTACAACACCAATGTATGAACGTTGGTCATGATGCTCAAGATCGATCGCGATCACATCCGCGCTCTTCAGCTCTTCCAACATCTCCTCCACCGCGTCCTCCGTATCCACCAGAGTTGCTGTAGTTGTCTCAAAAGGATGGTAGAGAATGGGATCTTTTTGTGTATACATTTCATCTGGATATTGGTACTGTTCGATTTCGGTCTGGTAAGGGTGTGCATAGGCTGCTTCGGCCGATGTTTCAAGAGGAACCACAGCATGTGGTTTGGTGATGAGAAGCGGCTTGAATGGGATGGTTTCGTTATTCGTCGGGACATGTTCGAATTGCAACTGAGGCTTTTCGATGCTGTGGTTCTTCAACGCCGCAGCAATCTTTGATGTCTTTGGCGCCTTGGTCGCATCGGCCTTCTGCTCTACAAGACCCGGACTTAATCTCTTGACGGCACCGGTGAACTCGTCCAGCGCGGTATCAGCACGTTCCAGTAGACTGTCGATAACATCAACCACGGCTCTCCAGTTACTTTCGACAGCGTCGATGTCACTCAGCCGCGGAGGACGTACGATTTCCGTATTTGCAGTCGCAGAGCCAAGTAGGCGTTCCGCAAGACCCAAAAGACGCGCATTTTGCCTGTCTAGTGAGGTCCCAAAGGTAGGATCGAGGGATCGGTGGAAAGAGACGTCTTCGTTGGCGATTTGGCCGGCGCTGCGAGTTGTTGAGACTAGCGCCGAGGATATTGACGCCTGTAACGAGTCAAAGTTATCTATCTTTTCCATGGTCGCCCTTTTGTCGATTATTTCGGGCAACGATGGCGGTCAAGATTGCGCAAGAGGTGGGAAAGCGTCTGGAAAGGTGGTTCGCCGTGTTCAGAAAAAAGGAAGCTCGTCACTAGCGCGAACTCTCCTTCGACCAGGGTTGCTGGCTTCACATGAAGGCGTCGTAGGAGACCGAGTTCTTCACCAAAAATAGGCAAGACAAACTAGGCCTTAAAAGTCGTTTGTTTCAGCTGATCTTTCTTTCTCAATCAGAACAATGACTGTTACACATTGGGAAGATAAGTGATATTCGACCTTTTGCTCTTCGGCACTTCGGATGATATGTAGCCCAGTCAGGCAATCAGCTCTAGCACCAAGTATACCTATAACAGTCGGGATTGATATCACCCTTCTCACCGTTTGCTCTTTCTCCATTGTTATCTTGAGTTAGATTTTTTGCCGCCCAAATCTTACAACCAACTCGTGTCAATCATGGACTTGAATACCACATTCCCTGGCGACGACATCATCCCCGACGCGGTGATGATCTACAACCAACTCCGTGTCGTCAGAGCACCACGCTCCGAAGTTTATCCCTGGATTCTACAACTAGGCAAAGGACGCGGAGGATGGTATCTACCCGCGTCATGGGAACGCTTCTTGCCCAAAACCTGGTGGGCATCACGCACCATTGAGGACCGCTGGCAACATCTAAAAGTCGGTGATCGCGTAGACGATTACGGGTTCGACGCCAAGGAAGACTACTTCGACGTGGTCACTGTAGATTCGCCTAATGCCTTGATTTATCGATCTGATAGGTATGGTGCAAAGTTTACGTGGTCGCTTTTGTTACATGAGCGCACGACGGAGAGCGGACCTGAAACGACAATTCATCTTCGTTTTCGGGGGAAAATTGCAGCAAGAGGGCTCAAACGAAAACTCTTGGTTTGGGGCGGCGAATGGATGGACTGGGCATCGACAACTCCGATGCTGGCTGGCCTTGCTGAAAGGGTAGAAAGACAGAAGACAAAATAAGAAGAATGGCAGCTGATATCGCTAGACCAATGTATCACTGCGCGGAATGCGAATGTGAAACGTCGCATTCCAAAGTGTGATTCTCTTTAAATTAATTCACCACTAATACCATCAGAAACCAATCATTTCCAGCTCATGGGTATCACACATTGCGCCAAATAAAACCACCATGTCAGGTATCTACATGTCTCAGGTTCAATCTTCACTCAAATAATTCATCATTGTTTGATATCGCCTCAACATCGAACATATTCCAATCGATCTCCGGCAAAGGCATACCCGACACATCCTGGTCTGGATCAAGCATCCAAGGATTAAAAAGCGAGATAGCCTGATCGCTCAAAGTTCCAGGTGGATTGATCGGGAAAAATTGCACGTCCAAATTCGAGTCGCTAATAATGTACGAGCTGGAGCTGGTATCCCAGTTTGTGGTGGAAGAAGAAGAATGACCGAGCGAGGTCTGGGCGATGGTGGGTTTGGCAGTCACAAGTTCTACAGTTTGGGGCTTTGCAGGAATGACACTCATGAACGGTCGTAGGTCATAAGCTTGACTGGGCACCTTTTGATTCTGTGCACGCCACCAATCCTCCATGCGCTTGACAATGGCGAGATATTTGGCGGGTGTCTTGCAGCCCACCGGGCCAATAGCGCTGCTTACGACTTCTTGGATGCGAGTAAAATATTGGTCTAGTTTCAGAATGGGCTGGTCGAGGATCTTGAATATATCATTGCCCGGTCGGATTGATGCCATGCCTAACATAAGCAAAACGGACAGTGCGTGACAGCTTCTGACATAGCTGATAACGGGAGCAGCCAATAGATCGATTGTCGACATTGACACGAATGATTCAAGCGCGTCATGTAGGGCCTCCACCAATCCTAGGACAGTTCTAGCGAAGAATGGCGTGAGTTTTGGTGGTGGAGGCATCTCGGCATCGAGGTGGCGGATTCTGAATGGCGGGCGGAAATCATGGAAGCTGTGATCTGGATACAGACAGACACACAATGCTCGGGAACGGATCTGATTGTAATGGATTGTCAACGACCCATCAATCTTGAATGGTAGACTGCGTTTCCATTGATCGAGTTCATCGCAGTAATCAGTTACTTTCTGTTGCTTATCACGGGCCGAAATATCCAATGCCTCTTGTCCGGAAAAGAAACTCTCTACGGCCTTCTCTGCTAGTCGCTGAAGCTGCACCCAGGCCACTAATTTTTGATCCGCTAAAGGTGCATTTGGGTGAGCTATTAAACGCGCCGCAGACGCTTCCATGAATGAAGTCCAGTGAAGCATCATTGGGCGGCCAGCTGCAAGAGATATTCTGGCATATGTCAGCAGTGTTCAAATTATCACTTTGTGCTCCAATTATTTACCCTGTGCATAGCAAGTAACAAGCCAATAACGTTCTCCGTCTATCGAGATCAAGCTGTCTAGGTTCTGCATTTGGCTCATTCAAATCCGATGGTTCGTCGGCCACGCCTAGATCCATAGCCATTGTCGCTGCGTGATGCGCAAATTGATAATGTTTTAGGCTTTCTAGGCGCTCTGATGGCGAATACCATACAGCCATGATCAACATAGCCTGAACCAAGTCTAAAGTCCTATCTTGTTCTAATATTATACGAGATGCAAACATGTTAAGTAGCTCCTTGTTCAGCTGACTGTTGAGTTCAGGGGTGGAAGTAGAGCTTGTAGCTGCTAGAATTGAAAGAAATGTCGCTGGCCGCTGCTGACGAACTTCTTGTAGACGCATCTGCGGCGGTAGAGTGACAAAGGGATATTGAGGGGCGAAACTTGAAGTGAAGAGGTTGAAGAGGTCTTCCGCGTGCTCCCAGGTGATGACTTTACGGGCGATGACATCGTTAGACGTAGAGCCGGAGATATCAGAGGCATCGAGGGTAGTCACTGAACTTTGCTCTACGATTTCTCCTCTTGAAAAATCTATAACAGTACTACTGAAGTCAATGGTGGGAGCTTTTGGCGTTGTCTGGTTTGTCATTTTCAAACCAGACCAAGACCCAGGTGTAAGTGGAGTCTCGAACTTCCATCCGGGAGCAGAAGAGGTAGCAGCCGTGCATCCATCAGATCCAAACGTAGAGACTTTGGCACATTGACCATTCTGCTGACTCTCCAGTTTCATGCGGAGGGCTTGGAGTTGCCTCTCAAGTTGGGCAACGCGAATGTCCGTCATCCGGGTGCGTCTCTGCCGAACCTGAGCTGCATTGAAGACGCAATTGCGTCGGGTTGCCACACATCGCTTGCATCGTCCATCGCCCAACAAGGGATCAATGAGGCACTTGAGCTTCGAGGCGCGACATGGCTCACACGCTTTGTTGAGCGCTTTCGTGTGGTTTGTGGTCAACGAAGCTGAGGGCGAGCTGTCGTTGTTCTCTGGTGATCCGTCCATGGCTGGTGCTCAATTCAACGTCCTTCACTCGCAGTTCTGTTATGTTCCGACCGCCGTTCTGGTTAATCTTGTTGCCTCTGCTCAGATGCACAACCTCCTGGTCGTCGCCATTCTGCTATACTGCTTTGGGCCAGCCTTTGCGGAATATGATGCTAGGTGCAGGGGTAAGGCGATCAGATTACAAACGACCAATAGAGTTTCGACCTCTCTAACTGTCTTCGGACGACTTGATCTTCCGATTCTCCGAAACTCCTTCGAATCTAATCAGCATCATTGAACCTTTCAAGCAACGATCTCCATAAGACTTGACTGTAATGAATGATACGGCAAAGTTTCTACCCTTCGCGCGTGTTGCTGCGCCTCAGAAGGCCGCGATATACCATTTTTGTATGAACGCAAAAGATAATCAATAAGTATAGAGAGGTGACAAGTGACTCTAGACATGAAGAAGTATCAATCGTTCCAACACTCATCTCATATCTTCCATTGTACTCATGCACTTCCCATCTTTGCTTCTGCTTACTGCTGGGTGTATTGCCTATGCACACCCAACTGAACATCATCATGATCGTGAACATGATCAGGGGAACTCAGAAGCAATTCAGCAAAGATTGGATATCTCTTTGAATGCAATGGGCGGTCGAAATGCCTTGAAAAGCATTGACTCGGTCACATATACCGCCAATACGTACGCTACTTGCTGAGGTGTTCCGCTAAAATTCTAATAAGGAATAGTATCTATCGATCTAACACATTGGGCCAGAGCTACAACTTATTTACTACAGATCAGTCTGTAGCATCTGGGGGCTCTCAAAATATGGCTTTCTCATTCTCGGCCAATGGCTTGAAGTCTTGCCTTGATCGCGCGTACAAGTACGACTACTACTGGTCATGGGGACGACCCCAGCTGGAACCCAGCATGGGATTCTCTTTCGTTACACAAGACGGCGCAGAAGGATTTACATGCTTCAACCAGGGACAGAATTCGTTTTTTGTTCCTGACCCAACGATACCTCCCGGATACTCTGACCCTTTTCTGAGTGACTATCTTATCCACCACGCTCACCAATTCGCCTTTTTATGGTTACTGAATGAGTTTGCCAATAATATCGATAAACTTAGGTTGGGTTACGAGACTGATCTTGTTGCTGGATCGAGGCACGTTGCCCTGTTCCACTCTGAGCTCGAACTGAGCATTTTAATCAATTCGACGACCAATTTACCCAGCATTATTCGCTCATACGAGAATCATGCCGTGTTTGGACGATTGACCGGTGATCTTGTTATGACAGCTTGGTCATCCGTTTCTTTTGACAATAAAAAGAATTCAACAAGCACGATCCTCCGCCCTCATCGATTTCAGAATATTTGAAACTCAGAAGCTGCGCTAGAGGACTCCATCATCGATTCAGCCATTATCAACCCATCTCTCCATTCTGATTTCTTTGATCCACATCCACCACTTCCAAAGCCAGAGCAAGGACAATTCCAACTCCAAAACACTTCCAGACCAGCCCGCAATTCTGAATATCCTCGCTTCGAAGTGCACGAGTTCTTCGAATCAGGCCTCTGGGCCGGTCCCTTTGGCGATATCGTTAACGTCTCCGACGTCCAAACCACCTTCCCCATCCCATGCTGTCCTCAGATCCAAACTATATTCGTCGAATATCCAGTTTACGTACAACTACTCATCGAAATCGAAGACGGATTGCTCATCACCGACGCTCCAAGACCATACTCGAATGGATCGCACGAACATGAAAGGGAAAAAGGTCAAATACGTCGTCCCAAGCCATCATCACCGCGACCATGCAGGCGGCGTGGCCGACTACATCGCTGCAGGCGCCACACTAGTAATTCCAGATTTCGCCAAAGCCTTCTACAACCTCTTCCCCAACAGCCCAGACCCCAAAATCATCACTTATTCCAACCCCCACCCGTTCCACAAAGACGACGAAGTCGTCCAATTCACCTCCCATCTAGGCGTCGAGAATCCACAAGCCAAAGACTGGACCTTTGCCATCGCAGGCACGGCACAACCGAGCAGAGACCAAGACCTCGCGCTCGACAACGCCGATGTGATTAATCCCGGAACCGACGCGGTTCAATAGGACGCTGCTGCTGCTAGAGCTGAGCTCGCTCGAGCTATACAGCTGGGTTAACCCCGGGGTGCTGGGATTGTGGGCGCACATGGCTCGACGGAGGAGGGGAAGAGTACGACGGATATGATTGTGCATATTTCGGAGATCACAGGATTTCCTTATCCAGAGTTAATGGCGGAAGACTGGAAAGTCGAAGATGGGCGTGAATGACAGCAATTACGCCTGCGATTACTACCTAGCGTTTCATTTTCAAAAGACATTATAGTCAGCTGCGTATAGAAGGGCTTTAGGGATTTCCTTGCTTTACAGTCGGTGTTTGGACTCACAATTTCGCGAACAAATATTCCAGTGACAAAACGCGGA
The DNA here is from genome assembly GCA_033807595.1 of Acrodontium crateriforme. Taxonomy (NCBI): domain Eukaryota; kingdom Fungi; phylum Ascomycota; class Dothideomycetes; order Mycosphaerellales; family Teratosphaeriaceae; genus Acrodontium; species Acrodontium crateriforme. Next base: position 894,898 of record CP138591.1, on the reverse strand, counting down.
ACGCAGTTGTCAAATCACGATTAACTAAGAAGTAGAAGGGTAAAAGGTCCAGGAGGAAGAACTCATTAAAGTCATTATATGCCAATGCTAATGCCACTCGCTAATCGCAGCCGGCTCAGATATAAGCAAAAGAGAAGAAACATGCAATCTCAAGTTACCAATTTGTCTCATGATTCCACCAACGCCATGTCGTATCGTTTTGGAGAGAAGTGGTAGAAGCAGTAGAAACCAAAGTGCAGTAGTACAAGAACAATGTTGGGATGGATTATTGGTCCTTCCAAGGGGAAAGTTGTTTTTTGAGCAAGCTCAGAAGACATCATCGGGCCACTCAAAGTCTCCGGCTTCCATCAAGCCCACGCGCCTCTTGCGCTTCTGGCCCTTGATGGTGTTGTCGTTGTTGGCATTCGCGATATTTGGGGGAAGATGTGGGATATTGCCCAAGCCTGGGATGACACGAATGGCGTTGGGGTCGTTGATTGCCTCCTCGTTCTCAAGTGGGACAAGAGGGCTGTTGGATCGACCACGTCGGCCAGCTTGGGCAGCCAAGGCGGCACGAGTCATCATTGTGGCTTCGACATCAACATCTTTCTCCGGTTCCTGGGAACGCTTGGCCTTTTTAGATGGGCTGGATGAGGAGCGCTGTTCGTCCGGGTTGTAGCGGGCAGGCGTCAACTGCTCGTTTGGATTGTAGCGAGCGGGAGTCAAGTGTTGAGGAGTTGGATGTGGGGTGGACTCGGAGGGATCGTACTTGATTGGAATGGTGGCCATTTCTTCATCCTCCTCATAGACAGGATCAAGGGGCTGACCTTGGGAATCAAGACTGGGTCGTGCAGAGGGGGGCGTGGCAGCAAGTTCATCTTGCAAAGTGATCACATCGGTACTTTTGCGTCGGTTCTCTTGTGAGGCAGACTTCTTCGTGCGTGGCGACTTTTTGGAGCGCACGCTTGCAGGACTGTTTTCATTCTTGCCTGATTTTGCCGCCCCCTTGCGTCGCTTCCTAGGAGTTTCATCTTCATCCTCATCAACATCCTCTTCAACTCTGCTAGGCTTGTAGAGCTTGTCGCCCTCGTTTTTGCCCGTCTTACGTTTCTTGGGTTTAGCATTCGTGGCACTCACTTGCGCATTCAGGGCGTTGAACTTCAGATCGAGTGCTGTCGGCTCTGACAGGCGATCCTGCTCAGTAGGATTATGAGCAGTCACCTCGAGCGCAGAATTAGTCTCAGAATTGATACTCTCATTGCGGTGGTCACTCGATGATTCTTTCTTGTGAGACTCTCGCTCACTGTTGATTCGAGTCTTGAAGAGCGAAGATGCCCGGACTGGATAGTCTTGTTCGCGGGGTGCTTTGATGGTCTCTTCGCCTTGGTCACTACCAAGAGCCAAAGAGTTATTGGTTTCGACTTCACTTTCTGCGCCAGAATAAGTCGCTTCAGCGCGAAGGATTCGTTCGCTTGGCAGACTAGGCAATTGTCCCGCAACAAACTTGGGTCGTGGTGGTGGTTGTGGAGTATGCTTGAATCGTTCGTACTTGGTTCCCAGATTTGGCATAGGCGATGCGTCCACGAGAGCCTCATTGAGTTCCTGTCTTGCTTGCTGCAATTTGGCCTCAAGATCACTAACACGCTTCGATAGCCTGTACTGCCTCCTAATATCGAACTTCGAACTCGACTTTTTCAATCCAGATGCTTCCGATAGCTCTGTTTTTGTTGGTGACAACGATGATGAGGATTCATGTGCTACGGGAGAGGCAATATTGTACTCGGATTTCCCACGCTTGAGGTCTTTCTTGAGATTGAGTAGCGAAGGTCGCGAGAAGTGAAACCTCGACTTGGACACCTTGTTAGAGTGAGCGTCGGAATCCAGACTTTCGTGTTCAAATTGACTGACAACGACATTGTCCTTCGGCGGAGGTGGAGGTGCGACCTGAGAGCGAGAGATGACATCATCCCAGGAAGTCATACTGCAGTCCATCGCGATGCCAGAATCATGTGGATCGACATTCTCGTCGAAGACGTGTGAATCGTTGCTGGCGACAGTTGTGCGGAATCCTGGGACCTGCCCAGACTGTTTCATCAGAGCATACTTTGCTTGGGCCTCGGCCTTCAGGCGAGCTTTTCTTGCTGCCGCTTCCATGTTCTGCCTTGTAAGCTCTTCCTTGGACTCGTTCCACAGCTTATTCCAGAGTGCGATCGGATGGAAGTTCGACGCTATCGAACGACCGAAACGAAAGAATCCGGAACTCTCCTCCCTGCGAGTTGGTTGTGGATTGGCTCTACTGCCTCGATGAGAAGAAGTGAAATGGTCTGCGTGCTCAAGCACATCTTCGTTGGTGTCCTGTGCGGTTGTGTCGCCGTCATGGTAACCATACATCAGATCATCCTCGTGTTTAAAATTACCACCATCCGTGCGGGTCATCTGGGTGAACATGCTCGGCGGTTTAGTGCTTGCCTTGTCGTTGAAACTTCCTTCCGAGAATTTGGACTCACGTGGCCCACCTTGCAATTGCATCTCTGCAGCTTGACGTAAGCTCACCACTGACAGATTATTGACTTTCTTTTTCCTCCTCAAACCACGCCGGCTAGCTGGTGTCCCATTATCTGATGCTTCCACATCACTCGATGTGGGCGCGGAACGACCTCGCTTTGGTATGTGGGCGTTGGAGGCTGTATATGGGTCACCGTCGGTCAGCCGTTTTCGCTTGGAACCGCTCAAATTTATATGATCGGCATCCATGCGGACGACGGGGGGAGCTTGATGTCGGACAGAGCGGCTATCTGTGATGGAAGTCAACACTCTGGCAAGGTCTTCAGAGTCTTTGCTTGCCACAAAACTACTGTCGCGCAGATTTCCTGGTCGCGATAATGTCGTATAGAGCTAAGAAGTCTGGCGGAAGCGCATCGACTCGGAGAACATGAGGATACTCACGAAATTGTTCGGTAGCGGACGTTGCGTGATCGTTGCCGTCGTGCCGGGCAACAGTGGGAAAATGACGGCGCAAAGCGCGATATAGACAGACAAATTAAGCAGGCAATGGAGCGAGCGGCCGTAAAATCGTTATGCCATGTGGTCGTGAAAAGGATAATGGTACGAGGAGATACGAGGAGATGCCGTTGGTCGGAAGTAAGTGTTGACGAGAAGGCGGCGCGTGCGCGTGCGGCTTTGTGGGGAGCACAAACTCAAAAGCTCCCAGGGTACAAACACGATCCTGATATGAACAAAGAGGGGGAGAAATTCATTGTCAAATTTACTAGTTGCAAACAGCGATTGAGAAGCCAGGAATCAGCATTATTTTCATTAAATGTAGTTGACAATAATGTTAATGCTCTATTCTGCTATATAATCTATTAGATTGAAGTCGAGGCTTCTGGCTAGCGCCTGAACATATTCCCACGTGACGGGAAACCCAACTCTCATTTTGGTCCCGGGTTCGAGAGGATCACTGTTTCCAATTCCACCACTCCTGGAAAGCAACCTCAGACTAGCCAATGTTGCCACTTGAGTGTATACATCAATTGTGGTTCGAAGGTCATGAGGGAGAATAGCATGAAGAATGGACAGCAGTCTGTCAAGTGTAAATGCCGAAGGGGCCAATAAGTGTCTTGGAGTCTTTCGATTTTGACTTGTTTTTCCGCCTCCAGAACGAGCAGTACCACCGCCCTTCTTCTTTCGTTTCTTCTCGCTCGATTTCATAAAGTATAAAGCATCCATCCGAGCGGGGTTGAACGAGGCCAAATAAGCGGATACCAAAAGCCATTTGGCGAAGTATGGTAGTTCATGGCCCTGTGCAGTCTGCATAACTGATGCATCTGCTGTTTGTGGTACGATCGATTCGAGCAGAACATTCTCGTCTTGGAATAGTCTTCGTTGTGAAACAAGCAGTCGGCTGAAATCTCGCGTGCCAAAATCTCCTTTGACGATTGGTTCCACAAATGGCCTCCATAGTTTGGTGCAGAGTTCACGAAAGGCGACAAGATCTCGAGCCGAGTTTTGGGCTAGCGAATCCCATACTGCTGAGACAAATCGAGGCCAGAGCCACGCCTTTTCCTCTTCGTGGGTGTCGTCGTCATAGTCGTGGTCGTCGAGATATGGTTTGAGGAAGATATCCTCTGGAGATTGTGAGAGGATATGAACAGCTTGATTTCGAGAATATGGAGCAAAGTGAACATGTGCTGTACCGGTTTGACGGAGGAAACGAGGTGGTGTATGCTGGACGATTAGCACAACTGTGAGGTTCGGAATCTGATCTGGTCAGTAGGCTTTTACGTTGAGACGGGCGGTGTATGTCAATCATACCGTCTCTCCCATACGAGCGAGGGCGGGCAAGAGAGTAGGAGGAGCCTCTCGTTGCTTGTCTATCTCATCAAGGACCAGCACAAATTTCTCGCCATTACTCAAAGCTCGCTGCAAGTGGACAGCCAGGGTGCCGATACTCTCACAACGTCCTCCAAATGTACCATCACGCCCCTCTTCCTGTAAGGTTTGGTAGACTTGTCCTACTATTTTTTCCAGCAAATGCCTTCCCGTCACACACTCACGACATCGCACAATGGTATGTCGAAGATTCTGTTTTTGAAGATGCGAGGCAGTTGTAGTAGTCTTTCCAGTTGAAGGTGGGCCATAGATCACAACGGTCGAGGGACTAGGAAGCGAAGGCTGTACGAAGGAGATCAGCAATCAGCGGCTACGGGAGAGCAGGAAGAATGGTGCGAACCGAAAGCAGACACGACAGCTGCCGTATCTGGACATCTCTACAAGGCCGTTCCTCTGTCAATGAGAGCAACAGCTCATCGGGCAGCTGCTGGAGGCCCATGATGTCGCTTTTTGTCGCGAGAATGAAGGATGTCTGTAGTCTATGTTGTCGATGCTGTGTAAGCTGATGCTATTCGCGCTTCCACTTCGTCAGGCACGCGGGGAGACGCGCCAGAGGGCACTAATACTGCAGGCGACGGGACGCATCGAAACTCTAATTTTCTTATCGATAGCAGCAAAGGGAAAGAAAGAGCTTCAGAGCACAAACAAGAACAAGATTCTTTGCTTAAAGTCGAGTCGAAAGTGAAGCGCAACTCTTGGTTGTTCTTTACGCGCCCCCGGTTGCCGAGCGTCCCGTCGCTCCTTCCCTTCTTCACTATGCACCCTCTCTTGTTTGCCCTCCTCCGCTTTCCGCTGTGGTTTCGCCATGTGTTCATCAACTTCCTCCGCCGCCTCACGCGATTTCGCCTCACCCACCACCAGCACACATCACCTGAACTGACTTCATCGCCACCGTCCGACATGGACAGCCCGGCCTTCCAGACCTCTCGTCGAATGCTTGCTCTGAAAACTAAAGAAGAATGCCGTCTTGGCAATGAGACTATTCAGGTCTGGGCTGTGGAGTTGCCTAGTAAGCACGCAGAAGGGATCTTGAAGTGAGTGCTGTGCCGTCCGCTCACCCAATTTTGTCTGCACAAATCGGATGTGCTGTCCTTTGGGTCATTGAAATCATTGCTAACTGTGTCCCTCAGAGTCATCAAAGACAACGTAGAAGGGCAAGACAGAATTGACCTCCAACACCTACGTCGCTTCGCCAAACCAAAGTTTCTTCCCAAGCATATCCTTGGCGAGCGGGACCGCATCAAGGAATTACACTGTGTACCACGTGCTTGGGAGACTAGTGCCCCAGCAGTGATGCAAGCCAGCTGTGAAAATGCAGTCTGGGATTGGTCCACTCCCGCCAAAGCTCGCACAACAACCCGCGCTCAAACACTTTATCTTCTCATCTGCCCAACGAACGTGATTTCTATGGCGGATCTGCACAGCCTTCTCCTAGATTACACACCCTTCGCTTCCTCTGCTGAATCTTGGGCCTACCCGTTGGTGATCAAAGAGGTCACCGTGCCACTACTATCACCAACAAGCCCAGCTCAAGCAGACGAATGGTCCAACAAATATTGGCCTACCTTCTACCGCAAGACTAACCCCTTTGGTGCTCACCCAGTCAGCATGTCCAAGGCCGAAGACGAACTTCAAACCTCCGAATGCAATGGATTTGGCGTCGAACATGCACTGGAGCTTGCGGAAGAGGTCGCTCAAATCACCAAAGGCGAGGGCCTGGGTGTTGGTACGGGCTGTGTCATTGTCGAACGAGTTGAAGGTAAACCAGAAATCATAGCAGTTGCTGGTGATGCACGTTACAAGCCTCTCTCGGTCCCTGCTGCCGACGAACCTCATGGATGCTCGCCTGGAAATGTTATGGCCCATGCTGCTATGCGAGCGCTAGGCTTTGTCGGCCGAAAGCGGCTTCGCGTCGCATCAGGACAGGTCAGCAAGGCAGCTGCCAAAGCAGAAAGCAACTTTGCAAATGTCGGCCTGGCGCATGATGAAACCGCCCGTGATGGTTTCTTTCTCGACCTCCCCGTCAATTCGTTCGAGCAGAAATACTTTGACAACGACAACATCAAGCCTGACGGCTATCTGTGCCTCAAACTTGAAGTTTTCCTCACCCATGAGCCTTGTATGATGTGTTCAATGGCCCTGGTTCACAGCCGAGTAGGACGAGTCATCTTCAAACACCGGATGCCAGAAACAGGAGGACTGACGGCCGAGTTGGTTAGAAACGACACTGGTCCCGTTGGTCTTGGCTATGGGCTTTGCTGGCGCAAGGAATTGAATTGGCAATTCATGTGCTGGGAATACATCCAACAAACTCATGGTGAGAGCGAAGCTGATGACACCACCGCTGCTTCAACTGTTTCTCAATACTCGAAACCGCCCATGGCTAACGAGACCATTGTTGAGAGCAGCTTTGCGTGCATCCATGTGTAGCACACAGGGGTGTCAGAAAAGGGCTGGCAAAGCATGAATTATGATGATTGCATGATTATGACGATAGACATAGAGGAAACTTTGGCAAAGCTAATAGCGGCATATTGGTCACAGCACAGGGAAAAGATTAATGCCCCCGGGCAAACGGACGCATCACATGACCTTTGTACAATAGTTGTTGAACATCATAGCCCGACAAATAGTCATAAGAATGCTCATACTGGTGGGTTTTGTACCACGTTTCCGTTTGTGGCTCCTTGCGAGTAGAGTTCAACTCTCGTTCAACTAAAGTCATCGGCATCAAATTTGTGCTTCCAGAATCCACGCAAGTTCTTCTTGCTACCTGCTTCATTGAGCTTGAATCGAGTCAGCTGCTGTTAAAACAAATGCATAAACCAGGTTCAACATACCTCTTTGATCTCGTTTGGAGTCAGCTTGAACGTCATGGCTCGTAGATAATCACTCAGCCGCTGCTCCTTTCCACTAGTGGTAATAGCAACAATGTCTTGATCAATACACCATCTCAAACAAACCTCGCCCGGGCTAACGGCATACTTCTTCGCCAAAGCCGCAAGCAAATCATCAGCCGGTCCGCCCGCGCCTTTTGTAACGGCCGTCAACGGCCCATAAGCTGCCGTCGCAATTCCCTTTTCCCGGTGATACTTGAGCAGATCCGGATGCTGTAGATACGGGTGAAATTCAATCTGATTGATGGCTGGCGGCGTAGTACAGATTTCCAAAATCGTCTCCAGGTGTTGTGGGAGATAGTTACTTACGCCGATGGATCTCGCCAGACCACTGGCTTTGACTTGTTCCATTTGCTTCCATTTCGCCTGTTGATCCGCTTTGCTCTCGCTGAAAAACGGCGCGTGGATCAGATACAAGTCGACATAGTCGATCTGCAGCTTTTTCAAACTGGTCGCGATGGCGGACGGGATGTCGGCTATGTTTGGGAGCACTTTGGTCGTGATGAAGAGCTTTTCACGGGCTACGCCGGATTGCTTGATTGCTGTTCCGAGCTCGGTTTCAGTTTTGTAGATTTCTGCCCCGTCCAGGTGGTGGTATCCCAGCTTGATGGCTGTTTTCGTGCTGTCGATGCAAGCCTGGTCCAGTTTGGATTCGTCGCCTGTTTTGTACCAGGCTGTGCCAGTGCCGTAGCCGAGCTTGGAGGATGATTAGTGGACACTGAAGTCATCAACGGCATTAGTGGCTGACCATTGGAATGCTGTGGCCATCGTTGAGCTTGAGATTCGGGATTGGGGTGTGGATGTTTGCCTAGATATGTCAGCAACATAGTCAGTCATACATGATGTGTAGCGCTGTGTTACCATGATGAGTTTTGGAGTTTTTTATCGGTTCACTCTTCTCAAAGCTCAGTTCGTGACTATCAATGGTGGGATGTACCGCAGTCTCAAGAAATACAGATTATTAATGGTCACAGTCACATGTGTTGCAATGACGTTTGGCTTATACGGCATCGTTGTGCCGAAACCCTAGTCCACTTAACCCGCATCACAATCGCTCAAGCGCGGGTACATGCTTGGCCGGCCGCTTGGTCAATCTACACCTTCTGAAGGCTACTGTCTGCGCCGTGGGCGGTGCTTGGATTCGTTGCGGGGGATTAGTTTGCGATTCTCAATGGCAATCAACTGTGCTCATTGCTTCTATCAAAATCGAGGCCCAGACTGGAGAAGCAGCCATGACGAGGTGGTTGCACCGCCTTGACCGGTGAACGAGAGAGCCAACTGGGGAGGTGCTGCATATCTCGCAAGCATTTCCAGCAGTTGGCCCGCAGCGATTGTGACGGGATCAAGGGCGCGGGCGACACTACATATATCCGTGTGTGATTCCCCTGAGCTCACCAAAGACGTGCCCCACGAGCTGGTTTGTTCTTGTTTGTACCCACCGCCAAGTTAGCGCTCGCTCTGCCTTCGAACATCATCAAGGTCAACTTGTGTTCCCCAGTCCTTGCCGCTCTATGGGGTGACCTAACTAGTGCACATCTAGTACAGGAAATATCTAGCACGCACGTCATGGCGGATTCAAGCAACAGCAACATCAATTTCGTCTAGTTGGACGAGGCCACCATCAAGCAGCTTTCGTCGTCCGGGCGACGTGCTCAAGAAGTCAGAGAGGAGAAAGCAGAGGCGAGGAGGTTGGGGGTGGAGAGGGACAAGGAGAAGGAGAAGCAGGTGTATAGTGCGGCCAAGGAAAAGAAGAAGACTTGAGCATTACTGTGGTAATGGTAAGGCCGGGCGCGGCTGGGCGCAGTAGTCTGGTTAACCGCGCCAAACGCGGGCTGTGGAACATGGGTATTGGAGAACAAGTCAAGCCTAAATTAATAGAAAGGGTAGCCCTCCCGTTAACGTTAACTGACATACCGACATTTGCCATCTGTTCCATTGCCCTCCCTCCCTCCACTCACCCGTCTACAAATTCGTGTTCCGGGTCTATTTACGATGACTGAACCAACGCTTCTCCCTCTCCTACGAGGACGAAAAATCTCCTTAGATGACGCTTTGAAAAGCGATTTAAACGTGCTTGTTCAATTGAAGTGGCGCGACGAGTTGGTCGAATTTTGCCGCTTTCTTCACAAAAATCTTTCTGAAATCGCCGAAGTGGTTTCTCGTCATCTAGGTATCTCTAAATCTGACTTGGAGATTGCTGAATTCAAAGAATGGCGCCACGGAACCTTCAACACCTGCGTGCCAGTTCAAATTAAAGGCCACCCAAGTCTTCCTCGACGGGTCATGATCCGCTTTCCACAGCCGTTCAAGGTCGGTGAAACTTTTAATCCGGGCAACGTGGACGAGAAACTGCGATGTGAAGCGGCGACGTACATTTGGCTTCGAAAGAACTGTCCTACAATTCCGATTCCCCGCCTTCTTGCAATGGGCTTTCCTGGGATGCAATCGGTACCAAGCACTTTGTCCTTATTTCGTCCATGTCATAATTGACCACTACAGTTCACGACACTCGAAAATGTATCGTTTTGGAACCGCCTCATATGGTATTGCCAAAGACTTTGGCTTGGCCAAGAACTTTCACCATATGTGAGCCATCGCCGTCGTAATCTCCCTGGGGTTGGATATCTCATCATCGAGTATGTAGAGAAAGGCAGCATGCTTTCGGAAACATGGCCAGAGCAAAGCGATGATCCAAAACGGCGAGAAAACCTCTTCCGTGGACTTTCGCAAACATTGCTCTCTCTTGCTAAAATTCCGCTACCGAAAATCGGATCTTGGACGATAAATGACAGTGGGATCATCGCTCTAACCAACAGGCCACTTTCGTTACTTTTACACGAATTTGAGAGCCACGAAATTCCTACCAATATCCCTCGGGTGCGTATGACTCAACCTGACACTTCCATTCCTCTTGTGACATTGACCAAGACGATGAAACTAGGACCTCACGTACTACTCGATAGAGCCTTGGGTCCTCGACATGCTCGCCTGTCAGGACAGTCGTATGCGCCAACAGCCAAACGCCATTCACAGCGATTCGGACGGCTGCACACAACTTGGTGCTCTTACCGCTCTTCGGGGACTTTTGATGAATCTCGTCGACCGTCGGGCTCGAGGTGGTCCCTTCGTGCTCTCTTTGACCGATCTCCACGCGAGCAATATTTTTGTGGACAGCGACTGGAACATCACATGTATAATCGACCTTGAATTCGCTTGTGTGCTGCCTATTCAAATGGTTACTGTCCCGCACTGGCTCAATAATCGAGGCATTGATCAGATCACTGATTCGCATTTTGAGGAGTATAAAATATTGTATGATGAGTTCGTTGCTGCTATGGAATATGAAGAAGACAGGCAGCAATTGGTTAGTGCACAGGGAGACACGCTGCACAGCCAGAGACTGCGCAAATCATGGGAGACGGGCAGCTTCTGGTACAGTCATGCTCTGACCAGTGTCAACGCTTTCCCTGCTCTCTTCGACGTCCATATAGCACCGCGCTTTGGAGGAGTATTAAGCTTTGCAGCAGACCAATTACTCTCGAAATTTTGGAGTGACGATGCGATGGGCTTCATTACAGAGAAGATTGAAGACCAGGAGCGGTACAACGCTCGAATCCGTGAGATTTTTGCTAAGGCGAGCCAAAAAAGTGGTACTGCAAGTACAGTCGAAGGCGACGTTCCAGAGAAGGACGAGCCTAATCACGACCATGCTCCGTCAGTGGCTGAATGATAAAGTGCGCTGGAAATTTTGCTCTTTTTGATCGTTTCGCACTTTGTCATTTTCATTCACGTGGGCCCGTCGCTTTTTCAGTCGAGAAAGGACATAGCTGAGGGACGGACGCAGATCAAGTCTGGGACTTCGATCAAACTTGCGGAGTCTGTCCGTGGATGCAGCTGATGTGCACACTCGAGGGCGCTAGTCGCCAATTCGATACCGAGTCGTTTCATCATCTGCTACTATGAAAAGACTGACAGGAGGTTTTTAGCTATGTGTGGTGAATGGTATCAATAAGGCGAGTTGGCGGACAGTCAATTTGAGAATCGTCGACTTGTACCACTCGGCAGCGCTTTAGCTGCTCGAGCTTGTCATTGCGGTATTGCGTACCAGACCATCGCCGGCTTACATACAAAAACCGGGTTCTTAGATGATTGGAAATGCTCGTCCAAGTTGGAACAAAGTAACTATGAGCGCTGAACGAGTTCGAGAATCCACGGCATGTGCTTCACGTCTCTGCAAAAGACTTCCTAGAAAGCACTTTCATCAATATAGTTTGTTCTACATCAATATAGTCTTTTCTCCATCCAACTTGAAAAAGACGTCTGCAACTGAGCTGAGATTTGGGAGCGCCCGACATAATCGACGGCTGAGCAATATCAAGCAACAAGTGACTGCTCAAGGCGCGTCTAGCACACTCGGCATATACGTAGCTATTCGGTCGACGAAAACAGCCAGCCGCTATTTGATGAGATGGAGAAAACAAACGTTCAGATACGTGGTTTAAAATGAAATTCTTACCAGCCGACCTTCGTCTTGACCCCTTCGTCGACTGAGCACAGGTTGCAGGGATTGCTCTCACGGGATTGGCGCGGATCACCCGGGCTCCGTCATTGTTTGGAGGCTTTGCGCCGTATCCCCGTATAAGTATTCAAGCTTTCCATTAGTGATGAGCCTCAACGTTGGAAGCACAAATCATTGGGGGCTCTTTTGACCTCGCAAGCGATCATCGCACTTAATTACACTAGTGCCAGCCGTTGTCATGTCGGACATCTTTGGTGCTGCGCGACGGCGAGCGAATTCCTCTGTTCCAGAACGCCGCCCAAACGAGCCTCAGCAAGGAGTGTCTGGACCACAGCAGAGGATGATGGCTTCGCGTGAAAGCATGAGACCTCAGCAAAGTATTCGAATTCGCAGGTTGCCATCCAGCAATTCTGTTGTTCAGGTACAGCGACCGACTTCCCGGGCCAGCTCGCGAGAGGACGAGCCACTCACGAGAGACGTTGAGGCTGGACGGCGAAGAAGTATGTCCGCGCCTCAGCATTACAACGCAGCACATCTTGCGCCTCAAGATGTAGATCTCTCGAGGCAGTACACTACTGAGGACCAACCGATGCAGACTATTACGGAAGGAGAGGCAGCGCCCCAGTCTCATACTGTTCATGTACGCGTCGAATATGGGCGGCCGCAGACTGTATCGCCTCCACCTCCAAGCAATCCAGACGGGTCCGACATATCTCGAGTTGCCTCTCAGACCTCCGCACACCCACAGTCTCGAAGCCCTCCTCTGAGATCTCGAGCCGGATCGCGGAGATTGAGAAGCAATGTAGCTTTGCACCAAGATCCTGGAGACTACGACGATAATGTAGTCCAGTTGCTTGATTTAATAGGTAATTACCAATTCCTTCCTCAAGTGCGGCTAATTCAATTTATTGATTTGCAACAGATCCGGAAGTACAGACGATCGGAACTCTCACCAATGTTCAGAACTCTCTTTTCGTTCCTGATCTTGGAGGCTTTATTAATCGTCGACCAACTTATGATTTAAGTCGGCGACCTACTGCTGGTGCGGAGTCAATCCCAGCACCTCGCTCGCGAGCGGGAACCCTTCGTAGTCGCCCTACGTCGAGGAGGCAACCAAAGGCCTCAGGGCAGACCTTAGATGAACCACAAGGTGATGCTATCGAAATGCACGAGCCGCGACGGACTTTCTCGCTCGACTCTCGTATGAGCGATTCCAGATACGCTGTGCTTCCACACGGTGTCAGTCTCGAGGGCTGGACTGACGAAGACATCGACGAGCTGAATGACCATGTACGACATCTCCTTCACTCTCGCCGAGAAGGCGTCAAGCGTTCGTGGAAAGGATTCAGACAATATTGCAAGAAGCCACTGGGCCTTTTTGTTACCGTTTATGCAGTTTTGGTGACTCTTTTTGGTACTGCCTGGGTGTTCTGCCTCATCGGATGGATCTATGTTGGCTCGAAACAAGACTACTTCATCAACGTCATCGACAATGTCCTGGTCGCACTATTTGCTTTGATTGGCGACGGCATGGCACCATTCCGAGTCGTGGATACATACCATATGTGCTTCATCGCTCACTACCATCACCTTACTTGGCGCTTGCGCAAAGAAAAAGCACTACCGACTCTAGTCGACCACAACGACCTTCCAAATCGTCGTCTAAGTGCCGCCGCAATCGAGGATGTAGTCGACAAAGAAGAAACCGCGGAATTCTCCGTCTTGACCCCCCTACAACAACGCCGTTTGCAATACCACCAAGCCAAATTCAGCAAAGCACACACTTTTTACAAACCGCACGAAACAAGCACACACCACGCCTTCCCCTTGCGCCTCATGATCGCCTCCGTAGTCCTACTAGACTTCCACAGCATCTTCCAAGTCGCCCTGGGTACATGCACATGGTCGATCGACTACCGCGTCCGCCCACAAGCCCTCACCGCTACGATCCTAGCCTGCTCACTGACATGCAACATCGTCGCCGGCATCATCATCAGCATCGGCGACAAACGCACGCGCAAGAAGGACGTGTTGGAGCGGATTTTCCGCCAGGGCTTGACGGAGCAGGCAATTAGACATGTGCGTCAGAAACACACCGAAGGCGAAGCCGATATCACGCTTAATCCGGATGAGGTGCGCAATGCACCGGGTGAGAGTGCTCCGCCGCAGGATGTTCAGAAGCTTGTTGATTCTAAATTTGTCAATACGCACGATTGATGGTACTCCACATAATATTAACTGGCGGGCTTGTTTTGGATTTCTTTATTGGGTTGGCTAGCAAGGCATCTAATTGAGGTAGGCAGCATGGCGTGGAGGGCAAGGTTGATAATAGTCATCTTTTAATACCGTGTTATCATGACGTTCCTGACACGGAACTAGATTACATGAACTTGATTCGCTCTCAACCATCGAGTCTGCCTTATTCAACGTTGATCATCAAGCTATCAGCGCTCACCCAAGAGCCGCTTGGTGCACTTGCTGTTCCGATTGGCGTCACCGTAACTTTGAGCTCTACAACTCCGGCCATGAGTGGACATGTAACAAAATCCACAATTTTATCTTTGCACCAACCGTCCAATGGCGGCAGAATGCGGTGTTGAGCGCCGGCTACAGCGATGTGGCGGTCATTGTACAACGCGCCATCGGCCGTTCGAGTGTGTAGTTGGATGAAAAGCGGGCTTGTAGGAGTCGTGATGCGGTTTGTCAAGTTGGCGCGCACAGTCATGAAAGAACCTATTTTCGCTCCTGCGAAGCTGCGAGTGGATGATTTTTGCTTGGCCATGCTGAGGATGTGCAAGTCTACTTGGACTGGAGGGCCTTGGACAAGGGCTATTGCCTCTGTTGGAAGACTCATATTGGAGAGATCCATTTCGCCTGTGCGGTTTTCGCATGTCCACGAAACGCGAAGGTGGTCGGCGAGTTGCCTACAGACCTCCTTCTTGTCGCAGTCTGCTAAAGAACTCCACCTCTTGATTTTGACATGGACGCGTGCTACTTCGCCTGGGCCAAGAGTACCGTTCTCCGTGCAGAAGTCGTCATCATCCGCTTCTGGCTTCTCAGCAGAGGCTACCTCGCATGAATATGTCAGAGGCTTTGGCCAAGCATTGCCTATGTCAAAGCACAACATAAATGTGGCTGAGCTATCAGTGGGTAGCACGTCGAAGTGCTGGAAGCGAAGCGCTGCATTCACCGTAAGGTTCAAGGGAACGGAAAGCATACGGACGTACTCGCTCGTATTGGCGCCGTCGGCGGTAGAGCAATAGTAGAAATCTGCTTGGATTTCAGATACTCCGGCTGTTCCTACCGCTTCAAATTTCAAAGTTGCTGTTTCGCCGGGAGCAATATTTACAGGCGAAGCCATCTCGTCGGCAAGTCCGAGGACGTTTTTGGTCCCGACTGCTTCGAAAACCGAGGCGGTAATCGATGATGTGTTCCGCAGAGTAATCCCAAAACATTGGCTCTCGCCCTCTAACAGCATCAAGGATGATTCTAAAAGCGAAACTGACTCAAACACGAGAATTGGCTGTTTACCAATAATTTTGGCAGCGATTTGCGAAGTCTCTGGATATGTTATGCCCGAGCCTCTAACGCCTTTAATAGGTCGTCGTCCGTTTTGACCATGGTCCTTGACCAGCAAGGTAGGCCTGTCCGTCCAAGGCTTTTCGACGATATAAAATATCTGCTCGTGGCATCCAAATATTTTTATGCGACACCCAGTGATTCTACTTTCTCCAACATTATCAGGCGATACTGACAATGGTATTCTTTGAATTCTCCTAGGACCAAGAGTACACGGTCGATATGAAGTGGCGAACTCAGTTCCCTCGGCGACAAGAACCATCCTTTCTATTTCCACGGGCATATCGAAAGGATTTTGTAATTCTATTGTGCATTCAACACTTTCGGCTGCCACCAGCAGTAATTTTTCAGGAGTAATGGCTGTCCCAGGACGACTCGTATTTGGGTCATACAATAAAGGGTTTCCAGGGATGCGATCGTCAGCGGATGGCACTGCTGTTTTCAATTTTGAGCGTAGAATGACTTTTTGGGTGGCTTTTGCGGGCTTAAACTCGATTCCTCGGACTAAGAAAGGGTCCCAATAAGTAGCTTGAACGTCTGGAAGGCCAAGAGTCTTTGAAACTCCTATTGTACGGCTAATTATGGCTGCAAGACGCAGGTGTTCCTGTTCTTCAATGGGGCTGTTGCTGAATTCTGGTTCTGTATCCACAGCAGCACAAGGTCTTGCGGACTTTAGCAACGAAGCAGTCAACCGCAACACACCGTAGGGATCTGGTGACGCTTCACAAAAAGCTACCATGTCTCTCATTATGCTTTCTTTTAGTGCGTCGTTCCCAAAGTGGACTTCGGACGTAGAACCATGGGATAGATCCTTGGGTGCAGGGGTATGTGAAGTTGGTGGCAGTGGAGACATCATTTCTGCGCCGTATATGTCGATGATTTGAGAAATCAGGTCGTTGATTCCACCGCTCTCCTCGACGACAGCGAGGATGGTTCCGGCACCTGTTTCGGCCGACAAACTTGCTGCAGGATGAATTCCCATCTCCGCCGCACCAAGTTTGCGAGCCCGGTTCAATGCCGCTGTCAACTTCGCCACCATGGCTCGAACTGTGATGGCTTTCTTCCGGTTCATTTGAAGTATCGAGTATACTGATGAAATGCCTGCAAGGATTGAGATATGATCTGCGAGTGTCAGAGTATCGTCCGAAACTGGTTGTGCGAGGCTTAGCATATCGGCGACCGCACTCCTTGAGATCAAGCTTATGCTGAGGTCATCACCGCTTCCATTTGCTGGGATTATCTTGTCCTGTACTATATGCGCGAGTGACGTGCCATGCAATTGTCCATTATAGCGCCGAATTATGGCCAGTGTTTTCGAGAAACGAATCGCGGCTTCTGAAATAATGACGGGCGGAAGCTCTAGTGAGCCATCTCCGGCCAGGTAAAGGTTCATTATCGACTTGAACACTTCGGGCAGTATGTTGGCAAATTTGCGTGCAGGAGTCTCTCCATTTTGAGAATCTCGTTTACGATGGCCAGATGTGTTGGTCCGATCAGATTGTAATAGTAGAGAGGGAATTAAAAATTCGAGACCAGCCCAAGCGATTAACAACAAGCAGTTACAAATCCCTTCCATGCCCTTTGCGTGCCATAGGTGGTCTGCAAGTGCTCGGCTCCTGGTTGTATGCTCAATCAGTATACGCAAAGCCTCGTTCCATTGCCCAGCCATAAGATGAATATGACCAATGACAATGCCAACACGAGCTTTGCCTCTGTTGCGAGCCTTTTCTTGGGAAGTATTTGATCCAAAGCCTTGGACGGATACGCGGTCTTGGGTTTCTGCTCGGTTTTCGCTTTGACTTTTGCTGCTGGCCCTGCTATCCGACCTTCCAAGCCCACCAGATGCACTGGTGACATGTTGCATCTGGTTGAATGATGTTGCTGGAGGTGGGGACCCAAATCCTCGCGATGGAGGTCTAGATGGACTATTATCGCTCGTAGGGCTGGAAACTTCGGACCCTGATGGTGTATGCCGTCCGGATGGCAGACCCGCACCTATTTGTCGTGACTTTTCTCTTACGGGCTGTGTTTGTAGGCTTCGAGAAGTTTGTCCTGGGGTTTGTATACTCGGAGATGCTTGCATTGCTTTTGTGTATGTAGCCAGCTCGGCCAGGAAGCGCGAGGCGAGTTCATGCACGGCCTTTTTGAGTGCTCCATCTCCATCGCGAAAGGGTTCTGCAATTGAAATTACATTTCCGTGATGTACATTTGACTCTGATGCAGGCTCGTTCAGAGCAAGCAATTGGCGGTGTACCACGCGGGGATGCCGTTCTCGTAAGTATTGAGTGGCCTCTTTCAACTCTTTCTCGGCATCTTCGGGCGTAACACCGTCCAAATGAGCTACTCCTAAGACCAGAAGAGGTTCTCGAAAGAGTTCAAAGGGCGACAGCTGATGATGTTGGTCAATTTGATCGACGGTGCTGTAGTTGAACAAAATGGAGCCATTGGGAAAAGTTTTGGGCGAGAGAGTCGACAGGCGGGCGTTGGCGTCTTCGTCCGATGGCAGGTCAGCCAATTGAACAAAAGCAGCTTCTTTCTGCAGGCGAGTCAAAAAATGCACGAAGCGTGTTCGATCAACACGGCCAACGGGCAGCACCAGTACTCGCACGTGCGACGGGGCGACGGGAGAGTAGCGGTCCATAGGGGAGGAGAGTGTGGACGACTGGCGACATGCTGCGATATGCTATGTCAAGGCCATGAGGCTGAAGAACGCGAAGAAACCAAATCAACCGACTGCCCAGCAGGAATAGAGAGGTGGAGAAGACGTGGGCGGGCGATATTCTCCCCACCTTCAGTGACTTGGTGCTGAGCACTGCTAAGTTAGCAACGCCGTAAGGTTTCGGGGAGGGCGGGTATCGCGGGACGGGACGGCGACGATCTGCAGGGTCTGGAGGTGCACACTGACGTCCTGCCTGCATCAAATCTGTGTCTATCTTTTCTTCCACCAGACGGCCGTCCATCAATGTATCAAACTCACCCACCTTGGACCTGGATATGATGGACAACCTGTCATAAGCTGATATCGGCCAAATCTCACCCCATGATGCGATCGTCCCTCGATCTGCTGCGACTTCGACCGACTGAGATCAATGGCATCACAGGACGGCCCAAACACTCCGGAATGGAATCCCATTTCTTGCACGTCTAGTTTGCGCTCTTCGGCTGCATCTAGCAGTATCCTGCGTCCATCACAGCCTCTACTACCAGTCCTGGCTGATTTTCGCTCCTTATCATCCAACAGCGAGCACGTCACTTGGTCGGCTAACGATGGTGGCGATGGAGCTGCTGTTGGCCGCGACATTGCGCCTTTGGAACCCGTCACCTGCCATCTTCTCACTGAAACTATTCGTTCCTTTCTTTCTCCGCCACATTTACGCGACCAATCTTTGGCTATACGCGCACCATCACTGGAGGCCGCCCTGCAGCAAGCCACTGTCACCATCCGTTACAATGCGAAATGGTTCGCACCTGGTCCCGTATCATCTCTCATACTGACCTCTTTGGAAGCTGCATCTGCTTCATCCTCTTCAGCCGATCTCTATGCTGCTCTGGCTCTTATAGACACAGTTGGGACCTACTCCCTGCTACCAAGCTCCTGTCTTCTTCCTGTGGCTCGTTTCATCTCACACGCCTATCATCAAGGCAGTCGTTCTAATCGATTGAAGCGTCTCTCAGAAGAATCTTGGGCCGTCTCGGCGCACATTCTGCAAACCCACCTCAGCGAACAATTCATTGCAGCGCTGTTAAGCATTATCAGAGATGATTTGGCAACGTTTGATCGACGTACCGGCTATGGGCACACTGCTGGTGCACTGAAAATACTTTCAGACCGCTTGCTATTCACCAAATTCAAACAACCTAAAGTTTCGTTGACTGCTATACTTGGAAGCTTGAAGAGTCCCGATGTCCGGTTCGATGTCATGATACGGGAGCAAATAATGGAACTACTCGTCCGCATATTATCCGATCATAAGATTACACAAGATCTAAGCAAGGATGCAGGGTGGGAGCGTGTATTAGACCTTGTAGTCTCATGTGTTACGTCCCTGCCAAAGAACAGTGCATTGGCATTGCCCTTGGTTGATGCTGTCACCCCCTGGATGGACCAATTTGAAGCTCGTCAGCTGGCGTCTGTCTCACGTGCATTTGTGCATGCTGGACGGATGCTTACTCCTTCTTTACATCGAGAATTCGTTTTTGCATGGTCCCGTGCGCTACCTCTACCACATTGGACAGCAGAATTCGACGACACGATGACCCAGCTCTGTTCTGCGCCACACTATGCTGCGGAGCTTGAACCCGTCGTTAACAAATCAATGGCGATATTCCTTCAGTCTGAAGATGTTGCAGAATTGAGGGATTTTGTGGAGAAATATAAAACGTATATCTACAGCCCGGCTACCACTCCCGTCGCATCTGCCATCATTGGCGACGCATTTGTAAACACTTTCAGGTATTGCATGGAAGGCCAAACTCAAACCTGGAGGCGGGTATTATTGTTTGAGACGCTATGTGATATCTCTGATCATAGTCTCGATGCTGCAAGGATGCTTTTTCGTCTGCGTGCTGACATTACCGGCGCAGTATATTTCAAGGCGCGTCCAGTCACACCACTTGTTGTCCAAAGCACGCCAACTACGACGGTGCTTTATCATGCACAGTATCTCCCTATCGAAAAATTTCATGACTCAATTCTGAGGGTGATCTTGAATGGAACGAAGACATGGGAAACATATGACTGTTTTCTTTTCAGTTTGCCATATCTTCTGAGCAATCACAAAATGTTTGAAGGCAAAATTGCATTCATTGAGAAATTGAAAAAGGCGCTGAGTGACCATTTGGAAGACAAGACCATCCTCGAACCGCCCAAAGACAAAAATCTGTCAAAGTACCACAGTGTTGGTCAACATGTACAGATCTTGACAACTATTATGAGCTACCATCGCTATTTCAGCAAATCAGAAATCGTACACCTGGTATCGTTATTTAATAATACTGCAGGCTCTGGAGACTATGCAGTCAGTAAACAATGCATTCATGCACTCACAGTCTGCTGCTACGAGGTTCCCAGCGTCATGACTAACTGTATGGACGACGTGATTGACAAAATGGCAAGAATGGTCACCCAGCGGTCTCTCGCCATTCACGTCCTACAATTCCTTGCCAGCGTTTCTCGCTTGCCAGACCTCTATCGCAACTTTACCCAAATCGACTACAAAAAGATTTTTGGTGTGTGTCAAAGCTATTTGCAGTCCACAGTTGCGTTGTCAAACAGCATTGCAAAGAACAGCGCTGCTCCCAGCGATAACAACGCGACGATTAACATGGAAGAAGCCTTACCGCACTATGTTTATGCTTTGGCACATCACATAATCACCTTTTGGTATATTGCAATGAAACCTCAAGATCGAGCAGGGCTGAAAAAGTACATTACCCACTGTCTGACCTACAAGTCTGTCAGTGGAATGGATATTGTTGAAGATCAAGGACTTGTAACCATCGATATGATGGATCGCGTAGATGCCGAAGCACAGCGATCGGCGGCAGATGAGAGGTAAGTGCGAATAACTCGTTTCAAATAGGATTCGACTAATGTTCTCTCAGTGGCGAGAATCACTCTGTAACAGCTGACGAATTCACCGAGGTCGATGGCCGATTAATTGAAAGGCATAGGCTTGCAGGTCTTTTACTGATATCAACGAAAACGGCTTTACGTACAAGCAAGACCCTTGTCACCACTCGTCGTGCGTCTGGCACAATGCGACAACTCATTCAAAAGAATAATAGCCTTGCCTATGCAGCTGCAGCCACAGCCGACATTCAAGACGAGAACTACCTCACAATGGTTCCGGAAGATGTACTTGGCTCGACATACGGCAAGATCTTTATTCCAAGCCCATCATCTCCTTTAGGATCTTTCAACGTAGTCGAGCTACCCGAGTCAGACGCAGTCAGGAGAGCAATCGAGTCCTTTGACAGGACCTCCGCTCTTGACTCTCACAAAGCTGGAGTCATCTACATTGGCGAAGGACAAACATCAGAAGACGTCATATTCCAAAATATATCTGGCTCATTCGACTACAACGAGTTCATCTCGGGTCTAGGCGATGTCCAACGCCTACGCGGCGCAACCTTTAACACGCAAGGTCTCGATCGCACCAACGACACCGACGGCGAATATGCCATTGTCTGGGACAACGAAGTAACAGAAATGGTCTTCCACATCACAACACTAATGCCCAACAGCACCGACATACGCGAAAACACACCCCGCAAAAAACGCCACATAGGCAACGACTTTGTCAACATCATCTTCAACAACTCCGGCACGCGCCTCACCTTTGACGCCCTCGCCACCCTCTTCCCCTCGAGCTTCAGCTACGTCTACATCGTCGTCACGCCCTCGGCACGCACAAGCTTCATTGAAGCCCGCTCCACAACAGCCTTCACCACCGCCCCCAGCACCACGCGCTTCTACAAAGTGCAAGTCCTCGCCGCATCCGACTATCCCACCGTCTCGCCCGCCGTGGACGAGAAAGTCGTCTCGGGCGCTTCGTTGCCTGGTTTCGTGCGTAATCTCGCTTTGAACGATTGTATGGTTGCTTTGATGAAGAGTCCGCGTAGTGATCCGGGTGAATATCCTTCTTCGTGGCGCAATCGGCTTGAGCAGTTGAGGCGTATGGCGATGAGGTATGGTTCGGCTGCGTGAATTTAGACGCAGATGGAGGATCTTTGTGGAACAAGTTGGGAACAACGCAGCCTGTATGCACGAGATAATGATAATCATGGCTATGGATGGATATGAAGGAAAAAGGGAACGAGCTTGTCCTCGTAGTTTGTATTCACATGGGATGTTATTGGATGTTATTGGACTTGTGTCACTAATTGGAATCATAACGACGATGAAGAAAGTCAAAATATTGCGTCGAGGTTCGTCATCATGCGCATTATTCTTGAGTTTGATGTTTACATGCTACTTGGTATGATTACATAGGCGTCTTTTCACCATTATTCGTCATAAAGGGGCGGGTCATCGAAGAAGCCGCGAGCGAAGGTCTAGAAGATGGCGATACCCATCATGATAGTACACCCCGACAATGCCTTCGCTTTGACGTCGACTTTTGTTTAGCCGACTGTCGCTTCCGCACCGCCGCGGCCACGGCCTCGATAGCCATTGCCTCCGCGTCCGCCACGGTTGAAGCCACCTCGGCCACGGCCACGACCTCGGAAGCCGCCGCGGTACCCGCCGTCGACGCTGCCTTGGCCAAAAGTGTCAATGTTTTTCGTTCTCTCTTCGCGGCGTATAGCTCGACCATCAATTTGTTGGTCATTAGCTTGTTGCTGCACGCGATCCTTGAGGTCACTGCTGATGTTGTCAAAAAAGGACGACTTCTTGTCATAACCTTTTTCGCCTGTAGTAGGCTTGGACGGGATTACAACGTCTTCGGCTTCAGGGTGGCCGTTTGTGGACGTGATAGGGTCGGCCATTTCGCCTGCTGGGCTGCCCGAAGCAATGGCTTCCTTTACAAGATCTTGCTTGTTGAACTTTGCGTTTGCGCTTTCAAAGTCGTAGTCCTCTTTGGGCACTTCCATCGCCTTGGTTCCGCTATCGCGGCGTCCTCCTCGTGGGCCTCCACGAGGATGGCCACGGCCACGTTGCTGACCGCCTTGTACTCTCATTTGGTTCACCTGTTGAGTGATGCCTTCGACAGAGCCGGCTTGGGGTTTCGCGGGTCCAAGTTTGGCCATGGCAGCAGCGACAGCTGCTGTTGCCGCTTGGGTAGCATCTGCGATAGATTGGGGTTGAGTAGTTTGGGGCTGAGTTGCTTGAACATGATTGTTTGATGCGGGTCTCTGCGATGGTTTTGCAGCGAGGGCATTAGGCGATGGTAGAGGGACAGCTACGCGGTTGTTGCTAGCCTTCTGAACTGCTTTGGGGACAGGAGCTTTGGCAGGGCCAGTTGGGGCTGTCGCAGCGGCAGTCGATGGTTTCGAGTCGACATGAGGTGGTGGACCCTGTGTCTGAACCGATGATTTTTCAGCTGGCTTCTGTGATGTTGGTTGGGTTGCTTGGTTGGCAGCAGCAGGTTGTGGCGTTCCTTCTTTGTGTCCTGCTGGTCGTTTCTGCCCAGCCTGCTGGTTTGATAGATGGCCTGGAGGGCCTGGCATTTGACCGGGAGGGAAAGGTCCGGGTGACTGATTAGGCATGCCTTGTCCTGGTGGAGGGCCATATGGAGGCATACCATAGCCAGGTGGGGGATGATAGCCCATACTGCCATACGCTGGCACAGCGCCGGGTGCACCTGGGAAACCATGTGGACCACCGGGGCCCTGGAATCGTGGAGGCTGAGCTGGGAATTGGCCTGGAGGTGGACCTGGCGGTGGGTATCCGTAAGGCTGCTGGTTTTGGAAAGACGGTTGAGGGCCACGGAACTGATCTTGCTGGTGCGGGGGTGGAGGTGGTTGTTGTTGCTGTTGGCCAGGAGGACCAGGTCGCGCTGACTGTGAGCTTTGTTAGTTAAGCTCTTGCATTATGTGCATAAAGTGAAATGTGATAAGTTGTTCAATCAGAAGGAAGGCAACATGGAAATTCTCCGCATGGTTTTGCGCCTCAGCAGACAAATTTAACATCCAAAATGATTCATCATAAGAACAGCAATGTGGGTGATTGTAGCAGACAGGTCTCGTACTTACGCCCAAAATAGCAGGATCGTTGGGAACCTGAGGTGGTTGGTTCTCCTTGGGTGCGTTGGGAGGCGAAACTATCGTCAACTCCTTTACATCGCTGCCCCGGAAGACAATGTATTCGTAGACTTGGTCTGAGCCAGGAATTTCCTCGGCAGGATTGCCTTTACGGCCTTCAGTGCCATAGGACGTGACCGACTCTAGGGCAACGGTATGTGATTCACTGTTGATCTCGTGAAGAGTTCCAATGTATCTGGGAAATGGTTAGCCTACATGCTGACGCGGCCAAGGAGACGCAGGCTGGGATTGGCTCACTTGATGTCGGATTTGGAGATGAGGGAGATGCGCGAGCCAATGAATTCAGACATGGCTGCAACTACGATGGAAGGGAAGGGGAGATGGAAGGAGGGAAAAGGTGAGGGGGAGAGAGGAGAGGAAAGGAAGGAAAGGGTTGATGGAGGAGGGAAGAAAGTAGTGCGATGATGGATTAATGCAGATGGGAGGAAATGAGGGACGAAGCTGGCAGCGTGCAAAAGACAAATGGAAGTGAGACGCGAGCTGGCGTGCCAAGCGCGCTAGTATGGTATGGGGAGGGGAGGCGGGAGCAGCCTGGTGCTAGAGGTCGAGGTATATCAACACGCTACTACTGTACACCTGTGCTTTGGTGCTTGTATAATCAAGTGGGACCTGGCCAGCACGGAGCAGACATCATCTACCAGTGTTCAGAAGACACATATTGATGCGCACAGGCGACTTGGATTGATAGCAATGGCAGCATCGACCGAGAGTGGCCTTGATCGAGCTCATGTCTTTCATCAGCTGGACAGTTATCCGTGGGATGACGACGAGGAATTTCAAGGGGGCCTGAAAGCGATTCTAGGATCTGTTTCTGATCCAGCACAGGTCAGCCACTTGACCCTACGGGCCAAATGCTATTATTACGCTCGCAAGTCAGGGTCTCAGGTGGATTTTGATGGCTATAAACGTTGGGTCGAGGGTCACAAGGACGATGATATCCGAGTCAATGGAAGTGAAAGCATTACGGCAGATGTGTTAGAATCGCAAACTGCTACGACGCAGAGCGCACCAAGCAGTGGAATTTCGGAAGCACCGAAGCCTGCCAGCTTTGCCGAAATATGCGACATGATTGCCAATGGAACGCCGATTCCCGGTATCAAAGATATTCCCACGACGATTCTGGAAGGACAGTCATCGGAGAGCCAGACGAACACGAGAAAGAAGCCTTGGGAAAAGGATGCTGGCAGTGCTGCTCAACCGAGCTGGATGAAGTGAATTTGTCGGATGCGTAGCAGCGATGCCGTTGTTTGGCGACCAAAGCGCGTCAAATGCAGGCAACGACAGCTTGATGCATGCCTCGGCTTCGTACGACGACTTGATGGCTCTTGGTGGGATTCAGCTCAGCAGAGATGGTTGAGTGCTGGGCAGAGCCATGAAGGCGTCGAATCCCATGGCGCGCAGTCGACCAGGGTCACGTGGCGTATGGGCTGCAAGAGGAGCTCCATTACATACAAGACACATGGCAAGCTTGTCGATGCATGACATACATTTTACGTAGAGCGCAGAAGTTGGCGGCGACGACGTGCACGTTGTGTAAGTGAAGAAGTAGATGTGGTGTACAGCACATGGAAGTATGTACGTATATATGTACCAATGTCCAGGCCACCAGTCGGCGCGCAACCAGGCAGCCAACCAAGCAAGCAAAGTTGGGCCGTGCGGCTCCGTCCAAGTCACATGGTCTGGTGAAAGTGTAAGCTTGATTGTGAGCCTGAATGTGAGCCTGATTCTCAGCCTGGCAGCCTGGCAGCCTGAGCCTCCAACCTCGCCCGCCGCCGTCTCAAATGCGCTCCATCCATCTGTTGACTTGACCAGCAACGAACCCCCCGCCATGATCCCCTCGTCCTCGACGCGTCGTTGAACCCGATCCCTCGCTGCTCCTCGCTGCTCGTCCAACATCGCCGACTCGTCCGCCGCCCCTCGTCGCGCCCGACGGCCTTCAACCCAACACGTCGTTCGCCTTGATCCACCATCATCCCGTGACTTCGTCCTCACCTGACCTGGACAGACCAACACACATGTAAGTCCAAGTCGAGTCCCGTCCACTCCAGTCCAGTCCAACGCGGCCGTTACCCGCAAGCCGCGAACGGTGCCATCAGAGCCGCCGCTCGCCTGCACAATCAAATCTCCATGTCGCATCTCTGCTGCTGCCGCCATGCGACCGTGATGCGACCGGCGCTCGTCGCAATAGCCGCCCTGTCGCCTCAAGCGCGTCGCGTCGCATCGCATCGCATTGCATCATACCCTCCGCCAGGCGCATCGTCAGAATTCGACGTGCTGCTGCCTCGAGGCCATGGCGGCAAGCCGAAGCGCCATACGCGACCCATCCGCAAGACATGGCAACAGGCAAAGAGCCTCGATGTTGAACTCACTGTACTCTGCTGTGCCCGGCATTGCCTATGTCGCCAGCTCCGTGACCAACCATTGCCGGCCTCTCCTGACTCTTTGTCTTACATTTGCCTCGTGACCTGCCGCTAACAAACATGTGATTGCAGCACCATCGCTTGCCCCTCGTCGTCGTCTTAAATTAGTACCTCCACACATTGTGATTGACGTTGACGACAATTTGCTGAACCATGAGCGCCATGGCGAACAAGAGGAAAAGGGATGCTCAGGACATGCCAAATATGCGCGCAGCTCCACCCATGACTTCAGAAGGACATGACTTTTCGCAGCCATACGGCATGGATGGAGACGAAAGTGAGGCTTTTGCTGCCTTGGTAGCCCATCATAACGCTGAATCAGCCGATGTTCATCTGGACCATCAGCAACAAGATCAATCCACAGACCACAATAACAATGCTCAAAGTGCGAGCGACACTGCTGCTGCCGCCATGGCTCAGTTTCATACCATGACTGTACCACAGTCAACTGAAGAAGCATTTATGAGAGATTCGAATGACAACGTTGGTTCCGAGAGACCACCCGGCCAACAAATGGATCAAGACGACCCCACTATACCGCATCGAAACTCAAGTTTTGGAGATTTCGATGGCAAAGATACTCAAGGTGGGGCCAACGGAGACATGTCGTCTACTGATCCCTCCAACCCCAACGATACGAAGCCCACTGTCGGTTCAGAAGCCTGGCACAAAGTCCGACGAGACAATCACAAAGAGGGTATGTGTCATACAGAGTAGTATAACCTCGACGCACATATATACTAACAACACGAAACAGTCGAACGACGACGGCGCGAAACCATCAACGAAGGCATCACCGAACTCTCCAAAATCGTGCCCGGCTGCGAAAAAAACAAAGGTAGCATCCTCGCCCGAGCCGTCCAATTCATCACTCAACTCAAAGAAAACGAAACGCAAAACATTGAAAAATGGACGCTGGAGAAAATGTTGACCGAACAAGCCATTGCCGAACTGAGTTCGAGCTGCGATAAACTCAAAGCCGAATGTCAACGTGCGTGGACGGAATGCGAATCATGGAAGAAAGCTGCGCAAAAAGCCGGTGTTTCGATTGATTCTTCTAATGATCTTGGTGAGGTTTGATTATATTTTCTCGATGTATGTGAGTGAGTGAGTGAGTGTGTGTGTGTGTGTGTGTGTGTGTTTGTGTGAGGGAGAGAGAGGAGGAGGAGGAAGAGAGAAGGATAAGGAGAAGGAGAAAGAGAAAGAGAAAGAAAGACAGAGGAATCCTCTACGAACCCCTTTTAAAACTTTTATCAGGACAGCCATGCTACGAAACAAATGAATACCCCCATACAACCAACCATCCATCTATCAACATGTGTACCTCTACACATGTCCTTTAGTTAACGCAAAGTGGTTTTTAAGTCGAGTGGATTGTAGAGGAAATTGTTCTTTGGAATGAAATCTTCGTGGCTCATTGAACCTTTAATATCATGGACAAGACCGGGCCTGTTAATCCGCATCATTAGTTTGATGGAAAAGTGAATAGGCTAGTTTAGCATCATAGACGTAATGTGAAACTGGAAACATGAGATTTGGAAAAAGGTCATGGACTTTTTTTGAAAAAAAAAAAAGGGCCATGAAGATTTGGGAAAAATTTCGTATGTAGTTCTCTAATTGTACTCATTACAGCCAGGGTGACGCATGGCATAGACAAAAATAACGGGGAGGGAGAAAGAGACGTTTAATAAAACGACTCGACCATGGTATCCTTGTTTGTGGTGTTGATGGCGCTGGGACCCATGCCTTCGCCTAGCTTGAAGACGGATTCGACGACGCTGAGTTCTGTGGCGGTGGTGTCGAGACCGGTCACGGCCATCCAGTCGTTGACTACCATTCCGGCTCCTACGACGGGACTACCGCGATTGACGCTACCGGCGACGAGGGGGACTTGCAGTAAGCTGGAGAGTTCGTCTTGGTCTTGGATGGAGGTTTTGGGGTGGACGATGCCGCCTTGGTTCGAGAGGGCCATGTACGAGCCCGTCAGGACGTTGTCGGCAATGGTTTGGCGGAAGACTTCGACGCCCAGGACATCGGCGATGATTTCCTCTGTCTCGCGCTCGAGATCTGGGTGGACAAGGGCGACATGGTCGTTGGCGCAGATGACGTTGCCTAGTGCCGAGAGACGCTCCTCAATTCTTTGAATCTTCACCTCGTCAGGGATTGAATTGCGCAAATGTTGCAGTTCTTGGTCGGTGGTGGAGGTCGGTACGAGCAGACCCTTGCGGTTACCGGCCGTGAGGCGGCCTATGATGCGTGTGCCGGCAATGGTGGTGTGGCAGATGGGAATGACGTCTTGGAGTTCGGCTTCGAAGACGGAGTAGAAATTCTCCGAGGCGCCAACCGAAACGAGGGCATACGAGTTTGTGAGGGTAGCGAAGACGCCAACTCTGGAAGGGGTGAGTTAGTATGGTTTTTCTCGCGCGATTGAGTGAGTGTGGGAGAGGTGGAAGCGTACTCGTTGGAGTTTTCAAAGGCTGCGCGGACAGCCATGATTGTGTTGTTGGAGGGGAGAAGCTGGTGGAGAGTCGTCGAGAGGATGTTGGCGAGTGGCCGAGAGAGGTGAGTATATGGATGAAGTGGCCGTAAGAGGTCGTGTGATGCGAGAGAGTGGTGAGGCGGTGGTGTAGTCTGACTTTGGGACGAAGCCGAGAAAAAGCTCGGGTTTTTACATCATTCTGGATTTGAGAGCCCCGCCGTCGGCCGTCGGCTTACTACTACGACGTGGGAGCTTGACTCAGGGACTACCCGCCGTGATGCAGTATGAGCCATCGTCTAAGTTCAGTTAGTTATGGCTGGACGATGGGTCAGTGACTCAACGTGGATGCGATGTGCGTGAGGACGACGACGATTTGAATCGCGAGAGGATGTCAGAGTGCATCATTGTGCATTTTATCAAGGTAACCCAAGAGGTCGTGCAGAAGGAAGAAAGGACTATTTTCAGCACCGTTGTCGTGTGTGAAGGGCACCAACAGCTGCGGCCAGACAGACTGGAATACAACAGAATGCAACGACGATGACAATCGCAATTGCAATCATAACAACCATCAGCCACCGACTACACTTCTGTATCATCAGGCTGTCGCAAGGCCGCACGCGCTCGGGGCGCAGCCGTTACTCAGTGTCATTCGCTTGTTGCAAAGAGTGAGTCGTCTCGTCTTGGTCGCACAGCCGGGATAGATGATAGATGATAGATGAGACATGAGACACGCGTGGCGCCATGAACGAATTGACACGCTCACAGCCAGTTGCGTACGTATCGTCGTATCGTCGTATCGTCGTATCTTCTCTTCTCATCTCGTCTCCCGTTGTGTTGGGTTGTGTCTACTCTCCATGTTGGTCTGCCTGTCGCGTGTGGCCATCCATGGCTAGGACGGTGGATACAGGACGATATTAATGCCAGCGACTAACTAGTTGAATAATTAAACTTTCCGAGCTCCCACCCTCCCTGATCGCCTGTATCCGTCCCCCCGCTATCTAACTTATCTATATAGATAGGATAGTCAACTTGGTTAACTTATACGCCACATGCTTTATTACAGTGCATCAAACACCTGCCCTGCCCTGCCCTGCCCTGCATCGCTCATCCGCCTCTGCGCGTCCCCCTTCCACGCGCTCGTGTAATGCTGTCTGTCCTAAGCTGTCCCAAGTGATGCTCTACTATGCCTTGTTATGCTGCTCTTCACCGCGTCCAAATAGCCGTGATTGTCGCGCGTCCACGCCGCCGTTGGCCTCCTGGCTCGGCCTCCGCCCCTCACCGCATCCCTGTCCCGACTCGACTCTAGTCGACTCCCTCCCTCTCGACTGTACCTCTCGACTGTACCTCTCGACTGTACCTGTACCTCGCACGCTACACCCAGCGCGCCTCGCGACATTTCGCTAAGTGCCATCCCTCGCATCGTCATCTCCTCTCCTCTCGTCTCGTCGACATGTCGCCGCCCACCTGAACATCATCATCGCCGCCTTGCTCGCTCGGCACCGATGCTATACACAGGACCACGACGTGGAATCGGCCCGCCCGACCTGACTGGATCCAAATTACACCACCCGCTTTCTTTGCACCACGTTGCCCACACCGGGACACCCGTTTGTCAAGACGACCACACATCGCTCGACTCTCGACCGACTCCTGCGCTCCTTTCTTGCTTTCCGTCCTCACATCCCTCTTCTCGTGGCTGCGGTGTGCTCTCGGTCGGCCATATATCGCCGCCGTCCACCTCCACCACCTTATCCCGTTACTTCTGTACATGCGACAGCTCTTCTGCAGCCTCTCCAGACCGCCTCCGCTTGTAATCCTTCCACCTGTACAAAGCCCGACTTGTACCTACTCTCCAACCAATCTCAACCCCAGCTTTCCCGCCTGGTTTGTTCCAGTCGTGCGTTTGCTCTGCACCGTGTGCTGTTATCCTCGCATGTGCCACGCTGACGGCCTGTTTTAGCGCGCCCAGTCGTTCTAACTTCCCGTCGTTCTCGGCCTATACCTAGCCACTGCAGCCTGCCCTACAAACGCCATTCTACCTCCCGGACCTTGACGGTCAACCTGTCTTTCAACAATACATAATACCTCGTGAAGGCATCAGCGCCTCCAACATGGCGTTCTCCAATACACAACTCACTGGTACAGCTTCGTCGGAGAGTAACAACGGCTCTGCAAGCACACTAAATCATTTTGGCCATGCGAGCAATCCGTGGGGTTCGAGCAAGATATGGAGCGGTGGGAACAGTACTCTGTCAAGTGGGTTTACATCCAAATCCACCACGAGAGATAGTTCTCGAGTCCGAGATGCTGGACTACAACCTTCCATGAATCGAAAAGAGGAGATTGAGGGTAAGACCGGTTCAGGGTCTTTAGTGGACAGCTCGGTGTTGGACGAGTGGAGTATACGATCAACATATGCTGCTCCGCGAGGCGTTGCCTCCACAAACGCAGCCTCACAAGCCCGCTACCAGGACTCTACCTACTCGCAGCGGAGAAGCTCGAGCAATGCAGGACTGCAGGCACTTGGAGCAACGAATCAACAACAAGGAGCCTATGTTCCCCGACCTCCAAAAATCAGCGTAAAGACGACGACAGCCACTCAGCAAAGACCCACTCTCACCTCTCCGTATGCAAGCAGTGCACTACAACGGAACAGTGAACAAGCATCGAATGCTTATACCAAGCTGGACCGTCAAGGTGATCAGTACAAGAAGCCTGATTCTGCCATCGGGACATGGGCAGACGCTGTTTCTCCTACTGATGAGCGCCGAGTTGCCTTCCCAACAAGTCATTTCAGTCAAGCTAGTGTGCCAACCTCACGCGATCAGAGCCAACAGCCATCTTTACGTGGAGACGAGCGACCAAGCTTTACACGACCAGACTACTCTAATTCATCTCAAACTATGACTCCGCTGAGCTCTCGAGCACCGTCCATCTCATCCCAAAGAAATGGATCATACAACGGAATGGTTTCGCATACGGCCGACCATTTGGTTTCACAGATGGGTCAAGTGAACCTCGCTGCGGATCATCGATCTTCAATTTCGCGAAAGTCGATAGGATCCAATAGCCACTCCAGCCAGTGGTCGGGTTACAACGGATCTCGTTCTCTGAGTCGACCATCAACGAATGGGACCAACGGAACTAATGGAACAAGTGGAACTCATGTTTCCAGTGAGCATGACAGCCATGAAGGCCACAATAATGCTTATCCAGCACTCAACGATGGCATTTCACCTCTTCAAAACAACATCCCTCCCGAATATGTACATTCAAGTCTCGGTGCTCGTTTCCTGCAGACTCCCACCGGATTTGATTACCGTAACGGACAACACAATAATCACGTCAACTCGCGTGGATTTGAACTACCCATCGTGCCCAGATCTACAACAAATTGGAACGACTACGCTGACGAAGAAGGTCAAAACGGCAGATCTTTGACGATTCATGACCCGAACCTCTACATTGACCCTCGTGTACACCAAGCTATTGCTGCTCAGTTGAGAAACCCCTATGCAAACATCTACGATTCATATGCAATACAAAATGCGCTACATCAAGCGAGCTATCTCCCTATGATGCCCATGCCGATAGCTAACATTGACCCGGCCGCCAGTCTTCGTGATACTGCTTCAGGCGATGGTGTACAAAGTGCCCTAATGTATGAATTTCGGGCCAACACAAAAACGAAGAAATACGAGTTGAAGGATATTTACGACCACATTGCTGAATTCAGTGGAGATCAGCATGGATCTCGTTTTATTCAGACGAAACTAGAGTCTGCCAACTCTGATGAGAAAGAACGAGTTTTCCGCGAGATTCAGCCAAATGCCATTCCACTCATGACTGATGTCTTTGGCAATTATGTCGTTCAGAAGTTCTTCGAACACGGCGACCAAACTCACAAGAAGATCCTGGCGAACAAAATGCGTGGCCAGGTACTCAACCTTACCTTGCAAATGTACGGCTGCCGTGTCGTACAGAAAGCTATTGATCATGTACTCGTCGATCAGCAAGCTTTGCTTGTCGGCGAACTTCAGGATCACGTCATGAAGTGCATCAAGGATCAAAATGGCAATCACGTCATTCAAAAGGCGATAGAGCGCTGCCCACCGCAGAGTATTGGTTTCATCATGGACGCTTTGCGTGGCCAAGCTACTCATTTGAGCATTCATCCTTATGGCTGTCGCGTCATTCAGCGATGTCTGGAGCGCACCGATATGCCAGTCGATCGAGCAGCCATCATGACCGAGCTGATTGAAGGAGGGCTTCAAGCCATGGTTGCTGACCAGTATGGAAACTACGTCGTTCAGCATATCGTTAGCGGCGAGGATGGCGAAGGCAAGCAGCGTGTACTGCAAATCGTTGCCCACGGACTCGAAGGTTATAGCAAGCACAAGTTTGCCAGCAACGTCGTTGAAAAGTGTCTCAGTTCAGCTAGCGATGAGTGGAAAAGAGAAGTGGTATGTACGCTTGCCAACAACAGCCATAATCATCGACGTGGCGGTGGCGCTGAAGGCGAGGGAGCTCTGGTTGGAATGCTGAAAGATCAATTTGGCAACTATGTCATCCGTAAGTTGGATCTTTGAGTCCTCATTGCTGCACGAATGCTAACGCGAAATAGAGAAATTACTGGATACACTTTGCCCAGAAGACTACGTGACTTTTGTAGAGCTTCTTCAGCCAGCCGTAAACCAAGCCAAACGTACAGGTTGCGGAAAACAAATTCTCTCCATTGAGAAAAAGATGCATCGATTTTCAACTTACCGACCCAATGGTACTTCTATGACCACGACATTGAATGGCCAATCACAGTCTCAGCAGGCACAATCTCTGTCAATGTCGTCTTTACCGTTCACTTCCCAACTCGGGCAATCATCGTTACACTCTTTACCACCTAGATCAACTGCACAGCAACACTTTCAAAGCTCATCAACAAGCCCCAGTGTTAACAGCGATACTGTCAATGGGGCGACAGCACACAGCAGGAAGAACAGCAAGCAGTCTGTCGAAGGACAAAGTCCAACATCGACTCGCTAATGCCATCACGAGATGACTACCCTAGAACGGATGAAAATATCACTAAACCTACCAATTTGTAAACATACGACACAGTGACATTTCCGTCAACGAACAATTTGCTTTTTCGGGACTACGGATTATTTCTTTCTATTCTATACTTGAACCAACACAGCTTTTGCACAGGCGCCAACGGAGTATCACATCCAAACATCACAAATGGCACACAACGCACAGGAGCTGGATCGGAAACTGAAACCTATATTTTAAAGGAATTGAAACATGGGAATGAATGGATATGAACATGAAACATGAGGACGGTGAATGGAGAATGGTGAATGGTGAATGGATTTCTTTTCTTAAAATTGTCGTATTCTACCTCTTTATTTCGGTTGTGTTTACTTTGACTGTTATTGAAAGGAGAAGGGAGTTTTTGTTTTGGGAAGAGGGTTATTGTAAGTACAAGCATTTATCCCTGGTGTCTTGTTTTTGTTTTCGGTTGGTTTTTATTGGGGAGGGGTTTCAAATGTGCTCGACTTGCGCTGGTTATATACATATACCCTTGAATATACCATTGAATATTGAATAGTCTTGAATATCAAAGAATCTTGGATATAACATATTCTTCAATATAGGCTTGTGTATACTGTATTCTTCTTCGGAAAATGTTTCTGTCGAGGAAATTTCGGCGTTTGAATTTGGGAGTGGTGATACTGATCACGGCGTTTTGATATTTTCTTTTGGGCGATGAGACCTTTGAAGACGAGACCTTTGGAGACGGGGCCATTGGAGACAAAGACGACTCGTTCGTATATTTCCTCTTTTACGCGAGAAAAGAATGGATGAAGAACGTGACTGGACAGATGTGACTGAATAGACGTCACTAGATAGACTGCACTAAACACATGCCATTAAACAGACGTCACTAGATAGACGTCACTAAACACATTCCATCAAACAGACGCCATTAAATAGACGATCAAACACATGCCATTGAACAGACGTCACTAAATAGACGCCACAGAGTAGATGGAAAAGCGTCCGTTCCGAAGTTCCAGCCCTCAATTTTCGCCTTGTATCGTCTCATGTGGCTGGCTGGCTGGTTGGTTGGTAGGTAAATTCCAACGGTTGTGGCGCATTATGGAATGCCATTCTAGTCTGGTGGCTCATTACGAATGCTTGTGGAACATGTCGAGTTTCAGTGTGCCTTGCCGGACGATTTTGATTACGGGTTTTGGGAGACTGTTTGTTTGATCATGGCTTTTCTAGATGGGTTGTGGATGATGGTTTTGTGAGATGGCTTTATTTGATTAGAGGGTACTATGACACGGTCTGTTTGAAATTGTTTGTTTGATCATGGCTTTTTGAGATGGAGTTTTGAGATTGCTTTGTGATTTTCTCATTCATTTCCTTTTTTTTAATATGAGATCATGATCGAAAATCAAACGCGTCCATGCGCGTTGCTGACGAGATTTTGTTGCATGAAACGGTCGCCCTTTGTCTGTTCGGCCGTTGAACAACCGTTGCTATTGTCCATCGCGTCTTTGGTCTTTGGCCTTTACCGGCCTTCGCCCTTTCATTCCCCAGTGTTCGCCACCACTGGCCCTGCGCCATCGGTCATTGATGGAGATACATAACGGCAATGCCCCGGTCGTGGGCTTATTTTTCAGATGGGTTATCGTTTCCACTTTACTCTACAATTGTTTCATCCGCGACTTGGCTTTTCTTGCTCTGCATTACTTCTGGTTTAAGTGCTGGATCTTTATCTTTCAAGACTTAACGAGACTCTACTATTTCCAGTGGTGGACGACTACTGTCTAAATAAAACCCCTCCCCCGGCCCAGGTTGGTCTGGATATCTGGATTATCATTTTGCGTTCACATTATGGCTCGTTCGCTTGTGAATTTACTCTTGGCCGTCGTCTCGCTTTCTGTATCGACGGTTCACGCAGTACCATACAACTCCATCCAAACTCGCGCAGATCGAGTGGCCACACGCAAACCTATTGTGCCAAATTCGCATGGACGTCGATATCAACAGAGCAATGGCACTGTTACTCGGACGGAAATGGTTCGAGGCGTTAATATTGGTGGTGTAAGTTTATGTTCTACATCGATTCGTATATACTGAGACTGACATTTCTGGCAGTGGCTAGTTCTTGAAAAATGGATGGTCCCAGACGTCTTCCAAGGAACAAACGCTACCGATCAATGGAGTTTCGATTCTACAGCCGGCGCTCTAGAAAAACTCCAATCTCACTGGAACACATATTTTACCGAAGCCGACATGCAGCAAATCGCCTCTTGGGGTCTCAATGCCGTGAGGATCCCAATTGGATACTGGGCGTACAATAACACTGGAACACCGTACTTGCAAGGTGCTGACGAGTATCTGGAAAAAGCGCTCGGATGGGCACGTAACGCTGGGATCAAAGTCCTCATCGACTGTCATGGCTCGCCAGGCTCACAGAATGGTTTTGATAATAGTGGTCGATCTGGAAAAGTGCAGTGGCAAAGCGACGAGAATCTCAACGCAAGTATCAATGCTTTGGAGCAAATGGCTGCCAAGTATGGAACTCCTGGTTACGCTGATGTCGTTCTTGGTCTTGAGCTGGTCAATGAACCTGTAAGCTGGGATGGAAACTCGTTTAATGTCACTCAAGAGTGGACTAAGAACGCTTTTGCCGCTGTTCAGGCCAAGGCTACAAGCGACACTCTCACAGTCTTCATGCATGACTCCTTCCAAGGCCCAGCAGCATGGGAAGCCGTCGGCGACATCTTGAACGCACCCACAAACACAAACATCACCGCCACCCACAGCTTCAACAGCACCAACACAACCACGGCCAAATTCGTCATCGACGTGCACCTCTACCAAAACCAAGTCGCCAACGACTCTCTCCTAACCCAAGAAGAACACATATCCAAAGCCTGCGCCTGGTCCAAAACAGCTCTTCTCCCCCCCTCCTCCAACCTCCCAGTTTACGTCGGCGAATTCAGCGCCGTAACCAACATCTGCATCGCGCCCGACGGCACCACATCCCCAGGAAGCACATGCACGCAAGCGGGCTGTCAATGCTCGAGTCTTCCCCTCGACGCCTGGAATCCTCCTCTTCGAGCTGCGGCGCGGCAGTTTCTGGAGGCGCAAATGGATGCTTTTGAACATAGTGCCCAAGGCTGGTTTTTGTGGACGTACAAAGGTCCTGGAGCTTGGGGACTGGTCAATGCGATGCAGTATGGTCTTGTGGGCGCGCGTGTGACCGATCGGAGGTTTCCCAATCAGTGTCATTTTGATTCGTGATGTTTTGCTGCGTTGTGATGTTTTAGCGGGTGGTGTTGGAGTGTTGGTTTAGCGTTGAGCATATAACATATCTTGTTTATGCTTATGGGCGTTGGTGTTTGATGATTTTGAACGATGAATGAACAAATGACGGCCGGGATGAATTGCTACAGTAGCTACAATGGCTTCAATGGCTTCGATGAAGGGATAGATGAAGATGAAAGCTCTGATACCCAATATATTAACGAAACATACTACACCCACGTTCATACGCGCAGCTTCCATCTCAAATTATCCCCATAAAAACACTCAATTTCGAATTGTCGTTTCCAACATGTCACTTTCACTGATGGTCAGGGATCCCGTCCTCATCTTGAAGCAAGCAATGTGCGTTGCTCAAATGGCCTTGATCTACGCCAGCGGAGTTACAGTAGTCTAGTGATAAAAGTCGGCAAATGTTGTATGGGAATTGGTAAATACGAGACGAGAAAAGAGTAAACTGTTGTACAACGTAGGTCAAGAAGGACTAGCCCTCATTTCTGATACGGAGGTGTTTTAGTAATCCACATCAAAGCTCACGACTTGACTATCCCCATTAAATTCCAATAAGACGCGTAAACCACAAAGACAAGCATTCAAATATTTAATTTCGTAATGTAGCAAAAGGCTAAATGTACAGTAGAGTGAGTAGTGAAAGCAATCGACTAGCTATACGCACATTCGATATTCCATTGAGCTTCCATTGTGCTGCAATTGTGCTCCTATTATGCTTCCATAGTGCAAACAGACGACAAGCCAAAATTCGTAACCCGACGAACGGACTTAAAAAAGCGTCCCATGGCAGAAGTAATCACAACATCGAGACCGGGTTGATTTGCCACGATTCATTCCCATTAATCATTTGACATAATTTCTTAAGCGTAGCTTGGAGGCTGAGGGTGTGTCTGATGTCCATTTTCTGGGCCACGAGGAAGAAAATCCCAATGATGGGCAGATGTGTTCATGTGGAGGTGGCGATTTTGGGCTGGTGTTGAATCGCTCAGAGGACTGGGTGTAGGGCCCTTGGGGCTTTGAAACATCCTTGTGACGTCGACGCCTTGTTGTGTGTAGTTGTGCGTGTAGTAGCCGTGGCCGGGGTGTTGATCACGAATCATTCGAGCTTGAGCTCCGTCGCGGCTAGCAGTACTCGACATCAATGGTGGTTGGGCCCCATACGGGGATCGATATTGCATTGGCTGTTGCATAGGCTGTTGTAAAAGTGGCTGACTCTGCTGGATGAAAGGAGATTGCAGACTATCATGAGCTCTCAGTGATGGAGGCGTCCAAGAAGTATCATGAATAGAAGATACAGACACAGAATGAGTCTGTTTGCTTCTTTCTGGTTCTGATGGACCACCAAGTGACATGGGCTGGTAAGGGGCTGAAAACCCGCCTTCTGGTGTGTAAGGCGACTCATATGATGTTACCTTACGAAGGTACGAGTTCAACAGGTAAGGATACTGCTTGAGATTTTCCAAGTACCCAGCTGATGTTTCAATACATTTCGATGATGTAGATGCAGTCGTAGCTGGCGTTAATGGCGGTACTAAGGGCGATGGATGACTGTGAGCCGACGAGGTAGGTCGAGAAGTTGACGAATGTCTATGATAATCCATTGGACCCCCGCCAGGTGCCATTTGATTGGGATGAGCCATCAATTGCTCAAAATCGGGTCGCGGCATTGCATGATGGCCATGAGACTGGCGACGCACCTCATTGACGAATCCAGAATACTCGCCTGGGAATGCTGCTGGCAAAGTAGCCGTCGAGTAATAATGTTCCCTTGGGAAAGACCGAACAGGAGCTGCTGGACGCAATTGTTCGCCACCATTGGGTCTGGCTGTTTGAGGTTGCATAGATCCACTTGCACATCTTCCTGCTTCTGCCAAGAATTTGCGCTGCGTCGCAAGGGCCTGAGGGTCAATGATCCAGGCTGTATCGGCTTGGCCACTTGGTTGTGGCGTTTCTCTTGGTTTGTAGACATATGGTCTCTGATAGCGATTGTCCATATTTCCAGGAAGAGACAAGACGCCCTGTTGCGCTACCATAGCAGGAGGGACTCCGAATTTGGTCAGTCCTCCTGTCATTGGTATTCGTGGAGCTGCCTGTTGGATTGCTGGTCTTGGATTCATACGTTCGATGAAATTTGCGGCAGGGGAGACTTCGGTGCTTCCGACCTTGACGGTGAAGAAAGGCTTTGTATCGGTGGAAATGGTAGGGATGTAATAGAACAACTGATCTCGCGCGTCCATATCCACTTTTAGTTTCATCGGAGCCTGGAATTCCACGCGCGCAAAGGTAGGGGGTGGCATGTGCATGTTGTAAAATTCCTGGAATTTGTACTCGGTATTGTCGCTGAACGTCTCGCCTTGAGACGGCACGCCGTCCTGGCGGTTGTTGACTGAGACTTGCTTTCTGTTCATGCCTTCTGGCATGAGTATGGCCTTCTGAGATGGCTGGGGTCTCTGCGAATCATCCGGATTGAGGACACAAAGCCATTTATATTCGACTTCGACTCGTTCGCTGCGAATTTGGTCAGTATGCTTCAGCATGTCGGAAGATATCATTTTTACGAACCCGTCTGGCAAAACATCCACCAACAGACTCATCTCGCCTGGTCGGTTTTCAATCACAAGACCAGCAAAAACCTCCCCACCGATATACTGCGCTTGAATGACCTCGTTGGGCTTGACATCCTTTGCGAATTGGTTGATACGCTTACTGTTCTCCAGCATATCGACACTGACGTTCTTGGGCATCTTTGGTCGATGGTAGCGGCATCGGAAATCATATCCCATTTCCATATATTCAGTGCCATCTTCGCCAAAAGTAGGAACCATCCCAGCATCGACTTGAACTCCAGCCGCGAGGGCACAAGTGGCATGAAACGCTCGAGTGCACTTCTTCGACGAACACTGGAAACACGCACCGCGTTTTGAACGGCACAAATTGCACTTCAGCTCCAAGCGCGCACGGTCGATAGATCCTACGCCACAGATTCTTTCGTTGCCGTTGTCGTCCTTGTCTATCCAAGTTTCTGGTGTGTATGAAGCGCAAGAAAGATGAGCTTGCTTTCCATTATCTGTTGGCAAGAGCGGCTCCCAAGGATTGTCGTTCGGACACATAGCACACGGTTCGCGTGTTGGACCCTTGATCTTGATTCTGATCTTTCGCTTTTTATTCGTTTTCTCGTCTTTGACATCCAACTTGCGTTTTCTGCTACGCTGTGCCTTGCCTTTGACGCTTTGTGGAGGCGAAGGGAGATTACCATCTTCTTCCCCGCTCAGATCGTCATCATCTGTTTCTTCGTAGTATTCTGGTGTAGGTTCGCCTCGAAGTTTGCGTTCAATTTCTGCAACGTCCACCCAAACGTTGTCAGACTCGCAATTGCACTTTCGGGCAATGCGACCGTACTCCAACCATGACTCTAGCGCAAAGTTGACAGATTCAGCGCAGTTGTAACCAATGTTGTAGCCAGAGTGATATCCGTATGGGTATGTGATGACGAATTCTCCTTCGTAGTGAACCAGTTTGTTCACCTTGACGTTATATTGCTTCTGTAAAACATCAGGAGAGATGAGGTATGTTTTGTGTCGAAGAAATTGATCACAGTGCTTGGCATCCATTGGCCAGTTATTTTTCATAGCAGCTTCGAATTTCCTGGCATCTTCTTGTGAGATACTGTACCACTGCTTAGGAGCGCCAAAATGGATATAGTTGATGCTGTAAAGATCGACATCCTCCAAGTGCCAGGCAAACGTTGCCTTCCACATGCCCATGTATAAGTATGCGGTGTTTACGCCAGGCACTTTTGTACCAAGAACATCCAGTAAATTCTCCAGCTTCGCAACATTCCAACTAGTGCAAGTTTCGTCGAATAGAGAACCAGGCATATCTGCTCCGTACATGGGTTGGTTGAATGCAAGACTTTTCCAGTAATGAGTTTCGAGCTCGGCGCAACGCTCCGGCGTGAATTCGTCCAGACCATCCATACGGTAGTCGAAATTCTCAAAAGCAGCCTCATCCACATGATCGGTAGACTCAGCTGTGTTGTTTAATCGTCGTGAGGTAACAGACTTCGCTTGACCAGAGCCACCATTCTTTGTAGAACGACTACGTGCCTTGGCTGGCTTCTTCGCATCGGCAGCTGTTGTTGCTGGAGAGTCCGGAGTAGGCGTTGCGGTCGCTCGTGAGTTGCGAGCCGGGCGACCTGGCTTTCGCTTCGAGGCTGGTTCATCAGACTTTTCTGCCTTGGGTGCTGGTGGAGCCCGGGCACGAACAGATCCACTACTGCGACTGGCTTTCTCCTGGTTTTTACGCCTCTCGCCACGCTTTGCCGGTGGTTGATGCTGAGGTTCTTCGTTCAAAGCTTTCCATTCCGGTAGGTTGTACGATCGTTGCTTCTCAACATTCTGCTGAGTATATGTACCAAAAGTACCATTGAACTCCTGGGTAATGGGATTTTTAATTTTGATGCGTTTGACATGTTCGTCCAGGGCTGGAAGCGAGTCTCGCCTGCAACATTATTAGCTTGGAGATTAGGAACGCCTCTCCACTTTCACACTCACCATTCCTTCGGTGGTATGACTTTAACGATACCCGATTTCATACCGTATTTATCGACTTTTTCCATGAATTTCTTGAAGCTGCGGAACTGGTCCATGGTAGGTTTAAAGACTGGAATCTTGCCGCCATCCCAATAATGGTCCGGTTCGATTTCCTCGTCTTCTTCGTCGTCCAAATCCAACTCACTCAGCTCGGACTCTTCATCCTCTTCAATCTTGACTTCGTGATTCATTTCCTCGCTTGTTGGGGGTGTCAGCGCGGTCGCAGATGGTGCTGCGGCTTGCTCGATGGACAGTTTGGGTTCATTAGGCTCGGGCGCGGTCGTAGCGGGTGTGGCCATAGTCGCCGGCAGTGGCTGAGCAGATGACTGCTCCATCAAGGTCGCCATATTGTCGGCGGTTGATTGCGACAAACGCGCAGAGTGTTGATTGGATCGGGGCCTCTGGGTAGTGGGCGCAGAGGAGTGATTGGTCGAGATCCAGGCGGAGTTGGGAGACGGCGCGCATCGAACGCGGTCGCAAGCTGTTCACCACATCAAACGAGCAGTTGACGGGCTCTGCGATGTGTGAGAGAGCGTGCGATAGCTGGGAAATGGCTGTGGTGGTGATTGACCCAGTTGTGGCGACGAGGAGCGAGGTCCACTGAGGTGCGCGCTATAGGCCGCCCTGAAGGCTGAATGCGGCTTAGTTACCGTGTCGTCACCTCCCGCGTCACTCCTGCACGTGCACCTGGTGCTGGAAGTGGCAACGCAACAGCCACATCAGCATTAGAATATACACGAATAAATTATTACTTCATCTTCAGATGTGTTGCAATGCGCTGCGCAGTATCAGGGGGATCCGCATATTTTGCCAGGTCGACGCGGCTCACAGTCTGTACCGTACATGTTTGCTGGGAGGGATTCACAGCCGCCCTGAACCAAAAAACGATGTACAAGTCTATTTGCCTGCACATTCGTAACAAAGTGTAAAAACAAAAAAGGGTTCCTGCATTTTGATCGATGCGCTAATGTGCGGCGCCAACCCTCGACGGATTGTGTCAGCAAACGGGGAGAGAAGCGAGCCCCGTATTCCACGCTTAATCTGATCCGACGTCGCCCCAGGCCATCCTCTATTGTCTCCCTATCGTATCGGCCGTTGATTCCTGTCATGCGAGACCATTACCTCTGGCAGTCGTTGGAATGTGTATTCGTTGACATGGCAGACTCGGCCAAGCTTCTATATATACATTCAGCTACAAGGTCTATCTCGCTCAAATGCCGCTACCCAACATGCCGCCAGAAAAACAGTTCACGAAGATTGAGAAGACTAAACTATAACAGTCTATCAAGCATCTTGCCCAGGTGAAAATTGTTGCAAAACACATGGCTTGGCCAGCCTACATTCCCATCATGCTCATCATTCCGTTGTTTGCGTATGCCTGTGAAAACATGTTAGTAGGGAGTAATTTTGCCACATGAGCTGATCTTACCATAGGCTTGATATCCGGATGCGGCACGGCATCGAACTTGTGGAATTGCAGTTTGAGGTCTGATTCAATGTTGATGTACGCGCCTTTGTTCTCGGTAGAATCGCAGTACTTGGGTGCTGAGAACACGGTAATACACTTGCCGTCGTGCTCTTCTTCGTAACCCTCCATGCGCACCTCGTGACTTCGGATAATGGCATCGAGACCGTTCTTCTCGCAAAAGCGCTTGGTGACGTCAGGGCCGAATTGAAGACCAACACCACGCTTTGATGGGCCGCGGCCAGGTGCTGTTTGTGGATCGGTCCAAAGCATCTCCATCATCAAACCCGACTGGCCTGGTTGTCTCTGGTTGTGTCGGTTGAGCTTGCGGATATCGTCGAGAGACGTGTTATCGTCCGAGAAGAGACCGCCATGGAGTGTGAGGTACTTGTCGCCAATCAAAGTTGCCAACGGAAGTGCTGAGAAGGATTCCGAGAATAGCTTGAATACGCGCTCGTTGTACTTGGCCTTGCACTCGCCCTCGAAACCGTACATACGATTCATATCATCCGTCTCGTGGTTTCCACGGTTAAGGAAGAATTTGTCGGGTCTGAGCCATTTGTAGGCATACAACAGCAGTGCAATCTCTGTTGACCAAGATCCACGGTCCACGAAGTCACCGTTGAACAAATAAGCATGTGTGTCCGTTGGCAAACCGTTCAATCTGAAAATCTCAAGAAGATCAAAGTATTGGCCGTGGGTATCACCACATACGGTGAGCTTTTGATCTGGCTTGACAGTGGTCTCCACCATGGTCGGCTCGTTGTACACAATATCCTTGACTGCCAATATTATCTGATAGACATACTTCTTGTGGATCTTCTTGCCGTTCTTGAAACGCTCAATCATATCGTCGATGAACTCCTGTGTCATCTCATCCTTCAGTCGCACACCATCATATGCTTCTTCAACCACCATGTTCTCCAAATCCAGACCTTCAG
Organism: Acrodontium crateriforme; assembly: GCA_033807595.1. Lineage (NCBI taxonomy): Eukaryota > Fungi > Ascomycota > Dothideomycetes > Mycosphaerellales > Teratosphaeriaceae > Acrodontium > Acrodontium crateriforme. Next base: position 850,520 of record CP138591.1, on the reverse strand, counting down.
CAGCCGATGGTGGATCAGCTATCTCAATAGCCTTCAGGAATGCAGCTCTCTTAACCAGCTTCTGGCAAGCCTCATACTGCGCCTTGGCAACTTTATCCGCTGGATTCTTCCGCACCACAATTTTCCAATCATGAATGGCATCGCTGTGCTTCAGAATCGCAGTATTGGCCACAGCTCGGCGATAGTATGCCTTGACGAACTCTGGGTCGATCTCAATCGCCTTGGTCGCGTCGGCAATAGCGTAGCCGTACGCCTCGAGTTTGATGTTTGCTTGTGCTCGGTTGGAGTAAAAGGATACTTGTGTATCGTCTAGCTCAATAGCCTTGGTGTAGAAATCGATCGCAGCCGGCCAATCCTTGTTCTTGAAGGCCTCATTGCCCTTGTTCTTCATCGCAACCGCTTCCTCGACCGCCATGGTGGGCAAATTCGCGTCTGTCTTCGAGGGAATATTCCGAGTATACTTGCAAGGCGCTTTCAAAGGTCCAGACTCGCAATGTTGAAAATTCTGGGCAGTCGTGAAATGAGCAATCGAGCGGAGCTGGAGAAAGTGCGGCGAATCTTCGAAGACGAAAGCGGCGGGGTGGTTCTCGATCAACTAACTTAACGTTAGCGCGCGTTCATGTCTACTCGATTCAGATGACAGGCACGTGCTTCTCCTTTGTTCTATTTACTTCGAACTCGACCAAAGAATGTAACATCTTTGTGGGCTCTAAACTTTTGTGGAATGTCCTCTTCATAGTAGTACATTGTTGCAAACTCCATAATAGCTATGTATGCAGCACATGCTGATGTTGTCATATCCATGATGTAAAGCTGTTTTGCTCAAGCACAAGACGCCACGCTGATTCCCTCACTCGCATATAATGCCCAGATGAAATGACAACGCTTTAAGCGGATGTACGAGGTGGGAGATCACCTCGAGGACCACCACGGCCCCGGCCACCCCGGCCACGATCGCCACCTTCACCACCTCCTCGGCCACCCCTGAAACCTCCACGGCCTCCGCCACGACCGCGGCCCTCGCCATCACCACGGAATCCACCTCGTCCGCCTCGTCCACCACGGCCTCCTCTCGACTCCCCACCATCTCCGCGGCCACGGCCACCTCGTCCACGGCTGCGTGATTGAATCTGCTGGAATCCATCATCCGCGGCCTTGGAGGTGGGTTCGCCGGCCCACTCGTTCTCTGCAGGGTCGTTTTGACCAGCTCCAGCACTCCAGTTCTCACCGGCTTGGTTGCCAGTGGATGCTTCGTGGGCATTTGTTTCGTCAGCCCAGCTGGTAGATGCAGCTGGTGCAGCAGCACCAGTCTCCTCGGCAGGACGAGGAACCATTTCAAAGCTCTCGGTCATCGGGTCTTGAGCAGCCGCAGAGGGGGTGTCCCAGCGCTCGCCAGCAACATTGCCTTCACCTTCTCCAGAAACAGCAACAGGGGCGCCGTTGGACTGCGAGAGTTCGGTCAAACCAGCGTGTGCGATGGTGGGATCAGAACCTGCCGGGGCAGCTGAATCGATGGCTTGTGCACCAGAGTTGGCTTCAGCTACCTGGTCCAGCCAAGTAGTCTCGGCGGCAAATGGGGCATGGGCGACAGCGGCCTGCTTGATTTGCGAGTCTATAATACGTATGATTAGCTTTGGTTTTCAACATAGATAGTGAACCCGTAATCATCCGGATCCACGTACACTTGACAGGCAGAGGAACGCCCTCGATGCTGGGAACTTGCTCATCAGAGCCCTCAATAAGGCTAATGGCAGTGTCCACAGCCTTATCGTCACCTCCGTATACCAAAAGCAAAGCACCCTCAAATGCTTGACTCTCCTCGGTATCGATTTCTTCCTCGATGTTGCGCTTAGCAGCAGCGGCGCGCAAGAATTGAGAGAAGATCAGGAGTTGTTTGCGCAACTCGCTTGCGCCAGAAGCTACACTCTGAACCCGCGAGTCTTCTGCCGCCTTCTCAAGCTCTTTCTTGTGCTGGGCAGTGAGCTCATCTCTCTGCTTCTGCAACTGTTGCTGATGTTCGGCTTCAAAGGCACGGAAAACTGAAATCTGCTCCTCGATTTGCGCTAGCTGAGCTTGAAGTGTGGGCTTCTTCAGTGCGGAAGCCTTTTGGTCGGCGTTGATCTTGCGCTGGGCAACCAAATCATCAAGCGATACACCGGGGTTTTCTGCAATCACGGCATCCGTCTTTTGCATGCCGCTGAGCTTCTTGTTGATGCTACGAATCTGTTTCTGCAGCTCCCTCACATGAGGGTGCTCAGTGCTTCCTTCAGCGTCAGCCTTTGCGCCGGCGCTCGAACTCTCTTGCTCAGGTTGCGAGGGAACAGCAGTGACAGCTCCGTCAACATTTGCAGCGGCAGCTTCGGCCTTCGCCTTCTTCTTCTTGGCCGACTTGGACTCGCCGGTGTTGACAGGCACTGGATTCTCGATTGCTGCAGCCATTATGGTTGAAGGTGTGCGTAATGTCGTCAGAGTTGGAGGATATCGATGTGTGGTGTAGGATGGTGAGTGGTGCAAGTCGATGGAATGCAAGATGGGGCGGAATGAGAAGGGTAGAAGGTGGTGGAAGAGGCAATGCGAGTCCAAGGACAAACGCGAAGCTCGCGTGCTCTAGACTGACTTAGCGCCCCGCATGCTATTACTCTATTGATCGACTCCATCAAATTAACCACACTTTCAGCGATTATCTTGTAATCAGCAATACAGCTCCTACGTTTCGTGCGGAAAAGACAGATCGGTCGGACGGCGTCTATCACCATGGCACAATCCCCGTCGCGAGCGCTCACAAAGCGCAATTCCGATATGACTCTAATGCCGCCACCGCCGGCACCAAAGCGACAGAAAAGACCTGCTCAGGTCGTCGATGAAGATGTCTACTCCGATGCCGTATCTCACATTATTGCGCGAGACTTTTTCCCGGGGTTACTGGAGACTGAGGCACAACAGGAATACATGCAGGCTCTCGACAGCAACGACAAGAACTGGATCAGAGAAGCTGGCCGGAAACTAACGCACGTCATGACACCAGGGCCTGAGACCCGGAGGAGAATGGGGACAGGAACGCGATTCACACCACGTACGGCTGCCGTTACTGATACACCACGGGGATTTTATGGAAGTACGCCCATGACCCAGGCCAATAACGACTTTGCGCCGGAGAAACCTCAAGTAGATGTGAACATGTCTTTGGGAGCATTCCAAGCCAAATACATCTCGGAGGATAATGAAAGCTTCAACGCTTTACTCGACAAGCAAAATGAAAAGCGTGCAGCGAAATATGCTTTCTTTCATAATGGCAACAAAATCCCATCGGCTCGACAAATCGCACATCGACAAAGAGAGCAGAAATTACTGGAAAGGGGCGGGTCTTCTTCAGCATTAATCACCACCAACGCAGCTGAAGAGAACAGAGTAGCTTTCGCAAATGCAAGACCGTCTCAAGATCTAGATACCAGAGCCGCGTCGGTAGAAAGCTTTCGCAACCGCCAAGGACCTAGAAACCCGCTCATGTTCGGCCCTCAAGGAGTAGAAGACACCGCCGTAACAGAATTTCAACAAGCCGAAATGCGATCCAACGCTCCACCTCGAAGCGTTACATACGAAGCCACACGCTTCAGCCATGCCACAGCGACATCAGACCAAACCATCCCCCCAAGTCCATCGATGAGTGCCATCGACGCAGCGATCGCAGGTCGACCCAAAGCCACCGAGTCCGAGCCGGGATATACAGGAGCCGAAACGCCTCGCGTAAACGGCTACGCATTCGTCGACGCAGAGCCCACTCCCTCAGAGCTAGGAATCCCCGTGACAGACGAACAAGCCGACTCGGCCGAGCGCGAAGCAGCCATGAAACTCCTCCCCGCCATCGACGAAACAGGTCCAAATCCATTCTCAATCCACGCCCGAAGTCAGCGAGAAGACCTCCATATGCGTCTCGTCGAAAAAGCGGATAAGAATCGCCGGAAAACAGGTCGAGTCGATCAAATAAAGACTCTAGGATCGACTCCCGGGCGAACGCCGACGCCGAAATTCAAGAGCGCGCCTTTGGTGAAAAGTGGCGAGATGACTCCCGCGGCGCAAAGACTTGCGAGTCGGATTGGCACGCCGAGGAGAGACAACGGGTTGTTTCAGGCGACGAGCAAATCTGCTGGGGGTCGTTGGGCTCCTACGCCTCTTGTCAAGCGCAAATGATGGCATGTTGTCGACTGTGGTGATCAATGGAATTAATGAATATAAATTGATAGTAACGACCCTACGAAATATTCTAATTCTCTCTTGAAAAGTCTTTCAAGAAATGCCGAATAATCACAATGTTTACATTCGAGATGAAGAGACCAATGGTTTGAATATCATCTACTGATTTGTGGATTTTTGCACAAGGCCCCTAAAACAGGTTAACTCTATATCAACGGCGGCTATATTAACACGTCCAATCGTCTTTGCATCCAATTCATGTAATGTGAAATGCCAAAAAGGCGATCAAGTTCAGCAACACGAGTTGTACTCGTTGGTGTACTTGAGAGGGACACTCAAGACCAGTAACCCTGCACGTAAAAGTCATCAAAAATGTTTGGGTACGGGCCGTCGCTTGCTTCATAGTAATTCTACACACCAGAAAAGACTTTTTGGGGTAATTCCACGTGGAGGTGTGTTGGCGAGGCTGATAGCCAGTCGAAATATTTCCAAAGCTTAGGCTCCCGCTAGCGTACCTTACGATCATGACCTATCACAGAGGCGGTAGACCTGTAGACGCCTCGGCCGAAAAGAAATTGATTCATTGATCATAAACGCGTCTGTTCTGTCGTAATTCTGATTTGGCTCTTTCTTGATCACCTAAACGGGCTTCTCGGGCCAGAAAGCGGTTTGGGAGAAGCTGCAAAGTTTCCAAATGATGGATTTTTGCCAGGACTTGAAAGATGCGGACTTCTAGTCCCCTGTCTCGCTGGCGATAGAGCAAAATTGGCAATCGGGGGCAATTTGCTAGCAGGTACGGGCGTACCAGGCGCTTCTTCCTCTTGCACTGGTCGCTTGTTTCGCCAGTCCTCCGTGTCTTCCAGTATGGCCTCAATGACGGCGTTTCTGTGCGCAACTAACATGCTGTTGATGTCTTCATCTACGCTTTGCTGGATCTGACCGAAACGTTTCTTGGGCTTGCGTACGAAATCACTTTGCCAGAAGTTATGTTTCTTCGAAACGAATACAAGTGAGGATTGATAGTACCAGCTAGCGAGGGCATCGAGGGTTGAAGACTTGCAGCTTTGGAGGGGAACGTCTTCGACGAAAGAGATGGCCTTCATTATCCGAGGTACTGGAGCTTCATCACCTGGGTAGACATGAACCTGAGCGACTTCTTCATTAGCTTTGATGAAGTTGATGATTGCACCATGGCCGGTGTTGGTGCCCATGAGGAAGACTTGTTCGACGTCGTTAACTTGCACATAGTTTTCCCAGAGGTACGTTAAAAGCTGGGCAGCTTCTTTGGTTCTAGATTCAACCGAATCTGAGTCTGCATGGGCTTGCTCGTCTTCCAGGCCTGTAAAATGCTTCGGGAGATTCACATCAATGACACCAAAGCCTTGTTCAACGGCCCAATCGATGTATGTCTTTACAACATCAGTCTAGAGTCTGTCAGCTGCATGTTCATATACCGCAGCAGATGGTTAGACTCACCAGCCAGGTATTGTGTAACTCGATTCTACCAGTGCGCTGATCTGGAGAAGTCAAAATATCCGGTGGGTCATGTAAAATGATGAGAAGAGGACGATTCTCGCTGTAATTTGGCCTGGCTAATGGTGAGTAGTGTGAAGCAAAAGTTTTGTTGATGTCACTTACGTTGCAAGAACCTGGTTTTCGAAAGATTTTGACAGTCCAGTGCTGCGGATGTAGAGCGGCACCATTTCATGCTTTTCCCAAAGATTGGAAGCCTGATATTTTCGCACCACATCATGCATTCTTTCACCGCCCAATGGGCCTTTCAGACGCTCTGACATATCCTTTGGATATAAACAGGACCAATATTTGCTCAGATGGCGTGCAACCATTTTCACATCATCAACGCCAGTCTTAGTGGGTGTAGAATCAAGAATTCGGTCGGGTGGTTCACCCATCAGCGTCCGAGCGACTGCTGTAGCGGAGCGAGCGATTGAATCCAAGTTGTATCCGCCTTCTAGACAAACAGCCACTTTGCCATTTGCAAGCGACATTAGCATGTGCGTCATGTGAGCGTAGCCTGATGGTGTCACATGGCAGCCACCGAGCATGTCACCTTCAGCGGCATCGAATCCGGCCGCGATGATAACAAGATCGGGGTCAAATTCTGTAGCAACTGGCATGATGACTTGTTGGAAAGCATAAAGATAGTCTCCGTCCTTCATTCCGGTCTTTCTCCAAGGAATATTGATATTTTTGCCTTCGCCATTTCCTTCACCGACATGCAAATGATCGCCGTAAGGTTTGTGTTGACGTTCATCATAATAGGATCTCTCCGGATAAAATTGTCCTCCAAGGTGAACATGAAGCGATATGTATAAGACATTTGGATCAGAGTAATGGGCTTGTTGAATGCCGTTTCCGTGATGGACATCCCAATCCAGAATTAGGACCTTACGACACGCATCGCCGAATTCAGCTTTGCAGACTTTTGTGGCTATGCTTACATTGTCATAAAAACAGAAGCCTTTGACATCATCTCGTTCAGCGTGATGGCCCGGCGGTCGAATCACAGCAAACGCATTTTTGACCTTGCCAAGCATGACTGCTCGACATGCTTCAATCGCGCCACCTGCAGATAGCGCTGCACAGAATGGCGTTGACGGGGAAAGGTACACTGAGTCCAAGGATGCATACAAGTGAGGATGCTGTAGTTCTTCCTCAAGTTCCTCGCCGGTCTTGCTGGCCAACGTCTGTATCCAATTCCAGTGTGCTTCTGAATGCACCAGGCAGGCCTCCTGTTTGGTCACCATGCGCGCATCAATACGGCCCATGTATTGCTCTGGGGGACCTTGAGAGAATCCTTCTCGCCATGCAAGACCAGCTTCTTGAAAGGCGTCGAAGATAGCAAAGATGCGGCGAGGATCTTCCGGGTGGATATCCTGATCTTTGGGGATGGGCTCAACGTGAAATCGCATACGAACATCGTACACGAGACCAGTCTGAGCCGTTGCATATGGCAGGTTATTGAACTTGGGTGGTCTGGGTACGTCTTCGCGTAGAGTCAACTGCTGATCAAAAATAGATGGAATATTGCGCTTAAGACCTGGACCTTTCAAAGGAGGAGTCGGGGATTTCATGGTATCCGGATCAGTGCCAGGCATCGACGGTATTCCTGCGTCTAGTTCATTCCCGTTGAGTCGGGTCAGCTTTTCAGTGGAAGCCAGAATGTCGCCGTCTCCCATGAGCACATCGGAGCCTTCGTTGAAATCCATGGCGGACTTTACCGGTGTTGCTGATCTGGACGGCACAGTGCAACTGCAGTCTCTCGATCAGTCCATGTTATAAAGTACTCTGTATCTCATCAGATGTTAGTAGAAGGTCGTGGGGAGGCAACAAGAGCAAACATCGCCGGAGGCTTCACCAGGTGTGGCGGAAGGGCACGGTGCATTTTCGTATGTGAATGTGATTGTTCGTGCAAAGGAACGTGCCTTACAGTTTGATGTGACGTCTTCCGGATCTGATCTGGAGTCCTTCACCTCAGTAGAAAGTCTGGTATTTTCTTCTCGTGTAATTCAACAGGTCGTGGTGGTTACCGTTGTGAGAGTAGGTGGATCGCGTGAGTTAGCAACTTAAGGTTGTGCAGTAGGGTTGAATGACTAAGGAATTGGGAGGTTGCTACTGGTCAACGAACATCCTTTGTTACAACACTGCAGTATTATGAGGTGCCAACGACTACATTAACCGTCACTGCCCCTGGAAGCGTTTCGGAAACAAACATGTCTTGGAGGACCGTTGCGCTGCTGCTCTCCTTGGAAATACCTTCTTGCGAAGCTCTCCCGTGCGCATGCAGTCGTACAACTTTGCCACTCCAGCACTGAATGCATCTTTGGCAAATAAATCACAACTCTGAAAATCCATCACTTTTAAATTAGAAATTTTTGGTATCATTATTTACTCTGCATGATCTGTACGATGTAGGTCCATCTCCACAATCTAGGTAACAGTCTTAGCTGGCGCATCAGTGGTGCCAGTCTGCTCAGCACCGTCAGTCTTAGCGGTCTCCTCTGGTTTGGTTGCAGCAGCCTTGAACGATTGCTCAAAATCGCCAATGATGTCGTCAATGTGCTCGGTTCCGACGGAGATACGAATGAGGTCCTACACAAACACATGAGTTAGCGGCGGATTTATATGCACAATCGGTGAAACACTTACTGGGGTGACGCCTGAAGCGATCTTCTCTTCGTCTGTGAGCTGCTCGTGGGTTGTGGTCCATGGATGGATGGCGAGAGTCTTGCTGTCACCAACATTGGCCAAGTTGGAAATAAGCTTGAAGCCATCGACGACCTGGCTGCCAGCTCCGCCTCCCTTGACACCGAAGGACAGAACCCCACCGAAACCGCGTGGCAGGTACTTCTTGGCCAATGCGTGACTCTTGTGGCTCTCGAGACCTGGATATGACACCCAAGCGACGTTCTCGTTCTTCTCGAGCCATTGGGCGAGTTTTAGAGCATTGGAAGCATGACGTTCGCAGCGGAGCGAGAGAGTCTCGAGACCAAGTAGGAGCTGCTGAGCGGCGAAGGGGTTGAGAGCTGATCCGAGATCACGAAGAATCTCAACACGCAGGCGAATGATGAAAGTGATTGGGCCGAAGGTGTCCCAGAACTTGAGACCGTGGTAGCCGTCCGAAGGCTCAGACATTTGTGGGAACCGCTTGCGGGCCTCTGGAGTACCCCAGTCAAACTTGCCAGCATCGACGACGACACCACCGATGGTGGTACCGTGGCCACCAATCCACTTGGTGGCACTGTGGACGACAATGTCGGCACCGTGCTCAATGGGACGGCAGAAGAATCCACCAGCGCCGAAAGTGTTATCAACAACGACGGGAACACCGGCTTCGTGGGCGACCTTGACAATGGCCTCGAAATCAGGAACGTTGTATCGCGGGTTACCAATGCTCTCAATGTAGATAGCCTTGGTCTTCTCGTCAATCAGCTTCTTGAACTCTTCAGCACTGTCGCCATTGGCGAACTTGGTTTGAATGCCCAAGCGTGGCAAGAACACCTTGAGCTGATTGTAGGTGCCACCGTAAAGATTGCTAGTGCTGACAATGTTGTCACCGGCGTGAGCCAGAGCAGCAATGGTCATGAATTGGGCCGATTGACCGGACGAAGCGGCCAAAGCGGCAACACCGCCTTCCAAAGCAGCGACACGCTTCTCGAAGACGTCGACGGTGGGGTTCATGATACGGGAGTAAATATTGCCAAACTCCTTGAGGCCGAACAGCCTCGCTCCGTGAGCTGAATCATCGAAGGTGAATGACGTGGTGGCATAAATGGGTACAGCTCGCGACTTAGTTGCTGGGTCGGGGACAGCGCCTGAGATGGATGATGAGCCATTGCTCGTGAGAACAACGTTCGAATCAATCGATAGTTACCGGCGTGCAATTGCAGCGTCTCAAACCTCTGGGCAACTTCTTCCGCCATGTCGATGAATGGTTCGCTGAGTTGTTAGAGTCGAGACGAGGGTTTCGTAGACTGTAGCCAATGGTCAACACTCCTACGCCATCAAACAATAAACTCATGGCTCAACAAACCCTTGAATATGCCAGCACAACCGCTGAACAAAACAACAATGCTAGAATCGTAAAAACACAAACGTATAGAGAGAAAGGAAAAACCCGGCCGGCGTCGGCAACGTGGTGGGAACGGTGGTATTTAAACAGCTCGCCATGATTGACGTGTTGACGTGAGCGAGCCCCGCCCTCGTCTCAAGGGTCTCCGATTCGAAATTACAGACCTCGCGCCGTCACAAGCACGCCATCGACTCGATACTCTTTCTGGACGTTTGACGCTGGGCGCCATCGCGAGTCTGGCCGGGTCCAAGAAGGCGTGCGATCGCCTCATTGCCGAACTATGCAAAGGGTTGGATGCTTGCTTCATGCAGCAGAACACAATGACATGATCTGCGGACAACATCGGCAAAGAGGGCGGCGGGGAGAGAATACGTGGACATATTGGGCCTTTGTTTCCGTCACACTGGGTTTGTTTTGGGCGCAAGTAACACTACAATAAGTTATGGGTTCAGTAATTGGTCTATCCTGTGCATATCACGCCTCGCTCGTCGCCGTATTCGGCCGTTCGATTGCCTGTGCTTGCGTCTCTCCGACTTGGACTTTGGTCAAACTCACGTCAGCGATCACCTGAACCACCTTGGCAGCGCTGTCGAAGTATGTTTCGCACGAAGGTGACGATCTAGTAATGTCGGCCTGGTCGCCGTCTCGTGTTGCTGTCTGCACCTCGACGTGCGGTAGAGAACACAAGCCGACTTTGAGTGGGATAAGCATCAAGTCGACTGTGAGCGAGTCGCTCTCGGTGTTGGTTGTAAAGTGTGCGCGCCGTTGACCGGAAACTATCCACGTATCCGAATCGGCGTGGACTTCATATACAAACTCAGTCGTACGCGTTTGATCGTCTTTCGTGCCAATACTCAGAACTGAAGCGGCACTCCACATGTTGGTATATTTGATGCGAAGTTGGGCTTTGATCGGCTGGCCCAGTGTGGCGATATACGTCGTTTGAGCTGGACAAAAACCGCTGTCTACCAGGTTCAAAGACATGCCAAACACAAAGTCAACGTTTGGCACATCAACTGCAATGGTAATACAACGTGGCTTTGCCGTATCTCCTGACAACTTGTTCGTGGCAAGAGTCTGATGGCTATCATGCCACTTGTGAAGCCAGCCTGTGACCCCAACATGCGCACTCGAAGGTAGAAGTGGAAGGATTTCGTTCCAGCCAATATCCTGATATGTGGGCGTTTTCGTTTCGCCCACCACTGCTGCCAAAGCCATGTCCATTCGTGAAGTTGTGTTACTGAAAAGCTGTCTGCTGCGCTCAGAAAACAATGGAATAAGCAAACGTGTGTAATCAGCAAACTCGCTTTCGCATAAGTCATCGGTAAATTGGTCTCGTACACGTGAGACAATCATGTCCTCGACCGGGTGATAGTACAATCGTAAAGCCAGGGCCGCATCTTTCTTGTTCAGCTTGACGTCGGACGAGACAGCCTTGCGAGTAATTTTGTACACCAATTTACCAGGTTGTTGATCCAGCACCAACATTGGATCGGTCAAGAATTCTGGCGGTGACTCTACCTCATAAACCTTGGAAGCCTCCAGTTGCGCACCAGTGATGGAAATTGGCATGCCGTGAGTTGTGCGCAGATTGAACTTTGAGAACAAAGTGTTTATGTGGAAAATGTCATTGACATCCACATCGAGAGGAAGATCCGATGTAAGTTTGGCAGTAGTATAGAAAGTGAAATCGCCCTTGGACGTGTGATATCGCGCTTCCAGACGGACTGAAATGACTTGACCTGGCCCTTGTTGATCTAGGGTATATGGTACCTGAACATTGGCTGAACTGTTTGACTTCAGCGGGCCTAGAGTCATTTGACCAGGTACATGATCGGTTTGGTTGCGGCGTTCGCTATTGGTGAAGGTTGCATCGGCCAGATGGAGCCGCAAACCTGCAGTACATGGCTTGAGCTTCAAATCAATGAGCGCAATTTCATTCCAGCCACTTTGGACTGCAATTTCCAGCTGACGATGTTTTTCAATATGAAAGTCGCGTGAAAGTTTGATTTCCGCGTTGAATGCCTTCTGCGGAGGATAGATGAAGACGAATGGCCGGCGGCTAGTTGATGTAGACGTTGCGAGGCTCACGTTTGAGTCTCCAATGACAAGACTGGGAACTTCTGGCGGCGGTTGTAATTCGTGGACAAACCGTATCTTGTTGGCTTTCAGTATCAATTTGTTCACAAAAAATGCGCCGAATGCTACTGCAGTGGACTCAAGGTCAATTCCAACATAGCCAGCGGCCACTTCCACCGGGCCAGAGCTGGTCAGCCAGATTTCTTGACTTGGATCATTCACGCTGACTAGGCGAGCACTGGCACTGTCAATAAGAATTTCATCATCTAAGACATGGCGAAAGTGAAGCACAAGCGAAAACCCGTCGCTGTCTTGCTGATGCTTGATCTCCTGATCTAGGTGGACTTCGTCAAAGAAATGTGTCATGGGCCTTGAGACGTCGCCTGAAAGACCAGCCGAATATGATATCAATTCAGTCAAGAATCCCGATACGTTGAAATAGTCATCGTCAAGCGCGAAGTTACTGATAGACCATGTATTAGGTAGCCTTTTTGACATGGTTTGTTGGCAGACCTTGGCCAAAAGGTCCAAAACCGTCTTCACATACATGTCCTTTTTTTTGAGCTGTCGCAAACACTGAGAGTAAACGACAAGAAGGTTGGCTTCCATCAAGTTCCAGCCACCTTCCTTGTGCTGTGGTAAGATGTAGTCGAAAAAAGACTTTGCTTCCTCGAATTCGCCTTGCTGGTACTTCAACAAGCCCAAGTCGGCAACAATTGCCTCTGCAGACTTGATGATAGTCGCTAGAACGTAATGGTGCATTGCCTTGTAGCTCAGAGATTCGAATTCGGCTTCGAACGATGCTTTGGACTCAAGTTGCTGAACAAGGAGAGGCGAGAGGAGCGTGGATATATAATTGGTGGACCTTTTCGGGCCCAGGTCTTCCTTTTGATCATCTGAAAGACTGATATTTTCCATGGGCTTCGAAATACCATGCTCGATTGTGGACCACCCGGTAACCCAGCCTCGTTGGCAGGCGAGCTGTTCAAGCATTTTGCGCTGCACCATAATAAGTTCTGCTCGATATGTCGCAAGCTCGGGTTGACCAGGTAGTCCAGCCGGTTTCACGATGTCAAGGTCGGAATCCCGACGATTGGATGTTGCATTGTGCGGTTTGCGCAAAGTCGCAACTGACGCTGGCGCTGAGCGCTGCGACGGCCATCTCCTTCGACTTGTCAAACTACTCATTCTCTGTGGATACGGATCGGCACCCATAGCAAAACCAAACTCCTCAGGTCGAGTGCTCGTACCATTCGGAAGGCTCATTTTTCGTTGTGAAGTCACTGACGCGGTTTCCAAAGCGGTCCCAGCAGTTTCAAGAAGAACCTGTTCAGCAACTGCATAGGTCCATGACCATACTAGGCTGTTCACATTTTCCAGGGCATGATCTTCGGAATCTTTTGATAGTTGCCTGAGTAGGTCTTGACGAAGTGTTCTCGAATTATTGTGGAGGAATGTAGACGTGCGCCAACACACTTCCGACAGTAAGACAAGATCTTCGCCTCCATCCTTGATACCAAGTGCACCTAGTTCAGCTCGAGCACCACGTGAGTTGGCCAGTCGAAGTACCAGTGTCTTTTGCCTTGAGAACAGATAACAGAAGAAGTCGAAAACAGAAATCGAGCTCGTGACAATGTGGTGGCGATAATCCTTGTTAAACAGTTCGTTTAAAGTCTTCCGCATGGCCTGCTCCCCGTGAGAGTCATCTTCCGTATCTTGCGATTCCTTGCTTGGGGTTTTAGTAGCTAAAATGCGTCTCTCAATATCTTCTGTATGACTTGTGAACGTAGTTGCAGTGCCTTGAGCTTCTCCAGAGGCAATGTCTCGCACGACCGTTTCCAGACCGAGAGTAAGCTCGTCATAGATCGCCAAGGCGTCCTCAACCAGCCCAATACTCTCCAGTGCCTTTGCTAGTCCTTCCTTGTGAATGAAAAATGTGCAGAAGTTCCAGCCTGGTAGCGAACGTCGCGATTCCTGTTCAGCTATGTCTTCTTCATACTGACGTACGCGCCAATTGAAAGAGTCCAGAATCAGCGTCTTGAACTTGCTTACCACGTCATTCCAGGCATTTTCTCGCTCTTGTGGGGTTTCGTTTAATGTCGTTGCTAGAGCAGGAGTTGGTAGCAGATCTGGAGGCATGTCGCCTTTCCGTAACCGTATCTGTGCTATCCGGTCCAGAGCTGTTTTACTCGATTCATTAAAGTCAGCTCGCAGTCTGTCGAAGACCGTACGAGTACTTTTGCCAGGCCATTTGGCGCCACCCGTGGACCGCTCTTTCAGCTCATCCGAGTCGTTAGAAGACGAGGGCTCTTTCCACCTTGGTTCGCCGGCAGCTATCGTGTCCGGCACGACGACGTGTACAATCAGCCATTCCGAGGCATCATGACGCTCGCGTGTTTTCTCATTTTGAGCAGTTTCCCTAATCCATTCCCGTACCTTCTTCTGCTGTGTTTCCTTATACGACTCTTTATCGTCACATCTCAAAAAGTACACCTTCAAGTATGGACTTGTTTTAAGACCAGGGATCTGATGCCTACGCTCCTTCGGTACGTCTTTCTTCGTATCTTTCCCACTTCTTACAATGTCCAGCGATGAGTTAGATCCGTTAGTCTCAGTGGTAGCGGTAGTTGAGCGAAGATATTCTTGTGTCTCTTTATCAGGAATGAAGTCAAGGTGGAGGGTCTTTATTTGCCGCAGAGGTCTCGAGGGTGACTGCCAGTTCAGGTTTCGCAGCGGCAGGCGGTTGGCAAACTCATGAGAAACCAGGCCGAAGATTCCGGCGGGATCATGATACTCCACTAGATCAAACAATAAGCACTCTATATACCATCCAAGTGGAGAAATGGCAGCAATTTACCAGTGACCTTGGAGCTGCTCGAGGTTTCCATTACTCCCGCGCTCGCAGAAGAACAGTGTGTGCCTAGTATGCTGCATCGCGCTTATCGCATTATTTATGCGACCTAGGCGAGAGCACACAAAAATTCAGAAGGGGTTAAAAATACATGTGCATGCGCATTCCATGTTCAATGTTTCCTCGAAACAAGGGAGTGCCAAGTGTCGCTCCCCGCAAGTTGACCGCGCATATCAAATCACGTGATCTCAAACATTACAACACAGAGGATTTGGGTATTATTGAGCGGTTTGAATGCTGTCAAAAGGCTGATTGGCTTCGATAAGGTGTATATTTCATATAAAATTGTAAATAAGTGCTCAGATAGTAACATCCGCCACTCCTGTCGAATGTTGCGTGGTCCCATGCTTATTGATCAGACCCGATTATGAGCCAACCGTTTGCGTGAGACATTCCTTTAGAGCTATTTCCAAATTCGCAGTACTGCCGCATTATAAGATTCCATGTCGTGGGCTTTCAGGTGACTTCTGTGTTTTGCTGGGGGCGAAGCTGAACAAAACGGACCGTCCATGGAAGTCGCACCTTGACAGCGCCCACGCAAGAGCCGTTATGATTGAAGCTACTATAGTCGCGCGCCTCGTTCTTGACGAGACATATTCCTCTCACTTGGATCTGCTCACGCGGACTTCAGAGCCATACGATTTGCAGGAAAAGAAGATGCAGTTGCGACCTTCGGCTTCAATGATGCCGTATAAACAGTTATTGATTCATTGTCCATCGTTTCGCGCCTTACTTCGTTTCTGGTTTTTCCCAAATGGCCGAAAATCGTCTTTTAAAGGCGTCGATGGATTGTTGTGTCGAGTGGCCCTTCTCTTTCTCTTCTCTGTTAATACGAACTGCTGCTGCTGCAACTCCAACACTCAACGCGAAGATAGGATCTATCGCTCTGCAAACTTGTTAGAATGATGCTCTTTGCAAAAGTCCCATGCGCGGATGTACTTGGAGATGAGGTATTGCGCTGGCATTGTGATGTTGTCGCGAGCAATTTCCGAACGATATTTCTGGGATTATGAGTCGGTATTTCGGAAATTGTATCACACCAATGTATATGTCGTAATCAAGGAAGGTTATGCTGTGGTGTCGCTCATCTGGAAGTCCAGGAGTGAGAGCTGGAGGGAAGTCACGGTCGTCGGGAAGTTCCGCTCGCGCTCCAGCTATTCAACTCGCCTGAACTTCACTCCCCAGCATTCTGTCCTGCCCATCAATCATCCATTGAACAACCAACCATGCAGAGAACTCTCATAAGACGTGTATGGAACACCATGACACATTCCAGGAACTATGCTAACAGCGTTGATAGGCCCAATACGGCCTGCAGTCTGGCGGCGCAGGTGGTGTGCAGCCATGGCGCCAACGAGTCGGCTACAAAAACTTCAAGAGCCAGTACGGACCACAGTAGGCCTCCCGGGATTATCCGTCGAAATCGTACTTCAAATGTTAACAATTTTTCAGGTACAAGATTGGCCGTCACATCTACGGCTGGAACGCGAAGTCCCTCATTAATGCGTACGAATATCCTCCCATCCCCAACTATCCCGCGGCCACAAAACTCGAGCGCCGACCCCATATTGCAAACTTCAAACTAACGTGCTGTACAGTGGCTTCCTCGCTGGTGGATTCGGTGCCGCCGCTGGTATCTTTGCCCTCTTCTTCTTCGGTGGTGTTCCACGCGTTCAAAGAGATATCCTTCAAAAGCTCCCTCTTATTGGAGGATACTTTGTACACGAGATTGCCCCAGAGGACAACCCATTCTGATCTATGAGAAAGAGACCCGCGAAGAGTGTATATATGCGACGGAGACTACGGAATATTGTACTCTAGAGAAGATGAACGGCACTACTAGCGACATAAACCCGCGAATCTATTTTGTTGTCAACCACATTGCTGAGGACTATACTTAGCTTGAAATCGTCGGATCTTTGACACCAATTTCTAGGCAACACTGAACGCTATCTCGAGTGATTCTCAAGAACAATGTCTCGGGATATTGAATGTGCAAGAACGTGCAAATTGACCCATTTACAACGGCTATGATGTCCTTCGAGAGGATTGTCGATCGTGAGCAGAGTTAGAAGTGACTGCCCTTGGTCAACAAGCTTGCTGCATCGTGCTGGATGACCATGATGGATGTCAAAAGGTCTTCTGTTGGCTGAATCGACCGGTTTGCTTTAGTAATCAAAGGCACGAGTCGAACGACGCGAAAGCGAGAGATGACATTCGTATCTGCGGAGTAGCACGTCAGTTATTCTTGAATGGTGCAGGCGGCTAACGTCAGTATTCGGAGGCACTGCGTGAGAAGTGATTCCATTTGCTTCTTGCCGGCGTCTAGGTCAGACAAATGACGCTTCTCCGATTGGTCCATGTGTCGATTGAGAGAGACTCTATTGACGAACAACTCACTTTGGTAGTATTTCCCTAGCTTTGCCGCGTGGAGAGAAGCAGCTAACACTGCGTTATATGCCTCTACTGCACACATCATAGAAACTTTGGACCACAACGTCGGCTTCTGTATCATATACGACGGGCCAGTCGATGAAGCATCTAAGCCAACTGCTCTGCATCCGACCTACTAGGATCAGAGTCGTTGAGCATTACATTAATGCATTTATAAATCTCACCCCCCACGCTTGCACAGTAAGAAGCATCCAGGAGCTGCACTCCAGATCAGACCCGTTGCCGGTGACTTTGCCTGGGGAAGCCGAGGGACGGGGAAAAACCCGCCACGTTTGTCCACACCCGCTTTTCGGCTTGTTGTCCGTATGAACGACAGACCGACATCCTTGTACTGTAGTCTAATGGGGCAACCGGAACACGCACGTGAATCTTGCAGCCTCGTTGGCCGTGGTGGTGAGTGACCATAACTCGACCGTGGAATGCAACGAAGTCCACGTATATCATGGTTATTCTGAACTGTACGTCCACCAAGTATTGTCTCAATCGCCGCCCAACGGAGATTTGGACGAAAACGCACGTGGGCCTCGGACAACGCGCTCGATTTGAGCACAGGTGCCTCGGTACTTCGCTCTTGCCCTCGTCCGCTGAAGGGACGGACGGCTGCTCCGAACCTGCCGCGCATAAGTGTCAGATTGTTGTTCCTCGCCCATTCCACAACCTCGCCTCTCTTGCTCCCTCCAATTTGACCTTCCATCCGCTGTTCTGTGCTTGTTGTTGTTGTGGTGGTGTTCTCTTGTTGCCCTCGCCTTCAGCAACTCGTCCTCGCCGCCGTGCTGGATCGGTAAGTTCTCATCACACGCATCAGACGCCGATTTTCTACGCAGTAGCTGAGACGGTGTAGCATATAGACTCATCGCTTCGCTCGCATTGCACAGGTTCCACTAGATCGACGTGGAAGCTCTCGCCAACTGATCCCGCATCTTGTACGCCTCCGACATCTCATACGACGTCACACGCGCTGCTCCTACCCGACGAAACTCTATATCACCACAGTGCTCGATTCAGTAGCCAGTCAACATGAGCTGTTTAGCGTTGGACGAAGCTCAGAAGCTCATTCCGGGCCCACCCTCAGGCTCGCCGTACAGTGTGCCTGTGCCCGGCAGCGAGAAGGAAGGTCGAAGTGCTGTATATCGCCATTGGAGACGGAAGGATGCTGGTCCAGTTCGAACGCTCGACCCATCGATTCAGAGCATGCACGATGCTTTTGAGCAGACTGCAAAGCGCAACGCCAACGGTAAATTTCTGGGACACAGGCCCTATGATCCAGCAACGCAGAAGTTTGGCGGATACGTGTGGGAGACGTACGGACAAATTCAGAAGCGAAGGGCGAATTTCGGTGTTGGCCTCATCACTCTTCTCGAGGATGTAGGCTCGGTTGGAATTCAACAAGGTGTTGGTCTCTGGTGCCAGAACAGACCAGAGTGGCAGATTGTCGATTTGGGTTGCATGTCCCAGTCGCTGTACAGCGTCTCCATCTACGACACCCTCGGTCCAGACACGACCGAATACATCATCAATCACGCAAGCCTGACGGCTGTCTGTAGCTCTCTGGCGCATATTCCTACACTCATCAAGCTCGCTCCACGATGCCCATCTTTGAAATTGATCATTGCCCTGGATCCCCTATCCAACGGCACTGAGCTACCAGGCATGTCTAAGAAGGATCTTTTGAACACCATGGCCGCCGAGACCGGAATTAAAATTCACTACATCCGGGACGTGGAAGCACTTGGTGAGGCAAACCCTCGTCCATACCACGCACCACGACCATCGGACACCATCACCATCAACTACACCTCTGGTACAACCGGTGATCCAAAGGGTGTTATCCTTACACATGCAAACGCTGTTGCGGCCGCCTCGTCTTCTATGACGATCTGCAGGCAAACCAAAAATGATGTCGTTTGCTCGTATCTCCCCCTGGCTCACATTTTCGAGCGCGTCACTGAAGGTGCGGCCATCTGGGCTGGTGCCGCCATCGGTTTCTTCCATGGAAACATCATTGAATTGGTTGAAGATTTCAAACTTCTTCGACCAACAGCTTTGAGTAGTGTTCCAAGATTATACAATAGATTCGGTGGAGCGATCAAGGGTCAGACTGTCGAGGCTCCTGGATTCAAGGGTTCTTTGTCTCGACACGTTGTGCAGACGAAGTTGAACAACCTTGTTCAAGCTCCACAGGGCAAGGCCAGCAACACGCACATGTTTTACGACAGAATCTGGTCTCGCAAGGTTTCTGCTGCTCTTGGTCTTGAACGTGCAGCGACAATGGTCTCTGGATCTGCTCCAATTGACCCAACTCTGCAACAGTTTTTGCGAGTCGTTTTCAGCAACAACTTCGTCCAGGGATACGGTCTCACTGAGACTTACGCCATCGCTCTTTGCCAACTCGTAGGTGATTTCTCTGCTGGTAATTGTGGTGCCGTGGCAATTGGTAGCGAAGTTTGTCTCATGGATGTTCCTGATATGGAATACCTATCAAGCGACAAGCCTCACCCACGCGGAGAACTCCTCATCCGCGGCCCAACTGTCTTCAAGGAGTACTTCAAGAACGAGACTGAGACCAAGAAGGCCATGACCGAAGACGGCTGGTTCCGAACCGGTGATATTGCCTCCATCGACGAACTTGGCCGTGTCAAGATCATCGATCGCAGGAAGAACGTCCTCAAGCTCGCCCAGGGAGAGTACATTTCCCCAGAGCGCATTGAGAATGTCTACCTTGGCAATCTTCCATGGCTCGCCCAGGCTTACGTTCACGGAGACAGCACTCAGGCAAACTTGGTCGCCGTCTTCGGTTTCCAACCTGATATGTTTGCTGCTTTCCTATCCAAGAACATTGGCAAGGATATTCCCGTGACTGACTTGAAGGCCATGGAGGCTGCCGCTCAAGACCCCAAGGTCCGTAAGGCCGTCTTGAAGGAGCTCCTCCGCGTTGGAAAGAAAGCCAAGTTCAACAACTACGAACACGTTCGTGCTGTCCGTATGCTCGCCGAACCTTTCACCATTGAGAACGAGCTGCTTACCCCTACGTACGTTACATTCCCAACCCCTAATCAAAATTGCCATATACTAACATACACACCCTCTTCCAGATTGAAATTGAAGCGCCCTCAAACCGCAAAGAAGTACAGAACGGAGATTGACGAAATGTATGCTGAGATTGAGGCTGCCACTCCAGTGGCTAGAGCGAAATTGTAGATGTCTAGTTTTCGTCGCATCTGTCCTGCATGTCATCGAGTTTGTACTAAGCATCTTGCCGATTGATTGGATATCTAGAAACAGAATAGTATTGAAAGAAACATCCATTTGTGAACATGGCCTGATCATGCGCTCTCTCTTTGAATCGAATCTGTGCGTTTCGGCATATATTCAATAGACGTTCGTCCATGGGGGGTGAAAAAAGTAATATAGGAGAATACACACTGTTATACATTCCGCCCAAGCACCACAATACAATACGTAGTTTGATTCTCCGACCGAATCCTCAGTGCCCACCGTGGCGAGTCCTGGAAACGCCAATTTCGCGCTTTATTCGTTCCATTCACCTGTTTGTCGTCGATCTCGATGTTCTTTCACTATGAAACTTCCATAGCGTCGGCGTCGCCGTTGCTGGCGCCATTGACGCCGCCGAGAGTCACGCCGCCGTCGTCGCCGATGAAACGTTTTTCGAATTCGGTTACGAAGCGTGCGCTGCGGCTTGGGTCGTAAAAGAGACTGTAGCTGCGTCGGACGTCTTGTTCGTCGACTTCTTTTGCGCGGCGCTTGGCGGCTAGGAGATGCGAGGTGGTGATTAGGTTGCTGGCGTATCGTAGACCGGCTTCTTGGCCGAATTTGGTAAGGAGGGCGAGTGCGTTGGGAGAAATGTCAATTTCTTCTTCTTGGGCTCTGATGGCGAGGATTTCGTGGATTTCTTCGGGAGAGTAGGGTGAAGTGCTGATGATGACGACTCGGTCTAGGAAGTCGAGCGGGAGACCGTGAGGTGATCTATAGTTGGTTCCGCGAATTGTTGCCGCGCCACGGTTCGAGGCCATGATAACGATTGGTGCAAGCTCATCCTCGAGTGCACGGTTGATGAAAGAGAAGCATTCGATATCGAGCATGTGAACTTCGTCGATGAAGAGCACACCAGGTACAATCTCAGCCTTTCCTTCCTCACGCCATTCTGCAACCTTGGTATTGATCTGTTCTCGCACTTCCGATCGAATCTCGCCAGTGTCCCCTGAGAATAGTGCAAGGAAACCTTGTGTTCGCGAATTGATAACATCAATTTCGTGCAGCGAAACAGTGTGAACCGTCTCTCTGCGCACTTGAAGCTCGCCATCGGGACATTGCACAAATTTTATATCCGCTCCCATGGCATCGTAGTCTCTGCTGCGAGTGTAGCTGCGTCCCAACTTTGTGATGCGTCCAGAGGCCTTGTCAATGCTGATGATGTCGCCAGCCATAACCTTCTCCTTGGTCATGCTATCAATCATACGTGTGCCCATGTCGTACAGCGTCTCCATATCCGTTGTCTTCAATGTCAGCTTGCCGCTCTTGTTGTTTCCAGTCACAGATCGATCAATTTGAATCTCAACAACCTCGCCCTCGATCATCTCACTCTCTTCTCTTATCCGCACGCCAATGCTCTTTCTGAAAGCCTGTTCTAAAGCCTCGGTCTTGCTCATTTCCATGCTGAAAATTTCTGAGCTAGACAGCATTGTGAAAGGTGTGTCGTCGCCCAGACCCTTACTCATTCCTATCGCAATGGCCGTTTTTCCTGTGCTAGGGGGTCCAGAAATCAACACGGCGCGGCCAGCAATCTTGCCTTCCTTGGCCATCTGGAGGATGACGGATGCGGCTTTGCGCGCCGTCTGTTGGCCGACCAAGCCATCGGCATTGGGCTTGGGAGTGAGAGTGTCGGGTGTCACGCCAAGTCCGCGAATGTGTGAGTGGGCGGCGATCAAGTTGAGACCCTGGCGCTCTTTGGAGTCAGAGATGGTGGTAATGGGCTAGAGACAATTAGCAAAGGCGTTTGCACGACGCGTGCGAAGAAAGTCGTACTGCAGCCATTGTGAAAGTGTTTGCGCGCGCAGGCGCAGAGAGATCGGAAAGATGGCGTCTCGTAACAAGTAAACACTGATTCTTCGTTCGTAGACTCTGATTATCGACTGCACACGTGAAGTTG
Organism: Acrodontium crateriforme; assembly: GCA_033807595.1. Classification (NCBI taxonomy): domain Eukaryota; kingdom Fungi; phylum Ascomycota; class Dothideomycetes; order Mycosphaerellales; family Teratosphaeriaceae; genus Acrodontium; species Acrodontium crateriforme. The sequence goes on along the minus strand of CP138591.1, from coordinate 828,125 downwards.
ACGGTAGGGAGCCTGTTCAGTGAAGACGATCCTCCGTCTGCTGGTGAGATCACGTCGTCGACCTTCTTTCGTTCCTTGGCTTAGTCATCGTGCTTAGCGCGGTTATGCTACTTTGCAAAGTCCCCGCGCGTGCTAGGCCTATAACATCCGAGACTCGCACTGAAGGAAAGGGGCCTTTTCACGACATCGCCGTTCATCGTGCCGCCGCCCATGGATCCGCGCCTTGCTAATAGGGCTGCTTCTAATTCCAATGGCCCTCACAAGCGGCGGCCAAGCGAGCAACCTTCAGAACATGAAAGACACAAAATTCCCAGGCTGGACCAAGAACGGCCCGTTACTACGCCCCTTCCCCCGACCTATTCTCCAATGTCGAACAACGGAAGTTCACACGCTTCGCCAGATTCCCGTGAGCATGGATCGAATTCCTTGCGACGCGGTCGTCAGCCTGGTGAACGCGTCCCCCCCGGACCCAGCGGGGGGTTTAAGTCTAACAGTGGCAGTTCTACACCAGTGAATAGGGCCATGGGTTCGCCATTGTCTAGATCAGACGTTGCAGACAATGAGCCTTCACCAAAACTAATCAGTGCCATTGTGGATATTTTAAAAGAGCACGCTACTAGCATGAGCCATGTTGTGAAGCAAGAAATAGTGAAAGACCATGCAGAAGCACGATTGGCGCAAGCTAAGAACGACTACGACTCTGTGGCGAGTCATTTCAACGCATTTCCACATATGCGTGAGAAGCATACAGCTTCAAGAACCACGGCAGAAAACTTAGTGAAAGCCGCAAAAGTCGAGCTAAGCGCCCGCCGAATATCACAAGAAAAATTGACCCAACAACTAGCCCAGGCCATGTTTCAATTGCAGAAACCAAAGCAAGCCCAAGAGACAGACCATGAACTAAAAGCGATAATACAGTCTCTGCAAGATGATCGAAAACGCGACAGGGAGACTATCGAAGCCATGGATAAAAAGATCAAGAGCATGACGGTTGTAACTGAGCAAATGCGGGATTTGCAGTCTCTACCTGGTAGAACCGACCATCTCACAAAGGACGTGGGAGACATCCAAAAACGTTTTGTCGAGGTGGAGCCAGCAATCATCAAAAATGAGCGACTTATCGTAAAATTGCAAGATATTCAGGATCAGCGAAACAAGTTAAATGACAAGATTAATGAACGGGCTTCCCGTGAAATTGCTGAACTGAAAGGCGAAATTGAGACCATCAGATCTTTTGGCGAACCTAGGGACACAAACGACATTATTAGAGAACAAGTCCAAGCAATTGAATCGACGCTAGAAGATATTGCTTCTCGCTTAAAGATAGGCGAAGGAAAGATTACTTATGTCGACGAAACACTGATACCCCAGACTCATATTATTTTTGGGAATCAGATCGAACAAAACGAGGCGAATTTCAAAGCAGAAATTGCAAGAATAAGCAAAGACTTTGAGGATGTTAAGGCCAATAATCAAGAAGGGATATTTAAACCAGACACCACAGCATTTACCTTCGCTTTGAAAGAGGTTGAACAAAAAATCGACAGTATCCAGGAAGAGATGGTCGACTTCACATCTTCGAACAAGGCCGTGTTCGATCGCGTTTTCAAGGATCTCGAAGACAAGCTGAAGGCCAAGGCTGATCGTAAGGATCTAGCGAAAGCTTTGGAGAAGCTGCCACCTTCGACATCGCCTCCCCAATTTGTGGCTCCTACAGCTAGCTCACTTAGTAATGTTTCTAACCCGAACGGTGGCGCAGTAAGTGGTGCAAGAGATTTGCAGGACGTCATGAAGAAAATAGACCAGCAGGGTCACTGGCTCAATCGCCTTCAAAATCAGTACAACAATGTAACTACGGAGCACGTGGTTGCACAAATGATAAGCCAACTAGGAGAATTGTATCCTGACGTTAAAACACTTAGTCAAGCCCAAGCCGCTATTGCTGCACTTAGACATGACATGGATGTACTCTCACAATCCGTGTCTGCTTTCATGCACAATTCGAGCCGCGGGGTCGAATGAACGGACGCGATGAAGAAAGTCGGAATAGAAGAGCATAATATGGGCCGCAAGGCTGATGCACAAGCCTCGAATAACTATCGCAAAAAAGCAGCAGTCTACAGAAGAAAGCCAGCTTACTACTGCTCAACTAGACGGAAGTGATTGAACAACCATGCGAACAGAGAGTTGGTTGGTATCACTTAGGGTCGTGGTCAAGAAGCATGAAGACAGAGTTTTCGAAATTATCTTTCATTGGGCCAGGTCCAGACCAGGCTGGAGTACGATACCCTTTGGATTTTCGAGGATAAGTGAAAGAGCGGCGACGATTCGTACATTTTCAATGCATCTATCAGAACATTATTGGATGGACGATGGTATGTGTACATAGGCATGCAAACAGACAGAACGTCAACATGTGAATATATCCACAAGAAGGCGTCGATAAGACCCTGGCCAGTGGCGTCTGAAGCGGGGTTCTTCAGGTCACAGGCGCTTTTTGCACTTCCTTCGACTCCGCTTCTTCGACTTTTCCGTCTGTTTTGCTTCCGCCTACACCACCCGTGATCCAGCGCTGCATTAACTCTCACCTCTCTCCCAGCTACCAAAGCTCTCAAAGTGGCGGTCTCTCGCTTGCTGCTACAAACTTCGCCCTTCTGCCGTCTCAATGATTCGATAACACGCGATTCCCAGAACCTCGCAATTTGCCCGAGGACTTTACTACCACTTGGTCCACGGCACCACTTCTTCCAGCGAATCCGATAACACTAGCTAGTGGGCTCGCATAACGGCCCATAAGACACGCCTCGCTGCTAACAACCTCTATTTTGCCCTCCATCGCGGCTTCGTCGGCGACTCTGCCCATCTTTGCCCGTAATGCCAACTCTCGATGTTTCCAACTTCAATATCGTGTGTGCGACCTTGGGAGGTTTCATCACGCTGTTCGGCCTAGTGTCTTATCTCTTGAAAGAGAAGTTCTACTTGTCGGAAGCCCTGATCGCCACGCTTGCCGGCGTTGTCTTCAGTCCGCACGCCACGAACTGGATCAAACCTATTGATTTTGCCAATGGAAACGAAATTGATCTCGAAACCATCACGTTCTACTTCGCCCGTCTGGTTCTCGGTGTTCAGCTGGTCCTGGCTGGTGTGCAGTTACCTAGCAAGTATCTGAAGAAAGAGTGGAAGAGCCTTTGTATTTTGTTGGGACCGGTCATGTGCATAATGTGGCTTTGCACATCCTTGCTTGTGTGGGCTATGGTACCGAATGTTAACTTCTTGTTTGCCTTGGCTGTTGGAGCGTGTGTGACACCGACGGATCCTATCCTGTCCAACAGTATAGTCAAGGGTAAGTTTGCTGATAAGAACATTCCGTCGGCTTTACAGAAGATCATCATTGCCGAATCTGGTGCCAACGATGGCTTGGGTTACCCATTCCTGTTTCTGGCTCTGTACCTCATCAAATTCACTGGCGACCATGGACTAGGTGTCTCTGGTGGTGCAGGTAAGGCTCTGGGCCTGTGGTTTTACGAAACATGGGCGTATGTCATTATTATGTCTGTCGTCTACGGAGCAGTAGTCGGCTGGCTTGCGAAGGAACTCCTTCACTGGGCAGAGGAACGCCATTATGTGGATCGCGAGTCCTTCCTCGTTTTTGCCATCACTCTTGCGGTAAGTTGACATGCATAATCACTTCTATACATTGTTTGTACTGACAACCGACAAAGCTTTTCATTAGCGGTACGGTTGGCATGATTGGTTCTGATGACGTGCTTGCTTGCTTCATAGCTGGCAATGTCTTTACCTGGGATGACTGGTTCCGGTTGGAAACCAAGGACGACTCTCTCCAACCGACCATCGATATGCTTCTGAACGTTGCAATCTTTGCTTGGTTTGGTGCTGTCTGCCCATGGCACAAATTTGTCGACAACAGTGTCATCCCAATTTACCGATTGATTTTCCTCGGAGTGCTGGTACTTCTTTTCAGACGCTTGCCAATTGTTCTCGCAATTCACAGCAAAGTTCATCAAATCGAACATTTCCGCCATGCGCTATTCGTTGGATTCTTTGGCCCGATTGGTGTGTCCGCCATTTTCTACTTGTATATTTCGCGCGAATTCTTGCGAGACATCGTGTACCAGGGCGAGCAGCGCGAGGATGCTGTCAGATTGGCAGATACTCTGGAAATCCTCGTCTGGTTCCTAGTAGTCTGCAGTATCTTTGTCCACGGTATCTCGGTTCCTCTTGGCAAGCTTGGATTGTATCTCCCACGCACTTTCAGCACTGCCATCTCCTCTGAACGCGTGAGTGCCTCTCCGAGTTTGGCCAGAGACCAGTCCATCGCTCGAAGCGATAGACCACTTCGACGCAACTTCCGTCGCCGCCCGGAATCTGGAATTGGCGATCCAGAGTCTGAAACCTCGCTGTCTTGGAGCACTTTCATCCCCGCAATCTTCATCAATTTTGGCCAGAAAGTTTGGAACGACGCTCGTCGTGTTAAGAAGACGGCGCAGCACGCTGAAGATGCGATCGCCCCCAAGCATGATGACTCTTCTGATCCCGACAGTACCGGAAGCGGTGGAGGCGCTGGTCGACAACACGTGCGTCCTCAAATCTCTGCTCCAACCAACGCAAGGCCGATTGGCCGTGCCATCCACAGAGTTCCGGATGTTTCAAGCGACGAAGCCGACGGACCGAGGGTTCACGTCCAGAGTTCACCATCTTCTGGTATTGGAACACCCGTGACATCTGACATGCCAAGCCCTGGACGTGACGGTACATCGACACCAATCCAGTGGCAGAGGAGCATCCGGTTCCCTGATGAAATGCCTGCCAAACCGTAAAGTCGGATAAGACACAAAGTCAGGATTTTCTATTTGAGTTGTTATTCTTCGTGCTTTCTTGCAATGCGGCATGACATTGGGGCATATGATGATAATTGGAATCTTGGTTCGTCATGATAATAATGCATAGTAGTTTCTCATATAGCTATGAATTATTAGTCTTTACGTATAACAGAAATGGCTTCATCTCAATCTCTCGCGTTCATTTCTACGCGTTCACGTTTCAAGCGCCTGCAACGCTTCCTGCAACTGGGCATTCGGACTGGGAGGCGTCGGATGCAACAGAAGGATGAACATGAACCTTCTTCTTGTGGTGAGCCAATGACGCCTTGGTAATTGGGCAAACTGCGCCCTCTTCCGCTGCTATTTCTCAAAATCAGCATCACCTCTCCTCATAAGAAGCAAGTGCAGAAATCTTCTTACCATCAACCGAGGGGTGCGACGGAGGCAAAACAGTCGTCACACTGCCCACAATAGGACAAATATCTTGCGCGAGAGCGTCTTTGCTTTCCATGCCCTTCATGGCTGGGCACTTGGACGCATCACTGCTCTCGGCTGGCACGGATGGTGCTGATGGGTGGTTGTGGATGACGTTGCTTCCGTGATGGCCTACTTGGGCGTTGGTGACTGGGCATCGTGCTTCTTTGTCCGAGGCATTGTATTCGGGGTGGCCTGGTGGCAGGACAGTGGTTGTTGCGCCTATGAGCGAGGGATGTTAGCTGGTGTGTTTTGATAGAAGCGGAATTGGAGAGTCAGACCAATGACGGGACAAACTTGGACTTGAGCGGCGGACATGATGATGGATTGAATAACGAGTTTGTGGATTTATTCGTTGAGTTTTTGGTGAAGTGGTGGAAGAAGAAGGAAAATGGGAAACGAAACGACGTTATAATTGAAGTGTTATCCACAGATGAGGGGATGGAGGGGTCATCAAAAATTGGTGGGATTCCATTGGCTCGATGGAACTTTAGCTTTCCACTGCGCAAGTGCTTGTTGCTCATCTCGTCGTCATTTCGGGGCATTGAGGTTTCCAGGGTTGATTCTAGAACGTCATCTCGTCTTTTCTCATCTGTAGAGGAACAGGATTCTTTGATCTGACCTGACAACTTACTTCCAGGCATAACTCCAGTCCCACGATAGCAGTGTTCATCTCACAATGACCCCGTTTGTTCCCATGGCCATTTCATCCCTTTTCGCCCTCAACCGGCCATCTCTGCCGATGTGGCCCTTTCCTCCTACCCCGGATTAAAAAACAGCCTCTTAGACCAAGAAATGCTCTCCTAGGACCAATAGATACTCATGTTCCTTGGAAAATGCTTGACCACCCACCCACCCCCCTGGGCGGACGATGCATATATAGGTTCCGTTTCGATTTCAGATGGAATCACACATGCTACATCAGATGTTAACCAATTCAACTACTTCACTATCATCTGAGTTTTTTTCGGCTCAGCCATCATTTCCATGCCGCAACTTTTCGATTGCAACAACCTGTGAGTCTTCACGAACGAAACACGTGAAGAAATGACATCTGAACGGAACAATGCCTATACGTAAAAGGCCTCATGCTCTTCCTGCAATCCACCTTTCCATCTCTTCTTTCCAACATCTTCCCTATTCCAACCTTTCCTTTCATTTCCATCGTCCAAGACACCTTTCCTCGTCTCAATATACTAATAACACAACTCAACCCACTCTCAACAAGCGTGCCTTCAGAATGCCTCGACAAAGCAGAAGTCATGCAAGCGCCTTTGGAGGAGCGCCGCATGAAAGAAGAGTCCGGCGAAAAATGGCAACCCCTGACACTACTCAAGATGACTCGGACTCGGATGGAGAAAATTTCCCATTCGTAATTCCTCAAGCTCCACTGCCCCTTCCCGGCTCAGAGACGGCCTTGAACTTTACTGCCGAACAACGAAAGATAATTGACACGTTTGTCAACGGCACAAGAAACGTATACTGCACAGGAGCTGCAGGATGCGGAAAATCTGCTGTCCAGAAGGAAATTGCGCGTCAATGCCGAGCGAAAGGCCTGGAAGTCGCTGTGACTGCACCCTCTGGCAAGGTAGCAGGCGACACCGGAGGCGAAACAATCTGGCGATTTGCACGTTGGCGTCCAGATGATATGAGAAGAAGCATGGAGCAACTTGAGGACGAAGTAATGTCACGCCATACTTTAAAGCGTCTGCGGGAGGTGGACGTCCTCATCATCGATGAGATCTCAATGGTGGAAAATTGGTTCTTGATACGACTCGACCGGATCTTGAAGCGTGCAAGGGGCAATGATGAGTTTTTTGGCGGGAGTAAGTCTTTTGATATTTTCATGTCTGTTGGCACATGTTGACATTGCTTTTCACAGTCCGGACCTTTGTCACGGGTGATTTCTTCCAATTACCACCTGTTTTGCCATTTCAACATTGCTGGATTGATGGCAAACTCATGAAGCAGATTGTGCGCAATTCGAGATATGCATGCGATGAGCACAAAGAGGTCACCGACAAAGAGAAATGGGCTTTCAACTCGCCTTGTTGGAGAGAAGCCAACTTCATCAACATTAATTTGAATGTAGTTCATCGGCAAACTGACAAAGTTCTCCTCCAAATGCTGCAAAAATGGCGATTCGGTGGCAAGTTTACAGAGGAAGAATGCGACCGTCTGAGAAACCATCAATGCAACGTTGAAGGCGCTGTGAGATTGGCTTCAAAGAGAGACACCGTTGCGGCCTTTAATAAGGCGGTATTTGACGAATTGCCGGGCAGGACACGGACTTACTATGCTGTCGATTATTTCAGATGGAATCGTCAGCACCAAGAACTTCAGGGTAAAGGCGCCCGAGACGAAGACAACATGATTTTGGCCTTGAACGAAAGACACAGGTACGAAAGTATCCTGAACTTGAAGAAAGGAATGTCGGTCATCTTGACCCACAATCTCGACGTCAAGAAACGTCTAGTGAATGGCAGTCAAGGGACCATAATCCGCTTTGTCAGCTTTCAAAGAGCTGTAGTTCCACGGCCTTCTGACCGCAACAACGAGCGTTCGCTCGGCGAGAGTGATCGCAGAGAAATAATGGCCACCGACGGAGCAAGAAATAGCGGTGGTAGTCTTGGTTTAATGATGCAGCAACAACTCAAGACATTTATGAAGCATCCGAAAAGTTCCAATGTTTGGCCGGTTGTGAGATTCCTCAATGGAGAGGAAGTCACGATCACGGCCGATTGCGGATATGAATCCCTCGGTCGAGAAGATCCTCCTACAATCCTCGCTCGAACACAAATTCCGCTTTTGCAGGGTGATGCCATTACTGTCCATCGAGCACAAGGAACAACGTTCGACCGAGTCATTGTGGATTGCTCTCAAATCTTCGAAGAAGGCCAACTTTATACGGCCTTGAGTCGTGCTAGAACGCTCAGCGGCCTTAAAGTTGAAAACCTCACTGAGGAATCCATGTGTGCTGGAGCCAACAAAGAGGTTAAGGAGCACTACGAGAAAACATTTGGTGTGTGAGCCAAGACCATACTGATAGCTATTTCCCATCATACCCCTTCGCTCCACGCAAAATTGGAAAAGCGGGCTCAAGATATCAGGTTATGCAGTTTCGACTTTTTAGCCCTGATTGTTTTGTGCCCATATTGGCGACAGACAAGATAACATGCATTTTAGTATCGGTATGGATTTTTCTTAGTATAAAACATTTAGAAACTTATCATTTACTTGAGACCGAACCTAAATCTCTATCAGGTCCAATTGGGGTGGTGAGGTGCCTCGACCGACCATTGTTCCTGATCGTCGTTTAAAAAAGACTGATAAATGCCACCTTGCCACGCCGTTGTTCCTGATCATTGTATAGTGTACCATCCTACGGAAATGGCGGCAGTAGATTGTCCTGAAGTCTTGATGGACTGGATACATAGCGGGTCAGAGCATAAAACGCTGCGGAAGATTCATTGCTTTGAACGAAAAGCTCGGAATCTATCAGATGCAAGGGGTGCTAAATGCTCCTCATCACCAGCCCTGCTCCTGATTGAGTCTCTTCAATAAAGAATGGCCAGAAAATATGATAAACAGTTCGCTTACAGCTATTGAATCGCCATCGCATTAAATTCTGAAGTCCACTGCCTGGAAACATTACAGAGCTCATCTCGAACGGAAATGATCTGGAATCATAACCAGAGTCCATTGTTATCAATACCTGTAAGTCGCTGGTAAATGAGACTCGCGAATAGCATTGCTCTTGATTGATCTGCCAAATTCTTATAAAAGCGGAAAGCGAAAAACACATTATAACGAGCTGTGGCCATGAGTATGAGGCGGGTTAATGGAAAATCAATCGATATCGATGAAGTGAAATAGTCTAGGACTAGTGGTGCTAAAGTCTATGATGTCTCTAATTTGTTGCGGCGGTGATCCAAATTTTTGAATCTTGTGTGTGGAGAACAAACGATTCGATCTGCAGTGATGGCTCAAATTTGCTGCTTGGTACTACTGCCTCTGAAGATACTACGGGAACGGGCGTGTCAAGGAAGGGTTACATCCAGATCGAACCCGTACTTTGGTATGGGATGTTAAAATATTTCGATTGATCTAAAGTCAGAACGAGATTCCATTGAAAGCAACGATTGATTGGAATTATTTACAAGCGTCTTGGCCACTTGAATATATATCCATAAAGGGACCTATCAATGTCTCCCCGAAATAAACAACCCGAACCCCTCATCTGGGGCCATGAAGTCAAAAGTAAAGTAACCCCCAAAGACCCCAGATTACCCCACATCAACAACATCACCGAGGTCACAATCGAGCCTTCGACTCAACACGCGCGAAACAAACAATCAAAATCAAAATCAAGATGAGCCATGAATCCCCTCGTCCAACCCGCTCTCTCGCCGGCCGAGTAGCAATCGTCACAGGAGCCGGATCAGCAGGCGAAGGAATCGGGAACGGACGAGCGAGTGCCTTACTGTTGGCCGAAGCCTCCTGCAACGTCGTCTGCGTGGACAATGCCTTGGAGCTGGCCGAAAGGACTCGAGATATGATTCATGCTGATGGTTTTGGTAAGGCGACGGCTTTCAAGGCCGATGTTACGGATGAGGATGCTTGTAAAGCGGCCGTTGAGCATGCTGTTGAGGAATTCGGCCGGTTGGATATTTTGGTTAATGTTGTTGGTGTCGGAGGCGCGACTGGAACGGCTGTGGATGTTGATATGATTGAGTGGAGTAGAGGAATGCACATTAACGTTGCCTCTATGGTTATGTGAGTTGATGTCCGACTCTTGTTTGATACGGTAAGTGTTTGCTAATTATTCCCCAAGGATGGCAAAATACGCCATTCCGGAGATGGAGAAGAATGACGGACAATGGAGAGGTAGCATTGTCAATATCGCCTCTGTTGCCGGTCTTCGTGGTGGAAATCCGCATCTCCTCTATCCGACTAGCAAAGGAGCCATCATTAACTTGACTCGCGCGATGGCAGCGCATCATGGTTCACCAGGCGGTATCCGAGTAAACTGTGTTGCTCCAGGGATGGTTTACACACCGATGATGGTATGGGCTATCGTCCATGAGATTACATTTGCCGCAACGGCTAACACTTGACAGTATGCACCTGGAATGACAGAAGAGGCGCGAGAATCACGAAAGAACAGAAGCCTGTTAAAGACCGAAGGCACTGGATGGGATGTTGGAGCTGCCGTTAGATTCCTTGCTGGTGATGAAGCAAGATGGATGACCGGAGTCATATTACCTGTTGACGCTGGAGCGACTGTAGCTACAGCCTCAGATGTGCCTTCCGTAAACCCAAAGAACTAAAGACTTGGAATTTTGAAAATGGAATGAAATTTGATTAGAACATTGTACAGTTTGATGTGCAGAATTTCTGTAGATACACAAAACAAGGTTGTCCAGTTCGTGCATTTACGCCGAACGCCATCGCTAGTGCCCCGCAAACAGATCTGGGTACGGCATCTAATATCTGCAAGAAACCCTAATGAAGATACTTGTTACTCAAGATGCTGCTTCATTTCTTCTGCTTCTTCGTAGCGGGCTCATGGGCGGCGATCTCGTCGAGCTTAGACTGTGGAACACCATTAACCAGCAAGGCAAAGAAACCGTTCTCGTCAGCAGTGTCAATGTCGTTAGCTGCGATTGCGTCGAGCTTCTTCTGGCCAGCTTTGGTTCCGAGGAAGACGTAGTCACACTTCTCGATGTTGGAAATGATTTTGGCTCCGTGAGTTTTGGCCAGAGCCTCGCAGGTCTTGCGGTCCTTTTCAAAAGTACCGGTGAAGAGGCAGGAGATTCCAGCAAGAGCGTCGGGCTTGTAGTCACCCTTGGGCACGACGCTGCGCTCATTTTCGGTCTTCTTTGGAGCAGCCTTCTTGGCAGCAGTTTTCTTGGCAACAGTCTTCTTGGTTGGAGCGGGTTCCTCATCATCGTCATTGTCATCGTCCTCGTCGGCCATTTCCTCGTCCTCGCCCTCGTCCTCAGACTCGGCCTTCGCAACCTTCTTAGTTGGCTTAGCCTTTGATTTGACACTAAGTCCCTTATTAGCCTTGGAAAGAGCGGCGGCGCTTGCATCAACGTACGCCTGAGCCTTGGTGGTGGGGGCAGCCTGGTTGGCGATGGTGAATTCCTTGACTTCCACAGTGTCAAGGGTGTCGGAAGCAGCGTTGGCAGAGGCCCTAGTGGTATGGACCTGAGAAATTGCTGCTGCACCCCTCTTGTTCTTGTAGATGACAATGTAGACCTTGTCCATTGTGAAGGATTGAGTGCGGGGGTGAGTAAAGCGGTTGAAGAGAGTAAATTATTGTTTTGACAAGTTTGAAATGTCAAAGAGTGGAATGAAATTGTGATGTCAATTGCGAAGGGGATGTTGTTATTTGTACTTGGGGGGGAGTGGCGAAGTTGATACTTCAGGCGGCTCAGCAGGCAGCCAATGGCGCTAACGCGAAACCAACACCCTTGCACGTGCCGAGGGAAGCAACGCAAACAGGCAGAAACACGACTTGGCAGCGAAGACTGACGTTGACTGCATGACAATCGCAGATCGATGTGAATGTTTTGTCTCACGCAGTGACTTCTGCTGCCTTTTGTTGCCTTATCATTCGGACCAAATCTCGGTGCTGGGTTTTGGCCAGTGGTAGACGTACTGCTTCACTGCATGATTTCATGATGCCATCGCTCGCTCGCGCAAGTCCTGTGCGAGAGGAATTCATACGTGGGCGTGGAAATCGTCGAGAGCCAAGTCAATTGATTGATGTCGTCCGACAGTACTACTTTCCATCGGCGTTCTCCATCATTCAGCCGCCACGCGCTCGTCGTCGCTTCGTCGCTCTCCATTTCGATCTATTGCGAGTATCCAAGCGTACCACTCACGAATGCAGTCAAAAGCCACGAGTGCTCAATCCACTGCAACGTTTGCAGCAGCTCTTCGGTGGCCTTTTGGGCTTTGTTGTATTCACCCATGTTGGGAAGCGGGATCTTCATTCCCACCGTTTTGCCGTCCTTTGGTGCCCAGAAATTGGCAATGTGGCCACGGGCGAACAAAGTGACGAGTAACATGGCTGGATTACCACAGTACCTCGCCCACGCGGGCATTATAGGACCGTAGACTGCGAGACCTATCGCCGCGGCGATGCACGCAACGAGCTTTGATGTAGCGTTAGTTATGTGACCAGTAAAGCAGATGGGAACGCAACATACTGTGAACACTCCAGTTGAATGAGTGGTTTGGGTCTTGTACAGCTGGAACTCGGCCTCTTTGCTCCATTCTGCCAGCTTCTTGCTCACTGACTCGTACTTTTGAAGCTTAGTAATGGCTGAGTACGACTGGGTGGCACCCAACAAGCACAAGCCGACCTGGACCGTATGGACGAATCTCACAAACGCCAGTGGAGTGGCCATCTCGTAAAATGAGTTTTGGGTTTGTATCTTGGAGGGAATCAATTTGCTAGGAGGAGAGAGGTGGCGTCATTACCGGCTGAACTGCCTAGAAAGTCGAGAACGCATGGCATCCCGCGTAGTGCCGGGATCGTCCGCCGCTAACAACGCTTTGTTTACTCTCTGTTTGGAACCACTTCTGGCCGAGCGTCTATGCAAACATCCCACTTCAACATACAATCGCCCTCCACCCTGTATTCTTCGCGCTGTCGCAGCTCATCGCCTGCTCACAGGACAAATACAGTGGGGCGACTAGATGACCATTTTACAACGCGCCGCAATCCTGGATTCCGAGAAGGAGAATCGAGTGCCGCGCGCAATGGCGGCGCCAGGTAGTAATGGAAAAAAGAAACTAACTCCTGGTCGAGCCCAGCGCCAGGACCAATATTTCGAAATTGGAAAAGTTGGAAGGTATGCGCACACGTATTGAGGACAACAGGCTGGAGGAGGAATGGCTAATAAATGGAACAGGAAGACGGGCATCACACTGAAAGACACGGGCATACGCGATGAGTACGGCATGGAGCCCATGTCGGGCATATTCTCCTCGCCAGTGTCTCCGCGAAGATATGGCGACCGCACGCTCACAGATAGTGATGACATGAGTGTGCAAGACAGTATGTGTTGGATCTTCCCGTAAGGCGGTCTGATCACGACACTGACGCGTTCAAACAGGCTCTGCACCAGACGTGAACGAGACTCTCCGGCTACGAAATACCCCGAAATTACCTCCACCGAGGGCTGGTACGCCGAAACACACCTACATAGGTTCCCCCAAGCGCATGTCGGCCGCCCGCCCTGTTTTCACACGACCAGCACGTATTCAAGATGATGAAAGGCCAGATTCACGGCACAGCTCAGGATCTGAGCAACGACCAAACCGAGTATTACAGTTTGGTGGGGATAGTGTACACAATACGATCGAAGTCAGGAGCCCATTCAAGCCAACCAAGAATTTACGCCGCTCCACTGGCGTTGCGCGACAGGATCTTTTCGAGTCATCACGCAAATCCAGGTCAGGTGATGTCACTCAAGCTTCGCAAGAATTAGACCGAACACTTCACGAACAAGAATTGGAAGATTACGATGAAACAGAGGCACAATTGCCGGTCGAGGACGACCCGCCACTTTTGGACAACGATGATTATGGCGATGAACAGGATGGTTATCAGCCGCTTCACGACAATGACGACATTATTGAAATTGAAGATGAGACTGGAGAAGACGTGTTACATGAGGAGACACCACTTGGCCATAAGCAGAGAACATCGAGAATTTCCGATATCGGTAGCGTAACACAGATATCGCGAACTCCAGAATCGACCAGACGATCTTCAGGAAAGCGCGACAGAACAACTATGGAGACCTCACAGCTTGACGAGGATGCCAGTGAATCCCAGGTTCAAGTCGAATACGGTACACCTGCACAATCACAGAAGCGGTCGAGGCAATCAAACAGTCGCACTTTGCTTGTCCACCAGGATGACACCGTAAGAACAATCGATCCGAGCCTACTTGCCCATGGAGACGAATACAGCATTGTAGAACCTGAAGAGGAAGCTGTGCAACCAGAACCCAAGGTCAAAGCCAAATCCAAACAAAAGAGTGCGCCCAAAGAACGAGATCCGAATCGCCCAGTTGGATCAAAAAGTAAAGCAAAATCAGTTGAGCCAAATGATCGAGTAGGCAGTCTATCACCCAGCAAACGAGCTACGAGCAGAGGCGCAAGCGTGGGTCCCATTAGCAACGTACATCTGCGCGCCACAACACCCCTAGAAGACAGTAACGGGCGAACTTCCCGCTATGGCCGTTCAGTTATTCAACCTTTAAAATATTGGGAAAACGAAAGCCGGGTCTGGAAACACGGCGAAATCGAAGGCATTATTCGAGCCGATCATGTCGTTCAACCAAAACGTGCTAGTGGAAAGAAGAAATTCAAAGCCAAGAAGCGCAAGGCCCCGACTAGTGGACTCGAAGACATCGCTGAAGAGAGTGAGGTGGAATCTGTTGCGGCGGACGAATGGGAAGATGAATTGGGTGTCATCGCAGGCGAAGTTGCGCAGTGGGATTCGGAGACCCAAGAAGGTGATCCCAATGAGCCCATTCGCGAAGGTAAGACTGATTTCTCGTAATGTTATACGATCCTATTACTGATACAGACCACGATAGATCTGGCTTTTGCCTCGTCTGCCATTCAATTCCGCGATGTCGCAGGCTCTGAATTCAAATACGCTAAGATCATTTCTCTGCCCTTTTTCGGCTCCGGCGTAGTCGAGATTCCACCCAACGGATACAAAAAGGCCAAGAGCAGTCGCGATAAGCAAATGGCCTTTTTCGTCCACGAAGGCAAAGTTCTGGTCGAAATTGGCGCGCCTGGCATGGAGATTACTCAATTCGCCATCACTAAGGGTGGTTTATGGGTTGTGCCTAGAGGTGAGCATAGTCTTTTCTTGTTCCCCTTTCCCCTGCTTCGTTTTTTCCGCCTCTTGTTTGAGATTGGTGACTGCAAACCCGGCTCTGTGCGGCGGTTGCAACAAGATGGTTTTCAGTCTTCGTCTCCATTACATCAGTCTATTCACGGTGTGTGCGACAAGCCGTCAGTTTAACGCTATGTCACACCGCACGAGCCAATCTGCCGAGCAACGTGAGACGGCGCAGGTCTGAACACTGCCACCTCGCCCGCAATGACAAGTCAAGGGCCCGTTGTCAAGTCACAGAAGTCGTGTGCGACAGAACAGGCTCCGTTGCGGAGCCGAGTCCAGCATTCCTCCTGGATGCCGGAGGACCGTGGCTTGGTTTCAAACTCGTTACGGTTGCTGGCTTTTCGCCGTGCAACGTTACAATGCATACACGCATGGTCGACTTTTATCTTGTTTTGATTGGTTGTGTGGATATGGGCTGACTTGGACTCGTACTACTAGGAAACACGTACGCTATCGCCAATGAAAGCACTACCAAGACGGCTCGAGTGTTTTTTGCGCAAGGCGCCGAGGTCGTGGCTGGTTCGACGGACGAATCGCAATGATGCGTGGCCCCTCGTATCTCCTGATTTGCTTCTATGCTACGGGGGTGTTTTTCACGAATTTTTGGTTATGACGAACACGCGCACCTCAGGCTAGGGGTCGCGAAAATAATGACATCAACTCTTGTGCATGAAAAAACAAATTCGAGATTTCATGCTTTTCCCTTTTCTTTTCCGAATCAGAGCGGAGATCTGTACAATTTACGGTTTCGAATTGGCGTTGGATTAGCTGTTCTGCTGCGCGTTGTGCTTTTGACCGAAATAATCGGTAGCGATACCCAGTAAATTCATTCATGTTTTGTTTTCGAAGCACGATTTTCCGTTGTCTGCTAATCGCCCCATCAACCCAGTCGTAGGTGAGACATGATTGCGTTTCTGCATGCTTCTCTCAGCTCACCGCTTCGTCGCTGCTGCTGCTGCCGCTGCTGTCCATACTTGATTTCGTGTCTGTGGTTCTGTTTCAGACCCCTAACGACCACAGATGCGAAATGGCCCATCCAGTTGAGTGCATGGAGCTTATGGATCATGCATGCCGAAGGCGCTGATGTGGGCTGTACCACAAACGCAGCAGAAATGTGCCGGAAATTTTGGGGGGCAATGAACGACGAGTCAGACCATCATATTCGGGGCAACTCTCATATCGGATGCTATGAGTTTCAGCGCCGTGTTAAGAAGACGAGCTGACATGCATACACCCTGCAGCGCGTACCCGGATTATCGCCCGTCCACACGCTTTCCAAGACATGCCATCCACAGTCGCCCGATCAGAATTCATCGTCGTCGTCGTCGGCGAATTCGTCTAGGGCCGGGAAATCGCCCACTTCGACCCTATCAGCTCGCACAAAAACCCCGTGTTTGGGCGCGCATTCGAAATAACGCGTCTCTTTGGCGCAACCGTCGTTCTTGCCCGTTGGTTCATCGAGTGCAATACCTACCCACGCGCCTACGCCGGGGATCTCCGGGATTTCGCCGATATATGCGACGCGGCCGCGTCGGTGGTCGGTGTCTGGCAGCAGACGGCAGCGAGCGTTGACTTTGACGTTGCCCTGTTCAACTTCTCGAAAGGTTTGGTCAATCTTCTGCTGTTCGATGTTTGGCGCATTGGGGTCAAAGCGGCCTAGCTTTTGGGCCTTTTTGAAGGCGAGTACAGTGTCCTTGCGGTTTTCGTATTCGTCCTTGGGCAACTCGTAATGTTCTACAGCAGACACGTCCGTGTAGTTTGGACGCATGCCCGGGGGCCGGGTGTCGACAACCTGCAGCGGTGGCGGGTCAGCATCAGGCGGTCAAACAGAACATGGTTCAATGATGATGTTGGCAGCGGCGGTGCATAGAATAGTAATACCCCGAGGCAGTTAAAACCGGTCCAGAACGTGAACGACCGAAGTGCGGCCGTCAATCACGGACGAACAGCCTTCAAACAGGTTTCTGGCAAATTTCACGTGTCCTTCAGCGGTTTACTGACAAGTCTCAAGGTGATATTAGACAATGCTTGGTTCGCGACTTGGGCGTGCATCGAGAGCCGATCGCAGAACAAGTGGCTCAGGAGAGAATGTATTCAAGCGAGACACGGGAAATGTAGGATGAAAAATCGAGACATACATGAATTTCGGCATACGGCTGCAGCGGCCATTGCGACAGTTGGATGGTGTCTTCATTATGACCCTCGATTGGTTGTGAAGCCTGCGACGCGATTTTGAGGTTGAGTTTCTGGCAATTGGCTGGGACGCCGGTGATGGGTTCCAGGCGGGCCTTGAGCTGGGAAATGGTCCAAGCTGGAGTAATGCGTCGTTCCGAGGAAGAATTTTCCGAGGTGATGAGCAGCGGGACATCGTGCATGGTGGCCATTATAACGGTTGGAGGGTTGGTTGTTTGATGTGAGGCGAGATGAGATGAGATGAGGTGGCGATGGTTTCAGTTGGTGAACAAGCGAGTCAAGGCGTGTGGGAAGCGTTGGAAGCGTTGGAAGTTTAACCCTTCGGCCTGTGCCGGTGGAAGATGGAAGAAGATGCGCGCAGACGACCTACAGCAGAAGCAGCAGCAGCACATTCATCTGCTGAACTGTTTAGACGGTCATACAGTATCATATTTGGAAAGTCGTGGTGCCATGCGTGTTGAGTGCGAAGACATGAAGTCGGAATGTACAGCCAATGACACGAATGACGACCAGAAAAGTCCCATATACCATAAACCTCGATACAGTCGCCTCGAACAGCCTTCCACGGCACGACACGCCATTTCTTGCATCAAGAGCCGCGATTGCGCTTGGTTAAACTAACCAACTAACTACCGCATGCGCCGTTTGGCCTCGACACGCTCGAAACAGCAGGGCTTCACCGCCCGGCACGTCGCGCCTTTTGTACTGCCCAGCCCAGAGGTGGATCTTCCTCGTGTTCGCAACTAAGGACAGGGAACACGAGTTAAGAGAACATGTTCGGCGCCGTCTTCCGAAAAGCTGGCGAGGGGTTCGGCCGTACCAAAGGTACCACTGGTTCAGAAGGCAGCCCTTGGACCTTGGACCTGTTCTTTCACCGCCCCTTTCCTGCCAGGACTTGCCGTCATCTTACAATAACAAACGCGAATCCACGAGCAACGTATCGCTTCGGCTCGACTCGACTGCCCAGCCAATTGAGCCACACGCACTCGAGTGATGATTGTTATTGTCTTTGTGTATCCACCAGGGGCCGATCGATTGCAGCAGACAGGCACCCTACGACCCTCTGCCGTCCGACGGCTGCCAGCGCCCCACGCCGCTCCATGTCCAGAACTGCCTTGAGTTAGCATGTACATGTACATGTATTGTACGCACATCATCGCATCGCGTCGTTCGAACATGAGATCTGTGCGTGGAACCATTCCATGATTCTACACCCATGTTCTAGTCTAGTTAGCCTGTGCGCATGACTTGCGTCAAGCAGCGCCCGATGAGCCCTGCTCGGCCTGATCAGGCCTTAATTTGAACAGGTCAGCCATAGTGTAATTTACACCACCCGAATTACCTGGCCGTGGGTTTTGTGGGCCAGTATGGTGTTGTTAAGGCGTCTCTGGATGTGTTGTTGTTGTCGGCATATGTGGCACGAGACGGGACGACGCTGGCCTTGGACTGAAGTGGTTTGGACGATGATAATTAATAATATGGAACAGAACAGAACAGGCCCTTGGGGGTTCCGTCGGCCACTTCACCGCTCCCTCGGCCTTTGTTGCGTTGACGCCATGTATCGTGTCGTGTCGTCATCTGTACCGTGTTCTGGCACCGCACACATAGCTGATGTCGCTGGCACCCTGCAGCGTGTCTGTGGACGTTGTACAAGAGACATGTCAGGAATGCGAATGGCATGGAATGATTCATTTGCCGGGTAACAGTACAGAATAATATCCAGGCCCTCCTCAGTCGACACGACGGGTGGTTTCAGATGCTCGCGGTGATCCGCTGCAGCAGCCAGCACCAGCCCCAGCAGCATGTCTCGGAGCGTTACATAGGACATATACACACACAAACACATACATATATACACACACATACGGACACAGGCACTCCCACAGCTCCCTCCTTCCCAAGGATCCCTCTATGCAGATCACCGTTCGCTACCCACAAGACAAAGTCCTGTAAGTCTACTCGTCCCGTGAACTGTCCGCGTCTGCTCTGGCCAATTCATTGCTGTTCACATTCACCGCTCATCCAGGAGTTTGGACCGTCATGTCTGTCTGTCTGTCTGTCTATTCGAGTCCACGATCTTTGGTACGTCATAAGGTAGTGGTGATGATGATGATGATGATGAAGGAAAGGTGCCTCTCACGTCCAGTCGAGAGCTCTCTGCGTGCTCTGTTCTCTGTTCTCTGGTAGTCTAGTTGATTAGTGCATTATCCAACGTCACTTGTACTATTGTACTATCATGGTGGTGGTGTGCGTACAAGCGGGCGACTGGGACCGGGATGCTTTGGCTAAGAATATCTCTGCTTTTCGACGCCGGCTGGCAACGGCTGCGGCGTCGACAGACCGAGTTGCAGTTGGACACACTGCAGCTCTAACCTACAGTACAGTACATAGAGTACATACATACATTCACACATCCATACATTCTTAACCAACACACCAACTGCTTGGTGACAGCAACACTGTACTCCTACTACTACTCATGTCGTCAACGACTGCACCCTGCTGCAAGGCACATTCGTCGGCGCTAGAGAACATGGCTCGCTCGTTCCCACTGCGTGCGAATCCTCATCCACATCCACATGCACACTATTATTCACAGCTACAAGGCCACACGTCCTACTCTAGGTAGGTCCACCTTTGTCTTTTTCTGCTGTCGCTTGGATTGATTTCCCGCCGCTCTCGCTCCCGTTAATCGCTCCTCGTTCCTCGCTTCTCGCTACCCTTCCTCACATCCCCCCCTCCCGTCCACTTCCATTCTCCTTCTCGCTGTACAAACCCGCATGCCATTGCAGGGTCTCCGTCTTCCTTACTCTGGGGCACGGTTGTTGCTCTGGTCAGGCCCGCCTGTTTCATCCCTTGCGCTCGCTCTCATTCGTGGCCGCTACTCGGAGAAAACGCCCTGCGGACAGTTGCCTCATGACTTGCATATGCCCGGCTAGTCGCTTCGCCTCGTGCATGCTCTCGCTTTGCTGGGAGCATCCGCAAAGCTGCCAGCTATGCCCGTATGGCCTGTGACTGGTCCGTCTTTTCTTGCTCGCTGCTTCGTCTCGTCTTCTAGTGCCACGTTGATACGCCCTCGACCTTGCCCCCCTTCGTCGTCGTCTCGTCACTGTCACTCGACGGAGTCCCCATGCGTTTGTCAAGCAAGCCTCTCGTGTTTCGCCTCGACCAGTACGTACCCTACCTGGCCACCGCCAGCTACAACGCCCGTTCATCACACAATCTGTCTGCACGGCCACACACCGACTTAACCGTGCGTTTGCCAGGGTTCGTCATGCGGCATCGCCCTTTGGCACTTCTGAGTGAGAGATTCGCGATATAGCGGGCGGGCCAAGACCGCTTATGATCAACGACCCATATCAAGACATTTATGACCCAAGAACCGCTCGATTCTGATGTCGCGTGAAATTGCAAACGCGAACCAAACCATTCTTTAAATGTTGGTCAACCGTCAAATCTAATAAGGAAACTTTGGTCCGACAAGATCCCTCCAGTCGTTCACGCCATCCGACGGTTCTGAACAATTCCCATCATCTCACTACCAGCGCCAACGCTCTTTGTAACGCCGAACCCCATTCCGTTCTTCTTTGTGTTAACATTCAAACTTGAATCATCTCTGCAATCGTGGCTTCCACAGAGATTCTCGGGTCTGTACCTACGGCGTACGCTGGCAGAGAAGCCGGCCAACCCGCAAAGGTGGATATCCATTCGCTGCTTGAGCAGCCTGGTTCAGCCCCATCGCCAGGCAACGCAAGCACGACATCCAGAGGCTCCAACAGCAGCAAAAGTCGCGACGAAGGCGGCATATCAATTCAAACATCGATTACCACAAGCGCTGGTACTCCCACATCCATTCACGCACCTCCCGTTCAACCATATTTCCAACACCAGCAACAACTCCAACACCAACCACCACCACCACCTCAACAATATCAGCAACAACCTCCACAGTACCAAATGATGCAAAGTCCCCACTATCCTCCACCGCCGCCGGCATATCACCAGGCTCAACATTATCCTCCACAAATGGGGTATCCAATGTATGGCCAGCTTTCAGATCCAAGAATGCAGGGGCCACCAATCCCAGTTGCGCATGCAGTGCCACCGAATAATAAGAGACACGCCGGGCCGCACCTTGAAGCATCGCCCGCTAAGAAGAAGCAATCGAAATGGACTGCGGACGAAGACGCGTCCATTATTGAGCTTCGAGGCAACGGAATGAAATGGGAAGATATTTCCAAGCATCTTCCAGGACGCAGTGCTATCAGCTGTCGGTTACGATTCCAGAACTACCTTGAAAGGCGTTCCGAATGGGACGAAGAGAAGAAGAATAAGCTCGCACGACTTTATGAAAGGTAGGTGATCCTTTTTCCCTCTCTACTTTTACCTTGATACTTATTTCATGTGAGCAGATTCAAAAAGGACATGTGGGAGAAGATCTCTAAAGAAATGCAACTACCATGGCGGGCTGCCGAAGCTATGCATTGGCAAATAGGCGAAATCGAAATGGCTCAGCGTGCCAACGTCCCTGTCTTCCACCTCGCCGGACAGCAAGGCTCCATAACAATGCAATCTGGTATGCCAGGTGATATGCGCACCAGTGCCAGCACATCACCCACGTCCGCAACCGACAGTCATATCTCGAGCAGCATGTACTCGCACCACACGCACAATCACAGCCTGCCACAGATTTCCCAGCCGTTCGTGCCACCTCTATCACCAGAGCAAAGCCGCTTTCGGCGCAATAGTATAGTACACAGTGCTGGTACATCGCCACCCATCAGCGATCATCCGTCACTCCGACGCAGAGCTGACAGCGCACGATCAGTTCCGGCCCCTCTTTCTGCATCTTCGTCTTCACACAACAATATCCTACCGCCGCTCGGTGATCTGAACGTTCCTCAATCCCAGCCAAGATACAACCTACCGCCCGTCGTCACGTCAACAGATGCACCTCGGAGATGAGATTTCAATGGAGCCCATCCTTTCGATACCCCAGTCTGTTGTTCAGCACTTGCCAGATACCCTCGCGCATGTCTCAACGTGCATTGACGGCCATGCATGCATAAAGCGATGTCAGTTCGCCTTGTCGCTATTCTCCCATCTGTTTTGGTTTGGTTTTGGCGTCGCTGCAAGGCGCTGGAAAGGCAGGGAACTTTCTGAATGTTGCATTTGATGCATGTCAAATGGTTCGCGTCATGTCGAGCGGGTCTATATTAGTTCTCATCTCAGCCTAGGGCCATGAAGCGGCAATGCTTTGCTGCATATTCTCTGTATAATAACTCACGACCTGTCATGACATGGATTAGGTAGCACATGACCGATATTTCGGCACCATGCTCGAAGTAATAGTTAGTAATTCAATGATGACCTGTCAAATTACCCCTTTTTTCAATGTTTGGTTGGGCATCATATATTTCATTCGCTGAACCAACATTAATTTCTGATCCATCGTGTAGTCATTTGCATCAAGCAGATCCACACATTTCGAAGGGAAAGTTCCGCCAACATCTGAGATGAACGCGAGTCAATGCTAAGCGTTGACTTTGTCCATGCTTGATTCGATATTCACCAGGGGGGGCAATACAGCAATTCGACGTGCGTGATGCGAACTCCAGCAGTCAAATGCAGGTGTACGATGGCACGCATATAACATCGTATCCAAGCATGAGCTATGTATGTTGATTTCACTCTCGCTTCGCTGTACCGTTCATGCGTCCAGAACAAGACGCCACGGGTTCATGCGCATGTCGTGGTTGTTCGATTGACGTCTGCAAGCCTTGGAAGCTCGGGCCCCAACTCCTCTCACACGCGCGCGCGTGT
Organism: Acrodontium crateriforme; assembly: GCA_033807595.1. NCBI lineage: Eukaryota > Fungi > Ascomycota > Dothideomycetes > Mycosphaerellales > Teratosphaeriaceae > Acrodontium > Acrodontium crateriforme. Next base: position 804,854 of record CP138591.1, on the reverse strand, counting down.
GTTCCTCAGGCGCTCGGGACCCCTAGCCTTCCTTCGCGATACATATACTTCGTACCCTTCGTACCTTTCGTACCCATGCTTTTAGCCGCAGCGTGACGATTCCGTTCGCTTGCATAGGCTTCTTCTGTCCCTACACTCCTTCGATTAGATGCAGGCATATAGCCCCCATCGTCATCACTCAGTCACCGCAATGGAGCTCGAGACGAGCTCGCTGGGCGCCAGTCTTCTGCCTTGGGTCAAGTCGTTTGATAGCTTGGGCAGGGACGTGGAAGACTGGCAGAGTCTGAGCGACGGCCATGCTCTGTGGGCCATATTGCAGGACCTGGACCCGGAGTATTTCTCAGGCAGTCTGCCGGAGCCCGACGTCGACGCGAATGCCGACTGGACGCGGAAATGGCAGAACCTCAAGCAAGTCCAGAAGCAGATCTCGACGTATTACCGCGATGTTTGCAATGGACAGGATGCTGCTGGCTCGGCCTATGCTCCGGATCTTCAAGCCATTGCGTCGAATTCCACCCAGCGGGATTTGGAGAAGCTTATTATGATCATCATCCGGGCTGCTATGGCATCGCCGGACTGCAATCAACGCATGGCGCAGCGTCTGATGGGGCTGGGAAGAGAGAATGCTTTGGTGATTGCTACGGAGCTCAGGAATATGGAAGAGACGGAATATGCTGCACAAGAAAGCCCGAGTCGGGATGATTCGCCGTATGTCTCTGAGCAAGAGCTGCCAGAGACGAAATCGAATGGAAACAAGCGGAGCAGTATCGATGGTTATGGTGACCCTTTGCTCGAACGTGAGGAGGAGCTATTGCAGGCCCAGGCTACCATTGACAAGCTTCAGGCCACTCAAGCGGCGGCTCAGACTCAGATTCAGGAACTACGCCAGGACAAAGAAAAGCTTCAGGAGGCATTCGATGCGTATCATTCAGAGATTAGCTCCAAAGGCCGAAAACCAGTGACCGGAAACGACAACATTTTGAAATTACAGCGTCAGGCTGAGAATGATCGAGCATACATTGATGATCTTGAAACACAAATGCAAAGCTCACGCAACACAATCGAGACGTACGAACTTCAACTTGAACGCCACCGAGCTGAGAATGAATCCGTACAGAAGCTTCGAGACGATATTCAAATGCTTCGAGCCGAAAATGAGGATCTCAACCAAAAGATTAAAGCAAATGAAAACCTGAAGAAAAAGATCCAAACCCTGCAGGAACAGGAGAAAGCCAATGCAGCAATGCGAGATGAGCTAAAGACAGCCAACGAAAAACTCGAAGATCTCGATCGTATGCGGCAGCTCCAGTCCAGCCTCGAAAAGGAGATTATCGAGAAGAAAGGCCTGATTAGAAACCAAGAATATCAAATCAATGAATTGACCACAACTCGCAAACATGCCGAATACGAATGCCGTGTTTTGGCACAGAAACTCGAGGCAGCTAAAGAGCGACACGAGCGAGATCACGAGGCCATTCAAGAGCTCCGAGCCAAAACTGGTGATCTTTCAGTCGACGAGACCGAGATTGAAGATCTCTCACCACCACCACAGACACAAGGTGGGACTACAGACCAGGAAAGTGAACGAAAGGTCGTGCCCAAAAGCAGTGAAACGAAGCATCTTACCGAGAAGCTCAAACTCCTTGAGCAACAGCTTGAGGCGGCAGATGCACGTCTTAAGCAGGCGGCACAACGCAATGCTGCACTCGAGGAACAGGGCCGCAGCCGAGAAGCCAAGTCTTCCGCAGCTGCTCAAAATGAAAAGACAATTGCCGAGTTGCGCAAGGAGCTTGAAGCCGCCAAATCCAAGGCTTCAGCGGCAGCACCTGCCTCTGAACCCGCAGCCCCTCCGCCAGATATTACTGTCCTGCAGCGCGAGAATCGCCTAATGGTGTCGGCCTGGTACGATCTCTCCACGCGCATCCAGCACAACACCGTCTCCGTCGCTCGACGGAAACAGGACCCACGTAGCTGGATTGGAAAGCAGCGAGCGCTGGTTGGTCCTGGAAGCGCCATGGCAGCGAGAAATTGAGTACAAATCAGTGATTCGTACGCTTCCGGAACTACGGAAGATTTTTGGTTTGTTTGCGATATACCCCCTTTCGAGATCTACTTTTCAATTTTTGATTCTCATTTGTTGTATATTTGTGGGGTAAATGATGGGAATACTATTTGACTATTATGTTTCTTCGTTCTCTCACCTGGGGATAAGAGCTATTGCTTCTATGTATTGTCATAAAAGCCATCGAATTGTAGGATGGAGATGTCTACTTGTTTTCTTCTTCCTCGATATAACGTCTCAAACACCCAAACAACATGACACTCCCAACACGTCCATCCTTAACAATAGCATCAACCTGAACACCTTCACGTCTAAACCCCGCCTTCAAAAGCACCTTGGCACTAGCCGGATTCCAATCATACGCTTCCGTCGTCAACCTCAACAAAACTCCGAACGTCCCAAATGTCCACCTCACAAAAGCAGGAACCACCAAACTCATCATGCCCCGACCCCAAAACTCCTCGCCTAACCAATACCCAATCTCCGCCGTGCGAAACGCCACATCCGTCTTGAACACAACCCCAATACTCCCCACCGCCTTGTCGTCGACCGCAATCACATAGCTCGTCGGCACCGCGCGTCCCGTCCCTGCTGTTTGGCCTGCGAATCCGCTCGTGCGTGTCTGTTGCGTACTCGCCTCGATCGGTCCGGATGTGGCTTGCATGGCCGGTGTAGTTACGTGTTTGCACCATTGTTCGGATGCTTCGAGAGTATAGGGATGAGGCATGTGGTTCCGCAGATTTATCCAGATTTTGTAATTGTTTCCGTTTTGCGCGAGGGAGGGTGCGTCGCTTAGACGGTATTGGCGTACTGTGATGTTATTGGGGAGGGAGATGATGATTTCGTCGTCTTTTTGGATTTGAGCGTTCATTGTGTTTGGAGTTTGGTTTTTTTGGACCGCGATGTGTTTTTACGTGCACGTAGGAAAAATCGAGGTTTTATATATATATATATATATATATATATATTTCCAATAGGTCAGCTCTGTGTTGGAAGTGCTCGGAGTCATTCACAATCTAGTGTATTCATCCCGAACGCGGCTCGGCACTCGGAGCTGGTCTGTTCTTTAGATAGAAAGTCTACTTCCAGCTCAACGACATTGTGCAGATTATCTTGCCGATGGATTCGAAATCTGAACTTTATCAACAACAAAACGGCATTCTACAGCCATACTCTCATTGTTCGATTTGTCCACAGGCTGAAGGTAACCCTCGTGCCCAGACTATCTATCAGGCCATGGCTGCATTGTGTCACTGGCTAGCCTTGCGCCACGAATCGGGGCCGCCTGAGCGTTAATGCTGGGCTGTAACCTGAATGAATAACAAATAGGTAGGTTGCTTTGTCCTGCTTTGCACTGCTTTGCAGCTTTATGCTATTGTCATCTCAATGACACAATGGCGGCTCTTCCGATCGATAGTCCATCAGCGCATGCGCCAGAAGTTGTGCCTAGTGCTGCTATGAATAATGCCTCTGCTAGCTCTTCTGGTCCATCGTTCATTAACGGAATGCATATGCCAGAATCTCAAGACGGTCGATACTACTCTACCACGGGTCAATCTAAACGCTATCCTGGACCGGCTGAGCAAGTTTCAGGCGAGGGAGTTGTCATCGAGACTTATTTCCCTCCAAGTTCCTCATTAACCGAGATTCCGCTCTATCTACGCAGCAAAGTCAATGTATACGGTCGAGTGGATGCGACTAGAAGCTTTGGCAGCTCAGGTGGTCGGACCGGTGTGTTTCCCACTGATCATGTCAAGATTATAAGGCCAGTTGCGAGTGGTCTTTCGATGGGGGACCCATTTCCTGGCATGTCAGAGTCTCCCATTCTTCGATCGGCGATCTCAGATCCAGCAAATGACAATGACTTGGATTCATACGAGAGGCAACTTGCAGAGCTACAAAAACAACATGGACTGATGTCCGATGGATCACCTACCTCTCCTCCATTCAAGAGCCCGCCAGATGTAGTCATTGCCTCACCAAACGATTCCAACTCAGCTAGTTAGTTGCTCTTTTCACCTTCAAAAGAACCAGACGACTAATAAAAAATCAGGTCACTCACCTCCACAACCAATTCCATCTCCCGAATTGCCACCAGGAGCGCATTTTCCAGAGCCTGAGTCTGATAGCGGAGCTGAGAAAAACCCCGCGAGACAAGACACAGGTTTAAGTACTCTAACGATGAATGTTGGAAATGTTCAACTTTCCTCTCCATATTATCATCAGGAAGCAGAAGACGGTCGAGCAACACCTCCTCTACCTGACTCACCGCGTCTACCCGAAGTTGATACTACCATCAGCCCCGAAGAGCGAATGAGACGAATACGAGAGGAATTGTTCGACGCTTGTAAACAAGATTTATTCTGCACATCAAAACGCACCACGGATGCGACTCTACCCAAAACTTCGGTCGTCAACCTGACCACGCTCCAGCACGGCTCGTTACATATGCTACAAAGTGATCTGGCTGCGTATGTAATGTACATGTACGAGAATGGTACTTTCGTAACGATGATGCCAGGGTTTTTCCCACTCCAAGACCTAATCGACAAATACTGTAAACTAATACACAACTCGTCGTCTTTTCTCACAACGTCCTAACCTTTGAATCTAGGCAGTGCTGTCCGCAATCTCGATTACATGAAAGAAGCCGCCAAACGCGGCTATGACGAAGATCCCTTTCTCATGAAATCCTCCCGCGGCCTCGAACGACACATCCTCGACGCCCTCGGCCTAATCCCCAAACACGTCCTCCCCAAAGGCCCCCTCCCACCTCCAAACCAAGCAATGCTCAGTCCCATGGGCCGCAACAGAGCCAACCGCGACGCTTACGAGCAGAAACGATGGCAAAGATTCGGTATGGCCGCTGCAGGAGGCCTGTTACTCCTCGTTCCCGTCCTGATCATGGCCAATGTACCCGGTAAAATCGCCAGTTTGACTACCACTTGTCTCAGTATGTTGGTTTTTGCGGTTCTGGTCACTTGGTTGACGGATTTGGAGCCGAATGAGGTCTTGGCTGCCACGGCTGGGTATGCTGGTGAGTTCGGATTTTACGATTATGTTTGATTTTGTTTCAACGGGATCTAATCTTTTTATTAGCGGTCTTGGTCGTTTTTGTGGGAACGACTACAGCTCCATCTCATTGAAATTGAGCGATGAGGTGGCTACGAAATTATTATGAATATGAACTACGATCCTGAAATGCAGATCTATTGATTTAGGTGACAAGTTCTCGCATCATGTTGAATCTCAAAAAGCCGCTCGAACTTTGTAACTCCAAAAGCGACCCCCAAAAATACCCCTATTTTCCACTCTTACTTTTTCGCAGGTTCATTCGGTCTCAGATTTCCTCGTGAATCGAGATGAAATCCTTCATTCTCGAGAGGATGTCTAAGGTTCCCATTCTCATCTGCATAGAATCCTTCTGCCTCATCGTCAGATTGTAACCGGGAATAGCACGTGCTAATGTCGCTTCCTATATGATGACATTTTCTCGGCTTGAGAAACTCTCTTTTCATCCCAGCATAGTCAACCTCACTGACTTTTTCATCTTCATCCGCAACATCTCCCGTCTGGGATTGAGTATGTCCGACAGTAGCTGCAGTGGAGTCGTGCTTACTGAAGCGGTGTGGATTTTTGGGTTGCGTCGAAGCTGTTGATGATTCGGATGAATATTCTGATGAAGTGGTAGATGAGGCAGATTTGTGTGACTCAGCTGGAGCATTCCTAGAAGAACGGATTGGGTGCGCTGGGTGGGCTCGCCTTTCTGAGATGGAAGGATCCTTACGGCTGCCTTTGTCGTATCGAGAAGACTGTCTCGAGCGTTCGTCCGAAGCATGTCCCTGTTTATCCGAGACATTTTCATGGCGAGTCGAAAAGGTGGCAGGTTGAGAAGACCGCTCTAACTGCGACTCCCCGGCAGACTCAGAAGCAATAGTTTCCAAACTTGGCTTTCTTCCTCGATGAGCAGAACGATACGACTGATGATGAGATTCATGTTCTGAAGCAGAAGATCGACTTGGCACCGATCCAGCTTGCGATCCAGTCTGAGATGCAAAACCGTGATTAGAAGGATGATGCGACCGCATAGCAGACTCATGTCCTGAAGCAGACGACCGGCTTGGCACCGATCGATGTGACGACTCGGTCTGAGACACAGAACCATGATGAGAAGAGCGATGCGACCGAGGATGGTATTCATGTCCCGGATGAGATTCACGTCCTGAAGCAGAAGACCGGCTTGGCACCGATCGATGTGACGACTCAGTCCGAGACGCAGAACCACGATGCGAATCGTCATACGACCGATGATGAGATTCATGTCCTGAAGCAGAAGACCGGCTCGGCATCGACAGACGCGACGACTCAGTCCGAGACACAAAACTCGTATCATTCGACCGCATCGAATGCGCCGTCCGCGAACGTTGAAAGTGTCCAGGTAGCGGATCATCTCCTATATCAGGGACAGCGTCATGAGGAGACGGGAATCCCCCTCGAGGACCGTCGTCTTGAAGGATGGACGTTCGTGTGCTTTGACGTGAAGAGGCTATGCTCGACGTGTCGTCAAAATTATCCGAAATTGGGAACTTGGGTTTGTGCTCTTTCGTTCCAGAGTTTGTAGATTGCGATGTTTTCTTTGATTTTGGGGGTAGAGCTGTACTCTCGCTCCTGCGAGATCTTGCGCTTTGATGAGATCTGTGGTCGGCAAACGTGTTCGGAATAGGCACCCCCTTTACACTCGTTTCAGATGGTGTATATTGCGATTCTTTCTTCGATTTGGAGGGTAGAGCCGTACTCTCGCTCCTGTGAGATCTTGCACTTTGATGAGATCGATGGTCTACTAAAGGATTCGGAGTAGGAGTTCCATTTTCACTCCTGCCATGGTCTTTGGAGTGGGCTTTATCAGAGCCGCTGACAAAGTCTCGCTGAGCTGATGGACCGTCCTTGTCAGAACGATTCGAGGCAGCATCGGGTTCCCGAGTTGCGCGGCGACTAGATCGTTCGGATCCATGGACGGATTTGTCGAAAGGCATACCATTGTAGTAAGAAGCGTCGAGACCTTCGTAATGTTGTTGGTTAGAATTTTCTTCCGGGGTTTTTGGATGACTATTCATGCCATGAGCATTTAAAGGAGTCTGTTCATTGGAAGCGTGTGCTTCAAGACCAAAGCCATCATTCCGGACTGGCTGTTGGAGAGGTCTTGAATCATCCCGTAGCTCATCATCAGGGCGACGACGATGATGATGATGAGCTTTCGTACACTGAGCCACATGCCGACGCTGCGCACTCTCTGACCGACGTTTTCTTCTGCGATGTCCATGTCTCCCTTTTTCATTAGCTTGACGCTCACCCCGAGAGTCTCTCGTCTTGCTTCTGGAATCTCTCGCAACCCTCCTCTCCAGCCTGCGAGTCGAAATTTCCATGTGCTCCAACTCAGTCTTGACAAAAACGTAAATTTCCTCTACCATTGACATTCTAAAAGATTCAGGGTTTGCAGCGATTCGGGTGATGAAACCAGTAAGAACGCGGAGAGCTTTTCCCGTCGACGTTTTGCTGCCATCGCGAGCGCCTGCATCGGTGCGTTGTTTTCTTAGTATGGATTGAGGAATTGCCTTACCTTTTTCTGTCCAGAAACGCTCCACGGCGTTTAACCAGTACTTTGACACGGCTTGTGCATCTTTGCGGGTTTTTAGAGAGCTAGCAGAGGAGAAGTCGTCGATTAAAGCGTGACGCAAAATGCGGGCTATGTGAATGATGGTGGTTAATTTAAGCGGATAATGATCTTCTGCGTCTTTTGGGGTGGAATTTTGAGGACGTTCTTTGTCGTGACCTATCTTGGTGGTCTTGTCAGTGGGATCGCGGACAGGTTCGGGTTCTTTTGTTTTGAAGTTCTTGGGTGGCCGATTATCAGGGGTTGATGATCGGTGCCTCGAGCCCTCGGCCATTTTACATGGAATATTATTGCAAGGACTATGGAGAACATGGCAGTAGTAATCATGATGAAGCCAATATACATGAAGGCACATGCTTGCCTTGGTGAAATCTTCATTCACTCGCCGTGTTATCGGTAGTTTATGGGAATGGTGATTGAGCCTCACTGACGAATTTCTGTGAATACGCGTCTGTTTGCACTGATGACTGGAGATGCGATGAGTTTTGATTGCTATCGCTACATCATTCCATGTGGGACTAAGATAAGTATGATAATCCGTTACCCGTGAATAAACGGACCATCAGGAGAAGCGCACGAGAAATCCAAGACTTTGCCAGCAAGGCCTTCGGGGCGTCGTTTGCGTTTGTTCATTCACCGAAATGGCCGAATCTTCGACCAATATTGTGATATCTTTTGTATCACCGGCTAATAGCAGACAACTCGACATCTCATCTTCGTGCGTCTCTTCTACTGCTCACAATTCCGAAGTGTGATTGTGACAAGCTTAGAACACGCTCAGGCAATGGCTTCGCCTTTCGATTGCGGCTTGATCATCGGACTCGCTTTCGCACTCGCCGTCGGAGTATCCGCATGCACAGCCTTGCTACCTTTCTCTCTCCACGTACTCACAGCGGGCACGTCAGCGAACATGCGCTCCTCCTGCGTTCCGTAAGCGCGCGGGGTGAGCCGAATAAGACAGTGCAATGGAACTTCCATCCATGGACTGCGCTCCTGATCACTGCCCATGAAATAAGCATAGATGCATCGTAAGACTGCCTGATGGGTGACAATGAGAATGTTTTCACTGCGTTCCAGCTCCATGATGATAGGCTCAAGACGGATTACGACATCGCGGTACGACTCGCCGCCAAGATAGCGGTAATTGTATTTGTCTTCGTCGCGGGCACGGAAATCTTGAGGGTATTGTTTCTCGATTTCGGCATAAGTGAGGCCATCGCAGACACCAGAATCCAGCTCGTCGAGAGCTTTCCAAGAAAGTTTCTCATAAGGGAGGTATCTTGCTGTCTGGCCAGTTCGCTTCAAAGTTGAAGTCCAGACTGTGAGGTTACGATCACCAGCAGATTTGGAGACTAAATCGGGAAGAGCTTTGGCGTAGAGTTGGCCACGGGAGGAGAGATCGGCGTCACCTCCGATTTGACCAGAGAGATTATAGTTGGACTCGCCGTGCTGCACGCATCATTAGTGGACAAGTAAAGAAGCTCGACAGTTGATGAACTCACTCGACTGATCCAGATACTTCTCGGTTTGATGTGCAAATTCATCAAGTAGTAGACCACACGAGATTGCAGATAGTCTTGTATCCGGTTGATGATGACCTGACTTCCAACATTGATGATTTTGCAGTAAGTCATGTCGGCCTCGTCCTCGTCCAACGTCTCATATACTCGCTCATACATTCGTATCCGCTCACGGAAATCCTGGGCGGCCACCTCAGGATCCTGACCCACGTAGTCGGGGCTGGTTGTCTTCACTTCTTTAATATTTGACATAATCAGCTCCTCATCGTCGCATTTACTCTCAACAAAAAGCGTCTCGATCCCCTCGGCATCACATCGATCTTTGATCCATCTTCGGCGAGCTTTGGTGCTGTTTGTGGCGTCGAGGATGGCTATGAGGTTGTTGGGTGAGCGGAACCACTTGCACATGTCGTTGACGGCAGCTTCGGCGGCAGCCATGCGGAGTCGCTCGCCCTCTTTGTTGCTGACATCGAAGAATGAAGCGGATGGGTTTGGCGTATTGGTTCGGCGGTAGCTACCGACATTGAAGCATTTGGCCGTGATGCTCAGCCAGGCGAGATATCGCACAACTGAAGTGAATTAGTATAAAGCTCGCCTCTTCAACATCCAGGCCAAGGTGTGGACATGAAATTACCCTTTTGTGCGATCAAGCTCTTTCCTCGTGCTGGCAAGCCCACCATGACGACACATATGCGGGTATCCTCAACCTGTACTCCCACACCGTTAGTCTTTGAATTGGAGCGCGTTCTCGTTCTCATTGACGGCCGCATGAAGTCTCCTTGGGGTGCTCTATTTAGATCCGGGCGGTACTGAGGCTGGTCTTCGCGCGGGGCGGACGTGGGCTCGTTTAGAGGCATGGCAGAAGGCGTCATATCGAGGCAGGGCGGGCGTGTGGCGAAGATGAGGGTCTGCCAGCAGACTGCAGGAGCATGCGAGAAGCAATTCCGGGCAGCGTGAGATCGAAAAAGGCGCAAGAGAGCGGTGGATTGGGGTCCGGCGTGTTTGGGTTTGGCGGGCAGAGGAATGCAGGTGGTTTCGGACGGCCGAGTTGCCCCGAGGCAAAGAAAGCTGCGGTGACTGAGCGATTGTTCGGTGAGACAGGAGCGACCAGTCGGCTAGGAATGCGGGGCGGAAGCGAAGTGGGGACAGGAGGTATTTGTAGATTGGCGAAGCGATGAGGACAATCGGGCCTGATGGAGGAGGACGAGGAGGAACAAACGCATCAGCGAGATGGAGTGGTGTTGGTGGTTTTGGTGTTGGTGTTGGAATTGTTGGAGGACAGACTGACGAGCAAGCAAATCGTCCAAAGGATGTTGCGCATATCGATCGGTCCAGGTTCCAGGCAACTGTGCGGCTACCCACGCTTCACACTGATCGGCTTCGAGTCAATCGCCGAGAACCGGAAGAACCGACCTCATTCACCTCCGTCCAGTTGTGCAGACGCCTTCTGATATCGCTGTTGGCCAAACAATCAACACAAAATTCACTCACCCTCGCAAACGAGTAGTTGGCTCCTCTCGTCTTGGACCGCGCGCCGTAGCTCTGTCCTGCATTGCCATTCATCCTGTCGGTAGAGATTCAACAAGCGACCGATAAGAGGGAAATCACTCGAGTCCACGACGGGCGGGATCGAGATATCAAATGCAGCAGACGACGAGCATTAATGAGGTCCAGAGAACGACGAGGCCCTCAACATATTCATGTCCATCGCACATGTTTACCTCACCGCGACGACATGCCACCCCACGCACTTCCCTTGCACGTGCTGGGTTGCCTCAACCAGATACGTTTTCCCTTATCTTGCCACAATGCCCCTCTCCTACCAATCTTCCATTCCAAACCTAGGTATATTATTTCACTTCTTCATTTCTTCATCTTTTTTCGACCTTCCAACAATGATAAACACGCCGATCCACGTCAGTCGCATTCATTAGCTCTAATATTTCGTTTGTTCGTCTCATCCCGTCTCTTGTGCCCTTACCTCCAGCCCTCTCCGAGTTGCATCTTTTTCTTTCGCACTCTCCCTTACGATTGAATCCTGTCAGCGTAACCATAAAGTCAACTGAACTCCACCGACTCGATTACGCGTTACATAATGCTTGCCGAAGACGCCCGGCGACCAAGATTTTCAACATCCAACCCCCTCCATTCAGGAAGGCCAATCCAATGTGAAGCTAATTTATTACTTTCGTGCTTCCCCTGATATTTTCTGCTCGATGTCATGGTTCCCAGCCACCTCAGGGCCCTTGAAAATGGCACGAGCTCGAGTTGGTCCGCTGTTATGCCTCCGAAGTAAGCATCATGAACTCGACCAAGATTCGTAACACATGCTGTACAAGACTTGACTTTTTCTCTGGGCCCTGAAAAATGGAACATCATCACAACACTCAACTGCTGACAGGCTGTTCTTCTGCCGACTGTTGCATTTCGTTCTTGGTTCGGATGCCCAGGATGTCCTCCGTGCGCGGCCTCGTCAGGTGGTCAATAGCAGCTCGACGCCTTGAAGGGTGTTAAAAAAGGCTCAACCCCCGCAGGGCATGGCACTTTGCAAACTCATATCGCATACTGCATACGCATTCAACATTGACAATACAACATCAGCTCAATCACCAACAACTACCTCGACATCCCTTCACCACATCACATCACCAACCAACCAACCAACCAACCAACCGACCAACCAACCAACCAACAACACTCATGAGTATGGCCGGCCACATGAACGGAGATGGCGTCAACAATACCTCGGCCAGCACGTCGCCATCCTCCACTCCAGAGGTGATGGCCGCAGTCAGATACAACCTTACCACGCCTCAAGTCACTCCTGACTCTGCCAATTGCACATTTTGGGATGGCAGCCACTCGTCTGACGAAGATTCGTCTGAAGAAGACTCGGCCGACGAAGACGAACTCAATAACCGGGCCAATCTAGCCAACATGATTGACGCTGACTATTTCCTCCCTCACGATGATTCGTCGGAGGACGAGCAATTCCAGGCGGCTATCAAGCGCGCCAGTACTTTGGGCTACATGTACGAATCTGGAATCGCTGATGACAATGCAAGACAGTCATTGGAGAATGATGCTGCTGTTCGTCATGTTTTGGGCGAAATCGAGAGTGATGGCCATGAAGCCGTTACCTCTTCCAACATTCTCAACGCGCCTGCCAGCCAACGACTGACACATGACCAACATCCTCCGGCCCAATGGTCAGCTAAATGTCAAGAACTTAAAGCTGGCCTGAAACGGGCGATGCTGGGAATGCAAGCCTCGATGCAGGGACCCAAGTCCGTACGCAGAGCGCGAGCGGCTGGACTCCAGAACACCACAAACGATTCGGTGTTCGAGAGGAACCGCCTACTCGATTCTCTCGAGCGTGTTCGCGGCGCTCGGGTTTCCCGACGACCGCGAGTTTGGGTCTTGGAAAGGCCGAACGCGAGAGACGCTCTCTAGAGGTAGCTTTGTGCTGAGCAGATGGAGCGTGAACGCGAGTTTGCGCAAACTCGGCTCGATCAAGCACTAGCTGAAGCCCAAGCTCGGCGAGAACAGCAGAGAGAGCATCAAGGTGATCCAGAGCATCTTGAGCAGCAGTATCGCGCTTAGAAAGCAGCATCTGAGATATGGCTGCTTTGGTAATCCTTCGACAAACATGCTCAACCAGATTCGTCGTAGTCTTTGAGGAAAAACGAATGGACGACTGAATTGAGTTTAATTCTGCAAAGGCAATGTTCAGGGAATGGATTGGTTTGGGGTTTTGGGGTTTGCTTTTTTGGTCGGTTTGGGGAAGTCGTTTTTAAAATTTTGCGGTCATGGACGAATGATCAGAAAAGTAACTTAACTTAATAGGTCAGATTGGATGGGTACTGCAAATATAATTTCACCATCAACACGTTTCAACTTGGTTCCAAGATTACCATCTGAGTGACGAGTCGGCCTCTTCTGATGAACACATGCCACACGTGAATTTTCACGGCGAAAGTCACAGACAGAGCTGGATGACATCTCAAGCAGGTGAATAAATCACATGATCAACCATCAATCCGCTCCCATTCACGCTCACGAGCCCAAAAAGCCACAGACCCTGATTCCCGAACCTTGAACCCAAGCTTCGTAGACCCTAGCGCCGCATTAGCGCCTAAAAACCCTTCATCAGTATTGATAAAGAAGTCAACGTTTTCGGAATACATCAATCACATCTTCATTGGTCTAGTGGTCATGATTTCCGCTTGTCATTCCTTATTAACAGGATCACAAGCGCGGGAGACCTGGGTTCGATTCCCAGATGGAGAGCATCTAAGCTTCTATTTTTGGTCCTTTTTTTGGTTGTTCTTAGCTGAGGTGATGTTCTGAGTGATGCGTCTTGTTTTGCAGGTTGGCAGTGAGTGCTAGGGTTCGTGTTGGGGTAGTGTCGTAATGTTTATAACCCTAATATGTTCGAAATCACCTAGTCTACATCCTTGTTCACAACAGGTTTTTGGGCCTTTTTTATTTTATAATGTAAAGTACGTATTCTTTTCAATCATGCGAGCTTTTATTCTTTTTGCGTATCATGGTAATATATCTATCGGGTTTTCTCACGAGGACGCTGATGATATTTCATGACAAGTCATAACATGAGTTAATAGTGTGGTGTTTGAAAAACATGATACATCTCTATTTCATCCACGGCCACCAATATTCCGTGAATGAATAGTGATGAAATCGCGTCGCTGCACTCAATAGCAGACCATGTATCCCATTCTCCCTAGTATATATCCCCATCCAACTTCGTTAGAAAGGCAAACACACGATCCTACCCGTCACCAGCGAACAAGAATAAGACAAAGAGACGAACGAAAACACAACGAGAATAGAATATACAGCATCCATTCAAGAATCGTCATTGCTAACCTACGTGACATCTAAAACACACACATGTATATATATAAATCCATCAAGGCGTTCCCGGAACACCATCCTCATCTCCATTGACCAAACCCATAGTCAAACCCTGCATACGACGTTTCATCAAATCCTCCTGACTAGAAAGGCGCACTAGACTCTTGCGCGTGGCTAATGGACTCCTACGTCCGGAGAAAGGAGCCGCGCGGAGAGATTTGCGGGTTGAAGAGGGCGAAGAGCTGGTCGTGCCTGTGCGGTTGTGATGGTGGGTTGTGACGTGTGATGTGGGAGTTGCGTTGAGTGCGGATAGTCCTGCGGCATGTTGTTTGGAGGAGATGGAGGATGTCATGCGCAGACGGGACATTTCTAGTGGTCGATCTTCGGTATCGCTGTTTGCATCGCATGATGCAGAGGATTTTTGCCTGCGGTGCGAGTTTGGGTTGTGGGAGAAGTAGTCTGCGCTAGGAGGGGCATTGCCAACGCCTACAGAGACTGGATGACTGCGTTCTAGAGTAGGAGATGGGACGCTGGAACTGCCTCTTGAGCCGAGATCGCGGGCTACGGATGCTTGGAAGACTTCTTTCATCCAGCGACTGCATTGGAAGATGTACTTCCAGCCTTCAGGGTAGACCGAGACGAATTGTAAAAAGCCGTGACTGATACCTGGGACAAGCATAACCTCGACATGTTTTGTGTCGTCAAATTCAGTGTCGGCTGGTACAAGACCAAGTTCCTTACGTTCTTGAAGTTGGTGTTTGCGCGCTTCGCGAATACGACCAGCGAAGATTACAGTGTTGTCAACCAAAGGGTCGCGTTCACCACAGAGCATATATGTCTTGGGAAATCGGACAAGTAGCTGTTCTGGGGCCAGTAATGGCGATAAGAGATAGTCGGTGGCAAAATCGGGTCGTTGGTGTGGACCAATGTACAGAATGATCATGGAACGTAGCATTTCCGGAGAGAGAATGCGGTCATTGAAATAAGAAATCATACTGCTCATAGCCAAGCGAGTGCGTAGAGCTGCTGGCTCTTTATCTGAAGTCGTGGTGGTTACCTCTGTCCTGGGTTGTGTAGGCTTTATGGCGGCGGGTGACTCGATAACGTCGCCGTCTTCGCTCAGCCATTGAGCAGGTTTCGAGCGGATGCGAGGTAACGATTTCATGTCTAGTCCCTCATCTGAACCGTGTGGAGTGTTTGGTGTCAAATTGGTATAATCTGTTCGTTTCCTCTCAAGGATTCCCTGATTGATTTTGCGCTTTTCCGGCGCACGAATCAAGCTCATTTGCTCGTCTGTTATCCAATTGTTGATGTTGACGTCTAGGGCCGGATAAATCAGAACAAGAGACTCGGGAAGAGGGAGTTGGCTCTTTGCTCGGTCTCCAGCGTAGTACGAGGCATGAGGTGAGTCTTGCAAAAGCATCAGTGTCAAACCAACCGCAAGATTACCACCTGCACTGTCGCCGCTCAGGACGATCTTCGGCATGTGGGTGCCTGCCAATCCAACACATCGTCCTCGTGAGCTGATGATGGAGTGATATACATCGTAACATTCGTGAAGGGCGTATGGATAGGGATACTCTGGAGCTTTCTTGTAATTCAACGCCAGCACCGGTAAGCCGGTGCGTCCAGCCCAAGCCATCAACTTGTCATCGTGACAGCGAGGATCCATGGCAACAAAACCACCACCTGGAATGTCCAGAATGATTTTATCATGGTACTTTAATTCGTCCCTAGGACCATCAAAGTAAAGCCATGCTTCAATAGGCTCGGTATAGTCGCTTACTTTGGGGCGAGCAATCCGTAATCGCTCTGGCTTGCGACTCATTAGCTTGCCGCGAAACAAGTTGGTAAAGGCACGAATGTATGGTGTATTGGGCTTATCCCACGATACTCTCAGGTGCTGCAGCGTGAGTTGTCCTCGAACTCTCCTGACCATCTCATCTGCCTGTTCTGCGCATACCAAATAATATAGCGTGAATATGATGCTCGCTAAATCGCGCAGAAAAACGGGCCGGATATTCATGGCTGTCCAAAAACCAGCATCCAATGCAGTTGTAACCCATGTTGCGCGGAAGTAACTGCGTGTATACAGGTTGGCCAGCGGTTCGGGACTGTGAAGGCCAACGACACGGGCAAAGTTGCGGCTGACATAGAGGGTCAAGCAGAAGGTGACGAGACCTCGCCAGGCGGTGAACTTTCGCGAGAGGTAGCGAGACAACGATCGGATGGGCTTGGGGCCATGTCGGTCGGTGGTGGAAAGGTATATGGTCCACAGGAGAACGACGGTGAAGACTTGATATTTGCGGAAACGAGGCGAGGGTCGGCCGGCGACGTGGTCTATCATGTTCGGTTGATGTGCATGAGCATTTGGCGAGGCGAGAGGCGCGAGGTAAGAACAGTCGACGAAAGCGCAGCGTGAGCTGGAGGGTGTCTATGCACACCGACAGCTCTCGGGCCGCGAGGAGATACGACGAATCGAAAGGGTAGGTTCAAGCAATGGAACGGTCATTCAAAGATGGCGACTCCACGATTCATAGCAGCCGGCCGGCGCACAGGGTGGACGGCGGGGAGAGATATGCACTGACTGTGGTGTGGAGGGAGGATGATCGGAGCCGAGTACTGCGAAGAGGTTGAAAGCCGGGCAGAACAGACGGGAGGAGAATAGTATGGGATGGTTTAGTATGTTTAGTATGGGATAGTGTAGCATAGTGTGGTGTAGTAGTGTAGCATAGCGTGGTGAAGCAGTTCTGGCATGTGAAAGTCGGTTTACCCCAGAAACGTCACTTGGTCCATTCCTCTGTCACGTGCAAACCGCCAAGCCAGACCAGATCCTCCGTCCGAACCCGAGCGTTGCCCGCCAGACGCGACTTTTGTTGCCGACTCGCCGAGGCAAAACCGCCCAACCCTGGCCGAAGACAACATCGGCACGTCACTTGATAATTCCACCTCGTCCGCTCCCATTTAGTTCGGCCATTTGCTGTGTAATAATCTCTTCATTCATCGTCGACTTTGTCATTGACTTCATCATCGCCATCATCGCCATGTCCGACCGCGCACCCGCCCCCACACCCTCCAACCCGCTCCCCTCCTCCACACAACCCCAGGCCCAGGCGCAAAACACGTCGTCCACATCCTCCGCTGCCCAGGCCGTCGCTGTGCAGCAAAGTGACAATGTCGCCCACGCCTTGGCTGGTGCTGGCGGCGGATTGCTCTCCATGGCCTTGACGTGAGCCTTGATCCCGTGTCGAATGCAGTAGAGTAACGAGCTGGAGGCTAAGACATGATTGCAGATACCCCTTGATCACCCTGTCCACTCGTGCGCAAGTCGAGAAGAACAAGATCAATGGAGGCACTTTGGCTGCTGCCAAGCGCATCATCGACCGTGAAGGAGTCGTTGGATTGTACGCCGGTCTTGACAGTGCCTTGTTCGGCATTGGCGTCACCAACTTCGTCTACTATTACTGTATGTATCATCGTGACATGTCAATCTCCCCTCTTTCGTATGCTGATGCCGATGGATAGGGTACGAGTTCTCCCGTGCTTTCTTCCAGAGATCGACCAACAAGTCGAGCTTGAGCACTCTCGAGTCCATGGCAGCCGGTGCTTTGGCCGGTAGTGCCACCGTGTTGCTCACCAACCCCATCTGGGTCGTCAACACCCGCATGACTGCTCGCAAGTCCGAGTCCAAGGATCAACTCCTGCCAGGCTCCGAAAAGGCCCAGAACGCCTCGCCAAGCACCATTGGTACCTTTCTCAAGATTGTGCGCGAGGATGGCTTCACGCGGCTGTTTGCCGGCGTGCTGCCCGCTTTGGTGCTGGTCATCAACCCCATCCTTCAATACACCATTTTTGAGCAGCTGAAGCAAGTCGTCGAGAAGCGACGAAAGATGACTGCCCGCGACAGCTTTTTGATCGGCGCCTTGGGCAAGTTGGCTGCCACTTCCATCACTTACCCCTACATCACCGTCAAATCACGCGCTCACGTTGCCGACGGTGGTTCCAGGGAGGGCATGACCGCCAGCCTGAAGAGAATCGTAAGAGAAGAGGGTGTTGCCGGTCTCTACGGAGGTAAGTGCACCGTTTTTTTTTCGTGCATACATGTCGTAATCTAACAGCAAAACAGGCATCGGACCAAAAGTCACCCAGTCAGTCATCACTGCAGCCTTTTTGTTTGCTTTCAAGGATGTGCTATATGACATGACCGTCAAGGCCAGAAGGGCCGTGACCAAAAAGGCATAGAGAGATGAGTCGTGACAGCCCAAAGCGGCGAAACCCTGATGCGAGTTAATCCAGGGTGGATTGAGGTGAGCGACGGATGGAGGTGAGTGACGGATGGGTTCGTACCACAAGTGAAGCCCCGCAATTCACACGGGCGAGAATCTGAGTGTAATTTATACCAAATGCCCTAGATATCCCTTATTAGAAATCTTTTTTGACCATGACACCCACTCACCCATTGTACCTTTCTATTAGAACGTACGGAATGTGAAAAAAGGTAGCTTGAAATATCGTATTTAGTACAAACATTATGAATATTGCATCAACGTTCCTCTAGCATCCTAGCATCAATCGCTTTTCACGTGTCTTGTGTTCTCTTATTAGGCAACATATGATTCGGCGAGCCATTGGCATTCGCTCTCGGCGCAGGACTAGGCGCGTTGCCGAGTGCATAGCCGCTGCCGGCATACGATCTATGAGAACCATTCATCTCGAGAGGCGATTGTGAATACGTCGAGGGTCCGTCATGTTTTTTTGCATCGCCGAGGTTCATCGGTAAAAGTGGATCTTTGCTCTCGCCTTGGTCTCGCGCTTGTTTGTCTGCTTTGGCGGAATCGGATGTGCGGTCGTAGAGATACAGGCCGAGGAATGTGAGGGCGAAGCCGAAGCCTTGGATTCGGCTCATCGAGTTGCCGAACCAAATGATGGCAAACATGATGACCACGACGCGCTTGATTAAGCTGGCGACGGAGTATGTGACTGGTGAAACCATGCCGAGCAGCACGAATGCGACAAGGCTTTGGCCGAAGTGGAAGGTACCATTGAAGATGAATTCGAGGGCCAGAGCGCCATGATCCAAGGAGCCTGGTTTCTCTCGCAGGTCGATGGAGCCGTCTTGGAAGAAATCGGCAGCTATCGAGAAACCTTCAAACCATAGCCAGAGCGGGCACATGATGAGAAAAGCCATGCCGGAAGAATAGCAGAGCAAATTCAACTTGTCTGGTTTACGACGATTGATTGGCGCACCGTCAGCTTCGGCTTTGGCGGCTTCGTTGAAAATCTTCTTGGACACAATGTTTTGCGTAACGAACAAGACGGCGCTGCCAAAAGCGAATGTGAGTCCAAGGAAGTTGCCTCTAAAACTTGCCGAGCATGCCAGAATGACACCAACTGTCAATGGAACCAGCGAGAGGTATGTCGGTATTGAGTATCGAATGTCGAAGAAGACTCGATAAGCAACGACGGTCATTAGGGGCGATAGACCTTTGATCGTGTGGACCAGAGAGACAGCTATCCGCTGCATTCCGTATGAATTTAGAATATGTCCTCCAACTTGAAAGGCTGTCAGCGGGAGCGTTGCCATGATGATGTCTCTGCTTGGTTTTCGGATGCCATTCTTCAACACCGGAATTGCTTCACGGACAGCCGCGTTGCGCTTAGCTAGCCATGAAAGAAATAAGCACCAAGATGAGACCAGGAGGAATTGGACGATGGTTAAAGTTTGTGGGCGCGGGAAGGCTGTCAAGATTTGCTTGGAGGATGTGTTGGTCAGGAGAGAAGTGGCATACCAGATACCACATAGCACCTTGACGAAATATTAGCCATTTGGTAAAGTTGCGTGCGTCTTTGTACCAGATACTTACAACAAGCTTGATTGAGACAGGCGCTTTGAGCGACTCGGCAATCTCATGTGCATTCTCACTCAAACTCATCTTTCTACTCCGTACCGTCTTGATCGCTTCACTCAAACTCTTCTGTCTAGGACGACCAGCTACACCTCCTACTGCCGATCCATTCGAATACGCCCCCCAATTGCGCGCCTTTGAATCCCGGCGACCCGGCCACCGCTCACTAGAATGCAGGCCATGCGGCAGTCCATTCAGTGGTGCAGGGCTGGGACCCCGCGATATATCCTCGAATCCCTCGGGATAGGCGTGCAGTTGCTCTTGCGACAGTTCGGGGAATTTGAATTTGGTGGGACTAGACTCAATGGGTTGCGACGAGGAAGAGCGCCGGCGCTCCATGTCGCTCGTTGCGTGTGGAGCCATTGTTCGGAGATTGTCTTGGTCTGTCTGACTGATTATCGGGCCATTAGGACGTGTGTTCACAATCGATTTGCGGCCGGCGCAGGGTGTTGGTTCAAGATTGGAGTCGTTCTTTGTCTCGAGGGAGGTGATGGGCGGATTGCAGTATGTCGGTGCGACGTGAGGGCGGTGGGACAAATGGCAACAAGCCTTTGGCGTTATCTCTTCAGCATCAAGCGCAATCAGAAGAGGGCGGAAAGGACAAATACACCAAGAGACTGAGGGTCGATCGGGTAAGGCATGTTAAGGCATCTTCTCTGTCTCCTCAGGCTGTCCGAATGCAATCGCTTGGCGCGGGCCCTGGACAAATGACAACGCGCGGTTATACGCTCTCCCGTCCCGCCCCGATGAGCCCCCGTCTACGGTCCTTACGGCTTACATCTCATCTTAATTAACTTAGTACCACTTTCATGTGAGCCGCCACGACAACACAGTATGCTGTCTCGAGGATGGCAGTATTTTACCCAGTATGCTGGCGCTGTGCAGACCTTCTTGGGTGAATCGTCCGCACCTTGTTCTGATGTGAGCTTCGCCCCGCAGTGGCAGGTTCTGGGACCGTTTCAAATAGGAACCCGAGGCATGATATCATGTTGCCATTCGTGGGAGATTACCTTTGTCTGACGCATTCGTGTAGAGGCTGTCTGGGGTGCGGATCCCTTGGAACTCTATGGCGGATTTCGCGCTCTTGAGTATAGCCAGAACGCAACATACCGCAGCTCACTAGCATTCAATGGCACTGTGAACTGGTCTCATGTCCAAGCGGATCTCGGCTGGGCTTTGAACGACTGCAATCCAATTGCTGAATTGATCATCGGCTTTCCCGATGTCGATTGGTCATTTCTGCAAGATGTTTACGGTTGGTCTGCCATGCAGTGGCAAGGCTGGGCTCGTGGCGAGATTCGAGTAGATTCCACAGAGTCCAAAGTGTTCTCGTTGTATCTGGAAAATATCATCGAAATCTGGGTCGACGGCCAACATTACTTTGGAGGTGACTTTTATGGCTTTCATCGAGCGCCAGTGACTATACGTTTGGAACCTGGCAAGCATCGAATTGATGTTCGACTAGTTCGCGATGTGAGAGCCATGGGAGGCGTTGGTCGGCCTGATATCAAAGTTTCTCTCGAATTGCAGGAATCTGATGGGCTCCTTCAACCACCCCAGCGATCAGGCCAATCAAATGGAGAAGTTTTGCTCGCCGATGTTGCTGGAGAGATAAACGGCCCGCTCAACTCGCCATACGGATCTGCCACTGTCAGGAATGATGCCCAGCGTGATATCCATGTTGTGTCGATGAGGACAGATCCAAAATCATGCGAATCCGAACTCATTGGAGCTCCCATCAAGCTTGTTCCGGGTCAGTCGCGACCGCTTGCTTTTCGCATTTCGTGTGTTCCGCCTGTAACTGGACAAGGTGCAGTTCCTATTGAATTCGACTATCAAATCGAAAGTGAGATAGATGTGCGATCAGTGACGTTCTACACTTCTACAGTGGCTCGAAGTTTCCACGATGCTCAAAAAATTACCTATATGCATCCCGGAGGAATAGTATCCTATGCTCTTCTCCGGCCTCCTCATCCTAGTGCCTGCCCAGAGCGACGAAACGAGTCTTTGCCAATCTTACTACAGCTACATGGCGCAGGCGTTGACGCCGACAGCGATATGGTCAGACATCAGCTTGATGATGTGCCGCATCTCTGCGCGTGGGTGTTATTTCCTACTGGTGTGACACAGTGGAGCGGAGATGACTGGCATAATTGGGGATTCGCAGACGTAGAAGCTGCAGTCGCAGCGATTCCAGATTGGATCGAGCGAGTTCAATGGAAGGGACCTGGTGTTGATATCAATCGTTGGATGGTCAGTGGTCACTCGAATGGAGGCCAAGGTAAGGTTCCAAATGAAACGTGACACTAATGATTTCTTACTGACAAACTCCAAGGCACTTGGTATACCGTCACGCACCATCCCGATAAAGTCTTTGCAGCCGTAGCAGCTTCTGGCTATTCTTCTATACAGAATTATGTACCTTATACTTTCTGGGGAATTGCTGATCCTGGTCGCACTGCTGTAGTGCAAGCTGCACTGAACAGCTACAGACACGAGCTATTGCTGGAGAACGTCAAAGATATTCCGCTGCTCATGCAGCATGGCGGCAATGATGACAACGTCCCCGCTTATCATGCTCGCCTACTCAACCAAAAACTCGAACAAGTCGGGGTTGAGAGCACATTGGTCGAAGTGCCAAACGAGCCGCACTGGTGGGACGGTATAATGACAACCAAAACAATGGCAAACTTCTACAACAAGCACCTGGAAGCGAAGCCCTCTGGAGACGTGCCCTTCAATATTAAAACTTTTACCGTCGTTTCTGCAAATAACGGCGACTCTGGTCCAAAGAATGGAGTTCAGATCTTGACTCTCAAAGTTCCTGGCCAGATCGGAAAAGTACACATAACATTCGATCCCGTTGCACTGACTTGTACCTTTTACACTTCAAACGTTCAAAGTCTGTCGATGCCACCATGGATGCGAGAGTGTGAATTTGTCTTTGTGGATGGACAGCACATGAATGCTCTCGAAGACTCATCCCAGGATCTGCGAATATCAAATGAAGGCGGAAAGTGGCAGTCGACAGGATACTTGCCTCCTTTGACTGTACGCAAGGGCCGACAGCTTGGTACCATCGACTCCATTCTGCGCACAGAAGGTGTCTTCCAGATTGTTCCACATTCCAAGAAAGTCGGGCGCGTCGCTGTACAGATCTCTCGTAATCTGTTCCAGTACTTTGCTGCGGATGCCGTGATTACTGAGGACTACGAAGATGCCAAGCAGCAAACAAAATCGAACGTGATTAGCATCGCCATTGGCGCGGACCTACCACGTGTCTTTCGTGGCAATCACGCCTTTGAAATAATTGGCGATCAACTTCAAATTGAGGACCACGAAGGCCAACTGCGTCGGTTTCCGTCTCGTCCAAATGGTCTGGCAGCTGTGTTTTTGCGACCATTACTAGGTGAGCGGTTGGAATTGATTGTCTGGGCTGCAGATATTGAGAGCTTGGACATTGCTGCCAGATTAGTGCCTCTGATGACAGGTGCCGGATTACCTGACTTCATTGTGGCAGACAAAAGTATGTTGGGCAAAGGTATAGAAGGTACGCTTGCCATGGGTTTCCTAGACGGCAGATGGAAAGTCTCCCGGAACTCGTTCTTTGCATGAGGTAGGTAGCAACCGAAATGCTTTTCATGATTGACATATCCCTCCATAGTCTCACTCGCTTGAATGACGGAATTGAATTTGTAAAGCTCGAAGGTGACGGTGCAGGTGTTGTTGTGGTGGCCGCTGCCTGCCTGGCCCCTTCCCTTCCTAGTCTACGCGAACTTGGAAGGCGCCTTAACTTTCGGCCTTTTACATATCCAGCAACCATCGACCTGCACATACTTGTTCGTCTTTCCTGCAACACACTCTGCAAGTCTTTGTTACGTCTTCCACTCATCAAACACCATCTCCGACCGACGGATCTGGCATTTATTTACTGACGTATCTCGCCTGCACTTTGCATACGATCCAACTTCAACGCCACCGCACTCTCCGAACGCGTCTGAGCGCGCCCAAAGCCCGTCATGGACCTTACAGGCTCGCCTCAGAAGAAGACTTCGGCTTCATTCAACATCTTCGAGGACAAGGAGAACACACGAGCCCTTCTCGTAAGTCTTATTCACCGTCCTTCCGTCCTGCCGTTCTTTGTCTTGCTAACACCTTGCCAGTCCTTGAAGCGTTCTACCAGCGCCATGCCCATTCCACTCACTACCTCCAAGCTGATAAACCAGCTGCCCCTCCAGGGCGACGACTCCCCCAAGGCAAGAACCTTGTCATCCACCCGAAAACTTGTTCTGAAACTCATGGACTTGCAGGCACAGAACGTCGGCGTTCAGAGAAACCCCGTCGACGACCTTCTCTCTAAGCTTACTGAACACCAAGCAGTGCTCTCCCGCCAGAAACAGGAAATCGAAGAGAGCTCTTCCTCGACTGGTACTGATCCTTATGCTACCACACCTCCCACTGATACCATCACTCATTCTCACGATGGCCGCCCTGATGCCGCTGAAGTGTTCCGCCTGAAGAAGGAGCTCGAGCTCGCCAAGGAGCGCATGGCTCAAATGGACATACAGCTCTCTCGTGAGCGCGACGAACGTATCGCCCAAGCTGAAATTGATTTTACTCAGTCTCAGCTTGCCCGTTCAACCGTCGAAGCGGCCATCGGTTCTCCCTTTCCATCCGCCCCGCACCTTGCGTTCAACATGGCTCATCAGGGGCCCGCTCCTGTAGGAATGAATGGACATGGTAGAGCAAGCCCAGCTTATCCAAACCAGAGAGGGTTGGTCATTCGTCGTTCTTTTCGCTGGTGCAATTCTTCAAGCTTACATAGTGGCCACAGCATTGACCCAAATCAGCCCGTCTCGCGCCCTCTTTCTGCCTTTGGCGGTTATCAGCAGGGTTACACTCCTCCAATCACTCCACTCAGCTTCCAGTCATCGTATGGATTGCCCAATGGTCCAGGTGTAAACCGTCAGCATCCTCCCATCGGTACCAGACTCTCGCCCACTGCTGCCGACTTCTCTGCCGACTCAGCTGGTCCATGGAACGCCCCTACCCAAGGACAAACGACCACCTACATGAGCACTGCCGAACCTCTCAACTATCGTCGTCTTCTCGACCGTAATATGAGCTGCAACTGGAAATACATTGTGGACAAAATTGTGTGCAACAATGATCAGCAAGCTTCCATCTTCCTACAGCAGAAGCTCAAGGTTGGTACTCCTGAGCAGAAGTTTGAGATTGTGCAAGCAATCATCGACCAAGCCTATCCTCTCATGGTCAACCGCTTCGGCAACTTTCTTGTTCAACGCTGCTTTGAGCATGGTACTCCCGAGCAAGTCATTTCAATTGCACAAGCTATCAGAGGCAACACTCTCAACCTCAGCATGGATGCCTTCGGTTGTCACGTAGTCCAGAAAGCTTTCGACAGTG
Organism: Acrodontium crateriforme; assembly: GCA_033807595.1. Taxonomy (NCBI): domain Eukaryota; kingdom Fungi; phylum Ascomycota; class Dothideomycetes; order Mycosphaerellales; family Teratosphaeriaceae; genus Acrodontium; species Acrodontium crateriforme. Next base: position 779,390 of record CP138591.1, on the reverse strand, counting down.
TGCCAGAAGAGTACAAAGCCATCATGGTCCACGAACTCCTTCGCCGTATTCCAGAGACCGTGATTCATCGCTACGCTTGCCACGTTTGGCAAAAGCTGTTCGAACTTCGCTGGAGCGACTCGCCGCCGCAAATTATGAGATACGTCAACGAGGCTCTTCGCGGCATGTGGCATGAAGTGGCTCTTGGCGAGACAGGAAGTCTAGTCGTTCAAAACATCTTCGAAAATTGTCTTGAGGAAGATAAGCGTCCCTGCATCTCCGAAGTTCTGGCAAGCATTGACGTCGTCGCTCATGGCCAGTTCGGCAATTGGTGCATCCAACATATCTGCGAGCATGGTTCCGTTCCTGACCGTACCCGCGCTGTCGACCATGTCATTCGCTTTGCTCCAGAGTACAGTATGGACCAGTTCGCTTCGAAAGTTGTCGAGAAGTGCCTGAAGGTCAACGGCACGGAATTCCTCGACCGTTACCTTGATCGTGTGTGCGAAGCTCGCCCAGATCGCCCACGCATGCCACTCATCGACATTGCTGGCGATCAGTTCGGTAATTACCTCATCCAATACATCCTCACCAACGCCGATGCTCAGCGCCGCGAAGTTGTTGCTGCTCACATCCGCAAGCACATGGTTTCTCTTCGCGGCTCCAAGTACGGCTCCCGCGTCGCAATGCTGTGCTGCAACCCAGCCTTTGCGACTCGTCCAGGTCCTCCAACTGGCCTACCACCTCCAACTCGGCACAGCAACGGTAATGGCCGTTACACCGAACCCGTGAATACGGATCAGCCTCGCCTATACGCCCTTGAGCGCTCTTACGGAGGAAACGCTCGTGGTGGACATGGAGGTGCTTACCGCTGATCCTCTTCAACATCATTGGGCCTTTTGCAGACAATATGCTTGCAATTCGCCACCATCAACTCGTATGCGGACGAATATCGGACCACACCACACACGTTTTCTTTCTCCTACATCATCTTGCCCTGCTAACTACCTACTTTAATCTGTCAGCCACTCGGACATCACTGCCACTATTGCTCGTTTTTAATCTAAGCTGGCTCTTGCACATGCATGATTGCCTGCTCGTCTTCTACACCAAAGTTAGCTCAGGACTTTCGTCTCGGCTATTGGATTGGACGGCATTTCGTCCTTTGGGCAGCAAGCTCTGCTGGCAAGCTTGCACGTTACCTTGTATTATGCTTATCTGCGATACAATTTACAGGGACTCCCAAGTAATGTTAATGGCAGGAAATGACAAAAAACGGTATGAATAATGAGCGAGAGAGATCAATACTGTACCTAATTATAGTTTTAAGAGTAATATATCGCTTACTGCCTGCGTATTGAGTTCCTCTGAGATATTTTGAACACATGATCTGATCAACAGTGAATCGTAAAGCCATGTGGTGGTCTGTATAATGGGCAAGTGACAAGTGGTTTCGGAGGGAAGGCGGAAGCGAGGGTTGTTTTGGGCGACGTCACATTCAAATTGCCAGCCTGTCACAAGCGGCCGCGGTTCGACCAATGCCCAGCTCCTGCTCGTGACCAGCTTTTTGCCGCGCCATAGTTTAATCGTGACGTCCGTCTCACAGGTTTTTAGAGATGGCGTCTTCGCCAACTACCAACGGCGACCACTCCCAGCCTCGACCGTCTGGCGCCGTACGACACCCCACCGCCCCTACTGTCATGACCATGAACGGCCACTTCGCCGGAGTCGGCGAGCAGCACTCTGCCGAGGACTTCGAACATGGCATCCAGATCATCGACTCGGACAAGAACTTCAACGATAGCCTACCGGCGTACCTGCAGAAGGAAGGCGTCATCCGGGCGGGGTTCAACTATCACCTCATCTCTGTATTTGGGAGCCAGAGTACCGGCAAGAGTACGCTGCTCAACTACTTGTTTGGTACGCAGTTTGGTGTTATGAGCGAGAAGGAGAGAAGACAGACCACCAAGGGTATTTGGATGAGCAAGAACAAAAAGGAGCATGCCGAGGGCAATACGGCCATGGCAGCGAATATCCTTGTCATGGATGTCGAGGGTACGGATGGCCGGGAACGTGGTGAGGATCAGGACTTTGAGAGGAAGAGCGCACTGTTTGCGCTGGCTACTAGTGAGGTGCTCATTGTCAACATTTGGGAGCATCAAGTTGGTCTGTATCAGGGTGCCAACATGGGTTTGCTGAAGACGGTCTTTGAGGTAAATTTGCAGCTCTTCTTGAAGGATCAGAAGAGCGTGCCTCGCAGTCTGCTATTCTTCGTTATTCGAGACCACCTCGGTACAACTCCGCTCTCAAATTTGAAGGAGACGCTTAAGGCAGATCTCCAGAGGCTATGGTCTGGTCTTAGCAAGCCACCGGGCCTGGAGAAGAGCCAGATTGACGACTACTTCGACTTTGCATTTGTTGCTCTTCCACACAAGATTTTACAACCGGAGAAATTCGAGCAAGAAGTTGCACGACTAGGCACAAGATTCCGAGAAGGCTTCAAGGATCCCAAACGCGACGGTCTTGTGGACGAATCGACTGAACCAGTGCTCTTGCCGGCATACCACAGACGTATCCCAGCGGACGGTTTCCCCATGTATGCCAATGGCATTTGGGAGCAAATTGACAGCAACAAAGATTTGGATCTACCCACGCAGCAAGAGCTTCTTGCTCAGTTCCGATGTGACGAAATCATGAAGGAAGTCATGCTGACCTTTGATGCTGTTGTATCACCACTGGAGGATCGTCAAGCTGAAGGCATCAACTCTGGACGACCAGTCGTGATTGCTGCTCTTGGAAATTTGATCGGCGAGGCTCGAAAGGTTGTTCTCGCTAGTTTCGAAGAAGAGGCCAGCCGCTACCACAAAGGCGTTTTCAAGACCAAGTCAGCCGAGCTACAAACTAAAGTAGATAGTAGACTCAAAGCTCTTTATCACGGCCAGCTGTCTGCGGCCCACAAGAGTGGCGTGGAAGACTTCAGCGAGGCAGTCACGACTGCTGTCAAGGCTGGTCAGAAGAAGGGAACTAATTACGACTTCCATCAAATCGTCCAAACAGAGAAGCAAAAAGCACTGAAGAAATTTGAGAGCGAGGCTCAATCAAGCGCTGTTGCTGGTGCTACTTGGAGCGACTACAGGTCGCAGCTGAATCTTTACCAGAAAGAATTAGACGAGGTCAGCTCACGCCTCCGTAAGGATGAAATGAGACGGCTTGCTACACGTAGTGAACGCTGGGTCCGTTCTAGACTTGGCGAGAGCATCGGTCTTGAGTTCAACAAGCTTGGCTCTGGACGTGGTGGCTCTGGTGCACCAGCTGAAGGAGAAAAACCACCATCCGAGAAAGACATCTGGGATCGCGTATGGAATGTCTTCACTGATACCATTGCTCATGCCGAATCACGCTTCACCGAGCGTGCACGGAGTTTTGATGCTAGCCCCGAAGAAGTCGAGGTTGGACTGTGGCGTCTTCGCCGCAAGTCTTGGGGTGCTCTCCGTGACAAGCTTGACGAGGAGACGATGGAAGGCAACTTGCTTCTCAAGCTTCGCGAGAACTTTGAAGACAAGTTTCGCTATGATGAGGAAGGCGTCCCGCGCATCTGGCGCCCAACCGACGATATCGAGGGGTTGTACACCAAGGCTCGTGAGAGTACTCTGACACTTATTCCTCTTCTTTCCCGCTTTAAGCTCTCTGGTACAAGTGCACCACCACCGCTTGATGCTTGGATCGGTGATGCCCCGGCGACGGTGACAGCTGCCGACGAGGAAGACTTGAATCCTATTGGTGGCGTTGACGAGGAAGAGGGCAAGAGTCTAGAAGAGGAGATGACTATCCTTGGAGACTCGAAATCGCAAGATCTTTCAACGCGCTTCAAGAAAACGGCCGATGGTGTTTATGTCGAAGCCAAGCGTAGTGCCATTGGAGGTGTCACTCAAGTTCCACTTTACTTTTATGGGTTGCTTTTGGCTCTTGGATGGAACGAGCTGGTTGCAGGTAAGCTGCAAATCCCCTCTCATAATAGTTGTATAATATCATCTTCAACTAACACGATTCCAATTACAGTGCTCCGCAACCCAGTATACTTCATCTTCCTCATTCTCCTCGCAGCGGGCGCATACGTGACTTATACGCTCAATCTATGGGGACCAATGCTGCGCATGACCAACGCTGCCAGCAGTCAAGGCTTGGATATTGCCAAGGAGAAGCTGCGCGAATTTCTTGAGACGTCTGAGACCGGGCGGCAGGCTATTGGCATGAGCGCTAGGCCTGGAGCTAGTGGTGCAAGTTATGAGTAAGTCTCCTTTTTCCCTTGCCTGGATTGCATTCCGGTGTACTGACGTGCCTGATGTGCAGAATGGATACGCTTCGTAGCAATGGCAAGAAGTCTCCACCGAAAGACGACGAAGTCGATGAAATTTGAGACAATAGTTTGTCTTTTGTTGATTGACGTTGCGAAATTTCGCTTTGGTTAGATGGATTTCGTTGGCACGGTATTGCATAGCGCAGGGCTGGATGCGATGCGATGAGTTGATGGATAGATGATGGGGATGATTGAGTGAGATGCCAACGTCGGAAGCGTATATAAATGCTGTAAACATTTTTCATTACTCACCTCCAGGCTATTGCATCAAGCACCAAGAGCGCACAATTTGTCTTTTACATTGTTAAACTTGAATATACGACTGTAGGCGTTCGCGTGTGCTCACTCGCCGTACTATTAACCTGCCAATACGTACAGGAAAGCGTCTTCAACTACTCGCCGAGGAAAATAATTCACTGCATCTTGCACAGAGACCTTCACCCAGTGAGAGTTGACGACGTCACCTTCGCTATGGTTGGTTCAACTTGCATGGCTAATGACCCCTGCTTGATTTATATGGACACTTCTCTGAGTGTAGTGGTCTTAGAAGCTCACCTGAAAGATGGCAGTTTGACGCATTTTTATCCTAGTAAATTTATTGAGCCTAGTTACAGGGAAGTTCATGTGTATAACTTGAGTGGTGCATTGCTGGAACGAAACTAGTGGCGCACTTTGCACACGGCTCTGAGAGGAGAGAATGATTGATCGTGAAGCGCGTAAACAAGCATTAGTTGTCCTTCATGGTAAACCATGTGATGCTCCAAAGCCTCTCGCGCAGTCAGTCGTGAACCGGGATTTAAATTCGTCAAGCCGAGTATGAGATGTTTGAATTCCTCATCCTTAACCTCTGGCCAGGTGGAAAAATGCCTGTACGGAATTAAAGGCTCGTTACAATCTTCCCATATCGCACGAAGAACCTCGAACCAATCGCTCTGGCTGACATGCTCAAGTAGTCCTTGAAAGCCCCTTTCATCTCCGAAATACGATAATTGGCGCTGTAAACGAATGATTGGAGCTTCATTTCCTGGCGATTCTTGGTGGTCGAAATCTGCATCTCGTCCAAAAACCACGCGTCCTAGGACGGCGAAGATACACCGACATAGCGATTAGATGGTGATGGGCACGGAGAAGCTACAAACCATTAATCCAAAGGAGAACCTATCAGTAAGCTTGTTAAGTTTTGCTCGAACATAAGCCTCAGGACTCCGCCAATTCTCATTTCCCGCTAGCATGCCTTCAATATTTTTCCTAGACAGCAGCTAGACATTATTCTCAAAGTCGGTGACCTGTATGTTTCTAATTTTCTTTCTAGGCGTTCCAGCTTGGTAGTCGATCACCACGTTGTCCGGTTTGACATCCAAATGAACAATGTCTTTGTCGTGAAGCTCACTAATACCAACCAGGATCTTGTGTAGTATGCGTTTTCGATCTGATGCAAAGACTCGACTGAAGCTCTCAGAGCCTGCAAGGAACGTGCGAAGAAAACGTTAGTGATAGGGCCCTGTGAATCAGACAAGATGTTGCTAAGCTCGGCAGAGATGTACACTATTCAAATGATGGGCTTTCGCGAGAGCGCACTTCGTTCGGCTCATATGTCATACCAAGATGTTGAAAATTGGCCTATAGTTCGCAAAAGTGCCGTCGCCGTCCGACAAGCATTCAGCCGGTGAGCTTCTGCCAATCTTGGAAGCATCTTCGTTTCTTTCCACAGCCCGAATATTCAACTGTGTTATAGTTCGCCGGACTCAATGTGTGCGAAGAGTTTTGTGAACGCACCACGATACGTGGCCTTGCGATCTGTGATCCGCGCCTGCTGCTGTTGGTTAATGGGAACGGCTAAAGGCGGGCTATTGTTGTTTCGCGTGCATGCGGCGTGGTTGACGTGTATGCGGCGTGGTTGGCGTGCATGCGGCGTGGCTCACATGCTTTGCTTCATGCTTCTCGTACACGAAGCTCATGTGGATCTCATAGAACAGCAGGGTATATATGGTCTCTCGAGGATACCTGTTCAGGTACCATCTCACGTACTTGGACGACGCTATACTTGCTCTGGAATACACAATTGCCCATGTTTTCACAATCGGTGCCACAACTAAGGTTGTCGTGTGACGAATGTCTTTCCTCCAAAGTCAAATGCGACAGACAAAAGCCGATATGTGAAAGATGCCGCTCGCATGGCACAGTTTGTCTCTACAGTCCTTCTCGTAAGACCGGACGACCGTCTTTAGCTGCGAGGAAAAGAAACGGTCGTCGGCCTTCGAGCGCTACCCATGCGACCTTGGCGCCTAAATCGCCCATGGATAATTCGCAGCTGGAATCGCCGGCGACCTTGAACGCCGACAGCCCTCTCTCGGTCAACGAGTCGTGCTCTTACCCAGAGTGGAACGATCTGATCGAAGAGCTTGACCCATTCCACTTCGCGCAGTCTTGGGACCACACTGGAGATGATGAAGAATCCCTGAGGACTGGGCCGCAAAACAGTGGACCGTCAGCCATGGCGTTCCCTTATACTGACCATGAAATCAATGGCGCTACCGAAATTCCGGCAGATGACCAGGAGAAATGCCTATTCTCCAGCACCCCTGTGCCAGTCAATCATTTGATCTACGGCTGTGACTTCGAGAGTCAATCGGTCTTAGGCGCTCTTCACTGTGCGAATCAGCCGATCAAGGCCTGGGACAGCACCATCACTCCTTCAACCGAAGGAGGAGCGGTGCCGTCTGTTGGTTCGTGTCAATCCCTTTTTCATGTTGACTCCATACTGCAGCGCAATAGATGTGCGGTCAGCAGTTTGAATCGGCTACTTGACTGCCCTTGCGCGAGGCAACCCTATCTCGCGATGCTTTACGTGGCGATCGTTTTCAAAGTCTTGGCCGGATACCAAGTCGCTGCCTATCGACTTTCTACATCAAAAGTCTCTGCGTCTGCTTCGAATGTACGCGCCACAAGCGCGCGATCCACCATAGTCGAACAGTCCCACACCGAATCCAGACCAACACGTATACGGATCGGCTCATTTGAGTTGGACGACACCGATCAAGACGCACTATTCCATCAGTTGCTCCTTATTGAGATGTGCAAAGTAGATTTGGTAGTGAACAAATTGATTGTCATTTCCCAGCAGATTTCAAGATTGGAGGGAGGCATAACCATTTGCATGGGCTGGTACCATTTAGCTTGTTTGGCAACGAAAACGAAGCTACAGGACATTAAAAACATGATCAACGCTGCAGTCGGAGCAGCACACCAATAGAGACCAACGTGGAACGAACGTTGGATAAGATTTGTTTGCCAATTCTTAGATTCGGGGCGCAAGTTACAGTTGTATAATCCTGACTCTTGGAAAAAAGATCTTATTCAAAATGTCTCTACGAAAACGCCGTTTCATATTCCCTCGCCCAATAGTAATCGCCAATTGCTTTGATCGACTGCGGAGTGAAGGAAAATATCATTCGTTCTCTTGTCCGTCGGGGCGCCAATGTCACCTGTGTACCTTATGATTACCCTATTCACAAGCTTGTATACCTCTTCGACGGCATGATTTAGCACTCAAATTCACCCTGAAGCCAAAGGCGGCGCGCCATGGACATTGACTTTCTGTTTGACAATAACTTGCTTGAAGTCCAAAAGTACCAGCATAACAACAACATGAGAAAGGAGGTTGCCATTAATTTCGGTCAGTAGAATTTTGTGCATGTTACTGTATTAAAGCCTTATTGTCAAAGCGGCTCTGCCGTCCGGGGGTTTGCAGCGTGCGGGGTGTTGTGGGATCCCCCGCGGGGATTGATGCCTTGGTCTGCCTTACGTTGTCGGCATCTTTATTTAATCTAGATGAATTACCCGACTGGTTCCAAATACAAAGGGCTATTCATGAAATGAGACAGCCTTCCGTCCTCCGAAACCACTCAAGGTTCAGTTTGTGCCCCGAAGCAAGGAGCATCTTGGGGTTCTCACCGAGGCTTGGGCTGCTGCGAAAGACACCGGTTACATGCTCTGACGCATAACCAAAGCATCTCAAGCAGTCAAATCAGTATGGCCAGAGTTCACCAGTATCACGTGGTGCATAGTGATGATTGATCTGCACAACAACAGGCAGCAACAGGCAGCAACAGGCAGCGACAGGCAGCAACGGCATAATGGAGACAAAAATAGTGTAATAACTTATGCCAGAAGGGCATCTTTGCCGAAGCTACGGGCTGTAAAGCTATATAGGGGTTCTCCTCGCGCGACTGTGATTGGCTATTTCTCACCGATTAGCTTCAACGCCGATCGCCTCATTGGTTTAAACGCGCCGCCAGGCACGAGGAGAACGCACCACGTCAATAGCAATCCTCCTCAACACAGCGACTACGTCCTTGCTATTGGTGAGAATCATAAACCACCGAATACCCGAAATTATATTGTGTCGCGCGGGCCAATCTGGCTCCAAAACGGGCTATCTATGACGCGCACAGTTCTTTGTCGCAAGGAGACGAATCCTTCAAAATGAGTCAAATGAGGAACGAATATAAGAAACCAAATCTTGAGTGTATCCACGGTCTCTGAACGCACAAGTCCCGTGGCTCTCTTATTTGTGAGACATGTTGTCCCTTATCCGCGATACCGTCTTCGGCCGAATTCTCCGAGCCGTTACGAAAAAGAACGTTCTGCGATACGAGGAAGAATATTCTCCAGCCGGATGTGTTGCTCGTCTCCAAAGTCTTGGGAAACCAAAATCCGTCCGCCAACTATCCAACGAAAATAGCGATTCCGGAAAGGAAGGAGAAGATTCAAAAGAGAGCAATGGAGCGGAAGCTCCTGGGGACAAAGAGAACGAAACGCTTCTCGTCGACTGGTATGGTCCAGATGACCAAGGTGATTGAAGATTCAAGGATAATTGGAACGGACTTTGCTGATGATGTTTGAAGAAAATCCCATGAATTGGTCATCGCCCAAGAAATTATTTGTTACATTTGAGATCTGCTTCCTGACCACTGCCATCTATTCTGGATCATCTATATACACTCCTGCACTCCCCAGCGTTGCAGAGACGTTCGGCGTCTCAAACGTTGCTTCGGTCCTTGGTCTCACTTTATTCATTCTCGGCTATGGCCTCGGCCCCATGATATGGTCTCCGATGTCTGAAGTTCCCTTCATCGGCCGCGGTCCAGTGTACATCGGCACGCTTGCACTTTTCGTCGCGCTGCAAGGTGCCGTCGTCACTTCTCGTAGCTTTGGAGCCCTGATGGTTCTACGTTTCCTTACTGGATTTGTTGGATCCCCAGTTTTCGCCACAGGCGGAGCAACATGTACCGACATGTACAAACCTTCGAAAAGAGCTTATGCGATTTCTGTTTGGGGCATTTCGGCTGTATGTGGACCAGCGATTGGCCCGATTGTAGGAGGATACGTAACACAATACGGGCCTCTTGACGGCACCACTTTCAAGTCGCCATGGCAGTGGTCGGTACGTATAGTCGCCTCTCCATTTACAACAATTGATGTGCAGTCATTCTGATATTTCGAATTCAGATGTACACTCTCCTATGGCTCAGCGCGTTGTGTTTTATCTCGTTATTCTTTCTTTTACCGGAGACGAGTTCAAGCAATATTCTCTTTCGAAGAGCACAACGCCTTCGTCGAGCGCAGAGCCTCAAGCAAATCACTACAGATGCAAAGCTGATCAGTCAATCTGAGGTTGACGCGGCGGAAATGGAGACGTCGGAGATCATACAGATGTGCTTCGTATTACCATTTACTTTGAACTTCACGGAGCCGATGGTCTTCTTTTTGAACGTTTACACTGCTCTTATCTACGGTACGTTACTGACACAATCTCGATATGACGACTCGAATTTACTAACCCTTTCCGCCTCTTTTCCAGGCCTTCTTTACATTTGGTTCGAGTCATTCCCAATCGTATTTCAAGGTATCTATGGCTTCAGTCTGGGCCAGCTTGGATTATCTTTCCTTGGACTTTTCGCCGGAATCTTAGTTATCGCCCCGCCATTCTTCTGGTGGATTCGGAAATATCTCGAGCCGCAATTTGATGAAAATGGAGAGGTAAGCACCACCGAAACGTTTGCAGTCTTTCTGGATGTATAAGCCTAACGTCTTTAACTCCCAGATCACTCCGGAAAAGCGTCTACCACCATGTTGCGTTAGCGCTTTTTGCATTCCCATGTAAGCTACAATAACCGGATAGACCCAAGTGTGCGCCAAATACTGACTGAAATACCACGCAGCTGTCTCTTCTGGTTTGGTTGGTCCGCGAGACCCGATGTTCACTGGATTGTTCCCATCATTGGCACTGCTTGGTTTTCGATCGGAGCCTTTCCTTTGTTCAACTCGATTCTGAATTATCTTCCTGATGCATATCCAAAGCATGTGGCCAGTGTCATGGCTGGAAATGATCTATTTCGCAGCTCCTTCGGCGCAGCGTTCCCTCTCTTCGCCCGCGCCATGTATGATGATCTCGGCATCGCATGGGCAAGCAGTACCCTCGCTTTCATCAGCATTGCCTTTATCCCCATCCCTTTCGTTTTGTATAAAGTAAGCGAACGACAATTACTTTGAAATGATATCGAAACACTGACCAAGCTACTGCAGTTCGGAGCGAGACTGAGGAACAACCACAGCAAAATCGCAAGGAAAGACTTTTAGACATTAATGGCTCGTCGAACAATGAGACTTGTTGCGGCCTGAGAATGCACTGCCAACGACGGACGCTTCAGATGGTTTGGTCAACGGATAGCAAAAGAGTGCTGGTTCGAGAGTTTCATGGTCTTTGGCTTTAGATCCGTTGCATGAAAATCCATCCCCATTGACCTGAGATAGAAAAGCAGTCGAATCCGAAGAAAAGGTTATACAAACGCTAAAGGAATTCGTCTTTTCGTAGAGCGAATCCACATGTTCAATAGCTTTCTTGTCAATTCGACTTTTTCGCAAACCCCATGCTCGAACATATTTCACTATCTGTTGGAATAAGTGCAGTCCAGCATGGACTTAGTGTTGACCTCAGGCAATAATGCAGGTTAGGTGATATGATATTTAATTAGGTAACGCAAGTGAGGGGCTTTAATAGCAACTTACATACTATAGACATTTAAACTGTCCTGTACGCTACCCGCCGAAAGACCGCCAGGCCTAATTAGGCAAATGGGGCGTTTCGGGCCGCGGCCGTAGACTGAGCGTGCCGCGGGGAAGCCCGTACCGGAACCACGACCCCTTTCGGTATGATGGCGCTTCGGGCCGGGCTTACGGACCGGGCTTGCCGCTAGCTCCATACTCACTACCATTGTATTCCATTTTACACAGGTTCAGATGAAGGGCCCTTCTAGAGTCCTTTATTGAATAGTTATGACTAGAATACAATCTAAAGAATACCCTGCCTTACTAGTACTATCGCCCCGCCTAAGATACACTATTACACTTAGTCTTAGATCTTAGACCTTATAGTAAAGGTATAAAACACCTACCTAGATATTGGACCCTCATATATTTAGGATAAGAATCTTATTAGAATTCTTCAAAGGGCTCTACTACTCAAATATAGATAGATTAAATAATCCATCTAAACCTATACGCACAGCTATCTTAATCATGCTTACAGTGCTCGAGGTGTTATTGTGTTGAACAAACAAATGCGATGTTCCCCTGCATAAGGTCGCTACGCATTGAACCCCTGCAGTCCTATACCCCAGAATATTGATCTACTGTGAACAAAATACAAACCCTTTGGCACCCCAATACCTTTTCTGTAGAAACGTCGACTTTCTCCAAAAAATGAATGAAAAATGGCAAAAACATACAACAGCAGGGATTCGCACGTGGTCACCCACCGTACTACTAATCTGCCGGTCGACTGCTTAAGTATAGGAGAGCGGACGGGATCCTCTGCATTCAGTCGCCTATGGTCGTATGTGCTTGAAATGGCACTTAGGAGTACTATAATGGCGAAATAGAATAACGACGATGCAAAAGTAAATGGCAAAAAACATACAACAGCAGGGATTCGCACGTGGTCACCCACCGTACTACTGGTCTGCCGGTCAACTGCTTAAGTATAGGAGAGCGGACGGGATCCTCTGCATTCAGCTGCCTATGGTCGTATGTGTCGGGTATTGATGTTTGATTCAATGTATTGGCAATCCTGAGCGCTCGGGTGCTCAAAACTCCGACATCGCGCTGCCATTTGACATGTTAGTGACCAGTTACCATCTACAATACCGCCACAACGCCATGAAAAGTCAGTGCAGCCTCGCTAATAATACTCCCAGTCAATGCTTTATCTCCTCCGGTCGTTATTGTTGCTACCTCCGCCTGCGTCAGCAGCCATCCTCTCCTCCTTGTCAATCTCTCTAAGCATCATCTCGACCAGCCGAACGCAAACATTCGCTACATCACTACCGACTCTCCATGTACGTAATGTAACACCCTGCGGCTCAAGTAATCCGCATGAACGCGCCCATCGCTGTTGCCAAAGATACTCTTTTCTGCCAACACCATCGCCTGGGCTGCCAGGAAGACTATCGTCGGACCAAGCTTCTGAACGTGGACGAGGGGGTGTTCGACCAGATTTTGTAGCCGCGGTACTCAAGGAGTTTCCAGTGAGGGGAAGTGTCCGTCGTGGCGGAGGCGGTGGCGGGGCTGTTTTGGCCGATTTATCGTTGCGGAGGTTATCAACAGATCGACTGGACCGTAAGGCATCTTGATCAGAGGCTCCGTCAGCCGGAGGCTTGAGATGAGGGTCAGCCACCCATCCTCCTGCAGAGGGCAAAGAATTGTAGACACTAGCGATCTTCTCCTTGGCGAAGCCACGGTATGTTCTCGGACGAGCAGGCAACGGCGGACGATCTTTGCCTGCACTTTCTTGTTGCGTTACTTGTGAGAGTGGGGACGGCTGATTTGCTTGGGCTCTCTGTGATGTTTGTGATACCGCATTTTCACTCATTTTTGTCATTAGCAAGGACGATGGTTGAATTGTGGAGGAAGGTTTCAGAGGTCGAGGCGGTGGCATTTTAACGGGACCATCTTTTGATTGAGACTCCATCGGATTAGGTGACGGACTGCGCAAAGCCGTGGGTTTCGGTGGGGGTGCTGGTAAACTCTGTGAGGATCTCGACGCATTCTTCAATTTTTGCGAGCCATTGACCGGTGGTACAGACAAATTAGCTCTTGCATCTGGTGAGTCAGAGAAGTCAATAAGATCTTCATCTGGAGATGCTGTCAGGCGAGATTCGGGAATAAATTTCTTCTCAGAAGGTCGAAGAGGTAGTGTTGGTCGATTACTGCCTTTCTCCTGACCCGTGAACTTCTCCAGTGTATAAGCGTCTGGATTGATGGATTTACGTGCGTTTCTTGCCTCCTCTTCCATGTCACGCAGCGAAGCAGCAATGGCGGCTCGTAAGTCCGCGTCATCATCATGGGCATCATCAGGGCGTGACAGTCGTTTTGACATGGCTAAGTTGTCTCCACTTCGATGTCTAGAGTGGTGTCTTGAATGTCTGCCACGGCTAGGCATTGACGGGTCGAAGTAACCTGTGCTGACTGGGCTCGTGACATCTCGAATAAAAATCCCCAAGATCTTACCAGGATTGTCTAATGCAACATCGGTATAGACCTCAAGATCAGCTTCACCGCTATCGCCGACAAGTATGAACTTTCGATCTGGGAAATCGCGCAAGATCTTTTCCAGTGAAGATTTCTTTCTTTCTGCGACTGGTTCGAAAATCCCTTGTAGCAGACCAGCGTACTGCTTGAGGTGGAAAGAACCCTTTGGCAAATGTGCCATTTTAAAAAAGCTAGTCAATATTGGGTACATTTGCCAAGGGGAATTGGAGACATAATGCATCTTAACGCCCATGTCATTTAGAGTAGTATACCATTCTCGAACACCATCAATGGTGAGATCACTCAAATCACGAATGAAAGCGTTGCGAAAAATCTCTCGTGCTCCTGCGCTTATTGCAGAATGCTTGATGGTGTCATCAATATCGCTGATCAGACTTACGCCTTTCGACGGAGTGATGTGAACCTCCTCTGTAACAGAAAGTTTCTCGCCCGCAAATACTCGTACGTGCGTGGGAACAAAGTCCAGAGATGCTCTCAGCGTGAAGTGACCAGAAGGATTCGTGTATACTGTGTGCTGCCGAGAAGAAGATTCGTTGTAAAAGAACGCACTAATTGGTGAGTCTGGAAGTGGATTTGCCATGAATGGCTTTATCCGATTCAGAAGATGGTTATTTGCAACCTGCAGCTCTGCGGCGCTCATCCTTGATGGTTGTGTCCACGATGATCGGGTTTGCAGTGGACCAATGGCAGGGTCGTCATGAAGGGACATCGTCTCCACGTGAGCTTGTTTTGTTATTTCTCTCCCTCCTTGTCCGCTTGGTGGATTGTCCGTCTCACGGTATCGGTTTGGGTTCTCACTGAATTTGCCATGCTGGGCATTGCGCTGTTCCTCTTCACTTATTCTTACAAGTTGTTCCGTTTCGCGGGCGACGATGGCCTCTTCTTGCGCCGTAAGCCTACTTGGACTGGAAGCTCGACTTGGTGTTTGACTGGAAAGGTTCGAATCAGACCTTGTAGGCGCTGGTAATCCGGTCACCTGCCTCGCCATTCCTATGAACAAGCGTTGCTTCCGGGTTGCCGGTCCACGATGTGGTGTGTAGAGCCATCCTCTTACATCCACATCAACCACGGCGGTATCGTTCTGATATTTGTCCCACTCTCTGCGCCAGAAGTCTTGTTCGGTTTCATTGTTTCCAGATACGGTTTCAAGCTTACTCTTGACATGCTTCCTGCCGTAGCTGGGGAAAAGTATCATTTCCTCGTGTCCACTTCGTACAACCGCTGCGTCTGGAAATACGCTATCCGAACCTTCTTCATGATGGCCCCTGGATCCTCCGTCGTCACCACTAAAATAGTTCTGCCGCAGCTCATTCGCAGCCTTCAGATACTCCCCGAGCTTCTTCCGTCTCGCGCCTGGTTCTCGTGGTTCAGATCTCCAGTTAGAATATTCACCGCCGTGTGCGGTGTTGCCCGCAGTTTCTGTAAAAGCCATCTCGTTGGATTGGTGTGCGGACGTAGCATCTTCCGGGCGGCGATGTCGCGGGGATGTTGTAGTGCGTCTTCTGAGATTGGCAAAGGCTCTTGTTGCTATGCGTTGCTGCTGGCGAGTCTGACGAGCAACGAGGTATCGATAAATGCGAGACTGGGCGCGGTGCCTCAATCGTGCGAGGTAAAGATGTCGAAAGTCACGGATTCGGCGTTGGGCACGCTCTCTCACATTGCCAGGGACGAGGGAAGACAGAAGCGAAGTCCGGTTACGCGCTGTGTTGATGCGCTGAAGCAGAGAGCGCCATGAAGAAGCCACTTTGTCTTCTGAATGCCGAGTGCGGTGGAATGTCAGATTATTCTTGTAGTGGAGGGGGCGATGTTCAAACAGCTTCACGAGTCAAGTGTCGACGTGCGGGAATGGACGGAAGTCCGGACGACAAAACCGCAGATTATATCAACCAAAATCTCAAGTCACTACATTCTTTGTTTATTTACCTATTTACATATAACAACCGCACATTCTCTGAATATTCGCAGTTCATTCACGCTTATCACGATGCCCTAACCGAAAAATCTCGAGATCCACAAAACTCTGATCCTACGCCGCCTGAATGAAGGTGCTACGATCGATAATATCGTTGGCGAGCTGTCTAGCATTATCGACGGCGGCATTAGTAGAATCACCCTAGCACGGCGACTGCGTGTTTAGAAGGCCTCGCCGGTAGTCTAACTCGATCACTTCAAAGAGTAGATCATTCAATAGGTAGACGACGGCAAAACACAAGGCGAGATCGTCGATCTCGTCTAGATTGCAACGCGAGGAAAGAGACCTAGTCTATAGCTACTATAGGACAAGATGAAGAAATGGAAAGTCAAGATGAACGACGTCTTAACTATATACGAGGATAACGACATACTCGTAAGAATCGTCTATAAGGCCTTCTACGAGACGCGCGTCACCGACTAATACCTATCTAAAATGGTAGCGGCACAAAAAGGGGTCTTTATTAGTGGCAGAGCTATTAGTTACTGTCGCCGATTAATAGGTCTCTATAAGCGTATACTACAAGGGTATAAGGAAGAATATCGTATGAAAATTAGAGACGTGATTCGTCGTGAGCTCGCAATAGGGCAGATTGAAGACTTTAGACGAACTATACTCTATATAGATCTCTAGAGCCGCTTTAGACTAATAGGAAGGTATAGAAGAAGTCTAGTATTCGTATTCGTAGTGTAGTTATAGTGTACGCGCTAATACTACACCTCCCTTACTAGAACTATTATATACGAGGAACTAGCACTTTAGAACCCCCTAGTAATATACCGTAGGCACAAGCGGCAACTATATCGAGAGAACTATTTAGTTGCCGTACTAGGTCCTAATTACATATAGTCAATAGACGCTTATTATATAACGGTATATCTTAGGCAGGGCGATAGGGTTATATTAATAGCAAGACTATATATTCTAAAGAGTGTATTATAGTTAGAACTATTCGATAAAGGACTCCCGAAGGGTCTTTTATCCGAACCTATATAAGGTAGAATATATAGTAGTATAGACCCTATAGTAAGCCCGGTCCGTAAGCCCGGCCTAGGGCACTACTATACCTAAAGGGGTTGTAGTTCCGGTACAGGATTCTCCGCGGAGCGACCGGCCTACAGCCACGGCCCGAAACGCCCCCTTACCTAATTAGGCCTAGAGGGCTTTCGGCGTAGTACGGCCGGGGAACCCGAGGTACCCGTAGAGTCTCCTATTATAGGGTACTTCCCGTCCGAGTGCCTTGACCTCAAGGCACACTAAAGTCAATATCACCTTATACTCGAAATAGATATCACCCTATAGTCGCGTAGGTTTATAGCACTGAATTCACTAGTAAACTCGAAAAACCCTATAGGAAAACGAGAAGGATTAAATTTTAGGTGCTCCTACTATTACGATATCGCGTCCTAGTATTGCGATAATATATATCGTGATTTTTCGTATAGAGTCGTAGCTTAAGTATATGTAAGGCTACGATATTACTACGACACGTCTATATTGTCGCGACGTGTATTGTTTTGCTTCTATATATAAGGTTGTCGCAGTTTCTAGAAGTTTCGTTATACGGTGTCTACATGTGGATATAGAGCTATATACGCGACTATTATTGTTTGTATATATAGCGTTTATATATAGACGTGTATATATAGGGCTAGTATTAAGTAGGTAATGAGTCTTCGATATAAAAGAGTCTTCTTTACCGTCTTTCTTCCTTTCTTCCTTCCTTAATACGCACACTCGTTTAGAACGTAAGTCTACTACTACGACAAGTTGTCTTCCCCTTAGTACTTACTACTAATATATTTCGTAGATATAACGTCTTTCCTTTATTTTTTTATTTTTCTTCGAACTTTACCCACGCTCCTTTCGTAAGTTGTAGTGCCTTATACTTATCGTACTACTTACTAACTTCTTTTAGAAAAAAAAAACAATCAATATACCTTCTTCTAAGCGTACTCGTAGTATTACCTCTAGTAGCGACCGGTATGTCCTTCCTCTCCGAGCTATCGGCTTTTTCATATTTACTAACTTGACTTTTAGTCGTAGTATCTAATACGCGCCTTTGTTTACGCCGTCCCCGCTCTCCTCCGCCTCTACCTCTCCTATATACTCTCTCTCCTCCTTGCCTCCTCCTCCTCCTTACCGTTTAGTCACTCCTCCTCGCATTCGCGAGCTTGCCGCCGCCGCCGCCTAAAAGGCTAATAGGGCTACTACCGCTGCGAAGAAAAAAGCTAAAGAAGACGCCGTCGTACTTACTACGGCGAGAAAAGTCATTATAGAAAAACAGGCTATAAAGGAGAAGGCGGCTAAAAGAGCTGCCGAAAAAGAAAAGGAGCGGCGAGAAAGAGATCTCGTGCCTTAGTAGTACCGCTATCGGGAATTAGGGCCTGTCCCTATTAATCCTACCTGCCTATACTACTAGTATAGCCGGATCTAGAATATTAAGAACGGTACTAACGGCCGTAGTAATTACGTTAAATAGAAGGAATAGTATGTCCGCTATACTAGTTGTAGTAGCGTTAACAAACAATGTCGCGTTCTACTAAAGACGCGTAAGGGCCGCCGCCTTAGCGAGGATTTGGCTTTAGCTATCTAAGACTTAGAGGTAGCCGCTAAGGAAGACCTCGATAGTCTTATAGCTATTACTTTAGATATTTAGGGATCTTGTTCTACTATTACAGGACCTGAGACTCGAGGTCGTTACGTCGGTACTACTCCGTTAAGGCGTGAAGTCTCGATTACGCATATTCTCTATCGCCTTAATAGGTAGGACAACTTGCTAGAGCGCCTTGGTCGTCGTACTAGCTTCGTAGAAGAGACGATATAGGAGCCTCGTAGAGTGTCTTCGGACGAGAGAGGTTATAACGATAACGATAATAATAATAATAATAATAATAATAATAATATTAATAGTAATAATATTGAGATAATCGATAATTGAGTTTTTTTTCTTAGTTTGGTTTTAGTTAGTTAGAGGCTTAGTTACGTGGGCTTAGCGTATCCGTAGCAGGTCTACGTTAAAGATTTTAATTTTAATAATAATACCTTTTAGTCTTTTTATTGTTTTTGTTTCGTTATTTGAAGTTCTTTTCAAAGTCTTCGATTACCTTAGTAGTATATCGCAAGTGCTCTATAGGCTCCTAGCTATCTTATCCTTTATAGCCTTTCTATTTAACAAGGTAATATAGAACTTCAATAGAGCCTCGGGTCGTGAATAACTTGTTAAGAATTTCTTCAACTTCGTACTTAATGTTATCGTTAATCTTAATTAGTGCGGGTTCCGCGCGGGTGTTTTCATAGTAGGGTTCGAGTATCGAAATATGAAAAACCGGGTGGATATTTTTCAATCGTAGAGGTAGCGCTAAGCGGTATACGCGCCGGCCTATTAATTCTACAATTTTAAACAGGCCTATAAACTTCGAACTATACTTCTTCGAAGGTCTTAGGTTATTCAAGTTTTTTATTAAGAGTAGGACCTATTCCCCGACGGAGTAGGCCTTGGGCTATCGAGACTTGTTATACTACCGAGTCTAATACTCGACGGCGTGTCTTAGATTCTCCGCTAGCTCCTTTCTCATTTTCGCTATACCCTTAATTCGCTATTCTATAGCCGGGACAATAGCTGCTTTTACCAAGTCCGGGTCTCCTTCTAGATCGCCTAGTATACGTAGTACCGTCGTGAATATAAATTGGAATGGGCTCGTTTTGAGAGACGCTTACTACGAGTTATTATACGCAAACTCTACCTAATTCAACTAATACGGCTAGTCTAGCTAGTAATAATTAATATAGTACCTTAAATAGGTCTCTATCGTCTAATTTTGCCTTTCGGTTTGCCTATCTATTTACGGATGAAAAGAGGTACTTAGGCGCCGCGTAGTCTTCTAGCTGTCGTATAATGCTACCTAGAATTTACTAGTGAAAAGTGATCCTCGATCCGAGACTAGTGAAGATAGGACGCTATACTTCGTAATAATGTTTTCTTCTACGATGTCGGCGAGCTATCGTATATCTAGTGTGGTATAGTATGGAATATACCGAGCATACTTAGACAATCGGTCTACTATAACAAGTATTATATCCTTGTTTTGACTATAGTACTACGCCGTCGGCAAACCTGTTACAAAGTCTATTAACTAGTGTTTTAAAGGCTTATTAGTATTAGGAATAGGAAGGGGGGCTAGCTCACTATAGGGTTTGTGCTTTTTCGACTTGTTACGTTAGTAAATATCGCAACTCTAGATCTAATCCGTCGTATCGGCAGCTAGTTTCTTCTAATAGAATTTCCTCTATAGAAGTTCTATAGTTTTATCTCGACCAAAGTGCCTAGTACTAGGATTATCGTAGTACCTCTCTAGAATAGAAGAGATTAGCTTTATATTCCGAGGGATCTATACGTAGTTACTAAAAGAGATAACGTCGTCGCTACTTCGGCTCTAAGCTAAAGCAACTCTACTATAGGATGCTTCGTCGATCTCACCTCCTACCGCCCGCTACTCTATAATCGAAGCGTCCTCCTTTTGCACTTTCGCGATAGCTTACCGAAGGGTTTGATCTAACTCCGTATACGGGTCGTCAAGTTCAATAGCTACTATAAAAGCCTTTCTTAGGATATCTCCCTTAAGGGTGCCCTTTCTTAGACAAAAGTCCTTAAAGACTATATCGTTAACGCGACACCCGGGGGGCGACCCTAATAAGGCATTATTATCTATAGATTTAGAATGACCCTTAGTAGCCGAAGCCTAGAGTATATACAATCGCGCCTCTACGACGTTACTATAATCGCTATAATTAGACGGTTGCAAAGCTCCCTAGGAGACTTCCAACCTATCTATTTCGTCGATAGGCCTCCTACGCGTACCTATCGTACTATAGGTAGGATAAGCGTTACGGAATTCTAGTACTATATGTCTTAGGACCCCTAATATCTCGTTAGAGCCCTCTTTCGTAGTACTGTCGTTATAGTCGGGCCACTATAAAAACCCGTCTACTAGGTTACTCTTACCTAGGTAGAACTTAATTTCAATATCGTACTAGGATAGCGTCTTAGCCGTGTACGCCTATCGTAGTAATAGCTACTTTGCCTTGCCTAGAAACGATCTTAGATTGTTATAATCTAAAAGTATAGTAACTATACCTTTTACGGACAAGACGTATTAGTGCTAGTACTATACTAATTCTATAATAGCTAGGAGCTCGAGGTCGTATATCGAGTATCGTAATTCTAGACTATATTAAAGTAGCGGAGGGTTCGATTCTCTGTACGTAGTTGTAGTCATTTACAAGCACGACTTCTAAACTGAAGTGCTTGTAGTATTAACACACTAGTTGTTTTAGAGGATACTAGTCGGTGAGATCTTTGAATAGAAGTACTATCCTAATAGTAAAAACTCGTCTCTCTATCTAGGGAGCTATATCTACCTCCTTATGCCCCCTTCTCCCTCCTATGCTCTCAAAGATATCATCTATATATATATCACGTGCTAGTCGTAATCACGTGCCCTAGCGGCCGAGTAGTTCGCTACTACATTCCTCCCCTACTACTAAAGAGCCTGTCTTAGGCGTTTTCACTCACTCGGCCCTACGTCCGTTTGGAACTAACGGTTGAGAATGATACGAAAGTCTTCTTAGGCCTTACGGGCAGTGCTATTTGCTATCGGCATTTCCTCCTCCGAGTGGTCGCCTTCCTTCTCGTATTCGTCGGCCTCTTCTTTGCGTTGCAACTACCTATCGACGGGTAATTCATAGGTAGAGAGGGTACTTCTAGCACTCGAGTAGTCCTTTAGCCCTTCTCGATAGAAATACGACTAATCTCTAAAGGTCTCTATTTCATAGCTTAATAACTCGTGTATAGCGCACCGGACGGCGGTCGCAATTCGGTAGCGCGTGGTAGTAATGTATTTTATACGGCCTAGGCTAAGGAGTACCTCGATTTCCTCCTATACCCGAGGACTCCGGTAGGACTCGAAGCCTAACACTACGTTCGCTAGGTGCGATAGTGAATCTATACGGAAACTAGTAGCGAAAGGCGTAGTTATAGTACCGTAGATATTCGGTTTACTAGATAGAGACTTCGGGGCGGGTATAAGTTCTCTATTGGCTATCGTAATCTACTCGAGCGTAGCGGCTTCGATATGGTCAAGGTGGACTCTATTATTACGGACTACGTAGAACCAAGGGAGCATTATCATTCTATCTATTATAGTAGGGCCGGTAGAGCCGTGCGGGATTAGAGGTCCGGTAATACGTGTATTACTAGCCTTGTAGGGCGTTTTCGTCTAGTTAGAGCTATACTTCTCGGCATCCTCCTTGGTGAACCTTGCTTTAGCGTGAGTAACCGATCTAGTTCCTATAGTGCTAGTCCGTCCTTCCCTTTTTTTATAGTCGGCCTACTATTATTAGGAGAAGCGATAGGCTCTAGGGATGATTTCGGTGCAGTTTTAGCCGTCCTCGTCTATTAATAAGACCGATCCTTATATAAGATTCTATATACTAGCCTCGGTGTCGTGGATTTTATCCATATTAATGTCGATGTGCCGGAAGTAAGTATTGTCCCCTTTCTACGCATACTTTGCGTAGTATAGGTAAGAAACAAGCTAGACTCTATAGTTAGGACGAAGGAGAACGTATAATAACTAGTAGAGTGGGTTAGCACGCATTGCCTATTGCGCGAAAGAGTGGAAGCAATTCCGGAGCCATCTAAGCGACGTCTTCTCCTCCCTCGGCGTATAGCGGTAATAGTGTATATATATGCGAAACTCGGAATGGAATGACTTAGTTAAGCCGCTTTCGTTCTACTATTTAAAGAGATTGATAATAATGTTCCTATCTCGGACCTATTATAGATAAATCCGCGCATCAATTTCGTCGAGGATTTCCCGTGCCCTTTTTGCTTCGATACGGAGTATAGGGGTCTTTTCTAGGAAATACTTGAGCAAAAGCTAGCCTTCCTAGGCTGTAGCGGCTCGCGCTAATCTTCGTACGTAGTAATAGGCGGTATTACTACCTAGCTAGTCGGCGACGTTCTCTCCTACGTCGGCGTACTCGATAAGTCGTGCCGTGAGAGTCTCCGCCGATTCCGACTTGTAGAATCCTAGCGCGTCCGCGAGGAACTAGATGTGTGTATAGTAGACGGCGGCGCCGTCTCGGATGGTTTGTACGAAGGCAATAGCGACCTTTGTCGCTTGAACCCTATTATTTTCCGAACCGACTACGGACGGGCAGTGTATAATAGCACTAAGCAGCCTCTAGTTCGGAAGTAGGCTGTTCTTCTCATTTGCGATGGCTATATAGAAGCACTTGCGCTTCGTTTGTCTGTTTTAGCTAGTTCCGAGAGCCGTGCCGCGACTCCTTTTTATAGCGGGTTCCTGGAATTCGCTTTCTTTAGATCGTTAGCGTCGTCGGCGGCCGATTTGTATATCATCCTCTCGCTCAACTTCTTCTCTTTCTATTAGGACGCTAATAGGTCCCGCCCGTATAATCTCCTCGTCTACTAAACTAAGGCCATCGTCCGACTCCCTTACTACTAGGAAGTCGTCGAAGTCTACTTACTCGGGTTCTTCGGTTCAGGTAGGGAGGGGAACTCGTTTCGTTTAGTGTAGAAACTTGTCGGCGGTAGTTTGGTTAGGAGGGGTTCCGAGGTCCGCTCCGATTTCTCTATTCGCGATGTCTCGGAGGTATTAGTCGTAGTACGCGTTATTCTCCGCTTCACGTTATTCAGGTGAAAGGGTAGTACGACTCTAGGTAGTTAGCGCTTCTCCGGCGTGAACTAGCAATCTTTGGACAGGACTACTTTATAGGTACGGTAGGCTAGGGTAGTCGCGGGCTATATAGCCGACTACCTCTCCTCGGTTACCTATACGAAATTGACTCTTATAATATTGCATCCCTACCTTCTTGCCGATATGCTCTACTGTCTTAGATTCCGCGGCTTTTACAAGTTCCGGCGGAATGCGGATTAGGGCTACGCTACTAATGCTATAAAGGCGAGTTTTTAGGATCTCCTCGGCCACGGTATAGTCGGCGAGGTAGGGCTCGTAGCCGAGTTGAGCTTCGCCGCTAGAGAGTCTTTCGAGGATAGCGTACGAGATAGCTATAACTACAGCCTCTACGGGATATTTATATAGTTTTGGTATTTGTTTCTACGGCCCTTAGCGAACGAGGATTTGTTCCGTAAAGTATAGGTGGTTAAGAAGTTCGTCGCCCCATTTTGCTCTCAGTCGGTCGGTATATAACTTAACTCGGACGAGGCGTTCTTTGGCTAAGTCGTATGCCTTCTAGATTTGGTTCTTTCTAGTTTCGTATGAGGCCGATCTTTAGTTCTCCGGTATCTCTATAATGCGCGTTCCGATAGTGTACGTAGCTTTGTCGAAGATGTTCTAGACATTATACTAGAGGTTGAGAGTGGCTTCGGTAAGGGTGAAGAGGATTTGTTCGTATTCGTGCTTAGGGACGTCGGCGAGGAATTCGTCGATATCTTGGTTACCGCGGATAAGGTAGCCGCGTAGGCTAATTGTGCCGTTTGTTTTGTCGACGATTAGTGAATATGGTTGTACTGTGTTTGGGTTTCTAAGTGCAAGGGCGGAGTTTACATCCGAAGGGGGCGTATTGTCTACTATCGCGTTAGTGCGTAAGACTAGGTTTCGTGACTTCTAATTGGCTAGTCGCTAATCCAACCCGCGGTTAGGTCAGCGCTTAAGGAAGGTGTGCCGGCTAGGCCTACTTTAACGGTTTACGGCGGCGGTAATATTATTAGGGTAGGGAAACTATACGTTTAGGAGAAGAAAAAAGTTTTATATTGAATAGGTAAGGGATAAAGTTTAGAAGGTATGTGGAATAGAAGTCGGCCTTTATATAGGATGGCGTTCATGTAATAATGTACTAGTTAGTGAATATTAGGCGGCTATTACGGCCTTCTAGTGAATAGTTTTTAGTAAATATAGCGTGTATAAAGTAAGTCGAGTATCTGCGTAAATTTTATCGCGAATTTTTTTGTGAATGTGTTTCCTAGTTGTTCTTTTACGGAGGCGGGAGTCCGTGGGTAAATATTGTCGTAGTTGAGTGAATGATTTTATCGGCCTAAGAGGTAGTCTTGGTTTATTCTAGTTATATCCTTCCCTCTCCTTCTTAAAAGCAGCCTGTCCTTAGGCTAGTCTAGTCTATACCTAGTATATATTAGGATGCGCACTTCGACTAACGGGCGGATATAAGGAATGGCGGAAGTTTCTTTAGTTAAGGCCTCTTCTACTTCTACTATAGCGTCGTCCTCCTTATCCGCTCTAGTAGAGTCGTTTATGTTCTCCGAGCTAGGAGCTAGTTCGTACGGCCGGAAGGGCGGGACAATCTTAAGACGGTGTCGGGGAAAGGTGCCTTGAAGGATAGCACCGTTAAGCTCGCAAAGTCTATACGTTCCGAGCGTGTTATATACCTTATATATCCGATAGGGGCCTTTCTATCGGAACGCAAGTTTGTCGGATCGCGAGTATTGGATTTCGCTCCTTCGTAGGATAACCAGGTCTCCCTCCTCGAGGTTCTCGCTAGTAACGCGATGAGTGGCGTCAAAATAGTCCTTATTAGCTTCGCGATATCGCCTGTAACGAAGGGCAATCTCTTTCATTTCGTAGTGATAAGTGCTAATTTGCGCTCCTCGAATAGAGAGTAGTATAGCCCTATCGCGTACTATAAGCCAGTCGATAGTGGCTATAGTCGGGTAGTCGAGTTCCACTAGTAGGACTACATCCCTACTATAGAGCAACTCTACTAGCGAGTGTCTAGTAGTTGCACGAACCGTCGTTCTATCTACCTAAAACACAGCCGGTAAATACTACTTCCACGGCTACGTACGTCCTAGGCTGAGCTTAGATAAGGCGTCTAGTACTAGCTAGTGGCCGCGCTCGACCTGTCTATTCGCCTATAGGTTGTAGGCGGAGATGCGTATATAGTGCATTCTAGTTTTAGCTATAATATCACCCTCGATATAGGTATTATAATCGTTAAGCACTTGTTGAAGTCTAGTGTTTTCTAGTCCTCCGTCCGAGATAATATATCGCGGACACCTATGTCGGCAGATAATGTCCTAGTGGATGAAGCTAGCTAGGACACGAGCCGTTTTGCGCGTAGTAAGTCGATATTCTAGCCAGCTAGAAAGTGCTTCGCGTGCGATAATAAGAGAGCCACTACCGTCGACGTGAACAATGTCTACTAACTATATATACCCGACCGTGACTTAGTAAGTTGGCCGTATCTCGTTTGTAACGACTAACACGCTCCGTAGTTGATATAGCGTGCACGAAGCGACGTAGCGTTTAATATTAGACCATATCCTATACTAGTAGTATCGGTTACGTAGTAGGCGGAAGGTAGCTTCTCGGCCGTAATAGGCATGCTCGTTATGCATCGCTACGAGGAGCTTCTATCGGTCTTCGTTGTCGTCGACGACTCGTATAAGGGGTTGGTTAGGTGGCCCTTTCCGGTAGAGGTGTCGGCCGTCGACGAGGTAGTTTGCCGCTCGCCTTTTGAACTAGAAATAGTCTTGCTAACTGATTCTTAGAGGGCGAGTCGCGGTGTGTAGCTAGTATGCGATGTTTTTTGAATTCTCGTTATAGAAGGTCTTAGTTGCGAGAAAGTCGCTATTAGGCCCTTCAACTAAGGCGGCTAAGACAAATAGGTCACGGTCTATACGTTTATCTATGTCGACTTCAAGTAGTTTCTCTCGTTCATCTTGGCTTGTTTCTAGTCGGCGAGAGAGTGCGTTAGCGGCTATATACGTCTTACTAGGGACATGTTCGACCTCGAAGTCGAATAGTCTAATCCATGCTACCTATCGTGTAATAACTGCGCTTAGGAGGTCGGAAGGTGGTTTATTGAGTTGGTGGACGAGAGTCTACGTATCGAGACGTAGGAGAAATCTACAACTATATATGTAGGATTTGAATTTCCTAAGCGCCTTCACTACGCCCTTATATTCGAGTTTTCCGGCGTCCTAGGACTATTTAGTATCCGACTATATTCCGCTCTTAAAGCGCGAGGGCTTCACCTTCTTACTTTATTCCTTCTCTTCTTGGCCTAAGACTGCGCCCTATCCTTTGCCGCTAGCGTCGACGCATATAACAATACGCCCGGCGTCGGGGCTATAGTCGAGAGTAACGAGTATAGGGGGGGTCGTGAGGATGGCTTTGAGAGCGGCCATAGCTCTTTCGGTCGTGTCACTCTAACGGAAGGGGGCGTCGGCCTTAAGCAATTCATAGAGTAGGCGAGCGATGATTGCGAAATCCTTGATCCAGATCTAGAAGTAAACAACCAAACCGACGAAACTTCGTACTTCACGTTAGTTCGTTGGTTTTGGCCACTCTAATATCTTTGACACCTTGTATATCGACGGTTTTCTTCCTTCTAATAAGCAAACGTACCCTACAACTTGCATTCCATTTGCTATAAATATCGATTTTAGGGTAGAAATTGTGACTCCCGCGCGTTCGAGGTCGGCAAGGACTTGATCTAGATTCTAGATGTGTTCTAGGACAAAGCGGCGTATTCTAGGCTCGATTTCCTCTTTATTGTACCTAGTTTTCGGTCCTTTTACGCTAATGTCGTCGAGAAAAGGGACGGCGCGTCGTGGGATGTGCTCGTGTAGGATGTGATTTATAATTCTTATAAACTACCCGACCGAGTTTGTAGCTCCTTAAGGTAGGGTGGTCTAGCGAACTAACCCTAGTAGCGTGTAGAAGGCGGTGAGGTCTCGCGATGTTTTCGCGAGTGGCACTTAGTCGTATCCTAAGAAGAAGTTAATAAGGCTAGTGATTTAGCAACTGGCGAACTCTTCGGAGAAGTTATCGGTTAATAGGGGCAACTCGGAGTCCCGTATCGTAACCTTGTTTATTGCTATAGCGGCATTTATAAGCCGATACGTTCCCTTCTTCCTAGACTTCTCGACGAGAAACTATAGGTTTCGGTAGGTGCTATCGTAGCGTTCGAGTAGGCCTTTATCTATTCGCTCTTTCACTATTATCGACACTATGTCCTTCAAGCTATAATGTAGTAGAAAGGGCTTTAACTGCTATAGTGTGTACGGAACCGTCTTTATTTCCTATAGTAGTGCTACGGCTTCTCTTACTTGCCTAATTTCCGAGAAGTCCTATAATAGTAACCCTTCCCTCTAAAATAGCATCTCCTGAAACAATTCTAGCTCTTTCGAAAGGATCCTATAAGGCACTTCGATAGCCGCTAGTCGTTCCGGCGTAAGTCGGGTCCCTCGTAGAAATGCCGTAAAGCGCGGTAGTAGATATTGAGTAAAGGGGTCCTAATCTAGTAGTAGCTTCTTTTCCCGTTCTATCGCATCTTGTCGCTATTGCATATTGTCGAGGGCAGGTTCTCTGCTCGTTATACTATTCGTAGCGTTCACCGGTAGCACCTTTTGAGCCTTCCTTTTATATAGTGTATACACGTCGATATTAGCACGTAGTAGTTTCTATAATAATAACGGGAGCGTATCTCTGATTTTCTCGTATTCTTCATTCTACCGGTTGTATTAATCGAGAGAGTTCTTGTCGGGGTCGGGGTCGATTTTAGCATAGTACGCCGAAATAGCGGGTGTCTCACTACGGATAGTGTACTCGAAGCTTTCTTCGTATACAGGCGACGTAGCCAAAGTCGCGTATCTAACCGAAGGTTGGCTATACGCTAGTTGGCCAGATGTTAGACCTTTTTTCGGCTGTCTTTCCTCGCTCATTCTCGCTATACTTTCCCTAATCGTGTATCTAACCGGTGGTTGGCTATGTGCTATAGCCGGTAGACTTTCCTTATCTACGCCCGCCGTACTTTCCTTAATCGCGTAGCCAACCGATAGTTGGATGCACGATGCTACCGGTAGACCTTCTATTCTTGGTTCTGAGTTTTCTTGATTTATAGGTGTGCACTTAGTCGGCAACCCGCTTATAATTTTAAATGCTTCGCAAGAAATTTGACCTTACTATATCTATTTCTAATGTCGTCGATCGTTTCGTAATCCTCTTCTCCTAAGACTACTATAAAGGTAGTAGGCCTTCTATCCTTTGTGTAGATGGTTCCTTCCTATAAGCTATTATCGTAGTTGCGAATAGCGAGTCGCGTTATCCTTTCCTATAGTCGACCGAGGATTACTCGCTTTATATTGTAATATACGAAAAACGGCATTTCGAAAACGACTCTATATATATTAACAGGAACTACTTCACAAAACCCTTCGAACCACGCCGAGCCCGTCGAGCCATGTAGTCGCAGCCGGATGTCTCTATTAATAGCGAGCCTAGCCTTTTCCGCGATTTCGACGCTTACGATGTTGCACTCCGCGCCGCTATCGATAAGGGCCTTAGTAAGAGCTTGTTTATCTCCGATACAGGCGTGGACAATAGGCGATTTGAAAGTCGCGACATTCCTTTTTGTAACGGCTAAGAGGTCGGGCTTCTCCGTCTCAAGGTCGCTTCTCTAAGCCTCTCGCTCCTCGAAAGAATAGAGCTAGTGGCCGTTATCGATAGTTACTAGATTCACACCTAGCGATTCCTCGAAGGCCTCGTCCTCTCGTCTAACTAGGATGCGTCGATATATCTATTTCGCGATGCTAGGCACGACTCCGATAAGGGTGTATAGCTTTATCGGGACCGGGACGTCAAGTACCTCTAAGAAGATCTCTAACAGATCTGTGTTCTTTTAAACGTGCTTATCTAGTCGTTCCGTTTTCTTTTAGCGTTTCAGTATCGGAGGAGCGACTAGTGCGTACTCTTCCTCGACTATCTCGTGGTCTTCGCTACCTTCCTCGTCTTCGTTTTCCGAGTGTGCTTCGAGCGATCGTAGCTGCCTCTCAGTTATGACTCGTGGTCTAGCCGGCGCCTTGCCTTTAGATACGCGACCGAGTATTACGCGTCCTTTAGTCCTTCTTTCCCTATTTTCCACGCTTACCGTGTTTACGTTCTTAGAACCCTCGTCGGCGAGAAATAACCGAATGTCTTCTTTAGTAATTAGGTCCCCGTTCTCTAATCCTCGGTCTCCGACGGTAATCTAGTTAGTATTCAACCCGTTAGTAGTTATAGGCTAGACTACCGGGATAGGGCTACCTTGTTCGGATCTTAGTAGCCCTTTAGAGCCTGCCTATTGCCTCTACTAGTTAAGGTAGGCGGGGAGCTTAGGCGTGATTTTGAAAACCCTTTCGATCTCTTTTGCCAAACTAACGACTTTAGGGGTGCCTTTAGGCGCTCTTAGGTCTATAATACGTAGGCCTTAGAAGGCCTAGCCGAGTCGAATTCTTCTGTCTTAGCCTTCGCCCCGGTGGTAGTAACCTATATCGATAAAGCCGAGAATGATCAGACAATCGCTCATTACGTGTCCGATATTATAATAGCTATAATACCGTCCGGTAGTGTCTTCTCGGTACGGGTTATTATAATAGGCCTAAGGGGTGTAGATCGGCGGTCCCGCTACGTAAGGTCTTATCGTAGCTTCGTAGGCCGAAGGTCCACTATATCGATCTTGGGTTTTCCTATACGCTAGTTACGCCTCTCGCTCTCGGTATCCTAGTATGTTGGTTATCTAGATTTGCAAGGTTTCTAGTTTACGAGCGAGCTCTTCGAGTTGGGTCCTCTTAGGCGGCTAGTCTAGTTTTCTCGCTTCTCGATTTTTAGTATCTTCGGCTTGGCTCTATCGTTGCCTAGTAGGGAGTAGAATCTCAACGTCGGTATCGGGAATGCCGTAAATGATTTCGTCGATATTCGTTTTACGTCGGGCCCTCTCAACCGCCATTCTCTATACATACTCGAATCGTAGGAAGTTTGGGCTAGAGCTAATATTCGCGCCGCTAATCACATCCCTTTATAACGACTCTAGTAGCCCTCGCAATATGTACTTCGTACGTATATCCTCGTTAATATTGAACACCTCCTCTCCTCCGTCCTTATCCGGTAGGAAGCTTCGAAGGTATTCTATATAGTTCCCGTCTAGAACACCGCGTTTAGAGAGCTTTTTTAGGAAGGCCTCCGAGTTCTCGAGACGGCTAGTGTCTTGCCCTTTATACTAGTCCCTCATTCCTTGCTTTATATCTTCCTATACGCCGTATATAAACTTCGCCTTCCGGACAAATCTAGACGCTTCCTCGTCGTAGCATCCTTAGAGTATAGTGATCTTCTAGAGATCCGTAATATTTGGGAGGTACTATTCGAGATATTCTTCAAACTTTCGAAGGAACTCGGTGACGTTTGTTCTATTGAAGAACAAGGTCTCTATGAATCTTGGTAGGACGAGTCCGGGTATCGCTATACTATTCGCGAGGCTTAGTAGAGCCCAAGGGTTGATAGCGGGTACTCGGAGAGCCTAAGCTCGTAGAGGTTGTTGGGTTCTTTCCTCGAGTTGTTATTCGAGGGCAGGGGTGTCATTTGGTGTTAACGAAGACTCGGAGCCGTCTTCTGCAGTTGGTTGCCTATAGCCGGAGAAGAGCCTAGAGCGGTTAGAGTTTGCTATCTTCTCTATATTGCCTTCCTTTTTCTTCCGAATTTCTTGGTTGTAGCTTTTGCAGACTTGGGTTTCGGGAGCCCCTTTAACGTTGTGTTTCGCCATTTTGGAAATTACGCTTAACGGCGAACTAACCCTCGGTTAGCTAAGATTTACATTCATGCACCCCCTTTCTTTCTAGCTTTTCTTTCTTCTTCTAGGCGTCCTCAATTTTCAGGGTCAAATCTATCCCTAGCTGTTTTATTCTTCCTACTTCTTAATCTGTTATTTATGTCATTTAGTCGTTATTCTGTCGGTTATTCTATCGGTTGCTCTATCGGTTGTTCTATCGGTTATTCTATCGGTTGTTCTGTTAGTTGTTCTATCGGTTGTTCTGTCGGTTGTCCTATTAGTTGTCCTATCGGTTGTTCTATCGGTTGTACTATCGGTTTATCTCGTATTACATCTCATCTCTTTTCTTTTAAAAGAAAACCCCCTAGCACGGTCACTAATAAAGTGGCGGAGGGTTCGATTCTCCGTGCGTGGTTGCAGTCATTCACAAGCACGACTTCTGAACTAAAGTGCTTGTAGTATTGACACACTAGTTGTTTTAGAGGATACTAGTCGGTGAGATCTTTGAATAGAAGTACTATCCTAATGGTAAAAACTCGTCTCTCTATCCGGGGAGCTATATCTGCCTCCTTATGCCCCCTTCTCCCTCCTATGCTCTCAAAGATATCATCTATATATATATCACATACTAGTCGTAATCACGTGCCCTAGCGGCCGAGTAGTTCGCCACTACAATATGTCTTCCGTAAGTAGTATGCAACTAGGTGCTAGTAGTGGTTCCTTATGCTAGTCGTCTCTTCGTCGTTATACGGAGGCTATATCGCGATTGCCGAAATCGCGAATACCGAAGTATCGGTTTCTATTCTAAGCTCGCTCTCTTAGTCAAAATACCGTAGTAGCGGAGCTTCCTAAAAAGCTTCTTTAAGCTTATCGAATACCGCCTTGGCGCTAGCGTCTATTTCAAAGGCTTTGCCTTTAACTATCAAGTCCGTAAGAGGTTTGGCTATTCGCGAATAGCCGTTAATAAACCACCTATAGAAGTTCGCGAAGCCTAAGAAACTTATAACTTGTTTCGTACTCTATAGTTCTAGCTAGTTAGCGATAGCATCTACCTGGCTTAGATCTATTAACACGCCTTCCTTTAAAATCACGTAGCCTAAGAATATTAGGCTATTAACTACAAAGAAGCATTTAGATAGTTTAGTATACAAGCTAAACTTGCGAAGTCTCTCGAGTACTTCTTTAATATACTATCGATACGACGTCGTGTCGCTAGAGTAGATTAGGATATCGTCTAAGTAGACTACGTAAATCGAGTCTACTAACCCTAACAAACACCGATTAATATATGCCTAGAATGTAGTAGGGGTATTGGCTAATCTAAAAGGCATTATAACGTACTCGAAATAACCGTACTAGTATCGGAACGCAGTTTTCCATTTATCGCCACGACGGATCCTTATCCTATAATATGCATTACGTAAGTCGATAAGCGTGAAAATGATCGCGCTAGCTAGGCGGTTAAGCAACTTATTGATTAAGGGCAGTAGGTGCCTATTCTTTATCGTTACGGCGTTAAGACCTCTATAGTCGATATAGAGACGAAGGCTGCTATCTTTCTTTAGAACGAACAAGATTGGCACACCCGCCGCGCTAGTGCTCCTACGGATCCTACCTCTTTCCAATTCCGTATCGAGGTATTCCTTTAGAGTCTTAAGATATAGTATACTCAATATGTAGAGTAGGCCCTATAGAGGTGCTTTGCCCTTAGTAATCTCAATTACGTGATTATAGTAGAGTCTATTAGGAACCTCGGTTGCCCGATTAGAGTTAAACACGTTACTAAATTCTACGAGCTAGTCTAGGAGCCCGTCTAGCGACGATAGTTCTTCGTCGCCTTCTTCGAGTCCTTTAAGACTAGATTCGAGCAATACGTAGAAAGCTTCTACCTTATTAGCTAGTTTATTTACGAACTCTTAATAATCTTAGATAAGTGTTGTCGTAGAGCTATTGTAGAACTTGAGTTCCGACGTTTTAAACGAGATCTCGGGATCGACTAGTTTGAGCTAATCGTATCCTAGGATAAGTAGTATCTCGACGTCGATAATATAGTAGTATATAGTCTACGATCACGTAGCGCCTACGCTATCTATCGCTCGTCTATCGAGTTCGTATATACTAAGTGTTAGTAACTCTTGGTTATTTAATATACGAGCGGCCTTATAGATAGGTCTCGCGATAGTATATCCTTACGCCTTTACTACGCGATATGCAATAAAACTGCACGATATACTGCTATCGAGGAGCGCTAGGAGTTCGTGCCCTTCATCTATTATAGATAGGGTATGAAGTTTTATAGGGAGCGTTAATCGCTAGACCGTCGCTATGCCGTCGTTAAGCCCGAGTAGGTCGGTATAGTATAAGACTCGGGCTATACTTTTTTCGATAGGCAATCTTTTGCGTAATGTCCGGCTTAGTGACAATTGTAGTATAGCGAGGCCTTCGTAGCACCGGCTTCATTTCGTCGCTTTACTAGGTAGTTATTTTGCGTTAGGGTTTGATTTACTCCGGTCGTAGGCGTGTACGACTTTTATAGTGCGTTGTACTACTACTTATATAGTCGGTGTGCGAATTTCTTCTAGTACGGTATAGTATCGTCACTCCGCTACTTCGACTAGTACGGATTTCGGTTGTTATCGTAATTCATCGTATATAACATGGCTTCTGAATTTTCCAGCCTCGTAAGTAGGGGTACGAGTGCGCTTATACTCTTTAGTACGTCCGATTAGCGTAGTAGTTCGCGCTTTAGCCTTGGTATTAGCCTAGAGATTAGTCTAAGACATATCTACCTATCTATAATAGGTTCTACGTCTATATTTATAGCGAGGTTCCTTAGTGCTATAGTATAGTCGAGGAGCCGGCGCTTGCCTTGTTTAAGGCTATAGTACTAGGCCGCACTATTAAATAATCTACTTTCTAGATCCTATACTTAGTCGCGGAGCTAGCACTTTAGTCTCTACTAGACTCGGTCTTCCGGGTTTATCGCCCTATAAAGTTGCTAATTTTCCGCGACGGAGCCGCGAAAGAGAGCCGCTACGTAGGCGCCTCGTTCTTCCTATATATATAATATATAGGGTTGTAGTTAGAATACACTAATGTAGTTAGTAATAAACTCGTTTGTCTCCGCTATAGAGCCGCCTCGGAACTCTTTTAGTTTTATCTAGGGTAGTATTCGCTCCTATTCGGCGTGTTGTCGGCGTGTCTTAGGCGTGATTTCCTCGCCTTCGAGTTCATCTTCGCTAATAGGACTAGAGTCGGTAGACGATAGACTTCGTTATTACTTATCTATCGTAATACTACCTCCGAGGAGACGTTCTATATATTCTACGTACTCTTTCTATTTATTAATCTCTTCCTAGGTCTAATATACTTCGTCGTTAGATTGCCCGTATAGTAACGGGTTAACCGTTTCCTATTATAGAAGAGGTAGTGTCTCTAAGTCACTAATTTACGTATCGGTATCCTCGCGCGTCGTAGGCGTAGAGGGTGTTATACCGCGAGTTCGTCGCCCTCCTACTATTGTAAATATCGGGCGGCCTACTAAGTGGATTAAATAGCTTATAATAGTATATCTTAGGTAGGGCGATAGGGTTATATTAATAGTAAGACTATATATTCTAAAGAGTGTATTATAGTTAGAACTATTCGATAAAGGACTCCTAAAGGGTCTTTTATCTAAACCTATATAAGGTGGAATATATAGTAGTATAGACCCTATAGTAAGCCTAGTCTATAAGCCCGGCCTAGGGTGCTACTATACCTAAAGGGGTTGTAGTTCCGGTACGGGATTCTCCGCGGAGCGACTAGCCTACGGCCGCGGCCCGAAACGCCCCCTTACCTAATTAGGCCTAGAGGGCTTTCGGTATAGCGCGGCCGGGGAACCCGAGGTATCTATAGAGTCTCCTATTACATATTGTAAACTCGAGGCCTTTAGTATCTAGGTGTATACTATAATCGATATCTACTCGTATTATATCGTCTAGGTATATATCGGCATTACTTCTAGAACGGCTATATCTATTGTATCGCAGTATCTTACTACTATTTAAAATGCTAGTTTCCTACTACAAATCCTTAGAACAGACCGTAGTAGTAAGACGATTATTACTATAGACGCGTACTACATACTCCGGTAGCGTATATACGGCGAATCGCTCCCGTTCCGTAACTGTTTTCAGTTTAGCACAAGTAAGCAGAACTAGCGCATTAAGGCCTAGTAGGGCTAGATATCGAAGAACTCTACGAAACGCTAGAAAGATCATTTCTTAAAGCTTGTAGAAGATGGCGAATTCGATCGATATCGAAAAGAGCACCGTATTACGTTCCTATTCATCTATATACCTATCGTCCGTACCGATATCTTTAACTATATCCATATATAGAACCTGCACTCGATTCGTAAACAGCTACGGCGACTATATTATATACCCGGTGTACTAAAGCTACTATATAATTAGCCCGAGAAGACTAGTAGTTAGTAGTACACTATTCTATTACTAGTAGAGCTACTATTAGACGAAGTCCGTCGATTTAACGAGGACCTCGAAAGTTATAGTAAGTTCGATACGTAATTAATACGTAGTAAAGGCGAGAATACAGTTACTACTAGCGTCCTTACTACCTTTTAATTCGTCTCGTAACTCTAAGGAATCCCACTAGTGTAATACGTAGTAGATACGTAGTATATGTACTATAAGACTTACTCTAACTAAAAAGATAGACTCTATAGAATATCTACCTACCGAAACTATATAATAGTGTAAAGCGAAGCTCGCTACGCTTAGTTATACAAATGTTACAAGTAGTGCCTTTGATAGTACTAGCGAGAGGCTATATACGAAGGCGTTTATAGGTCTACGGGACGCTATTACGCACTATATCTATACTAATAGCTAGCCGCTACTACGTGAATCTAAGAAGCCGGTAAATAGTCGAAACTAGTAACTAACTAATAAGATGCAACATCTATATATAGCTAATCCCGAGGACGTTATAGGAAGAGCGGATCCGAACTTATTCTTCGAGTGTAATAGTTGAAAGCCGTAGTAAGACGCCGATTTTCGTAGTGGATTCGTAGTGGCTACGTAGACATATAGCATAAATTTATCGGTTCGCCCCTCTAATTTTATCGTCTTGTCTATATTATCTCGTTTCTTTTGTCGTCTCGTCTAATAGCTTCACTATAGGCCCTATACTATACTATTAATAGTATAGTACATACTATATGTTTTGCTAATTATTCATTCTATCCATATTGTAGTCTTAAGAACCCTAATAATCCTAGACTTGCTTCTACTATACCGACTATTAGTAGATAGACGGATATGGTTAATCTATTATTATCTCCACTACTATAACTATAGCCACCTAGCTAAAAGCAATTCGTCTACTATCCTAAAGTTAGTAAAGACTATCGACAAAAGGGTATCGTTCCTAGGAAAGACAAAAACGTCCTAAATACTAGTACAAAGGCATTTCTATACCAATACCCGCCGATATTAATTATAGCTTCGTCGCGGCTACTATTAGTATAAGTACAAGAAGTACCTCTACTAGTGCCCGTAGTATTAGTAGTTACACGGCTCTCAACCCTTGCCTAATAAGAGATTAAAGTACGTATCTCTATGTTTAAGCAATAGATAGAGGAGAAGAAGAAGGGGAGGTAGTCCTATAAAGAACCTAGTATATAGCTACCTAGTGTCTTCGCTATTAGAGTTTGTAATTACAAGAGCGAATTACGTACGATCGTAGATTACGTCCTATATAAGCTTAAAAGGCCGGATCTTATAAACCCTCGCATCCTAGACAATTACTATAAACACTTACTTATCGATAGGTTTACTAATAATTACGAACTATATAAGGTTGCTAGTAGTTACACCGTAGTAAGGTGTATTATAGAGGGCCTAATAGCCTTTCGTAAGAGTACGAGAACAAACGAATACAATGTCTCTATCGTTATACAATATTCGAAGCTTAAGAGAAAGAGAAAGGACCTAGTAAATCGAGCGCAAAGCCTATCGATACTTAAATCGCCTACGGTATTTCAATAGCCTCGCAGCCTAATAGTAGAAACACCTCTTACGGATATGAATTAATTTATTAAGGACGCGATATATAGCTTGAAAGTTGTATAGTATTATATAGTAGTTAAGACCGAGGACGAGGGTAGTAGTATAGTACCGAAGCCAAAGCTTATCCTAGGGACGATTAACTTAACCAGTGAACCGGATAAGTCTAATAAGGGTAATAAGGCGTCCGTTATACGGCGAATCCCTAGCGAAGAGAGTCTACTATCCCTAATCGATCTTATTAAAATCAAGAAGGACCCCTTCCGATATCTACTATAACCGGATATTTAGTCGGACGTTACTATATAGGCCGCTACTACTACGGCAATTAGTACTACTGAAAAAAAATAGTCGAAGAAGCACGTTCGAAGCGTACAACTTCTAGAACCGACGGATCGAGTAATACGCTTTCGTAGAAGGCGAGCTAGAGACCTCTAGTAATTAAGTCGATTCGTATTGTGCTTCGTAGTTTAATTCGCGGTACGATAATAGTTTATAGATAAAACAAGACCAGATAACGAGCTTAGGGTATGAAAAGACCGGATAATAGTTTGTACGTTTCCTAGGCGTCTATGTAATTTATTCTACTTTATAGTAGATTCTTATCGAATTCGTAGAATATTTGCATAAAGAACTCTAAAAAACCAATAATCTAAAAGCCCTAGGAGTTTCCCCGTTATAATTTACTATCCGCTTATAGTAGAAAAGTAAAATCAATCTACTAGCACCTTCTCTTATTACTACTACTATTACTCCTACGACTAGCCTCCGGATCTTTGAACTTAGGCTAACTAGTACCTTTTCTAAGGTCGGTTATATTACGTTCTAAGCCTACGATATAGCTAGTTTGATTTATATAGACGTCTTATAACTCCTTAACCTACTTATCTAGTATGTTCTAGGTATTAGATAATGCCCGATATTCCTTAATTATTAGTAGTGGCTTACTAGCCATTTCCTACACATTATAGGGCTTATTGTTACGACGATAGAACCTATATTTGCTTGTATAATTAGTACGAGTAATAGGGATAAACACCCTATACTCTACCTTTCCTTTATAATTAGTATAGCCCGGATCTATGATCTTAGACGGATATAGGCTGTTAGCCTCCTCGTATATAACTCGTAGTTCGTTAAACTTACTAATTATAGCCGCCGCATTTTTATATATAAGACTTCCCTTCTCGTTACTCGCTATAGCTACTTAGTAGCCGTCCTAGGCTAACTAACTAATGTATAGAATGGAATTGATATCGGTAGTAGAGGGTCGTTGCTTTTCGTGCTCGTCGGCGTTACGACTACGAATCAATTACCGAATGTATAGCGAGACTAGGTAGGCTCTTACGTACCTAGGGGTTGCCTAGTTGAACTTTTGCCTTAGTGAGTCTATTATATGCACGACTGGATTAGCGATTAACTATTTAATTAAAGGAAACTAGAGGAAAGGTCTAGGTAAAGGATGATGTAGACGTAATAGAGATTAACAAACTAAAAGACGACACCTCTTTAATACTTACTATAAGGCTACGGTTATAAGACGGCTACCGTATATACTAAATCATATGTCAATGTGCTATTAGTGAGTTGATGGAAGCGAATTCATACCGAGCACATAGTGAATACCTAGCGAATGGCACCTGAATATTATGACTAAGCATATGGAAACAGGTGATAATTATGAAAAAATACCCGGGCCCTAATATGCGCCTACGAGCATACTGCGAATGTGTGGAGATCTGAACTAGGAAGAGGGATACAGGTAAATAAACAAAGAATGTAGTGACTTGAGATTTTGGTTGATATGATCTGCGGTTTTGTCGTCCGGACTTCCGTCGAATGTTCCACCCTGCACCGAAAACGTCATCGCTCTCAGCCAACCAGCCAAACACGTTCTCTGCGCCGACGACCCTTCGCTGTCGGATTCCGCGCATTACCGAAGAGCAATGGCATTTGTCTGGTTTACTCATCGTCTAGTCATGAGGTGGAAGTCGTTTACGTGTGAAAGTGCTGCATGGCCAGCCATTACCTGTGATCAGTGGAAAATCCCATCTCGCCGATGAATCCGCGACCGAGAATCCTGACCGCAAACCGAGCAAGGAGCCACGATACTGCAGACACACAAACAGAAACACATTTCTACCTGGTTTACGGTGCGATGAGAATCTCCCGATTGCATGCTCTCTCCATACAGACGTGTCTGTGGGCTCGCCATGGATGAAAATGGACGTTGTTAAACGGTCATACGAGTTGCAAAGGAGCGACATAAGACCAACGTTCCAGCGCTTATCAACGAGGCGCTGCAACTCATTAATCGAGATGACTACTATTGTATACGCATCTGCCTAGCAACAACGGTCGGTACCTGCTAATCACCCATTCGTCAATTCTCATCAAGTCTACCGCAATGGCCCAACCCCGGGCCATGCATTCACGTCTTCGTATACTCTCATGCATAGTCCTTGTATAACGTTTATACCACGAACCACCCGACGGTGGGGGCACAGACGTTATTGATTATTACGTTCTCAGGACAACGTGACAACAGGTTCAAATCTGAAGCTACTCAAAATTGCGGCATCGTCTCTTCCATTCCCATATCTCTGACTTCGAACTCAACCAATTTTATCGGCACTTTGATCTATTGCCTTCAACTTATCCTTCAAAATCACACTCTTCAACTCTTTTACTCAATTTCAACTTTGAACTGATCTAGCTAGTATAGATCATCGCGAACAAGCACGCCAATTGAACTCACAATTTGAGCAAACGTTATCTTCGCATCCTAAAAAATCACATCCACTACCTGCAGAACATTTTGGTGTTTCATGCAGAATAGCTCCAAAACGCTAAGTAGTCCTTTCGTTAATACATTCACTCCTTTCGCCGCAGGAGCTTTGGCTGGTTCTGTTTTCTCCAAGGTATACGAAGAGTTGCGCGAATACACTCGGTTGCGACTACGCAAATAGACCTGAGACCGAACCTCCAAAGCTTCACTCGCAATTAATAGGGTGAGTCAGGTGTTGCGTGGGTGAAGGTTGTTCAAGATGCGTCTTGACAACCTGGCGACGGTTGCCCTACTTCTGGGCTCAACCTTCGCCAAACCCATCGACCGCCTTTCTCTTCTTCGAACTCGCAACCTTGACGTTCCACTACCTGGGATGCACTTACGAGATGCAGATGTTCTT
Organism: Acrodontium crateriforme; assembly: GCA_033807595.1. Lineage (NCBI taxonomy): Eukaryota > Fungi > Ascomycota > Dothideomycetes > Mycosphaerellales > Teratosphaeriaceae > Acrodontium > Acrodontium crateriforme. The sequence goes on along the minus strand of CP138591.1, from coordinate 738,626 downwards.
GAATCGCACTCCGGCCAATCGGACGACCCCAAGAATGCCGAGACGAGCCCCCGATGTATGAAGACTATCACGGCGACAAAAGGCGCGTCTGGCAGATATAAGATGGATTTGGAGGGATTGTCTCTAACAGAGCTATAGACCAGAAATGCAACGAAATCGCCTCAAATTACGATATCAAGATGTCCACGTACGAGTCCAATAGCATGGCATTGTCATCCGACTGTCAAGATTTGTTGCTCGGCTATCGAGTCTGTGTTCAACCCAGCAAAGATGCCGTTCAATCAAGCTCAAAGGTCGCGAAGACCACAAACATTGAAGAAAATGATTCGACTTCTCATGTCAAAGCATCTTCCTCGCCTACATCAGACCGAAATTTCTCCTCTTCCATGCGTGCAATGAATTCAGACCAGGTCCAACACACGCAGATGAGCTCCTCTTTGCGAAAAATAACTTCCGATCACGCCAATGCCCAACGCTCGACTTCATCCGTGATTGCCATGACTTCGAGCCATGCCACTTCAAAGCCAATGCCTTCTTCTCAACGTGCCGCAGCCACGGAAAAGTCATTAATGAGTGCAGCTGGTCACGATGGATCGAATGATAATGTAATAATCGAAGCTGTCTTGTCTCCGCAAACCACGGTCATAAAGGTTACGATGACCCAAATGCACACTCTCAATCGTCAAGGTGCTATTCGCCTGAAGACGATGATCACTGATTCCACGATGGTAAGAGAGGCGACTATTTTTACCACCCGCACGGGCGATGGTAAATCTGCCCAAACAGCGGTCTCGCATACATCGACGAAGCACAACGAATCGACATTGCTTCACCACACAACCAATCTCTCCGCAAACCACACTCTGATCTTTGCTACAGCGACGCGAGGCAACGATGGCTCCCTTGACGCTATTACGACCGATCAGGTGAAGACAGCGATGTCATCTAGCGCCCCAACCCCCCAAGAGACCTTGATCATGTCAATTCTTGAGGATGGAACAACGACCCAGTCGCGCATTATTACATTTACTCCTTCTGCTGATCAAACTTCGTCTAGTCAGGCACATTTTCAAAACGTGCCTGCTCATACGGCGGAGGTAAAGAGCTCGTTTGACGAGGCCAGCGGCACTCCCACGGCGGCCTCAACGGCGGTGCATTCATCCTCGTACCAGGAGGGCGCCAAGACTGCTTCTTCGATTAAATTGCAGGCCTCATCTATGTCGAGGGCTGTTGATTCTTCTTCGGCGGCAAAAGCAATCAGCTCCTTCGTTTCCAAGGCTATGGCATCTTCTGCACCATCGAAAGCGATGAGCACTTTGGCGTTCACGGTCATTGCATCGTCTTCCGCTACAGTTGCAGTGAGCTCATCCGCCTCAAAGGCTTTTGAGTTTTCTTTCGCGCCAATAGAGATGAGCTCATCCATTTCGAAGTTTGTCGAGTCATCTTCTGCACCGACCGCTCAGAGTTTGTCCAAAGTTAGTGTGTCGTCATCCGCAGCCCACAGAGATGCACCATCTGCAGAATTTCATTCAGCCGCAACACCACCGTCAGTTCATCAAACATCCAGCGCAATCGCCTTGGAAACTTCTGCCCCTTCTCCCGTCGCAAAGCAGGCTAGTTCGATTCAACAAGAGGCTGCTGCTCCCGTGCCCACTCCTCAGGCTGACATCCCACATTTCGTGCAAGGCAATCTTCTGCCTCGACGAAACGTGGATTATTCAGTCCATGGAGACGATATCAACACTAAACAGGAAGCCGGAGTTCCAGAGGGAAACTCTACTCTCAAAGACAAGACGGTTTCGTCAATGGCTCCGTCATCCTCGAAGATCGCCCCTATTCCTCCTCCGGCAGCACTGAGTGAAGTCAAGACAACTGTTTCACGTAAAATGGGATCTGGCCAAACCCACCATATCACTTCACGTACTATGACAATATCATCAATCGTGGCTTCTTCGAGTGGTAAGAGCTCTGACAAAGAGACGCAAGAAAAATCATCTATTAGTGCCTCCAAGTTGACCATGTCAGCGGTTATGAGCTCACTTGCTTCCAAATTATCCAATAACGCTACAATTTCTTCACTCAAAGCAGCAACAGCGACAATGGTTTCCCCATTACCGTCGGCTACTGCAGTATCTGGGACTGATAAGTACATAATGTACTCTGGCGATGGAAGCGAGAACGCTGGCTGGCCATCAATGGACAAATGGGTGTCGTTCGACGACATGTTCGAGGCCAACACTCCAAAGATGAAGGTCTCGTGCTCCCAATGGGGAGTGGACGACAATACTGATGAAGAAGTCGCCGACATGAAGGGAGCTATTGTGGAAATATCGAAGGCCGCCGAAGTTGACCCTCGCTTCGTTCTGGCCATCATCATGCAAGAGTCCACTGGATGCGTTCGTGTCATCACAACTCAATACTCAGTCTCGAATCCGGGTCTTATGCAATCTCACGCTGGCAATGGAACTTGCAACACCAACAGTGCGGCCGTCGGTGCTGTTGGGACTGACCGTGCAGCTGCAGCCAACACGATCCTCAGCCCATGCCCACAATCAGAAATAAAGCAGATGATTACAGATGGTACAAACGGAACCGCATCTGGCGACGGGCTCAAGCAAGTTTTATCCAAAGCCGGTGGAACTAATGCCAGCCGCTACTACAAAGCAGCTCGCATGTATAATGGCGGGAGCATCGATGATAGTGGTGATTTAGGAAAGGGCTGCTGTACTCTGTGCTATGCCAGCGATATTGCCAACAGACTCACTGGCTGGGTAATGGCACCACAAGAGTGCAACCTATCCGCCAAGGATATTTTGAGACAAGAGAAGCACTGGTAGTTTCTCATTCGTAATGATGAACTTGCTGGTCAAGTCTCGAAAAATGATGATGTGGGAAAAGCGAATTTGAGCGATATGGCATTTACGTGCTGTGACGTGATGCAACATTTAGTGAGCTCTGTGCAACATACATAACTTAGCTGCAAATTATATTCTCTCTAGCCAGAGCAAAGATCTTTAGCCGAGGGACTAAATGATTCTTGCACGCTTGGTCTCATCTGATGTTCTTGTTAATGGATGGAGGACATCAAGACAAATTGAAACACATGCGTGAACTGTTCTCTTCGCGATCCTCCTTTTTAAAACACTATTCGTCATCAGACTCCTAAACTCCACCTAAATTGTAAATCAGTAAACCGTGAAGAATGTTTGCTTGTGGAAGTTGTTTCGGTGTTACATTTACGCGCGGCGAGCGCTTCCATTGGCTGTTTTGCTCCAGTTCCCCTCTTTTTCCGACTTTCATCTTCCATTTTCCGGCTTGCGTCTTCTGAAACCCGAGTAATCCGCCAACACAATGGGGCTGCAAAAAGGCATGACTCTCTCTAACTCTCGAGACTCTGACGATCGGCCCGTCAAACGACAGAAAGTCACCAGAGCATGCGACGCTTGCAAATCTCGAAAACGACGATGCACCGGCGAGTTGCCGTGCTCGTTGTGCTTCAACAACGGAGCCGAATGTACTTACACGGCTGCGTACACTCGAGGACGCTTAGTTGAGCCTCTGCCGTCTGAGTATGCTACCAATGGCAACGCAGGAGCGCGAAGTGGCCAGCCGACAAACGTCTATCGCGATGCCTCACCAGATGGTGAAATGACCACTTTTGCAGGCCAGTATCTTGGGCCTGCGTCACCTTATGCATTTCTGCGTCGGGCATGGAAACGATTTGGCGGCGGTGGCAATGCTGAGCGTGAGACTCAGAGGGGCATTGATCCTGGACAAGCTGGGTCGATCTTTTCATTTGGTGATAGGCAAGTTGTTTCCCAGCCGTCGACGCAGGACTTTCGACTTCCAGACCGAGCAACTACTTCTAAACTACTCAATAAGTATTTCGATCAGACTATGGCAACCTATCGATTTCTTCACCGGCAGACCATCGCTGAGTGGCTCGAGACCTATCACCAAGTCGAGGAGGACGTGCTTGGCGATGTTTCCTTATCACCTGCGAGGCGGGCATTGGTTTTGATGGTTCTTGCCACAGCCTGCATGTTCGAGGTAGAAGGCGACCACACGGCTCTAGACATTGACGATCGCTCGTGGCAAGAAAGTGAAAGATTACATCAAATGGCAAGGCGAATTCTTGCAGACGAACGAGGAAAAGTAATGCTTGTCTCGGTACAGGCTCGCCTTGCTCTCTGTTTATACTTGATGCAGACGTCCCGGCCTAATCAAGCGTGGTATACTTTTGGCACGACTGTGCAAATGATATTTGCGCTTGGTATGCATAGAGCTGGTACAGGATCAACGCTTCAAATGGATCCAGTCAAGCATGAATGCCGCAAACGAGCGTTTTGGGCAGCCTCGACGCTAGATGCATACTTGAGTGTCATTCTCGGACGCCCGCCGTTGATACACGAGGATGACGTTGATCAAAACTTTCCCGTATCTATGGAAGATGAAGATCTCACCTCTGAACCTATGGAGCCCGATGCCGTGCTCAAAGACAAAGACAGCGTCATCACCGCATCCATCCTCCACGCTAAACTTGCAAGAGTCATCAAGCGGGCAGCTCGTGAACAATACGCTGTGGCCCGGCGAACTCATCAGCGAATAATCGACACAGCCACCAAGCTGAACGCTGAGACAGCTGCGTGGAAAAATTCACTTCCGGTTGTGCTTTCTGGCGCAGTGAGGCCCTCAAGTCTCATGCCTGTATATCGCCGTCAGATCAACGTGTTGCAACTTGCACATGCTCACACTATTATGCTAAGCAACCGACCTCTCCTACTACAAAATACAACCAGCAACGCTTCTGGTGCGGCAGTACAAGAGCACCTCGATTCTTGTATTTCGGCGGCGAAGTCTACTCTTGACCTGGTGATCAACACACCACTTGTCGCGCACCGTTCTGCTTTCCCGGCGCTGTGGATGACACAATATGTGACGTTCCTGGCACTCTCAATCACTTACGTGTGGCTGATACAACGTCGACACGGTCGATTGGCAGCTATAGAAGCGCGCTTCACTGATGACGAGCTCATGTCTCGTGCTGAGTCGGTTCAGAAATACCTTGCGGATGCTACACGTACTAATGCTCCGAGTCTCCGCTATAACATTGTTCTGGAGGAATTGCATCAGGAAGCTCAAAGACTGTTGCGTAAGACGGATCAAGGTCCAGCCCGGGAGACGGCCATCAACAGCGACAACGAAGGCCTCCAATCTCGTCCACAATTACAGTCGACGCAAAATTCGAGTGCTCTAGAGACGCAAGCGATAGGTGGAACTCTTCCTGATGAAACTTTTGATTGGACGGCATGGGGTAGCGATTTCCCCATTGACCCAGATTTGTGGTTGCAACTGGACTCGATTCCTTTCAGTACGTTTTATTTTACAATTTTTAAAGATCTGCTTTCTAACAGATTATAGTTGACTGCAGTATGGAGACACCAGATTGAACCATGCTGTACGGAATATTATTCAGCCCAATCAATACTTGACAGCGGCAATCACACACTCTGCTAATACATAAATACGTATACCCATATATATCCGGGAAAATGAAACAAAAGCTTCGTTATTTTGCTACTATTTCCCACTGCTGTCATTTCTCTTCCGCTGCCATAGCCTTCAATTCCTCCATAACCGCATTCTCTTTTCCCAAAGGCACAAACAGATGGTCATGAAAGAACCCACTCACACGATTCACGCCCACATTCAAGGAGGCTACAAGCCTTGTCGTGATTGCAGCCAGAAATCCAACAGCATCCAGACTTGAGTGCACATTCAACGTAATCTTCTTGCAAGGAAATTCGTGTCGAATGCCAGTTTTCTGTGCGACGGTTTGTGGAATTATCAAACTCATGCCTTCGGTCTCGTTGAATATCATGTCTGACGCTGAGATGAGCTCCGGTGCAGGTGCTTGTCCTTTGGGAATGTGGGCGAAGACCATGGTTGTTGGCGAGAGTGTTGGAGTCATGGTTTTGATCAATTCGGCCAAATCCATGCCGCCGGGCGCTTTTGTCTGTCTTGTTGATGACATGTCTTCTTGTCGTAAATTCCTGGAATATTTCTTTCTCTTGATGCGCTGGATTTACACCAGAATTTCCAGATGTGAAGAGTGGCACATGACTCAATCTTCACCGTGTCTCTGCCTCGCCGCGGCTAAAATACAACGTTTGTCAAAATGATTGGATGGCATTGCACGCTTGAGACGACTGATCTCTGTGTGTTTATCTGAGCAATATTCACATCAGATCTACGATAGTGAAAAAGTACCGTAACAATCACTGTAACAAATGATATTTCGTCCGTTTTGCATATGCCATAAATCGATCGAGTTTGCCTTACCATCATCGATCGACAATCTATAACAATTACTCTCTAGACTCAAGCAAACAGACATTGTTCAAGATAAGTACGAAACGATTTCCCATTCTGAAAACCGCATAAGCAAAACACTCTTCTTGGATCCAACACCGAAAACTCTCTACTCAATCGACCCTATGAGACGATACAGTGATTCCTACAGCGATCACCAGTTCCGTTTGAGGGACTGGCTCAGACGGCCTGAAAATCAAGTTCGACTAATCGAACGCTCGCAGTCGGCGCCTCCTGATTCAAATACTGAGACAAGGGTTTGTTGGCTTGAACGAGGGGATTCTAGGCAAGGGGATTCTAGTGAGGCAATGTCTTGCTGTTCCAGTGAGGTAAATTGGAGTGAAGGACGGGATGACGACGTACCACTCTTCCCGTATGAGAGACTTGCCAAACTAGAGGATTTAGATGGGGAATACGAACTTACTAATGGTGAGGTTCCGGTGATTGTCATTATGGAAGATGGTTCAGAAGAGGAAGGTGGAGGATCGGAACATGATGATGAGAGGTCAGGAGACGGACATGAGAGGTCAGAAGACGGATATGACGGCTCAGAAGATTCGGACCTCGAAATGGGATACATCACGATTGGATATATTCCCTTGCCAGTCATGTTTCTCTCAATCGGTCCCCGGCCTCGCCCTAGGCGTTGATAAATTAGCCTTGGTCATGTTTTAGACGTGAAAGATATTAGAGAAGGAAAGCGGAAAAAGTTGGAAATTATTAGCCGTGTATGGAAAAGTCCACATGCAATCATCAAGATGCATCCCGACGACAGCTACAGTAATCTCTTCTTAGTTTCCAAAAACGTATCCCCACTTGGCAGCAACGCTCTTGATTGTCTTCTCTACATCACCCTTAACTTCCTTCCTCTTCTCACTCTCCCACTTCTTCATCTGCCACGACTCCTCGAAAGTCAGCAAAGCCTTTGCCAATTCACTGTTGGCACCATTGGGCGTCGTGTCACCTCGGAGCGTATACTCGATAAAAAGCTTCCAGCGTGGAACGTAGTAATCCTTGACTAGACCACCCCACTGTCGCGAAGAGTAATCGCTAATTTGACCAGTCGGTCCCCAGAGTGTGACCTGATTGCGCAAATTGTATTCGTAAAAGTCAGCCGACTTTGTGTCGTTGCCAGCCCACGCACGAGCAGCTTCAATCCATGGACCAAGCGTAAAGGCTGCTTCGCCACTGGCTACGAGTACGGCGTCGAGGTCTGCCAGCAGAGCGAGCATTTCACTGCCAGTCCGGCGAGCGGTGTCAATGGAATATGTGGCATTGTCAGACTTGTTCGCCGCAGTGACGAAGGATGTATAGAGAGGCACAAAAGCGTTGGCTAGGACTTGACGAGTCATGTCTGTCAAATCGAAGACATAGGGTTTATTTTTCCAGAGCTGTGGAGACTGAGAGGATGCGGAATAGAAGTCTTGCCATGCAGAAACAAGTGCAACTGGATCATAGATGATGACTGTTGCGTGGTGACCCGTTCTGTTCAAAAGGCCAGTAGTGTTGGGCGAGAGCTCAAAGATGGATTTCGTTACGCCGGTGCTTTGTGAGAGCTGAGTATTGTTGTATACCGTTTGACGGAGGATGTTCCATGCTTTGTATATGCTGCTGGGCAACTTCATCTTCGAAGAGTAGTAACGAGTAGTCACCCAGTCATGGAAGTAGATCTCGCTGTTGAGTGAAGTTTCAGACCATGCTTGGTCAAGGAGGATGTCATACATAATCTCGTTGCCCTCTTGGCCCTCCATGGTTAATCCCATACCAACCATAGTAGTACTTTTATTGTTCAACGCATCAATTGGGTTAATGGTAACGTTCTCGACTTGCCCGTATAATCCCATGTTTGAGCCGTAGTCGTGTAGCTCGCACCAGATCCAAGGCTTGCCATAGTAGTTGTTGGTCCTCTGCCACTGTGGCTGGGATTCAGAAAAGAGGTCGATAATCAACATATCTTCGTTTGAGACTCCGCCGAGATATGCCTCAACACGCTCATTGGTCCAAAAGCTCTGTGAGCTATAGAATAGCCAGCCCTGTAGCATCCATGTAGCCTCAGGATCCGCGGCCTTCAGACTCTTCATCGTATTAGCTGTCACATTGCGCAGGTAGTCAGTGTCGCCTGAGTAAGGATTGTTCTCATTGTATTGATCCAGCGTATACAGGCTCGAGACTTGACCATAAGCTTGCTGCTGCTTTTCAATGAAACTCTTTTGCAGCGTGGTGAACAATGGGTCGAAAGGTTCCAAGAATTTAACATCGGTATATTGTGCCGGGAATCCATTCCACTGGCTACCAGTCACAAAGGAGGCATTCGGGTAGATTTCGCCGATCCTCGAAGGTACAAAGCCTGTGAAACAAGGAAGAACGGGAGTCATGCCCAACTCTACCATTCGAGCGATGATCTTCTTTTGCAATTCGAATTGGCCTTCTATCCAGGCCTTGGGAAGGTCTCCACCCCATGAGCCTTGGATGTTACCGAAGCGGTTCCACGCCTGGAATGCTGGGCCAGAAAGGAAAGATGCAAGATCCGCATGAGTAAAACCAGCCTCAAGAAATACATCGGTGAGAATCTTTTCGTAGCCTACCCAGGCCAGTGGCAAGTTGATGCCATGCAGGGACATCCAGTCCAGTTGCTCTTCCCAGTCAGTCCATGACCAAAAAGCAGAAGTGTAGCTGAAAGTCACAGTGTTGAAGTGGTAACGATACGGGACGATGCTTGCGCCTTTGAGTGTACTGTTGACAGCTGGGAGGTGTTTGGGTGCAAGATTCAATCGCGAGCCCAAGAACCAGTGGATATCGACGTTGGCGAATTCTTTCAGGTAGTAGCGAAGACCAGTGGCAAGCGCACTGGGTGAAGTACCAGAGATATGGATCTTTCCGGCACCGCCATTCGAGACAGCGTACGAGTCATTGTGCGATGCGAATGCGGACTTATTGACGCTACTACTGTAGGATGGAGGAACAGTTAAACTGAACGTAATATCATTGCAATGATCGGGCAAGCGTCGACGGACGAGAGCTTCAATGCCAGCAGTCGAGTACGCAGACGCGAACGCCGTGCCCGTGGACACAACGGCGAGGAACAGGCAATGCAATTTCATGGTCAACAATTGACAACAAGATAATGTGAAGAACAGGAAGAGAGGGAGTAAGGCGGGAAGTTGTGTCTTTAATCCATTCTCTCTGCAGGCCAACTCTCACCAAGGTTCTGACAGTTGATGGGTTTCAGCAGGTTTGTCCGCAGTTTGTCCGTGGTTCAGTTGGTCCAGGAGCGGTCCCGTCCATTAACTTATCTATCGTCGTTTCGCCACGTGCAAACCCGCTCCACATGGCGATCTTCTTCCTCATGGAGAGTACTTTTATCACAGACATCCGCTTACAATGACTTCCGACAACATTTCGCTTTCACAATAAAATGTTGGAAACAAGAGAAACAAATGGTGCCAAAATGCTTGTGTTGTTTACACCAAGTTGCCACTTGAATATCCCCCAGTCACACCATGCTGCGATGTGATAGGGTGTGTGCCAACTATGCTTAATCTCTCTCTCTCTGGTATCTATGTACATAGTACAACAAGCAGGTACGGATTCTGTCCTCCCTTCGCCGTGAAAAGGCGTCTATAAACCCCGTCTATGCGTGAACGCCATGCCATGTAGAAATCTCAGGTGCCACCCATCGTAGAACTCCCGTGCATGAAATGAAAGGAATCGTTTACTTACGTACCTTGTCCTTTACACATCAAGTCCTTTCCAGCTGCGGTAAATCTTCTTGTGTTGTTCGAGGAACATGAATGTTGCAATGGTGTGGGGGCCCAAGCGAATAAAGCTCGGCACCCAGCCCTTGAACATCCACCCGAGACCTTCCTTGGCTGTGATGCGCGTCAGTAAGCTCATGAGTCCCTCGTGTGTCTTTGCACTCATGACTCTCGTTTTCACCACATCGACCGGACTGCACACTGTCGTGGCAACAAAGCCAGCCATCAGCGAGGCCGAGAAGTGGGTGTATAGATTGTCGCCCATGCCGAAGCGACTGCTAAGCTCTTTCTTAAATAGGTCGTAGGAGGCCAGTTGTGACGCTGTCATAAGCACGGCGCGCGTGCTGTTTGGCCAAACGCCGCGGAACAAGCTTGCGAGGCCTTCCTCGCGTGCCATGCGCACCAAACCATCAACGGCGTTTTTGTAATTTCTTCGTTCAGCGGCCGGTAATGAGGCGTCGTTTTGCATGCGAACGTTCAAGATATCGGCTGGGTTTCCCACAATACCACCCAAAAAGCCTGATGTGGAAGACATGGCGATGAGGGCGGCGAAGGAGGGTTTTTCTTTGGCCGAGGTGAAGGTTTCCTTCAGTTCTTCGTAGACACCGAAACGGGTTGTGCTGTAGGTGATTTGGCGCAGTAGGGATGCGGAGAGTCCTTTGTACAGCCCGGGGACGCCGTCAGATTTCAAAACATGCATAAACATCTGGCCCATGTTGCGTCGGCTGCCATCGTGCGGTTGGGTTTGCAGGCGGACCTTGACTGCAAATTGGTCAGCTTCTGGGTCTCGGTTCAATGGGCGAGGGTCGGCTGGTGGGAAGACATACGCAGGTCCAATGGGTGAGTAACGCAGGCGGCGAAACAGCTGGCGCTGCCACCAAACCACAATGGGTAGTGGATAGGGCCATTTTGCTTTGGCTGGGCCATGTTCTTGCTCGGGGCGACAGTCGCGGACATTACTAGATCGTGGGCATCCCAGGCGAGAAGAATGCGGTTCTACCAGTGATGCTTCTTTAAAAATGATGGGATGGAGGCCAAGGAAGGACGGGAGGTGAGGAAGGCCAGCAGCAGGTGGAATGGCGGAGTGAGGTGAGAGAGGAGAGTGAAGAGTCGATGGAGATTGCTCAGCGAGGCAGACAAAGTTTCCCGCTGTAAACCAAGACAAGTGAGAATCGCCTACTTTTCTTGATGTCGCGCAGAGCAAAGCCCGACGACGCTCAGGCATCTCGGCCCGCGCGGACATGAACATCACATTCAGACATAATTTCATGCTTTCATACTTGATTCATTCATACTTTCATCCATACACCCATCCAGACTGTCATTCGCTCATTCATTCATTCATTCATTCCTTCGTCTTCCACTGCATCGTCCGGGACTGGGACACGCATCTACAGCGGGTCGGCAATGCTCAGGCTGTCGTGTTCGCCGCCATTGCTGCTGGCGCTGCCCGCCAACTTGCGCATCCTGCGTGTCGCCACGCGGTTCTATTCGTCCCAAGGTATGTTAGTCTTTCTTCGCCAATAACACCGGTATTCCCAGGCCCCCCAGCAGTGTTCGCAGTATCCCCTCCGCTATCTCCTCGGCATATGGGCGTGTTGTGCGTCATGGCCCTTGTCGGTGTCTGTCCGCGCCAATGGCTTGCAACGTCCAACTGCTCCCGGGAATAATCAACGCTTCTCTCCACCTTCACCTCCATCCACAGGTTGCTTGCTTCGGTTGTGGCCGACATCTGTGACATGCGCGTCGCCCTGGCACAGCACTCTTCTTCCGATCGCACGCGAGGGAATACGATGTAGCCTAACATGATCCATAGATGCTTCTTCAGCCCCAGCATCATTAACCATTAACGGCAAGGCATACCCATCGGACTCGTGGACCAATGTGCCACCTTCCATCCTGAAACACTATGGCCGCCAGCTCCATATACAACCCAATCATCCAATTTCAATCACCCGAAAACTCATCGAATCTCGCTTCCCGGGATTCAAGAACCACAATGCGCTTCCTCCTGTAGTGACCGTGGGCCAGAATTTCGACTCGTTGGGGTTTGCCCCGGATCATCCAGGACGCAGCAAGACTGACACTTACTATATCAACAAGTCAACCGTCTTGCGCACACATACTTCTGCGCATGAGGTCGATGTCTTCAGGGCCAATGAGAGTGACGGTTATACCATCTCTGCTGATGTGTACCGCCGTGATGCAGTCGACAAGAGCCACTACCCCATCTTCCATCAAATGGAAGGCGCATTGACGTGGGATCGAAATGATTACCCTTCCAACCAGGCCCTGCTCGATCAAATCAAAGCCGATTATGACAAATTGCCTCGGCATGATCTTGTCGTTGAGGACCCCAACCCAACTTTCCATCCACAGCGCAACCCTTTGCAGGAACAGCATCACTCTCCAGAAGAAGCGGAAATCATTTCCGCGCATTTGAAGAGATCACTCGAAGACATGGTCGTGACCATCTTCAACGAAGCCGATAAAGCGCTCGCTGCTGCAGGTCATTCATCAGAAGCCGAGAAAGAACCTCTCAAGGTTCGTTGGATCGAAGCATTCTTCCCTCACACCTCGCCATCATGGGAGATGGAAGTCTGGTGGCGTGGCGATTGGCTCGAAGTTCTAGGCTGTGGCGTCATTGAGCAGCCTCTCCTAATCCGCTCCAATGTCGAATCACGTATAGGCTGGGCCTTTGGCATCGGCTTGGAGAGAATTGCCATGCTTTTGTTTGGCATTCCCGACATTCGACTCTTCTGGAGCAATGATCAGCGATTCTTGGCCCAATTCGAGGGTGGCAAGCCGATGAAGAGGTTCGTACCGTTCAGCAAGTATCCTGCTGCACCCCGCGATGTCGCATTCTGGTTGCCCAAAACTGATAGCACTCCAACGGTGGCTGCTACGCCCGCATCGACGTCGTCAGCTCCCTCATCAGCTGGGGGACAGTCTACGGAGCCTGCGATCACCATCACGGACACCCCAGCATTCCATGAGAACGATTTGATGGAGGTCGTTCGCAACACTGCAGGCGACAGCGTTGAAGATGTAGTCTTGATCGATCGCTTCACCCACCCAAAGACCGGACGAGAGAGCTTGTGCTACCGGGTTACATATCGCAGTCTTGAAAAAACGCTCACCAACGAAGAAGCAAACATGTTACATGAGCAAATTCGACAAGAGCTGGTCACAAAGTTTGGCGTTGAGCTGCGATAGGCACGTTATGAGACTCTCTGCCGCCAAACGGATGAATGCGCTTGCCACATGATCTCCATTCCCATCCCCATCTGTAGAAATATTAGAAATGATGTACAATACGCATGACAATGCCGTCTTCAAGACAAGCAGCCCTTTGGAAGGCACAGCAACGAGAATCGTGACATCACCGTTGAAAGTGAACTGCGGTATTTAGATCGAACTACAGAATACCAAGCCATCCAACACGCAATCCATAGGGGCGCTGCGGCTTGGCTCGACTGGTCACTGGGCATCTCTCTTCTTGCCCGAGGCTGTCGGCGCGCATTGTTCACACCCAAACGTTGATTGTGTGCTTTGAACAATTGCAACGGGAACCTCAAGACTCTTGTGTCAGACCAGCATTGTTGCCGTCGAACTGCGCAATGTATATAAGGCAGATTCCAAATCTCCTTCTGGTACAGCCAAGGCATCTCGTATAACCACACGATAAAGTTCAAAGGCTATTCGTTGTCAGACACTTCGCTTGCATCTTGGCGACTCTTCGGCGACCGGAGACCAAGACCGGGCTCTTCCAAACGACTCCGCCACCACCATCCAGATCCCCTCTTTCTGCGCCTGTACACCTTCTCGCACTCGACTAGACATTCGTTTGGAATTCCTTCTGCTTTCGCTTCGAGTATCACGATTCGTTCGAGCGGACAATTAAACCACTTCGACCTCGGCTTCTTGCCGTCTCTCCCGTTTAAAACTACCCGCTACGACAACTGACCGACTGCTCGCGTGCATATCGTATACAACATCTTCCAACGCCCAACGGCCGGGCGAGCCGCACGCGCATTGTGATAATGCGGTGCAACTTAATACCTTTCAGCCTATTTTCGTTTATCTTGCTCTTCATCACAGCGTTTGCTCACTCAACATTCCGGAATCCTTTAGGCGCCATCGCCACGGTCCGCAATGCTACAATTCTCACTCACAACCACCGCGTCACGGCGCTTTCACATTTCGATCTGGTATTCAACGTGAAGGACGAGGTGGAAGTCAAACTAAGATTGGAGCCGAATCATGATATCCTGGCCGACGATGCGATGGTGACATATTTGGATGCCCATGGCGAGGTCATCAGGAGCGAGCCGGTGGAAAGGCTAGGCCACAAGGTCTACAAGGGCGACGCTTGGATCAGACGGAATGGTCGTGTGGACGTCGAAGATCACGACGAACTTGACGATGATGTGGAAGAAGACTCATGGCATCCAGCAGGCTGGGCGCGTGTGACCATTCATCGCGATGGACAAGATCCTCATTTTGAAGGTGTCTTTTCGGTACATCATGTCAACCATCATGTACAGAGCTCGGATAAATACCTGCAAACACGCCATCGATCGGATCCGATGATTGAGCCCGCACTGGACGGACAGGAGTACATGGTCATCTGGAGGGATTCGGATCTCGTGTCGTCAAAGTCACTCGGACACGAAGACCTACGGAGGAATTTCGAAGAAGATGCCCCATCTTGTCAATTTGATGGGCTGGGTTTCAACATGCAACCCGATCACCCGGTTTACTCAAACGTTTTAAGGCGAGATGCGAAGAGCTTGGGTTCTATGGATTTCTCTCATCTCTTTGGCAAACGCCAAAATATTGACGGCACTACTGGCGGTAATAGTGCTGGTGTCAATCTAACCCAGACCATTGGCAACTCAGCTGGATGCCCTACTACTCGAAAGGTCGCTCTCGTTGGAGTGGCCACAGATTGCACTTATACAGCATCCTTCAACTCGACGGAATCTCTTCGAGCAAACGTAATCCACCAGATGAACACCGCGTCTGCTGTTTGGGAAAGTACATTCAGCATCTCGCTCGGTCTTCAGAACCTTACCGTCATGCCGGCAGAATGCCCAGGAACGCCGGCGCAAGCTGCACAGTGGAATCAAGTTTGCAGTGACAGTGTTGACATCGGAGCACGCCTCAACTACTTTTCCGCCTGGCGCGGCTTGCAAAAGGACAACAACAGCCACTGGACCTTGCTGAGTACGTGCAATACGCAATCTGCTGTTGGACTTGCTTGGCTTGGTCAGGCGTGTGTTCAGGAGGCCATCACCACGAACGGCAGCGTTACTGGCAACGGTGCGACTTCTGGATCCAACTCACAGACTGTCTCTGGCGCGAACTTTGTCGTCCGCACATCAGGAGCAGAAGAATGGCAGATCATTGCGCATGAGACTGGCCACACTTTTGGTGCTGTTCACGATTGCACGTCCCAGACTTGCGCCGACGCTAGAACTGTTCAATCGCAACAATGCTGTCCCCTTAGCTCATCACAGTGCGATGCGGGAGGGCAATACATCATGAACCCTTCCGCAACCAATGGTATCACAAAATTCTCCCCTTGCACCGTTGGCAACATCTGTTCTGCGCTGGGTCGCAACGCCGTCAAGTCCGACTGCTTGTCCGACAACAAAGGTGTCACTACGATTAGTGGCCAGCAATGTGGTAATGGAATTGTGGAGCCCGGTGAAGAATGTGACTGTGGAGGCGAAGCTGCCTGCGGTAACAACCAGTGCTGCGACCCCAAAACTTGCAAATTCAAATCAGGCGCTGTTTGCGACGATTCCAATGAAGACTGCTGCCACAATTGTCAGATGGCATCGAACGGTACCGTCTGTCGGGCCAGCACTGGCATTTGCGATCCTGCCGAGACTTGCAATGGCTCGTCAGCCTCTTGTCCAAGTGACGTGCTTGCTCCAAATGGACAGGACTGTAACTCTAACGGTAGCCACAGTCTACAATGTGTATCTGGTCAATGCACAAGTCGTGATCAGCAGTGCAAGAGCGTTATGGGTAGCTACACAGAAGGCAACGATACTTACGCATGTGATGGATCTAGTTGTACTATCACTTGTGCCAGTCCCGAATTTGGTCCTGGACGCTGCTTTGGTCTGCAGCAAAACTTTCTGGACGGCACGCCCTGTGAAGGCAATGGGCGCTGCTCGAATGTAAGTTCTCTCTTTGCAGTCTAATAGGATTGTCGCATATTGACCTTCACACAGGGACAATGCAAAGGTTCCAATTTCGCCGGCCAAGCAAAGGACTGGATCAACGACCACAAGCCGCTAGTCATAGGTCTGGCCTGCGGCGTAGGTATTCTCCTCCTCATCATCATCTTCTCCTGCATCGGCAGCTGTTGTCGCCGCCGCCGTCCTTCTAAGAACATTCCCGCTCCGCCTGTACCGCCACCAGGAGGTTGGCAGGGCTGGCAAGGTGCTCCGCGAGGTGGCCAGATACCGCCTCAGCGCGAAATGCAGAACTTACAGAATAACGGTTGGTATGCCAGCGGTGCCAACGGTGGTGGATGGCACGACCAGGGGGGTCCACCTATACCACCACCGCCGCCGATGTATAATCACGGTGGTAGCTCACGTTTCGCATAGACATATTCCCGTTTTTTTGTCACATGTAAATATCCAGCGATTGATTTGCTGTACTTGGCGTTTCTTGGACATAATTTATACAGCCTTGGATAGGCTTGAACATGAGACTATTTTCATCCTTGCACTCCTCATGCGGTCTTCTAGGCTACCTGTCTCATCTTTCCCATCTGACAAACGTCAGTGACAAAGCTTCGTCGGACTTGCCTTTTCTTGTTTGCGTACCAATTTTGTCGATTCAAAAACTTGTTTCGGACGGAATATTCAATTGTTGTTTGGCCTTGTACGATTGCGTTGTATTTGGAGAAAGGATTGAGTTTCCCACAAGCCCGTTTAATCTTTTCCTTGAATGGGTTATAATTATTGACTTACATCATCGATGGAACGCAACTAGGGTCCAGCAATGTTGAGAGTACCTTCTACGCGCAGCGGTACTTCCATTGAGCATCTATCATGCCTACTTGAGGATTTGCATGCTCACAGTGATGAGCCCCTTTAATTAGAGCCGGAGAGATGAAAAAACGCAAATGAGAATATTATAAGTTCAAGGTTAATGGAAACTGATATCTAAAATGTTCAAACTGTGCCAGTTGCTCTGTGCGATATATGAAAGATGTCCTCCTGCGCAACCCCAAGTCCAAAGGAAAGAACTCAAATCGAATTAAGCCATAAACTCTGAATTCAGAGTCTTTTTCGTGTGTGTCATGTGCATCTGGCCTTCTCTCAACCTTTTGTTTCAATTCCGACAATCAGTATTGGGGTGTTTTTGAGCTTCTTCCTAGATTTCGAATCCATCATCATCTTCCAATCGTCAAAAATTGCAGCTTGCACCTGGTGCACCACAAAATGTGATTTCACCCGAGGGGCTGGCAGTTGGTTGAGCAACATTAGTAGTCGTGCTTGTGGTTGACGCAACTGAAGTCATCGAGGGAGCTTGAGAAGATTGAATAGAGGTGATCAGAGTTGTGGCAGTCTCCTGCGTCGTGAAGGTGGAGGCTAGAGATTCAGACGAGATGACCGAAGCGATTGATTGAACCGACATCGCCGCTTGAGAAGTTTTCATCGAGCCTTCAATGGTGACGCTGATGAAGATGGTGTCGATCGACATGGTTTGTTGCGTGGTCATCGTAGTTGTTGTCTGTATTGCGGTGACACTGCTCTGTCCATCAATCAAAGTCGAAGTAGCTTCGAGGGAGACAACGTTGGAAGAGATAGAGTCGGTCATAGTGGCCGGTAGTGGATACTCAAAATCTGAAGTAACACGAGGCACACCACCAGTGGTAAGCATCTCGCTGTCCGGGACTTGAAGGAGGCCGGTCTGGTTGGTCGAAGCGATTGAAGTATTGCCATGAGATGGTGTGTTGACGGCAACTCCGATGCCAATGATGATTGCGATGACGACAAAAATGATCATTCCGACAACAGTGAACTTGTTTCGTTTGGACATGCGTTGAAACATGTTGGACCCGTCAATGAGGGTGGTGGTTCGACGGACACCTCCAGCAGCTTCTGGATCTGGAAATGAGACAAGGTCGGCGTTGAGCTGCTTTTCATAAGTGGATGTAATAATCATAGGCCGAGCCTTGAGTTGAGAGCTGCTTTCGGAGGTCGACGAATGAACAGTTGGCCGAAGAGTCTTGGAGGTGAAGAGAGGACTCTTGTGGTAGTTCATTTTCAAGAGTGCAAGGCTGGAGCCGTGATTGTCTGGTCTCGGAAAAGTATAACTTGAAGGCTTAGTCTCTATTGTATTGGCTTGTTTGATGATTGATATTCGAAATTCTGAAAATGAAGGCGAAGGCGAAGGGAGAGGATGTGTCAGTTGGTGGAAGAGTGATGAAGAAGGAGCGCAGGAGATGAAGCAAAGCTTTGTATAATCTCATTCTTATTGAATGGTCAGACTTTTTGAATAGTGTATATTTTGTCAATAAGGTGTGAATTGGCAGCAACGAGGATGTTTATTGAGCTGGGCATCATTGTCCAAAACCTCACTTGTCTCTTTACATATCATTGACCACCTACCAATAACCTTTTGGGGATATTAGATGCTGATGACATTCGATGTATCATTTACTGCATATTTCAAAGATTAAATGATGGAATGCAGTGGAAGGTGAAAAATTATCTGGTGTGTTGGACGACTAGATTGTGAACGGCCCTGAGAATCCCGCCAAAGTGCAAACAAGCTTCTTGCCTAGCAGGACACCACAACTCTATCAAATCGCTCCAATTCAATTGAGAATGTTCCAAAGAAGCATTCAAATGACGTTTTACGACGATTCTTCTTATTTGAGTTAATTATAGACATCGCGGTCGACGGGTTAGGGTTAATACGATGCTTAGGGTTATACGACGATCCGCGAGCCACTGGCCCTACATCAAGGCGAGCATGCGTCCCAGTCGATGGCTTATCAAGAAAACACAAACGATGTGATCAGTTTAGCAGAGGTGGGTCGATTCGTGATAATTTCCTGAAAAAAAGGGGGCTTGAATGTATCCTTTCCCCGTGTCGCTCATCAACTGCGTTTGCCTGACCCTCGTTCCACCCAATCGTGTTCACCTTCAGCTTATCTCTGACAACGCACGTTTTTAGACGACTCCTGAACATATTATTAACGTAACTTGCACAAGCAACCGTTCACAACATGTCAAACAACACCAAGGCCACTTACCACTGCGGTGACATCGCGGTGGAGGTTCCCCGTAAGCCTGATTACATCAACGAGTGCCAATGCAGTATATGCCGACGATATGCAGCTGCTTGGGCGTACTACCATATCCCAGAAGTCCAAATCATCAAGAAAGACGGCGCATCGACCAAGAAGTACATCTGGGGCGACCGACTGCTCGAATTTCACTTTTGCAGTAAATGCGGCTGCATCGTCTTTTGGTGGCCGCGCGAGGAAGTCGATGGCCTACCTGATGATGTCGGCATCAATACGAGAATGATGGAACCGGAAGTGCTCGAGGGAATCGAGAGACGAGTGGAAGAGCCGGGCACCTAATAATAAAGACCAGTTGGGGTGTCTACTGGGTGATTGTTATTGAGTGACGTAGGATTTGAAAGCGGCGAATACAATCCGATCTCAGATCTCATGCGTCTGCCTCCTTCATAAGTGATCTTTACCAAATCCAATATTCATGAGTTGGAATAACTTGTGAACAATATGTACAATATGCTGTAGACTGTACTGTAAGCAGATCAGTAATCCTTGGCTTTTCATTTTGAGGCGAACCACAAAATCAGCGGGGCTTTCACTCAATAATAGTATGTATTTTTGGCACCTGAACCGTATAGCAACGAATCACCAGCCAGGAGCGATGGCTGAAATGGTCTGAACTAACGTGTACGCCGGCATGCCTATCCTGCCTCCTGTTTCTTTTTCATATTCGCGTTTGCTGGTACATACAAAGATGAACTCATCGTCAGCTGCACCGGCTCGAGGCCCCAACATTACGTGCTGGGAATGTCGACGTCGGCGATGGGTGTGTGACTCGGCGGAGCCATCATGTGCGGCCTGTAAAAAGGCCGGAATCAAATGTCCTGGATATGGAGAAGCCAAACCTGTAACATTTCTGCCGCCTGGCCAAGTTTTGTCTCGGCCACGACGACGACCAAAGAGAAATAACAATCCAGTATACCGAATCGTATCTCGTGAGCAGAACACCACAAAAAGCCAAGATCCTACGTCTCACGACATCGAAGCTTTGCAAACATCGAGCATGAAAACTTTAGTACGGAAACCACTAAGAGGGGAAATTGACGATATCGCAGAGTCACTTTACATTCGTACGTCTCTTGCAGCCCAGACCATTGCAGATTTCGGGTGAGGGTCTTTGTTAACGTTTTTTAGGCAACATAACTATCGTACCATATCTATTCACAGGCGAAACCCAGCCCAGTCCTTTCATCCAAGAATTTGTTCTCTCAAATCTCTCAGAAGCATCTCGATTCATCAACGTTGCCTTGGTTCTAGGCGCTCTGGATGTGAAGTCGAGAGCAAATTATCGCGTGAAATCGACCGAGCTGTGGCGATTCCACTATTACAAGGATCTTGCCATTAAAGCGCTGAATCGGAATCTCTCGGATGTGCAGACCAGGACGAGTGATGTGACGTTTCAAAACATCTTTTGCTTCCTTGTTTTGGAGGTGATTATAAACTTACCATTTTGTTGTATCGCATAGACTAATTCTTTGCGTACAGTTGTATGTCACAACCACGCCAGTTTGGGAGCCTCATGTCAATGCCATTGTGACTCTGATAAAAATGCGCGGAGGTCTGGGCCACTTCATTCGAAGTTCCCCTGACATTGCCGCTGATATATATGAGCTTCTAGTGTACGACATTATTCAATCAAATCCCTCAAGATAACCATCACTGACGAATGCTGCAGACAATTCCTCGTCTCCAACACATCAACCCCACCATGCAGGCAAATACCTCTATTTTCTGACCCCGAAACGATCGAATTCATGGACCAATCCAAACGATTTGGCACCGTTCCCTATTTTCCATGTCCACACCCTCTCATTATGTTGATCCTCGAAGTGACTAACCTTCGACAAAGGATCTACGAAGACAAACGTATCATAGCTGAAGATATATCGCCATCGACAAACATCAATGCCGCAAGAGAGTTGATACTGCGAATTAAGAATTTTTCGCCTTCGAATTGGTTGAGTGATAGAACGCACTACCTTGCAGAATGGGGTGTGTTGACATTCGTGTATCACTCGGCTGTGTGTTTATTTGCACTCGCTGCACTTGGTCCCAACTTATTTGGTCCAGAAAATGAATTCCGCGCCATGCAAAGTCGAATATTGTTCTCGATGCTCGACAAAGCACTGAAATTCCCGACTTTAAAATTCTGTTTACTGTGGCCGACTCTTGTAGCTGGTTTCGAAGCTGCAGGAGGGACACAAGAGCAAAGAGTATTCGTCGACAAAGCGTTGAATGGAATGACGACAGAGCTTGGATCGGCCTCCCCTCTCGTAGCGAAAGACATCTTGCAAAATTTCTGGAGATCTGGAAAGAGACGGTGGGACGATTGTTTTGATCGGCCGTACATGTTCGCGGTATAGAATCACCAAAAAGAAGAAATCATGTATTAGCAGCTAATTGATGAAGTGATGGACATTGCATTTCCATGAAAACCATTCATGAAGTACATGAGCTCATTCGACCGCCATCAAATCCGCCTGCTTCATTATCGACATAGAAGACAAGACTATTATGAGAATTTGGCTCCATCAAACAACCCAGAAGCTCAAAGCAACACCCTCGGCGAAGCACTTCGACAACGATTAGCATGTGATGTCACTTGGAGTAGATTTCGCGAAACAGCAGGACAACTTACCCACAAAGCCGGGATATCGACCAACAGCGTGCGAACCGTGTGCCACAGAAACCAAGTCTTCATCTCCTCGCGATTGACCTTCTCAATAGCAGCATCATCGCCATCACCATTAGCTCCGTCTGCCATGCGCTTGATTGGACCCGCTACAGCAGGCATAGAAGCCAAGTGCCCTGCAGCCAGTACAGCGCCGTAGACGTAAAATCTACTAACGTCTGTAGTCTCGAGCGTAGCATGGGTGTGCAGCCAACGACCGCAAATGACGCCACTGACGGCACTGACTAGAGCGGCACTGGCGAAGAAAGGTGCGGCAGGTTTGATGAAGGCGGCCCAGAAGCGAGAGAAAGGCGCCCCAGCTATGCTTGGAGTTGCAGAGAGCATGCTGCTGAACAGCGGGTATTGAAACAGAGCAAGGCCGACGGTGGCGGACGAGGTGCAGAGGGGAAGAATGAGGCCAAAGTGGCCGCCTTTGGGTTGGAGAGGGGCCATGGTCTGCTAGATGCTTTGTCAAGAGGGTTTGCCGTATTCTTTCTTCTTGGAATCGAGATTTGGTGGTGCTTGGAAGTGTAGGAATTGAGCGAGGCATCGAGGTGATGTGCCTCTGCTTCTTGTACCTCCATGCTAAGTACCCATGTCACACGCATGATGATGCGGGGTCGTCCAAGGGGCTGTCGTCTATTTGTCTATGATGGTGCAGACCGATGCACGTGGACCAGCTCTTGCTTACATGTGATATTTGAATAACGACTCCGACGCATCTTCGTTTGATCATCGCTTTTGGTTGTTGTGTCTTGGGTGAGAGCCCAGAGTTGGGCTTCTCCATTCACTGAACAGGTATGGAGTTTGGACGTAGTTTTGATGTTATATCGAACAGCACCAATCGCTAGCCTATTTTTATTCATATAGTCACCAATCGTAGTTGGAGTTCGTCACCACTATTGGCTTTCCAATAGCCAAATCACTTTTCCGAAACAGCGCGTAGCAAAAAACAGCCACGACCGTCAAAATATGGGGTGCATACTCTAGCCCATGACCATACCCTTGAGACCAGCCATATCGCCTTCCTTGGCGGCAATCTCGAAGTAAGAGTAGATGATGCTGAACACATATTAGCTTCTGATGGAAAACTTTAAGGGTAAAGAACTTACGTGACAGCCATGAGAATTCCAGTTCCGCTTCCGAGAGCACCAACGAGGTCAGAAGTGATAGAGACAACACCAATGCAGGCACCACCGAAGGCAGCAGCAGTTGGAATTACGCGCTTGAGCTCACGATACATGGATTCATCACGGTGACCAGCCATAACAAGACCCTGCTCCTTGAGTTGTTTGGCAACATCACGAGGGCTGGAACCAGAAACCTCAATCCACGTCTTGGAGAAAGCAGCGCAGGCAGTGATCATGTAGGCAGTGAAGATGGCGAAGTGAAGAGGGTCCATGATGGCATCAGTGAGGCTAAGAGGTGGAGACATGTAGTAAACCAGACCAGAGACGGGTAGAACCTGAGAGGAACCTTCGCGAGCCTCCCAGACACCGATGAGACGGATGAGGAGGTTGTCAGGGAGCTTGTTGTAAAGCATTTGCGAGACAAGAAAGACGTTGGAGGAAAGAGCAGACTGGAGCATGATGGGCATGTTCGAGGTATAGAAAAGACGGACTGGGTAAGAGCCACGCATTCCACGCTGGCGGGAAGACTTGACTGGAATCTCAACACGGAAACCCTGGAGGTAGATGACGAGAGAGAAGACAACAATGGTGGCGATCAAGTTGGAGATGTTAGGCAGATTCTGGCGGTAGAAAGCCTCCTTGAGTGCTAGCTGCTTGTTGTCCCAAGTGATGAGCAGGTGAACGAGGGCGATGATGGCACCCTCGAACTCAGGGCCACGACCAGTGTTGACAGTGGTTGGGGAGAAGGCCTTCCAGACGATCGATTCGCAAATGTTGGTAGCGATGAAGAGAGAGATACCAGAACCGAGACCGTATCCCTTTTGAAGAAGTTCATCCAAAAGGATCACGATGACAGCAGCAGTTAGGAGCTGGACAACGAGGAGAACGCAAATACCAGCGCCAAGATCAGCAGGTTGACCGTAGAGACCAGTGAGGACGAATACGCAAGCTTGGCCGAAAGAGATGATGATGGCCAAGAGCTTCTGGGCGGTCTGGTAGAGTTCGCGATCGGACTTCAGGTCAAGATTGACATCGATGAGGTGGGTTCCAGCAAGAAGCTGGAAGACCATGCCAGAGGAGATGATGGGGGTAATACCAAGTTCCATCAGAGTGCCACGGTTGGAAGCCATCATCATACGGAGCCAGTAGAGAGGGTCCGAAGTGTCTATACATGTTTGTCAGTCCAATGCTCCTTCTTTCTCTCGTTTGATCGCCGCATTGGCTTCCATGCATTGTTCTATGTTCCAGAATCACTGCTGCTGGGCTCTTCCAAATAATCTGCGATCAGGGTGCTATTGACGTACCAGAGCTGACAATGCCGTACAAGGGCATCTGGCTCATGACCAAGAAGATGACCAAGGTGACGGAAGTCCATATTATACGTTGCTGGAAGGGGACCTTGGTCTCGGGGACCGAGACTTCGGGAATGAGGGGAGTGAATGGCTTCACGAGGTCGAGGAAGCGGACTGTCGGACGAGCAAGTCAGCAAAGCGTATCCTTTGATGGATGCCATGGTGGCCGAAGGTGTATCGCAGCAAGGCGACGCGGTCGTGTGAGCGGCGATGGGTTCGCCGCTCGGGGGCTGGAGGTACGTACGTCCAGACATGGTGACGGAGGTCGAGGGGAGCTTGCGGTCGCTCCCTACAGTAGATCAAGCCCACCAGGCCACGAGAGATCTATCAACAAAGAAAGCAAAAGGGCGGATGGGGTGAATTAAAAGGAAGAGAAGGTCGATGGAGACACGTCGCAGCGGTCGTGTGCATGCAACGTATGGGGGAGGGAGTAGGAGCAGGAGTAGTCGTGGCTAGCGTCAGGGCTGGGGCTTCGATGAAATTCCGAAAGTCACTCGTAACAGCTGGCCTGGCGGGCCTGGAGTGGACACGCCCCAATCCGTCCCTGGCGCCCCGAACGGGCAGGTGCGGCGCCGCCCGCCCGCCCGCCCGCCCGCGCAAGCCGCACACTGGCGAAAACCACTGCCAAGCCACGCCAAAATTGCAACACTGCCTACCTCGAATTGTCCGGCTTCACTCTTCCCGTCGACATTGACGACGTACTAACATACAGCGCCAACTTCCGTCAACATGTCGCACAGGAAGTACGAAGCTCCTCGCCACGGTTCGCTGGCTTTCTTGCCACGCAAGCGTGCTGCCCGCCACAGAGGTAAGGTCAAGAGGTATGTTCTCTCGCTCCCAGAAACATGGCCGGCGACAGGCATTGACCGCAGTACAGCTTCCCCAAGGATGACTCCAAGAAGCCCGTCCACCTTACTGCCCACATGGGTTACAAGGCTGGTATGACCACCATCGTTCGTGATCTCGACCGTCCCGGCGCCAAGTTGCACAAGAAGGAAATCGTCGAGGCCTGCACTGTAATCGAGACCCCACCGGTACGAATTTTTCACACCAGCGAGAAATAAAAAAGAAAATGGAATGTGAGACTAATTGGATACTCAGATGATCGTCGTTGGTCTTGTCGGCTACATCGAGACTCCACGTGGTCTCCGCTCCCTCACCACCGTCTGGGCCGAGCACTTGTCCGATGAGCTCAAGCGCCGCTTCTACAAGAACTGGTACAAGAGCAAGAAGAAGGCCTTCACCAAGTATGCCAAGAAGCACGCCGAGGAGTCTGGCAAGGACATCACCCGTGAGCTCGAGCGCATCACCAAGTACTGCACTGTCGTCCGTGTCCTCGCCCACACCCAGATCTCCAAGACCCCTCTCAAGCAGAAGAAGGCACACCTTATGGAGGTCCAGGTCAACGGTGGTTCTATCGCCGACAAGGTCGAGTTCGGCAAGAACCTCTTCGAGAAGCCCGTCGACGTCAGCTCCGTTTTCGAGCAGGATGAGGTCATTGATTGCATCGCTGTCACCAAGGGTCACGGTTTCTCGGGTGTCACTTCCCGTTGGGGCACCAAGAAGCTTCCTCGCAAGACGCACAAGGGTCTCCGCAAGGTCGCCTGTATCGGTGCCTGGCATCCATCGCACGTGCAATGGACTGTTGCCCGTGCTGGTCAAATGGGTTACCACCACCGTACCTCTGTCAACCACAAGATTTACCGTATTGGCAAGGGTGATGACGAGGGTAACGCCACCACTGACTTCGATCACTCGAAGAAGCAGATCACCCCGTAAGTTTTGATCCACGTTGTAATCATACAAACAATTTACTGACTTCAAATTTAGAATGGGTGGTTTCCCACACTATGGTGAGGTCAAGAACGACTTCGTTCTCCTCAAGGGTTCCGTTCCTGGTGTCAAGAAGCGTGTCATGACTCTCCGCAAGAGCATGTTCATCCATACCTCCCGCCGCGCCCTCGAGAAGGTCGAGCTCAAATGGATCGATACCTCGTCCAAGTTCGGTCACGGTGCTTACCAGACCCCCGTCGAGAAGAAGCAGTTCGTCGGTACCCTCAAGAAGGACCTTGCTGTTGCTCAGTAAAAATTTACGTGGTGGTTATGAAAGTGGGCGTTTACAACGCTACCCTGTGCTGCGTGTTGATGATAGACGCTCAATCAATCCAGCTCATTTTAAAATGCATGTCCTTTCTTAATGTATGGTTGGTGCAAATTTTCCCTTTGTCGTGCCCTGTACTGCCCAATTTGAACGTACGCCATACGGGCAGAGAAGCATTGTTGCTGTCAATCCGGCATGATTGCGTTCAACACACTTTCCCTGTTCCGTATTGCTACAAGTAAAGATTACTTGAAGGTTGATGGCGATTGTTAGTTTGAACAGACAAGCAGGCGTTTGCACAGTGACAAAGTTTGGAAGGAGCGCTACCCTCAAATGACACACCAAGCCTTCGCATCCTCTACATTCTTTTCGCTCTCGACAACCACTCAAACAACCAGAGCCAGGAATACCTGTCCACTCAAAACTAACATAAATCGCATCACCCTCTCTCATCATCAGCCGCTGCCACTGCGACAGTCTGCCACCACTGCCATATTCTGCACTGCTTTTGCTCTCTGCTTACTTCCAGCAACAAAGCCAAGTATAACGAATGAGGAGAGTTGAGACTGACTACCTTTTTTGTAGTACACCATCACAAAAATCATCATGAGCCCAGGACGCGTCAAGAAAAACGGCGTAGGAGAGGAGTTTTTTCTCTTGAAATTGTGGAAGAACTGGACTCCTCATGCAGGGAAGGAAGTGTTCTTGGTGGATACAGTAGCCTGCTCCTTCGAGCAATGGAGAGATGCGGGTGATGATCGCCGTCAAAACCAACAGCTCGACGACGGTGAAGTTGTCTATGGTCGCATGCGGGACAATACCATCGAGCTGTTCCTTGTATACCTCCAGGACGGCCGGCTGGGCGTGAGTATCCTGATCTCGTAACCCTGTTGTTAATATTTCTCAATCCATTGCTATAAGAAAGCGGCATCACTGACGACTAACGGCTCCTTTTGTTTCACAGTACAACAAAGCCCTACAGTCGATCCTGGAAGGCCAAGGAAAGGTTGTCACAATGTTCGACCACCAAAGTTATAGGCGTTCAGGCCGAGTCATTACTGAATTTCAAGGTCATCGGCACGAGGGCCGTTCTCTATCGACCTCTCCAAACGAAAGGCGTCCAAGGAAAATATCATTTCAGCCCCTGGCAAGTCCTCCACGCAGCAGCAGCACGTCACTCAGAACAGAATTCAGTAATCGACGAAAATTAGGCAGGCAGCAAGTTGAACCCTACATCGCGCGAGAAGTGATTCTGGAAATGGGCAGAGAATTGGACAACATTGTTCTGCCACCATTGCATGATCGATTTCTTTTTGGCAAGCACGACCTCGGAAACCACCCCTTCTATTCAACTCCTCCTCCTGATTTGTTAAACCTTTACCATGGCAACCAACAGAAAATCGATAGTCGTATAGCTCATTCATTGCCGGCCAAACCACCGCCGCCTTTAGAATGGAACGACCAAATGTGGACAGCATACCAACACAGTTCAAGATCATCTTCACGAACCGTTACTCCTTCCAATCGGCAATCGAGCATGGATCCTACGCAGCTAGACTTAGACGACAACCACAACCTTTTCGTCAAGCATTCCAAGACCAACCTCGAACTTTCGCTAGATGCAGTCAGTCGTAGTGTGAACGCCTGGGTCAGAGGCAGAACAGAAAGAAATGTCAAAGTTGGCTGTACGGACTTTGCATATTTTGCCGACTCTCAGGGAAAACCGCCTCCGGGCCAACTACGCATGCTTCTCATCGTTGTTGTAGCAGAGAAAGACTTCCCAACTCACCGGGATGACAGATACTTTACCGCAAGTGGCGTCAATTATCCACGCATCGGCTACATTGAAAATGGCGAGCCTCGCTGGACATGCAGCGAGACGTTATGGAGTCAATTCTTCGTCTACGGGTCTTATGACCGGAACCGAGGAGCTGGACCGGAAGTTATGGCATTCTTGCAAAATTCAAAGATTGACGACTATACCATACCAGGACCGAGGCCAAATATCCTTGATGATCTTGCACTTGAAGCACAGCAAGCCAAGCAAAAGGCCGCCAACACGGAGAAGCACAGATTGAAGAAGCTGGCTGCGAGAGAAAAGGCTAGAGCGAAGAAAGCTGAAAAGGAGAATGCGAAGTCGGCACAAAAAAAGGAGGGAAATGAAAAGACTGCTTGAAGGGAGAATGCTAGATGAAAACCCATCCTGAAGAATCCAATCATGTGTAGTACACTGTTGAGAACCCAACAACACCTGTGGCAGCACTCACCTGATGCCATCAAAGTTTCTCACCCGATAACGTTGGAGCAAAAGAAGACAAATTGGTTTAAGTCCTTCCGATGAATAGAAAGCAGAAGAAAGCGAGTTCACATTGAAGGAGTGCAAGGGAGCAACAAAAAAAATTACAAAGAGGAGACGCACCAAGCTTCAAAGTCGGTGCACAAAAGCCATACATAGACATGGATAACGCGACGAGATACCCGCAATTATACCATGACAGCGATTCAAAGAAGACAGATTTAAAGAAGACAAGGATCAAATTTCGTTAGGTGTACACAGTAATAAAACCCACCCTTCTCATCCCTTTTCCCCTACTGCCCGTATAAGTGAAACGGGCCAAAGAGCCGATTCCAGTAATTTTGCCAGAATGCAAAAGCGATCCGTAGACCAATGGGCAGCCGATAATGGGGCATGGAATGGGAGCGGACGACACCATCACGCCATTTGCATAGAGAGATGACGATGATGGGACGCCACTCGACCAAGACCACGTTCGTCCCTCAGTCAAAGAACAATTCATGCAATGCACGTCCATGCAACTCCCGCCCTTTTCTTCAAAATATCATTCCCTCTGTTGGATATGGGTATGCATTTCCAACCAACACTCTATGGTACGAGTCGAAGCAAAACAGCTGCGATCGACTAGTGAATGCTTAAGCAGAGGCCCCAGCCCCAGTACCGTCATCATGATAGAAGCGTTTGAGCAACCGCTCAGCTTCCTTGAAATCAGTCTTGGCGCGCGCGATTTCAGTTCGGCAGTTCTTCAGACAGAGGTCCTTGTCATCAACTTTGCTGTTGCCCGTCTCGTCCTTTTGTGCGCCATAGTGCTGGATCTTTTCACACGAGGCCTGAACCTTTGCTAGACCAAGCGTGGCAGAAGAACCCTTGAGGAAGTGGCCTAGTTCTGAGAGGCGACCAAGGTTACCGTTGGCGCTGCGGTGGACAGGTCAGTTTGAGAGGTGTACACGAAGGCGGGTAGTTTACGCACAGCTCGTTGTCCATGTTCTTGAAGGTGCCGTCGGCCTGCGTGAAAAAATCGTAGACTATACTTCTGCTAAATTCACGCTCTTCCTCGTCGTCGTCCATCTCGAGGATCTGCCAGAGATTAGCATTTTTTTTCACAAGTGCATGAGGATGTAGTTGTCCGTTGTTACCTGCTCGAAGGTGCTGGCATCAATGCTGTCACCGAAATCGGCGAGGGTGAATCCAGTCGCAGAGCCATCCTCGGACTGTTGGAAGATTGGGGGTCAGCATATTGTGAAAAGCATTAGACTACAGACTGACTCAGTGCAAGGCAACAGTGCACCCGGACGGTGTCACCCACGACTGCAGAGGCCTGTGGCGCGCAGGAGTGCAAAACCATGCTTCACGCTTCATCTGAGCCACCAAGAGGACTGGGCAATACAGCATGGGATGTGGCTTCATGCATACATCACTGTTTTGTTTCCACATGCAGCAACCCCGCCATCGTCCACACGTCGCCACAACACAGGCATGCATCAAGCATCAGAGAGCGGTACATACCTTTGTGTCCTGTTCTCGGGCCGCAGCAGTCGAAGCGGGCATTTTGAGGTATCTCGTTCCGACAGTTCCTTGCTCTTTCGTCTGGAAGTGGTGGACAACCACGGGGCGATGTGGCGAAGGTCACACACACACGAGGTCGCACGGGATGGTGTGACGCGGGGCAGAATGGAGAGGCGCTGTCGGCAACGAGGCGAGATGGGCCAAGCGAGCAGAGGAGGAGGGACGGGAGGGCGAGGGCGATGGCGAAGATGAGTTGCTGTTGAGGTGGAGCAGTTGGCGTTGACGGACGAGCGTGCGCGCAGAGGGCGGCGGGGGTGGGCGGGGAGGGGCACGTCGGGCGCGCTGGCAGGAGCGGCTGTGGCTTTTTTTCTTTTCTCACAGGATGCAAAGGAAACTGGCGGTGACGAGACGACGACGGCGGAGGGCGACAGACAGACAGACGGCGGAGGGCGGAGGGCGGAGGGCGGAGGGCGGACAGGCGGCGGGCGGCGTTGGGTGAATGAAGCTGTGGGCAGGTGTGGAGTGGAGTAGGCGGAAGAAGTTCGTGGGCGGGCGAGGAAATATGACGTGCGGGCCCCAATGCACCAGATGTGCAGTATGCAACATGCAATATGCTATGCAATATGCACGCCGCAGCGGTGTCGGTACTTACTTACAGCGCAGTCTTCGATGGACCAACTGAACTTGCCCAGTCGATGGCAAACCGCCACGTGGGCCACCAGCAACAAATCAATAACAACTTGGTGAACTAACGTACTACTACGGTTCAGTACTGATTACAATATTCTTCTTCTTGCGTGGCAGCACCCGACATGAATGCTTCGCTAGCCTCGTCTGAGATTACCGTAGTGGGCGGGTTGCTGCCCGGCTGCTCCTTCCCCGGCACGCTACACTCTCCTCCCGCCTCCTGCCTTTGCTGGCCATTGATGAACAGCACGGGTAAGCACGACCGACGGGCGGTAGTCGTGCTTGCCTGTGCTGTCGCCATGAGGTCGCTCCTGCACACTCGTCGTCCAGTCGTGCTTGCCGCCTGAGATCCAACGGGGACGCTCCTTCCCCCACCGGCCGTCCTGTAGTGCCTGCCCCGTCTCCCCATCACGCGAGCGCATGCCCATCGCGCTTTCCACGGCTCTCCAGCGCCGTCGACGTCACGGCTCCAACCGCGGCGAGACGCGCCTTGCTGTTTGCGGCAACTCACGTCTCGCTCGAGCCCTTTGCTTCTGCAGCCCTCGACGCCACCCACAGAGCGACAACGCCACGTGTGTGTGCTGTTGTGCTTCCTCGCCCAGACATTTTACACGTATCATCATCATTAAATGAGGCACAAATATACACCTCAACTTCACTTTGACGCTATCGAACCGATCAATCACCTAACCGAATCGGTGCTAAGCCCTCAAAACACCACCTCTCCAAACGTCGCTTGTCACATGTTTACCTCCTTTGAATCAAAAGGTTTGATGATTCCCTCCGCTTCCGCCTTCTCCAACGCCCCAGGCTCATCAATGTCGATGCCAATCGCTTCCGCTTCAATCTGCCTTATGGGCCCTGTAAACCACTTTCGTGCCGATAAGAACCACGTGGCAAAAGCCCACAGTGCTACGATTGCCACCGCCACGGGTGTGTAGTTGAGCGTCTGAGAATTAACCGGATTGACATTTGGCAGACAAAAGATGATGGTGATGAAACCAATCCACAGACAAGCCACAACTGCAACGGGCCGTGATGCCATGCCGAGGTTGAATGGCCCCTTTTTGAAGTTTTGGGGGTACAGCAGTCCAATCAGAATCGGAAGACCATACGAGATGTATAGACCAATGGTGGCGATGGATGTTGCTGCTGCGAACGCTACTGAAGATCCAAGAGACGGTAGCGCCAGGATGAACGCCAGTGTAGCCGCCAACCATATCGTCCTGCTTGGGCTCATGAATCGCTTGTCAACGTGGTGGAAGAATTTGGGGATTCCGCCATCTCGGCTGAATGCAAACATCATGCGGCTATTCGATGTCAACGAAAATAAGCCACAGTGCCAGACACAGATTATGACCAAGGTAAAAAGCACAATGGCGCCATCCTCTCCAAAAATATCAATCAGAATTTGCAAGACGGGCTGACCGACGTCGCTTGTAACTGTCTTATCAAAGTCTTGGATTGAAAAAAGGAGACAGAGGATGAGGAAGAATCCAAACAGGGCTGATACGCCGATGGAGGTCAAGACGCCAATGGGAGCGCTCCAGGATGCATTTCGAGTCTCTTCCGATAGATGAGCGCTGGCGTCGAAACCGGTGATGGTGTACTGGCTCATGAGTATCCCGATGCAGGCGACGTAGGCTGGTGAGGCACGCGCCGACCAGCTTGGGCTGCCGGTTCCATCGTTGAATGTCGCAACTGTGTTTGAAAAGTCAGCAACACGTTGCTTCTGGATCGTTTCGTGTAAAATCGGCAGATTGGGGTGCACATACAAACGAATTTTGCAGATTGATGGGTTGGCGCTTTTGCAACAACGGCGATCGCAAAACTTGCCACACCAAGGCTGTGGAAGATAACGGACGAGTTGTTCAGATAGCGCAAGATGTGAACACCAAAGGTGTTGACGAGCCCGTGGCTGACTAGCAACGCAGCATAAATGCCAATGATCTTGCCGGGTGTGGCCTCGAAACCCCCTTTCACTGCGGCGAGCGTTGCTATCAAATTTGCACAACCAAAGGTAATGCCAGTAGTAACTGCAAATTGGCCCACAAAATTACTCTTGAACGATTATCAGTAAAATGTCAAACGCCAATCCAGAGGGGGTGAGAATTCACATACCCACCCAGTCAACCAACTCCACATAGCACCCTGCTCCTTGGGTGCCAACATGGCCGCCCAGAAATATGGACCTCCGCTCGTCGGATGTGCGCTCGTAATCTCTGCCATGGAAAGTCCAACAAACATGGTGAAGAAGTTGACGCAGATCCATCCGACCGACATGACACCTGGCCCGCCCGTCGTAAGCCCGTACTCGAACAACGTTGTGATACCCGTAATGACGGAGATGATGCTAAATGACACGCCAAAGTTATGGATTAAACTCCAGTCGCGCTTGAGTTCTTGTTTGTAGCCTTGCTCTGCGAGCACAGACTCATCCTTGCCTTCGTAGACATGGCTGGATCGACGGAGGCGGTCCATGGTTGCTTTTGTTTGTTGCCTTTGACCAGGTACTTAGACTTGAATCACGTCGTTGGTCAATGTCAATGGTGAAACGACGTGAGATGGGAAGCAGCAATGTGAAGAAAGGCAAAGTCCATGTCCTGAAGACGGCATTTCGGATTTAGAGCACATCGCATGATATCTCGGCTGCGTTTACGATATGCAGATGATACCCGACCGTTTGTCGTTTTGCTTGGTGTGAGACCGAGCGGGCGTTGCTGATTGGAGGCGTTTCTTCGGCTGGCTGTGATAAAGAAAGACGCCACTGTCCTGGTTGGGTAAGGGACAGCAACATTCTAGAGATAAAGCTGCGCTGAACTAGGTAGTGCGTTCCTACATTTCTTTTGTCGCCAGTGTATGAGATACAGTGTCAACTCGTTATATACATATATGCATTGAGCTTGGCTGCGAACTTTTACATACATGGTCACCTGAAGTCATTGGCGTTTGCGGCCTTCGACGTTTACTCGTTCTGCGTCTGATTCCAGAGACTCTGAACCGTGACACCCTCAATCCAACCTCCGTTCGTCGTGTCAGACTTGACAATATATCCAATTTCCTTTTTCTCGCCCGGCACGAGCCAGAAAGCATTGCTGTGGAAATTAAGAACGGTGCCCGTGGGATAGTCAAGCCATACCCAAGATGCGACGCCTTTGGTCGCTTCAACGGAGAACTTCTTCGTCGAATCCGAATAGCTGATTTCAAGGCCTGGATCAACCAGCTTGGCGTCTTTCAAAGCAGCTGGATGGAACCAGTTCTCGTGTCTGAATTTCTGAGTGGTCTCGCTGTTGGGAAGCTTTCCGTCTGCTTCGACGGTCAAACGCAAAAGTGCATTGTTCAAATCATGCCCGTTGAGGATCTCCGTCGTGTTTGTCTGTAGGACCCGAGTGCTGTTGATGGCTCCGACTTCAAAGTCAACGCATGATGGAGTTTTGATGTCGAGTTGCTTTCCGTTCCAGTCGAACCATGCAAATGAAGCTTTGCCTTTGACTGATTCCCACAGATCAGATGTCACCCATGCGCTCAAGTTACCTGTTGCACGGTCGAAGTGCGGTGAAATGATGACATGCTCATAGATATCTTTTGCAGTGTAATGCAGGATTTTCCAACGCCCATCGTACTCGATTCCAGCCCATGTCGGCGCCACCCATATATCTTCCAGCTGCCAGTAGAGAGAGCCTAGTTGTCTTTCAGGAAGTCCAGAACCGCGGCGATAGAACTCAATCTCGAATTTGTAGAGGTCTGCTTGGAAGATTTGAGTGGCGTGACACCAAGCACTGAAATTGGCGATGGAGTCGGTCTTATATGGTTTTGGATACCACATTTCGACCGACTCAGTCATTTGAGCCTGGCCGATGGATGAATTGTCATAATTGGAGGTATTCAAGTTGCCTGGTGGAAAGTGGTGATCACGGAGAAAGACAGTGCTGCTGTTGAACGAAAGATCTCTCTCGGAGATCTGAGAACGCCAACTTTGAAGTGAAGGCATAGAGTGATATCCGAATTCATTGCTGAAGCGACCAACAGGGAGTGCGGAGTCATTATAGAGCACGACGGGATCGTAGTTGTAAAAATCCGTTTCGCCGTAGATGCTTCCTAGTGTTAGGTTGAAGTATCGCTCAATAATCGGGATTGTGTTGCTGAAGTTTAGTGAGGCCCAGCCATTGGAGGTGGAGCTTGGAGCATAGCTAATGCTCTTGCTGTTGCCGAATACTGCTGGTAGTAAGACATTGAGGAAAAGCTCTTCATATTCGGCTGTGTACTTGGGAAGCTCTTCTGGTGCTGTTTGGTTGACAAGAATGCCGAGCTCTAAGTTTTCAAGTTCATTGCCGCCAGCCCAGAGGGCAAGAGAAGCTAGACATATCAGCACACGAAACAGTGCTGGGGCGGATGGACTACTTACGATGGTGGTTAACTCTTCGAACGTTGTACTCAGCCTCTTCCCGAACATTGTCCAGAAAATCAGGATTCACTGGGTACAAAGCATCGCCAAACTCAAACTCAGACCACAAGAGAATCCCTTTCTCATCTGCAAGGTCATAGAGAAAGTCTGGTGAGTAAGCTCCACTAGCCCAAACTCGCAACATGTTCTGATTACCATCAACAACCGAATTGAGGAGTTGGTCCATTTTCTCGACAGTGACTCGTGGCCAAAAAGCGTCTGGTGGAATAAAATTGCTGCCTTTTGCGTAAAATTCGTGACCGTTGACCTCAAAGTGCCAGTTGTTTCCTGGAGCTATACCTTGGGCCAGCTGTTTGGGTGAGATTGGTGATTCGTTGAGAACAATAGTGCGGAATCCCACTCGCTTGGTGATAGAAGCCAGATGGTCCGTTTTGCTGGTTACGTCAACTGTGAGACGGTAAAGCGTCTGCGGTCCCAGTTGAGATGGCCACCAAAGGTCTACTTTATCATTCGCAATGGTAGTCATGCCCGTGATAGTCGAATCGGTGTAGTTGACATGATCGAGAGCTCCACTAGCGATAGTCTTGTTGTTCGCATCAGTCACGGTGTAGCAAAGAGTGGGATCGGCTGGCAGTTGCCCAAAGTAATCCATACTTGCGTTCACAACCCAAGGCTGCGATTGGTCTGGAGGAAGGTTGTTCAGCTGGTTCTTGCGGTAGATATCCACGACACTGTTGCGCACATGAATTTCGTTGGCCTTGAGTTGTATGACATATGCTGGTTGCCAAGGGCCTGCTGGAGCAAATGCTGGACCCCAATCCCAACCAAAATCACTCTGCTCTTTACGAATAAACCATCGGTTGGTGAATTCGTAGACCTGTTGGACGCCGTATGGCCATGTCTCTTGACCTGGCTCATCAGCGATGGCATTGGCTATTAATGGGGCAGATCCGAAGTTGATGTCCAGAATTCGGTCCTTCTCAGCACAGTTCACCAGCAGATGCGAAACATCGTACCACCATTGTCGGAACTGATTATTGGTGTTGGCGACGTGCTTGCCACAGAACGAGATGGAGGTGAACGTGTCGAGACCATTGAACTGGAGCCATGTGCTGGCATTTGTTGACAGCCCAGAAATGGGCGCAGAGGTATAGGTCCAGTTATTCCAGACAACCCAACGAAGGTTGAACTCATTTAAGCCATAGTAGGGATCTCCAATGACTTGATTCTCGAACAAGTCGAGGTGGACGTGTGAGGGTAGACGTGCAGGCACAGAAATATTGAGATTATCATTGTGGACAGTCCAGTCGTTGCCTACGAGACTGATGACTTTCTGCGACGACACGAGTCTGCCTAGACAGGCGGCCATCAAGGCCGTTTGAGCGAGCCGCATGCTGTCGAATTCGAATAGAGGGGAACGAGACGAGCAAACTGCGTCCGCAAAGCGGAGCCGAGGAACAATACATACATTTTGGAGCGCTCTAATGTCTATTGATCCATCGGGTTACAATGAGTTAGTTGGCAGGCGGGGAGTGATGTAATATGGGCGGGCGACTAGTGAGGTTACGGTGAGGTTGTGGTGAGGTTACATACAGTGAGCGTTTGTTGCTGGCCGAGTGCTGCGGGGGGAGAGGGAAGTGGAGACTGTACGTCAGACTACAGTACATTATGCTACATACAGTACATAGTGTATACACTGTACTGTGTTGTATTGCGAGACACAGTACGGTAGTAACACTGTACATTACTCTGGTCCAGTCCCATGATATCAAGGCGGGCATGGTCTTGTCAAGTCTGGCCGACCAAGTTGAATGGTGGATAAATGCTGCAGATTGTACTTGTACGCAGGCCGCAGTTGCGGCATCCATATTATTACTGTGCATATGTATTCGCTCTTCCGCCGGCTTGAGCCGTGTGTATCGCAGTACAGTACATTGTCTATTACAATATGTGGACGGAACGGGCTAATCCCCTGCTATGCTAGTTATTCCACATAACTAACTAGACTACTGCTATCTGTACGGGGAACAGGCTTCAGGGGTCGTCGGCAGTTGTCGAGGCCGCATCCGTGTGTTGACGCAGCCTTTGATCAATTAAGCACCTCTCACGGTGGAAGATCAATCTCCGTTCTGTGTACACTGGAACTGCGCCGAGGTAGACCTTTGTAGTAATGATAGATACATACTGAAGCCGTCTCTCCCAGTAGATACATAGTCTAATTTGGCCCTGGCCAGACGCGGGTCCCTTAATCCATGCGCGCTTTGGCACCGTCTCACTCGTACTCATCTGCCACCTAACACTCGACCACAACCCCAACCTCGACCACGGCCACGGCCACGGCGTCACCGACCTGCGCATACGCTCCTGTTTTATCCTTATTTGTTGCTTCTCTCACTGCGTTCTCATACCCTGCGCATTGCTCCCGCCCCGATCGAATGCATCCTTAACGAATAGGCCTCGACTTCGTTTCAGTCGCCCACGATGCCGTGGCGACCGCTCCAGTCGACCGCCTTCGCAATCTGCACCTATCCATTCCGCGCAACCGAGTCCGACGACCTGCCGCTTCAGATCGGAGACCAACTTTATATCATCGAGCAAGGCGGACGAGGCGGCGAATGGTACCGAGGCTACCTCGTAGCCTTTCCTTCATTACTAGCTGGACTCACGTCTGATCGCGGCGAACAGTTGGATGCTCGAGTCTTTTCAGGCATCTTTCCAGCAAATTGTGTGCAAATTCGAGAACTCGTGGATGCCAATAGAGCCAGTGGTGGCATTACTTCGCCTTCAAGAGATGGACCTCTGCAAGATGAAGATCGTTCGAGGGATAAGAGGAAAAGCCAGGCGTTCACTGGCCGACTGAGCAGAGCGCTGAGTACACGACGAAGTACGTATGAGGGCTCAAAGAAGGCTCGTGCGAGTGTACTCCTTGCCCCTGATGCAATTCCACCTTTGCCGAATGCGCCGAAACCACTTGCTCCAGTACCTTTACTGCGAGTCGGAGATGATACAGCACTGTCCGGAGAAGAACCCCTCGTTGATGAGATCGCGTCTTGCCTTAGAGAATGGCATGATGCTCGCCTCCATGAAGTTGTATTGGCTAGAGGATACGATCAAATGGTAAAGCTGCAAACACTAATCAAAAAGTTGGATACAAGTCGGAAACAGCTGATGCATAATGTCATGACCACGAAAGAGCTGAAGACCCTCCGCGAAGATACCGTTTGGGACTTGGTAGCTGGTAATAAACTGCTCAACGAGGCTGTCATCGTCCGCAATCCCGGAGAAAAAGGACGAATCATCACTGCGCAAGACTCGGTGATAGAGATGACGAAACTGCAAGCCAATATGAGTATCTTGGAGCGACCCCCCAAGCCATCTGCAGATATCCATATGCTTTATCACGTCTTGGTTGATGTTCGAAATCTGGTCTGCGATTTTGACCAGCCAGCAACTCTCCAGATTTATCTGTGCCTCAAAGAAGGAAACGAACGACCAAGACCAGTCAGTGAGAACTACTCCATGTCATTGCCACTTCCTGATCCCTCACAATTATCTCACCGTGATCAGCCCAAGACGCTTTTCATCAATCTAAATGCAAGTGACATTGGCGTCGGCGCTGAAGCAAACAAACTTTTTGTCATCTGCAAGCTTCTCAGGGAAGAGCCAGTAAGGCAAAATTTGAGCACCGCGAGCTTGCCTATTCTGTCTCCGGTTAGTGGACAGCAAAAGCACGGCAGCATCACTGGTAGAAGAAGCGTGTTTGGAGGCCAAAGACAGAAAGGTAGCATTTCCAAACCAGGCACAAGTTCCACGCGACCAGGCACTGTTATGTCGGACCGTTCTACTTCAACTGCAACGGTGCAAGACCATCCCTCGACATTGCAGGAAGTGAAATTAGTCAAGCGAACTGTTGGACTTGGCGCCGTCGAGATCAGCTCTACTGCACGCAACCAATCGGAAATGGAGCAAAGAATCACACTATGGGCTCCCGCTGCTCCTCTCGATGAGCTTCGAGAAGAAAACAAAGCCTGGCCCGAAATCGCTCAAGAACTCCTTCGCAGCCCTACGGGTAATTTCTCACAGGTTGGTCTTGTCAAGCGGCTTGATTGTTTCGTGACGGCTTTTGCTTCATCCAACTTGAACGAGCTCGTTCAAAACAAACCAACTCTTCTTCATGGTGTCCATATGACCCCAAAGTTAGGATTCTCGGGCGTTCCATCTGAGAAACGAAGTGACATATACCTGACTTTATCGGAGCCTTTGTTTCCTCGAAATGGCCACTTGGTGCACGCTAAACATGGACCCCTTCCAATTGCAGAGAAAGTTACATCCAGCATGGCGAATTTACAGCTGACCCTCGAGGTACGCAAAGCCGGCGGAGAACGCGTGAACGACTGCATTTTCACCGCATCCAACCATACAGGCCATACTGCGTGGCGAACCACAGGTGTGGAGCTTGGTGAGGCCTGGAATCAGACCATCAGGCTCGCTATCCCATCTGAAGATGTTCCCGGCAGCCATATCGTCATGAGCGTAGCCGATTCGCCCAACTTTCCATTCGCACTTGCTTGGGTACCTCTTTGGGAGAACGAAGCTTTCGTAAGAGACGGTGATCATTCAGTTCAGCTCTATTTTTACGACGAATATTCATCGAGCATCGTGGCAGGCAAAGGCGCCTACCTCGGACTTCCACCTTGGCATAACAAGAGTGACCTCTCAAATACTGGAGCCGCCACAGTCTCCTTGCGCACCTACTTGTCCAGCACCGAACATTCACAGGACCCAAACCTGCTTGGCCTTCTCAAATGGAGAGAGTTTTACGGAGCCAAGTTGGCAAAGCTTCTTGAGCAGTTTTCATTTGTTCCCGAAATTGAAATCGTCAAGCTACTTCCCGATGTCTTCAACGCACTCTTCCAGATTCTACACGAGTATGCCAATAGCGATGCGTACGAAGACCTCGTATTGCAAGACTTTGTGCATATTTTAAGCATCGCCCGAGACAGAAGATTCAATATGAGTAACGTGATTGAGGATTACGCATTGACACGACATGACTGGCCACATGCTAGCCAATGTCTCATGCGAGCATACCAGCGACTGTTGACAAAACCACTTGATTCAGAAAGCTCTCGCAAATTGCGCGCCACACTCAAAGTAGGCGATCAGCTTCTGAAGCTGATCATTGAAACAACCAAAGAAAATTACGAAGACGGTGTTGCTCAATTGGTGAACGGAAACAGTTTACAGCGTCGCCACCCGAACTTCCTTCAAGATCTCCAAAGCTTGTTTGTCGCAATAATGGCACTTATGCGAAATCCAATGCCTATACTGCTTGGGACTCAAACAATTGTTGTTCAACATTTTCACTCATGGCTCCCAGAGTTGGAGAGTGTCATGTCTGCTGCAGCAATCATGGAAATCGCTATCGATCTTTTGGATGCTTTCGCACATGCCCAAGGAAAACTAATTCTGTACAGACTTATTTTGATCATACACTACAGCCACCTAGAAATATTCAAGTCGCCTGAGATTCGCACAATATTGATAGCCAACACCTTCAGATGGCTGGCGCCATACTGGGGTCACACCGAATCAGTGACTGATCAATGGCGTAACCAGGTCCGTCTTTGCTGTAGCGTCGTGGCAGCTCAAATGCAAGAGCTTGGAGAGGAAAGCTGCCAATATGTGCCAAAGCTGGTGGAATCTTACGAAGCGCTTCAAAAGGTTCCACGCACATCGGATCGAACTTTCAGTTTGCTCTTTCCCTCAAACTTTCCCTTTCCATCGAAATCTTCGCCTGTTGAGGTTGTGGCAGACGAAGCTATGCTGGAAATCTCGGCGTTACTCGCATCCGCCTTCACTACGCAAAGAAGACTATACTTTGACACTAGCCACGTTGACGTTACAGATGTTTTGATGCAAGTATTGAAAGTGAATCAAAGCATTCTCGATTGTGGAGCATTCCCACGCAATTGGCTTAGTCTGCACGTCGGCCACCATCGATTCGCCATGACTGCTTTGGAGCGCATCTTTGACTTATTAGTGGAATCTTTGCCAGATATCTTCGCCCCGGAAGCTAGCGAGGCCTTTGAATTCACAACAGACGTCTGGCGTGCTTTCTTCGACGCGCTCTTTGCAATTGTTAGCAGTCCGGCACTCGCAATGGAAACATTCCCAGAGCAGAAGCGACGGGCCATCTGGAAGATCGCAGGTGACGTACGCGAATCAGGGGCTTCTCTTCTTCAGCGCAGCTGGGAAGCCATTGGCTGGGAGACAACTGACGAGACTAGAGAGCTTCATGGGTTTAAGCAGCTCGGCGGTTACCAGGTGCAGTTTGTTCCGTCCCTGGTTGCGCCTATTCTCGAGCTCTGCTTGAGTGTCCATGCTAGCCTTCGATCGGTGGCAACGGAGGTTTTACGATCTATGATAATCAGCGCTTGGGAGATGGACCAAGATTTGGGCATTATTCAAACAGCAATGATTGATTGCTTGGATAAGTTGTGCCGCATGAAAACAATCACCGAAACATACCTTCAAAAAACTTTCATCGACGAAATGCTTCAGCAATTCAGACCAATCCAGCACACAATAGAGGACAGCCTATATAACGCTGTCGTAGAGATGTTCACCA
Source organism: Acrodontium crateriforme (assembly GCA_033807595.1). NCBI lineage: Eukaryota > Fungi > Ascomycota > Dothideomycetes > Mycosphaerellales > Teratosphaeriaceae > Acrodontium > Acrodontium crateriforme. Next base: position 696,377 of record CP138591.1, on the reverse strand, counting down.
AGATTGAAGAACTCCTCGGGATGCTTTCCACAGTTCATCAAACCGGCTCTATCAACGAGGCGACTAGGATTGTGGATACATTACGACTCATGGAGTTCCTCAAAGATGTGCAGAGCGAGGATGTGTATATCAGGCATGTGCATAAATTGACAGAGATGCAAGCCGCTGCGGGCTATCATACCGAAGCTGGCCTAGCCCTTCGACTTCACGCTGATCGCTGTGAATGGGATCCTGCCACAATTGTACCACAGATTGTGGATCCTCCGATGCCAGCCCAGACAGCTTTCGAGAGAAAAGAGAGATTGTACTTTGAGATGTGTCAACATTTCGAAAGGGGTCAGTCTTGGAAACGGGCTCTGTCCGCTTACGGCGAGCTTGCAACCCAGTATGAGACGAACACTTTTGACTTTTCAAAACTAGCACGATCTCAGCGTGCTATGGCTTCCATTCACGAAAAGATTGCCAAAGGAGATAGAGTCGTTCCTCGCTTCTTCCGTGTCACCTACCGCGGTCTAGGATTTCCAACCCATTTACGAGACAAGGATTTCATTTTCGAAGGCATGGCGAACGATCGTATGGCTACTTTCGAAGATCGTCTGCAGCAGCTCCACCCTGCTGCGACCGTCTTGCGGCACGGCACTGAGCCAGGTATGGAAGGCCAGTACCTGCAGATATTCCCTGTTAGTCCTAATAAGGACCTCGAGCACATGGTTTATCAGCGCACCAAAGTCTCAGCGGCTGCCAGAGAACACGCTCTTATGTCAAACCCTCAGAGGTTTACGACCACCACCCGCGTGCCTGTCGCCGAGGTTCCGATTACTGAGCAACAAGTTCAAAAAGTCATTTACACAACGAGTGAGGCGTTCCCAACGATTCTGCGCCGTAGTGAGATTATCCATGTCGAGACGGTCAACTTGTCGCCAATAGAGGCAGCAGTCGAGAGAACGACTAGGAAAACACTCGAGTTGCTGTCGCATGAAAAACGTATCATGAATGGAGATGTCACCGAAAGTGCTATCATGCGATTGACCGAAGATCTGTTGCTCGCAGTGGATCCTGACTCAGAGAGCAGCGTTGCAAGATACAAGGGCCTTCTACCTGCACCAGAGAACTTGGACTCTGACTCGCAGGATATGGATTCAAACTTTATTGATGCTGTGCAGCGACAGCCCTTAACACCAATGCAGAACGCGCTCCGTGTGGCTCTGCTAGACCACACTCTTGCCATTAGGCGTTGTCTCAGCCTTTACAATCGCTCGGTATATCTTCCCACCCGTGCCGAGATCGTTCCAAGGTTCGAAGCGACCTTCAAAATGGAGCTGGAAATCCTGTTTCCCAATGCACCGGGGGTCCCAGATGTTGATATATTGATGGATGAAGAGCTGGAAGTCAGACACTCAATTGACAATGCTGAAAATCGAAGTGCTCATGGTGCCCAAGCTGGTCTTGAAGAGGAATCAACAAACGGCGAACGACGTGGCCGTGCACGCGGCATCTCCTTCCTCAAACGCAATTCTTTCAGCCGCAGCTCGATACGCAACCTCAATGGATCAAACGACGCCAGCAACGTCAGTACCCACGATGCGGCTAGCATAAATGACAGTCACACACGCTCACGCAGCCGTCAGCGTGCCGAGAGCATTACACGCCGTCTCACGAACCTCCGCTTCAGCGAAGATAAAACCAATGGCATCCCTTTCAAAACTCACGTGTCAAAGCCTAGCATGGATAGGCCGGGTACACAGATGAGTAATTACTCGTCCATGACGACGCCGCAGATCAAGAAGCGATTCAGCTTTTTGCGTGGAAATGGAACTAGTGCGTCGCCTCTTGGGTCGCCAGATAAAGGCACTTTGCTTGGAGGTCGACTCTAAAAGCTACGCTCTCGTGCGCCCTGTGAGAAACGCTAATGCATTGTTGCTATAGTTGTGAGTTTTTGATTGTGAACCTTTTAATAATACTAAAAATATCTTCAAAGTTCATCGCTGTTTCTCCGTGAATTCGATCCTCTATTCTGGCAATAGTGCCTTGACGCGGTTGAAAACTTGCTGCTGGGGCGAAGGCAAGGTGCGAAGGTTCGATGCGTGCTCACAGCTACACTCGAAACAGATATCACTGTCACATCCGTCATAGCGATACAAAACAGAGGGCAGCTTGCAGTATGACCACATATTCAATTGCTATGGAGCCAAGTATCAGGCTTTCTCTGTCATGCGTTCAGACCCCATGCCCGTCTCTCTGCGGACACAATATTTCATTTGTCAAAGAAGATATAAGAGATTTTCGAGACGTATTCCAGGAAATCATGAAAGCGAATCTGGTCAATTGGACTTTGGTGCATCATGGAAGGAAGGGAGGTCAACCACCGAGCTCCTGTTGCCAGTCCATAGCTCTAACCCGTCTCAGAAATTGAGTTTTACAGTGTTGTAGGAGTCTACAGGATAAATATCGCTCGTTTCAGATTTCGTAGCCGGGGTATCTTGAGCATTGGTTTGTCCCACGTCATAGGTACTGCTATGGCCTTTGGACCGTGTGCTGATTTGTCGGGTCTCAACATATGAACTTTGCACTTCAAACACCTGCTCTGAACTACCATGGAACTGAAGATAGGGTTGTGTAGTCTCATTGACTAGGCTAGCTGTCTTGCGAAGTTTTGTGCATATGTAAGCGAGGATCAGAGACGCTCCGGCAGCGAAGTAGGCAACTGAGAAACATATCCAAATGATCACAGCGCGAAGCCTCGAGACAGGATTCTCTGAACTTTAGGCCGTTTCAATGAGATATCTGGTTTCGTAGCCGTGGAAAATGACCATGGCGCAGTAAATAAATGTTGCGGTGGCAAATGTAGTCGCGATTAGAAGAGATTCGACGCTAGCTATACTGTCGGCAGTGAACTGGCGATTGATCGAGAGATTATGAGGAAAACCGTAGTCTAGAAGAGGAAGTGAAGAGTAAACGTCAGCAGCAAACTTGGTCGCACTGCATGCACAATAAGTATGAGAACAACGAAGGGCACCGCCAGGCGATTCTGACAGAATGCCTGAGCATCACCGGCGGGCTAGAGACTGTCTTGAAGGATATCTCGACCGAACAAGCGGCTAGGGGCTTCTTGACAACATCAGGGAAAGGTGTTGGAAATTCCGGTGCAAAGGCCAACGCAGTCGTCCTAACATAGACAAAAAACCAAAGCAACGAGGATGAGCGCACGCTGTCCGCTTTTCGAAGCCGCCGTGTGGATGCAAGCCTACGTCTAGCATATGTATCTGAAAAAGATCCAGCATTGCGCAATGATCGCGGATTCGGCGAAGGATTATGATAATAGAGTGTTATATGGAGCTAGTGATGAGCCGGGTGATGTTGCGATGAAGGCTGGAGTCGAGACGCGCAAACCCCGCAATCGCAGCGCCACTAATCGAGTGACGTCTCGAACTCGATGTCTTCCTCATCTCTTGCACATCCGCACCCAAACATTCGCAGCACTCGGTGTTCGTCGATTGTCTTCATTATGTACGTTTAGATTGCGCGGCACCACCATTCGTTCCAGCGCGCGACTCTCAGCGTGTCATATCTATAGGTGGAATTGAGCACACGACACACGGCAGAAATAATACAATGACACTACACCTCGGCCTCCCTGGCGCCCACAATCGCTCTGAAAAGCAGCAACAGGAGATTAGGGAGGCGCGCAAATGGCTCAAGGAACACATCCACGATGACTGGGAGTACCCATCGCTGCCTGCGTGGGAATCATCGACGAGCGGCAGGAAGAGAAGAGAAAACCAGTCCGATGCGCTAATGTCTACGGTGGCTGGGTTCCGCTTCCATGCCAGTAGCCTACAGGAAGAATCTACGAAAGGACAGCTGAATTTTGAACCGATAGAATGGCGTGAGCGTGAAGAATCGTCCGCCTCGGCTACAGACTCAGAGATTGAGTCGAGTTCCACGAGGATAACCAGCAGTACGTATGAAAAAGAATACAAATTTGATGGACCGGATAGCGTGGGCACACAAATGATGGAACAAAGAACGATACGCAAGCGTAAGCGACAGAAGCTTGCGGTCGATGAGATGTCCTGGAATGATGGATTGGCGCATTGGATAGCACAGAGGGACAAGTGGTGCTCCGCGCGTACGAGAGAAGACATCGAAGTTTTGAAGAGCAGCAAAGATCAGAAAGATGCAAACGAGGGCGCAGAAAACGAAGTAGCCACGATAGAGTCCACCGGAGAAGTGTCGAGCTCTCTCTCAACGCATTCGTCGCCGCGCACATCGACTTCGTCGGCCTCAGCTACGATCTCAAGCAGCGCCACAACTCCAGATCCAGGAAGCGGTGGCCTCTCGGCCGTGATACCCATTCGCAACCCCGGACCTTTGACCTCAAACCCAACTAATGGCAATCTATCATCGCCCCCAGCCTCGTCGCTTCCGTCCCTGCCATCCATGATCCCAGTGGCACCAATCATTCTACCCAATCATCCAATACGTAGGCGCATGAATCCGGACATGTACCCGCAAATCTATACCAAAGTCATCCTACAATCACGCACGCCTTCCGTTCCCATCAACTTGCAGACGCTAGTCAATGCCATGGTAAAGGGCTGGAAAGACGACGGCGAATGGCCTCCCAAAGCTGGAGTCCCTGAACCGAGCCTTGGTCGTAGGAAAGCGGGCGTAGGAAGTTTGAGCGGGCCTGGTGGCGGAGGAGGATTCAGGAGCAGTGTGAAGGCGGTTGGAAGAGCTTTAGGGTTGAAGAGTGGTGGCCCTGAGCTGCCGAAATGAACGCCAAATCTGTAGCGTGTCGCCTACGAAGGTAATTCATGAAGCAAGCTTTGGAGATCAAAGATTCAAGTTACACAGTGGAACAGTACAAACTGGCGGCTGAAGTGAAATACACAAGGGCAAATGTCCCGTTCGTTAACACCTATCTATTTCACATTGATATGAAATCTGCCAAGACATTTCAATTCCGTTTGGCGCACAGTCGTAAGGTCATGAGGTCAGCAAAGGAAGCTAATCTCGTTTGCCAAACACCGCGTCATAGTTGGTCAAAACAAATCGGTATCGGACGTTGTTGTTTTCGTAGACTCTCTTGACAACCTCAGCACATCCTTCCTCTGAGATCGGAATCTCTTGAACCCAGCTCTTGATGTTTTGTTTGCTAGCCAAGTCAAACATCGCTAGCATTTCCGGGCGGTTGCCGATATGCGAAGCACCCATGTAGGTTCCGTTTGGCGCAAAGGCTTGAGCGCGCATGGCCGGAATAGGGTGGTCGCCAAAACCAACGATGTGGAAGCGGCCCATTACTTTCAGAGTGGAGAGGTAGTCAGGTACGTTGAACTTGTGGATAGCATCGGCGGTATTGATGATGAAGTCGAAGGTGAATGCCAGAGGCTTGTGCCAATCCTTTTCACTGCTCAAGACAAAGTGCTGTGCACCCATGGCAAGAGCATCTTCTTTCTTATTAGCTGAGTGAGAGATGACCGTCACCTCGGCCCCAAGCGCCACGGCGAAGAGAACAGCGAAGTGGCCGAGTCCACCGCTAATAAAGGCGTTAGTTCAACTTCTTGGAATCGAATTAGAGTCGGACAATGAAACTTACAGTCCGACGATGGCGATCTTCTTTCCTGGTCCAGCACCTAACCTTACCAATGGGCTATAAACAGTCAAGCCAGCGCACAGCATGGGTGCAGCAATGCTAGTGGGGATGTTATCAGGAATCTTGAAAGTGAAGTACTCGTGTGCACGCATGTGACTGGAGTAGCCACCCTGTGTGATGGTACCATCCTTGTATTTTGCGCCGTACGTATCGACCATGTTGGGGCAGTAGTTCTCCTGGTCTGCCTTGCAATTGCCGCAAGTCAAATCGGCCTGGATCTGAGCACCAACGCCAACGCGGTCACCGACCTTGATCGTCTTGACGTCTTTGCCGACCTTGATGGCACGGCCAACGACTTCATGACCGACGCAGATGGGAAGTGGGCAGTCGCCCCAACCACCCTGTGAAATTGTCAACTTCTGCAATTCCACGAGATCGGGAAGAAACGCGTTCTAGACTTACGGTAATGGTGTGGATATCAGAACCACAGACGCCACAGGCGTCAATTGCAATGTCGATGTCGCGGTCCTCAAAGGGCTTCAGCTTGAACTCTTGCTTCTCGAATGAGGTCCAGTTCTTCTGGTCCTTGATAACGAATCCCTCGGCAGTCTCTGGATAAGGCATGATTGCAGCTGTGGAGTGGCGATGATGTTGTCTAGCAGAGGTCGGCGCAGCGTACCTTGGTGGTTTATCAAAGAGCGAAGAAGATGGGAAGAGGACAAGAAGTACAAGAACAATTCCACGTCATTTGATCGTCAACACGTCGCCCCAAACAATGACAGCTTAACTTAGTGTGGCGAGATTTAATTGCCCCGCGCACCCCCACATATCTCCGGTGCCGTTTCGTGAATGATCAATACGACATTGGGGGTCATTGCCGCCATTCATGTCGTGTAGCTTCTTTGATCGATTCGATGAACCAAGAGTCGACATCAATGCTGCTGAATTGTGACTATTATGTTCAATTGTTGCGCCAACATGCTTCAAGAATTTTGGTGAGAGCGGGGCAAATCTTTGGTGCGGGCGTGTGGCTGGTCTGATGTCATAAATATCTCTGCAGTCCAAGTTACTGTAGGCCATTCAGACCCCGGTTATCGTTAAGATAAATCGTGTTTAACTAAATAGCATTTATCATTAGGTCTCTAGTTCGAAAGGAGCAGTTGAGCATACTGATAAGCCACGCTGTCCAGTGGCGCCAACCCATTGCTCGAGCGAACGGTGTTGACATGCCGCTGAATCTCACCCAGTGCGAGATAATCGTTCTTATCGTTTGTTTTGATATCAGTGTCTGAATCTGTAATCCCATAGCCTTGAAGATAATATAGGTCTTGGTCAGATAAAGACGACGGGGGTTGTAGATCGTGGTATCCACCAGCAACGATGGTGAAGGGTTCCAAATCGGATAGTTTGCAAAGCTCGATGAATGTTTGAAGCCAAGTTCCAAATTCGAGATTAATTTGCAGTAGCTGGATCTTTCTCGGTGTGCCACTATGCCGAGGGACGAATCTGATAAAATTGGCTCCAGAGAACATGACTTTGCTGAATGCTACTTCTCGTAAATCTCGCGGACCACCTGTTTCGAACGTTGTCAAGCCCAAATTTATCCGCGAGTGCCAGTTCTCAATACGCAGTTTACGGAGCTCTGCGGCGTTCTCGATGAGACTCCATGCGTAGTCGACGTACCTCCGCAGTTGAAACTGTTGTTCAAATTGATTCATAGAGACAGTTATATCTATGTTTCGCAAATTCCCAATGAGCCGTCTTAATTTGGAGTCTTTGGGAAGCGGAGAAAGAGAGTGTGATGGTGAGATTTTATCGATCCATGTTGATCCAGAATAAGACTCTATTCTTAACTTGGAAGTTCCGCCAACTTTCGAATTTGTACAAACAGTAAGACAAATCTGAGCGAAAACATCGTTGAATGGGAATGCAGGAGAGAAATCGAGCATCAGCTCTTGGAGATTTACGCACGGAGCTGCAATATCAGGGAGTTTATTGGTTGTCGCGTCGAAATGGCCAACATTCGTCGCCGCGATCAAGCTATGTGGATATACAATGCTCAGGTTATGCGCATAATGGAAGATTCCACTGTTTTTAAGCCGTTGAGTCTTACGGTCCACTTCAGCAAAAATTTGGGCTCTTCGATGACCCTCTTGACGTCAAGGATTATGTACCGAAAGCGTAGAGGTGCGTAATCGTAAAGTCCGATTGACAAGCCTTAAGTTGAAGTGTCGCTCTGAATATGGTCCGCAACCTAGCAATGTCCGGAAGTTGAGCGCTAGATACTCGCTGATGGTGGAAGCAGACTTGCAAGCTCCCAAATTTCTATTGACAAACGTCCCATATTCATCCTGACCACCCTCTGACTGGGCCCAACTTGCCCTACATCGTGAGGAGGCGCATAAAGTTGCAAAGTATTGGACTGGAGCCGCACATCGCGAGGAGCCACGGTGAACTGAGCTTCTGCGGTAGAGTCGATGCTGCTGCGACAGATGTCCTCCGACATGTTGGGTGATTGTATATTCGTCCATGGAGGGACTGGACGTCATGTACAATATTACACTTCATCTTAGATATCGCCTGCGCAACTAGATAATTTGATCACAGTTTCGCTCTGGATGTTCTGTTCCCGTGCAAGTTCTAGGTCCATCTCGTAACAGTCGTTGCCCGCGTAGACAAACACCGAGTCTCTTGAAACGCAAATCGATATCTTTTTGGGGAAGAACTTTTCGATTGTTACTGCGCCTGTCGTCGGGAGCAATATCTTAATCGACACGCCTTCCCTGGAGTTGCAACTGTTTCACTCCGTATTTACAAGTCCGACAGCTCCCGGCCCTTGTGGTCCATTGATACACACCCATAAATCAAGTAAATTTTAATTGTGTTACAGGCTAGAAAATTCGAGCATGGGCCTGCAAGGAACATGGTGTCGATGTGAACATGGTTCAGGATAACTAATACATTGCTAAACCCTGAGGGGCGAAAATGAACAACGAGACAACATAGTAGGCCTTGGTTATATGCAGCTACCGTAACTCATAGTCCAGACATTAAAGCTGGATGAAAGCTAGATCTATCGCGAAGGTGAGCGCGCCATGCGGCAAGTATGTCATTCTCGTCACCTTCAAACGCCACCATACTGGCAATTGACGATGCTGAGTATCTGTACGGCTTCTCATCCGCATAACACGCGGTCTCTTTTTCACTGGGTACCTTGCCAAGCAAAACGTAGCTCTGTACAATGTCGTCTGTACATCTGGAAGAATCTCGCGACGAATGTCCATACCCGTGGTGTGCAATTAAACGAGCGTTATCACCCATCTCGGCCAGCAATCTCCGACCATTTCGTAAAGGAGTAGCGGGATCATATGTTTCAGCAATGAGAAGGACTGGGTTGGAAAGTGTATGGTTAAGGTCCCCCCGATAGACTTCGGCGGCCGAACCGAAATGGTGCGTGTAATGACGGCAGGGCAATATATCATAGAAGCGGGAATTGCCAGAAACCCAGCTTTTCTCGGTCATATTAGCCCAGAGAGAAGACCACCAGCAGAGTCCGTCGCTATTATCTTGGTTGAAGGGAGGCAAAGGAGCATCGTACGAGTCAGCACAGATAACAAGTGCACCTAGTTCATCAGTAGCAGGTCTGCAAAGTTTGCCCGCGGGACACGGAGCATGTGGATCATATTCCCATTCTGATTTATCCAGCATTGTTGCTATCAGCGTTGCATTGCCTTGCTCCAAGTTGTACAAAGCTTGTGCCATGGCTGGCCATGAAAATGCGTTGTACAGGGAAGAGTATATGATAGCGACGAGAGAGCTGTATGTCACAATCATGGGACCGCTGGAAGGCGTGAACGCTGCCACCGGTCGGGTCGCAATTGAGTCCAACATCAAGGACATGCGAGACTCCAAATCAGACAATCCGACTTGTTTGCCGTCTTTCAGAGGCTTGGCAAGAGCGCAACTATCCGGTCCTGCTGCAATACATTCTCCGAGAAAACCATCAGACCAGGCATGGGTGGCATTATCAAGAGCCGTCCAACCGAATCCCCCAAGCAGGCGGTGGTCACGCACGTACTCCGTAACATCTAGGATTAATCGGCCAACGTGATCGGGGTACATGTTGGCATAAGTTTGGCCTATCCCGGTGCCATACGAGACAAAATATCCACTTACATCGGGCTCGCCAAGCGCCACACGGATCTGCTCGAGGTCGCGAGCGACTAAGGCGGTGCTGACGAAACGAGGCAGGTCACCCAACGACTTTTTGCATGCCGCAAAAGTGGCATTGTTCATGGCATCAGCAAGCTCAAGTTGTGATTGGGGTGTCATGATCGAACTGTAGCGATATTGTGTGGTCAGGAGAGAATATCGATCGCGGGCTGCGTCAAAGGGAAAGCAAGATATACCCGGCAAAGACGCATTTACGCCTCTAGGATCCCATCCGAGTACATCCAGTGTATTTTCACTGAGTCGTTTTGTCACAGTCTCGGCTGCACGCCAAACATAAGATGTGCCGCTACCACCTGGGCCGCCTGGCTCAACGATCAAAGTCCGCGCGCTACTCTGACCAGCTGAGTAAACGTTTGCGAAATCATCAGTGCGGGCCAAACCTGCCACTTGGAACTTGGTCACAGCAAGACGAACAATACGTAAATCCGATGAGTTCTGATAGTCGAGTGGGGCGTCGAGGTATCCACAAAGATATATTCCACGACCAGCGTAAGGATCGTTCGATGACACTTGATTCCTGGTGAAATTTCCCCAATTCCAATTACCCGGCTCGGGATCAAAAAGCGCCGCCCAAGTTTGTTCGTGGTGTTTGTCTTCTAAAGGAGGTGGTAGTGTTTCATTCGTGCATGGGATGAATCGAAATGGATCATTGGATTGTGGAAAGTGACCATACGGTGATTTAGGTCCTCCTCTACAGGGCTTTCCGCGCAGCACATCGTATGAAATGTCTGCAGCACAATATAGCAAAGTTTGCATGTTCGGGCCTATCATGGCCAGAAGCTTACATTTGCCGCTCATCCACAAGAATATGGCAATTGTTATGACGAAGAGACAAAATGTGCTTCCATTTGGGCGCGTAGCTGGACGCCACAAGGGAGTCTTTTTCATCTTATGGCTGTAATCCGTCTTCATCTTGGAGGAATCGATTATTGACGGGGCAAGAAAATAGTACATATGTCAGTACAGATGTAGAAGGTCGCTAGGGCCTTTGCACCTCTATGCCAGGACCGGGCCGTCTGATAGACGTGTTTGGCAACTCTCTGAACCTGACATGTCATCCGGCATGACAGTCGTTGCTTTTGGTTAGATCAGTCTCCACCCGTCTTCGATAATTGGTTCATTAATATTGTCATTGCTTCCGCCACCTGGCTTGGCGGCGTGTCGACCGACCTCGGTCGGAGTCGTTATGAGACGGTCAAGCGCTGCTAGACAACAGTATATACAAGCTTTGATGGACCAACGCCTCAATATCCTCGATTTTTCGATTCGTCCGGACACGCTCGAGGCGCTTGATGATGACTGTGTCTTGAACCCCGTTGATCTACTGTCGCAAGATGCAGCGTCAGGCGTCCATCATTCACGACCAGTCTCTCAAACACCCGCCCGCCAGTCAGTCAATAGCAGTGGCCCTATCGGAAGCTGACCAGGTAACGTTATTTCGCAATTTTGTGGATCACTTCAATTTGATCCGCCACCGTTACTGGACCGCTATATCTACCGAAGTCACCCGCCAGACTCATATTCGACATTGCCCTCTTCAACGATTAGTGTCTCGACAAGAGCGCTGCTGGCGCCAAATCTTCGCGCAACGTGGAAGTGGAGGAAATGAGACCCAAATCAGCATGGTGATGCGTGAATACATCGACTTGGTCGAAGAAGACCGCGAACCAAAAGCACCTGCAGATCGCGCCCTCCAAAAGCTGATGAGACGCCAAAGGGACCGTCGAGCAAGTCCTCACAAAGGCTCTACTCATGATGGCTCGTCGGAGGACGAAGATATTACTGACTCGGACGGCCCTATAGAAACAGACAAGCCTGAAGAAACGCAGCGGCTAGCTAGTCTAACAACACGAAGCAGACGAGGAAGTGGACGAGGCTGTTTTCAGCGAGTCGGCTCGTTGTCTGTTGCACGTAGCAGTCGTGCAATGAGGCAGTTGCGCCAGGATAACATCTCAAGGCTAATCGATGTGTTAGAGCGCACAGCTAGTAACAACACTATAAACGATGAGGTGTTGCGAGGTTAGCACGCCTGGAAGACTTGTTACCATTACTCATCGCTAATAGAAGCGATGACCGTGTTGTATACTACTCGAAGATGTGCTACTCAAGATTCATACATCTGTCATGGTCACTTGTCTTCCTCTGTTGCACGTATGAAGAAGGTTGGCACTGTCCATGAATATGAACCGAATCGATATCCGGTAGATCACCATATAACCAGAGCATCGTTCGGTGTGGGTGATTTGATTGTGGACCCATCACAAAATAATACCGAGTGACGCGCGCAATACGTGCTCAGTCGTGCTCAATCGTGCTCAGTCGTCAGTGATCTATTCTCTATCGAGTAGGCTGCGCATTTCGCACAAATGCGCAACCTCCTTGATAGAAAACAAAGTAATATTGGCAGATCGAGAGATCCTTCGATCGATACATACTAATTGCAATGCTGTTGAAATACTCATCCACATCACTGTGAAGCCCATTAATGAGGCCAATTACGCATCTCGCATTTCACCTTTCGCACGAACCCGCAACGATTAATAAGATAAAGGAAACAAAATCGGCAACTGGAGTGATCCTTTAATCGATACACACTAATTGCAATGCTATTATCTGTGCGGAAACTGTCAAATACTCATCCATGAAGCCTAGCCTAATGATGAAGCCCGCTGATGAACTGCGATAGAAACCCGCAACATTCCGCAACATTCCATAATCTAATACCCATATTGAAATATGCTATGAAGTATGCGCTTTCGATACATACTAATTACAATATTGTCACTAGTGCGGAAACTCTCAAATACTCATTCATGAAGCTGACGAAGACCAACTGATAAAGGTCTCCACTGACTGCCGTCTGATCAAAACTCGTAACATTTCACAATTCGATGACTTATTCATATCAAAATAAACTACGGAATATGAGCTTTCGAAACATACTGATTTTATTAAAGGGACGTAGTGTGAGGCCAAAACTCGAAACCCGCAACATTTCACAATCTGATACAACCACGACGTATGAGCTTTCGATCCACACTAATCTTTGTTGATGGAACATGACGCGAGGCCTGCGAAAATGGTTAAATTGTAGCTAGCCGTCTGAACATTTTGCACCGACACGGTTAAATTCATCTACTTCACACATCTCTCGTTCCGTCGAGCAAGAAAACCAAAGGCAAAGATTCCATTGATACTTCTATCACCAAAACCTGGTTCCGCTACAGTGCAAGCCTGCTGGGCCTAACGGTTTGCTCTCTTTGTTAGAAACTAGGAGAACTCCTCGTGAAGTTATCTTTCGAAAGAATATTTTTGACAAGTCTCAGCTGCGAGCCTAGTCACAGCTGCGATCGTGATCATCTTTGAGCTGATAGAGACGAGAAGCTTTACTTTGTAACTTCATTCTACCATGGCTACCCGTCCAGTGATTCTCATACGACGAAAATGAGGATCCGAGGTATCGATCGGCCATCATGACTCCTGATGGACCTATCTCTTGGATGGCCGCCGCCGGTCAGTCAGTCAATCAGGAGAATTGACTGATAATTTCTTAAGGCGCTCCGTTGTAACTGCGCGAAGCCTCACCCGCGCTGGGAGGAATACAATATACATGCACACGACAGCCCTACGCTTGGTGGTTACAGCACAGCAGAAGACTGTGCTTGGACTGGGCTGGCCGGGTAAAGGCGAGTAACATGAATAATGACAATGATTCTCGCATGCAGCAGTTCAAGAGTAACGCAGCTAGCTGCAGAAGTTTAGATTACAGCCTGAACTTTTTCATATCGCAATCGAATACGAGCAGCTACAAAATATCTTTGTCGTTCACTAAACTCCGGTGACGATAACTAGGGTTTGATGGCCGATTGTGAAATGTCTTGTAATGAAGATTGCGGAGTGATCATTATGCGGCCTGCGCACAGCATATGTTGCCAAAAGCGGATAAACGTAAGCACATGTCAGCCGAGTGCGCAACCTCTTGACAATACCCTAGATGATCACCAATGATTTTGCGAACCTTTTGGTCCGCCTGTTTCTAACTTGAACCTTGATTCGCTCATTTCACGACAACACTTCAATCTGCTGCAGTGCCGTCTTCGCCCTTTGCCTTACGTCTAAATCCACGTCATTCTGTAGCCCTCGAACTGCACTTTCAATGCCGGCAATCTTGAGCTCTCGCATTCGCTGTCGCGCATCTGTCTGATCACTGCCGTTCTCTAACCAAGTCAGAGAAATCACAGCCCACACAGATACACCACGCACGCGAGGATGTACATGATTGAAATGTGGCAACCAAGCCTGCAAAAGTTGCTTTTGCGCAATGACAAGCTGTCTGTGTCTTGGCGAGGCGTTGCAAATGTGAGCGAGAAGGTGAATCGTGCTGAGGAGTAACTCGGTCGGATTGTAAACTGGTCGGCCAGCCGACGATGTTCTGACTGGTGCCAATTTGGATGTGAGTAGGTCAAATATCTTACTGCCTCCAATTTGTGCTATCAAATGCTCAAACATGGTAGCGCAGTCTTCACCGTTGAGTAAATTTCGCACAAAATCGAGTGCTTGCTCTTGGACGGCAAAGTCGTCACGTTTCGCTTGAAGTGATGGGTTCGTTTCCATTTCTTTGACGGATGAAAGATATTTCTTGCTGTCAAAGATTGGCGGTGGATTAAGTGTGGACCGAAGTTGCGATGCCTGGTAATGCGTACTAGACAATGCATCGTACAAGACTTCGCCATCTTCACGTTCGTCAACGTCCTGAATTGCTTGCGCTGGCTCATCAATGTCCATAGACGAAGGATTTAGTAAGTCAACTTGTTCGCCAGCAGCATTTGGCGTGCTTAGTCCGACGCCGACGCCGCCGGTGCTACTGGGAATGGCAGTTGTGTCTCTTTGGTCGCCTTGAATTGCTCCAACCAGCCAACCTGTGCCTAACTCTTCCAAAGTATGGATCTTGATGTCTTTGGGAGCGCTCAGCACCAAATGTTTCAGCGCCCAAAGGCTCGGCAGTCTCAACGTAGGTGAAGTACTTCGTGCATGTTCTGTTAATGTCTTGATGACGCCTTCATTTACGAAATCTTCTCGCAGAGCGCTGAATTCGAGGACAAGGTTTGCACAGACATTGGTGGCTGCAATTTGGACATCAACGTTGTCATGTGTAAGCAATGACAGGATTGGCTTGCCCAAGCCGGCGTCAATCAAGCTGGTACGAAGTGCGGCTACACTGCGCGACATGGACACTGCAGCATGACAAGCGGCAAGGATGACTGAGATGGTGTTGCCGTCTTTTGGATGCATTTGTGAGCGATTAGCAACAAGACTTGCCAGATGTCCGGGTGCAAATGGTTTCATAGAATCAATGATGCATGGGACAACACCCGAGTCGACCACTGCCTTACGATGAATGTCTTCTTTGGCAGCCAGTGCAGCTACAGCTTCCAGAGCACTCTTGCGACACTTCATTGCGTGAATCACCTCGTTGGGTATCCCTCGCTGCCCCACACGCCGCGTCTCTTGAGTATCAGACAAATCTTCGTCACTGGAGGATCGTGTCGACCACATGGGTTTAGCCAACGAGACGTTATCGAAGCTCTTCTTCAAAATGGGACAGACATACTTGATGGCTCCTGCATCAATTGCGGCGGCTTGCAATTCCTTACGAGCAGATATGAGTAGGGCAAGTACGTCACATGCTTCTTTTCTCATTTGATATGCTTCGGCTTGTTCTTCCACGCTGGCTGGAGCAGGCCAACCCTCTGCGGAAATTTGTACGAGTTGAACCGCAAGTGGAACTGCAAGGACGCAGAGTTGCTTCTCCCGTTCTTTGCCTTTGTGCAGTGATTCGTTCCGTGGAGACTGATTGACAAAATCTGTATCGATGGCATTGTTAACCAAAGCAAGGAGTCGAAGTGCCTTTAATCTATCCCTATTTTCCAATGACCGAGCATAAACAATTAGCCATCCGCAGACCGCATTCGCGTGGTCTGCATCGCCCCCTTGCTGTGCAGCATTAAAATTAGATGCTGCACGTGGGTCAATATTGTTGACGTTACCAAGGGCAGGAAAGTTTCTAGATCCTCCAGCGCCGTATGACATACTCAAGTTGGTCGAGATATGCACCGGCGGTAAGAGAGGAATTTTTCCGTAGGCAAACCCATAGCGGGGTCCAAAATATTGTCTCTGATTGGGAAAAGTATGCAAATCGCCTTGAAAAAGGTCTCGTACGGCCGGAGAAAGGAAAAATGCGTATGCACGGTAGGTCGACTCGGCTATGATGGCGCAAATTGCAGAGATGATATTTGGGATAACATTGCCTGCCGGAGCGGGAGGTAGACTCAAGACATCGCCTGGGAATTCGATAAATTGATTTTCGACGGAATGTGATACCAGCAAAGCAGCCAGAGCATCCAGTATTTGGGCGTTGGTGAGAGTGGTCCTTGTCATTTCATCAACAGAGGTAAGTGCAATGATGTCTGCGACAAGACGAAGTTGCTGTCTAGCACCAGACGATGATGATGAGCGTTGAAGTATGTTTAGGAAAACTTCGACGCTGGATCTTGAAAATATATCAAGAGTCTGTTGCTGAAAGCCATCGATGCTTTCCAATGCAGCAGACCATGCGGATGCAATACTCTTCAACGCTTGCAGCGCTGCCGTTACAAGTTTTGGGGCAGACTCTGACGTAAATATGTCAAGCAAAGCTTTGATGGATCCGGCAGCCAGTAGAGGTTGAACAAAAGATGCACCCCCATTTGCTAGAGTACCGAGAAGTAGCACAGCCTGGAGCCTGGCCTGGTCCTCGTGCGACCATGAATGCGAGTGATAGAGAGGGGCGGTACCATTTACGTCGCTTCGTCGTCGTTTGCCTGTAACCTTTGTGGCTGTTGAAAGCACGGCTATCAAGATATCCACCAATCCTCGTCGTACCATAAGCTCTTTGCGTTGATCGTGACCCACGGCTTCGTTCTTCAGCAGTCGCAAGGCCGCGATCTGCTGGTCCACCGAGGCAGCATTGTTGAGCGTCTCAATAGCAGCTTCCAAGACCGTTTGAACCATGGTTAGCTAGATGTAATTTTTCGCAGGTTCGTTGATCGTTCGTTTCTTCACGCGGTCCTATGTCTGATGCGCAGTCGGACGAGGAGGGGTTACAGGTCCAAAAGAGGCGTGATGGAACGTTTGGACGCAATAAAGGTTGGCTCTTGAGATTCGCGAGGACGACTGTCTCCTACACAAGGCGCACTACAGACGAGGGCAATTCAACAGGTGGGAGAGCGGAAGAGGAATTGACTGTCATGGAGCTCTGAGCACACGACACGACTCGGCGGCAGACGTGGAGTGAAGGTGCAACTGCGATGCGATGCGCGGCTCGGCTCGGCACGTCTATGGCCCGTAACCGAACCCGTGCCGTGCCGTACCGCCCGCATGACGCCTGAGGCAGGACAGGCCATCCAGAACACGTGCACTGTGGTCCCTCGTCTATAGGCGGCCGGCGGGCTTTAGCGGCTGCAAACACGTCACTTACAGAAACTCTTTCGCTTCGTTTGCGCCTGTGCTGCCTGGACACGCCTGCTCGCTCGCTCCTTCCTCCGCCGCTGTGCTTGCCTTGCTGGGCTCCGCTGCGTTTGCTCCTGCCTCTCGTCGTCGCTGTGGGCCGCGCTTGCCTGTGCGAATTGCGCCCCGACCATGCGCACGCCGCTGCCTGCCAAACTCCTCCGTCCATGTCCGCCCTGACTTCTTCGCCCTCGCCCGCTGCTTCACCGCGCGCTGCTTTCCAATCTCCGCCGCCGCCACGTCCATTCACCCAGCCGCCGCGACCGTTTGCGCGTGGTCACTCTGCTCAGTCGCCTGCCTCGGCGCCTGCTGCAGATCCCGCTCCGAGACAAGCAAAGGAGCGCTTGGCGGAGGCGGGCCCAGCTGCTTCACCTCCGGCATCAGCACGACCGACGGCGGATGTAGGCACGCAGTACAGTCCGACAGGCTCTCCTCCCACCTCTGCTCGCAACGTGGCACCCACCTTTGTCCGCTCGCCGGGGTCGGCTGTCAGCGCAGCCAGCAGCAAGAAGCGCAAAGAGGCGGCGAGGTCCCAGTCACCGTCGCCTCCACAAATGTCCACTGCCGACTCCACGGCCCCCGCTGCCGTACAACCAGTACAACTAGTGCGGGATGTCAAAGAAGCACAGCTCCGCGTCAATCAGACAGAAGCCAATCCCTCACGCCAGCGAAACGAACAATCGGAGCCTCAAGAAGCCCGCTCTACCCATGGCCACTCGTCTGCACCTAAGCGGTCGAGGCCCGAGCCAGGTACAACCAAGATCATGCCTTTGAAATACGAGACCTGTGATTCGAAAGATCTTGGCATTTTGATATCAAACATGCTGATGGAGCTCATCAGGCTCAATGATCAAATACCTCTTAGAGACGGCCGTTTGACCCGCTTTCATTCCCGAGCACCACCTGGAATCAGTGTTTCCGATTATCTACAGCGTCTGATACAGCACGCTACTCTATCACCTCCCATTATGCTCAGCATGGTTTATTACATCGACCGTCTGTGTGCATTGTATCCCGCCTTCACGATCAACAGCCTTACCGTCCATCGTTTCCTTATTACTGCCGCTACTGTCGCTGCAAAGGGATTAAGTGATTCGTTCTGGACTAATCCCACATATGCCCGCATCGGCGGAATTCCCGTGTCTGAACTGGCAACTCTTGAATTGGAATTCTTGCAAAAGGTTCAATGGAAGATCGTTCCAAAGCCAGAAGTGCTTGAAGATTACTATGCGAGCTTGGTGGATCGTACCGAAGGGTTTGAGCTTGAGAATGCGTCTGGAGTCAATAGTCCCATCGAAAGCGAATCCACCTGTAGAGAAGGCGATGATGGAGATGCGGACGAAATGGCCGATGATCCGACTTGAGATTGAAGCACTGTCGGCTGGTAAATGCCAATCAAACCCTTTGTTCCTTGGATCGTCTCTATGAGACAGATAAATACACTACCGCACTAGAAAGTGTATTGCATGCCGAAGCGGCCATGACAATTCCCTGGAGACTTCGAAAACTCGAAAGTCAAGTCGCATTGCAATGTACCGCCACCATTTCGAAGATATCACGGAGAGAAATCCAATCAAAGCTGAAAGCGCTGGTCAATCGTGGCGTCACATTTGACAAGCAGGGGTCATAGAAATCTTTTTCCAAATGTGGATCAGCTTGGTTGGATTGGTGCGAACCATCCTATCACTCCGGCACTCTTCGTTTCTTAACTTGGATCGAGTTGTATCGAGTGGCAGTGCCTGGGGAAAATACAAAAACGCAAGAGACTTTGCGGGACCAACAGCAAACTTCGAGCAGATGTCTTCAGCGAAAGAAAGGCTCCCGCTATGTATGCATTCATTTGATACTGTCCTTGGAGTCAACAATTGCAGTTTCATGTGTCAGGTCTTTGAATGTTCTCGTCACGTCCTTCTAAAAGCATCTGACTGTCGTTCAAATGTTCATTTGCATACTGTCGACATACTGCCTCTTGCTTCTATCTGCTATACTCCATGGCGAAGCACAGGAATGCTTGATTACAAAGGCGATCTCATAGCCTAAAACAGAGACAAATAATCCACAGTAAATTCAAAAATATGTAAACCTCGTCTCGATTCCCGCATCGTAAGTAAAATAAGTAAAGCTGTGACATGACAGACAAGAAATGGATTCAACGTCAAGAAATGGGGTATCACATCACAATCCTGATCATCGCCAACAAAGAGCTCAACCCTTTGGGAGTACAAAAAAGCGCTGCCAAGACTCCAGTCCAGCTAGATTTGTCCACGAAACAAGCGCCTTGCATTGATTGCTTGAGACCACAGCCGCGAGAAAGTCAAAGAATGCATAGCCGCGGTGGACGACGTAATGTAGAAATGCTCTATTCTGGCTCTTTCACCTCGGTGATCCTACCAGGGACGCCGAATGCACCTTGCATGGTCGCAGCATGTCCGTCTGGGCCGTGATCAGGAGCCGCGCAGGACATCGACTGGCCATTATCAAAACTGGACGGGCTCATCTCCGTTGCCGCAGCAGACTTCTTGGGTGCATTGGAGATCGCTTCGGGAGACACTGAAGGTTGTTTGGGTCCATTCTGGGATTTGTTTGAGTTCGTACGTGGCGAAACGCGGCCATTCTGTTTGAACGCATTAGAACTTAGTGAACGGTCAAACTACAAAAGCGTGCGAAAGCTTCGACTTACCAACTTGGCCCAACGTAGACCGCAGCTATTGCAGAGATCTCGCTCTCCGCTAGGACCTCGTCGCCATTCAGGGGTGTTCTTTGTATGACAATTAGCACAATCCTTTTGACTATTGCCAGCGCCCTTTCTTCGCTTCCTCTTCTTTTTGGCTGCAATGAGCGCCTGCACTTCCTCTGCCAGAGCGCGGTTTTTCTTCTCTAGTTGTCTGATTTCGTACTGCCATGAACTCGATTTCGTTGTTTTCAACTCGTCAAAGAGATTGTCTTCAGAGGCAAGTGACTGATCTTGATGTCCGAGGACGAGGCCTTGCTGTCCCCCATATGTAGCAGCAGCTCCGTCTGTTGACAAGTACTTGCCGCTCGATAACCCGGACGATGGGGTCAATACGCCTGACGGCGATGGTTGCATTGACAAGTTTTGCGATCCAGAGTGAATAGAGTCAGCAGAATACCTCTCGTTTTTGTTGTACATGTTAGGTCGACCAGAGTGGCTGGATCGCGAAAACTTGATCAGCCGCGTTTGCGCAACGATAAAGGTTGGTTTTTGCCCCTCGGAAGCGTCTCCGGGGTAAAGAGTGGTGTACGCAGACAAAACTTGACCTCTCTTGTTAATCATCTCGTGCTTGACAGAAGCTCGCTTTCCCGTCCGAGCATGCTCCAGGATT
Organism: Acrodontium crateriforme; assembly: GCA_033807595.1. Taxonomy (NCBI): domain Eukaryota; kingdom Fungi; phylum Ascomycota; class Dothideomycetes; order Mycosphaerellales; family Teratosphaeriaceae; genus Acrodontium; species Acrodontium crateriforme. Next base: position 675,659 of record CP138591.1, on the reverse strand, counting down.
CGGCCGAATTCCGCTTTCGATTCGGCTCGCATAAGAGTTTGAATGCTGATTCCTACAAGTTCATCCGCCTGCCGATCTAAAAGTTGTCGAACATTCTGGGACACGAACAAGAACATCCCAGAGGTCGACATTTTAGACCAAAGTTCATTTTCGCCAATTCCCCCACTGCTTGCGATGGCCGTTTTGCTTAGAGTATAGACTGGTCGCTCGCGGCCAACCATGATGATAGATTTGCGGCCTTTGGCTTGTTCCGTGTGTAGCGAGCCGTGGCCTTCGAACCACATGTATCCGCTATGTTTTCGTCGGATGCGGAAGACAACATTGACCGAGGCGCCGTTTGAAGTATCTTTGAGCTCGCGTGTGACAGGGACAATATCGCTTGGGTGACATACAGAACTCAGTGCGGTGCCGATGATCTCTGTTGGCTCGTACTCGAGGACTCGAGCGGCCGACGGGGATATCCATTGAAATAAACCTTTGAGGGAAAGTACGTGTACAACATCATCAGTGTTCTCGAGCAACACTTTGTCCCACATGCGTTTGGCATAATCTGACTCGCCGGAATTGATCGTTGCTAGGATCGCCGAGACGTCGTCTCGAGGCACCGTTTGCCCTTGTTCGATCTTGTGTGAGCTATCGGGCGCTTGCATGACATAGCGAGGCATTGTCATCCCCCTCTGATAATTAATTACGTATGAGCCATCTAGTATTATTGGTCAGTAAACTCGCTTCACTCAGGTAAAATGCAAAGTGTGGCCTGATCCGACCTGATCTCATCGACCATGAACATACCAGGATTTTTGTTTGTCACCGCATTCGGTTGTTCGACTAGATCCACCTGAAACCCCACGAAAAATCTAACCTCGTCACTGGCATCCCAGGATATCGGAATCATTGTCAATAGATTCATAAAAGGCTGACCTCCACGTCGATAGTTAATGACGGATATTTGTGCTTCGCGGCGCATGGTGACCATATTTTTCAAATAAAGCACCGAATCGTCGTCCACATATTTGCGTCGCACGCCAGGAGCGACGTTACCGTCGGGAGACTGTAGGAACCGACAGTTACGGCCTAGGATCATATGTTTCGTGTACCCTGTCAAGCGCTCGAAGTTTTCGGAGCAGTATACTATAGGCGCGTCGTCTTTTTGCACATCACAAACAACAAAGGCGCACGATAGATCGACGGCTCCGATATTGATTTCAGGGTTTTTCCGCGTCGAAACACGCATCTAATTATAATTAGCACCATTTGCGAGATCGTAGTCATCGGCAGGTGATGAGCTTACCAAAACGCCAAGCATGTCAAAGCCGGTGGATGAGTACGCATTCTTGAAGATGGACTGAGTGTGAGGCTTCCCCGCCATTGTTGACGGCCATCCTCCCTCAGGTGTTTCCCATGGAACTGAAACTTTCGAGCTTTCAGCTGGTGGATTAGTTGGACCAATAGGAATAGGTCCATTCTTTCCATCAAAGGTCTGCGTTTTTTGAGAGTTGTTGGAGTCTGCGCGAGATTCAGATGTAGAAAGTGGAGAGCTTGATGTAAAGTTTGATCCTTCCTGTTGCTGTACCCTCGATGCATGGCTACGCGAGAGAGTTGGCTGATGTAAGTGGCCCTGTTGTGGTTGCGGTTGTGGCGTGCTCGCGTGTGGGAGCTGCGAATTCTGTGTGCCTTGGGACATGGCTCTTACAGTTGAGCCGCTCTGATCCGCCATATTTTGAGAAGTATATGGAGTACTCGAGTTACTACTGGATCTGTCCATGTCTTGATTTGAGGCTCCTCGAGTCGACATGAGGGTATTGATGTGCTGAGTTGTGGAGATTGGCATGGGAGAGGTCATGGACGCGTTAAATTGAGGTTGATCGTAAAGAGTCATGTTCATGGCATTGCCTGGCATGGCTTTGTTGATCCCAGGGTCGAGTCCAAAATCCATCGACATATTAGGGTTATTGTATGGATTCGCCATAGGCATGTCCATGCCAAGATTTGGCGCCACGGGTGACTGAGCATAAATAGAAGGATGTGGCATCATAGGACTGTAGGAATTCTGCGAAGGGCCGAAGTTGGTATTGACTGACATTTCACCCAGAGTGTTTTGTCGAGATGGCGTATTGTTTCGCATATGCAGGTTGGGCTGGTTTCCATGGGTGTTCATCATCATCCCACTTTGATCCATAGCATGACTAGCGTCGTAAGGATACTTGGACATGGCAGCGGTCGAGGGTCCATTGTAGTCCATCATTGAAATGCGCCTCATGTCGGTATCCAGTTTGTTTGGGCTGGCGCCGTAATGCTGGGGTAGACTCTGCCGCCGGATTTCCTTTGCATTCTGATTGACAATGTCGTCCAGCGACTGGCCGCCGGCCATGTTGCCCTCGGCGTCCATCATCATCATGTCATTCTTGGGGCCGATGGCGGCAGGTTGGTTCTGGGGCATGCCCTCGCCACGGAAGCCACCATTGTATGAATAGCCATTCATGATAAGCGCACAAGCTTGCCTAAAAACAAGAAGGCGCGAGCCCGGGACCGGCGTTGGTCACTTTACAGGATCTTCCGCGGGCAGCAAAGTCGGAGTCGCGGGCGGAAAGCTCGTCATAGGTCTCTCGGTGATGGTGGCGACAGGAATGAGGTAGGCGGCCGTAGTCCGGTCGCAGATGAGATGAGATGTGAAGCGATGCGATGTGAAGCGATTGCCAAGCGCTGCTCGACGTGCAGCGACAGCGGGTGGAAACAGCACAGCAACAGAACAAGGAGCGATGCGATGCGATATGCGGCGGCGGGCGTGCAACGGAGTGCAGTGTGGTGTCGTGGAGGGCGGATGTGAGTGTTTGGAGCGAGAAAGTCAGTGAGAGAGTGGAGGCGGTGGTGTAGTCAGCGACACACGACGTGGGAAGTTGCAGCCGGGGGCAGAGATGGGCGTGGCTGCTGCCTGTAGAAGATACATAGGTGTCTACGAACTGTAGATATGCACTACTCTTGCCCAATACTACACACTTCACATCCTACATACTACACAATACACACCACACACCACACGATCCACGCCTCTGCAATATTCCGCTTCCCGTCGTCTGCTGCTGTTCATGTCCATGCAAGCCTCACTAAGCCCGCCCCGCTCTCGTGGCACCCGCAACCTGCCGCCGCCGCCTCGTTGCTCGCGTCCGAATATTATCCGCATACATATGTACCCAGCCCGCCGCCGTCGTCTGCCACTGCACACTCGCATCAGCATCAGTATCAGCATACATACTGCGCATGCATGCATCCAACGGCCCCCTTACTTCATCGATCGGCGTCAAAATCGCGTTCCGTCCTGTCAATCGGCCATGCGAAAGCACATCAACAAAGACTGTGCCACGCGCCCCATGCGCAATACAATACTCCAATCTCCGGTGGCGCAGAGCCGCTTGACCTACAATGCAACGCTCATCACCGCTACGTGGTGCATTTCTACTTTCTTCATGCTGCTGCGCAACAGGTGGATATTCTCCTTGAATGCGTCCGTGTTGCGGAACTCCTGTCGTCAATGCGTCAGTACGTGTCATCTCATCCTATCTCGTCCTGGCATTTCCATCGTCAGACTCACCATGTGCTTCTCTACCGAATCCCACCCAATGATCGCAACTGCAGCTTGCCCCTTGACGCCCTCGCGTTCCAACTCCTCGTGCGTCACGCCCACTGCGAGCCCGTGATAACCAGCAAATTTCGACTCCTCGATCAGCTTTCCAAATTTGGTGGCTCCGTCAATGTAGTCTGCTGGCGGAGCTCCATCAAACCAAAACGTAGCCACCTCCGTCACAGGTGCCCCATATGCCTTGGATGGCGAACCTTGCATGTCTGCGTGGAAAATAGTTGGGGGTCCCGCCATGATGGAGCTGAAATTCTGTCGGAACGGCTGGTAAGTTTCACTGGCCATGAAATCCTTGTGCTTGTCGATGTTATCCCAGTCTGGCAGTTGTCGTTTCTCGTCAGTTGTTTCCGTCTATAAACCGCTTCAGTCTCTGTAAACTCACCGATAAAGACTTGCAGAGTGTCTGCGTTTTCGTGCTCCATGCCGAATTTGATACCCTGCACGCCACTCTGCTGTCCGAGGGTATCGGTGAACGCCTTGAACGTCTTCGCACCTTCAGCCTGGGGATCTCCAACATCGGCGTTGGGGACTAGAGGCACGATGCAAATCTCGGTGGTCGGCATATTGTTAGGGAAAGTTAAAGACCGATTTCACGTTCAGTCGTTGGTTTGTGGCAAAGTCAGTGGCGTGTTTGACCATTTGTTGCTTCTGGTGTTCGCGGATGCATTTGTCAGACAAAATTACCCTTCCGGGCCACTAAGAAGCCACTTTTATTAGAGTTGAAGGATTGATGGAAGCTTTTGCCGAGTTCAACGACGAAAACATGTTGGATAAATGCAAAACTAGATGCGCCGAATATCTGAAGCTTCGCAAAGCGTAACCGGCGTATTTACCACCCCAAAACATTCGATATTCACCTCTTTTTGGACCCGCATGTCCCGTCAGATCCCACTTGGCGTTTGGTGCAACGGATTTAGCAAAACCCATGTGCCACCAGCGCCGCTGACGTCAACTACACCAAACCAACTCCAAACAACCTGCCAAAATCGGGGATTCACAGTTTGTCGCGATGTGAGATTCAAGACCCAGCATCTTAAACAATACTGTATTGCAACCATGTCAGATACAAGAGCAGCGCTATTGCGTGCTTCTCAGCCGCCTACTCAGGCTTTCTTCAGCTCTCTGATCACTGCCAACCATATCCTGCACTATCACAATGTCGTCGATGCATACGGGCACATATCCGTCCGTAATCCTCAGAATCCAAATTCATTCTTCGTTTCCAAATCGATCGCGCCAGCTTTGGTGGCGAGCCGAGATGACATTGAAGAATATAGAGTCGAGGATGCAAGTCCAGTCAACAAAGATGCGCCAAAAGGATACTCAGAAAGGTGTGTATCTATTGACAGGGGAGGATGAGTGTCATAGCTAAACTTTGTCAAAGGTTCATTCACTCAGAGATATACAAAAAATACAAAGGCATCAATTGCGTGATTCATGCGCATTCAGAAGTTGTGATCCCATTCAGTATCAGTAGCACACCGCTGCGACCAGTCTTTCATATGTCAGTATTGGCTTGTCCTTGAAACTAGACATTTTTCGTTATTGACATTTCTCAGGGGCGGTGTGATGGGTAAACATTCTCTTTTTCTCTCAAACCCGTCGTCTAAAGATGGTTACTGATGGTGGGTCATCGTTGTCGTTTAGGGTCCCAAGTGCCAGTGTACGACATTTCAAATCATTACAAGAGCTCAGACAGCATTCACTCATTGCTCGTAACGAACGAACATCTTGGTGCGGCACTTGCGAATGGCTTCCATCAGGCTACAATCACTGCTAAGGCTACCAACATGATCAAGAGCTTCGCCTTCTCTCAACCACTCCCAGAAATTGACTTCCCCTCCAACCCCACCGTCTTGATGCGTGGACACGGCTTTACTTGTATCGGTGAGACAATCGAAGAAGCGGTATACCGCGCAATATTCACTTGCACAAATGCCCGCATCCAAACTACGACTCTACTCATTCAAGGTTCGTATAACGCTCGCCTCTTATGTGAGAGATTCGGCGGCGGCGAGAAGGAGACTGGACCGGCGAAGCATGAAGATATCAGCTATCTCAACGAACGTGAATGTAAAGATGCTTGGACCGCGAATCGAGCCAATGCCGAAAGACCGTGGAAGCTCTGGTGCGCAGAGGTCGCAACTTCATCTCTTTATCGAAATGAGATGGAGAATCCCTCGACTAGTTGAATGGCCATGAATCTCCAAGGACATCCCGATTGGAAATTCTCTTTCACTAAGAGTGGAAATTTGACTGGTTCTGAGGATAAGTTTTAGGAGCCGGATAATATGCAGGAGTAAAGCTGACGTCTGCTAGATCTTCTGCAGAGACAATGGCAGCTGCTGCGCTTGTGGTAATATAAGAGGGCTGCGATGTGGTTCCAGTGCTGAAAATTCCCGGGTTTTGGCTCATCTCAAAGTCTGTGGCATTTAAAACGCCGTTGTTTTGGTCTAATGGGAACCATTTGTTCCACTCGGCCTTTTAAATTTGTCAGCATTATCAGTGTGTAGTGAGCCGCACAAAAGGAGACATGACGAACCCAATCGATTTCTTCCATGGTTTGCATGGCAATGTCACCCCCGTTCCCGTTTGGTCCTTCGCTTCCTGCGCGGCTGCTGTCATTTATGTTTGCTGTCTGAGTTAGGTCTGACACAGGAGATGAAGAGCTGAAACTTTGCGGTGGCAAGGACGCGAACATGGCCCCCATTGCGTTCGTTGTGCCCGAACTTTGTGGCATTTGACCAACGGCATCGATTAGCGCATCTGACCCAGGCGTAGTTGATTCACGCAGAGATGATTTGTTCAGCGAGCCGGCACGTTCCTCCAATTGTGTGGATACCTTGAGTTTGCGCATCTGATGATAAATTTCCATCCGATCACGTAGGTCAGTTATGACCATTTCAGCTTTCTGCTGGGGTGATAAATGCGGAGGGATCTCGAAAATGTAATCTAGACATTTCCAAATCTTTGCGGCATCTTTACGCATCGGATATGCATATACTTCGACCATGAGTAACAGAGCACAATGGTATTGACTAATGGCACCACGGTACCAATACCATGGCCTCAATTGGGGTTCAGTTTCGAGAGCAATAGCATTTTGCATTTGAGTCAGTCCAGCTTCGATCAAAATCTGGCGCAATCGATCCGGCATTCGCTGAGAAGTACTGAACAAATAACGATGCAAGATCAAAATGAAGCATCCGTTTCCGACGATCGTCAAAATGTGTCTTATATATGCTTGTATCGGGATGGAGTCGTCTATCATTGGAAGATATTTGGCTTCAACTGCAGTCTTCGATCGTTGGATTTTCACCAGCACTGAGGTGAGAGATTTCTTCTTCTTGTCAATTTGTACCAAATCAAACCAGGCTGTGCGGCGTATGTCCATGACTTCGCAGCGAACTCTCATAAGTGTCATATCTGTCCAATAAGGTCTGTCTTCGGTCGGTGGGTTCGGCCCAATCAGATCGATATCGTCGACGTTCAGCGGATAATTCGTATCATAGTCGTCCTTCCGAATCTGCGGTCTAGGACCGGTCGCTTCGCATGTTCGCATATCCAAAAACAGCAGCTGGTTCCATATCAATCGGCGAACATGAATCTCAACCGGTTTCATAGAATAATGGGAACCATCACGGTGTAGACCCAAACATTCGGCCAGCCGGATGGCAGTTCCCACTAGGGCTGAATGCGCTCGGGACACCTCTGAGCGGATAAGAGGTAGCAAGTACATGACGAACGCCTGCATTACATCCAGCTTAGTAGTGCGCAAAAAGTTTGCTTTTGACAGAGCCATCTCTGTGCCTGAGCGTAGGCTGTCCATAAGTGTCGCTTTGGACGCGCCAAAAATACGAGTGACCTGTTTATCATCCATACTGACACTAGCTGAAAACATGGCGGCAAACATGATGGCCTGCATAGATGGTATCGGTTCGTTGCCGTTTGAAATTGCTGTCCAAAACACGTTGTACTGGGCTTCGAACGTTGGTCGATGCACGGCTCGCGCAATCGGATGCACAGCAAACATATATTGTGCAATAAGCTGATCAGCACTAGCCTTTGATGGTAAGTAAGTAAGAATATTCGTGTTCATGTTGGTGCCTGGGAAGAAGAAGCTCGATGCAGGTGCAATATAGTCTGGACCAGGGCCAATGTAGCTCTTCGGCGACGCTTGAATTCTGGGCTCTGTCTTTACTTCACGGTGATCAGAGGCCAAAGAAGATGGTGATTGACGGGATTTGCCAGCTGTGACATCGTGCAGCGTGTCATTTAGCTCTTCTACGAGCTTTGGGCGTATAAACCCACCAATTCTCTCGGTGATCCGCATGCGACCCATTTGAACTCCCAAGTCGATGAGCTCGTCGTCTGCATCATTGTCTTCGTAAACATTGTCCAAGGCCGCTAGAGGAGTTGGCTCGAGACCCTCTTCGTCATCATCTACCCCGTCGTCGTCGTAATTGTCTATATGAGTGCAGCTGGACATGGTAGCTATTGGTTTGGTGACACTCGAACCACCAGCATGAGCTTTCGCCGTGTTTTTTGCAACTTTAAGCTCCAGGTCTTTCTCATATGCACCCATACGTTCTTTTATTTCGGCTAGCTTTTGCTGGCTGTGTGAGTCTGTGGCTGGACTGATATACAGGCAATCACGCTTAAAGCGCGTGCAGTTAGCGCAGGGCGCCTGCTTGTCGCATTTCAGCTTACGCCGGCGGCATTCGAGGCATGAATTGATTTGTCTGTTTCTTCGGCGGATCTTGGCTGCATGTGCTTTCCCATCTGGAGGTGAGGTTGTATCTCGAATAGCAGACAAGCGACCACTTTGGCCAGCACCAACAGCTACCGTCGAGCTCTCGGCATCAGTGGAGGGAACCATGGCGGCAGGCTGGTACATCCATGAGTCGGCCATGATGGTAAAAGCGCGCTTCGAGTCGGCGACAAGGTGGCAAGTTGGGCGTTTGCGGCCGCTGCAGGCTGCAGTCACGGCGGAGTCAGGACCGAGCTGGTCGAAGTGAGAGTCAAGGAACAGCAATTCTCCTATGTTCTTCGTCTCGATTGCCTCTACGTTGACGAGGCTCCAGAGTATCCAGCGGTACTACTGCGCGAAGTGGCGATGCCAGTGCCCTCACAATAATACGCTCTTGCGGTTAGTCCGGTCTAGCTCGAACTGGAACTAGAACGGCGTCTAGTCAAAGGGGAGTCGGCCTGTTGTTCCCTACAGCATTATATATTTATCAGAATTGACGGGGAAACTTGTGGGAAATATCGTCGCATAATCACAGCTGGGCGGCAGGCCATCGTGGCCTTGCGTGCGCATCCTGCTTCCACGAGACGAGACATCGGCCGAGCAAGCGATTCGCGCAATGAGGTGTAGAATGTATGTAGATAACTAATTAGTCTAGTAGTCTGCTTTGTTCTATACATAGCGCCTTAACAGCGCTTTAGGCTGCGAGGATATCTCATTATATATACACTTCTCCACCACGAACGCCTTGCAATATTTGGGACATATTCGTCGCCCAAATCAAACGCACTGAAAATGGATAGCTTTGGGAACTTTGGACTCGAACCATCGCTGTAGGCAAGTTTTCTAAATCCTGATAGAGCGTGTCCCCGCCACAAAAAGACCATTGCGTGAGATGCACACTTAGGCCGGCTCTTATAAATACAGATGATCCATCGGTAAGCTTGCGCACGTCGTCTTCCTTTAATGAAGACTGCCAGCTGTCACAGGCCGCCATCATACAACTTGCTTTGCCACAGCGCGAATGCTGGGATGAAGCGTCATGGCAGGTACAAAACTTGACAGATCAGCACGCGTGATGCTAGCGTCAAGTCATGAGTTACGCTTAACAAAGCTCAAAGCTGGTTTACGATCCAAAGCACAAATCAATAGTTCTGTAGTAGAAAAGTAAAAAGGTAGGTGTGAGCCCTGCGAAGTATGGCACCGGTCGAGCGCTCTTTAATGTTGGTGGTCACTTACAACAGAGATGAACAATGAGGGGATATTGGACTTGGAGTTGATAATCTGATAAATGAAAATTGGGTTTCTTTTGGTGTTGATGCATAGTGAGGAATATTCTACAAAGGTTGGCGTATCGTTTCCACTGTAGCTTTGGCAGGAGCCTTCATATTTACCGTCCCTTCTTTATCCAGTCTTGAACTGACTCTCGTACATTCTGTACCTTCTCCTCCGCTCGCGCTAAAGCCATTTGGCTGTGAGCCTTGCCAGTATCAATAAAGTGACGCGTGCCATCACGAATTCGAATGTGGTTGTCCCGGATAACTGGGTAATCCTTCTCAAATTCCCAGACGAGGTTGCCGACGTTCTGCGTAGTACGTGGGACCACGTAATGTGCTGCGGTCACACCAGTCACAATGGGGGTGACGAATCGGATCAGAATATTGCGGTTTCTGCTCACGATAGAGCCGGCCATGGCAGCAACGAGGACGTAAATTCCGCCAGGTAGCAGCTTCTCGTTCGATTCTTTGGGAGGTGCAAGCGACGCGATGGTGCTCGTGAAGTTGTGCTCTGCTGAGAGGAAGCGAGTCATGCCATTGTTCACAGCATCTTCCGCTGCAATGGCATATTCGTGCAGAAACAGGCGAGTCTGCTTAATTTGTGATGCCAGACGGTCGGTCGGTGTGTTCCTTCGTGGGGAATCTGGCTTTTCGTCTTCCTGTGCTCCTTCTTGAGGTTTTTCGGTGATGCCTGACGCAGGAGGAGGTGTGGTCGCAGAGATCTCGCGCGCGGAAGGGATGTTGGGAGAGTCGTAGATGGGTTTTCGGGAGCGCTAATTCATCATAAGCTTTGATCAAGACGAGAATGCTGTGATTAGAGGTTTACCAGCTCGCGAATTGGCTCAACAACTTGCTCGGCGGAGACGGAGGTCTTAGGATAGAGGGCGAGGGCCACGGTGAGGCCTCCCAGGGGCAGGACGTGCTGGTCTCGGTCAGATTGGTGTCTCAACGACTGCGCAGAGTTACTTGCCTGCCGAAGCAGCGGTGCGAAGGCCATATTGGATATTGTGGCGGATCAATGGCCGAGGACGTCGCGCTCAGGTTTCAACTAAGTTGAGAGGCACTGCGCTGACACTTTGCTGTCTCGGGCGAAACCGCGCTTGGCCGCAGTCGTCTCGATCTCGCGTGTGCGATCACCTCGGGTACCATTTGACTCCTGCAGTACAAATCAATCCATTGAACATCATCCCCTTCGCCTGTGAGTTTGGTGATAATTGATCAACAGATGCAGCCGCGATGAAATTATCGTCCCGTCCAGCCTGGACGTGTGCGAATTGCCTACGCCAGCAACAGCGCCTGTCCCGGAGATGTCTGGTGACTGCATCGACTGCACAGGGCGCAGCTGCTCCTGCTACACTACAACATCCCACTTTCCGGCCCATCTCGAAAGCGGCGCCGAGCATATTGCACGATGATCGAACCCTTCGACAAGTCTTCGATTCGCCTGACTTTTGGAAAGACTTCTCGGCCAAAAGGAAACATCACTATGGGGGTCGAAGTGCCGGCTTGTTACAAAATCGATACCTGACTCGCCCTGAAGGCTTTCAGGATTTCGCCAACATTACTTTGCAAAAATGCGCGAAAATTGTGGGGAATGTTTTGTCGTACAACAGCATAGAGGAACTCGGAAGAGTGGCCAAAGATCTCGACAGACTGAGCGACCTCCTATGTCGAGTGATCGACTTGAGTGACTTCATAAGATCTGTACATCCGGATCGAAAAGTTCAAATCGCGGCAACTCAGGCATACACTGCCATGTTTGAGTACATGAATGTACTCAACACCACAACCGGACTGAACGACCAGCTAAAACGTGCTGCGGATATTCCTGAGATCTACAATGCCTGGTCTGAAGAGGAGCGTACGGTGGCAGCCATTCTCATCAAAGATTTTTCCAAGTCAGCCATAGATCTACCCGATGTTGATCGACAAGCCTTTGTCGACATTTCGAATGAGATTGCACAGGTTGGAACCGATTTTGTCGACAACATAGCTGCAGAGCAGTCAACGTTGAGCTTCGAAAGTAGCAGGCTGAAGGGAATGGATCCGGTATTCGTCAGACAGCTCACACGATGGGGCTCTGTTTCATTGCCCACGGTCGGAATGCCAGCTACAGTCGCTCTCAGAACTGTAGAAGATGCCGAGATCAGACGCGAAATATACATGGCCAACCGCACTTCATCTAAAGAAAACCTGCACCGACTAGAGACACTTCTGAGAAGGAGAGCCGAACTAGCAAATCTATCAGGTTACGACAGTTTTGCACACATGACATTGACGGACAAAATGGCCAAGTCCCCGGAGGCTGTCACTTCATTTTTGGATGCGTTGGCCTTGGACAACGCCCCTCGCTTGAAAGATGAGAATGTGGAGCTTTTAGATATTAAGAAAGGCGACGCACGCGCGAATGGCTTTCCTGCGGGACTGAATGCGTGGGATCGCGACTATTATGCAACACAGCTGATGTCCTCTATGCGCTCCAAAGCTCGCACGCCAGATTTCCTTAGTGCATATTTTTCCCTTGGAACAGTAATGCAAGGACTATCTCGACTATTTCACCGGCTTTATGGTATCCGTCTCGTGCCTAGGGAACCTCTACCCGGCGAAACATGGAACGCTGATGTCCGACGTCTTGATGTAATTGACGATCACGAAGGCCATATTGCCGTTATCTATTGCGACCTGTTCGAACGCCAAGGCAAAAGTCCCAATCCGGCGCATTTTACGCTTCGCTGTTCACGGCGGATTGAGGAGGAAGAAATGCGAGAGGCAGCGCAAATTTCGTCGCAAATGGGCTCGATCTTTGAGACGGCGCAAGAGGCTGCTAACGATGGATTAGCAACTAGTTTCAACCCTCGTGACGGCAATGCATTATATCAACTTCCGACTATCGCCCTCATCTGCGACTTTGCCCTTGCGCCCCAGAACTCAAGTGGTCGGCGGCCAACATTGCTCACATATCGCGAACTCACAACTCTTTTCCATGAGATGGGACACGCCCTTCATTCCATCTGTGGGCGAACAGCCCTGCAAAACGTTGCAGGCACACGTTGTGCGACAGATTTCGCAGAGCTACCGTCTGTACTAATGGAGAATTTCGCATCAGCGCCAGAAGTTTTGGCACTGTACGCAAGACACTGGGAAACAGATGCACCGCTCGATGCTGAGCGAATCAAGGAGCGCGTTGAGATAGATCGCCGAATGCAAGGCGCTGAGACTGAGTCTCAGATTCTCTTGGGGATGCTCGATCAGAAATACCATTCTAATCTTCCACTCGCATGGACGGAAAACGGCACAGGCGTGGAAAGCACCAGAGTCTATCAGGATGTCTGGGCCAAGTACTGTGCTGTTCACGAGCCACCTGGTACGAGCTGGCAAGGTTTCTTTGGACATCTTTTCGGGTATGGGGCAACCTACTACAGCTACCTTTTCGATCGTGCCATTGCGGGCAAGATATGGAGAGACGTCTTCCAGCGGACTGCAGGCGGCGCCGTGGACCCTGCAGCCGGAAATTTGTACCGCGAAGAGGTCATCAGACATGGTGGCGGGCGTGACGGCTGGCACTGCGTTGCCGGAGTTTTAAAAGACGGGAGCGGCGTGCTCGCAGAAGGCGGCCAGGGAGCTATGGAGACGGTGGGCAAGTGGGGAGTTCATGTCTAGGATATAACACGCGAGCTGGACCAGTAGCGAACATGCAGCCATGTTGGAGTCCAAATGTAACGAAGTGACACATTTAAAGGCTAGAAACGAGTGCGGCACAATTCTCCACTGTTTCCATACATGCAAGACCACACGATGCACCGCGTGCGGTCGTCGTGTCTGGGCTGCATTGGCTTCACACAAGCTGATGATGTATAGATAGATCTACACAACGACATATTCAAGGCGGCAAACAGGCGTGAAGTTGAGTTCGCCGTGTCAAGCCGCTGCTTTTTGGTGGTCGTGGTCGTGGTTGGCTGCAGACGGCCGATCTCGCCGATCTCGCGAAACTTTAGTCCTGCGGAAGAAGCTTCGACGTCCCTAGTCACAAATATCCTCTGCTCTTTTCCGCCTCTTCCGTCCTCGGGTCTCTATCCAATTCTCTCTTCAAAGATCCTAGATCCAGTCTATACATTCTACCCTGCCACCAAAATGGCCGCCGAACACTATGCTCTGTCCAAGTCGCACCAGGACCTCATGGAGCGGTCGCTTGTCGACACTGATCCCGAGATTGCCGACATCATGAAGAAAGAGATCAAGCGCCAGCGCGAGTCCATTCTGCTTATTGCCTCGGAGAACGTCACTTCTCGTGCTGTCTTTGACGCCTTGGGATCGCCAATGAGCAACAAGTACAGCGAGGGCTACCCAGGTGCACGCTACTACGGTGGTAACGAGCACATTGACGAGATTGAGCTCACCTGCCAAGCTCGTGCTCTCAAGACTTTCGGTCTTGATGCAGAGAAGTGGGGTGTCAACGTGCAATGCCTGTCTGGCTCGCCAGCGAACTTGCAGGTATACCAAGCTATCATGCGTCCTCATGATCGCCTTATGGGTCTCGATCTGCCTCACGGCGGTCACTTGTCCCACGGCTACCAAACCCCGTCTCGCAAGATCTCCGCTGTGAGCACGTACTTTGAGACTTTCCCATACCGCGTCAACCTTGACACCGGCATCATCGATTACGACCAGCTCGAGCAGAATGCTCTCATGTATAGGCCCAAGGTGCTGGTCGCTGGCACTAGCGCCTACTGCCGCGAGATTGACTACAAGCGCATGCGTGAAATTGCGGACAAGGTCGGATGTTATCTCATGATGGACATGGCACACATTTCTGGCCTGGTTGCTGCCGGCGTCAATGCCTCACCATTCCCCTACGCCGACATTGTTACCACCACCACCCACAAGAGCTTGCGTGGACCACGCGGTGCCATGATCTTCTTCCGCAAGGGTGTGCGCAAGACAGAGATGAAGGCTGGCAAGGAAGTTCAGACTCTTTACGACCTTGAGGGCCCAATCAACTTCTCTGTCTTCCCTGGTCACCAGGGCGGACCACACAACCACACCATCACTGCTCTCGCTGTTGCGCTCAAACAGGCCCAGACCCCAGAGTTCCGCTCATACCAAGAGCAAGTCATTAAGAACGCCAAGCAGATGGAGCACTCTTTCAAGTCGCTCGGCTACAAGCTTGTCACCGATGGCACGGACAACCACATGGTCCTTCTCGACCTCAAGCCCCTTAGCCTCGACGGTGCTCGTGTAGAAGCTGTCCTCGAGCAAGTCAACATTGCTTGCAACAAGAACACCACACCCGGTGACAAGAGTGCCCTTACTCCATGCGGTATCCGCATCGGTGCTCCGGCAATGACCAGCCGTGGTATGGGCGAGAAGGATTTCGAGAGAATTGTTGGCTACATTGACCAATGCATCAAGCTGTCTCAGAGCATCCAAGCCGGTCTTCCAAAGGAGGCCAACAAGCAAAAGGACTTCAAGGCCGCCGTTGCCAAGGGCGAACAGCCTGAAATTCAAAAGCTCAAGGCAGAGATTGCTGCGTGGGCTGGTACTTTCCCTCTCCCTGTCTAGATGCTTATCGCTTCAGGATATGGAATGGACTGGACTCTGGTCTTTCCTGCATTTGGTTCGGCGTTGGGTGGTTTTCAACAAAACTAGAACGAGAAGGTATTAATGATTTTGAGGAATGCGAAGCCGGAACCGGCGTAGGTATCGTCAACCTGTTATCGTCACGCCCGGGATTAAAAGCGAAAAATATGAATAGATCCATGCATGCGATGTGAAAATGAATGACATTTTTTGACAATATATCGACCATTTTTCCTATGATCGTCCTCTCATGATGACACACGTTAGTTGTATAAATGTTCCAAATACCGGTGTCTGTCCGTTGAAAATCACAGAGCATGGCGATTGCTCCATTCCTCTTCAGCGGACCGGTTTTCCATGCGAACGCGGAAAGGGAGTTCAGATCGTTCTTCCCTCAGCACTCGCATTCATTTCGCTGATATGCTGTTCACGGTTATTTGGCTTCCTCGACGCTCTCGTCAACTTTGGTGATGTCTGGGCTGTAAGACGAATTACTCAGCCAGGTCTTGCCAGTTGAACTCTGATCCCTTCAGCCAAATTACCCAGCCTTAGTACCATATCCTCCTGTTTCCTAAGCCTGTCCTCCAGCTCGTTGATCTCTGCCCTCTGCTCTTCTACATCTCGATCCATGTCCGGCAGTTGCGACAATGCGCGTAGCGCCCCGCGAATGCGGCTTTTCAAGGCCATTGCTTCGGTGGGCAGGTCCTTGGGGTCCAAGGGTGGGAGATCAGCATAGCGTGCACTCAGGAGCGGCGCATCGGGCGCCGACGACGATGAAGACGGATTAATTGACGACGTGTGGTCTATCCGGGCAAGGAGCTCGTGCAGAGGAGGCAGAATGTCGAAGGTTTGCGGCGGCGGCAGCTCTGCGCGTGGCAGCGCGGTGTTTGCTGAAGGTGTTCCGGCTGCGGGCGTCCTGACGAACGGCGTGGGCGCGGCAGACGATACAGGGAGCGCCATGATTGTCGTCCACGATTGTCTGCCTCTCGGTGGCGGTTGGCGTGTGTCGCCGTTGCCGTCGGATGGAAACCACAGCTCAGGCAGGCGCACGGGTGGCTCCTGCCGAAATGACGTCGGCTGCATTGGGAAGGAACCCGCGGGTTTTCTGGTGGGGCACTCACATCCCACCAAACGTCGTCTCGCGCTTTCCCTCACTTCACGGCACGCCTAGACTACTGTCGCCTTGTTACTCGATCGCTCTTTCTTTCTCCCTTTCTCTCCGCCTTCCGCCCGGATTCCAGGCAGACATCGCCCTCTGACCATCATGGTCCAAGTCAAGCAGAAGTGTGCCCTCGTGAGTCTTTGACCTTTCTCTCTCTCCTCCCCCCTCTTTCCTATTCATCATTCACATTCCCAATGTCTCACGTTCTCGCCCGTCACTCTCGGCTTTGACTTCACTACTGATAAACATCAAGATCTGTATAGATGGCTGGGGCATTGGTTCCGACTCCTCTCCAGATGACGGCAATGCGATCCTCAATGCCAAAACCCCGTGGATGGACGAGTTCAAGAAAGACGGCAGCAGCATCACTCAGGGCTACTCGGAGCTCGAGGCCTCGTCCCTGGCTGTTGGTCTTCCCGAAGGACTAATGGGTAACTCTGAGGTCGGACACTTGAACATTGGCGCTGGCCGTGTTGTCTGGCAGGATGTGGTCCGCATTGACCAGACGATCAAGAATGGCGAGCTGAACAAGGTCGAGAACGTGGTCAAGTCATTCACTCGTGCCAAGGAGGGCAACGGTCGTCTGCACTTGCTCGGTCTTGTGTCCGACGGTGGTGTGCATTCTCACATGAACCATCTCAAGGCGCTCTTGAAGGTCGCCAAGGAGATCGATGTTCCACATGTTTACATCCACTTCTTCGGCGACGGACGTGACACTGACCCACACAGCGGTCTCGGTCATATGAAGGACCTCCTCACTTTCTGCGAAAATGAGAAAATTGGCAAAATAGCCACCGTCGTTGGCCGTTACTTCATCATGGACCGTGACAAGCGCTGGGATCGTGTAGAGATTGGCATGACTGCTCTCTGCTCAACCGATGTCAGCAAGATTGAAGGTGCTTCGTCTTCTGAAGATCCCGTCAAGACTATGCAAGAGCGCTACGACCAAGGCGAGACCGACGAGTTCTTCAAGCCAATCATTGTCAACGGAGACGAGGCGCGTGTCAAGGACGGCGACACTCTCTTCTTCTTTAACTACCGTTCTGACCGTGTTCGCGAGATAACCCAGCTAATTGGCAACCAAGATCGCAGCCCAAAGCCCGACTTTGCCTACCCCAAGGACATCCACGTTACCACCATGACTCGCTACAAGACCGACTACGACTTCCCAATCGCCTTCGCACCTCAAGTCATGGATAATGTACTTGCCGACTGGCTATCCCAAAAGGACATCAAGCAAAGCCACATTGCTGAGACTGAGAAGTACGCCCATGTTACATTCTTCTTCAACGGTGGCCGTGAAGTCCAGTTCGACGGCGAAGACCGTGATATGATTCCCAGCCCCAAGGTCGCGACATACGACAAAGAGCCCAAGATGTCTGCCATGGCCGTTGCAGAACGAATGTGCGAGCGTATCAAGGAGGGAAAATACGAGTTCGTCATGAACAACTTTGCTCCACCAGATATGGTTGGCCACACTGGCGTATACGAGGCTGCCGTCGAGGCGTGTACGGAGACTGATGCTGCCATTGGCAAGGTCTACGAATGCTGCAAGGAGCAGGGCTATACTCTCTTCATCACTGCTGATCACGGGTAACTTTGACTGGATTTTTTCGAGATCTTTATGTACAAAACTGACTTTTTGGTAGCAACGCTGAAGAGATGCTTACCGCTGAGAAGACGCCCAAGACCTCTCATACCCTCAACAAAGTTCCATTCGTCATGGCCAACGCACCCGAAGGTCTCTCGCTCAAGAAAACCGACGGTGTTCTCGGAGATGTTGCCCCAACTATCCTCGCTGTCATGGGTATTGAGCAGCCAAAGGAAATGACCGGTACATCACTCCTGGTTAGGTCGTAGGTATTTCCCTTCGCAAGATAGAGAGGAGATGGGAGAGAATGAAGATGACATCTCTGAGCTTGCGTCGATAGCAAGGCTTTGTGTTAGTTTAGCAGGATGAGACAATGACGATGATGAATAAATGAGGAGAGAATGCGCTCTTTGTTTGTGCAAAGGGCGTGGATCTGTGCAATGAGTAAGATGTGATCGAGGTAAAGAAGATACAGTGCACGATAGAAAAGACAGCCACAAACATCAAAAAGCGAGAGAAAGACCATGATGCTCTGTTCCATTTGCACCATCATCGTAATAGAAAGTCGTAATGCTGTTGGCAGAAGCAGCGACTTGCCATTCATTGCTATCTTCCAAGAGTCATAAAAATGGCCTTTACTGTTCGCTTATCCATCCATAACGTCATTAGCCAAGGTTTGCGGCAATGTATCTTCAAAGAAACCAAGGGAGCCCGTCTGATAGATCTACTGCAGCTTGACGCCTTTGCCTTGCTCATTGCCTGACCCATGAACAAGTTCGAACTTGGCCGTGCTCTGATTCCCTCTTGTCAAGCAAATTCAATTAGGGCTGATGTTTGTCTACTCCACACTATGGAGTGGTATCAGAAACGACGCTGTCAAGTCCAATCATCAGGTGGCCTGCGGCTTGTTCTTGTTCTGCCACATTCCCAGAGTAGTTGCAGCAACTCGCCGTTGCTGCTCCTGCATCTGAGCCTCTGTCTGTCCGTGGCCGAGGCCGCGCGGATCTGAAGAAGCAGCGTCTGGCATCTCGACATCTTCGTTGACATGTTCTTGATGTGGCTGGACCTCGTCTGGTGCCTTTCGGTTTCCGCCCTCTTTGCCATTGTGCTGGGCTGGCTTTGTTGAAAGTGCTCCGTCCATCATACCGAGACCGCCAGCGCGCAGTTGGTTAATGGCACGGACAGTGTCAATGGCTTTGTGTAACGTTCTACGTGCATTAAAGTTCTTCTTCACTGTCGGTAGCAAATCCTCATCCCCACGGCCTGTAGATGGGCCGGCGATCCATTCATGAGCCAGAGCTTCGTGAGCAGTCATGCGTTCAGTCGGATCAATAGTCAAGCAGCGTTTGATGAAACGGCGAGCGGTGAGTGAAACTCCGCGCCAGTATTCCATGGGTGTAAAGCTGTAGTCGGCAATCAGGATGGCCTGCATTTCCTCCAAGTTGCTATCACGGTCGAAAGGCGTGTAACCACAGAGGAGGAAATAAGTGATGACGCCAATGGCCCAAACATCCACGGGCTTCCCGTGACCGGATTTCTTAAATATTTCGGGTGCCATGTAACCTGGGGTTCCACAGGTAGTGGTCAGTACATGAAATTGCTCCTCATCCATGATACGGCTTAGCCCAAAGTCAGCAATGAGCAGGTCAGCATTGTCCTCGGGCGTGCGGAACAGCAGGTTCTCCGGCTTCAGATCTCGGTGAACGATTCCATGGTCATGTAGGTAGGCCACGGCAGAAAGGGTGGCGCGAACGAGGTCGGCGGCGTCGGACTCGAAGTAACTGCCTTTGCGGCAGATGCGATCGAACAGTTCGCCTCCGAGAGCGAGATCAGTTACGAGATACACTATTCACTTTGTCAACGGCCATGGCGTTGCACCAGGCAGTTCAATCTTACAGTTATTCATGGTCTCAAAGTAATCAACTAAAGTGAGGATATTCTGGTGGCCCATGGATACGCGCTTGAGGACGGCGATCTCGTTGCGGACCATGTGCTCGCGACCAGCCATGAGGCGCTTGTTGATGACCTTGGCGGCATAGTATCTACCCGTGTCGATGTGCACACATTCTTTCACGACGCTGTATGAGCCGGCACCCAGTGTCTTGCCGGTCTTGTAGCGACACGGCTGGACCTGCTGCTGTTGTTGTTGTTGTTGTTGTTGTTGTTGTTGTTGTTGTTGTTGTTGTTGCTGCTGCTGCTGGGCTGCAGGCGCGGCGGCCATGGTGCGCTGGGGCGGGGGGATGAAGAGTCGAGTCGCGGGTGGTGAGCCAGGCGGGGAGTGATGGAGGTGACAATGCAGATAAGAGTCGGAGGAGACTATGAATAGAGCCGGACAAGGCCAGACAACGAGGGTGAGGGTGAATGTGTATGTGTGTGTGTATGATGACAGCAGGCCAAAGACGAGGTGGCAGTGAATACGGTCGGCGGCGAGGCAGCTGAACTCTGCGTGTACGAGCTGTGATGGACGGACGTGGTGGGGTCAGTCAACCGGCGAGTGCAATCTCATGCCAACGAGTATAGAACATGCGACAGTTGACCTCCTTTTCCGCGGGACTCACGTCTCAACAATGCGACAGTATTAAGTAAGTAAGTACAAGCATCGCTTAAGCCAAAAAAAAACAGTTCGTTGGCAGCCAGACAGACAGAGAAGTAAGTGGACACAATGCACTCATAGAGAGAGAGAGACATGCAAGCCAAACAAAAGCCAAAAAGATGAGCTCCCGAGCCGGTTCGAACGACTGACCTTAGGATAGATTGCAGGGTCTGGCCGAAGCCAATTTAACTGCAATCCCACGCTCTACCACTGAGCTACGAGAGCAGGCTGAGCTGCTGAGCTATACGTCATCGATCAACAAATTCTTTTATATAGGCACATCATTCATTGTCTCGTCTTAATCCGCACCACCGCGCAATATCACGCCCATATAAGCAGTCCACAGCTGCCCACAACTGGTATCAGTATCATGCATCCTGCTCTCGCAGCGAAGACGAACCACACGACGTGCTGGTGACTATGTATGCCTCATGCCTCCGCAGCCCGTCAGGTCGGCTTTGCGGCCACTCGACCCCGTGTCGTCCCACCAGCGGCACGACGGCCTCTATACGGCAGTACTTCTCTCCGCCTGCAGCACCCAGCGGGCCCACGCCTTGTACGTCGACAACTGAGACGCCTGTCAGCGTGACGGCTTGTCCCTTCTGTTCGGCTGTCGTGGTGGAATAAATCATCGGTGCCAACGCTCAGCATTGTCCATCCTCTTCACCGCAACTCCGCCCTGCTGAGAGGACATTGCTTCGTCGCGGACGACATATAAACAACGTCATCTGCTCCAAGTCTATAACCTGCGTCAACAACTGGTTGGAGAGGGCGCCCTTGATCAATTTCTGGACAAGCGTGCCACTGCACCTGGACGACAATGAACTTCCTCCGTGAAGTCATGGACCAAGGTCGTCGCGTCACGGTCGACGTACTCAACGGCGGTGGTATAGACAACGACTCGCCCTGGTCACCCGAAGTCCCCGAAGACCTGAGGGAATGGCTTCCTGATCTCTTCGATCGATTTCCAATTGTTTTTCCCTGGCATCATCCCACACCTGTGGACCCGGCTCTGCATACTGTCTGGCTCTTGGATAACACTGCCTTTCGCAAACCAAAGCCCGGAGATAATCGACCGGATCTGGCAGACCTTCAGGATGCAAATGCCACTGATCCGAAAGTCCGGACAGAATCTTCAGGTGCCATGAAGCCTGCCCAAGAAAGCAGTGGATGGGCAGTGGAGTTTGTCGCATGCTATTTCATCAAGAATTCAGGCAAGAACCTTGCTCACATTGTGGCCGAGATTTCTCATCAGTTGAACGTTCGTGATGAAGATATAGCATGTAAAAAACGCATCGCTTCACGGCTGGAACCTTTTATTGACAGCGTCCTTCCAAAACACACTGTACGCATCTCCATCCAGGGCAGGGAAGAACAAACTCTCGGTCCTTCATCACACTCCGGCATCAGCTCTAGTCTCAACGAAATTCACTTTGCCCCGCCTTTGACTGCCATGACATCCAACCCGCTGACAATCCCACCGCCCTTCGGCCTACCTTGTACCACCGTCATGGCCGATGAGCAAGGCTGGGGTGTCATCAGCGACATTGACGATACAATCAAGATTACTCAATCCACCGATCCACTCGGTGTCTTGGCCAACACGTTTACGGTGGAGAACCCAGCTCCTGTAGCAGGCATGCCAGAGCTCTACGCTCACCTGTCTCAAATCCTGGCGCAACCACCGTTCTTCTATCTCTCAGCCTCGCCCTACAATCTTTACTCATTTTTGCGCCGCTTTCGTGACCACCACTACCCACAAGGGACCATAATTCTCCGCGATGCATCGTGGCAAAACCTAGGCGGACTTGTCGCATCCCTCAATCAGAACACAAAGGCCTACAAAGACGATCGTATTACCAAAATTCACTCATGGCTGCCTCACCGCCGCTTCTTTTGCGTTGGCGACAGCACACAGTCTGATCCTGAAGCATATGGTGAGGCTGCAAGGAAATACCCCGGCTGGATCAAAGGCATTTTCATCAGGAAGGTTTCGGGAATTGCACAGTTGAATGAAAAGGAGAAGAACTCGGATGAGAGGTTTGAAAGGGCGTTTCAGGGGCTCGATAGGGAAATGTGGCATGTCTTCACGGATCCTGCAGAGGTCAAAGAAAGGATTGAAGAGCTGGTGGTCAGGCAACGATGATACGCAGGTGGCTCTGGTAATGTCGTGAACTTGCATTCGTGTGAACCATGATACTTCTAGAACTTACCATTTCATCATTAATATATAAGCCCTATACTCGGGAGATGATGTCGCATGATTTCTGACGGTTGCTAAAGTCCTATCTTGGTCTTGGAAGTATTCAATGGCGCCGCTGCCGCTGTCTCATGGGTGGTCAATTAAATGTCATTTTAGCGAAGAACGAAATAGTATTCGGTGTTCCTTTGCATCGTCGGCCAGAAGGTCTCGGCATGGTATAGACAGCAATGAATTCCCCAAATGGTCCCAAGCGCAGTGAGTATTGAGAGTGATATATTGTCGGAACAAAGGCTGACCCCAAGTAAAAGGACGTGGGGTTACACAGACAACACTTGGAAACCCTAAGAACCGTTCTGAGAGGAGATTTTAGGTGCGCTCGGTCAGATGCCGAATTGTCGTAAATGACTGGTGTTTTCAACAATGTGGAGTCCTACAGAGAAACCACGAGACGATGAATTAGGTAAAGCCAACATAGACCGGTGTTGAGCAGTAAGTTACTGTACATGTATAGTAGTGCCCGAGGTGAGGCCGCGAGACGCTGGGCTAGACTGGGAACAAGCACGACGCCGACGTGTAAATATTCGTTTCGTCTCGCCTCGACGTAAGCCGTGCATTCCGGCGATGATATTTAGATAATAGTGTGCATAGGCGTAGACTGCCTGGCCATGATCCTCCATTCTCTAATCGGGCCGAGACAAATGATTGATTCCTCCGGCGTTGTTGCGGAGCCACAGCCCCCGCAAGCCAATGCCAATATGCCAACCAACTTACTCTATGGCCGCCAAGTCGATACATTACTACCACTTCCATCAGACCTGCATTTGCCCGCAAAATACCCCACTCGAAGGCGCACACCCATGACCCCGAGGAGCTGTCGTGCACCGGGGAAGTCAATGCAGCATCGTGAGCTTTACCCTTTCCGAGTCGGTAGACGAGGGGAACATGTCGCCGAAGGACGAGGAACTCTGGTACCTTGTCCGGGCACGCCATGCTTTAATGGACGGACATCGCCAGTGGGGATGCGATCGTCTGGGCCAAACCCAAGAGCTGTTTGGCGACGAGGCTTAACATCCTGACCACTACATAAGACCAGTAGCTCCCAGGTAAGCAACTCTTATGCTCATTCGACGAGCTTTTTCATCACTTGGAGCACCATGAAGACCGTAAGCCTCACGGCAGCTCTCCTAGGCGCAATGCCTCTCGCCAATGCTTGGGGCTGGGGACCTCCCAATGAGGGCCACAGTGGCACTGGGGAGTCTCATCATCCTCATCATGGTGGCCCATGGCACACGTCTACGGGTCCTTCTAGCAAGCCAACGGGCTCACCGGCTCCTGCACCAGGAAAGAACTGCACAGCACTCACAGCCGACGAGATTACTTCGATGGGAAACAACTCACTCTTCACCCGTTGGCGTCCATATAGCCATGTCGAGGCTCCGGCTGGCTGGATGAATGATCCTTGTGGACCCATGTATGACCCAACCCTTGGAATCTACCACATCTTCTATCAATGGCACCCGCAGCATATCAACTGGGGCAACATCAGCTGGGGACATGCGACGTCAAAGGATCTTATCACTTGGACCGACCAAGATGACTGGAGAGGCAGAGATGCTCTCGCGCTCAGCCCTGGTGGCAACGGTACCTACAACGGCCTGGGCATATTTTCTGGAACTGCTGCGCCAGTCAACCTGCAAGGCGAAACTGATGGCACCTTACTGTTATTCTACACCTCTGTTCCTCATTTGCCAATCGGATGGAATGCACCGTACATCCCTGGAAGCGAAACCACGAGCATTGCAATTAGCACTGACGGAGGTAAGACGTTCCATAACTACGAGAACAACCCGGTCATCGATGCGACAGTCAACACCCCTCCCATGTACTGGAACGTCACTGGATTTCGTGACCCATTTGTACACGCTTGGCCAGAAATGGATACTCTCCTTGAGGTATCTGAACCACATTACTATGCTGTGTACGGATCTGGAATCAGAGGCGTAGGACCACGAATGCCATTCTGGACAGCACCAGCAAGTGATCTTACCAAATGGACTTTCCTCGGTGCTTTGTGGGAACCAAAGGACAACACGACTCTCGGCCCACTGCTCTCGACTGGTACATATGCTTTCAACTTTGAAGTCTCTGGCTTCTTCTCATTGCCGGACAGCAAAGGCAAAGATCATTTCTTCGTAAATATGGGTACCGAGGGCGGCAATGTCTCTTTTCACGAGTCTAATCATTGGGCACTCTGGAACGAAGGAACAGTCTCTCGACGTGTGAACGGTAGTGCTGAATTTACCCCTATCTCAGGCGGCGCAGGCGACTGGGGACTTAGCTACGCTTTGACAAGTTTCAACGACACAAAGAATAACAGACGTGTGCAGTGGGCTTGGGCACCAGATGATTGGAGCGGTGTGTTTTCTGCCAACCAAAATGGTTACAATGGTGCTCTAAACATCCCACGTGAACTATTTGTGCACGAGGTTGAGCATGTTGTTAAGACACCCGGTCTGGCAGAGAACAAGAACTCTGTTTTGACCCAAAACAACGAAGGAACATATACTGCAACCACTCTTGGTGTCAAACCCCTCCCGGATGTTGTAGCCGGACTCCGCAGCACTGCAGCCCACAAATCATATAGCGGCAAGACGTACAAGCAGAGTACCATGCTTGAAACTCAAGGTCACTCGCACATGGAACTCAAGGCAACTCTAACCTCTGCTACTGGTGCTGTTGGGCTCGTCATTGCAGCGTCGCCGGACATGAAAGAATATACGACAATCTCCTACCAGCCGAGTAATAACACTGTTCTTGTTGAACGCTTGCACAGCAGCACTATTGTTGAATTCAACAATGCAACTGTGACTGGCTACTTCTACCCTTATACTGTCGGTTGCTCTGGCGAAGCGGACCATGTCGAGGAGATTATCATGGATGTTTGGATTGATGGCTCATTGGTAGAGGTGTACGTGAACGACCGCTTTGCGCTGTCAACAAGAATTTACCCTAGCATGGAATGCAGCACTGGCTTTGGTGTTTACGTTGAGCCAGGCCACCAGGGTTCGTTCAAAAGCGTGGAGGCATACATGGGCACGCTGAACGTGTGGCCGGAACGTCCCGTGAACAGCAGCAGCCCATTGGTCTTTGATACATCAGCCGAGACGGACGATTATGTCTGGTGGGCTGGGAATTGATCGCTCTGACGGGGTTGAGCGACATGAAGAGAAGCAACCAATTATTTGGTGATTTGAGAAGAATTGAACAAAGTTCACGATTGTATTTCTTTCATCCAGAGGACTGCGTATTATACAGCATCATCAAACACGCTCATTTTTACACGTGGTATTCCTTCATCATTTCCCCTTGTTATTCTACGTCATGCTCCATTCCCATTAGTATTTCTTTGAGGATTACTTTCTTGTCGAGCACGATTGAATAATGTAGCTTTTGTGAACCTACAAAAGAGGGCGCTTGGCGAGCTGAAGACAAACACCAATGACACTCGAGGTAGCCAAGATATGGGCCAGCGAGCGAGTTGGGCCAACGTTCAGGATGTAGGATGGATAGTAGACGAACAGCTTGGTGATGACATGGAGACCAAGCAAATTGGTGAGGGCCTGGTCAGCTGGCGCCATGGCCTGGACGAGAGCTGCGGCGAGGGCAAAGCCGGGGAACTATGTGCAAAGGCTTGTCAGTACAACCGGACAGATGTAAATATAGACATTGATTGCGTACCATCTCCATCAGGTTATAGTGGGCACTGTAAAGCCTCAAAGGTAGGCCCTTTAGACTGGCGGTGGACTTCCTAGGCTCCTTGTTGTCGCGGCCATCCTTGCAACCAGCGGCCTGGCCTGCAACACTGGCGGCTCCGGTGAAAGCATAAGTGGCAGCAATGTACAGACCGCTCAAGGCAGCAATCTTGCCCGTCTGCGCAATGCGGGACTGGCTGCCGGCGGAGCTCAGCCAGACAATGGAGTTGCAGAGTCCATTGACGGCCTTTTCGAAGATACCACCCTCCTTTGCGATGAAGGTGGTGACGGGGATGGCCGCGAGGAAGAACGGACCGAAACCAATGGCGGCGAGACCTCTGGGGTGAACACTAGAGACCAACGTCAGTTAGTTGTTGATGCCGATATTATACCCCCCAGAAGTTGGACAGCACGTATGAACGTCCACCTGCTTCATCACAATAAGGAATACACACACGCCATCATCCTCGAGCTTCTTCAGGAAAGAATCCTTGGCCTGCTCGACCTCCTTGTTGATTTTGTCGTTGGAGCTCATGTTGACGATGGTGTTGTGGACGATGCAGAGAGCAGGTTAGTCTGTCAGTCTGTGTTTTTGGGATGTTTATATTGAGGTGGGCGTGTCGTGGCTTTTCCTCGGGAATATACATCTGATTCCTGGCGCGCCTGTTTTCATGATTCCGTCATCGAAATGCCTGGACCCGGCGATCAATGGCCGAACGAGCCAAGGCCAAACTCAATTGATGATAATATACAGTACAATGAGTACATGTCCTCCGCCTGACTAGACTATATCCAGTAGAATACTGTACAGAAGTCTATGTACCTTCGGCACATGGCGTGGGGACGTCCAACCCCGCGCATTCGGACCTTTTTTCAGTCGCGCGTCATCCTCCCACCACCTCTCCCTCCCACTCCACCTTGACCCCTACGTCTACGGCCTACTGTACGTCTACTACTGTACGTCTACCGGGCTCCTGCATGAGCGTCGTCTCTGCATGGCCATCTTCCGCTACGTGGAATGCCGTGCCTGGGCATGGTCGGTCGAGCACCCTCAGCGCCGAGTAAGTCCCGCGTGTCGTCCAAGCATAAAGATCCCGCCGTTTGGTAGGTAACTCTTTTTCTTCCTTTGCCAGCTAACTCTTGCTTCTCCTCCTTCGTCAATCGTCATGTTTCCTCTCAATTTCCTTGCTTTGCTCTCTGCGGTCCTCGTGGGACACGTCGCCTGTCAAACGTCTACCTACTTCGAGTCCGGTGTACCAACCGATGCTCCAGTGCCCGGAATCTACACCGGCCAATACAGACCGCGTGTGCACTTCAGTCCGCCACAGCACTTTATGAATGATCCCAATGGCATGTTCAAGGACGCTGATGGTCTCTGGCATCTCTACTATCAATACAATCCCAAGACATCTGTTGCAGGTGACCAGCACTGGGGACATGCCACCTCAAAGGACTTGTATACCTGGGACAACCAGAAGATTGCTCTATGGCCACCAACTAACACTACTTATGTCTACTCTGGTTCTGCCGTAGTTGACAAGAACAACACCAGTGGTTTCTTCCCACATCAAGACAACGGCGTCGTGGCTATCTACACATTGGCCGTCTATACCGATCATGCTGGTGTGCAGAATCAAAATATTGCCTACAGTCGTGATGGAGGATATAATTTTGAAACATATGCCAACAACCCTGTCATCGACATCAACTCGACGCAGTTCCGTGACCCCAAAGTTTTCTGGCATGCACCGACCGAGAAGTGGGTCATGGTACTGGCCTACTCAGCAGAGTTTGTCATTGGGCTCTACACCTCACCCAACTTGAAAGATTGGTCACATGCCAGCAACTTTACACACCATGGTCTCTTGGGTCTCCAGTACGAATGCCCGAATTTGGTCGAAATGCCCCTGCAAGGCTCCGACGAGCCAATGTATTTACTTCAGATCTCCATCAATCCAGGTGCTCCTCTTGGCGGTTCTATCGCTCAGTACTTCCCTGGAACATTTAACGGAACCCACTTTACTGCCGTCGATGGTGCTGCTCGTATCGCAGACTTTGCAAAAGACAATTACGCTGGTCAGTTCTTCTCGGGTATCACAGGCTCTGAGAAACAAGTCTCCATTGCATGGGCGAGTAATTGGCAATATACAAGTGTTGTGCCCACTGGCTCTGAAGGCTGGCGCTCACAAATGAGTCTGCCTCGATATAACTACTTGAAGAAGGCCTCGCAAATTGGCTACGTCATGGTCTCCGAACCGTACAACATTGAAACCGTGTACTCAGGCGAGCTTGCATACAACACGTCCCTCGGCAACTCTAGTATTCTCATCGACTATTCACATGTTCCCTCTGGGGCACTATACTTCGAAGCCAACGTTACTGGCCTCACTACGTCTACACTTCAAGGCATGGTCAACTTCACGTTCATGTCTTCTGTTTCAGGTGAGTACGTTCGCGGAGGCTCACCGGTGAATGGTGATACCTGGTTGGATCGTGGCCACACGTACGCTTTCGACAATCCATACTTCAACGACAAATTCTCTGCCACAGGCACATATGGCGATGACGGCATCTGGCGTGTCAGTGGTGTGATTGACCGAAGCATCATTGAACTCTTTGTCAATGGCGGAGAGCAAAGTGCAACATCCCTATTTTTTGCAAAACAGCCTCTTGATACCGTGAGAATTGGTGCTGCTGGTATTGCACCAGACGCTAAGGTTTCAGTTGGTGTGTGGGCGTTGAAGGATACTTGGGCCGAACAGGCGAATGCCAATGGTACCGTTGTGGGAAATTTGACAATGTCTTCTTACTAGAAACATCTGTCGAATAAGCATGATCAGAAAGCTACTTTGAAGTGACCAGAAAGACCTCGCTTGTAAATAGTGCAATGAAATTGACCAGGTCTTGGAACATGAGCGCTGTAAGTTTTGTAAATTAGTACTTTTGTTTCTTTTAACCGCCTGATTGATGATACACCATCTACAGGTCATGGTTTGACATACAAAGTGACTGAAACTATAGAGATTCAAGATCGATGGGCATCGTGATTAGGAAAAGGCTTGTCAGGGGCTTCCACACCTAGGTAGTTGCAAAGTGGCTGCCATCCATCAGTGGTGCTACAGTAGTTCAGCACAGGACGGCCCTTTGCCGCATCCTTGACTTTCCGCTGATAATCGTGCCAGTATTGAAGACCATATTGGGGAAAGTCATTAGCCCAGCAGTACCAATGGTACCGACCTCGTAGTTCACTGCTCTTTACATTGCTATCTTCGGCCCCAGCAATGATCTTGGCCTGACTACCCCAAAGAGTCTTGTTCATTGACTTTACCCAACTCTCATCATCCCTAGAGTTCAGAATAATCATGGCGTCAGGATATAGCTCTATCAGCTCTTCTGCGAAAATGCTAGCTGGAAAATCGGCCAGACCACCGTAAGAACCGAGGAGAGCATCCAGTTCTTGTTTCTGGATTGGTTCTTTGGTTTTGAATTTCTTATCGAGGAGCACTACCCATTTGCTCCAGTGTTCGTTTGGGGGCACTTCTCGCATGTGGTACATGCGGCCGAAGCCGAGTTCTTCGAGAGCATCACAGATAGCTAAGATGTTTTATCAGTCTATTTTTGTTTCAGTCATTGAGAACTAAAAGGGTCATGACCTACATTGCGTACCCATACGAGGCATACCGAGGACAAGAATCTTGGGCTGCATATTGATGAACAAGAGGAAGTCGATACTCTTGATTGATTGATTGATAGAAAAAATTCAGGAAGTGTAGTGTGAACGAGAAAAGATGATGTTCTGACCGATGCTCATGCTTATATGCTCTAGCCTAGCCCATCTATCTGACTCGAGTCTTTTCACCGTAAACGTCTAAAGCGAAGTGGTAACTAATCAAATATACGACGCTGACATCACATGTACATTTCGCTAATACCGCAATGCTACGATTTGTTTTCGTTTCCAAAGTCATGTTTTTGGTGGCGCGCCACAGGTCAACGGCATGATGCCGTTTTCCCGATTACACCCGATCCGAAAGTACAGTCTTCTTCTCCAACAATTTCTTCGGGACAAACATGAATTGAGAGATCTTTTGGATGGAATCGGTTCCTTTAGATTTCGAACGAAACAATAAGTTAAATGATTTTCTACGTTGTCGAGCGAGCTTCGAGCCCGAAAGATGCATAAAGTGCATCTGGCGTGGGTGAGCGACCGAGGAATTCCTTCAGCATCTTCATTGGATCCTCACTGCTTCCTTTACCAATCACTGTCCGTCGATACCGAAGTCCTTCTTCTCTACTCATTGGATTTGGTTTGAAAACTGTCCTATACATATCACGTGAATAGACCTGTGATCTGACACCAACGAGATGTATTGTCAGTTATGGTTGATCCACTTTTTACGCACAATGGATGAGATGAGTACTTACGCCAAGTAGACATAAAAGCCATCCAATGCAAGCCATGTGGTCTCGGTAGCTTGTTTTGGAGGTCTGTCCGCTGGTTGATCAATGCCAAATGTCTTGCAGGCAATATCATGATAGAGCTGCGTTGTATTGATTGCATTGGCCGCGGCAGCAGAATCTGGAGCGTTGATTGCCATATCAAAGAGACTGATGTTTGCCATAGCGAGACAAGTTTGCACTCTTCTGGCTTGCTGTGTGAGTCCCAAATTCTCGATGAGATGTTCGGGCAGAGTGTCTGGACTTGCAATTTCTCCAGCTGCACCCTTACTCTTTACCTCTTTCAGCCAGGCTGCCTTATATTCTGGCGAAAGGTTTGAATAGTGATGGCTGAGTGATCGAAGAGTTTCGGGTTCCCAGCACCATTCCTCAAGCATTTGACTCGGTACTTCATTGAAGTCGCCGCATGACGCGCCATGGAATCGCGCGAACTTAGTCTCGGCAACAAGATCGTGCATTGCGTGTCCTAGCTCGTGGAATAGTAAAACGACATTATTGTGTTCAAGTAAACACGGCTTAGACTTGGTAGGCGCTTCAAAGTTGCAGACAAGGCCGGTGACGGTGTATTTGCGGGTGCCATCGACGTCTGTAAAGGCCTAGTAACGGGGAATCAGCAAATTGCGCGATAACAGCCTAAAGGACAACATATTGTGCGTACCGGTCGGATAGGCAGATCAGAGAATCCTCCTCGTTTGTTCTTGCGAGAATACATGTCCATGTAAAGATACCCGAGGAATTTCGTTGGTGTCGAGTTGTCGTGGGTATCATCCCAAACAGCAAACAGACGGACGTCAGGGTACCAGAACATTGCTGCATGATCGAGGTCTGGGAATAGACCAGCACAATCTTCTTGGAGTAGTTCTTGAAATCGTAAACCCATGACTTTTTCGAAGATATTGAGCATTCGAGGGATCGTTTCGGTCAAAGCGAAATACTCGCTCACCGAACTGCTGTCATATTCATAGTCTTTTACCATCAATTTGTGCCCATAGTACACGCGGTCCCAATCATAGAATCTTCCGTCATCGTCTTCTCCTCGAGCTTTCAAATCATCTTTCTTCATTTGTCGCTCTCGAGTCATAAGGGCTGCGTACTTGGGCGAGATCTGCGTTACCAGGTCCTCGAGAAAGGCCTGGATCTTCTCTGGCGATTTCTCCATTTCACTCGCCATTCGAAAATGATTATAAGTGGGATAAGATAGTAAGTGAGCCTTTTCTTGTCGCAACTTGATGGCTTCTTCGAGCAGTTTTGTGCCTCCGCTGCAAAGATTGGCGCATTCACAATAAACTCGACGCCTCGTAGCCTGGTTGTGAGAGGATCGCATAAATCCAAACAGACGGAGTCCATCCAGAACCACTAATAACTTGCCTCTGTTCTCATTGCTGCCTTGCTTGAGTCCATCTAAAGATATATTATCGACACCCTCTAAGTCTTCTGGAGTGAGCCAAAGGTGGAAGTCTTGACTCGCGATTTTCACATACTCATTTTTAATACGTTCAAGCTCAGCGTTGATGTCCCGCAAACGGGCTCTGCCATCCTCGCTCAAAGACAACCCGTTTTGTTCGAAGCGCTCGAGGAAAACAGTCAGAAAGCGTTGAGGCTCAGCATTTAAGACCTCGCCTCTGTCTCTTGCAGCGGCAACCAAAGAGTACAAATCATCCCGCAAAGAGGTCTCTGTATCGAATTTGGAGAATAGTTCCTCGGCTTCAAGAGAGGCTTCTTGAATGTTCTCGTCAGTAGTCATTGATGAGTAGAATTCAATTAGTTGGCGATCGTAAAGCATATGGTTTTCTTCCTCAGCCAGAGGGAGCAGCGTGTTTGCAAATGTTGCGGCTTCAGGTGTTATGTTGGCAACAATATCATCTTGCACACATCGAGCATGGTCGATGATACGTTTGACATCTGCCACGAGGGATTTCGAAGTCGCATTGAAGAGAGGGGGCGGTGTCGGTGGACATGCGATTAAATTGCGAGTCATCCTTGTCAAGAGTTTGAGATTTTAGTCACGAAACGAACACACAAGAGAGAAAGCAGAGCGTGAGGGATATAAATAATGCATCCGCGCCGCATTGAAGAACGCCACGAGCGGCGCGGGGCTCTTATCTGCGGGGCCGACTGGGACAGGGGCAGTTTCAATGATTCCAGAACATGCGTAGGAGACGTTTGACACTTGCGAAATCATAGCCGCATGATTTTGTGGATTATAGACATACGAGGCCCTTGTCATGTAATTTTAACACTATATCCTTCGACTCCAATCGAGATTGCCCGGCCTTATCATATGTATTCCCCCGACGACGGAATTGGACGAGAGTCATTTGGCGATATGGAAAGACCTTAGGAGGACAGGGGATGTCAATTCTTCAGTCTCACTAAAGACTCAGTCATGGTGCAAGCGCCACACTATCAGGGCGCATCTGTTGGTCAGGATATGGATATGTAGAATGTTCCAGGTCTCGTACAGGTCGATCATGTCGTATTGTTCAGCATGGCCTGAACACTTGACCATTTCTGTCTCAGAGCGTCGTGATCAGATTGTGACTGTCATCAAGAGTTAGCAAGTTGCGAATTCCATTGTTGGGAAAAAGAAAACTCACCTGTGCATGCATCATTTTTACCTTAACCAATTCGCTCTCCACCTCGTCCATTTCTTCCTTCAGAGCTCGATTCTCATTTTGTACCTCAATGTTACGTTGCATGATGCGCTCCATCTCGCCTTTGAGGCGGTCTTCAACCTCACCAGGCTGAAGATCAACCATGCGCTGCAGCTCCTCAACTTTGGTCTTTAGGACCTCGTTTTCGTCGGCCAAGAATTCATTCGAAAGCTTAAGCTTGATGAGATCCGAAGCAATTGAAACATGTTCCGTATCTTGCTGTTGTGTGCGGTCTTCCAAATTTTTCACCCGTGAAGCGAGTGAAATATTTGTTGATCGTAGCGTTTCAAGTTGTTCCGCTCGCTCGCGCTCGATAGCCTGTGTTTCTTCCCATTCTGCTGTATACATCGCCAGTAAGGTATCCGGGAGCGCAACCTCCGTCGCATCACGCACGAGTTCATCAGCACGGTAAAGTTCTTTATCGGCACCGCCAGTGACAGAACCGAAGAAACCTGAGTCCAGTAGTGAAGATGCTGAAGGCGCTTTGTCAATGTACACATCGAAGATCTTCTCTTTCAAGAAGGTTGTCAATTGTGCCATGTCTTTCATTTGAAGCAAAGCATCTCGATTGCGTTGCATTAAAACTATACCGAACTTCAGGATAGCAGATAAACCGTCGGTCAGAATCAAATCGTAAACACGAAGAACGAGCTGAAGTGGGAAGCGGTAGGCGAAGAGTGTGAGGAACCACTGTGTGGCGTAAAGCTGAGGGGAGACATTTCGTCGCTTGAGATGACAGTAGAGAGCAGGCTCCAGGTCTTCGAGGAGGCGTTCGAATTGATATAGTCGGAGATGTAGCCCGGTCATTTCAGCCGTAAAAAGGCTGCGCAGGTCATATTTGCCCATCAGGCGCACTAGCAGCGTGAAAGCTTCCTCTTCACTCATGTTAAACAGCAATGGCATAGTGATGAAATTTATGCCTTGAGCATAACCAACTCCTTCATCAAAAAGAGCATAGGCTTTGCAGACTCCGAACAGACCATCTTGGAGACCTGCGGATTGCGTGTACTTGCTAAATGAGGTACGCGAGCCTAGGTCACGCTTGATGGCCTTCTCGAGCTTGACCAGAGCTACGGAGTCACGATTTTGTTTCTCGGCCAAAATTTTGGCTTGAAGGTCTGGGGATTTGTGATCTGTCGATGCTGGTACACTAGCCGCATTGGAGATAGCAGCTGTCGATGTTTCTGAATGCACACTGGATGCCGATGAAGCTACAGAATCTTTTTCACCGCCGTTTGTGTTGGGTCTTGATGGTGATCGAGATGCTGAGGGAGAACTGACGGTCTCTGCGTTTGTTCCTCGAGCTTTCAACGACCTGTACATATTCTCCAGCTCCTCGTTTTTGCTGTCAGCTAAAACTTGCCACACAACACCTCGGATAGCTGGTGGAATGCCAGACGCAATAGCTCGGTTGAGCTCTGCACCACTCGAGCGAGTTACAGCGGCTGGTCCTTCGTAGACAACTTGCTGCCAGAGATCCCAGTCTACCGGTCGTGGCTCCTCTGATGGTCCAGCTGTCATGCCAGAAGCTGTCCCCGGAGGTAACTTCAAGTTCACAGCGGGTAAGCTTGGAGTTACCGGAGTTTCGCGAGGAGTGCTTGGCCTTGATGTGCTGGCATCACTCGGTCGCCGCGCTGATTCTGAATCTCCAATGGGCGAGCTAACGCGTTCGCCATCCGAACCAAGTTCCTCCTGGATCCGTAGATTACGGAATTGATCTTGAAGAGTAGGTCTTGACGTTGTGGTTGCATTGCTGTCCGTGGATCTCAATGAGCTTAATGTGCCGCGACGCTCCATGGATTCTGTTTTGGGTGGAGGCGATCTTGCAGCTTTGCGTCCTATTCTGCCGAACAAACCTGCGAGTCCGCTTGAAGCTTTTCTTGGGAGTGGAGGCGGGTTGGCAGACGAAGACGAGCCCGGCCGCTCGACCGATGGACCGGATTCTGTTGACTGCACCCTGTCGGGTTCTGGTGATGACGGAGTAGAAGGGAGCGGAGCGGCTCCGACATATTTGACGGGCGATTGGTTTCTGGAATTTAATTTTGAGGGCGATGCGCTACGTTGGCGACTGTGTGAGGACTGGTTCTTGCTGAGCTTAGGAGTATCAACCTCCTTCTCAACTATGCCATCAGTAGACGTGTGATTATCCTGCACAGCCGGCTGTGCGGGTTCATCTTCCTTGGAGATGTCTTGATGTCCATCTTGGACCGAGCTAGGTCTCGGCGTGCTTTCTTGGGCATCCTCAAAGTTGTCCTGCATTGTGCACGTGTCAGCTTCCAATCCCCAATGCAACGCAGTCATTGCGAAACTCACGTCAGTTGTCTCAACATCCCGCAGTTTGTCGGCCATTTCTTCCAGAGTCGGGGACGGGGGAGGGGGAGGCGAGCTGACGGGCGAGCTGCCCTTCAGACTGGCCTTCTTCGGTGGTCGACTAGGCTTGTTCTTGTGGGGTTTGGGGGACCTCTTGCGATCGGAATTGCGGTGAAGAACAGATCGATTGCGCGGGGAATCGGGAGTATTTGTGACGGCAGTGTTGATCGGCGGTGGAGGAGGCTGCCTGCGAGGTTGAGGAGGCGAGACCTTGCGGGTCTGCAGTTTGGACAACAGAGGCGTTGTTGGACGACCGGGGTCGAAGGCGGAGACATTTCGGCGCGCCGCTGGCGTCAGGAACAAGACTTCGGCCATGGCGCCAGTACTTTAGTATACAGTAAACAGGCAACCCTTTTCGGCGGTCTCTCAATCCTCACACACAGGAATGCAATTTTACTCAGAGTTCACGCGCGCGACAACGAGAGGTGGTTTTTTCTTATAAACATCGATACGCGCTGGCTCAGGCGCACCTGAGTCCATGGGTACGAGTATTAGATTGGCCGTGACTACTTTTAAATAAACCGTCAAGCCGCTTTGGGATAGTCAATGCTATATCGCCGTCTTTTATTCGCATCCGTCAAGGTAGTTCCCTCTTTCCAGGCTGCTGATAGCGCTCTTTCTTATGCTCGCCTCAATTTGGCGTCGGCAACGGCCTCTCCCCTTTAGTGTTTGCAATTACGCTGCCTGCTGCATGACAGTCGAGGAGATGATTTGGAAGGGATCCACGCGTCGAACTCGTGACGAAGCTCTTGGTTGTTCATCGTCGTCCAGGCTCTCCGCTCGGCAAATAGGAGGCCATCTCAGCTCACCTGCTTGGTCTGTACTTAAGGGCAGCAGCGCTTCGCTGGCTGTTACTTTTCAGAAAGTTTGGCCACCCTATCGTCGAATTGTTAGATTTTCACGCCCATGGATCCAATTTCGTGAACAGAGCGTGTTGTTTTATGTATATTTCGACGATGCGTATAAAGGTAAACTTGAACTACCCCAATTGCAGGGTTGAACTTGCTTTTGAAATGATTTTCATTACTGCTCAACTCATTCACATACATCATTGGGAGCTGGTTTTCTTGGCAGAAAATGTGACGACTGGAAGGAACGCATTGCTTTGAGAAGGAGTGGAAAGATATCATGAAGAAGCTATGTTCGAGCAGGACTGCCGTAACAGAAAGTCTTGATCGATCGGATCACATCACAAGTTGGAGGAGACGGAAAGACGAAGATTGTGGGCGCAGAAGACTTCATTTTGCAGCAAGCTTAATCAGTCAGTAACGCATAGGAAGGTGAGCGATCCTTGCAGAGAGCCGTTGATTAAACCGACTATATGCTGCGACTGACTGTAAGTTGACTCGACCTGAAGCAAAATAAATAGGTGGCAGTCGTTCTGCAATTTGTAATAGTTCGTTCATTTCCGTTCCCAAAACTTCCACTGTTCGAATGATAATAAAAGCACAAGTTCCTCAAAACTCCGAAAACCGCGAAAGATTATTGTCTGTTGTCGTATTGTTCTTTCAAATTCGCATCGAGCTCGTAGGTCGCATCGTTAGGTCGTTGACGGTAGCGGAAGAGTTGCTTGTCTAGGCCTCGCCGAATGTGTTCTCGCCAGAGTAGCTTCGCAATTGTCAGTAAGTCGATCCCGTGCTTGATCTATGCAGACGTGTGCAGAGTATGTATGCATGTTGCTTACGTGATGTATAAGAATCCGTCCTCGTCCTTGTGCTCCTCGTAGATTGAGCTCATAAGAGCGGCGGTCGGCGGTAGGACTTCATCAACGAAGATGAAAATGGCCTTCTCTGGGCTGAGCTTGATGCGTTTGCGGATAACGTAGACGAACTGGCCGACTGTGAGATCCGCAGGCACCAAGTACTTCTTCTTATCGATGGTCGCGATGTCGCTCTTCTCGACCTTCTCACAGATGACCTAATTTCGACTTTGTTAATGTTGGAACGTAGAGCGACAGCACAGCGAGCTCCATGCACGCTTCACGGCGGCTAGGCAGGACTTACTGGGATTCGGTCGGCGTACTTCTGGCGGATACGTTCGGCCTCTGCCTTGCGCTTCTCGAAAGGGTGCTCGTCCTTAAACTTAGAACGCATGATGGCTGTGCAGCACGGTTGTGTGTAGTCGTGGATGGGGTGTTTGGAGTCTTCGATGATGAGAGAAGACGAGTGCGCGGGAGGTGGTGGTAAGTAGGAGAGAGGTCAGCAGCTGTGGACAGGCGGACGATGGGATCGCCCAGGCGGCAACTACGTCGTGACTCCCTGAGCTGGACGATGGCGGGGCATGAAACGAGGAGGCCCGTGCGTCCGGCTGGCTGACGGTCACGCTCACGCTGCCCAGATATATTCGAGTCCGCGGCGCAGCAGATCGAGCGAGTTGTTTGTAATCTAACGAAAAACACACGGTACACGGTGGTGAACAACTGCAGCTGGCGTATGTCCAGCAATGTTGTGAATGAATTTTCGTGCCCCGACAGAGCAACACCACAACTCTTTGTTCTCGCCACCGCTCTTTGACGACGCCCTCATTCCGGACACTGGATTCCTTTACCGCCTCCTTCAGCGGCGGCGCTCAGACACCGGCACGCGCTAATATTCTTCACTCTGGCTGACACCGTCATCCGCTCGTGTCATCTTTTGGGTACATAAATATGAAATTTGTTTATACACAGCGGTGCATCTCGGGATGTATTTTACTACAAGCCTCGCTTGGCGTCCGAATCTCATTAAAAACAACCTCACAGGGTCGCTGTGGGAAAGTAGTATTGGTCCCACAGGAAGTCGTAATCCTCCACGAAATTGCCCACCATGTCCAGCAGCGGCTTGTTCTTCATCTTGCCCGTGACGGCATGAATCAAACCGCGCGTGACATTCTCGTAGAAAGCTCCGCGCATCGCCCACCAGCCTAATGCCCAGCCGCGCTTCTTTAATTCATCACGTTCCAATTGAGTTAGCCCTCTCGCTCCACCCGGTCGTCGTGTTTCCAGGTCATGCTTGGCGAGTTGACGTGCACCGTACTCAATACTGAGGCCAATCAGCCAGGGCCGCCAGTCGGATTTGCCTTTCCCGTCTTCTCGTTGGCACCAGTATGCCATAGCAGCTGCATATATGACAGGCCGCACAATGTACAGAACTTCGGCTGCTTCGCCGAGTCCCGATACTCTGTGCAACAACGCTTTCGGTGGCTTAATGTCATCTGCGGTGAGGACTTTGGAGAGAAGGTAGCTTGAAATGTCGTCCGAGCTTGGCAGAGGTGGAAGTGTCAAAGAAGTCCGTGGCATGGTCCATTTCTCACTTCCAGCCTCCGATCTCTCGCTTCTTTCTGATGGTGGACTCAGGATGGTCTCTTCATAAGAGGCTGGCGTCTCTTCAGTGAGCTCTCTCTCTGGAAGGGGCGGACTGAGTAGTGGCCGTGAATTTGTCAATCGCATCAGTATCAGTCTACAAACTGCTTTCACAACCTCCAAGAGCACTACAATGTTCCATCTAGCCTTTTCTCCGCGCCTCTTTGCCATCATCTCAATCAGAAGTTCGGTGTACTGCGTGACTTGCAAGGTGATTGCCGTTCGGTGGTAGGTTGGGCTCTTCTTGCAATAGAAGCGCGTGTATCGATTATGTGGATTTTGATGTTGCTTTGGTTTATGCGGAGCCTGCTCTTTGGCACGCGCTAGTAATGAATCATGGTAGAGAGAGAGAAGCAGCACCGAGGAGTTCAGCGACTCTGATGCGAGCTCTGATTCTCGGAACCGACCTTGAAATTGTGTTAGTTCACCACAAATCCACTCCATAACCTGATAAATGACACACCCGGTAATATGTAGGTTAATGATCGCAGGGCGCCTTCAACCTGTCCCACGGCTCCCGCGTTCTTAGTGATGAAGTCGCCATACATGTTGACCCATTTCGGCGGCAATTTGACAAGCACCTTGGTCTGGTCGGCCGCTTGTCGCAATGCCTGCATAGTGATGTGACGGACAACCTGCCGCTGGAAGTTGTGAGATCCAGTGTGGTGATGGGAATGAGAAGGCGATGCCACATCCACCGTTGTGACGTTCAGGTCCATCGCGAGCCTCGGCACGGGACTTCCTTATCGACCATTCCTCATGCGACTAGTGTCTTGCAAATCTGATGCAACAGGCATTACCACCGGTACTTCAATTTCGATTTCGACCTCAACGTTCGATAAGAGCATTTTGTCACCTTCAATTGCGCTTTCAATTGCATTACACTATCTAGCACATTTCCAATGTCTCCCCTCAAGCAGCGATCATCGCCCGGCGAGTCTGCTGCTCGCAGCGACAGCCTCAGACCCAACAATCCGCTTCAATCCGACTTCAATACGAATGACGACGCTACCAGCATGGACGCGGATGAACGCTACTTGGTAAGGGCCGGCCGGAGCTGAAGCCTCGACTGGTTGTTGGCGTCAATACTTTTTACATCAAACCTAGAGCGCACTCAGTGAGTAAATTGAGGCATCACGTGAAAAACAGCAGAGTCATGGCACGCCGGTATCCACGTTGTCTACCTGCTCTCTACCTAAACCCTCTTCAAAAGGGCGCAGGATTGAGCTTGGAGTGACGTGGATTGAGATCAGACGGCATGAACTTGGGCATTCACATGCGCGAAAGGAGATGCTATGACCATCAATCAATCAATCGATGCTCCCCGTTGTCCCGTGAAAATGTGAACTTGCTGCTAACAATACCCAAGCAAGCACTCGGCTATAAGCAGGTGAGTCGAACAATTAATCAGCATCAAAATGAATAAATTGCTCACTGGTGTAGTCTCTGCATCGTCAATGGAAGTTCTTCGAGAGTTTTGCTGCCAGTTTCGGTATGTTCTAGTAACGATCGAATGTCATAGTCTGCTTTCGGACCTAATGATTTAAAGCTGCGCTTTACTCTGTCGGTGGTATCCGCACTACCTTCACGATAGGTGTTGGAGCAGGTGGTCCAGCTGCCTACTGGTTCGTTGCCATCATCTCCTTGCTTACGTTGTATAGCTAACACCCCGAAGGTCAAGCTACGTGGTTACCTGCATCTTCGTATTCATCACAGCCGCTGTCTTGGCTGAAATTTGCTCTGCTCTCCCTGCTGCTGGATCAATCTATTTCTGGGCCGCCGAGTCTGGAGGACGCCGATACGGACGACTGTTCGGTTTCATCGTCGCTTGGTGGAGTACAACCGCATGGACGACTTTCGTCGCGAGCAATTGTCAAGCCGCAGCCAATTTCCTCCTTTCCGAGCTCACGGTCTTCCAGTTGGCATTTCCTACAAACACGAACGATATCAAGTTCCGTGCAGTCCAATGGATCGTCTCCGAGATAATTTTGTTCCTAGCAATCGGCATGAACTATTTATCACCCAAGACTTATAGCATGATCTTCCGGATTGCAACAGGTGTGATT
Organism: Acrodontium crateriforme; assembly: GCA_033807595.1. Lineage (NCBI taxonomy): Eukaryota > Fungi > Ascomycota > Dothideomycetes > Mycosphaerellales > Teratosphaeriaceae > Acrodontium > Acrodontium crateriforme. The sequence continues at coordinate 634,235 of CP138591.1, read as the reverse complement.
CTTCTTGATTTCATCCTCAACATCACTTGGTTGCCAATTGCTGTCCACAAATCGTACGGCTTTCAGGATGCGAAGTATGTCTTCACCCAGACTTACAACGAGACCGGTGCCCCTCCAGTTTGGAACTGGATGCTCAGCTACTACGTAACGGCGGGTATTCTTGTCGGTTTTGAAGCCTCGGGCCATATCTCTGAAGAAACCAAAAATGCGAGCGTCACCGCAGCACGTGGTATCTTTTGGTCGGCTGTAGCATCTGCTGTCATTGGCTTCCCCCTCGTCATACTCTTCCTGTTCTGTCTGCCAGATCTCGACACGCTTTACGGATATATGGCTCCGCAACCGTTTGTCGAGATCTACGCTCTAACCATGGGCACACGCGGTCATATTATCATGAACATTGTTTGCATCGTTGGCCTCATCTTCAACACAACAATTGCGGGTGTTGCAAGCTCTCGTCTTATCTGGGCTGTTGCTAGAGATGGTGTTCTTCCATTCTCTGGATGGATCTCAAAAGTTTCTGAGAAAAAAGAGCCAAAGAACGCCATCGTTCTCATGCACGTTGTCGCTGCACTGCTCCTTTGCACGATTCTTGTATCGCCTGTGGCTTTCACGTCACTCGTATCGGCTGCTGGCGTCCCCACCATCACTGCCTATGCTTTGATTGCCTGTAAGTAACTTTAAATGCGTGCCAACGAGATGATACTGACGATGCTTTAGTTGGACGCTGTTTCATTACGCCGCATCAGTTCAAACATGCCAAATTCAGCCTTGGTAGCTGGTCCCGCCCCTTGACCTTCATCACCCTGATCTGGAACTTGTACCTTGCTGCAGTACTTTTCTCGCCTCTCGAGTTCCCGGTCAGCAGCACAAACTTCAATTGTACGTCAATTTTTGCATGATTGTGCAATTATCTATCTAACGGACCTTTCAGATTCACCTGTCATCTTTGGCGCCATTACCCTCTTTGGCATCATCTCCTGGTATTTCACTCCTGAAGACAAGTGGCTGCCGAGCAGTCGCTTAGGCAAGGTCCATCAATTGGATGATGAATATAGCTCTACTGAGAGGCTATGAGATCAACCCTTTCCTGCAATGGAAAAGACGGAGATCTTTTTACTCCTACAGGGCATTTCTTGATGATGCCAACCGTGCCTTCATTTAAAACGATAACTGCTGGAAGTAGTATGTCATTTCTCTTCGGAGTTATCACATCCTCAACAAATGAGACTCATTAAGTTTTGTGCCTGATACCCGCTTCCGTCATCGTCTTGAGATCTTGCTCGTGCGACTCCTCCAATTTACAATCACTTCTCCTGCCAACGCCCTTCAGTGGTTTATTACATGCCTCTTTCGAATGAGCTCGATGGGCACATGTAAATAAAATCACGCACATGCTCCAAGTTTGACTAGTCAAATACCTCATATATGGTTGCTCTTCTCCTTCTCCATCAATCATTCAATTCAAGCAACTTCAGACAATTACTCCAAGTAGATTACATCAATCCCTCGTCACTTTCATCGCTGAGGATGACGGTTACCTTTGTACAGAGCGTGAGCTCTTTTGTCACAGCATCAATCTCTATCGACAAAGCGAGACCGTTTTTCAAGTCTTGTTGTTCCATTCAGCACTTTCTTCTTGAAACTACTCTGAAAAAGCCATGGCAACGCCGTTTCAGTTTCTCGAAGTGCCTCCAGGGTTGCGGATTATAGTCTGTGAGTTTGCAATGAATGAAGACAAGCCAGCCGACTTGTTGATGAGGAACGGCTGCTTAAAACGTACAAGAAAACCTCGTTAAGCAGGTGCAAGATGAAGCCCAGATGATTCAAATCATTTTAATTCTCCTGCAAGGCTGATTATCATACGGTTGACAACGACACATGGAAGGGTGCACGGCAGTTATTGAGAAGAATTATTCGACCTCATTTGAAGCACGAACAGTAATCCAGTATGCAATCATCAAATCGTGATTAAAAGGTATTCTCAACTTTAAAAGACTTCTTCCGTAACTCTCCTCCCAAACCACTCGCTCATTTCATCCCCTTTCTCCTCGGCGTCGAAAAAGAAGCCTGTTAACTTCATATTATCGGGTGAGTCCTCGACATCCGGCCACTCAGCCCTACATGGCGCACCTTTGTTCTCTAGTAGCTCCTTTGCTGTACCCCAGCTGAAACGACACTCGTTCCCCCAGCCGAAAACGGGGTTCATATTCGCCTTGAGCCAATTGCTGCACCGCGCATCGGAGGGATATCCAGATCCCCACGCCACAACGCCATCGTCCCCTGGGGTCGCGTATGACGTGTAGAGAACGTCGAGGGCAGCATCACGAGTCACTTTGGCTACGACAGACGCAGCAGAGACGCAAGGGTATAGGCTGTCTGCCTTCTTGGCGACAGTGATCTCCAACGACGGAAAGATACGCTCGAGTTTCTTCTGATAAGATGCCGGGGGGCCGATAGTGTCGATGTAGACTTCGCGGACGTTGACGCCGGAGTCGAGGACTTGTTGAATGAGTGCTATGGTAGCATCCATGGCTTGTGCATTGAGATTGTAAGTTCCGTTGGGTTTGAATTGGCCGCTGGAGATGTCTCGGGCGGACATGGTTCTTGTAGCCCAGCCGCAGTGCTTGAATAGGTCGGTGTCTGGGGTGCTGACTTTTTCCATGAGGTCGGAGCGGACAGCAGGTGTGAGGGCTTTTGAGTCGTCAAAGCAGTGTGTTTCCGCTAGTAGTGATCGGTGCATTGGAGTGGGCAAGTAATATAGTCCGTAGACCATTGGACCTGAGCTAGATTAGCTTGAATCGTAGAGAAGGCGAGAGATAGGTTACTTACCAAGTACTGGTCCTCTGCCCGCCTCGTCAACACCGAGAACACACTCTATGGTCATGTCTGCCTTTATTGTTTCCGGAATAGCTGATATGTATGTATAGCTCTCTCCAGACAAAACCCGGGTCTTGTCGATTGAAGGCGGGATGAACACATTCTCAACAGGGGTTTCTTCCGCCACGTTTTGCGACTCTGATTGATCATCCATTGCGATATCTTCCATGCTGACGGTGTGATGTGATGTTCCGGCCGCTGTATCTGCTGATTGCCGAAGTGAATAATGATCTCCCCACGCGTGCTCGGGCGACGCGACGCGCCAAAATGTCTTCCCTTTCGGGAACCCCGACCCTCGATTGACGTCATTTCAGGTTCCAACCTCTCACTCGATCGTTGACTTTAACTTCGACTTCCAACTTTTCTTATCCAGAACTACGCCCACCAGCAACAATGACCAAGAGAATACAACCGCTCCTCGCCCTCGCGCGAGGCCGCGCAACTTTCACCCACACGCCCACTACAGCGCGCTTCTTCTCTAGCACACCCCGCTCCGCCGCAAAGAACAGAATCTACCCATCGACCGTCCGCAGTGAATCCGAACTGCAAACTCTCGTGCTCATGTCTGCCAACTCGCGCACACCGTTGATAACAATGTGGATGACCAACTGGTGTTCATCGTGCAAAGTGATATCGCCAATGATGCGATCATTGCTCATAGACGAGGGAGTTGGCGAAGCTGAAGGCGGCATCTCGTTTGTCGAAGTCGAGATGGATTCGCCGGATATGGGCGGTATGTCTGGATTGGGATTGAGATATGGTATCAATTCTATGCCAACGTTGTTGGCTTTTGATCGCCAGGAGCCGCAGTTGGAGACCAAGGTTGCGAGACTGGAGCAGTTGAAGGACAAGGCTTTCATGACAAAGTGGATCAAGACCGAAGCGGCGAGGCAAGGGCAGGGAGGAGCAGGAGGTTCATTTTGGGGATTATTTGGACGATGAAGAAAGATATTCAATGCAAGGACGTTGAAAGAAGACGAAGCATATTGCTTTAAATATTCCCAAAGTGAGTTCGCATTTTCTCGACTCGGATCCGCATGAAATCGTGCCGTCATAAGACCTTTGTTATATACTAATAAAAAAGCTCTTCTCACCATCTTGAGGCTTCACTTCGGCTCTCTTGACAATTGGATCGCTGCAACTGATTCTGATGCGCTCAACCGTCGCCGGACTAACCAGACTCAACACCTCATCAACTCCATAGTCTTTCCTAGCAGCCTTCAATGCATCGCGAATAGCAAAGAACACTGCACTGCCCATGAACAAAGGAGGTTCGCCCACACCACGGCTGCGCTGAATGGTACGCAGATTCTCCCAGTTGACGTCCTTGAGTAGCGACACGTTGAGCTCCTGCGGTACATCACGGAAGCCAGGGATCTTATAGGCACCAGGTCCTCTCGTGAAGATTTGGCCAGAAGCGCGGTGCCAGAGACTTTCTTCCATGGTGAAGAGTCCCATGCCTTGCACGAAAGCGCCTTCGATTTGTCCATAGTCGATAGCGGGATTAATGGAGCGGCCAACATCCATTTTGATATCAGCACGCAGACACGTCCAGTCGCCGGTTAGAGTATCAATTTCGACTTCGGCTCCCGCCACACCCTGAGTGAAATAGAAGAACATTTGTCCTGTATTTGGGCCCCAGACGTAACCGATGTCTGGTGTCTTGTAGAAACCATTGGCGCTCAAGTTTACTCGATCAAAATAAGCAGCATGTGCGAGTTGTTTCATCGTAGCGTCTGGGCCAAGTTTCTCCCGGTATGGTTTGAGACGCTCGTTGATCTGCGAACAAGCGTTCCAGATGGCGTATCCGTTAAGATCAGACGATGCTGAGGCTGCTGTGGACGAAGTATTTGCCACTGTGTTAGTTGCTGTCTCAGAAATAAAGACATTGTCTTGTGGGACACCTAGTGCTTCTGCGGCAATCATTGTCATCTTTGTGTGCAATCCCTGGCCCATTTCCGTGCCTCCGTGGGCGACTAGTACGCTACCGTCATGGTATATGTGGACAAGTGCGCCCGCTTGGTTCAAAAAAAGTGCCGTAAATGAAATACCAAACTTCGTTGGAATGAGCGACATGCCTCTCTTCTTCCATTTGCTCTTCTTGTTGAAATCTTCCACGGCCTGCTTTCGGCGAACCCAGTCTGACTCTTCTCGTACCTGCTTCCACATGAGAGGTACGTACCAATCCTTCAATTCCTGTCTGAAGTGAGTCCGTTCGTTGGATTCGTACATATTGATCTCGCGAAGCTTCTCAACGGGCATACCCAATCGATCAGCAACTTCCTCCATGTAGCTCTCTGCGATGAACATTCCTTGCGGTCCACCAAATCCACGGAATGCCGTATTCGAAACTGTGTTGGTCTTGCAGATGCGGCCGCGCACGTGGACGTTTGGAATACGATAGACGCCATCCGAGTGACTCAAAGCTCGATCAACGACAGCAGCGCTCAGGTCTTGAGTCCAGCCACCATTGTTGAACACATCAGCATCGAGGGCCTGGATTTTGCCATCTTTGTTGACTCCGATCTTCCAGCGTGCAAGGAACGGATGTCGCTGACCGGAAGTAAGAATGTCTTCATCTCGGTTCAACATGCATCTGACTGGCCTGTTCACTTTCTTCGCAGCCGTGGCGCAGATACCAGCAAGTTGTATGCTTCTAGTCTCTTTGCCGCCGAAACCTCCACCTAGACGCTTCACTCGGGTGACAATTTTGTTGGCTGCAACGCCGGTCACTTGTGCGACATAGGCTTGTGTCTCAGCTGGGTTCTGTGTCGATGAGAATACTTCCATCTCGCCATCTTCAGGCTTCGGTACCACAACGCATGCATTTGTCTCCAGGTAGAAATGCTCCTGTCCACCCATACGTGCTACGCCCGTAAAAACATGATCGGACTCAGCGAACGCTTTCTCGGTGTCTCCGTCGATAATATAATGGAAATGATCGAAATAACTTTGCTTCTCAATCGCTTCCTCAATCGTGAAGATGGCCGGGAGCTCCTCATACTCAACCTTGACAGCCCGGGCACCAGCTTCTGCTTGTTTGGCAGACGTAGCTAAAATCATGCCAATCGGCTGACCGGCTGTAAAGACTTCATCAACAGCGAAGAAAGTCTCATCACAGTTCGGCGCGCCCCACCAATTGGCCTTCTCGTTCGGCAGGTCATGGTGGTCAACATAATCGAATACGCCAGGGATGTTCATCGCTGGCTCCGCGTCAACTTTGACGAGTTTAGCATGCGGTTTGGTACTGAGGACCAGGCATCCGTAAAGCTCGTTTTTCTGCATCGGAATGTCGTCTGTATATTGCGCTTCTCCTGTACACTGCTTCAAAGCAGCGACATGCGGTTGCTCTTTGCCTATGACAGTTTTCTCATACGCTGCACCGGCCATGTGGTCCTTTTTGCCCTTTGAAATCTCGCGCTCAATTTCAGCAATGCAGTCTGCATCAACTTCAGCGCCTTCTGGGTTGAGACGCTGTAGAACTTCATGATAAAATTTGTAGAAGAAGCCGAATGCCAGACTCTTGCGGTAAGTGGCCATTCCACCCGGCACTCCAAAACGTAAGTCAAAGTCCTGTTCCAGAGCATTCATCACTCCCTCGAGTGTCGCGGGATCGGTGAATTTTTTGCCTTGCAGATATGCCATTGCATGTTTCGCGCCAATAGTCGTTGGTGCCATACCGCCGTAGACCAGGCTACAATCTTCTACAATGTTGCTATCGTCTAGACGTACTCGAAGCGCAGCGTTCACAATAGCAATATCGTCGTCTTTCCGCTTCGACTGCTTGTAGGCTCGCATATATTCTCCCTTTTCTTTGAACACTGGAATTCGAATGCTTGCGATGATAGCATCAGGAGGCAGTGCGGTTACACGATACGCTTTGAAAAATTCAGTCATCGGGATCTCAACTGTCTTGTCTAGCGATTTGGCAACCAATACAGCATTCGTTGCCACGAAGACAGGATTTAGATCAGAGATGGGTGATGCTGTGGCGAGGTTTCCAGCAGGTGTGCCAACATTTCGAATCTGTCTACCAGCGAAATACCTGATTTGCTTGAGGATTGCGTCGAAAGGTTGGCCTTTCGTTGGACCGTAGTGTTTGACCGCCTCTTGGCTGAGATCTTCCAAATCCGTCAGCGTAATATTACCGCCGATTTCAAGGTACTCGTCTTCAAATTTGTATTGCCTCAGTTCAGCGATATCTCCAACGTATACCGACGCAGTGTACTGCATTGCTTTGAACTTGACTTCAATCTGCGTCTCTGAACTTCCACCAATGATCTTCGCCGCTGGGTACACGCTTTTGATTTCCAGGAGCTGTTCTATCGTGACAGGTCGAAACCACGTTTTGCGCTTGTTGCCAAATGCGAGCGCTTTGTATTCATGCCGCCGAAGGGCTGGTGGGAAAATGAGTTGTGTGTCTGGGTTGTATTCTATAAAGCCAGGTGGTGTGAATCGCTTGATGGGCTGCTCTTCATCCTCGCCATTGCTCTTACAGCATCCACCAGAACCATTGGTGCTAGATTTCTCCATACAGCATCCGGTCCCGCCGTTCGCCTTTGCCATGCCACAGCCTTTCTGCGCGCTGAACGTCTGTGCAGCGTCCAGAATTGGCCTATATCCTGTGCATCGACACAAGTTTCCGTCAAAGGCTTCTTCAATCTCCAATTCTGAAGGCTTCTCATTGTTCCGCAGCAGGGCATACAGGCTCATGACAATGCCAGGGGTGCAGAAACCGCATTGACTGCCATTGCCCTTGGCTATGCGCTCCTGCGCAGGATGTGGATTCTTCACATTGCCAATGCCTTCCACGGTGATGACATGTTTGCCATCCACTGAAACCAGAGGCGCAAGACATGCGTTGACCGAGGCATGGTATATCTTATTAGTTGTAGGATTGAATTGTGACACGACAACTGTGCATGCACCGCATCCTCCTTCGGCGCAACCGAGTTTAGTTCCGGTCAGGCCAATTCCTCGTATGTATTCAAGAAGAGTGACTTCAGGATCGGCAGTATCGAGGACGATTTTCGTACCATTGAGATAGAAACGGAGGGTATCGTCGTACTGTGCTGTGACCGAAGCAAGGGACTTCTGAGCTTCAGTGCTCACGGCCGGCTTGGGTGCCTCGACGGAGTCTGCTGCCATTGTGTCGTCGTGCTCCGGTGAGGTGGTGAGGTGGTGATGGTGATTCAAGCCTTTCTTGACCCGCTATGGCTCACTTATCGTCCGACACCATCAGATCAAACGCAGGAAGCAGGAGAGATTGGAGAGCGATACCAGACAAGACAAAGGGCAAAAATGTCGTGTGTAGCGAAGTTCTGGGCAAAAAGCAAGCAAACAAGCATGATAGCGGTAGATAATCGTGCAGGCGGATGTCCTCATGTCCTGTCGCAGCTCGCCGATGTACGTCTGGGCCGACGCCTGCCCGCAGTGGGTCAGATTCACGTGGAAACGCGGGGCTCCTCCCAGTCGACGTTCAGGGTTCTGCAGTTGCCCTAACTTACTCTACTCTGTACCCTATGTCGAGTCCATCAAGCGCCATCCAATCTTCTGGAGAAGAAATGCGTCGACTGCTAAAGCTCAGTTGCAATTGATTCATGGCAAGGAAGCTTGCGTACACCAGCGTCGAAATATGTAGACTTAGTTTCGTGGTTCAACCTCGCAAACGCCGTAGAAGACTGATTAGTCGACGCACCAGTCATCGGCGAGCTCCGACATCGTAGGCTGTATTCTGGTTCGGACGAGAAAGGAGAGATGAACACAGCAACTCGTCCATTTCATGCGATGTTTGGTCTATTTTTCGCACTATATGGAGCGAGGTATCGGCGTTTATGCATTATGTCGTGATTCATCTATGCCGCTGTAGCGACGCCATCTATCTTCTCCACGGTGACATCTTCTGCGGTAACTCGTCCAAGTCCTTGCCGGCCATAGTAATCCATAGGATAGATTCCACTCTCGCTTGCATCCTTCCCTTCCCAACCCTGTCGACCACCAAGAGCCACCAAGGCTTCGTATGCAGTCAAGAGTGGTTTGGGGAAAGCATAGCCCCAGTCGATACTGAGACGGGGACAGGCAACTTGTACCCAGCATTCAACGTCGGGCATCATGGCCAGCTTGCCAGGGAAAATCTCGCTGAGCAGCAAATTGACCCATGGTATGCCTCGTTCGCGAAGGTGATTTTCAATCAACGTCATCGTATGTGGGTTTCCTTGGCGGCCCAGTGATCCGAGAATCAAGCCCCATTTCTTAGCTTTATGTGCCTGGGCGAGAGCCGAGGAGCGGTCAGAAAGCAACTGTGCGTGGTCGTATGTTTCATGTGTGAGACGGCGTGAATAAGGATCATAGCGGTATGCTGGGATGGACGGATTATGAATCATGGCAGACTCGAGGTGAAAGCGTCCATCACCCAGGTAAAGAATCAGGTCCACGTTCTGCTCCTTTGCAAGGTGTGGTGATGTACAGCCTAGGATTTCGCCTTTGCTGAGAGGAGTGATTTGCGGAATGAGAATGTTGTAGCCTGCTTCACGAAGTTGTGGTGCAGTTCCATGGAGTGTGGCATTGAATTGAATTGTACCGACCATGGCAACTGTGCTTCCAGGCTTGAAGTTGCGTTCGATGGTGGCTAGTAGATGCTCGACGTCGATTTTAATATCAACGAATACATAAAGCGTCTGTATCTGAGTAATGTTGACCGGAATCAAGCATGAGTGAGCATAGTGGATGAGTATATCGCTGCCCAGAGCTCTGGCAGTGTAGTCGTCAATGCAACAGGCGCCGTACGTTACATCCCCCATGATAATGGTCTCAATCCCCGGACAAAATTGCGTCAGAATGTCAGAAATTGTAGTCGCAAACATCAACAGGCCTTCGGGTAGTTGAAGAGCAACTTTCTTCGCGCCAGCCGTCCGTATTCGGTGGATGGTTTTATGAATTTCAAAGTTGTAGTTGCTTGGTAACAGCGCAATCGCTTCGTTGATGTCTTTATCGTTCAAGATTTCATCTGGTACATTATTCAAAGCGCGAGTAGGTCTCTTGCGAGTTGCGACTGGAATCTATCAGCACCGTGTCCCTGTAACGTCCCACCACGAAAGCACCATTCATACCTTTAACTGCCCCGCTATCTTCGATTGTGCCATTTTCTTCTGCCTTTGCCGCTGCTTTCGCATCTGCTGCTTTGCGTCCGATGAATCTTCTCTTTGGCTTCTTTTCTATAGCTTCAGTATCGGCTGTTATATCCTCCGGAAGGTCAGGACCCAGATCGGCAATTGCTCGATCTTCCTCCATCGTGGTGTGACTCGGGGCGCAGTGAATGCGAGAGCAGTCGTCAATCGAAACAGGATGTGCGCTCGTGAATCCGAGAGAAAATCGAATGTATGTTCGAGGTGGGGCAATAAAGTTCACAGTTGCATGATTACTGGAAGAATTCGCTGGAGTCTCGAATTTCCTCACACGCATGGAGCGAGGCCCGAAATAGAGTTTGAACCTATCACTGCTAAGCATTTTCATGTAGCTGGCGCGCGCCCGCTCGTGGCCGACTGTTGTGCGTGTCCATCACTACAGTTTCCTTTTTCTCTTGAGTAGAAAATTAGACATGATTCTGAACGAAATATAGACAGTTGATTGCAATATCATACGACGTGAACGAAGAGCGAAGTCAAAAGGTGGCATGAAGAAAACAGGCGTGCAGCTCGCTACAGTGGCTCTTCAGATTGCTAGTTGCTGAATCGCATTTCCGAATCGGCCACTAGTATATAATAAACAAACGCCATCCTCTCTGTCTAATGCTGTCGATGGCGTCGAAACGCTAGGGGCGCCGATGGTGAAAATGCCGCTATGTCTCATCAGCAGAGATCGGTGATGACGACAGGCTGCGACAATGGTTGAATTGCTGTGCGCGCTTGACATCATCAAATGTGGACACTGTCAAAAAAAACAAGTTCATCTCTGTGTTGTTTACTGTACCATGCAAAGATTGTCACCAGAATGTAGACGCATAGCCACAATGCCAAACACGTGTTTTAAATGATGATTCCCCGCAAAGTGTGCGACAGAATTGGGTTTTATAATCTGGCCAACAATAGCGATGTTCTGACTAGGCGATTTCATGCACGAGCGAACAAGGCGGGCGACTTGTAGAGATGCAAAGGATTCCCAACCCTGTAGATACCCATTGGAGAACCATCTGAGTGGGAAACACACGTAAGAAGGACAAGAAGTAGAAGCAAGCAAGCAAGACGAGCAGACAGTCTCAGCGTGTGGAAACCAAGCAGCCCTAACCAAGGCCTAAATTAAACAATGACACGAGATGGCGAATGTCTGAGCGTTGCTGCAGACGCAACGGCTTCGAAATTTCGGGAGACATGCCGGTACGGCGGCCACTGGACGGGCCAGTCACAATGTAACAATGTCAGGTCACGTAGGATGGAGAGTGGTGATATGTGCACCAGATGTTTGACGAGCGATCGACTTGGTCCAGGATGTGCAGACGACGAGGGCCAAAGTGAATACGGCGAAAAAAGGACTGGACGTGTCAATCGAGGAGCGAGTGGAGCGAAAATAGAACCGGCACGGGTCGTGTTGACGGCATTGTGGGTTTTTGCACCGTGGCAAGGCCAGGGCAGGCAAGGGAATGGAAGAGCACAGGCGAGTCGGCGTGGCGCAGACATCAGCGGCAATAGTTAGAGCGGCATTCCTGCAGCGTCAGTTACTGGGGGCTCGTACAGGACACGCAAGCCCGAGGATTCGCCTGTCGATTTGACTTGATTCGCCTGTCGACTGAGTTGCCAGCGACTATCAACGGTCGTGGGAGGGACAGGGAGGTAGACAGCGGAGAGGAAAGGAAAAGAAAGGAGAGGAGAGGCTATGTTAGAATATACACAGTTTGTTCAAGTGCAAGAGACACACAGCCTTTCCATCTCGTCTGCATCAACCTCACCGTTCACCCCTATCTCGTCTCGTCTCGTCTCACCATTTCCAAACAACGTCTTTTCATCGCCGCCGACCGTCGTCTGTCGTTGTCGTCTGTAGCTGTGCCTGGCTGTACCTGGCCTGTTCCTGTTCCTGCGCAGGTGACGAGGCTGCCGCTGTGGGCGACGGCGTGCACAGACTAAGGGGCGCTTGTTCAGGCTCAGGCTCAGTCTCTGGCTCAGTCTGGCTTCTCCCGCCTGGCGTCCGCCTAAACACGCCCAACACACACCCTCACTCACTTTCACATACTCACTCCCACCACCACCACCACTCTCCTTCTTACCCACCACCGCCCCTCCCGCTGAGACCTCTTCCTCCACCCCGTCCTCCTCGTCCACCTCTGTCGCTCGCTTACCACTCCGCTGTCGCCCCCACGACCCGTCGACCACCAGCTCCTCGACCGGTGCTGCGGCCCGAAGGTCTGCACAATAAACGAGCCTCCCTAGGACCGCCACCACCATCACGCTCGCTCCATTGCCCACTACCAACACCACCACCCACCTGGCACACTGCCATTTCTCACGCCATTGACTGCCCTGGCCCTGACACCCCGCCTGCCCTCGTGCCTTTCACCTCCATCGGTCGCCCCCACCCGGCGTCGCGATGGACTCCGACTCCTCATCGCCGCCCCAGCGGCATAATCCTCCTCACATCCGCCTCAACTCGGGCAACGATGACCTATTACAACTCAACCCGCAACATGGCCATGACGTGCAATCGCGGCCTCAGACGGCGCGTGATCCACAGCCACGCTCGCTCACCGGTCAAAACTTCCGACCTGGCACCTCATCTTCCATGTACCACAATCAGACTCCCCAAGAGTCCGCCGCCGACCTCTTATTGCCTCCACGTAAAAGCAAGACGCGACGATTTCGAGACGAAGACAGCGACGCGCGTTCGCCGTCGCAGAGTGGCATGAACAGCAGACGGACCTCGTGGTCCTCCGAGAGCGCGGGCAGCAGGGAAAGTCGCTATGGCGCCGGTCCATTTGCTTCTCCATTCGACGATTCGCGTGCTCCATCAAGAGCCGGTAGCGACGACGATGGTGTCAACACGCAGACCGTGAGCGAAAAATACAACATTCTGCCCTCAGCCGGTCTTTTGCTTTTCCCAGAAGACGTAGAAAAGGATGACTACCTACATAATCCAGACCCCAACGAAAAAGATAAAATGGAATGGGGAGATTTGTTGAGCAAGAGAGGAATCGTGAACGTGGGTGGTCTCGCACTGATCACGATTGGTATTCTCATTCTATTCATCGGATACCCTATATTGTATGTGTACACAGTTTTTCCCCTCGAAATCACAACCGCTAACATAATCTAGAACGTTTGTGCAAAAAGCTGTCCACCCACAGGGCGAGTCATGCTCCAGCAATCCAAACTGCGTTCGAGGCGACGTGGCACTCTTGAAAAATATCCGCACCTCAGCCATTGATCCTGACACACCCGCAAGTGCGATGACGCGCAAAGACGACAACGGAAATACTCAAAACTTGGTTTTCAGCGATGAGTTCAACACTGATGGACGAACGTTCTACGACGAAGACGACCCGTATTTCCAAGCCATGGACATCTGGTATGGTGTCACCCGGGATTTGGAATGGTATGATCCAGATGCTGTCACCACAAAGGATGGCACTTTGAACCTGCGATTCGACGCCTTCCAGAGTCATCTTTTGAACTACCGCTCAGGCATGATTCAATCGTGGAACAAGATGTGTTTCAAGGGTGGATACATGGAAGCATCCATCTCCCTTCCGGGACGAGGTGATACCATAGGTTTCTGGCCTGGTTTCTGGATCATGGGAAATCTTGGACGACCCGGCTATGCTGCGACTACTGATGGAACTTGGCCATACAGCTATCATGACAAATGTGATTACGGTATCACGCCTAATCAATCTGACCCCGACGGTGTGAACCATCTGCCTGGAATGAGATTGCCCGCGTGTACTTGTGAAGGCGAAGACCACCCTTCGCCGGGCACCAGCAGATCAGTTCCTGAGATCGATGCCTTGGAGGCTTCTGTCTCCTACCTTGACCCTCCTGGCTGGGCTGGAATCGGTAGCGCGTCGCAGTCGTTCCAAGTCGCGCCATTTGATATCTTTTGGCGTCCAAATACTGAGGCTTTGGAGGTCTATGACCGCTCGCTTTCTGGCATGAACTCGTACCAAGGAGGCATTTATCAACAAGCTCTGTCCACCGTCACGAATTTGAACAATGATTGGTACGACGGCAAAGCCTATCAAACTTACGGTATGGAGTACCAGCCAGGTGATGATAATGGTTATGTCGTGTGGAATGTAGGCGAGACAAAGACTTGGAAGGTCACCTCCGATGCAGTTGGACCCAATGGCAACATTGGACAACGTGTGATGCCCGAGGAACCCATGGCTCTTATCCTTAACTTTGGTATGAGCAGCGGCTTCGCTAATCTTAACATGTCTGGCTTGGGAGCACTCATGCCAGCCACGATGCGAATCGACTATATCCGAATCTACCAAGGCGACGACGACGAGTTTACTTGCGATCCCAAGGGATACCCGACAACATCGTACATCACCCAGCATCCCGAGCCATATAATAACAAGAATTTGACTCACTGGTAAGTCTTGAATGAGAATTTAAGCTTCGCAAATCCACGCTAACCATTTTTACAGGGCGGATGCAGGTTACACTTTCCCAAAGAACTCTTTGATGCACGGCTGCAAAGCCGAGGCTGGCAAATCTGCAGCGCTGGAACGCAAAGAACGCATAATGAAGAGAAAGGCCGAAGCGGCGAAGAAAGCGAAGAGATCATGGATTCCTTGGAGTTAAAACGACTCCAGCGATCCCTACCAATTCTTTCTGCCTCTAGCTCTCATAGCTAGAAACATGGAATGTCCATGCCCGCATCCAGATGCGGGCATTTCTTTGCCGGATGGGTCAAATTCTCGAATACGCATCCTGGAAACCTAGACGACAATCTGGTTTAGTCTTGAGACGGAGTCCTTGGATATAAACAGCCAAAGAATATCCACCTACGGCAGTCTGCCTCGGCGAAAGCGACATCGCGTCTACTCGTCCTTGGCTTCGACGACAACACAACCATTGTGAATCTTGATACACTACACTACAGGCAACGACATCGGCTTGTTACATCGCATGGGCACGGAGCGCGGCGGTTTACTCCTATATGATTTTCCTTGTTGGATCACCTGGTGCGAGGCGTTATTTTGCTTTCCTTTGCTTATCATCTACATCTGGCTTTCGGAGTACACGTCTTTCTGCTGGCTCTCGAAGAAATAGCCGCTCGCACGTCAACGCAAGGTCTTTGTTTTGTATTATATTTATTTCTCTCTCAAAATGCCGGTCAAGTTGGGATGTCAGGCGTTTACAGAGCAATCGGCGATGAGCATTGGGATGCATGCATGGATTGGTGCATGGGAACTGATTGTGCGGTGTGTTTCGATGAGCAATAAAAGTAAACGGCTTATTTAGAGCACAGCTATACAGTTTGATCGGAATGGAAAAGAAAGAACCTTGAACACTCTCTAATACGTCTGTTTCCCTTTGGTCTCCGCAAATGAGGCATGGTTTTTTCAAGGCGCAAAGGCTAGGCATAGCATGCCGCTTATGCACGCGCTGCATGGAGCCATTTTGCTGCGGCTGCATGTCGAGGTCCAGAAACACCTATCAAGTCCTGCATGCGTTCAGCTTTGTCTCAACTATAATTACAAGCACCTTACAACCTCACAACAACGATAAATCAAAGTTCTGCAGTGGCCGATCGTTTGGCCTCTCGAGCACCTCGGGGGTAGATAAATCTAGCCATCTTGGAAGAGCACCATGGATCCCGTCTCGATCATCACTGTTCTGCAATGGACGGCCCAGGCTTCTTTCACGCTATATGATTTTATCGGGACAATTCGCTCTGCACCCGACGAAATGACTTTACTTTCTCGAGAAACGCATGCTTTGTATGGCGCCCTTCGCAGTTTGAAAGTCGCTCTGCGGAATCCCGAGGTAAAGGCATATGTCAGGCGGAACCGTGCTCTGGAGGAGGATCTCACCTCTCTCGGTTCACCTTTGCGGCTTTGTGAACATCGTGTGGGCGAACTTATGCGTAAGTTGGAGGACTGTACTGAGGTGAAATCGGACGGGACGAGGCGGGTGAAGAGTGTCAAGTGGTATTTTGTCAAGGGAGATGTGTTGGCGCTCAAGACTTATTTGGGGGATATTAGGAATACTGTATGGTCTTTGATTTTTTGTTGCTTTTGTCATCTTGACTGACTTGGTTGCAGGTTGCTTTTACAGTTGGCAATAATCATTTTCTCGAGACCCTCAGGGTGAATGCTGCTGCTGGAACAGTCACGAACACAACCAATACCGATCATGGTCTGGAAGTTCCCATCGCTAAGGGCAATACCGCAAGCCGAACACCATCTCCAGTCTTGGAAGATCGTATCAAAGAGCTCCAAAAGCAGGGGTCACTCCTCAGACGCGCAGCGCTCGACGGCGACAATCGAGCGATTGAGCTTCTGCTCGATGCCGGTGTACCTGTAGACTCAAAATCGTTCGAGGGCCGCACAGCACTATCTCGAGCAGCTGAGCACGGTAACATTGAAAGTGCGCGTCTGCTCCTGGAGCGTGGCGCTTTTGTGAGCAATATTCAGAATACGATGGAAGGTAACCGCTACAAGCGAGCAGAGAGCAAACGCACACCTTTACATTGGGCGGCCACGAACGGTCACACAGCCGTATGCGAACTTTTGCTCGCCCACGGTGCAGATTTGGATGCCCGATCAGTGTCGCAGCGCACGCCGATCATGGAGGCTGGTATAGCCAACCACCTGCCAGCAGTAGAAATGCTCCTATCCAAGGGCGCTGATGTAAACACTCGGACGTACTACGGCTGGACGCTCCTTCACACAGCTGCAAGCGGCGGCAAAACGGAATTAGCTGCTTTTCTACTGCGCCATGGTGCAGACACAGAGGCAACATATACGGGGACCTGGCACGGTGAGGGTAAAGGTGATGAAGGCGCCACTCAGCAGCGGCCTTTACACTATGCTGTACGACCCACCAGGAGACCTCTTGGCGGAGATGAAACGATCTTAATTGAGATGCTTGTCAGGGACGGCAAAGCGAAAATCGATGCGCAAGATAGTGCGGGCTCGACGCCTTTGCATTATGCTGTACGATCGGGGTGGAAAGAAGCAGTTGGCGTTTTGATCAAATATGCCAGTCGTAGGGATCTTGAGACTGTGAATGGTGATGGTCGAACGGCGCTGGATGAAGCGCATGAGTCAGGTAATGCAGATATGGCGTTTCTGCTGCGGTCTTAGGGCTATGATACGAGAAAACGGTATTGAAGTCAGCGTAGCAACTGAGTATCATGTTCAATCGAGGACTTGGGCTTATTGTTCTTTGCTACTGGATTGAACAGGCTAAGGCAAGGTGAAGGCGGCACGTCTAACCCAGACTTTGCCTGCATAGTTGCATTTTGCGTACAGCTTTATCTTTGAAAAAGAACTTACACCCAGCCACGTTCCAAGAAAAGTTCTGCAGTACCTTTCAGGAACGACTTTGAAAGATTCGCGACGATCGCAAGTATCAATAACAATCCTATAGGCGCCGACCGGAACGCATTGGTGCACTCCGGCAACACGAACCACGGATTTCCCGTGTTGCCGCAGTGAGTTGATGTCTGATCCCATTGAACTTCGATATACCAATTTGGAGATCAAACAACCCCCCATTTTAAATGACAGTGAGCTATACAAGACAAAACAGTGAAAGTCGTCCGAGGCCTGAATTCAAGCGAGCTCCGCGGTTCCGGGAAAGCCGAGCACGCGAACAGCCGTCCTTTCTCCTTTCGGCTGGGGGAGGTCCGTCTGGTTGGTCCCTATTCGGGTGCCTGGCGGGCGGAATCTGGTGGCGCCTGCCTATCTTGAACCCCGAATGCCGCTTGGGACCAAGCACTCCATCTGTCGTCACCATTCAATCCTTCATATGAAGCAACTCTGCTCCTTATCAGAACGCCGCCGTGAGCTTCGTCGAGTCCGCCAGCTGCGTGCTCTTGATCTCTTTCGATCTTTCGGCCGTCAGCCAACATGACATTCAAGAATACTCGTCCGGTCTCTCCCGAGGACTACAACGCCTTATCTAATATGGACAACCACAAGAAACCAGGAACGCGCTCGATAAACGCTTCAATGGCTGTTGACGCAACCGAGACATCGCCTCTGCTCGCTTCTAGCAGCGATAATGACTCTGATCAAGGCGACGTGCTCGAGTTGCACAAGGCCGGCCTTATCCATTCTCGCCACGCCATCATGTGGACGGTCACCCTTTCAGTCTTGTTGATCTCGCTCGCCGATCAAATTGCCATCCCGCCATTGTCGCGAATAATGGAGTCCATCGTCTGCTATGAGTATTTCGAAAAGGTCGATCCATCCCAAATCCTCGTTGACAGAGCTCACGTTCGACCCGGCGCACTGGGTGGTGTCCTAGAGAACAACTGCAAAGTCGACGCCGTGCAGAGTGAAGTTGCAAATCTGCAAGGATATCAGCTGTTTTTTGACGGATTCCCAAGTCTCTTACTTGCTGTTCCTTTCGGCTGGGCTGCAGACCGAATTGGCCGGAAGCCTGTAATCATGCTTGGACTTTTCTCTTTTGTGCTGAAAGTTGGATGGATAGAGATTGTGCTTTGGTTTTGGCAAATTTTTGATATTCGTCTGATGTGGCTCTCGTCTCTACATGGACTTTTGGGTGGTTCGTCGCCCGTCATCGTCACGATTTCATTTGTCGTCTTATCGGACGTTACGCCATCCGCTGAAAGAGCAGCTGTGTTTGTCAGGGTATGCAAATCACTCCGCACATGTACATGAAGACGATATACTGACAAATCGATAGCTCGGTGCTGTAAATTTTGTCGCCTCGCTGGTGATGCCTCCTGTTGCTGCTTGGCTAATGACGAGAAATCCTTGGATACCAGCTCTGTTGGGCCTTCTAGGATATGCACTCACAGTGATGTCCTACATCGCAGTTCCAGAAACAAAGGACTACCGAGCTCATTCATCCTCTAATCCCCCGTCACCGCCTCCAGAGCCTGTCCCGGAAGTCAACTCCAAAACCACACAAGAGTCACATCTTCGACTGCTAGGCAGCCGCTGGCTTGTCCAATTGAGAAACTCTACAGCATTCCTTACCCATGACTACAGGGTTTTGCTTCTCATATTCATATTCCTCGGCCACCAGCTCATCGGTGTTGCCTCGCAGCTTTTATTATTATATTGCAGTAAGCGATACGACATCACCATGGCCAAATCAACCATACTGGTGACTGTCTTCAGTGGGCTCAAATCTGGTCTATGCTTCTTTGTTCTGCCCTACATTTCCAACGCAACGATGAAATACCTCCACTATTCAACTATGAAGAAAGACCTTTACCTCACCCGAATTTCATTTGCGCTCGTCGCGGCTGGCTGGACCATCATGGGCCTGGCACCGAATATCCCAATCATGATCATCGGCATGGTAATCAACTCCCTCGGCGCAGGAGCGTACTTGATGATTCGTGCATACATCATTTCTCTAGTGCCAGCTCACCACGTCGCAAGGGTCTTGACCATCGCCTCGCTGACGG
Source organism: Acrodontium crateriforme (assembly GCA_033807595.1). Taxonomy (NCBI): domain Eukaryota; kingdom Fungi; phylum Ascomycota; class Dothideomycetes; order Mycosphaerellales; family Teratosphaeriaceae; genus Acrodontium; species Acrodontium crateriforme. The sequence goes on along the minus strand of CP138591.1, from coordinate 614,753 downwards.
AGACGGCTGGCTCTATGTTTGGAGGACCTTTGCTCAGCACCTTGTACGAAAGAGGACTTCATCTGGGAGGCGGATGGGTAGGACTACCGTGGTATTTCATAGGCATCTTGACTTTTGTATTCGTGGGTTTGCTCATGATCATTCGAATGCAGCCCGGAGAAAGCGAGACGATCACCAGCGATTTCGAAGATGAGAGCTGATATCTCGCGATTATAGAACATTTCAATAGATCCTTGATATTTCTTACTATACATTTAGTTCACTGTCGAGCTGCAGGGTTCAAATCAAACTTCAAAACTACAATAGTGAATAGAGCCATTGTATCCAGTCTCTCCCTCTCGTAATTGTTGATTACCTGTTCGCCTTGCTTGAAATTGATTGCTGCATAATTGAAACCATCTTTCGTTGCTCTAGGATACATGTTGCACTCTGTTTCATTCCAAGTCCTCTACTGGGTTTGCCGTCAATTGAACCACTATGTCAAGGCATTATTCCCACTCAATACGACAAGGATCAGGCCAGCTGCATGAATCTACCGCAGGTTCTACCAGCTTTCAGGTGTAGCCATGACCCGCGGCGGCGTCTGGCCGATGCCCACGGCGTAACAAACACGGCATGCCATTTTCTTGGCAGGAACGAGACGCATCCGCTGTAGGTAGAGATGGACTCAATTCTAAGCCGTGAATTCGGACTGGAGCATCGATAGCCTTAGCAGAAGTACATTTTGACATCCCGGCCCTTCCAGTATCGTTGGATGACGGAGTCTTTTGCAGTGATGGCGCCCTGAGGGATCTTGGCATGAGTATTTCAATCATGTTGGATAGTTTTGAGACGTGTTCTCGTTCACCGATGAAAGTGGGGATTTCTACAAGCGCAATTGAGGAGAAGCGAGGTTAGATAGGCAGACCAGACTGGGAAGAAGTCCGACACAACGAGTTCCCGAAAAAGTCAGATGTCTGTCGCTGCGGCTCTTTGTCAAGAGGAACCGGTCAACGATATGTGCCGTGTAAATACCGAGTCGTCGGCTCAATGCAGAGTGAACCTTACCTGAATTGATTACTAGTTATGCTATTTGCATTCAGGTATTTCGACATGTTGTCATTTCCGTCGTCTACATGAACCAAGGCTTTTCATCATTCATAGCTTTTGGTTGTATGGCAAGCTACAACAAATTCATGTGCGATCATGCTAAATACAACGGCAAAGCAAAATTCTTTCATTGTGTCGTGGTAGAAGATAAAATGTTCAAGAGCATAGAGTCCCGCAATCCAATCACCCGAGAATTCACTTTGGCGGAATCTGGCAAACGACAAGGCAACAAACAAGATCCAAGGGCGGAGTACGAGAATAACCCTCCACTTGGGCCGAACGTTTTCGTCATCAGCACACAAAAGTCTTGTCGCCGACAATTGCCTCAGGAAAACGACGTCAAAGTCTTAATGTCCCTGAGCTACATCGGCCTGGGTTCTGATCGTCGCTCGAAGCCCCACCGCCGACGCAACATTCCCCAGCGCCGCATGGGACGAAGGTTCATCTCCACAAAGCGCTACAGTCGACGCGACGTACAACGCTCAGTTGCAACCTCAACCACCGACCTTCCCATCGCGGACAGGGATTTTTCCGCGAGATTGTCGTGTTCTGACGCTGATCCTCGGTGTCATGCATCATCGTATCATGCTGGGCCTAAGGTTACCCGGTGGAGGCCTTGAGCTTCTCTAGTCCGCTACGATGGCTACAGTTTCTATAAAGTTGAGTCTGGCCCATTTTCTTTCGTCTTGTCGTGGATGAGAGCGGTAGCATGATGCCATCCCACCTGTTTTCCCTCACATCAGCAGTCGGCTTGCTGGCCGCTGTTGCCTCTGCAGCACCACAAGAAGTTCATGCATCAGCAATTGCCTCGGGCGTACACGCATCTGCCTCGTCTTCTGCCACGGCTACATATGGCGCTCCACCACCAGCATTCACCTACAACGCCACTCACTTCCTAAAAGACGGCAAGCCGTACCAAATCCTTGGTGGTCAGATGGACCCACAGAGAATCCACCCAGCATATTGGAGGGATCGTCTATCCAAGGCAAAGGCTCTTGGATTGAACACTATCTTCTCGTATGTTTTCTGGGACGAGCTAGAGCCTGTCAAGGGTCAATGGCTTGGAGACAAGCCTAACAATGACGTTGCGAAATACTTCAAGATTGCTCAAGAAGAGGGTCTCAACGTCGTTTTGCGTCCTGGACCGTACATCTGCGGTGAGCACGAATGGGGTGGATTCCCAGCATGGCTCTCGCAAGTTCCCGGTCTTGTTGTTCGCACTTATAACCAACCTTTCCTTGACGCCGCCAAAGGCTACATCCAGAATTTAGCCAAGACTCTTGCGCCTCTCCAAGCTTCCAATGGTGGTCCAATCCTTATGGTCCAGGTCGAGAACGAGTATGGTTCATTTGGCCATGACCAGAACTACACCAAAGCCCTTCGTGATATTCTCAAAGAAAGCTTCAACATGCCACTGTACACCAACGATGGTGGTTCAGGCTCTTATCTCAAGGGCGGTATTGTGCCTGGTGTTTTGGCCGAGACCGATGGCGGCGTAGCCGATGGCTATGCAGCGCGCGACAAGTATGTCACTGACCCATCCGAACTTGGTCCTCAGCTAGATGGCGAGTATTACACTACCTGGCTCGATCTTTGGGGAGTCAACAATGGTGGCCACCAATCATATATCACGTACGGACAGGATTACGTCAATGGAGTCATCAGTGATATTGATTATGTAGCTTCGAACTCTTCCAGATCAATCAGCTTGTACATGGTCCACGGTGGAACCAATTTCGGCTACGAGGCTGGTGCTCTTTGGCAAAACAAGACTCTGGCTGTTACTTCAAGTTACGACTACGGTGCCCCTATCGACGAGACTGGCCGCTCCACCGACTTCTACAAGAAAATTCGCGATGTCCTCGTGAAGTACAATAAGTACATTCCAGATGTTCCAGCTAATATTCCACTCATGGCTATTCCAGAATTTAAGCTTAAACAAGTCGTTCCATTATTCAGCACCATCGGCAACCCAACCAAGACTTCTCACTCCCCTGTCACTATGGAGGAGCTTGGACAGGCTCATGGATTCGTCCTGTACTCTCACACTGCTACTACCTCTAACTCTGGTGCTGTGCAGCCAGGTGATCGTGCCAGAGATCGAGTACTTGTCTATGTGAACAATAAGCTCCAGGGTGTGATTGATAGCACTTACAAAATTCCAAACACCGTCTCCGTCTCGCTTAAGAAGGGCGATAAGCTTGATCTCTTTGTTGAGAACCTTGGTCGTTACGACTACTGGAACCAGTTCACCGATTACGAGAATGTTGTACATGACCCATACAAGGGCATTGTCGGCGAGGTCACCATCGGAGGCACTCAGATCAACGGTTGGGATATCACCTCTGTTCCAATTGACCAAGTCCAACAACAAGTGAAGTCTCACTCTAACGGCTACGGCTACGTCTCAAAGAAGCCCGACACTCCACTTTTCTACAGCGGCACTTTCACTGTGCCCAAGAGCCTGGCCGATAATAACAATCCAGCTACTCGCGATACTTTGATCTCCCTGGCACACGGGGTCAAGGGAAATGTTTGGGTGAACGGCTTTCACCTGGGTCGCTACTGGGCTGTTGGACCACAACAGTCTCTGTACTTGCCTGGTGCTGTTCTTAATCGCTCTGGCTCTAATGAAGTGATTGTTCTTGAGCTGGAGCCCAACCAAACGAACGGTACCATGTCGGCCACAGGCATCACCGACCGTGAATGGTTCACTCAGAACGATGTTGACTGCCCCGGATGCACCTCATAGACGTTCAAGTGGCTACGAGGTTAACAAGGTTGAAAATTAATTACGAATCCATACGAATCGATGAAAACTTTCGTTTCTCATTTTTATTTCCCCTCAGAATAAATCGTCGTAGTAAGTCGTCAAAGCAGGACTGCCTTCACAAGCCGGCGCCGAGAATTTGGTCTGCACAAATACTTTTTGCATGTTGTCTTCCTTCTTATCAAACTTGTGATACACTTTTGCGATATCTTCAAGCTTGATTCTGTGGCTGACCATTTGAAGAGGATCAATTTCGCCTTTCTCAATCATGGCGCAGAGTTTTTCCCAGTATAGATGTACAGGAGCCTGGCCGTTGCCAATGAAGCGAATGCCTCGTTCCATGATCGAGCCGATGTTGAAGTGATTGGTCTGAAAGGTATGAATTAGTCTGAATGTCAATAACTCTCCAAAAGAAAGAACTCACATATCCGACATAGATGCCTGTAACACCAACTCGACCGAAGGCCTTTACAGATTCAATCATCTCGTTAAGAATCTCACTGGTATCTGTTTCCAAGCCGAGGGCTATTTCCACCTTGTGTGCCCAGCCTTTAGCATACTCGCCTGAGACGCATTCGAGCGCTACGTCCGGTCCCTCGTGCTCCATCTCTTTCAATTTGGTAACAACGTTGCCCTTGGGGATCTTGGTGAAATCAATGATTTCTACCTTGGCGATCTTCTGCTTCACATAATCCAGCCTCCAGTTGGAATCAATCATAATCACCCGACTGGCGCCGTTCATGAAAGAGAATTCAGCCGCCATTTGTCCGATGGGTCCAGCTCCCCAGATAGCTACGACATCACCTTTCTTGACACCAGTGTCAACAACACAATGCCACGCCGTAGCAACTACGTCGGACAGGTACAAGCCCTTCTCATCCGGAACAGTGTCTGGCAATTTCAACAAATTGACGTTGCCAAACGGCACTCTTGTATACTCAGCCTGGCCACCAGCAAATCCACCCGCCAAATGCGAGTATCCAAACATGCCTGCCGTATGTCCGCCATACATACCACGCTCAATCGCATTTGAGTTCGTTTTCTCACATTGCGAGCTGAGCTTTTTGTTGCAATACAAGCAATTTCCGCAAGCTATCTGGAAGCTAGCAACAACTCGGTCTCCGGGTTTGACATTAGTGACTGAAGGTCCGACTTGGTCGACGATGCCGCAGAACTCGTGGCCTAGAATATCGCCCTTTTGAACTTGGATTACCACGCCGTGGAGGAGATGAAGGTCTGAGCCACAGACAGTGGAGCCGGTGATTTGAAGGATTACATCATCATCATTGATCAATTTTGGTTTGGCAGTTTCAACTATCAATTCATCAGTACATCTGTTACATGCAGTGCGAAGCTGCGGCCTACTCATTTGGACGTCGTTTTTGCCCATCCAAGCCAAGGCCTTCATTTTCTCGTTGGAGTCGCCATATTTAGGATTGTTTCCAGGGTTAGAGACATTTTGTTCAATGACAGCATTGTCGTCGTGGCCTATGACCTGCTCGACTTTATACGCTGCTTGGGAAAGAGCCATGACAGAGCGTGGTTGATAGTGAGTTTTTGAAAAATCAAAGAGAATTTGGAAGAGCTGAAAGTGCGAAACGTCCAGAAGTAAGCATGATTTAAATAGCTGTAACCCCGATTTGTGAGTTCGTCGACGTTATGATGACTGGCACTCAATGTCATGGTGACGGAATCATTCGGAGATGTAGATACAACGTGGAACGTCATCAGTGAGACGCGGAACGAGCTATTTTGTCTTCCTTGACGATAAGGTCGAATAACATAAAAGTATTTAATCGTCGAATTGGAAGACAAACTGTGACTGTGATGATTTCGTGTACGAAACTGGACGTGATTCTCTTCATGACGCTTTTGCAATCTGATAAGCTTCTGGCTGTCTTTGTTTCTCTTCACCATGGCAGAGACCTTGATGGATCCGTATTTGTTGGAAATTTCTCCTCATCTCAGATAAGCATCCAGCGTTTCCTAGCAACGACGACTTGATACACGCTCTTGTAGACGGCACGTTACTGATATTCTCCTATGCCGTACGTCGACAGTCCGGGTTTTAACCGTGCACGCGATAAGAATGCGGGGACGGGAACGATAAGGAATCTCGCCCGAAAGCTTAAGCAGCCTGCGTCACAAGCCGGCCAGCCCTGCCTGGGGCATCGCTGCCTCGACCGGACCCGAGCTGAGCGTGGATGACTACAACTGACTGACTGACGGACTGACTTCACCTCTGCCGCCTGACCTTCTTCTCGACACCGACACCAACTCGCCCGCCATCGCCACCACCTGCGTCTCCCTACGTCGCCTGCCATCGCCATTCACCACCGCGTGCATCGTGCCACATCCCGCCATCCGCTATTGCTAGCACCTTATCACCTGACGCTTCCGGCCTGACCAACACCTTCACAATCTCCCACTCAGACAGGCGGCTGTCTCCCCCCTTTGCCGCCTGCTGAGCATCTCATTCACCGCTTCCCATCGATTTCGACTGCTTGTCGCCATCTGCGACCATGTTCTCTGAATGTAAGCTGATCGAACGCCTTATCTCGATTGGTCGTGTGACTGACGCTCATAGATGCCTCCCGTTTCCTCCAGCAGTCCAACGCACGACTATCCTTTGCTCCGCAAGAAGAACAGCGAAGACATAATCCTCTAGATCGGCGGCGGTACCCTTCAAACAACTCGCGCTACGCACAGCGACCCGGCATGCTATCGCTCTCTAATCAGCCCTCGAGCTCTCGCTTTCCGTTCGCCGACCGCATCTCCCGAAATGATCCACAAGCTCCTCTGTTTTACAGCACCACTGAAGATTTCAATGATGACGATCAAGGAGACGATCACGAAAGAGAAGTCGCCGATTTTTATGCCCTTCAAAGAAGTCGTCAGCAATTTGGACCCAGCCATCTTACCGAAAGCTCCGAATTGGAAGATGACAGCATAGAACGGAGCGAGGGTCAAAACCACGATAGAGAAGAAATTACACATCGAGGAAGAACACAAGCCTCGCGCACGCCTGGGTTTCGAGATAGGAGCGCCCCGGAATCGGAATACAGTGTAGGCTCACACGTCACTAGAGGAGGACGGCTGGTTGATGTAAATCTAGCCAGCACTATCAACGAAGAGCCACCTGCATCCCTGACCGGCCTATCGCCCATGATCGAAACCGATCGGCCAGCGCCTTTTCAAAACTTCCGTGCGTTCGGCGGTAAGAGCCAGCATAGCACCTTTATGCCAGTGGAGACAGACGAGGAAGCTCAGCTAGCCATGCCACGCCCGCCATCTCCAGATCGCGAAAGTGTGCCACCAACGGTGATTCTTCCAGCTTTAGAACCACCGAAACACGACGCTTTTTGGGCCAACCTCTTTCAAATTGGCCTTTTCGCCATGTTCGCCTCGTTTGTTCTTATCTGGTTCCATACTTCGTCGCCGTCGTCGAAGAACCCGCTTGGAGACAGTGTGTACAGCGCTCTTAGCAGTGCCATGAACATGCTATTGTGGGACACGATGATTGCCGTGGTGGTTGCTTTGATCTGGTTGGCATTACTTCGAAACTACGTACGGCCGTTGGTGTACACAATCCTCATCGCTGTGCCAGTTGTGCTATTCGCATTCAGCTTATACCCTCTGATTAGCAGTTTCAAGGGCAGCGATCATGGTTCTAGCTTCCAGGACCGAGCTATGCGCTGGCTGTCGATTATTCCTGCAATCATGGCCAGCGTCTTTACCTTCAGTGTTGTTCGCGCACGTCACAGTCTGGCTCGTTCCATCGGAATCCTAGAGTTCAGCACTAAAATCCTTGCAGCTAGTCCATACCTGGTTCTACTTGGCTTTGTGACTCTGGGTATTGTCGTAGTCACTACTTGGCTTTGGATGCTGATGTTTGAGCGTGTTTTCTTAAACGGTCACTTCTCTGGAGCCAAGAAGTTTCTGGTTGATACGAACAGCTGGTGGCTTGCGGCTTTCTTCGTTCTACAATATCTATGGACACTCGGTGTAATCGCTGGTGTGCAGCGAGCTACGACTGCCGCCACGGTCAGCCAATGGTACTTCCACCGACTTGCTGTTCCTCAACCATCGTCAGCACAAGTTGTGCGCGCAAGCTTTGCTCACGCCATTGGAGCATTGTTTGGAACAGTCTGCTTGTCAACGTTTCTTTCCCTCATGGTTCGACTTCCTCTCGTCATCCTGCCTGGACGACTGGCAGGATTGCTGAATTTATGTGCGTTTTGGCTGGTGCCCACTAGGCTCGCAACACTGACAAATCCGCTCACTCTCACATATGCTGCTGTGCATAGCCAACCCCTCGGTGTTGCTTCTCGCGGACTCTCTCAGTTGCATTTCGTGTCACCTATCCATCCTTCCAACACGCTTCATCCTCGCCACTTCAAACCTGTAGGCGGCAATGGTTCAGCTTTGATCCCGTATCGCCTGGCGAAGCTTCTCCTTCAAGCAACTCGATGGATAGTTTCTTTCGGTCTCGGTGTCAGCGGTTGGGTCCGTACGGCTCACAGTCTTCAGATCTCGAACGCTGGAGGTGCAGGCTTCAAAGGTAGCCTCTACGCATACATTGTAGGCTTGATTGCTGGTACGATCGGTTTCGCCATCCTAGGAGCCGTAGAAAACGTTGTAGGCGCTGTGTTGGATGCTGCTGTGATATGCTGGGCATCTGAGACCGGAGGGGCAGGCAGAGGAGAGGCAAGATTCTGTCGTGAGGCTGGTGAACTCTTCGGAGATACGAATGAGTATGAAGGAAGGGAATATTAAGACGTCAATCCTGTCGCCAGTTTTTCTGTTGGAAACAGACTTCTTTAAATGGACTTGAGACGTTGGATCATAGCGCTCCTGATGTAATATATAACGCTGATTTTGCGATGGGACGGAGGGATATGAGAAGAGTGAGTACAAGTACATATACCCTTTTAGTTCTAATTCTTGACTTGAAATAAATTGACCTTGCACTTCTCTCAATGTTTATGGTTTTACCAACATCTCACGAAACTGATTATTCATGGCCTAAATAGATGTTTAAAATGTTTAATCGGCATGACTTAATCTGTCTGGGTTCTTGCAAGCAATATTGATAATGCACTCAAGCTTGGTGTTGGTAACTTAGTGCTGGACGGACAAACGATGGATCATTAAATCCGAGGCGCCGAATAAATCAACATCACCTCATCGCTCTCTATTATGCAGCCCCGGTCAATCTCACCATCGGCTGACGTTATTCTCCGGACATAGCAATAAATGGGAGAGAGATGAGCGAGAGCCAAGAAGTATTTAAGTCGGCTCTTTGTATTGTCATTGATCAGTTTCAAACAAGAACTCTCAATCAACAAACACCGCCATATAGTACCCATCAGCAACAATGAACGCTGCTGTAAAACCACTCGCTGGCGATACACCTGTCACGATAAAACACCCGTCTCCTCATAAATCGCCCAAATTTGCCGCTTTCGACATTGTCGATGTAGACTATAAAAAAGTCAATAATACCCCGATTCCTGCTTCAATACTCATACCCAAAACCATACGTCCAGGTACCCATCCCGTGATCATCCACTGGCACGGTGGCGCACTCATTACCGGTCACCGCATCTACCCAGATTGGTATCCGACCTGGATCCTAGAATTCAGCCAAAAGCACAACGCAATCATCATCAACCCCGACCACCGACTGCTACCTGAAGCCAACGGCCTGGAAATCCTCGAAGACGTCAAAGACTTCTTTGCTTGGCTGTTCCAAACTCAATCACCCTTGTATTCGCTCTTACCTGAAGGCGTGAGCGTCGATCTCGACCACTTGCTTGTCGATGGCGAATCGGCTGGTGGCTGGCTAGCCGTTCAATCAGCCCTGCTGCACCCAGGCCAGATTTCGGCCGTCATTGCGCATTATCCAATGCTCGATTTGCGCGACGGACATTATACGAAACGATACGAGAAGAAACTCTTCGATCCACCGGCTCCGACTGTAAACGAGAGCGTACTGCGTGATTTCGTAGGAAATCTGAGCGGTGACGAAATCGTCACGTCTGCTGTTCCACCTGAGAGACTCCTCCTTGTGCTCTCGGTCCTACAGCAAGGCCGTACAATGGAGTTTCTTGGTTCCGAGCGAGAGCTGTATCCCATTGAAATGCTGGATGAGGCGGCGACAAAGCTGCCGCCTGTTTGGGTTCTGCACGGGAAACAGGATAGTGTTGTGCCGGCTGTTGGGACAGAGAGGTTTGCCGCTGCGCTGAGGGAGAAGTACCCTGGCGCTAAGTTGCATGTCTCCTTGCAAGAGGGTGAGCATGGCTTTGATAATCATGCGCCGGTGACGAATGAAGCAGCCTCGTTGAAGACGGACTGGGTGCAAAAGGGGGTGGAATTTATTGAGCAGTTTTGGCCAGTGACGGTGTAGTGCGGATTGGACGGAATTTTTAATGACGTTCATGGGTATTATAAAATTCAAAGCACTACATTAGAATAAATTTGCTCTTATCATCGCTTACTTCCAGCCCGAGCTTGCTCTTCTGTTCCTAGGACTTGTTGTGCCGACTTCGCGGGCTCGCTTACCCACACATCCGTAGTGCACAACTTCGTTGTCCGGATAAACACGCACGGCACTTGCGCCGAAACGTTTATGACACACCTTACAGTGGTCGTCTTCCGTGATTCGAACCCTGCGGTTGCGGCCAGCCTTTTTACCTAATTCGTCCAAAGAGTCTGGGCCAACGAGTAGAAGCCGCTCGGCGTTATCACGGCGCACATTGGTCAACGAGCGGACAATCTGTTCTTCGCGGAGGATAGACGTTGCATTACGAATGCGACCACGGAAGTAATTCTGTAGCTCATTGACGGCGAGATCGTCTGGCATGAGCTCAAGTGTGCTACTCGCAGGCAGGCGAGCGCCGTGTTTACTTAGGAGGTCGAGAGCTTGAGGCCAGCGCTTTTCTTCGCCCTCTGGTGGACGGAGATACAGACCAAGTAGGGTTGCGAAGATGTTAGAGTTGTTGCTGTCGTCAGATTCGACTGGACGGAAATGCTTCTCATGCGTGGTAGTCGTGTTCAAAAGGCAGGCTTGTTGGTTGAGCTGCTCAGCAAGGTATGTTTTGTTGCAGTAATCTTCTGCTTTGGCTTGGTCTTTAATTTGGAACACGTAGATAGCCAAAGCTTGCTTATGGTTACCCATGGCTGAAAGTACGATTGCACGGGACTCGAAGAAGATCTCGTTCTCAGTTGGAAGCTGGCCAAAAGTCTTGGCTTTACTGTAAACTTTGCTCCTACGTAAGAAGTCTTCCAGTTTTTGTTGCGTAAGTTCCTTTTCGACAGATGGTAGCCGGTCGCTCTTGAGCCGTTGAATATAGATATCAACCAGCTTTTGGTGGAACTCAGGCTCTTGATCACCTAGTTCGTTCACAATATGATCCAAATACTGGGCTTCCAGGGTTTCATCCACCGCCCCCAAGAAGCTAGCAACTCTCTTTCGCGGGAGTCGTTCAGCGTTGTCCGAGTCTGCAAGGAATACTTCCATACCAACGGCGGGTTTGGTTTCAATCGGCCATCTGACGAATTCTAGTACAATATCGATCAAATCTGGTGGCAGTTGCTTTAAGTATGCTACCGTACGGTCAGGCCCTTGCATACCGGCTGGAACTTCACCATCGGCGTTGTCCTTTCCAAACTTTTGTAGCATTTCGAGGGCTTGTCTGTGCATTTTCTTCCCGTGGAGGAAGTCAATCAGATCAATGTAGCGCTCCGTCTCGTACAACGATGCTTGTACAACTTGAGGGTCACAAAAATTGTCAATTCTGAAAAGCGACCCTGCTAGAGATGGTTTTACGAGCATGTACGCGCGGAACAGGGTTGTGTGCACTAGCTCGGCCGTCTTCAGTAATTCGGCTTGCCAGTCGATAGCTGTAGTTTCGTTCTCGAATGTTGATTGCGGCAATAAATTTGCAAAACTAGGTTTTCCAGTCTCTGCATCGATTTTCGGAGGATTCTCGACGAGTGTGCCGTCTGCATTGAGATAATTCTTAATCTTTACGCGAGCTTGAGCAAGAAAAGAGCAGAGCTCGTTAACCGCGGCTTTCAGGTCGTCGCCTTCCAACGGCCTATCTGTAGGCTTGTCTGCTTTTTTCCCAGACTTGCTGCGAACACTTATATTGTCGGCGTCTATAGGAGCAGGGCTCTTTGGATGCGCTGTTTCTGACGAGCCACCTGCAACGCCGGGAATGAGTCTACTAAGCATGCCCTTTGATGGAGTTGAAGGAGCTGCCTTGGCCTTTTCGACAATTTTGGGCGTGCCGTTTTCGTGTGGAGCCTCTCCCTCACTGTCACTACCATCCGGAGTTCCCAGATTCTCGCCCGCAATGCTTTTCGGATAAAGCGAAATAACCCTATCAGGCGACGTTTCTGCTTCGGTAAACAAGTCAAGTGCAGGCCGGTATTTCTGCTCCTGAAAGAGCATCGTTGCCTTCTGAATCATAATCTCTCGTATTCGACCGGCTTTATCATCGATCAATGTGTCCTCTAGCAAGTTAAGAAGGCTGATTGCTTCATCATAACGGTGATGTTGAACGAGCTCTGAAAGTTGACTGTAATATGATACAGCATTCATTCGCCAGATGACGCGATCAGACGCAACCAGAAATCCCTTTCCAGCATGGGCCAGACTGATGTATGGCTGCGGCACATGAAGGATGCTAGCATTCGGAACTGGTATGCTCTGCAGTAGTGAGAGCGTATCAGGGTTGCGGATGTGAAGAGTCCCTCGCTCTGGACTTTGTAGAGCCAACAGATAAGGATAGCTGTAGCCAATGGCCTCTGGAGCATGTGACCAAGGGATTTGGCGTTTTTCCATAGGCTGGCCGTCAATTTCAGTGAAGAGTGTATTAACGTCTTTAGCCAAAAGGACTTGTCCACCAGCGATGCCGGTAGCCATCGGCTTTGGTACCCAACTTCCCATTCCCATATAGCCCATACCACTGCTGCTTACTGCACCAAATCTCACCCCAGCTAGTTCTCCAGTGTTGGCGTCTGAAACCGCCGCAGCTGCAGTTTTATTGACTGGCATGATCTCTTGTGTCTCAATATCGACCACAGAGAATCCAGGATCCATGCCAACCATCAGCCGTGTCCCAGTCACCCACGTCAAGCTCTTGACACTTGCCTCGAGACCAATCTCCGCAACGTCTGGCAATATTTCCATATCCTGCCAGGTCCAGACTACAGTCTTCCTCTTCACCCCCACAGCCAAGCGGCTGACCAAGCTCGGCACCTTCGTCTCCGGATCCTTGACAACATTGCTGGTCACGGCGAAGCATGCCGCACCTTTAGTCCGTTCAAGACGCTCAACTGGCTCATATGTCTGTAAATCGTGTAAATTGATATAACCGTCGCTCAAGGAGATTAGAAGATTAGCCTCTTTGATTATCGCGAGCTGTTGAATTGGCTTCTTGCTGAATCGCTCTTCATCCCTAAGACATTCTATGACAGGCTCGTCGGATTTGGATTTTGATGCTTCTGCGTCGCCATTTTCGGAGTCTGGCTCAGTAGGAGAACCAGGCTCATTGATACGGTATATGCGCAAGCTTCCAGTGTTCAGTCCGACGAGCAGTTTGTCTCCGTAGGCCAGAAGCGAGTCGATCTTGGACTTGTCTCGCGGCTTCAGTTCATGAATCGGTTGTAGTTTAAACGCGGAGAGCATCCCGCCGGTATTAGACGTGCTATTTCAGCACCATTATCGTCACATGAAAAGGCCCGAAATAATTGTAATCAGCATTCTAGAGTGACGCAAAGTCGCGTACCATTACGCCACATCAAGCCAGCCCTCAGAAGCAGCGAGCGTCATATCTTGGCACGTCCCTCTATTAATCCTTCCATTAAGAGGTGAACTCTCTTACACTTCGCGCAACGACATGACAATCGGCTGACGCTCACTGCCCACTCTGAACAACACGCGCACATGGAGAACCTCAGCCTCCATGAAGGTGGCCCTCATAGCGGTCTTCCGCCGGGCGCGCAACACATGATGCCTCCTCAAGGCCCGTCTGCTCCGCCTCCGGTCCCTCAGCTACCTCCTCAGATGTTCACTACTGCAGCACAACTGCTCGATCTCACCGATAAGAAATTGATTGTCTCTCTGCGTGATGGCCGCAAATTTATTGGTGTGCTCCGGAGCTGGGATCAATTCGGGAACCTGGTCCTGCAAAACACGATCGAGCGGCTATTTGTTGGAAACCTATACGCAGATGTCGAGCGCGGCCTCTTCTTGGTGCGCGGAGAGAATGTCACACTACTGGGTGAAATTGTATGTTTTGGCTGGGGAATCTGGGCGGTATTTCGAAGAGCATTTGTTAATATTCAACGCTTCTACAGGATCTCGACAAAGACGACTATGTACCACCGCCTTACGAACAAGCCTCGGCGGAGAAAGTATTCGAGTTGAAGAAGGAAGAAGATATGAAAAAGAAGAAGTTTGACACGAAGAGACATAAAAAACTTGCTCAGGAGGGCTTTGAAGGCGAGCAGAGTGGTGAGGCTATTATCTGATCCGTACCACTGCATGTACATGTGGACATTAGTGTGGAAAGTAGGGCATTTCCAGAAGTTACATACGTCTTGAACATGCAGACGTGTTTTCCAGACCTGCAAACATATATTACGACTGTGTCGCGCAACGGAGTTTCACACAAGCGATCGAGGTTTTTGCTTGTATGCAGGCATCCGTCTGGCCTGGCCAATGCATTAATGGTCGAGATGGTTGACAAATTCTTCAAAAGCTTGTGGAATGATCTACTCTCAGGCGGGAAACAGAATTCGGGCGAAAACAAAACGGGAGCTGTCCATTGCGAGACCAATAATCAATGCGAGACTGGATCATGAGACGAATAAGGTAGGTTAAATAGCGATTACCTATGCGAAATGACGACAGCGAATTATCCGCCAACGAACCTGAAGCCAGTGCAGTGCTTTAATATACCGCACCGGCCAGTTGGTTGAAATCAATGCCACTCGCTTCTTCCTATCAGTATTTGCAACATTGTCTCCTTCAAAAGTTGTTGTGTCCATGAGCGTACAACGAAATAGTCAATCAGCAATCACGTGAATACTTGGCTTTTGCATTCACTTTCAGTGGATTTAAGTTTCACTAGCGCCGAATGCGGTTTCCCGCAGCACACGACTGTGCAGGTCCCTTTCTCCCTCAACGACGGGCTACTTCTCTCTATTTCGTCGCTCTGGAATCTGTCCAGCCCGCCGTTCGGTTATCATAGCTCGAAAAAAAACTTTTTGCCCTTGATGGATGTATTGATGGATGTGTCACAGTGAGCCTGACTTCACTTCACTTTACTCCTGCCTCGCGCCTATCCGGTCCAAATCCGCGACGAAGGCGATATCGACCTTGAAATTGGTATGTATCTCTTTATTCAATTATTCATCTCAGAACCATTTCTTAAAAACGAGCGTCTTGTTACTCCGGACCCTATCAAGTTGGAGCGTTATCTGCACCAAAGTTCGTCGTTGCCTTGTTTGTTCTCATGCGCCACTCCCTGACGTGAATGACCCCTCTCGAGCAATTTCGCGTTTGCAGGTTTCCCGTCAATTTTGTGCTATCCATCTGGGCCTCCCTTTGAGTCACCGGTCGTTGAAAGTCGCCAAACCCCCTCATTTACTGCTTCTTCCGCAGCTCTCAAGTCCTGGACACTACTACCCACGGTAGCCTTCAGACCCTGACAGTCCGCCTGGATACATCTTCTCCCTTGTTCAACACCGTGATTGCATGCAGGATGAAGAAAATTCGCCAGTCGTCGGCTGACGATGCCATTTCTGACTCCGATACACTCCCTGAGGACTCCGATACACTCTCTGAGGATTCCCATACACTCTCTGCGTATTCCTTGTCGTCCCGGTCTTTGACGCCCGTCGCACCTGCCACACCTGCCACGTCTACTCCACCAGTCACTGCCATGCCTCACGAAAAGGCAGCTGGCGAGGACCATCGTGCACTAACTGAATTGTTTAACACTGTTGACGAACCACAAGCTGACCACAGCGTATCAGTACAGAGACTATCCGCTCACCGACTAGCTCGTCTGAGGACTGCGCAAAACTCTGCTGCTAGACCTTCCACTGCTCGTCGTACTTCGCCTGCTCACCCCAATCCAAATCCCGCCGCGCAGCGAAAGGCTCTCCGGAAGCTCAAATTGAAGAATCCGAGGCTGACGCTCGCTCCCGCTGAAGGCAGTAATTCATCTGCAAACACAAATGCCTCGCCAACCCAAAATGACAAAAAGAGGTTTCCCATACTGATATTGAAGAACACCAAGGCTGTACCTACCGCATCCACTGCGACTACGGCCGGCGCGATCGCGTCCACTGACACTTTTGACTTCACAGAAAGCATCAACCGGACTGCCGAAGACATAACACTGATGCATGTGACCAATGAAAACACTTCCTCAATCAGCGGGATGGGTCAAAGGGAGCATGGACATGTAGCTCCCACCACAAATCGTCCGTGGGGCCGCAAAGGTAAAGCGCCTGTGTACTCTCAAGGAGAAGCACGCGACGCCATGGAAGCGAAAAATGAAGACCACGAAATGGTCGACGCCGTGAGTACATCCTTTCGCAGCCAACTTCATTATGACCTAACTTTGTTCTTAGGCAAGTGAAGAAGATGAAGTTGACGAAGGTATTTTCGAAGATGACGCCTTCGAAGACGAAGAACTTGAGGACGAAATTGCTTCAGTGATCTCCCTGTCGTCCGGTGATGACGATGTACAGGATACGCCAAGTGACCCTGACATGAACGATCGCCCCTGGAGACATGATGAATGGAGCCATGCTGTCCGTGAGCAATGGGAACTTATGTTCTGTCAGATATGTCAAATTCCGATACACGGCTCCTGGGAACTCACCGAAGAGTACCAAGAGAACAAAGACGGTCAGATGTTGCTCTACATGGAAGATTATCCATTGAGCCGATGGGTAATCCCGCAAGAAGAGGCACAGAATGCTTATCAACGTCTTCTTGAGCGTGGTCGCTGGCGAAAACTAGGCATTCGCACATATGGTCGAGACCCGATGCCAACTGCAGCACTTGGTATGAGCCAGCACATGATGCAGAATCAAGTGCTTGTTGGCTCACAACAGTACCATCGCCCTCAAACACTAAGCCATAATGCTCCTGGCGCTCAGCAAACAAGTACAGGCCAGAGGACACCCCCTTCTCAGCACCAAACGAGCCACAATGGACCACCGCAATTGGCAATCCCTCCTCATCAGGCCCACATGGCCCATGTGCAACAGATGCAAGCCCCTCATCAACAATATGCCACTTCTTTCAACCACAGCTATCCTGGCCCGCTCACAGGATCTTCAAGCCGAATGACAGGGCCAGACACGAACATCAACAGAAAAAGGTGAGTTTTCCTATTCGTCTGAGAGAATTGTGCGCGCTGCTAAGTTTTGAATCAAAGGAGACCAGCCGAGGGAAAGGAGAAAGATCCTGGGCATCCAATCTTACCACCATACCCAGAACGCAAGAAGCCTGCTGCTTTCAACCTCGAGCCGAACAAGCGCCGAACCATCAAAGCAGTCGTATTCCCGTGGAATCGAAACATCGATTTCATGAAGGCCAAACAGAATGCTTCGTGGGACGAGAGCAAGTACGACCGAGACATCATGAACAAAATGACCAGCATTCGTGAGCGCAACTGGGCCATCATTGGTCCTCAGGATCAGGAGATGCAGGCTAAGCTGAGTAAGTTTGTCAACTCTAGATCAATTTTACAAAATACTAACAATGTTCACACAGAGGGTGTCAAGAAAGCTAGGAAGCAGGGAACTACTGCTGGCACACCTGACGAGAATGTTATGCCGGCACCAAAAGCCACCAAAACACCCAAGAAAGGCGAAACTGGTGGAGATCCCAACCGACGTGGAAATTTCTCGTTCATCACGGAGGCTGACCAAACAAAATTCAAAGCGGAGTTAGGTCACAATACTCCTGAGGAGATCATCGAAGCCGCCCAAGCTGGTCAAATTGACTGGGAGTATACAAAGAACATTATGATTTGCTGGAACTCTGTCAAGCCTGGCGTGACTGAGGAACTGGAGCAAGTTGTTTTCCGTCTCTATGACTCTCTGATCACTCGCGAGCAGCTAGACCGCACGCTTGTTCTTACCGACCGTGCTGCAGAATGCATTATCGACTTCTGCCCAGACCTGCTTTGGAATGACATTCTACTTCGCATTTTCAGCGAAACCAAATACAGCAACACCAGCATTCGTGACCGTATCGCAACGAATGGCTGTTATGTTGACAAAGCAACAATGACCAAGCGCAAGACATCTGCCCTAGGATCGAAGCAAGTGCAAACCAAACCTCGCAAGACTGAAGACCTCAGCTCCAGTCCCGGAGGCAACAAGAACAGCAACCGCTGGGGCGAAGGTGAAGAAGAGTGGTTCGTGGCCAATAAGCAGGATCAGCTCAACTACAAGGCGTTCTTCCAGGCCGAACAAAGCAAAGTCATCATTCGCACGCCAGTTCCTATCCCTCGTCCAGTGATGGGCAGCAATTCTCGCGGCCCGGAGACTGAAGCGAGTAGCTCCCGTCAGCGTAGCGCTACAACCGACCAAACTGATGATGGCAATGCCACGTCTAAGCCCAATCACAACGACCAAGATGACGTCTCTCTCCAGGACTCCGAAATGCTCGACTCTGACGACCCATTGGCTCCATGAGTGTCGAGGCACGTACCAACCGATTGGCTTGACTAAAAATGAAGCCTAAATACTTGCTCGGGACTTATCTGAAACTTGCTGCAAGATCAATTTAGGTATGGTGAAGAGATAATCAGGGCAAAATTGATCATACCGACGAAAGGCGAGCTTTCGTCACGTATAATGGATGGCTTGCAGAATACCCCTTTCTAGCTGAACTGTACCTATTGCAGGACAGCACTTTTGTAATAATGACAAGTATCATGCCGTCACATGGCCATCATACCGTAAGCGTGAGACTAGAACAATAACGTATTCTGCAACTGTGTATTTCGGTAGCAGTTGACCCTTTTTCTTGTTATGCTTTAATCTAGACTCGCTGTCACTCCAATACTTGCTTCTTTTAACAGCCGATCGTACTAGCTTACTGAGATCGTCCGCAAAACCCACGCCGTCCTGAGCGTAAAGAGTGAGGAAGTGGCCACTATCGTGGGAGTTCATAATAAATCCATTTTTGTCCCGGGAGGATAGTGAGCAGTGCGACAAACACAACATATGATCTTGAAAATACGTACATCACTATTACTTCCAGCAATTTACCGTATGAAATCGGCTTTGTGTCTATAGATTAACTTGTGCAATTTATTGTACAATCTCGTCGCAGTTATATACCGAACTTGAGTTGTCTTCACCCGATTTAATCGCGACATTTCATCGAAGCGTTTTATTGCCGTCCTTCTTCCCCACGACATCTCATTCTGCATCTTGCATTACTTTTTCAAGAGCGTTGCTGATTCTATTCTTTTTCCGATGTTCCATTCTCATTCTTTATACATCATAATTCGTTCGTGGTGTTCCACCGCCATGCGCCAGATCGTCTACGTTTTTTAATCGGACTTCCCGCATATACGCTGATTGTTCTTGTGATACACTAGCGATGACCGGGCTTGCGTATTTGGCCGTATAGAAGTGTGCGCCTGCCCAGGCCAACATGACACCGGCTGCGCATCCCAGGATGACGAGAAAGACGAGAAGTGGGTAATTGGAGTCGATTCCCATTATGGTGAATACGTACGTTGGCGATGATTGGTTGATGGGTTTATTGAGAATGACGTCCAGGTGTGGTTTTGTATATATTTCAGACAACCTATTAGTTGCTGTCTCGATGAGTTTGTGTTGAGCGATCGTAGAAGCGTGAAGTTGTGCAATGTTGTGCAATGAAGGTATCGTGGGGATTTATGCATTCGGGTCGGTCGATTGCTTTCACCAAGAGGACTTGCGATGCGCTCCGCGGCGGCGCAACGAGATACTTATTTCCTCGACTATGATTGCGCTCCACGCGAAAACCGTCATCGTGTCCCATCCGAGCGCTAACCGATTGGCAATTTATCGAGCAGCCCTCGGATAGTTTATTTTTATGTCCTACTCATGCGAGAGAATGGAGACTGCCAAGAAAGGAGATTGCTTGCACTAACTGTTGTAGGAACGCTTGTGTCAGGGGGAGTTCAGCTCGCTTCCGCTGATTCGCCGGCTCGATAAACACCTCCAGAGCACGAAAGAACAGAGGCGACGAGCGTTCAGAAAAGCCTTCGACCATGACGAGACGCTGGTGGAGCTGCACTCGACTGTACATGGGCTAATGGCAGGCAAGCGGCGGCGAGTCGTAACTTCGCCTCACAGCAAAAACGCCTGCAGGACGTGCCGGATACGCAAGGTCAAATGCGACGAAACCCATCCCGAATGCAAACGATGCTCCTCAACAGGGCGAAAATGCGACGGATATCCACCAAAATCCAGTCCTGATGAAAAGCGTCTGATGCGCGCTCTGCTACCATCGCAATCGCCACCATTTCTGCGTTCGCCGAGTGAAGGCTTATCGATCAATTTTGCCACCAACAATTACGAAAGGGCAGCCTTCAACTACTTCGTGCAAGACACAGCGTGGATTCTGCGAGCTGTTATTCAGTCAGACGGCTGGATCGAATTGGCACTACAAATCGCCCACGAGCAGCCTGCTGTATTCCAAGCTGTTGCTGCTGTTGGTGGTATCCATCATAAGCTTCACCATGAGTTCCACCACACTCTTGCGAGACCAGAACCAGGGGCCTACCAAGCGGATGCCATGAAGCAATATTGCCGTGCCACCGTCAACTTACGCAAGTACTTGGAATCGGCTGAAAGCAACCAGAATACCAGCATCGAGCCAGTCCTACTTTGCTGTCTGCTTCTGGCATGCTTCGAGGTCTATCAGGGTCGTGGTGCTGTTGGCTTATCGCACCTTAGACTGGGACGGCAGATTGTGGACAGTTTTTCCAGGTCATCAGGAAGTGCAACGGCCAAGTTGGATGTTCAGTCCAAAAAAGTTTCGCAGCAGCTGGTATCTACCTTCGCTCAGCTTGAGGTAGCATCGGACATTTTGGAGCCAAAAGTCATTACCTTGGTTGGTGCGGTCGATGTTGACCTTACAGGCAGCTTGAGTCCGTCTGAACTAGATGGTTTCGAAAGTCTAGAAGACGCAAAGACGTCGCTTCAGCGTCTTTTGATTCGTAGCGAGCAATGGCGGGATGAGCTCTTACGAGTTGCTGAGGCTCACTTGTCTGCAGAGCGCCTACCTGCCATGACTCGAGGAACACGATATTGTATGGCTCATTGTGTGAGTCGAACAGTATCGATTAATCGAGAGCAGGCTCAGCAGCGTCACGACCTCATTCATGCCCATCAAATTTGGAGTCATCGCCTCGACATGTTCAATCACATCCAAGACACACTAGATTGCCAAGTGATCTCGCTTATGCGCGTCAAAATCGCTTTTTCGAAGTTTCTCCTGGAGACTGCCCTAACGACAATCGAGTGCTCCATAGAGGAGAA
This sequence comes from Acrodontium crateriforme, assembly GCA_033807595.1. Lineage (NCBI taxonomy): Eukaryota > Fungi > Ascomycota > Dothideomycetes > Mycosphaerellales > Teratosphaeriaceae > Acrodontium > Acrodontium crateriforme. The sequence continues at coordinate 593,311 of CP138591.1, read as the reverse complement.
TAGCCTGGATGAGCTACTTGGCTTTTTGGAGCAATATATTGCTGGTTCGGATGCCCCCGCTCGTCCCATCGCATCACCCGAATATCTCGATCCTTTGAGGACTGCACAACGAGATTTCAAGCTAGAACTTACAATTTTGCCTGCACTTTCTGTCTGTTGTTTGAAAAGTCGGTCGCCTGAGAGGAGACAGCGAGCAATGAAACTCATAAGTAGCGTTGAAAGACGAGAAGGGATCGCGTGGAGTCCAATGCTGGCTCTCTATGTGCAGACCATCGCAGACCTGGAGCAGCAAGCAGCTCTTCGAATTCACGGGGTCGAATCAGACGGTGAAAGTTTATTCTTGCCAGAGGCTGCGAGGTTTCTCGACGTCGTGGTAGACGTGCCGAGAGGTGAAAACCAACTACGACTGGTTTGTGGTCGATATCGCCACGAAGATGACGGAGCACTTGACATCACGATCTTGGAAGGATATGGCCCTCCGCCGTTCCAGATGAACGAAGTAGAGAGATGGATGTTCCCTTCGCTGGCGACAGGCCATGCATAGATATAGAGTAGTTGTCGTATAACAATAGAGCTGCTGTACTCGGCCGGCGTCGGAAGCGGCAGTTGGGCCTCTGCTGCCTGCTGTTGCCTGCTGCTGCCTGCTGCTCCTGCCTGCCGCGCCGGCGCTGTCTGTCGCACTTTCCTCCGCCGCACATTGCCGCCTGCCGCCCGCCGCCCTCTGTCGAAGCGCAACCCGCCGCCGCACATGCGTATCTTAGATCGCCGTGGAGCCAATTAAACGTCATCGCCGACGGTCTTTTGCTGTACCTCCCCTCGCTCGGCCGGCCCAAGTGCTGCACCACACTCTTCCTCCTCCTCCTCTACCATGAACCCCATCGCTGGGTCCTACGCGCCACCAGCATCCTTCGCCGCCAATTTCTCCGCTGCCCAGAACACGCCCGCCGCCGCCGCCGCCAACTCGTCTTCACCGCACCAGTACTTCAATGCCCACGCCTTTGCCAGCAACAATGACGCTTCCTCCACCCCCCAGGCGCTGTCCTCGCCCGCGGCCGGCTTGATGCAGCCGCCGCGGCCGCCTTTTGCAGGTCAGCGCACCGCCGTCCCCTCGTTTCCGCGTGCTCAACTGACATCTCTCGACCACGCAGCTTCTCACGTTACCCGCCAGCATAGCCTGAGTGCTTCTCCTCAGAAACCCGCCCCGGCCTCCCTCCCGGGCTCTGCGGCCCAGAGCACTCCACCGCAGAAGTATCCAATGGCTGCTCCGCCATTGCCCCAGACTCCGGGCGGCCAGCAATCGGGCAACCGCAGTGCTGCAGCCTCGCCCAATCCACCCCAATCGCCCGGCTCTCAGAGTCTCGAACAACAACGAGTCGCCCTTCTCCTCGAAGTCAATGTCCTCTTGCTGCAAGAGATCACCCGTCTGCAAGGAGCCGGCTCCGGTGGTGCGCTATCACCGGCCCATTCCCAGCAGTTAAGAGCTGCTGGTCAGCCTGATAATCTCGCCTCAGAAGACTTCATTCAGACAATGCGTCGTCTACAAGCCAATCTGGGCTATCTGATGCCAACAGCACAGGCAAACTCGCCAGATTCGCCAGCGAGGCCCAAACCCGAGGGTCCGGCGCACATGACACCTCCCCCGCACATGGTTGCAGCGCTGGGATCGAAATACGAGGAGTTAAAGGGCTTGTTTCCAGGCTGGATGGGAGCCACTGCACGAAATATTCCAAACCAGCAGGCACATCAGCCACAGTTACAACCACCTCAACAACAACCACAACAACCACCACCACAACAACAACAACAGCAGCAACCGCCACCACCACCACAACAACAAAACATACAAATGCAGATGCAGATGCAACAAATGCAACAGCAATATCAACAACAGATGCAACAACAAATGCAGCAACAGCAGCAGCAGCAAATGCAACAACAGTATGGATCTGGAGCTGGATCGCCAACCCTCTAAGAGTCTGCCGGACGTAATTTGAGCTACAACCAACATCACCGTCGCATCCGTACACACGGTTAATGGATATCACGAACTTTATGCAACATGAGCCGCGTATCAGGGAGAGCAAAACTAAATCCACGACCGAGGAGGAAGGGTCTATAGACACAGGGTACGGAGAGGGATCTACTGTGAAATTTGCCAAATCATAAAAGCCGGGGCGTCATTTATCATTTTTGGGTGGCGAGGTATACCTTATTTATTCTTTGTACTTTCTACAATGCTACCCTATTCTCCCTTCGTCGTCGAGTAAAATTTGGGCACATTGTAGTCTGATTGATGTTCGAATGGAGGCTATCTAGACCCACCGCTACGCCTCTGCATGATGGAAAAGTTTATAGTGCTAGCAGCAAAGTGAGAGGTATTGAAGATGGGGTTTCTTCGGGATTTAAGGGTTGCTGCCTGGTGTGTCCGCTGTGACGCAAAGCAGGAGCATCCAGGTGTTTACAACTGCGGCAAAAGTATCTACGTCAACTCTGCACACAGTTTCGTCCGTCGGGCAGCATATTCACTCACAAGATTCCTCCTCTCAAGAGCCCAATTGTAACAACGGTGAGAACAACAAGCCAACTGTGTGGAACTCGAGATGTTTCAGTATCCGGACTGCAATTCCGATTGAAACGAAATGTCACGTTTCGTTCGATCAGCACATGGATTCCGGTCACAATACGCTTTCGAATACGAGTCGAATATAACTGAGATTTCTACATACGCCGCCCATGTTGCCAAAATGCATGGTCTGTTCGGAGAATGTGCCTACTTCTTTGGTCGGTCTTATTCACATGTCTTGGTAACAAATAGCAGAAGGAATACTGTGACGTCGATATGCCTCTTTACCTTCGTCGTTGGTGCAGGAATCGATGATTGGACGTTCTGTTAATGTCTCAGATGCAGGGACAGGAGGAATTCAGCGTTCCCTCGTCATGCTCACTCATCCCAGTCTCACCCTACTTAAATGCTGATGATCAACACCACACAAATAGGCTCCTGTGGGAGTTGGTCATGCATGGGCAACCATAGATCTAAGTCACCGTAGCCGCGTAGAGATGGTAAAGTGAATGGAAGATGCCATGTGACTTTGACGCTAGCGCGGGCCCTACAGTAGCGCAGGGTTCTGTGGAGGAAGCCGCGCTGCCTACGTCAGTGGACGTACTGTATCCGTCAATTGCAGCTCCTCCCTCGGTCCTTTCACATCACACAATAAACTTTGCGCTGTTTCGCTTGTTACTGGCAACTTAACAAAGGCGTTCATATACCGGAGACAAAAACTCGGACACTGCCCCTGCTCTGCTCTGCATCTTTCAAAGCTACCGCAACTCGACGCATCTCCAACGTCTGTACGTTTTCGGACCTTTTGTCGAGTATCTGCAACTCCAGCTGCACCTACAAGCTCTCCAGGCTGCTTCAAGAAACTCCTCCATCATTCATCATGTCGACTGCACCAACTTTGATCGACCTGCCGCCGCCTCCTTCGGACCCTGTGACTCCGTCTGACGTACCGTAAGCACCCGCGACCTTACATGTACCACACTCTACCAATCGTAAAACTGACCGTTCAGTTCTCGCAGCGGCACTCCAAACTCTACCACAACTTCCATGTCAGAGCTCTCGACCGTTGCCATCAAAGACGGACATCGCGGCCACCTCCCCCATCATCACGGTCACACCGCACATACTCCTACTTCGAACCTCGTCAACCAGCTTGACGCCGAGCGTGCAGATCGCATCTCTCGTCTTGCGGGTCTAGAGCGTGTAACAACTGCACGCTACCCAACTCCCACTTCCAATCTCACTCCAGGTGCAGCTGCCCCTCACCACCCAACACACAGCTATTTTGACTCGACAGGCAATCCGGCAATTGGCCGAGAGCGAAGCACAGTTGGCAGTGCGTCGGCTACAGGTAGTGTCGGAGCACGTACGACATGGGCCGGTAGCGAAATTGGAGATATCGATAAGATGAGCGAGAGCCAGGACATGGATATGGACACTTCGTCAGTTGGGGGCATGTCGGAGGAGGGCACAGGCAGTCTTGTCGGCTTTGGCGAGGGCGCTCGCACGCCTGCTAGACAGAGCACAATCTCAAACCCAGCAGGCACCGGTGCAACTGGTGGCAAAAGCGTTACTCCTGTACCACGCGACGCAAGGATGATTGACGGCATGACGTACGACCCCGACGTTGTGGATACAACGGCTGACATTCGCCGCGGTGGACCTGGACAGGGCGATGCCGAAAGAATCGTCAGGGAGAATATGGACACTACAAGTGCTGATCGTATGCGCGGTGGTAGGAGACCGGACCACTTTGGTCGATAAGCATTCGCAAATTGATGAATTATGTGATCATTAGCGTGAAACGTGCTATATTGCTTTCTTTCGTGCACCAGCTTCTGCTCAGAACTATTGAAAGGTATGAAAATTACTTTGTGATTGCATTGATTCGAATGCGAGAGTCAATTGCTGGTATGAATACGATGTTTCTGACGATATTTCAGGCCATAGGCAAACAGCAAACATATTTGGAAGAGCAGTTCACTATTACGTCTATTGAAAGAAATTTATCCATGCTTTCACAGATTCTTTCACATCAAAGTCATGCATTATTTATCGTCTTCATTTCCGCAAGTCAACCACTTGGAATCTCAAGCCAGGGCCTTCAACCACGTGCCCCGGCTTCAGCGCATCGGTGTATAAATGCGACTCCGAGTGAGGATGGAATAAGCCCTTCTTTTCACAAGCCAAAACATGCGGTAATCCAGGCGGATCTGTCAAACGAAAAATGCCCCAGTCCGGATTTTGGCTTGGTGCGCAAACAATGGCAATCGCCTCAGGCAGCATGATCTGATATCCGGCACTAGTATGCAAGTCTCTGCTGGAGAGAAAGCACGTTTGAGTTGGGTGCGTGTGAATCCAGCCACATACTAATAGGTCATGTGAATCACAATAGTCGAAGAGTTCGTTATCACCTTCCTCGGTCGTGTCGCATGTGTCGCTTGTTGCTGTTTGTGATGGCACAATCAGATGGTTGATGAATAGAGCATTTGAGATTACGGTACCGCAAAGAATACCACAGGTCTCCAGGTTGCGGTTCGTATTTTGCGAGGCGAGGGATAGGAAAGCTTTTCGCAGATCTGGAGGGAGGAGGAGAGTACGGAGGGGTGTGCCGTTTTCTGTGAAAGCTGAGGGTTGAAAGACGTATTTTTGTTCTAGTTCTGGAGACGGAGCTATCACTGCTTGTCCTTTGGGTGGTATGGATGGTGTGGTCTGGGCTAGGCTCTGCTTGGGTGGGAGACTAGGGGGCTGGTAAGCCAAAGGTTTGGTGGAAGATGGTTGAATAGCCAGCATATTCCAGTTCATCGATGATTCCTTGGCCGGGACGCTAGGATAATTATAAGTCTGGGTAGGCAAGTTGTCATTGTGCACCTGATAATCTCGCTGTCGAATTTGCCGATCGGCCTGATGTGATTGTTCATTGAGACGGCGTCCTATGCTTTGAACGCTTTGACTGACGTCTTCACCGTCTGCAGGATGTTGAGACAATCTCTTGCCAAGGTCTTGACGCGTAGCATGCCGTCGTTGAATCTCGCGGTGAGCCAGGTCGACGGCCAATTGCCGATGCTCATTAGCGTCAATCACTTGCCCAGAGTCGCCAAATCCAAAATCATCTTCGCGCTCGGCTTCAACCCGTTGGTTCTCTGCATCACGTCGCTGCACTGCTTGGGTATAACGTTCATAATTCTGACTGATTTTAGGCTTCCACTGCTCAAGCTTGGCCAGGTTCTTTTGAACGGCTTTGCGCGCATCAGAAAGCTGGGCTTTCTGCGCGACTGAAGCTTTCTTGTAATCCACGCACGTTGGAATCTTGCTCAAGATTAAATCGGCATGTCTTAAGAGATAGAGATAGGCTTTTTGGAGATCACCATCTTGCTCACAAATTGCGGCTTCCGTGAGTAACATCTGTGCCGATCTGAGCCATGCTTGCATTGAGCGGGCGGTGCTGAATTCGTAGTCCTGAGCCTGAGAAACGATTTCAGAAATTCCGAGGGGCCGGCCAAAGGCGATATGATGGCGCGACAGAGCCATGATAGCAGTTTAAATTCAAGAAGATGAGACGAGATATTCTGGACTCGATATGCCTCGGACAGAGCGTTTTCAGTTCCTCATTTGCGCGTGGAAGATTTGTCTTTTGATCATTCAGTGTGACCAGCGTCTCTCGGCCTGACATATGTTCAAGTTTATCATTGAAAAAGATCAAATTCGTTCATCCAGATAGGTGATGCAGGCTTCACTTTAATTTAATTGGAAGCCTGGAATGGGAATGGTCATGTTCGATGTCGTGTCGTCAAAGTACCTCAGCGGCGCGCTTCGGCACGAGCCACCCGTCCATTCAAGGAACCTGAATGATCCTCTGGTGTTTCCCTCTGTCATCACATGGAACTCATCATCAAAAGGATGCTGAAAATCGATGCGTCCAACAAGAGTGCTTTTATACGTCTCTGGTCGGTCTATGCGACTGAAAAACTACCCGGCGTACAAGGATAATGCCATATCCAAGGACCTTCACAATGCGTGGCTAGGAACATGGAGGCGACACGAGTACCTGGGCCTCCGCCATGAAATTGTCAGTGAGGCTCTCTGTGGTGAGTTTGCTACCAATGCTTTCATAAATTCGTCAAGGTATTAATTTGATTCAAGACGATGTCATTGAATATCTTACTCCTACGCTTGAGCAGCACAAGGGCTGCACTATAATTGATGTCAATCCCGGCGCGTGTCTCTGGTCGTCCAAAATCCACGACTTTTTAAAACCTCGATGCCATATATTAATGGAATCCAATGCGCGCTATTTTGCCCCTTTTATTGAGCCACTTCTAGAGAAGCCAGGTTCTACGTATCGCCACACGACACTCCCAGGAGCGGATGACTTTCCGGCGGTGTTTTCGAAAAGCTATGACGAGCTCTTTGCTGATTCGAAACTGACAAGATTTTTGCCGCGCCTTCCGAAAGATGAATCTGAAGCACGAAAGTTGAATCCAGAACTATTGTTTATCGGTAACCTTTCTCGACTCTCTCCCAAAAGGCTTGGAATAAACCACCAAATTGAATTTGCAAGCGCTATGGTTAACAATCTGGTCACCAGCTCTTTGAAGAATGAATTATTTCATAGATATGGACTGATCCGAATGTTGTTATGGATCCCTGAATTGCAGAGATCCACCGCAATTGCTGCCAGAGAAACTTCAAAGAGCGCCCTTAGGATGGGACTGAGCGTGGGCGCAACCATCACCGAAGTGGCCGGTTGCAACCCACTGGAGCAGCACCGGAAACTGAAAGGTTCATGGATGCCTGCATTTATGGGCTTGGATGTAACACGGAGAGTTAACGCGTCTATGAGACAATTGGGTATGCGGATCCCAGCTGGTCGACAGCCCAACGCTTTTCCTCCTCCAGTGGACACGGATGTCAAACTCCGATCACCCCTCGAACAATCAGTGCATTCTACAGCAGAACTTCGAAATGATTTGAAAGAAGTGGAAGCCCGTTTTGAACGAATGCAAAATTGGCGCCACAAGGGTACCTCCCGACTAGAATCCGAAGAACAAGAATGGGCGCTGGGCACCTTAGCCTTTCCACAGTCGTGGCCTAGCGCCCAGCATTACAGCTCGATCACGGTAAGGCGTGGTCGTGTACCGAGGATAGCCGTCAACATTGATATGTGTCTAAGGATAATACAATTGGAAGCCAATCTCAAATATGTCAGCGAGGCCGCAGGTGTCGACGTCCAAGAGGTAGAAGAACTCGAGGAACGGATTCGGAATCTTGAGAGGAACAATTGGCAAATGATGCAGATGCGTGGCAAACAGTACCATGAATGGCTGGCCGAGATCGTCCTCCAACAAATCTCGTTTTTCACGCGATCACCGTCGATGCTTCCTGTTCATGGCCGTCCGTATGAACCTATCAAGATTTCCGAAGACGAAGTCTGGCCGATGGGTAAAACCACTCTTCTCGACATTACCCCAGCATCCTGGGACCTCACTGTTGAGGGCATCGCGAACAGCACTGAATCGCTCAAGACAATGGTCGAATTGATCAAGCTCCTCTTTGCTCGAAGCTCACGTAATCTCCCGGCTGCTCTCGAAGCCTTGGGATCGAATGCAGCGGAAGACCTGATTCCCATGTGTCCGACTATAACGGATACCAGAAAGGGCGGAAGACTAAATCCCGAGAGAGTACGCGTGACAATGTTGACGCCAGAAATGGTCATCGAATTGACCAAGGCATTTATCGAATGGCCTTTTAAACCAGACTTGACTCCTCTTTTGACACAATATGAATCACAAGACCGACGAACTAAGATAGGAAAAGTCCAAGGGCAATCTATGGAAGATGATACCGACATTTTGGACTCAGAGGGGGACGATTGACCTGCAGTGTATTAATATGTGTACTATAGACGTTAAAATATACCCAGAACGTTAAGAAAAAATGTCGTTCATCATGTGATGAAGTCATTGTATGATTAAGAAGAAGACCAATTCTGACTATAAAAAGAATGGGACGAGATAAATGTGATCAAGTATTGGAAAGGAAACCAAGTAAACCCCCAACCAGCCCTCGTACAATCACCTACCTCTTAGGGCAGACTCAGTCCTATCTACTCTACCTCAACTTTCCGACACGAGTCTAACAGGGAGCTGTGCCCGCATCCCTCAACTCAAAGGAAAAATTTCAATCCACCATAGTAAAACAACTGTCTGCTAAATAAAACTGGCAGATGGAGTGTAGCTTTGACAGCGCAGCCCAACTAGGTCGGCTTTTAAGACTTTCAGGGAGATAGATTACGAATTGCGGGTAGTACGTACACAGTGACGATCTGGTTCCCTTTGGTCTTTGGATTGTCCTCGATTATAACATGTTTGACTTCGAGAATGGGAAATATTTTTAACAGGGTGAGAAATGGATGGTGTTGGGTGGAAGTAAGTAATCTTTAGGGTTGTGGAGAGACGAGAGGGATAGAGCAGTGTAAGAATGTTTGTGGGGTATTGGGGTATATAAATTAAACATGTCATTAAATTTAGCAGCAGGAGAAGACTTGCATATTCATATAATGCATGGGAGAAATGCAGCGTGTCTCTGCATCGGAAGCTGGACCACATGTGTATGAGTAAAGCGACTTGGGCTCCACGACATCACTTCTACTCATCGGTCATAAATCTCACGGTCCTCACTTTTCCTGCGAGAACCTCATCTTCCGTGTTACCGCTTCGTCGTTTCTCAAATCGTTTCTGTCTCGCCTCTCTGGCCTCTCTCGCTCGCCACTCGCTGACCTGTCGCTTTCGTCTCTGGCTCCGTGCATAAGCTATAGCTGGCGTTGGTTTGAAGCCTATACCATTGATTCCTTCACCATCATCATCGGCTGCTATGTCTATGTGGTGCCCTGTGATTTCATCGTCGTGCCACGTAAGGTATGACGGGGACGAGGAGAAATCGAACTCCTGAGAAGACGGTAGCTGCGTTGGTGAAATGGATGGATCCATCACTGGATAATTAGAGGGTGGCAGTTTCAAGAGAGAAACGTCATCAGCGAGCGATGAATCAGAGATATCGTCTTGCTTTCGTTTAGCGGAAGGCTTGAGGTGAAATGAGGGTAGCGGTGGCGATGCGGGAGGTTTAGAAGAGCGACAGCCTGGAGTCTCGCCGATTTCTCCGTCGATTTGAAAATTTATGGTACTGTGCGTCTTGAATTCATTTTGAGCAATGTGAATTGTGTTTGGAGTTTTGTGAACATCTGTATCGCTGGCCACATTCTGCGTCTTCCCAGCTGGTATTGTGCCTTTAAAAGTACCCGATGCTGGATTTGCAATAGGTTTCAGAGGAGCTAATATGATCTCATCGTGGCTTTCGTCGTCATCTCTTTGGACTTGAGGCTTTGCTGAGGCGCCGATCGTGGCTTTTCTGTCGAGCAACGAAGGTGGGCTGAACCTCATTCGCTTTCTAGGTCCTTCATGGGCTCCCCTGGTGTACTCCGGCGTTTGTGACCGTCTGCGGCCAGCTACGGCTACTCTATGAAGATCAAGATCTTGAAGGCGATCAGCGACGCGAGTTCGCGGGCTATCGCCGCCACTTTCTGAGCCGGTTGCGTCGACGAAGCGCTGTGTGTCAATTTGTAGCCCGGCGGTCTTTTTGCGTCCAGGAGATGCGTCACGCACGCCTGATTTTCCCGATTTCGAAGCTGGAGGCATTGCGCTATCCGTCGGCCCTCTTGCGTGTGTTGGTGGCACTTGCAGCTGTGGCGACGCACTGGGCCTCTGCATCCTAGGCTCTGGCTTGCGGTACGGCGGATTCTGATAAGCCGACAATATCATTGGATTGGTCTGGGCTGGTGTTGGTCTGGCCTGGACGTGGATTGCATGTTTTGTTCTCATTGCGTTTGGGCAAACGAAGTGAATGTTGGTGAGGCTCAAACGTCAAGGTGGGATGGGAGGATGGGATGGATGCCATGTGCGAGCGGGGCAGGTGGTTGCAGCGTCTCGTGAACCATAGTTGAACGAGATACCGTACCTGTTATAGCACGACATGCCAGCCACTCAACCGGCCAGCTCAACTCGGTCCTTTGAGAGCACCGCATTCCATACTTGAACCGTCAAGATTAATTTCAGACGCAGCTATCTTCTAAGATTTACCTGACTGTGCACGTCGAAGGTCGCACAACCGATCGCTCAATGCAGTTCACCTTGGGATATATCATATGCTGCCGCCTGTCTGTAGTTTACTTCCCTCTCAACTTTCCCTAGCCGCTGTCATTCACCATTCCATATTCCTGCCCCATCGTTTAACAGCTCCCATGATTCGTACTTCTCGTTCCTATGCATCAGCTTAACCGAAGAAAGCGCGCACCGTGTGCTGCGTATCCGGTGGTAGTCCGTTCAGCAACTGATTGGCGTCCAAACCTGCAATCTGAACCAGCTTGCGAGCAGCTTGTACAATGCGCTGGGCCATGTTGCCCTGTAATGTCTCGGCTTCTAGAGCTTGTGCAACGAAAGTGAAGCAGCGCTGAGCCTCCGCCAAAACCGCCGGGTTTTGTCTAACAAAGCATTAGTAAATTGTGAAGGGCATAAGAGCAAGAGTAAGCTTACTGATCGATCAACTCTGCAAGGAAAGAGTAAGCATATGGTGCAGCCTCCTCGTCATTGACAACTGGGAGGGTATTGATCCAATGTGGGACCATCTCTTGCACATTCGAAACCTTGCTGCTGTTGAAATGCAAGACTTTAGCGATACTTGCGCAAGCATTCTCTGTGGCGAAAACATCGTCTTCAGTCCTGGCATTGGGACGTTGAGTCACCTGGAAGAGTTCCTGCAGACTTGCAGCGGCAAATTCAGCCCATGGCGCACCACCCTTGTGTGCAGCCACACCAGCACCGTAGCACGCTGCTTGTCGGTTGGCAGGAGCGCCATCACGCATGCCGGCAATGAGAGGCTGAATGATGTGGTCTTTGTAGTGCCACGACGCTGGCCCACAGAATTCCAAGACATCGTCAAGGATGCAAAGAGCCCACTGTCGTTGAGTATCGTCCTGGCTGGTGGCAAATGAGTCGTAGTAGTTAAGCATTCGCTCCCAGTGAGGAAGGAACGATGATCCCTGGTTTTTGAAGATGGTGTGGAATGCCTTGTTCATATCGGAGAGGAGAGTCTGGTCGTCCTCAATAGCGAACTGGGTATCCTCGTCAAGCTCGTCACCGTCTTCACGATCCTTAGCGTCTTCCGCGCGCTCCTTGACACGTTTCTCAAGATCTTTTAATACCGTCTCAGCAGCGGTGATAAAGCCAGCCATGTTTTCATTTGACATGCTGTCTTTGCCAGACACTTCAATAGACTCGTAGAAGCACTGGTACATCTCAGCCAATGTCTCAACGGCAGGCTCTGTCTCGAGAACTTCCAACACCTTCTCGATCGTTGTTCTCCACAGTGTTGAGTATTCTGGCGATTGAACACCATGGGCGGCCTTGTATGAGTTGAGCAGCTGCGGCAAAGCCTTGGCTGATGCAACACGGACAGGGTCGTGGAAGAAGAAAGCCAAACCAGAAATGACAACCTTGTCCATGATCTCAAGAACGTAAGGTGCGAATCCCGCAGCGAGGTTTTGCGCATAGACAGAGATAAGCTCGACGGCCATGAACTTGTCGTCCAGCGTACTAGTCTTAATACCGATGTATTTGCCCTTGAGCGGCACGAGCTCCCAGCCTTCCTCCTGTTCAATTCTGGCAACGTTCTCCTCGTCGTCCAAAAGCTGAATGTCTGCCTTGGCTTGCGCCAATTTCATGAGAGGGGGCATGACTGCAGGTAGATAAGGCACGAAGTCTTGCCCCAAAACTCTGCACATGCGTCCCCAGCAGTGCAGCAAATAGCTCTCCTGAGGATCGTCGTCGTCAGTGATGGCAGCTTGCACATTTCCGAGCACCTGCACAAGCGTGACAGCGTCGGCGCCCATGCGCTCCTTTCCAACAGCCAGCGCGATGAGGGTCGCGCACTCCATCGCCTTTGCGCGAAGGAGACGAAGCTCGCGTTCGTTGGGCTGCTGTAAAACGTTGAAGAGAAGAGGCATAAGCTGACCGTACCACTTGCCAAAGCTGCTTTCGGCAGAGTCGGCGATGGTAGCGATGGTCGACAGCGCTTGCTCCTGCACAAAGCGCTTCGGGCTTTGCAGCAGACGCATCAAATTCTCGAGCAGTGTATCCAGGTAGGGTTCGAGAGTCTCTTTCTCTGCCTCTTCGCAGAAGTTGACCAGAGCAGCAGCAGCGTGAGACTGCACGCGAGGCTCAGGGGCAGAGAGGACGGGAATAAGAGCTGGTAGCACGATTTGGTGGTACTTCGATTGCATTGTACCTTTGAAGTCTGTGCTCATCTGCCCAAGGGCATTGCAACCAGCCCAGCGCACACGAGGGTGTGCATCATTGAGCGAAGGGATTACGAGATCAAGTACCTTGTCCAGCTCGCCCTCCATAAGCTCTTGGCAGCCTTCCGAGATGGCAGAAATAGCCATGAGTGCGGCGTGTCGGTCTCTCCAGGCACCAGAGGTTATCATTCGGGGAAGCCAAGTGAAGGTTGGAGGCAAAATAATTTGGCCACCGAGCTTATTAGCCAGACGATCCATAGTCTGCTCGCCAGCAACGTGGTTAGAGTCGCTCTCATCGAATTCTTGGTCCTCTTGACTGTTCCATTCTTCCGCATCATCATCGTCGATGCCGACATCGGTCATGAGTGAAAGACATTGGGTAACCATGTCATTGGTATAGTTGGGGTCCTTCTTGCACATTGTAGCGTTGTAATCCGCAAAAGTGGCCATAAGTTCGAGGGCGTTTTGGCGCGCCTGGTCGTCCAAGTCCTTGTCTTGAATCATGCTAATGCAGAGCTGGACCAGATCGCCAAAAACATTCTTGAACATCTTAGAAGCAACTTCAGCAAGCTCGATAATTGCCATCAGAGCCTTTGTCAGCTGGTCTGAATCACTGGCTTCTTTGAGTGGAATGAGCGTGTTCAATACGTCCGGAATCAAGGTGTAATACTTGGTCTGAGCCTTCTTGTTCAGTGACTGGAAGAACGACGAAAAGGCAGCCATGGTCGCCAATCGAACAGAGGCATCGTCATCTCGAATGCCACGCTGGAAGACACTCAATACAATGTCCTCGTGCTGCTTCTCGATGATTCCAGGAGTGGTCTCGAGGATACGGAAGGAAGACTCTCTCATACCAGCATCAGGTGACTGGCTGGCAGCGAAGAGTGCATTGAGCAGGTCGGGCCAGGTATCCCGCGATCCATCAGCGGCCGGGACCTGCTCGTCGGTGTACTGGCGTGCAATCTCGGCCACAGCATCGGCAACCTTGTTCCTGACTGGTGGTCGAGTCTCAGCAGCGTAAGATTGTAGCAATTTGGACCGGATCTCGGCTCTCATCTGGACATTCAGTTGCAAAAAGATTTCCTTCTGAGTGCCTGTGGCCTGATCCTTGGATGTTCGTGTGGATATCCGTCTGAACAGCACAGCGGCGAAAGAACGTGTCTGTTCGTCATTAGTTCAGCATGTCTCCTTCATGGCAATGCGATTTGCAGACATACCCCCTCCTCTGGCGAGCCCTGCATCTGCTCCGCCAAGCCCATCAGGAGCATCTCTGGCCGTTGGTTCGTCCATTCTGTATTCAACTGATCTTCTGCCTGTGATCGAACAGTATTGTCGGTAGACTGCAAGCCCTGGAGTAGCTGGGCGAGCGCAGCATGCACTTCGGGTGGGAGGACCGACATGGCAGTGGTCGAAGGTGGGATTGGTGTGGGGCAGGCTCGGTGGCAGAGCGAACACAGGGATGTTCCGCAGGCGGGCGACGACGAAACAAACGGCGGCTGGATGCGCGTACAGAACACCTCGGAAGAGTGATCAGTACACGTCGCTGCCAGAGACGTGGAAATGGAGTGTAAATAGGCAAGGGGTGGGTTGGTGTCAACGTCAGTCGTGTGCTTCAAAATAATCTTTTTGCCCACCAAAACCACGCGCCGCTGGAGATTAGACCCTGACGAGCAAAGCGGCGCACGGACAGACACTCCTCACTTCGTTACTATGTAGTCACCGAACACTTCACTTTGTCTTTGATGCGTACTATGGCACTTCACAAAATCTGGGTCAAGCAGCCGGGTGGCTCGCCCAGTCGTATCCAGGTTCAAGAAGGCGATCTTGTTGACGATATTCGCGACATTGTCCTGCAAAAGTATGCCAGATCATTAGGCACCCAGTATGATGCACCCGATCTCGACATATATCTTGTCATAAGGCCGACACACAGTGGCGATGTTGGCAATGAGAGGCTTCTGCGACCCGATGAGGATATATGTGGTGTTATTGAGACCTTTTACGCGGGTAATCAGGTGTCTGAAGACGCTCTGATTGTTAGGCCATCCGTAAAGCCACTGTCATCGCCTCGGCGTCGTACAACCACATCAAAAAGCGACGTTGGAGTGGTTGGTCGTTTGTCATCAACTCCCGAATTGAAGGCCTCTGTCACTTTGCAACACGGCATCGATATGCAGGATGCGGTAGCTGCAAAAACGCGCAGAACATCACACGGGCGAGGCAGTAGTGTAAACGCAAATGCGGACGGAAATCTCGCATCGAAACCGAATCTTGTGACAGCTAGTAGATACAAGTCGAAGATCCACAGCAAAAATATGCTACAATCAACAGCAAAGGGTCTCGGGCTACCTTCTATCGAGGACACGATGCCTCCGATCAAAGTCTTGCTAGTTGACGACGACAACATTGTCCTTCGCGTTCTGGTACGAACAATGGAACTCCTTGGGGTCCATTGGGAGACAGCCAGGAACGGGGAAACTGCCGTTGAGAAATGGAAAACTGGTGAATTCCATGTCGTACTGATGGATATTCAAATGCCTGTCATGGACGGCCTGAAGGCAGCGAAAGAAATTCGACGACTCGAACGTCAACAGGGCATCAAGGCTGGCGGTGGTCAATCCAACTCTGACCAATTGGATTATCGAAAAGGAAAATTGCCGTCGAAGAATAGTATTGCACACCAACCAGTCATTATCGTTGCGCTCACCGCATCTTACCTTCAGTCTGACCGACTCGAGGCACTAGCTGCTGGGTACAATGATTTTGTTACCAAACCTATCAAGCCCTTGTGGCTCGAGTCTAAAATCCGGCAATGGGGATATGCGCAGGCTCTGATTGACTTTGGTGACGGTGGAAACTTGGTGTTTCAAAACTGATGGTATGCTCATTATGTTGCTGTTCTACGAAGGGGACGAGAACTCCTACGAGTTGCTATGCTATGTCCAATCCAGATGACCTTCTGCTCATTCTGATGTCGCCTGAAGGACTCCTACGATTCAGATGCAAGCAAGCCGTCGACGTCAATGGCACAGCAGTGATATTCACCTCAGTGGCTGACGTCCTGGCCCGTTCGAGCATACCGTGCGCTCTAGTCATCATCGCCCCAATCCCACCAGTTTCTGCCGGAGTAAGTCAACTCAGCTGGGCGGTGCAATTGGACTTTCGCCGGCGGCAATTTTCGCCGAAGCCGACAGCCTAACCCCCTTGAGTGTCCTTTGCGCCCTCGAGAAAATGGACGGGAAACGTGCGGCTGGCGTCAACACAAGCATTTCGTATCCATTCATCAGGACATCGCCGGCGCAGCACATGGCTTCCCATTCCCGATTAAGCATTTGTTGCGCCGCTATCGTGAACGCAGAGAATGTGGTTGCCTGATGTTCATGCCGCGCATGGTCTATATCTATCACTTGCCCTCTGCAGACTCAATGTAGGTTTGTCTCATCATCACAACGTCCAACTCAACAGTACCCATACGAGCAACTTCCTCCCTACAACATCAATCTCCACATTACCAATCTATCACAATAACCTATCAATAACGCGAAAGAGCAATGGCCGTTCTTGATCCTCGCGGCATACTCTCTGCGGTTGAACTTGCTTTCTTCTGTCCGTCTCTTATCATTTCAGCTACACTTTGCTTCCGTCATGGATTCAACACAAAATACGGCTGGTTCTACCTCTTGACGCTCTCAATACTACGCATCATTGGAGCTTCTGTCACGCTCTACTCGGAAACTCAACATGACTATTCTATTGGGCTCATAATCACTGCAGCCATCACTTCTTCCATCGGCACGGCGCCCCTCCTTCTTGCGCTCATGGGTTTTCTGGAACGTATTCACACTGGTATGGCTGAAGGTAAAGGCGTCAAAATGATCGTTTTTCGCCCCTTGCATTTGATTGCTCTTGCGGCTCTGGTCATTGCCATTGTTGGTGGCACGAACGAGTCCGACTCGAGCGTTTCGGAGCAACAAACCGGCAAGGCCCTTATGGAGGCTGCCGCTATCATCTTCTTGGTCATGTACATTTCCCTCGCTGCCATTGCTCTGCTTGCCGTGACGCGCCTCCGATATGTTCTCACCGAAGAGCACCGCCTTCTCCGCGCTACTGTTATCGCTCTTCCCTTTCTCTTCGTGAGAATCTTGTACACGCAGCTCACAACGTTCGCCAAGCCCGGCTCAATCTTTTACTACCGCAGCGTCAACGTTTACGTCCTGTCTTTCATGCAGTTCGCTATGGAAGCCATTGTCGTAACGATCTTCATCGTCGCCGGTGCCATGACGCCGAAATGGATCAAACCCCAAACTGTCGATCAGATCGCCGAGGATAGCCACAAACATGGTGATATGGAGAGTCGCGGCTCAGGTGTCCCACTTCAGAACCGCAGTGCTCGCCAAGAGCGTGTCCTGTATCAGGCACCTCGCCAGCAGCAGCAACGAAGCATTGGTGATTATCGACCCAGTCGATTGATCATGAATGCTATCAAAACTCGCAGGTAGAAGCACTATAAAGAGGGAATGGAGATTCTTCCAAACTCCGATGGTGAGAAAATGTATGTTTGAGAATTGAAGTTTAATGTTAGCGTTCGAGCGAAAGGGACGAAATTTATTTCCTACTCATTTCGTAACTGTAGGAATATTTTGAAAGTATTCATAGATTATGATTGATTTCTAAATTTATATATGCAACACATCACACAATTTCTAGTCTGATGAATGCCAGTATCCAGAATAATGCTATTCTTCTAGTTTCTGGCGATTCTCTTTTCTAGTGCTGCATCAATGGCGTCATAAGCCCATTGCAGGCAAACCGTCATATCTTTCTGTGCCTCTAGTGGTGCTGCTTGGATTGCTAGCCCGTTTAACACTGATTGATTTAGCTCGCCTTCAACATTACCATCCTTGAACAGAAAAGAATGATCTTTCACATAGTTTGGCCAAACCACGTTGTCCACGTATCCTGGTGGATCCTCCCAAAACCCTTCAAGAGTCACGTAGCCACTCCTGGCTTCTCGGCGTGCTTTTGTCGTCTGGTAATTTGTACGCAAGAATAACTTGACGTCGATTTGATCTCGAACAATCTTCATGCCTTCTGAGTACAACAAGAACCCGTCAATAATGGCAATTGGAGGCACATCTTGATACATCCATCGAGTCGCCTTCCACTTTAAATCTTCGATTACTGTGTGATCGACACTGACCTCACCGACGGAGTTTTTGTCTTCCTTGGAGACCAAGTCGGGAGGAGACATGCCGTTTTGTCGAATATATGTTAAGGCATGTGAGAGAGCCGGCAGATCGATGGCTTCCAGACAGTCCCAATCGGCGACACCATTCTTCACGGGGATCTCGTTGTCTGTCTTGTAGAAATCATCCTCGTGCAGGATGAACGTTTTAGGGAAGATGTCGCGCAGGATTCTAGCCAGCGTTGTTTTCCCCGAAGATGATACTCCAGAGATGCCCAGAATAAGGGCATTGTTTTCGGACATGGCCCTGGTCTGCTGTGCCTCTGGATGACAGAGCGTGACTGTTGAATCTCAGAGCGAGACGGTGAGTGTGTCGATTATGTATGTATCATGATACGAATACAGAATTAACTCCACCCAAAGAATCCTTCACGAAGTGAAGAATGCGGGAACAGACTTGGGACGCCGATCAACGTGAATGAAGCTGACGGGAAGCCAACGTTCGGCTCTTCGAGTGCTTCGCGCTAGTCAAGTTCCGGCTAGAACGCGTTTCTCACCTGCACCCGATCCTTCACAAGCTCCTCTTCTTTCCATTATTGAACTGCACAACGACAACTACACCTCTTCCTTTTTAACATTCCTTTTCTAATCACACACGTCTGGCGACTACGAGTGCCAGTTTTCAGCATACGCAGCCATGGCGCAACAACCCGATATTTCACAGATCCTCGCCGCGCTGGGTAAGTCGCACTATTGTCATTTGCATCACTTCATGCGCCAACTAACACGCCTTGCAGCACAACAACCTTCTGGTGCCACGCCGTCAGGAACGCCCCAGATCCCGACCCCTCAACCTCCAAACCCCTACCCGCCCGCCGGCATGCCGTCGCAGCCACCGAGTGCTCCTCAGAGCTACCTCCCGCAACCCTCCAACACTGGCAGTGTTGACCTTAGTGCTATTAAACCAGTCAGCAGCGGTTCTGTAAGCATCGCTGATGCCATCGCCAAAGCCAAGAGCATAGCTGCGGACCGGGGCGTTCCATCTTTTGATCCAAGGACTGGTAAGTTGAGACCCTTCACGGCTTCTTGCCAATGCGCCAAAACATTCCATTGATGAATTTAGCTCCACCACGTGACGACCCGAGACTGGGAGGTCGTGGTTACCAACGATCTCGCTCTCGATCCCCCCACCGCCGAGACAACTACGGGAGCAACCCCTACCGTGACGAGCGCCGTGAAGACCCAAGACGATCTGGATCTCGTCGTTCACCTTCCCCCGATCATGGCTTCCGCGGCTCTAGAGGTGATACTCAAGGTGGTTATCGCTCTAACGAAGACAATGTGGAGACAATCCGTGTAAAGTCGTCGCTGGTCGGTCTTATCATCGGCCGCAACGGCGAGAACCTTCGAAAAGTTGAAAGTGAAAGCGGGTGTAGAGTACAGTTCATCCAAGCGAAGGAACCAGGTGCGGTTGAGAGGCAATGCACATTGACCGGTTCAGTTCAAGCTCGCGAGTCTGCCAAGTCTGCAATCTTTGCTATCGTCGAAGAGAATGGCGGGCAGCATGTCTCTCAAGAGAAAGGTGCGTATACAGCAGGAATGCCTGGCAGAGCCAAGGTCAACCTTCCCGAGCTGCGTGAAGGCGAAAACAGCACACAAATTATGGTTCCCGACAAGACGGTCGGGTTGATCATCGGACGTGGCGGTGAGACCATCAAAGATCTTCAGGAACGTAGCGGGTGCCACGTGAATATTGTTGGCGAGAACAAGAGCCTTAACGGCTTGCGACCTGTCAATCTGATTGGCAGTGATCGTGCAACTGCTATGGCCAAGGAATTGATTCTTGAAATTGTCGAAAGTGACAACCGAGGTGGACCTGCTGCTCCTGCTGGCGGAAACCGCGAGCGCCCAGTGGACGCTTACTCGGCTCGTGGTGCTAATGGCCCTCCATCTGGAGGCCGCGATCAGATTGAGAAGAGTATCCATGTTCCTTCGGAAGCTGTAGGAATGATTATTGGAAAAGGTGGCGAGACGATCAAAGACATGCAGCGTTCGACTGGATGCAAGATCAATGTCAATCAGCCTGAGAGGCCAGATATCAACCGTAAGATCGATCTTTCTGGAAGTGCTAGTGCTCTGGCCGAGGCCGAACGGATAATCTGGGAGAAGGTTCGAACAGTCCAAGAGCGTGACGCTGCAGCTGGACGTCAACCACGTGGAGGCCAGGAGCAACGAACCCAAAATTATGACCAAAGTTACGGCCAGTACCAGCCTCCAGCACAACAACAAGCCCAAGCTCCAACTCATATGCCAGCTTTCCAGATGCCCGGACAAGCTGCTCCGCAGCAGCAGCAGACAACTGACCCCAACGACCCCTATGCCGCTTATGGTGGCCAAGCAGCCTGGTATGCGCAGTGGTATGCAGCCTTGGCTGCGCAACAGCAACAAACAGGCCAGCAGGGTGGTGCTCCACAGTAAGAGACCGCTTTTTTCTGCGATCGATGTGACCGTGTCGTATGCTCCCTGTGAGATGATCGCGATGGATGACTTGCCACCCCTCTTCGAATTCCGTCTCTTTACTCCTGGATTATACGTTGACTAGTCCACCCACGTTGTGCTTCGCTCGTCTTCTCGTCGTCGTCGATACGTTGGCTGGTATTTATTCGTCGTCGTGTTTCGTTGGGTTGAAACGATTACTGGAGTGACGTGACCACCTCTCGTGGATCGACCGTCTTGAACGTGTACACGGTCGTCTATTGTCAAAACGGAACCATTTGGCACTTCTAAAGTGACTCGCTCATGACTTGGATCATTGGATCGTCGTACAGAACCAGACAACTGAGTGCATTGACGTTGAAAGTGCCCTTTGTTGGCATTTGACGAGCAGATGAACTCGTCTAACAACCACTCTATGCGTTCGTCAAAAAAACGTAGTCGGTGTTTCAAACGCAGTTTGGAAATTTTCTCGTCTTTACCAGCTCTCTCGTTGGCCTGCATTTGAATATATGAGCCCTCAAGCAGACGACTCGAATTTCTATGCGACAGACTAGAGCGACAGTAACTAGGTCACCCATTTTTGGATGAAGTCATGAGCTTTCTTGATACCGACCGATTGAGCCCTTTTGATGCTTGCGTAACTTACTATTATGCTTGAAGTGTACTTTATTCACAATTTGAGAACCTCGATCAATTCTACTCTTTTAAACAATGCTGGCGTAACTATTATGCTTTCGGTGTACTTTATTCATAATTTGAGCACCCCAATCAACTCTCCTCTTTTCAACATGACAAAATACGATTGTTTCTCAATACGTATGTGTACATCATTATAACCAAACCAGCAAGAAACGGGAACATGATTTCAATTGGGCTGAATTCCAATTTCTTTTGTTTTTTTTACATGAATTCTTAAAACAATTACTGACCCCCTTCTTCCCTCCGTAGCCTAGCCAAAGTAGCTCGACCAGCAGACGAAGCATTCGGTCTCCCAATTCCACTTGTAATCCACTCGCCAATCCGGCTCACTTCGTCCAGATCAATGCCCGTTTGTGCACCGAGGCTGTGTAAGCAATAGACTAAGTCTTCGGTGGCGACGTTACCCGTAGCGCCGGGTGAATAGGGACATCCGCCTAAACCACCGACGGCGGAATCGAAACTTCGTACGCCGTGTTCGAGGGAGACGATTGTGTTTACTAGGGCTTGACCGAAGGTATCGTGGAAGTGCATGGCGAGGTCTTCGCTGCGGACGCCGGCTTCTTTTAATGTTTGGAGGAGTTTTCTTGTGCGTGGTGCTGTGCCCATGCCGGTTGTGTCGCCTACGCTGATTTCATCGGCGCCCATTTCTAGTAGGCTGGCGGCTAGGTCGGCGACGACGTGGGGGTCTACGTCTGGTCCTTCAAAGGGGCAGCCTAGTGCTACGGAGATGTAGGCACGCACTGGGATGCCAGAGCTGCGGGAGGAGGTAATGAGAGGTCTGAAGCGCTCGAGGGATTCGGCGATGGTGCAGTTTGTGTTGCGCTTGGAGAAGGATTCGGTTGCGGCGAGGAAGATGGAGACTTCGTGGAGGTTACCGTTGCGTTCATTAGAAGCCGGCTGTTGGGCACCGGTTTCTGAGGGCGAGGGTGGAGGCGTTGGGTAAGCAGAGGACGAGTTCTTGTCCATGACGGCGAAAAAGTTGTCCAGGCCTTTCGTATTTGGAAGCAGCCATTGGTACGTGATAGGTTTCGGAGCAGCAGGTGGTTCAGCCAGCAGAGAAGCCAAAACCTGGTCCGAAGCAGCCATCTGTTGCGAAAATCAGCCAAATCCTCCTACCGCCGTTCAATCGTCTTGTGCCATCACTCATCTAGCACCATTGGCCTTACCTGAGGAACCCATTTCGGCGCAACAAAGCTACCAGCCTCGATAGTGTCAATACCCGAGGAAGCCAATCTCCTCACCAGTTCGATCTTCGTAGCAGCAGAAATGCTTTTCTTTTCATTTTGTAGTCCATCTCGCGGACCGACTTCGATAATGCGGACGTGATCGGCCAGAGGTCTAGTGGTCGAGGCAAAGTTGCGGGGCCCCGGAGTGCGAGTGCGAAAGGCGGTTCGCGCAACAAGACGGCATGGGGAGACAAGAGACATGGTGCAAGACGTCTCTAGCAATCCAAGGTGAGTCGGGTGTGAGCAACCGTTATGGCGGAGAGCAATGTGGTCGACACGATGAAGACGACAAAGACGGAGCAAATGCGGTCGTTGCTCGGCTCAAGAGAGTGGAGCTCTGTGTGTGGGGAAAGGCCGAAGCTTGTACATCATCGGCGTCTTATTAAATTCTAGTCTAACCGGCAACAAAGGCCTACAGTGTCCAGTTGTTGACATCAAGCTTGACATAGCACGGAAATCAAATCATCTAAATCAATTCGGTGTGTTCGTTATACATATATCAATCGCGCAATGTACGCTGCCCATCTATATTCCAGCTTCCGACAGGGCATGCACGCCCAGAATACATACAAAAAATGTCTAAATGTCTGTGCATTGAAGAACAAAGGAGGAATAGAATGCAAACATTTGGAAATGGAATCCAGTCATCATCTATCGTAAGTCTTGCCAAACGAGTCATGCAGTCGTTCGGCTAAACCATATTACAAGACAATAAAATCCATGGAGCATAAACATGTTACATGTCTTCGCTCTCGGATTGGGTATAATAGGCCAAGAAGTCGTCATGTTCGACAATATGCACCGCTTTCCCGTTGCCTTTGGTTACAACACGAAGAGTACGAGCTTGTGAGATTTTCTCGCCGCGTGGTGTAGTGGCCTCGGATTCGTCGACTGGTGTTGACCGAGCGCTGCTCTCGCTAAGATCGAGTCGGGGTAGGGGAGTTCCGCGAGCATTGGTGCGAGGTTTTGGTTCCTCAGTAATGACAGGCTCATTGGTGTCAATCGTCCACGGCTTGTTGGCCTGTATCTCAAGGGGCGGAGCCGCGACGTGGCCAGGTACCGAGCTGCCTGGCGGTTGTGGAAAGGAGTAACCAGTCGGAGTAGACGTATTGGAGGAATCCGTGTGAACCTCAAACTTCCTAGCCAGGCTGGCAACTTTTCGAGGCATGGAACCTGGAGTCTTGGGCTGCACTTTTTTCACCGTGTCTGTCCTTTTGGGAGGCGGCGGTGGTGGCATATCATCACCGCTTGCCTCTGTGCCAGAGGAAGGTGCAGTAGGCATGGCGGGAACTTGCGTGATACGTCTTGATGAGCGGGCGATACGAACGACAGTGGTCGCACTCGTGTCCGAGTCAGACGAGTTTCTCCTAGACTTTACCTTCTTCTGGGATTTTGATGAATTCCTCCTAGACTTCGACTGAGGTTGATTTGGCGGTGGCTGAGGTAAAGGTGTTTTTGGCGCTGGAGATGCTGGGGGGAGCGCATTCGAGGCAAGAGGTATGCTGATCTGCATATCTGGCTTTACCTTAACTGTACTCTTCGCTGGCTTATCTTTTTCCTTTTCCTTTTCTTTCTCGATGGGTGGAATCATCTCAGTGGCAACAAGGCGACCCGTCAACAAATCTCGTCGGCCCATGCGAGCAAGAATACTAGCTGCCTTTGCGCTTTTAATTCGGATCTTCTTGGGCTTTTCCTCTTCTTCGCTTTCATCAGTTGGTGCAGGTTCGACTGGCAAGGGCGCTGTAGTGTTGGCGCTAGATTCGCTGGCCATAGAATCTTGCGAAGGCCGCGTCTCGATTGACAATTTTGGAGTCTCGCTCCTAAAAGAATCTTTGCGATCCTTGAGGCTTCCCATGAGCACATCCACCTTGTTTGTGTTTGAATCGAACGGTTCCGGTGAGTTTGAACCCTTTCTCTGAGGTTTGAGTTTGAATTCGATGGGGATGCTCGAGCTACGCAGTAACTCATTCTTCGCATTTGACTCAGCCTTCGGGCGAGCTGAATTTGGAGGCTCAGTCGCAATCGGAGATGTCAGTTCCTTGGGCGAAACATCATCCGGTGAAGATTCTTGAGGGGACGACCCTTTGTTCGCGGCGAAAGCAGGCGAATGGAAGGCTATGTCAGTAGAAAGCTGCGTCGACGGCTCTTGACTCGTCGTCTGTGAATCTTCGTTAGGTTTTGAAAGTTGGGGAGACGGCTTAGGAGCTACGTCCTTGATAGACAACGCTTCTTGCGACTTCACATTCAGGGCGTTGGACAGCCCAGGTCTCGGAGGATCTTCTTCGGGAGTCTTGAAAACAGCCGATTTTAGCATTTCGTTGATGTCAAGCGAAGTACTGGCCAAGTCTGTATTTATTCTCGGTGACTTGCCCTGGTCAAGGCTCTTTTTCCGAATCTTTTCAGATTCTTCTGCTGAAGCTTTGAGACTTGAATCGTACGTAGCTTTTGAATGCGAGGAACGAAGAGAACGAATGCTCTGTGACATGTAATCAGACGCACGATTCTCCAGCGCTTGAACCCGGGCATTCAAAAGTCCCACTCGTTTAGAGTGAAACTCCTCCTTTTTATAGTCCAAGGATTTCAATTTCGCGAAGAGAATATTCATCGAAGAGTGTACCGAGTTCAACGCAAGGTGTTGGTCCAGCAAATCGTGTAGATATTGAGGGCCAGGGTCTGCGTTCTTCAAGCTGCCGACAATGGCGTTTGAGAGTCTTTGACGTTCAGATCGCAGAGCGCCATAACGCGCATATAAAATATCGGACTGTCTGGTCAGATCTTCCAGTGTTTCCGGTGGCGGGGGAGTCTCCGGTCTAAACCAATCGCGTGGCGGGGATGCGGTCTCGCGAGCGTTGTGGGCAGTGATTTCTGGCGTTGACGGGCGACGAGGGTTGTCAAACAATCGCATTCTTGCCCGTAATGTTGCAGCTGCATCGAGAGCTTCCCGTGAGCCCAGAGAGTCTAGCCTACTGCTAGTTCTGTCTTCCAATCGACTATTCGAGCGAGGGCCAGATGAACTTTGCCCAGACAGCGCTGGCGATGACTCGGTTTTCGGTGGTGTGGTTTTATCCGCCAGTTCACATATAATATCAAGCGCACTTGTCGAAGACTTGTGAGGGTGATGCTGTGATTGAGCGGCTTGGAGGGGCCGCTGTTCAAATTCAGGCTTTGTCTGGCTCGAAAGATCCAATGGACATGCTTCACTCGATGATGTGGCGGTCCATACAGGATGCGATCGTAAAGCCAAACTCTCACCAGACGAAGCAGTTGGACTTCGATTGTAGCCGATTCCGGACGAGGTGGGCGGGTCCATAAATTCAGCTGGTATATGCGGAGGACAGTCAGGAGGGGGAGTCCAGTCAACAACTTCTGGCGCAAGCTCCGACTTTCTAGATGGCATCGCCTTCTTTACCATCCATGTTGAACTATTGACATCCTTGTTTGTTGCCCCATCACCAAAATCCCCAGCGTTCGGCGCCGATATCCCTTGTGGAGATGGACGTATTGGTGATGATGGCCGAGCGTCTGATGTACTCTTTGCTTCATATAGGGGTTCCAACGGTTGTCGTATGAAAATCTCGGGGGTTAGCGGACGGCTAGTTGGTCGTTGCTTAGTTTTGCGACCCCAATTCAGCATTTTTGACGGATCTCTCCATGACACCTTGCGGTCTGGAGAAGTCCAATCGGTTGAAGAAGTCATCATACGTTCGGGAGACAATACTCGTGCCGGTGATTCGCTTACAGGTTCGGGAGACATTACTCGGATCGGTGGCCCTCGTGAAGGGTCAGGAGTTGCTGATCGAAGAGAAATCCGTTGGTTTATGAATGAATTACGCTGTGCCCGCGGTGGAATCTTCGCAAACACCTGATGGCAGATGTACTGTGGTCCATGGGATGACGTTGGTTGTTCAGCCCATTCGCGAAGCTTCGATTTTTGGGGCGAGGCATCATCCGGATTGTCTGACTTATCATTCCTACCTGAAAGCGTTTGCAGTTGAGGACTATGGTCAAAGCGAATAGTATCCCGACCCGCTGCACTTGAAGATTGCGCAGGCTGAGGAGATTTGACTGGATTCGCAAATTGACTCGATTTCGGAGTTGGTGGAAAGTCTTTCATTGGTGGAGGCGGTGGCAACTCATCATCAGCCGACTCATTAGATTTACTTGTTGTCCGTTCTTTGAATTTAGGTTGATAGGAGACCTGTTCTCTCGCACTTTCTCTTTCGCCATCGGCGGGTTCTGAGACCGATGTTACCTGAACAAGTGGAGACATGGACACGGAGCTCTTCCTCGACTTGCAGTCCACTATTACGGGAGATATTGGTGTCCGATCTTGTAACGATGTCCGTACTTGCTTTGCGACGAATTCAGCCGCCAACGGCGAAACCAGTTGATTCAAATCTTGTTCAGACTTAGGATGGCTTAGTTGAGGTGAAATTGGCCGTGCAGCTAGTCTCGAAGCTGGTCGAGCACTTTTATGATGCTCATTGCTTTCATTCTTCGAACATGCCCTTTCATTCAATGGGGAAGGTGAAGTTTTACTAGTTCTTCGCCTTGATTTAGGAGAGTCTAGAGCAAAGTCGGATCTTTGACTGAGGTCGTGGACTTTCGTAGGCATTGGTGCGCGCTGGGGTGGGGTTCTCCCATCCCGGTCCTGCAGTCTTCGTGGCTCATTTTCTGGCGCAGTTTTTGGTCGCTTTTGAGCTCCTGGCAATGCTGACTGGTCGTGCTGTGATGGTGCCTGAGAGCCATCATTGATAATTCCTAGTCCGATCACTTTTTGTGAATGCGCTCTCGGTGACCATTGTTCAGACTCTGTGCGATTATGTCGCTCCGATTGACTTGACGGAGGGCTAGTAAAGTTTCTTTGGCTTGCTGCAGCTTTTCGTTCGGCGGCAGCCTTCTTAGGTCCTATCGGCGTCCTTGCAATGGGTTGGGATGATTTTGACTTGAGGGCAGGCACAGTCGAAGTTTGGCTTGATTTTGCTAATTTGGCATTCACTGATTTTGCTACCGCAGATGCAGCGGAGTTGTGTGATACATATATCGGTTCCGTTCCGATGGATTGAAGAACCACGGGAGATGGCTCACTGACAGAACGACGAGACCAAGAAGATCGATGAGACTTGGCAGGAGTTCGAGCCTGACGCGGTGTCATTTGGTCATCTCGAGGCGAGTCCTTTGGGGGAGGTGGCGGCGGTGCATCATCGCTGTCCCTTGCGACTTTAGGACACGACTTGCTTGGTTTGTCAACATTGATTGAGAGATTTGGTTTTGGCGAATTCCGGCCGCGATTTCCATAATGCTTCGAGTCGGAGATGCGTTGTTTGACTCGCGCAATTGTAGGGTTTGCCACTTTAGTCGATGCTGTCTCTGGTTTGGAATCACTGTTGGCGTGCGCATAATCCGAAATTGAATGAGTAGTATTTTCTGACCGAAAAGTAAGGCGATGTGGGACAGTAGGAGAATCCGCAGCGTCGTGGACTGTCGAGGTCGAGTGGCGCGAGCGCTTGGAAGGCGAGCGACGAGTTCCCTGGGGACTTTTCTGTAGATCTTCCAGCGATGAACGCCGATGCAAAGGCGACGAGATGGATAGTTTGGTTAATGTTGAAAATTCGTCTGGTGGCGGACCATCGGATGGAAACAGACGGTACGAAGTTGGGCCGGCGAGTTGTGCGTCGTCTGCCTCGTCCAAAGGACCGTCCAACCTCTGCATGTCGGCCACGTCTGTGAGGCCGCTGGTGTCACTGACCCGGCCGGCGGATCATAGCAACTATGGTACAAAGCAGCCAACGAGCGACGGTATGCAGCGATAGAACCGCTGGGGGGAGTAATAGCAGGATCCCTTATGGTGAAAACGAGCCGGTATGGTGCATTAACATGGCGGATAAGAATGCAGAGCACTCTGTACGCGGCAAATCAGGCCTAGTCAGCAAAGCAGGGGGCGGCGAGGCCCACGAAGGTTAATGATGGCTCGAGGACGAATGGACGACTAACAACTCGGCGAACGCAAGCAGAGAGAAGAACGGTGGCGGGGCAAGGCAAGGCAGAGCAAGCAGAAGCATGTAGAGCCGGGCCAGGACAAACCGCGTTCAGCGCGCAATGGGCGTTTGAACGGAGTGAGCAGCGAGACTAAGGTACGGAGAGAATATGGAGCTGGAGCTGGAGCGGGAGCTGGGGCAGACGGCTGGACGCGTCTCTGGCGTGGAGGAGCGACATGATTGATGAGCGAGAGGCTGCTGCTGGTGCTGCTGCTGGTGGCCTTGATGCCACGATAACCCAGGCTAATCATCGACAGGCGCTGGGGGTCGACGGGCGATCGTCCGCGCAGATACGTTTTCGGCTCGTGTGAAGTCGACGGCAAACAGATGGTTCGACGGGCCGGTGGACGTTGGATCTAGCAGCAACTAGTAACAAGTAGTAGCAACTAGCAGGGCCTGGATGAGGCCGGCTGTTCAGGGGCAAAGGCGATGATTCGACACGGCTTCTGACGAGGCGGCGGGAGGCGACTGTGCCTCCGCCGTCATTACAACGGGATCATTGAGATTTCCAATCATCAACGTGGGCGGCGAATGCAGCGTCGGGAGCTCGCGTGTGACAACCTTCTGGCTGTGTGTCTGGCTGGCCGTCCGTCCATCTGCGTGGCCAACACGGAGCCTGTGTCCTGTGTTTGTGCGCGTGTAACAACGAGGTGCAGTCGAGTGCGCGTGCATGGCGCTGATCTGCCGGCACCGCGCGATGCAGGTCCTCTATCCATCCGTGTACTCTACTCCAGTAGACTACCGTAGTACCTGGCCAATCCCGGATAACAGGCCTCCCAACCCGGGAGACAGAAGTACACATGTACAGACGTGGTGTAGTAGTCGATGCAGAGGGGCGCGAGAAGCAACAGTCTTGGCTGCCACCACCCAGCACGCACAACAGCGCCGTCAGGAGAAACGATGAGGCCGGCACAAAACTCAAACCTGCCAATATGGTTGCTGTACATTACAGGAGTCGCAAAGCAGTGAGTCAGTCAGCCGACGGGCAATGATCGGAATTTTACCTTCCAAGCCTTGCTTGTTGCAGTGCTCGAGCACACAACTCAACAGGGCCAAAGAGCCACTTCTCACTTCTCACTTCTTCTCCAAGCCGAATAAGGGAGAAATGGGCCGCGTGGCGCTATGCTGGGGGGAGAAATGCCACTTGTAGACTCCTGCTCTGGGGGAGGGGGACACGAAGATCCTTCGTCTCGACTTGACCTGGGGGGACCCGTCTGGCTTCTCGTATAACCGCTCCGTGCACCATGCTTCATCTCATGCTTTACTCTTATTTTTTTCTTCAGATCAACGAGATTGACGCTCCGACCCTAGCGCTTAACCTGGACAAAACTGTAAAATTCGTAATCGTGTGTGCGCACATCCGTCCAGCTGGGATGCTTGCGAATATCTACTCATACACAAGCTATGTATCTGGTCGTGGCCGTCGGCGTTTCTACATGTCTTGCTCTGCGACAAATAGCTCGTCGCCTCCGCCGTTACGCTCTGAACATTCTCGAAGACTTCACTCCACTGTATCCAAACTCCCCTTTCCAACCGTCGATGGTGGCACTGCTCCCTTTTGCGCCCTCAGCTTCTCTTCAAACTTGGCGAATTCCTGGATGGCAATCTCCTCTTCTTGATCGAGCACTTGCTCCACGCTCTTCACCTCTTCAATATAGTGCATGAGCATGCTTTCGATGCCATTCTTCAACGTTACCGTACTGCTGTCGCATGTACGGCAAGCACCACGCAGCTTCAAGAGGACCTTGCCGTCGTGAAAGCCGCGAAACTCAATATCCCCACCGTCCTCTTGGATCGCTGGTCGGATGCGTGTCTCCAGAAGCTCTTGGATCATACCAACCACCTCTTCGTCTTCAGGATCGTAGGTTGCCGTAAAAGACACGCTACTTCCCTGTCCATCCTCTTCGCCGGCCTTGTTTTCAACGGTAGTGACAATCGGTTGTCCGCTCGTCACAGCTTCCGTTATCATGCTAAACACCTCTGGCTTGACATGAGCCCAAGGAGTCGCGCTGTCTTTCGTAACTGTGATATAGTCCTTTCCGTAAAAAACGCTGGACACTCCCTCGACATTGAGAAGCTGAGCCGCGAGCGGCGAAGGGTGTGGAGGCGCCAGAGTCGATCGCGGGGACAAGTACTCGAGGAACGAAGACGGAAAGTCATCGGGGAGAATAGTATGATTAGGTCTGAACTTGAGCGCATCTTCGTTAGGCGTCGGCTCTGTCTGAATGAAAATCGATCGTCGGAATCGCGCGCCTAGTGTCGCTGGTGCAAGGGCAGATTGACCAAACGTATACAAACCAGGCCGTAGTCTCGTGTGTGACGGTGTCAAACGCGCCAGTCGAGCGGTGTTTGAAAGCGATCTGGTTGTCGGTCTGGTGATTTGCTGGCTTCGGCAGGCTCGTGATGTGGTATTTGGCCGCGTCAGCGCTTTGGTCAATGCATGCGATGCTGTTCTGTTCGCCATTGTGATGTGTGTAGGTCGCGGATGAGTGGAGTCTGCGGGTGTCAATAAGTGGCGATGGTTTGGAGAAATCACAAAGCCGTCGGCGAAAGTACGTCAGAGCTCGGCAGAGCTGTGAAACGCTTGTCAGCAACAGCACGTGGTGGCAATTTACACTTCACAACGAACATGGCAAGGCCTCAATTACAGAAGCGATCAAGATCATTTCTTATAATGATAGTTATGACATGTTGAATCTAAAGTTTATACTGGCATATGCCACACCATAGTCCCAGCTCCCAAACGCCGTCGCACTATGTTACAAGCGAGAATCTCATCCGTTCTCTTAGTGATCCTTGAAATGGTCTATCCACCGGGTAAACATACCCTTCCCCAAGAACCGCTCCTCATCCTCCTCCCAGCCTCGCCTTTCGATTCTTTTCCTGGCGTTCCATGCCCGAACAAATTTCCATATTTCCGTGTCAGCCAAGTTCCACGCTTCTACAATGCTGCGATCGGCTCTGGCCTTCTTCATGCCGCCCTCTTCACTTTGTCTGAGAACTGCTTTGGCTTGCTCAATGAGGGTTTCCTCATTTTGAAGCTCGCTAGCAGTGGCAGTGCCACTGACAAGATCTGGATGAGGCTCGTCAGGGCCTGGAACAGGATTCTTAGACTTGCCAGACGATAAAACCTCATTCGCTTTGGACAGCTTAAAGCCCAACGTAAACTCAATGTCCTCCAAATCTCTTTGACTGTCACCGTCCGGCGGTCTTTCGCCGAGTAGCCAAACAGATCTGGCTGCCCCCAGTTCGGACGCGATTGCATTTTTCAAAAACACGAGACGAGAAGTCGCCGGGTACCCGTCAGCCAAAAGCCCCTTGGTTGCAGCACTAATCCAGCTGTCACGCTTTGTCTCGCGACGAATGAATTTAGCATAATCCGGAGGAGCCCCCTTTCCATGAAGTAAAGATGTCATAGTGTATGGGTGGGGTACAGTTCCGATGGTGAAAATTTCGAGGTCGTGCACCATGTCCGTGATGTTGGGACATCCTTGTGGTGTCTTGATTTCCATCGGCTTGGAGGAAACGCACGGCTTGCACTTCTGGCGATTGGGAGGACATGACGAGGGAATTGGAGAGATTGGACATTTGGAAATGTTCTGCGCTAGTTCCATGGCTGGGCTAACAAGTTTTGTTGTGCTCTTAGCATGAGGTTTCAGTACTGCAATGCCTTTAGAGAAAGTTTCTTGCCACGTAGAGTGAAGGTGGGTGTTAATCAATCTTGGGAGCTCCTGAAGCCCTTCAGCACGGGTTTCCGGCTTGTCGACTTTTTCGTGAATCGCAGTATATCTCTCTTTTATGATCGCCGAACTGTAAAAGGCAATTCCGGTGTTCTTGTCTTGGACGTCAAAGTCCCATGCGGGCAGCGCGTCAATGACATTGGTTGACTCATTAAGCCCTTTCAATCCTAAGGCGTTCTTGATGAAGTCCTCGACGTGTCTTTTTTCACCGGCAAACAACCCATTACCTAACTCCGAATAGCGCGTTAACTTTGGAAATTCAGCTCGGCGTAAAAAGCTCAAAGTCGGATCTTCGTGTTCGGCCATTGGGACTGCAAGCCAATTGCACATGATACCTTTTCCCATGTTCGCCCAAGCCAACCAACGCATGACATCAAGCTCCAAATCAGGTTTGAGCTTCATCATCTGCACAATTTTATACTGTGGATGATTCTGTGCTTCTCCTGGGCCAAGCACAAGCGGTTTGAATCCTTGTGCCCACCATGCCCTTCGCCAAAGTTGTAGCAACTCTTGCTCCGCTTCCTTGCTCTTGTCATCGCTTCGTCTGTTCGATGGGTCGAAGTATGTATAGATTGCTGGCCTTTTTAATAGAGGTGGCAATACTGTGCGGTCGTCGTCCGTAGTCGTGCCTGAAAAAGGATTGAGCCACTTCCAGTCGCTGTACCAGCGAGCTTCACCGCTTGAGCTGTTGCTCTGCTCTGGTGGTGAATGTGCTGGATGCCCGAAAGAATTGCCTACAAGTGGCAAGTTGTGAGGAAGATTATGCAATTGTTCCCCAACATGATGAGCGCCATCTGCAACAATATGTGCTCCAGACTGGAGCTGCGGACCGTAAGGCAGACCTTCCAGGTGACGATCAATGTCTTCCGTATTCGAGATGCCGAGAAATACAATGCAGAAGACGACAAAGGCCGTAAGAGTCGCGACTATCTGCAGCCGGCGAGGCAGATAAGAGCATGGATTTATTCGCGTCGGCATGGTTGAGAGAGGAATCGACGAGCGCGAGAAAGATTACCGACTCATTGAAGAGTAGATCCGACCTGTAGATGCCGTCTCTAGGTACTTGTCGTCAATATTCGAAGGAAAGTACTGCGCTCGGATGCTGAGGTGTTCACATGGAGAAAGACTCAGGGTGAGGCTCTTTGATTCCTAGAGTGACCAGGGTCAAGGACATCATCCTTCTTGGCTGTCGCCATACGCGCGTTTACAAAAGTCAACCCATCCCCTCACAATGAAGAATATGATTGACAAAAGCGAAACTCTGACTTGTCTCAGCTTCTGCAAAGTCGCAACCTGTTCGCGGGAGTTGATGCCGTTATTCTGAGCAGTGGGTATATTATCCATGTGTGAGACATTCAAAATCCTACATCATGCGACTGGAATCTAAATTGGCCAACAGCTCTTCTCTATCAGAGGCATGCCTAGCTTTCATATGGGTCTATGGCAAGTAAAATTATTTCCTATATCCCTTTTTAATCGATCCACTCCAATCATGCGCCGTTTCTCACGTGTCTCAAGTATTGTTTGTTGCCGCACGTCGTATGTTTTATACATCTTGGACATTATGCAATCAATGTCCAACAAAATTTAAATCGCCAAAATGTGCAGGTGAAGTCAGACTCTTGTTGGTGTTCTCTGATAGTTCACAACATGTGATAAGATTCTCGGGTTTTTTCAAGAAGTCAACGAAACTCAAGCCTAAGATGCTCGATGCTCTGTCAGAGCATAGTAAGCGGTCTCGCTCGCGTGAATATACTGCCAATGGTATTCAACCAGTAAACTTCGAAAAGTTTAGGCGACACCTTGTCAATGTCTCTCGACAGACTACGACAATCCAGATAACGATGTAGCTGCTACCGCTGGCGGTACTCGATCGTCATGGCAAGCAATCGATGCAGGGGCAGTTCTTTCACATCAATTGTCTTCGCTCTTCTTGACTGAAATCTCGTACTCTGGGTCATTGTCTGCCAGCTCTTTCTCCCGAATGGCCGTCATGAGTTCGTACATCTGTCCGATCTGCTGATCTACAATGCCACATTCATCATCAGCCATGACTCAGAGTAGAGCTCGTCCGACTACTCAATACTCACCACTCATTTTATCAATCTTGGTCTTGTCCATTTTATTGCCTCTCCACCCATCTCCCTCGATCTGCTGTGCGTACATCTGCCACTCTGATAGGAATCCGATAATGTGGACCGGGTTATCAACGTTGCGGTGGGCTCTGAACTCAGCTTTGACATATTCATCACCGAGCAATCGCATCTCACGGGGGAGTTTTTGTCTGTGGCATCGAAGGATTCGTCGGTAGAGGGGGATAGGTGGTAGTAGAGCAAGAGGAACCTGCTTCAATCCTGAAGACTGCGTTCCGACAGACGAAGGCACAGCTAGCAGCCTATGGAACGCGCGCATTTTGAACAATCTAGGTAGATCAAGGAATCTGAAAGACGGGAGCGGTGATGTTGAAAACAAAACGGAGACTTTACTGACGAGTTAGATTACCGAGGAACCTCTTGGATGAGCATTAGTCGTGTTAGGTAA
This sequence comes from Acrodontium crateriforme, assembly GCA_033807595.1. NCBI lineage: Eukaryota > Fungi > Ascomycota > Dothideomycetes > Mycosphaerellales > Teratosphaeriaceae > Acrodontium > Acrodontium crateriforme. The sequence goes on along the minus strand of CP138591.1, from coordinate 558,475 downwards.
GCACTAAATCCAGGGCGTGGAATGACCTAACTTCGAAAAACACTCGAAGTCAAAGACTTCTACGAGAATCACCTGAAAAGTCGCTTCTGGACACGGGAAGATATAACATCGAGAAGTTATCGGATCAACGTCGAAATTCAACAGATGGTCACACAAAAAAAGCATCAAATCAAAATCTTCATACGCTAGACGGCGAAATGCTTCCTACGCCGTCAACATCACATGTTGACTATGATCGAATTTACGAGCCAGCAGAAGACTCCTATCTTTTATTAGATACCTTATCATCACCATCGGAAGTAGAGTTTCTCAGCAAACAATTCCCACAGAGCGAAATTGCTCCTCTGGTTCTGGAAGTTGGCACCGGATCTGGCGTCGTTCTCGCGTTTGTGACTGGAAATGCTGGCCATATTTTCGGAAGAAATGATGTCGCCACTTTGGGTGTTGATGTCAATGAATTTGCATGCGAGGGGACAATCCAGACCGTTCAGGGGGCCGTGAAAGACGCTGCTGCTGCGAGTGGCAATCCAGGGCAGTTCCTCGAATGCTGCAAGGGTGACCTTACATCCGCAGTCAAGCCACAGTCGATCGACGTTCTTATTTTCAATCCTCCATACGTTCCAACAGAACATCTTCCTATTCTTACAGGCATGAACTACGACTCCGCAATGACTTCAAGCCAGAAATTCGAGCGAGATTCGCATCTCCTGTCGCTCTCTTATGCTGGAGGAGCAGACGGTATGGAAACTACCAACCGCTTACTTGACGAACTTCCTGTGGTATTGAGTCACAGGGGCATAGGCTACGTGCTTTTGTGTGCCCAGAATCGACCGCATGATGTTATCGCTAGGATACAGGCCTGGACTGGTGACTGGACTGCAGAAATCGTCGGTTCCAGCGGGAAAAAGGCTGGCTGGGAAAAGCTTTGCATCCTTCGTATATGGAGGCGGGAGCCCTGTCCTTGAATTCATTCCAAGGCACCATGATTCGTTGGCCATATTAACCAGGGAGCTCTGCTCTGTCCACCTCAGCGCTCCATTGAAAGTCAGAGAGCCCAGCGTTCCACGGTTCATTCGCGCTCAAAGAAGTTCTCACTTCCGAGCTTGAGTCGAGCTCGACTCGCTCTTCCAAAAGTTCGTCTGATAGAACTGAGGGCGGGCTGGGTGTTGACGACTGCTGGAATCTCAGCGGCCAGAGGTTAATATCAAAATCTTCTTTGTCCTCGGCGACTCGTCCGACTATGCATTTTGTCCGATGCAATATAACTTCACCAAGATCAAGTGCTCGGTGACTCTGGATGTGGTCCAGGTAATAATCAGTGCCATGGATGACAAGAGAACTCTGTCCTAGGAGAACGCAAAATATGCACTGATAGGCGTATTTATGCTCTTTGACCTTTTGCTGCCTGAATTCAGATTGTCAGTATCAACAGATGCAGGGGCAGATAATTGTGGACGAACGCTACGTGAAACTTTGCAAGGAAAGGCCATCGGAACTTGATTCCGTGTCTTTCCATAGTCCAGACTTTGTTCATAATGGTCTGAATATCGCCGTGGCCTGCAAATGCGCATTTCGAACTGCTGCACGAAAGATAATACACGCTTGCCTGCGACCAGCCGTCGTTAAACTCTCTGCATTTGGTCATGGCTTTGCGGTCTCCATTCTGCAGCTTCCAAGCGCTTTTGCAGAATCCAAGATAATTGTTGTCCGGTGATGGCAACATGGTCTGTCTGGGTGTAGCTGAAATGGTGCGTGGAAATGTGGGTCCACTTGTAGCATTCGTTACGATATTGGAGGAGAAAGTTCGGTTTGACAGGACAGGGGACGATGTCAATATTGGATTTGACGCTCCCGAAGGATCTAACGAGCTTGGAGATACTATCTGCCCATAGGCATTATAGGTTGGAGCAGGGGGCGACATTGGTATTGAAGATGTCAGAAGATTTGGAGACGCCATATGGTCATAGCCAATAGCAACAGCAACTGTTTTGTCGCTGGCTCGCCCATTTGAATCAGACGAAACGTCCTGGCGTAGAGCTGGATGTATTGGTCGTTGCTGATCCACAGGTGGCACTGACGTTACATCTTTTGGCGGAACAGCGGGTTTTGATGAGAAGGCAGGTTTCCAAGCGAAGGGTTTGCGTATTCTTAAGGGTATTCTATCAACTCTCATCTGCTGAAGGGCCTCGTCTTCATGCCTAGCCTATCGTGTAGGAGATGAGTCGGAGAGATCGCTTGATCCAGATGGGAACCGATTGTGTTTGTTGAAGAATCCCAGCAAAGAACTGGTGCGTCTCTTATGTGCAGTTGCTCCTGAATGTATACTACTTTCATCGCCAGAGACTTCCACGTTACTTGATGGAGGGCTGGGATAATCAGAAAACCATGTTGGAGCCTGCAGTTTTCTTTGTGCTGTATGCGAAGAAGTAGGAACAACCATCGGTGGCGACGTAGATGCCGTCGTAGGCAGCTGAGCCGCAAATTGACTTTGATGTACCAAAGTTGCGCCCATCTTCTCATCGTCTTTGATCGTCTGATGATGCGACAGTTCATTGACAGGCGCCTTTACCATCAAACGCTTACGGAATTCAAGGAGCGCACCGATCGTTCGGTCTCGGCCGACATCAGCTGCATCAACCAAATGAATGAAATCAGTGGCTTCATCATCGTCCACGGCATTGCGGAGTTTCTCAAGCAGAGTGCTTTGCAATTCGATGGTGATTTGTTGCAGCGCAATGACGACGACGTGGTCGCCGGCTTCAAACGCTCGTCCGAACTTTGAGATGCCACGCTGCTTCTCTCGTTCGATTTCCTCGGACGCCTGATCGATCGACTCTTCAAGTAGACGAGAAGGCGGCAATGCTCTTCTTTGCGCACGCTTCACTTTTAACTTATTGATTATTTTGCCGCCGTCCTTGTATGCAGCGCAAACGGCGTTGATGCAGGACTAAGACGACCTGGTCAGCTCGCTGTACTCGGCGTGACCGCCACAGCGGTACGTCGTCATGGTGCTGAGTACTGATATCCGTGCAACTACTTACGATTATCCCGTAGGCTTCTTTGGCGACGCTCATGTTGTAGGCCGAGTTATCACGCGATGCCTTTGCCCCGGCGCGCCTGCGGTCAAGCTTTCACGGTGAATACTGAGCGAGCTGAAACGCGGCCGCACTGCATGACGCCCTACGTCAAGACGGCCGCCAGCCCAGTCAAGCTGAGGTGTCGTAGATGTAGCCACGAGAGGCGCAGGCTATCATCTAAGCCGCGGGAGGTGCGATGCGCAGGCGTAGGTTCAACACAAACAGGTTCAATACGTGAACCTCGCCGGTCTAAGGATCAGAAGGGGTAGTCTACTGCCTATGCATCGAACAAATGCACGTCGATATTGCCTTGTGCTGCTTCGTTTGGAGACAATACAGACTCCGATGGCACTGAAACTCAAAAGACCCCAGATGATTTCCTTGTGGCTGGGAGAATCGAGGGTTTCCATTGGACCTCACTTCGTCCATATTGGGCCGTGTCGCGCTCATCTCCAGGTGCATGGCGACAACTCGGCCTCATGGACAACAACGAAAATGTCCGACCTGCTTCCTGGAACAGATGGGCATGTGAGAACACGTTCGGTCGTGGAAGCGGAATGTTGCATGTTCTTATCGCGCCAAGATATTGAGTCGGGCGCATCGATGTTGCACATGGGCTCATAGTGCCACGGGATGGCGTGCTACTAGAACTGGCCTCGGAGAATCGACCCCGCGCACGCAATGCGGACACATTACGATGGCGTTTACGTGGGAATCTTCGTATCCAGTTGACGACATCGGACATGGAAAGGACTTTGATGCCGTTTATGGATAGCTGCACTGTTGATGCCTGCCGGACATGAATCGTACCTATGGTAGGCTTTCCGCTATCGCCGGTAGTATTTAAACAAAAAGGACGCCCGTTTGCTTGCGCCAACTGGTCTGCTTTTGTAACTGTTTGCTTCGAAAGACAACTCCTTTCTGGTTTACAGTAATCGTCCCCGAGATCTGTCGTGGCTCGTTCACTTCTTTGAACCGTTCCAATGGCGCCAGCTCTTGTCGAGTCAGCGATTGACCCTTTGGCCTCCGACGTCTTTAGATATGACAACCCCGACTCTAAAATCTTCCCTGACGGCATCAAGACCAGTGGGCAGACTAATCCCACATATAATCAACTCAAATCATACTCTGCATTTCCCAAAGAGATTGCTGCCTCGACATTATGGAAGGCAGAGGACTACAAGAACAACCCTGAACGATGGACACATCGTTTCAGCGAAGAAGAGGTCAAAGAGCTGAGCGACACGGCAGATGCATTCATGGCATCTGCTACACCACTGACCGGCATCTCAAAGGTATGGTTCTAGGAATTGAAACAGCGGAACTCATAACTAATGCATTGACCAGGACAAGTTCCCTCTGCCAACCATGGCACCGTATCTCGAAAGTATTCGCAAGGAAATTCTGAACGGCAAGGGCTTCATCTTGTTTAAAGGTTTCCCAGTCCAACTTTGGGGTCTCCACAAGTCTGCTGTAGCTTACATGGGCCTTGGAACGTATCTTGGCTACTTTGTTTCGCAAAACGGACTAGGCCACGTCCTTGGTCACGTCAAGGATGTTGGCGCTGATCCTACGCAGATTGATAAAGTCAGAATTTACAGGACAACAGCTCGCCAATTCTTCCACACCGACGATTGCGATATTGTCGGCTTGCTGTGCGTAGCTCGTTCGCTTGAAGGTGGCGAAAGTGACATTGTCAGTACACACAATGTTTGGAATACTCTCCAAAAAGAACACCCTGACGTCGCCGAAACTCTAACTCAACCAATCTGGCACTTTGATCGCAAAGGCGAGGTCTCCACCGGCCAAGACCCATATACACTTCAGCCCATCTACTACCGAGAAACGGGCGGAGATGAAAGAGTATACACCAAATGGGACCCATACTACATTCGCTCTCTGAAGCGCTTTTCAGACGCCGGAATCATCCCCGCTTTGAGCGAAGCCCAAGAAAAGGCCGCTCGCGTTCTGGAAGAAACTTGCCAGAAGCTCGCATTGCACATGGTTCTCGAAATTGGAGATATTCAATTCTTGACCAACTCCCACGTCTTACATTCGCGGACAGCATACAAAGACTACCCCCCGCCAGCGCCGAGAAGACATTTGATGAGGTTGTGGTTGGCCACGCCGGAGGACGAGGGAGGATGGAAATTGCCTTTTACTGATAGTCGTCATAAGAAGCGAGGGGGTGTTCAGGTGAATGATACACCACCCAGGGCACCATTGGATGCTGAGTAGTTTTATGTACCTGAAATTGAAGAGTTGTAACTTACGATAATGTAGTTTGTTAGATTGACTATGGGAAAGTAGTAGATGATGAGAGCAAGATCCCGGGAGTTGCATTTGTCAAATTCGTACCACAAAGAATAATCAGCTGAAAAATACTTCACATAGCTTCAAAATTTCGACGTAATTTATCCGGAACTCATCTTAATGCGTTGACATGTCTTCTCTCTGAAAAGTACATTCTTTTCCAGACAGACAGCTCATGTGATCACCAAGAAAGCCAAAGCAACAGTCCTGTTCCGTCAGCACGGATATAACGCGGGCACCTTCACTCGGAGAACCCTCGCTGATGATGACTTCATCTGTGGTGTGCTTGCAAATCCAAGTGGCGGCGACATATAAACCCCCACCACGAAAGGTTGAATTCAAACCCTCCTTTCGCAAATTTTGAATCAATTCCCCAACATTTCATGCTCGCGAGAAATCTTCTGACCAAACAGCGCGCTTTTGTCTAAACTTCGAGATTTGTTCGACATTCGAGTGGAGTGCAACGAGCGAACATGACGACTGCGGCGTTTAAGCATATCGTGACCACGAGTTATCAGGGCAAGCCTTGGGCTAAAGTGGATGGTGACGGGAAATCATTTCAACAGGCCGATCATCAACGACCAGTGCACAATATTCGGGGTATTGAGAAGGATTTCACGACCGACAATTGCGGATTTCAGGTTCTCAATTCGCCGTCGGCTCAAAGGACGTTCACCGATGATGAAGCAGTGCGTGGACCATACTACGACGAGGTCGAGGCATTGCTCCGCAAGAACATTTCGGGTATCAAGAAGGTTGTGATTTTTGATCACACCATTCGACGTCGCACCAAAGACGCACCACGCCAGCCTGTCCAACAAGTGCATGTCGATCAAACCCCCGGAGCTGCTGCCGCACGGGTACGGCGTCATCTACCCGAAAATGAGGTTGAGGGTTTGCTGAATGGACGCTACCAAATTATTAATGTCTGGCGACCAATTGAAAACCCAGCAACCGACTTTCCATTGGCCGTGATTGATTGGCGCTCGACCTCGCCGAGCGACTTCATTCCCGTTGATCTGATGTACCCCAAGCGAGCCGACTCTGCGCATGACGATGATGACCGTGGAAAGGAAAAGTTGCCATCAGAGGAAACTCTCTACTCAACAGAAGGGTACGAGCCACGTGGTGAGACACTTGCTGTGGCGCCAAATGGCAGCCACCAGTTCTACTACATGAAGGACATGACGCCAGACGAGGTCATGTTTCTCAAGTGCTTCGATTCATATGGCCAAGGAATGCCATCGGGCAAACAAGGCATTGCTGTGCGAACGCCACACACGGCATTTATTGATCCACAGACTCCAAAGGATGCACCAGGTCGCCAGAGCATTGAGGTTAGATGTTTGGTGTTTTATGATTAGTCTGTATATATTTTGATACTTGTACACGAATTCTTATATTCATTACAATTTCGTAAATGCCGAAAATGCTTTGATGTTTGCGAAAACGGCTTGCTGTTGCCTGTGGTGAGATTTGTTGCATGCAAGACTCATATACAGTCGTTCTCAAGCCTTGTCGTCGGCTCCTCGCTCAAGACTATGCCTTTCTCATGTGAATGGAACTTGGACAAATGGACAGGCCAGACACGTGCGAGATCTGCTGCTTTCAACAACAAATTCGTAGAGCGCAATATCTCAATTTGGTTCAGTACATGCAACTCTGGACAGTGCAGTTCTCCATGCCTGGATGGCTCTGTTTCGTGTCCTCATGGTGGCCAATTGGCAAGTCTTTCGGCATCGGGCTTGGTGAAGCGATTCGCGACATGCATGATTGCTATCATCTTGGCTTTCCGTTTCGCATTTGTTCTTTGAGAGCGTTCATATACTCTCCCATCAAGCCGCTTTGTCTTGGTGGCTCTGCAGCGCGCTGACCTGCGTTTCGCCACACAGCATCGGCATCCTCATCCACGGTTTGCTCAGGTTTAGGCGGCTCTTGAGCGGTTTTCCTCGTGCTTCGCCACACTGCATCAGCACTCTCGTCTTCAGCTGTAGTCTGAGATGCGGTGGGCCCTGCTGCCTTGTGGTCCACTTCTTTACCATGCATGATTCGTTGGTCGATGTTGACACCTCCTGTTTCTCTGATTTTGCCCTGTCGAAGTTGAGCTGTAACCTCATCGGCGAAGTGACTTAGAAAGCCGGACTGGCCAGGCCTATCGATTTTGGTGCCGCCCATTTCGTCCGGAGGAATGCCGTGTTGCATGCGATGGACGCCTCGGGCAACCTTCTCGACGGCGCGGTGGAAGCCTGGCGTGCGCAGAAGCTGCTGGACCGCCCAGGCCTCGAGGACTCGGAGCCAGGGACTCATGGTGAAGAGCAGGCAGAAGGACCAGAAATCAACTGCCACGTGGCAGTGGCCATGCAGAGGGCACGCGCTGATGGAGGATGGGTGTTGCAGCAGCGCTTAGAGGATATATCGAGAGCCAGAGGCTGGCAAACAGATGACGCAGTAATTGGCAGCAGGCGGCCTAAAACGAGGGCGGGACTAGCCGAGGCCTCGACAGGGCAAAGGCGGGCGCCTGTTGCAAACACGCCTGGGACAAGGACGAAGGTGGGTTGTGGGCTGTGGTGGATTCCTCCGTCCAGGCGTCTAGCGACCAGAGCTGGGCCCAGCACCCGCCGCCTCTCTCTCTCTTTTTTTGACTGCCACGTCTATCTACACTGTTTCGCTGCATTTGCTTCTTCTCCTTCCACCTCCTTCGCGTTAATTTACCTCGTCTTCGTGCCTGCTGGGATCTCCCGGCGTCGTGCTATCCGCTGTGTCGGACGTTCTGCCCCACTATCGACGCCTTCGAGCGTGACAGCACCACTATTCTCGGGCGGCATTTCTTCTTTTCCCTCGCTCGTTCTCTCCAAATTCCGCGACGCTCGTACTCGAGACGACACTGTCCAATTTCTGCGGTTATCCTGCGCTCTCGAAACCTCTCTCGTCTTGCTGCTTGCTCGTGTGCGTAGTCTGCACAACCCCGAGACTCGTCCGGCATGGCGGTGCCATCAGTTTCGCCCAGCCTGCCCGCCTTCCTCGAACAATCAAAAGGAGAAATCCATGCCAAGTTTGTCGATTTAGAATGGCAACAACGAAATCGCTTGCTTGCTGGCATGCAAGCGGTCTCTGATCCCAATACTGCACCCGAAGAATTCTCGAGATTGTCTTCTGCAGCCACATCCTCGAGAAATCGATACATCAACGTTGAACCATTTGCTCTGAATCGCATTAAGCTGAAAGTGGGAGATGGACACAACGACTACATCAACGCGAGTCCTGTTCAGCTGGGAAAGAGAAAGTACATTGCGACTCAAGGTCCCAAGGATACGAGCGTCAACCATTTTTACCGCATGATTCAAGCAGAGGTCAAAAGTCCAGCTGTGGTTGTCATGCTGACTCAGACACATGAGGCGGGAAAAGAGAAATGTTTTCCATACTATCCTCTCTCGAAAGAGGAGTCACCCCTCGTTATCCCAGTAGATAAAGAGATTGACGATGGATTTCGGGGAGAAGTCGAGCTGGAATCATTTCAGGAAGACGCTACAACCCGAAGCGAAATCCGAACAATGGTTCTACGAACAAATGCAGCCGAGGGCGTGGAAACTGTGGAGAAAACAATTTATCATATTCTTTTCTCAGGCTGGCCTGATTTTCTTGTGCCGGAAGGCGACGACAAGGCTGCGCTCGTCCAACTCGTCGAGCTATCGGCACGCTTGAACAAGCTTAGCACAAATGTTGAGAATCTTGGAACTAATGGCGAACCAACTTTGATACCAGATGAGGATATTGACGAGCAGAACAACCCTCGTATTGTACACTGCTCAGCTGGTGTTGGACGATCAGGGACATTTATCGCACTCGACTATCTCTTATCCCTCCTACATACTGGGCAACTAGACAACATTCCGAGCGACCAAGACCCAATCGCCGACACCGTTGAGCAGCTACGAAAACAGCGCATGATGATGGTTCAAGGAGAAGGCCAATTCATGTTTCTGTATGACGTTCTGAGAGGGCTGATGAATGAACGACTGAAACAATTAAGCGAACAAATGGCTGGAACTTCTAATTCGCTTGACAGTTCCATTTCAGCTCCCGAGAACGAGGATGATTAGAAGACTAATGTGCATGATGACACTCAGAGTGGAACGATTTTGTGAAAGGGTTGGTTTTCGAGGTTAGAACCTTCAGGATCATAGTATACTGAGCTCAGGCATCAAGACGGTTAATCGAAGTTCCATCCTGTAACAATACACCTTCACCTAAGTCAAATTACGGAATAAATTTTCGCCCTTTGTCAGCTTTGCTGCTAAATTAAGAGTCAATGCGTTCGACCGCTGTGACCCTTGGGGACCGTGCATGGCGAACTTTAATGCTGTTAACCTTAAATTTCGCTGTCCGTGCGCTTTCTTGATTTGTGCTGTGGGTGATGAACGTGGACGGATTCCGTCTTCAGCGAATGAAAAATTGGAAGTCCTGTTATCAAAGTCCATGAATAATGAGTCCTTAATTGAATTATGTTACAAATCGAACAAATTGACCGCGAGATCATGATGTACGCGTCGTCGACCGTAGGAGACTCCGAAGCTCGGAAGTGACGATGCATTTCCTGGTCACGCTTACTGCATATCCCGCCGCCGATTTTCTATTCGCCTAATACGTCACTCAATAGAAAAACGTATTCTATTATGAGCATTATTGTCAGCCTCATACCAGAACAATATGGTGGGTCTAAAAGTCCCTAGCGGATCCGTGAGGATTGTCTTCGCTCTTTCTTTTCCTTTAAAGACAATTGTCTCTCCTTCCTTCAATCACCACTTCGATCCATTCCTTGACTCAAGCATCATCACTCTATACAATGCATCGTTCAATCACTCATCCAACCATGTCTACTGGAGCCAGCACCGCCCAACAGGCTTGCATTTACAACGGCATGCCCTGCAAGCATACTCAGTGCTATGGCAATGTCACAGGTAAGCCTCTACTCCTCCTTCACAATGAACTATAGAGTTCTCGTCACTGACACTGGAACTAGCCAAACCCATCGAAGCTCCCAAGAAGGATAAAATCATCCTCAAGCTCTCCAACAAGACGCGGGAGGTCTCTTATGACACGGAGTCACCACAAGCTCCCGAGAGAAATAAAATCATGCTCAAGCTCGTCAACAGGAATAGGGAGGTTACTGCTGACGGTGAGCTCCCACGGGCTCCCGAGAGCAAGAAGATCATTCTGAAGCTCCGGAACAAGACTCGGAGGGTCTCTCCTGTGGCCAGCCCTCCACCAGCTGCCGAGAGGAAGAAGACCATGCTCAGTCTCTCCAACAAAATTCGGAAGAGCTCTTCTGTAACTAAACGCGTCCAAGATCCCAAGATGAAGATCACGCTCAAACTTTTCGACAGAAAGCGCGTTTCAAAATCTTACGAGAGGGGAATCGCCAAGATGGGCAACAAGTTATTCGAGGCCGTCGATGATTGCAACATCAACAATGGAGAAAATTAACACAAGGAAGAAGACGATGAAAATTTCAGCGACAATACCGAGCCTTCAAGCTCTTTTTGACAGTCCCCCTCGCTCTCATCGAGCTGAAGACTGTGGGGGCAAACTGACATAAGTTATGGCTGTACTTATGACAATAACGGTGAACGAATTTTTCCTTGACGATTATTGGAAGTTATGATAAAGGATGGGCACATGAAATAGAGGACGGATGATAATATATACAATCAAAAGCTAATTGGTATTTGGCAAACTCGGTTTTCTTCACACGAGTGGACCGCGTTTATTCTCCATCACATGATCCTCAACGTCCGACCACGGGGCGTTCTGTAGAGCAGTTCCACTCAGTATATCGTGGTTCCATCTAAAGTCAGGTCCTCGATTGAGATATAACCCTCGTCCTTGCTGCACTTTACCGGGGTATATAATCCCCTTGACTCGTTCCTTGTCCCCGTCCAAAAGCTCAATCTCAGCTTTTCTCATCTTTTCACCAATATTGTCTGACTTTACACCAGCGGCACGGAGTAGCTCATCATCGTTGTGAACAAAAGTAGCCATGCCATAGGCCGCATTTGACTTTCCATCACCCTCCTTAAACAAGTTGATCCCCGTATCCCGATTCCAGAATACTACGCAGTCCCATTTTCGCTCGATTCGGACTATACGGCGCGCTGCCACAAATCCCCTTGCAGCGGATTCAAATTCCCAATCATGAAATTTCTTTGACGAAATTCCCTGAGTACCAGTGCCTACATCGTAAACTACATCAAAAGTATCGGAGTCAAATCGATCATCGTAGCGGAGTTGATCCAGGACTTGTTGAATGGAACCCAATTTCTTCATATCCTTCGCAACTTCCATGACTCCAGGTGGTGGCGCATCGCCCACGCAAACAAGGCCTGTTCCGTATTCCCACGGCCATGCAACCCAGCCGGTCAACGCAGCAGGTCGGGAGTTTGGTGGGATGTCTGCTAGTTTCCGTGGCCATGATGGTTGATCTACATCGAAAATCCAAACGGGGAATTCAATACCCAGCTCGTCGAGGTTTTTTGCGCGACAACTTTTGGCATGTTTGTCCGTCATTGAAAGTTGTCGGCCTGTTGTTGTTCGTGAAATGATAAAAGAGCCAGATTGTTGTGCCTACAGTTCAACTCGACAGAACCAAAGAAATTCATCCCGAAATCATAGAAATATTCAGTTCAAAAGCTAGGCTAGTATCTTCTGATTTGATAGAAACAGTTTGAGACACTGCGTAAGATTAACTGCTGTTGCTCTTATTCAGCTGCGACCCTGTTAAAGCGATGTCGGCCGCTCTTACATCATATGCAACAGCTCCACCCAACTGCGAGGCAGTGAGCTACATTTCAACGTTAACGAAGTCGTTGTTTGTAATTTATTTCGTTTATTTTGTTTGTTTGATGAACGTTTCGTGAAACATCGCTTTTGTGACTGTCAATTCCTTGCCAACTCTGTTTGAAACCAAATCGTCATCGGGTCCTGGTGCCTCAGCACGAGGCTGACACCCCCGCTTCGTGATGGTTCATTCTTCTGCACGCTCAACATCATTCTTCGCCTTCTTTATTCTCTCATCTCCTCGTAAAATGGCGACCCCAGCTCACTGCGCATTCTGCTTCGAGACCTTGGCTGCCAATTTTGAACACCGCCGGTCGCTAAGCCTGGCTCAAGTTGAAGAATTATGGGACCAGTATCACGCGACCCAAGCCGAAGACGAGGACGAGGACGACGAACAAGATGTCGAAGCCGAATCTGAACAGTCTCATGCTGCTAGACCAGCAGCGATTTCAAGGCTATTGAATCGCGATAGCGCAACGAGCTCTAACAGCAGCCTGCCATCAAGTGAATCAGCTGCGTCATCTACGCCCAGCGCAGCCAGTAGCTCTGGTGAAGGAACACCAGCTAGTGCATCATCGTCGCGGACTTCCTTATTCTCAATTGGCAAAAAGAGTCGAGATACCTATCAAGAGCATCCGCTGTTCGTCACATGGAATACTGTGTCTCGGAGTGGACACAAGAGCTTGCGTGGTTGTATCGGCACATTTGAGCCACTCGAGTTGGAGAATGGACTACGATCATATTCTCTGACAAGGTACTGCCTCATTTCCTTCAATTTCTACAGAGGACTGCAGACTTGAAATTGATGGCTAACGTCCTCCGTAGTGCACTTGACGATGTGCGATTCTCACCCATCCCTGCATCCTTGCTTCCCTCGTTGAGTGCTCACGTTACACTGCTTACCAACTTCTCTGCTTCAAACAAAGATCCTATGAATTGGGTTATTGGAAAGAACGGACTGCGTATTTCCTTCACACACCGTGGGCGCCGGTACGGCTCAACATACCTCCCAGACGTTGCTCCAGAGCAGGGCTGGACTAAAGAAGAAACTGTCATATCGCTCATGCGAAAGGCGGGTTGGAATGGCAGCACAAAAGACTGGGAAAAGACATGGCGTGAAGGAAACGGAGCGTTGGTCACGTACGAGGGTAAACAGGTCGGTCTGCTTTATGAAGAATACAAGAGTTTCCGTGACTGGGTGACGTCCGAAGGTATCCAGGCCAAAGGCTCAAATTGAATATCACAATGATAACGGATATAATGATAAATGAAGAACGCGTAGATTTCTGGGACGGGATGAACATCTGGAGCTTCCTCATCACTTGCTAGTTTTGCGAATCAAGCAGTTAATATTGGATCAATGATAACATATCAAGAATGTCTTTGCCTCCCGTTTGCTTCAAGAAGAGAAAAAAGGGCTCATTAGAGCGTGAAACTCGAGAAAATACCGCTCGACAGCGTCAAGCAGAAGAGCCAACAACGAAGGCAACCTTTACAAACGCCAACTTAGAGATCTACATGCAATGTGGACAACCAAATGCACGTTGACGTAAATTAAGCCACAGAGGGCGGAATAGTTTCGTCATTGTCAGGTTACTGCGCCACAGGCTGCCAACATTGCCAAGTCAGACATAAAGCAATCACCCCTCCCTTGCGGTTTTAAGTATCAGGTATTCGTTATTCCTAAAGCTCTCAAAAACATTTGGGAAAGTTTATTCAAAATGGCCGATATCGAACCCAAGAGAAAATCGCGACTTAGTCGTTTGCTCGGAGCGGGTAGTCGCAAGAGAGAAGAGGATATGTCACAACAGGAACGTGTGGATGCCAACAGTCCATTCGATTCTGCATACGGTAGTGACCTCGGAGCGCCTTCCAAAGCAGATATCGAAGCGTTCGACAACCATGGACAAATCCCCGGGGTTCCAGCTGATCGACCTCTTGTTCGCGACAAGAAGACTGGCGAGGTTGTTGACGAAGAGAGTGGAGATGTTGTTATGTAAGTTTGATTGAACGATTGACTGCAATGAATATGAGACTGACTTTTTCCTTAGAACAACGGTGACAACTACAACCACAACAACGAGAATGCGAGGCGGCAAGGCAGTCGAGGTCACTTCAACGACTGGCCCACCAGAACCATCCATCAAACAGCGCCCATCCGAAGCTCCTAATGATGAGCAGCTGGCTCCTCAGCAAACCTATCAGCATAATCAAATCCCGAACGCAAAATCAATGAACGTGCCAGGACCGGCTGAGCTGTCAACCGATGGCCAGTTACTCAACTCAGAAGTGTCGCCAGTACTCCCGTCCAGAGACTCGCCACCTTTGCCGACAAGAAATCCAAACCGCAGCACACCATCACCTAGGCTCGTACCGGACCATGATATTACCTCGCCAGTATCGCCTGTCGAGCCGCGTCACTCTGGTTTCGGTCACAGGGAATCAGTAGCGTCGAATAATTCTCGAGTCTCTGGAAGTTTCAATAATTTAAAAGCTGCCGCTATCGGATTACATGGCGTAGGCGAGACACTTCGAGGCACATTAAATGATGCAGTCGATCGAAGACTCCCAAGAAGCGATTCAGAAAAGGCTGCAGTCGTTAATGCGCGCAATCAAGAGGCGATAGAGAGAGGGCGAAGAGAAATGGCAGGTTTGAATTCCTTTCGAAAGGACCGAACGGCGTGATTTTCAATATGACCTTGATCTTGATTCGGCTTGCGGTTGATCATAGTTCTAGTTCATGTCGTTTACAGTTTAGGCTGTCCGTAATAAAATGCATCTTTAATAGAATCTCTCTTCTGAATGGCTCAATATCTGGCAATTTTCACCTTGAGCTAGACCATCTGATGGTTTCAAGAGTTTTAGCTGCATCGACGAGCTGTCTACAGCATGGTTTCTGCGTCATATTATCAATGACCCTTGATGCTGCTGTTCTGGCTCGGCTAGCTGCATTTCCAGGATCTCTCCCGGACTCCTGCAGCATCAACTTTTGCAGATCGGAACACGTCCGAAAGCTTATAAACGAACCGTCAACAACTGACCGTAGTTCTGTTCACAGGCAGGTCGAACTTGCAGAGAACTCTCACCTCCGCGCACCACCTCTTCAGTTTTTCTTCTGTTGGTGTCCAGAATAACACAGAAGCGTACCATTGCCGGACGATGCTCCCAGACAAGAAATTCACCCTTAATATAGTGTAGAGAGTGGGTCTACTGTATCTACGGGGCCGGCCTTACTCCGACGACTGCTTGGCGGCGTTTTGTCCACAGCCGAGGGTTCTCGGCCCCTGACGACACCCTCTCTCTGTCGCAAGCGGCATCGATATTTGAGTTGTTTGCGGGTGACCTGGCCGGGCATGGAATCGATGCGTCCGATGACCTACCCTGATGCAAACCGCGCCGCCATGCGACAGATATGGCCAGCAACGACCCCGACGACCCCTCATGACTTGGGCGCGTCCAAGGCGGTGCAACAGGGTTCCTGGCTCGAACTGAATCCCACGGCGACACACAACACGCCCTTCTCTTGATTAGTCGTCTCTTCCGGCGGTCAATCCAATCAGCATGTTACCGTCACAACCGTCACAACCGGCACTAAAAGTGCCTCAAACCGGTTTGGATCGGATCTATGGCTCTCAAAGCGGCTTGCGGAACGTCCAATACATGGATGCTGACACGTCGAAGGGAGTGACAGGCGGCCGTTTGTCGGCATTTCGATGCCGAAAAACCGACCCGAATGCATTGATCGGCACCCTAGGTTTTGCTGACTCGCCAAGATCGCGGCTCGTCCACCAACCGCACCTTGTTGTGCTATAGCGAACGAGAAGACGAAGACGCCACAGAAGATCATACGGGACCTAGCAAAGTCATCTCCACTCCTATGCCGTCCTTCCATACCCCTGAACCATCCTTGACTATGGCATTTGCAGTGCAGGTATGACCGCGCCGGTTTACTTCTGCTCAAGCCAGTCATGGTAACCAAGACACATAACTGCAGCTCGAATGTAACGTCACCCGCTATGTCGTGATTCTTAGGCCACATTTGGCTTTATATTTATGCTTGCTGTGCCGCCGGCTACACTAAAAGCCTCGGACGGCTCATGCACGCGTTGATCTACTATGAAGTAGCCGAGAACCCCAAACAATGCCCCGTGGTCCAGTAATGATGCCGTTATGGCTTCTATTTGAGTTTGTGGCCCGCGAAGGATTCATTCCCATGTTCGCTGAAGGTATTCGAGAGGGTGAAGGGCGTGCCCCCGTCTACTTTATGCCCTCCCCTTTCCTCGTCTCGTCCCGTACTTTCGATTGACTTCATCACCATGGCGCTCTTTGACTCAGAGACTACCAAATCGCCTTCTGTCGATGAATCAGGCACCATACAAATGTCGTCGGTTAAGGAGAGCATCGCTGATGCCAACTTCCTGAACGAGAAGAGCTTTGATGGTGCTATTGAGAACGACACAACGTTAGATGAAGCACCTCTTGACAATTCATATGGCTGGCTGATGACGGTCTGCGCCTTCCTAATCAACGTTCACACTTGGGGCATCAACAGCGCTTGGGGTGTTTTCTTAGCCCACTATCTGATGGTTGACACATTCCATGGCGCCACATCGTTGCAATATGCCTTGATTGGCGGACTTTCTATATCACAGTCTCTCATTGTTGCCCCATTTGTCAATTTCGCTGTTCAAAAACTTGGAAGCAGAAGTACAATGCTTATCGGAACGGTGCTCTTGTCTGGCGCCATGTTAGCTTCGTCATTCGCAACACAAACATGGCACCTCTTTCTTACCCAAGGCTGTATGTCTGGATATGGAACCTCATTCATCTACGTTACAGCATCTATCATTTTGCCTGAATGGTTCTCCAAGCACCGAAGTCTCGCTCTTGGAATCGCCTCGTCCGGTGCTGGATTCGGTGGTTTAGCATACAACCTTGGCGCCGGCGCGGGTATTGAAGCACTAGGTGTGTGAGATTCTAAGAATCACCCTCTTGATATAGTAGCTGACGGTCTACTTTCACGCAGGCTGGCGATGGATGTATCGGATTATCTTTGTCTGCACTCTTGTCTTCAACGGCATTTGTTCTTTGCTCATGAAAGTATGTCATCCAATCAGAGTACCCTCTACAAAGCCACAGGCAATGAGAACAAGTACTGACATTCATCACTAGGAACGTCGCAAGCAAACTCAGCAAGACCAAGATGAGTCTGCATTTGATTTACACGAATACCTTCGTTTCGAGACGTGGCTCATCATCGTCTGGGGAGCTACGAGTGAGCTCGGATACATCGTATTATTATTTTCTTTACCCAATTACTCCATCTCCATTGGGCTATCGCCCCAGCAAGGTTCTGTGGTAGCTGCCGTTTTGAACCTAGGCCTTGCATTTGGAAGACCCGCCGTAGGATACGTCTCAGACGCATTCGGTCGCATCAATATGGCAGCATTAATGACAGGTCTTTGCGGTTTCTTCTGCTTGGCCATCTGGGTGCCCGCCAAAACTTATCCAGTAATGCTAATCTTTGCATTGTTGAGCGGTACTGTCGCTGGAACCTTCTGGTCTACCGTCGTGCCCGTCACAGCAGAAGTGATGGGACTACGTCGCCTCCCATCAGCATTTGCTATGCTATGCCTCCCACTCGTGGTCCCGGTAACATTTGCGGAGCCGATCGCGCTACAAATGGTAGCTAGCCGAGGGTATACATCTGCGCAAGTTTTTGTCGGATGTATGTTCCTGGCCGGTGCAGCAGCGGCATGGATCCTTCGGTCATGGAAGATCCGTGATAGTGAACAAAAGCAAATTGACAAGACGAGCAGTCGCACGAATAGTGTCGAGAGTAATCAAGAGAATTACAATACTGAAGTCGTAATGCTCAGGCCTCATTCTTGGTTATCAACCCTTTACATGATTCAAAAGGTCTAGCTAACAGAAGAACGAGTTTCCCGCTTGGAGATATGCAGAAGCTGTTCGAAGTAACCGCTCGTGGTATATACCCCAAGCGTATCAAATCCCGCTGTTACTTAAGACAGAATGTTGATATGCTATAACGATTAATGCCAAGTACTTCATCTTTACTTCTGGTCCTCGTATCTGAAACATGGAAGGGTTAGACATTACAACAACAGCGAGCATAATGACTCGCAGATTTGCTTTGAATTCGAACATGACCTTGTCGGTTGATACAAGTATCAACGCACACCACTTATTTCGAGAATCATTATGCGACGAGAATTGCAATCACATGTCATCAAGAATCAACCAAGCCTCTGCCGCTTCTGTGAACTTGAGCGGATCATAACTCATGCATTGGACCTGTTGCAAGGCGAGTCTCTTCAACAATTGACTGGTCCAAGTCCCATCAATCTGAGCGTTTAAATTCTTTCTCCATCACATGGCGTATGTGTTAATTTGTTGTTGCGGTCGATAAAGATCGGAACGTCGGCCCAATAAGAAGCGTCGGTGGTTGCTTCCGAAACACGTGACCTCCCTGACAGCCAAGCAAATCCTCCCAGCTTTCAATGTCGTCTTTTCCCGACAGAGCTCCAGTATCATCACTTCCGCCCATTGGCACCCACTTCCACACCTCACCAACCTTCTGCAGCAACAATCCGCTGCGGCTTGAGCCAGAGCTCACACTCAAGTTCTTTCTGCCGACCTCGACCCTTCTCCGCTTCGCCCAGCGCCATCCCGACCATGTCCAACATGATGCGTGCTACTCCCCTCTTCCGCGCAGCTGTGAAGAGCACTTCCGCTGCGCGCCTGGCTCCAGCATCTTGCCTCGTCGCCTCTTCACCGCTTTCGAGCCAGCAAACTCGCCAGGCCCACGCCATCTCCAACCCAACTCTGGCCAACATTGAGAAGCGATGGGAGGCTATGCCACCTCAGGAGCAGGCCGAGCTGTGGATGGCCCTGAGAGATCGCATGAAGGTTGACTGGAACGATTTGACCCTTCAAGAGAAGAGAGCCGGTACGTCTATTGGAGGGGGAATCCTTGCGAGGCCCGAGTGACACACGCGACTGTCCCCGGCATGGCCGGAGAAGTGCCGTACTTTACGAAGGCTTCCGCAATCAATGCATCATCACCTGATAGGCCGATGGAATTACGGAATGTGCTGACATTGTTTCTCTGTAGCTTACTGGATTGCCTTTGGCCCTCACGGTCCTCGTGCCCACACTCCACCAGGTGAGGGCACCAAGGTCTTCATGTATACCGCAGGCCTCGTTGGTATCTCCGCTGCTCTGTTCTTCGGCGTCCGCTCGTTCCGACGTGGACCACCACCATCAATGAACAAGGAATGGCAAGAAGCTAGCAACGAATACATGAAGGTACGTTTTCAACGATACATCACCCAACAAGGACCCTATGCTTTCGTACTAGAAATGTCTGAAGGAGACATTATGGTACACCCTCAGCTAACATCACATCTTCTTTACAGGAGAACAACATCGAGCCTATCACCGGTGTCTCGAGCGAGGGCTACAAGGGCCCGGGAATGGTCCAGAGTGACCCAGCCCCTAAGTCATGAACGGTTGACTCGGTGCAACTGTCATCATTCAAGAAACAATAAGACATTGGGGAGTATATATGGAGGTGTAGAAGTTGTTATTCGGGTAAGCCTCGACCCTATTTTCTATGTAGACAACGAGTGGAGGCGAAAAGGAGAAGGAGCATTGTATCGTAGTCGTGCACCTGTACAAAGAATAGCAAATGGCATTATTCAATCATTTAAACTTATGGCTGTCGGCATCACTTTCAGAAGCTGTGTAATTCGGGATCACTGAACGATGGGTTGATCTCATTGCCTTGATTCGCAAGCGTTTGCTCTATGTCTAATAATAAAAAAAAAACTCAAAACGGTCGTGACTACATTGTAAACACCAATCGATCGGTCATTGCCTCGTTCCACACCTGCTCCACATCCTCCAGCTTTGCAACACGTATCGGCTGCTCCGGAATGGCCTGGACGGCTTTTAACAACCCTTCAACATTCTTGGAAGCATCTTGCATACTCCATGCCCCGGATCCGCTGCCGCGGATCGTAAGATTTTTGGACCGCAGAATCGAACCCGGCACCATGATATCCTGGCCGGACAATGAGCCAATATGAACGTACTGCACCGGTCGCTTTGACGCCAGGGACTGGAACAGATGTGCTGTGACGGGACCGTAGACATAGTCGAGGATGATATCGACGTCGCCCACGGAGCTGAAATCGGTGTGGTCGATTTGATCCGCGATGACAATCGTTTCGTCCAGGCCGATGGTTTCCAGCGCTGCTTTGTTGCGTGCTACGCCGATGACGCGCTTTGCTCCGAGCGAACGCGCGATTGAGCAGGCGACTCTACCCGACGCGGACGTGGCTCCTACGATCAACACGGTGAAGTCGACGGGCAAATTCGTCGTGCGGCTGTGGAACGCCATCCAGCTCGACAAGGCCGGGTTCGTCATGCCGGCCGCTTGGATCGGATCTGTGCCTGCGGGCAACGGCTTGATGGCGTGTTTGGGCAGATTGACGTATTCGGACAGCGAGCCTGCTGCGAACGAGACGAAGTAGACCATCTCCCCGTCTTCGGTCATGCCTATGCCGTCCACGCCTGGTACGTGAGGGAGCGAGCCGCTGGAGTAGTGTTTTCCGGCTGCGCGGCTGCGGACTACGCGGTGGACGCCTGCTGCGATCACTTTGATGCGGACTTCTTGTGGTGTCGGGGCAGCCAGATCCGGGACTTCGGTGTACCTGGGCGTCTGGCCCCATTCTGAGACGACAGCCTGATGCATGACTGTCTGCGTGGTGAATTGATACCGCGTGTGAACTGAAAGTAAGAGGGACGTTTGATGTTCAGATAAGGAGGTGGACAAATTCGCACAGGGAGAGTCAAAAGACAAAGAGGAAGGAGGATGTAGTCTATTTAGGCCAACAAATATAACACTCACAGAACATTTGGCCAAGGGCGTCGTCTTACCTTTATATATGCGCACGCAGCATCGACTGCTCGTACTCGGGCGACAAAGTTAGCCCTGGGGTCGTCGTCAAGGATTGGATTGGCATTACAATCCAAGGTCAGCAGGGTTCGGAGCCGAAATCCCCTGTTGCGATGGTGTCGCGCCCGAAACTCCGCCGTGCAATTTCGACCCCGACATTGTCCATTATTTCGGGCGCGAGATATTGTTGGATTTTGAAATCTGACGTGTTTTCTATGCGTGGTTTTTTTTCTTTCCTTTCGTAGATCACTCTCGGTTCTTGTTGGTTTCGGCCGAGTACTGTATCACGAGTATTGCCTGATCCCATGATGGACTCGCCTTCACCAATGCCAAGTTGGTCATGCCTGGCCTGTTGTCAGGTCGGTGAGACTCTCACCAGTGACGGAAGAAGAGTAAGAGATGAACTGAACGAAAATGCACCTGTACTTTCTCTCTTCTCTCATTTTCAATCAAACAAATTCAGAACATGATCTTCGTAAGTAAAAATGTCATCGACGAAATTCATCACCAAAACACACGTTTTCCCCGGTCAACATATCCGGCAGTTTGCAGGGGCAACGCGATACAAAGAAGAAGACACCCAACATCTAGCGGCGAAACAATACATCCCCATTCGAATTGACCATGTCCCAGGCATCGGGATCACCATTATCGGAGCCCCAGCCATAAGTTTCCCGAAGGAAATGTACGAACCTCTCTGGGACGAGATGCTCGCCCAATGGACGCACCAAGAGTTTTACATTTCTTCCATCTGGGCCGTGGATCCATGCAATCAAGGCGAAAGCGGCGTGTTGAACGAAATCACGCAAGGCGACGAACCGACCTGGGTCGATTTCGCGCGCGATCTGCTCCAGCTGATCAACGGATTTCGCAACGAGTTTCCATTGCCAATTATAGGCATTGGCCATTCCATGGGCGCCGTTGCGCTTCTGGAGTTGTCGCATTTACATCCACGTCTCTTCGCGTCGTTGTGTCTCTTCGATCCCGTCATAGGCGACGTTCATAATCTCGGTCCGACGCTCATTCACGCGAGTTCCGTCCGCCGCGACTTGTGGGCCTCACGCGAAGAAGCGGAGAAAGATTTCAAATCGAGCAAGTCGGTTCAGAAATGGGATGATCGAGTGCTGCGGCGATGGCTTGTCCACGGTCTCCGCGAGACGCCGACGCGGTTATATCCCCAACCAGGCGGGATAACGCTACAAACGACCAAAGCAAACGAGAGCTGGTCATATGGAAGAAATTGGTTCGAACCGCGTCCTTGGCCGCATTCAACCCCCACGCTTCGCATGCGGGCCAAGTACCACGACCAGCAGGCTTCGATGGATAGAACCCATTCATTCTACCGCTCAGAAATGGACATTGTATGGTCCGACCTACCACATCTCAATCCAGGCTGTTTATACATCCTCCCCGACCAAGGCCCCATGAGCAGAAAATCATACACCGACGCCAAAATCAACCGAACAGGCACAGGCAGCGGCGGGAGTGGCGGTAAACGCGAAAACAGAGTGTCTCACATCAGTGTGCGAGACACGGGACACTTGTTGCCTTTTGAGAAGCCGGTTGAATGCGCTGGCGCCGTTGTGGGCTGGTTGACTCGCGATTTGAAGATTTGGATTGAGATGCGGGAGCTGGAGAGGACAGAGCGAGATGATAAGAGTGAGGACGGCGTGTCGTTGTCGAAAAAATGGGTTGATGAGGCGAAAGCGTGTTTTGAAAACGGACGAGCTGGTCTCAGAGCGAAACTTTGAGAGAGTCTCCTTGTATTTTTTTTTTATGTTTCAAGGCAGCATAGCATTCAAGACTCGAATTATAAACAGAGTAACTTTATGCCAAATAAAAAAAAGCCAATACAAGCTCCTTTTTCATTGCTTGTCTGGCCACAATTCACTCGCCACATCGCGAACAAGCTGTAATTTAGCAAACATCTTTTCTTCCGTCATACCATCAGCCCCAATAGCAACCGACGCAAAACCACACTGTGGACTAATGCCGATATTCTCCATGGCTTCAGCCACAGTCCGGCCCTGGCCCTTTGCGATGATGGCCGCGGCCTCTTCAATGCGTTGCTTGATGACCGCCTTGTCTTCCAATGTAGGGTCTTTGGTCGTCACAACGCCGAGTACAACGTTTTTGTCTTTGGGGAGAAAACGTAATGGTTCGAAACCGCCGGAGCGAGGATTGTCGTATTCCAGGTAAAAGGTGTCGTAGTTGAGCGTTTTGAAGAACTTTTCGGCGATTTTCTCGTATGAGCCTTCGCTGAAGTGCATGGCTTTGGAGAAATTGCCACGGCAAATGTGTAGTGCGACGTGGAGGTCCTCTGGGCGGTCGGCGATGCAGTCGTTGTGTGCTTTGAGGTACATGTCAAACAGTTCGTCGGTGTTTTCGCCGTCCGAACGTAGGCCTTGAAGCATATCTTCCGAGCAGAAATAGGCGAGGGTTGGGTCGTCAATTTGTAAATTTCGTAGACCTTCGCTGTGGAGAGTCTTGAGCTCCTGACGGTATACCTTTGCCAGATCGGCGAAGAAATCGGCGTCAGTTGGGTAAATTTCTTTGTTGTAGCACTTCCCCGGGGCCATGCGGAGATGGAAGTAGCATGGTGGCGGCATGGTAAATTTACAATCGTTCCATCGCTCTTTGGGCACACAGGCGCGTAAAGTCTTCCAGTTTTCCAAATAGGGGCTTTGGTTGTAGGTGATTTTGTCTTCGCAGACTGCCAACATAGGGTACGTTTGGCCAGATTTTTTCAAGGCGGCAATGGGAGCAGCACTCAATCTTGTGAGATCCCATGGCACTGGTCTGACTTCCTTGAACCCACCAAGCTTCTCAAAGAAACCAGAAAAGTAGAATCGTCGGTCGTATTCACCAGAGCATAGTGATCGCACACCATGTTCTTGCTGCTTGTGGACAATGTCTCCTATGGCTTTCTTTTGTATTTCATTTAGCTGAGCATCAGTGATTTCGCCGGCATCGGCTTGTTTCTGAGCTGTGGAAACACTTGATGGGCGAATGAAAGATCTGGACAGCAAGAACAAGAAGCTTTAGTTGCACTGTATTTGGCCAAGTCATGGATAAATCTTACCCTACGTGATCAGCATGAAACGGCAATTTGACAGCTCCCATTTTCAGTTGCGGTTCTGCCCAGAGAGAAAGAAAGAGAAAGGGAAGGAGGGAAACGATTTGGAGTCAGTGTAGACGATAGAAATGTTCTTAACTGAAACATCAACGAAGGAATAGGCAAATTTGTCGGCCCCCATTACTCGTACAGCATCGGCAGTTGCGACGTTGCATCGTCATGTCCGAGCGATTTTGCTTAAAAGAGACAGGACCGTCCCTCATCATAGGTAGAATAGCAACTGCCGATGATAGACTAGTGTATAATGTGGATAAGGGTTGATCGGTATTTTTCTGGGAACCCACTGCCGAGCTGGTACATAGTCGAATAATGGAGCTTCGACGGCTCATTCATCGGAGCTCAATCTTGTCGCCGGGGTTCATTGTCGATTGCGACATTGTGTGATTGCCACCTGCAAATGCAAGATGATCCAATGGCGGCGTCGACTCCGCGCGGGCGGCAGAAACGTGGTGGAGATTTGCCGAAAAAGGCACGTTGGCCGTCACGCGATGAACAGGACTCCCGTAATGATCATTTAGGTTTTCATTGTGCCGATAGAGTCGTGTAAATTTGGGGATAAGTTAGACTCGAATGATACCCTAAGCATTTTGATCAAATGGAGCGAATGTTCCTCGGTGCGACATGCATGGAAATGTGTGCTGTGCCACACGGAGAAAATGAGCAACAAGTGGGCATTTCCAGAGCAAAGCATTGCCCTCATCTCATGCATGCACAGTGGAAGATTCGATCCGACAGATTCAAGGGCGTGATAGCTATGATGGTAGACGATGCAGTGCTGTCGCGTTTAAGTGGTGATGTCGGAAATAATGAGCATTTTGTGCAGGTCTAAACATCATGAGCACAGCATTGATGACGGTCGCAGGAGTCATATGATGTATGAATGTATGTAAATGTTTTGCGTTACATGAGAGGAAGCAAGGTGGCCTCGGGCAGTACAGAACAAGGACAGGTCAGTTGGTGATGGCTGATCAGGAAGGGGAACGCGAGGCGAGCTGACGACAATGCAGTACGGTGGACTCGAAGCGACTTCGCCCGAGAAAGCCAGCGACGTGATGCAGGAAGCACAGCAGGACGCGATGATATAAGATATCGTTGGCAACCTCGGGGCATGTGAGAAGGTAGGAGAGACTTCACGTGCAAGTACTGCGGTACATATATGACAAGAGATATGATTTGCAGACGAGAAAAGGGTTATCCGATCATCAGTCGAGATTCCGACCTTGTACAGTAGGATATGGCTGGATCTGCGCGGCGGCAGGTGGCGAGAGGGACGGGGCGTTTCGGAGAGCCAATGGAGCGGGCGACGAGCAGCAGGTGGTTTACAGCTTTTGCCTGTTGCGGTGAATGCACTGGATGTGCAGACGAGATGCGGGTTGCCTTGGTCTCAGCCGGTGATCAGGGGAGTTGTAGTTGGTGGTGGTGGTGGTGGTGAAGACGGTGAAGACAGCTTTGGACATGCCATCTATGACCCGTGTATACAGAACAGAGGACAGAAACGCAGAGCACAGCACAGCACAGGACAGATGGACGGACAGAATCCCCCGTAATTTCTCGGTCCACCAGCCCCAGCGATATCTAGTTTGGTGCTAACGAGAGCGAGATCCGGTCGCCACACGTTGGGAACCGGGCGCGGGCCCTGGAACGACCGCAACACGCAGGGCCTCGCGGGGAAACTAGGCAAAGGCACTTCTCACCGCATCTTGGTACATTCATCTGCATTGTTACTGGTTGCGCATAGTCCACCAAGGGGGAAAAGACGTGTGGTGATTAGGTCCAGTACATCATCTCATCTCATTTCATTGGGGAGTCCAGACACACACAAGCACACATAGATGCACCACCATCGTCCACACCGATAGACTACCACTGTCCAGCACTACACTACTGTATACACTGTATCCTGAACTGCACATCGCAGCCCCTTGCACCTGCAGGGCACAAATGGTGTGGGAGACGGAGACGAGATGGCAAAAACTTATCGACCAACTGGACCCTGGTGCACGTTTTTTCCACTCGCTGCCCCGTCTTGTCTTCGTCCCATTGAACCGCCCGCCTGTCTTAGCTCCACACCCGCGATTAAAACCCACCACCCCAACACCTCCGCCCTCTCGTTGCGCTTTTGTTCTTCGTTCGACTTGTCTTTCCATTGTCCTTCCACTGTCCATCCACCGTCCTCGTCAGGACTCCTATCCCTCACTGCATTGCTCCCTCCAGAGCTGCCGTTCCCTCCTCAACACCCCCCGGTGTCGTTCAACCACTCCTCCCTCGAAGCAACCGCCGTCAACCCCTCCACACCGTCTTCGCCATGAGCACCTCTGCTCTACCCAAGCGTGCCGCTGTCAAGCGCAACGTCACCTTGGACTCGGTGCCTTCGACCTCGCCCAACTCAGACGCTGGCTCTCTCGGTACCTCGCCCGCTGGATCAGCCTCGTCCACTTCCCTGTCCTCGCTCGGCTCCGTCGACGACGTCCAGCAGGCCACCAAGCAAAAGAAGATTTTCGACACCTACGGCAATGAGTTCAAGCTGCCCGATTATTCCATCAACGACATCCGCAATGCTATCCCCAAGCACTGCTTCGAGCGATCTGGCCTTCGTGGTCTCGGATATGTTGCGAGGGACATTGCTTCCTTGGCCACCACCTTTTACCTTTTCCACACCTTTGTCACTCCTGAGAACGTACCATCGTACCCAGTCCGGGCGGCTCTCTGGTTTGGATACACGGTCATCCAGGGTCTGTTCGGTACTGGCCTTTGGGTTCTGGCCCACGAGTGTGGTCACCAGTCGTTCTCTCCCAGCAAGACGTTGAATGACACTGTTGGCTGGATCTGTCACTCGGCTCTTCTCGTTCCTTATTTCAGCTGGAAGATCAGCCACGGAAAGCACCACAAGGCTACGGGCAACATGGAGCGTGACATGGTTTTCGTCCCACGTACTCGTGAGGAGCACGCCACTCGAATTGGCGCTGCGTTGCACGAGATGCACGAGCTTCTGGAAGAGACTCCCATTTACACTGCCGGCCACATGATTGGCCAACAGCTTTTCGGATGGCCCATGTACTTGATCGCCAACGTCACTGGCCACAACAAGCACGCCAAGCAGACCGAGGGCAAGGGTATTGGAAAGAAGAACGGCGATGGTAGCGTTAACCACTTCATGCCCAGCAGCCCTCTTTACGAGCGCAAGGACGAATACCTGATTCTCCTTTCTGATCTTGGACTCCTGATCACCGGTTCCGTTTTGTTTGTCCTGGGCCAGAAATTCGGCTGGGGCAATCTCTTTGTCTGGTACTTTGCTCCATACCTCTGGGTTAACCACTGGTTGGGTATGTTTTACTCCATTTTCCAAGTCGTGTCCGAAAGAGTCATCGCTAATGTTGAATGAAACAGTCGCCATCACTTTCCTTCAGCACACCGACCCATCTCTACCCCACTACACTGGTGAGACCTGGAACTTTACTCGTGGAGCTGCCGCCACCATTGACCGTGAATTCGGCTTCATTGGCCGCCACCTTCTCCACGGCATTATCGAGACCCACGTGCTTCACCACTACATCTCCACCATTCCATTTTACCACGCCGACGAAGCCACCGAGGCCATCAAGCCCGTCATGGGCCAGCACTATCGCGCCGATGTTGAGGGTGGCTCTATCGGTTTCCTCAAGTCCATGTGGAAGAGCGCGCGCTGGTGCCAGTGGGTCGAGCCCAATGAGGGCGCCACTGGTGAGCAAGCCAACGTTCTCTTCTTCCGCAACCGTAACGGCCTCGGTTTGCCACCAGCGAAGCTTTCTGCCAAGGCGTAAAGAGCTTGATAAAAGGACGTGGAGCCGAGCCACAAAAATACGCTCACGGTCGAAGATGAATAGAAATGAAAGATACACAACAACGCCTTCCATCACTCCTTGTAATGGAGTACAAGTTACTTTTTGCTCGGCAGGTAACAGCGCTTGAGCGTGGCGTTCAACGTGCGCGGATCGTGGTCTGGTACTGGATGGGTTTGGTCGCAATCAGAAAACGAGCATAACATTTCTTGAAAGGCATTTTCCTCGGTATCTTGGAATAGAGACGAGAAAGTGGAAAGCGCACAATCGTTTCCAGCGCTTTGCAATGGCTATTCAGCCTTGCTCTAGATGTTAGACCGCGCCTTTATGGCTAATAATGAACAATTCGCTTTTCGAATTATCTTTTGTGTCGAAAACTGCTGTCATGTAATAAGAAGCTTAATGGGGATGTCGAGGCTTCCATTTCAGCTTTTGCTTTCTCAAGAGACTCGGAGCGAGTGTGTCCAGGTATCCGAGTATCCAGAACACTTGGAGCAAAGCGATGATGCCTTAGAGAGACACATGATGAATCACTAGAGTTGCAAGACACCTACTGAAAACAAGAAGAGGAGGGAATACCTCCCTTAGGCAGACGTCAGACGATGAACAAAAACAAGTAAGCGGGCCCGATGACATCCGGATCATACAAGCTGCACCCGGTCTCCAACAAATGTCAATTCCCGTCCGTAGTTGTTGGAGCGTGGCGTGGCGTGGCGTATTGTGTTGTGGCGCTGAGACCCTGATGCATTTCCCCTCTTCCTCCACATTATAGCGCCCTCTCTTGTTAGTCTAAACCGAGGTCATGGAGAAAACGAGGCGGTTTATCTTTCTATTATAACTCCCCGTTTTCTTTTGTTCGTCTTTTTGTCAACTTTCTGTCGTCTTATTTTGCAATTGGATTCTGGAGATTTGTTGTGAGACGGCTTTTTCTGGATATTGACATTGTTCATTCGACGTCTGGCTTTGATCGGTCGCTTGTGATTGATCGATCGATTGCCTGGCTGGCTGTTCTGATCATGAATTTCGATATTCCCCCTTTGTTGGTCGACTATCTCGCCCGTCTAGACGACTTTATCGCTCGGGAAATCACCACTCTCCAGAATGAAAACGACAATAATCGCTTCTTCGACCATCGTCGCGAACACAGCCGCACCGACTGGGAGAATGGCGGTCTTCCTCGTCCGGAATGGGAAGAACTCCTAGCCGAAAGTCGACGACGAGCTGACAAGGCCGGTTTCTATCGCTTCAGTTTACCTCGGGTGTATGGCGGGCAAAACGAACATGATGGCCGCGGAAGCAATCTCTGGATGGCCGTGATTCGCGAACATTTAGCCAGTAAAGGACTCGGGCTGTTTAACGATTTGCAAACTGAACATAGCGTCGTGGGCAACTTTCCCGATGTTGTCATGGTGCAGCATTTCGGCACCGAGGCGCAAAAGGCCGAGTTTATCAATGCGAGATTCAAAGACAAGTTTCGTATTACCTTTGGTTTGACCGAGCCCGAGCACGGCAGTGATGCGACGTGGATGGACACCAGAGCCGTCCAGCAGCCGGATGGGACGTGGCTGATCAACGGGGCGAAAATGTGGCAGACGGGCATTCACCACGCGACACACTGTCTCCTGTTCGCTCGAACGGACGGCCAACCCGGCGATCTGAACGGTGTTACGTGCTTTGTCGCGCCGGCCAGCACCCCCGGCATCAAAGTCGAAAGCTACCAGTGGACGCTCAACATGCCGACCGACCACGCCACCGTCTCCCTAACCAACGTGCGCGTCGCGGCCGACGCCATCCTCGGACCTCGCGGCGGCGGACTGGCCGTGGCCCAAGCCTTTGTGCACGAAAACCGAATTCGCCAAGCGGCCTCTTCGCTCGGCGCCGCCGTCTTCTGCATCGAAGAATCCGTCAAATACGCCAAACGGCGCAAACCGTTCGGCAAAGCACTAGCCAGCAACCAAGCGATTCAATTCCCGCTGGTGGAGCTCGCGACGCAGTGCGAGATGTTGCGGCTGTTGATTCGCAAGACCGCGTTGGAGATGGATTCCATGCCGCATGTCGAGGTCGAGCATCGACTCGGGGATAAAGTCAGTATGTGCAATTACTGGGCGAATCGACTTGTTTGCCAGGCCGCCGATCAGGCGATTCAGACCCATGGTGGTTGGGGGTATAGTCGCCATTACCCCTTTGAGCATATTTGGAGACATCATCGACGTTATCGGATTACTGGTAAGTTTCATACTGAGATTGGTTTTTTTTGTTTTTGTGTTTTTCTGTTTGGCTGACGATTTTGTATAGAGGGTAGCGAAGAGATTCAAATGAGAAAGGTTGCCGGTTATATGTTTGGATTTATGGGGCCTAAGAAAGAGGCAAAGTTGTAGATACATGGTGATACTGTAGATATCGGAGGTTCTAGATGTTATTATAGCAGAAATTACAAACTTATTTTCATCGTGTTGGTGTAGGAAGTACATTCGTGGAAATAATTCAAGTTGATGGCGTGGTGTTAGAACATGCAGATGCTTTAAAGATGAGGTGCTGTTGGTTTGTTGATCGACGTCACAGTCCCGGCGAAGCTTGCTTCCACCTGGACATGGACAGAACCAAGCACAACAACCAGCGCACCTCTCTTCACTGCCTGCCAACAACTATACAAGCACGTCCATCTATCTTGCAGGCAATCAAGACATATTGAAAATATTTGCGATGGCATCCTCAACGCTACACAATACAATCCTAGACCTAGAAACCGCCACATGGAAAGCACTCCAAACAACGGGCAGCGCCATGACCCCATATTGCGCCAAAGACTGCATCATGCAATTCCCTCTCGGACTCAAACTCACAGCGATATCTACACCTTCCGTTCAAGACATCCTACATTCGTCTGCGTTCGTTCCCTGGAAGACTTTCTCCCTCCACAATGTCGATGTCCTGCCTGTTGGCTCCGACGGTGCTGCTATCAGCTATTTGGCGCGGGCAACGCGGGCTGGAGCATCGGCTGCTGGGCGTAGTGAGGGAGGTCAACTAGGTGAGGATAGGGATGTCGAGTTTGAGGCGCTTTGTTCGAGTGTTTGGAGGAAAGAGGATGGGAAGTGGTTGTTGTGCTTGCATCAACAGACTATGGTGGAATGAATGAGCTGAACTTGTGGTATGTAATCGAGGTATGTATAAGACGAGGTTAGTAACGTGAATAACGTGAATAACAACGACAAACAGTAATGAAAGCATGATATATGACAATCTAGCGAAATCATGACCGATCCAGGCATAATTGTTCAATGCAGATATTTTGCACCGCCAGTTCGACAGATGGGTGTCGCTATTCGGCTAGCGACCTGTGAAGGTGTGTTTTCCGCCATGCGAGGCTTGAAATGATTGTAGTGTTATCGAAATGGCCACAACAATCGTCACGAGGAAGCTACCATGACTGTGTCTTGTCCAATTGCAGCGGTTTGACAGACACGACCTTCAATGATCGTCTCCCACAGCCCATTCCCTGTCCAAGACAACTCTTACGTAGGTCGTGGTTTGACTGATACTGCGGTAGAAGCCTGTGGACCGACGGCGAAACGTGGTTGGTGAGTATGCGTCCGCATGTCGCCAGTCTGGATAGCCATGGTTGTTGGGAAACGCGCTGCGGCTTGGTTTCTCATCCAGAATCCACTTTTCGGCCCGTCTGAGTCGCGACGAGTCCGTGGCTTGAAGACAGCCAACGACGCAACACCGCCGCTTCACCAGCGATGTTGCTGCGACGCAGACATGTGCGCACGACGCAGGGGGTCGAGACGATGAGTTTAATATCGATATCGGGAGGATAGACTCGGCCTACGACAATGACATCGGGAGAGAACGGGGTGTCTGCCCCGCCTGGCCTAGACAAACGGGACAAAACCGCGGGGCGGGAACAGGCTTCGGCTCAGGCTGCGGAAAAGCAAACGACGTGACGATGAGCGTCCGGAGACATCGAGCAAGTTGTCCAAGACGAGCCATTGCAAGAGGCGGCGGTATATATAAGCCATAGACGCCCTCGAGTCTGCTGCGCGGCCGCCGTCCTATAGTCTTGTCGTGTCTCATCATCTCCCCCACCTTCACTGCCTAGATATTTACCCCACCTCACCCAACAAAAAATC
Organism: Acrodontium crateriforme; assembly: GCA_033807595.1. NCBI lineage: Eukaryota > Fungi > Ascomycota > Dothideomycetes > Mycosphaerellales > Teratosphaeriaceae > Acrodontium > Acrodontium crateriforme. The sequence goes on along the minus strand of CP138591.1, from coordinate 526,184 downwards.
TCGAGCCCCTCGTCACCACCAGGTAAGCTTTCGCCGTCGTTCTCTCTTCCTTCTTCTCTCCTACACACCACACCACATTCACATCCGTACGTTGCTGGCCCGTCTGTTGCTGGTCTCTCGTCGCTGCTCGCTCGACTAACCGCTCTTCGCTGCAGAATCCCATCTAAACACTTCTCACACAGCAATCATGGTCGTCAAGGTACGCTGCACCGCCGAGCTCGGCCTCTGCCACCCAGAACAACATGGAAAGAGAATGCCCATTGACGCGTGGATATAGGTCGGTATCAACGGTTTCGGCCGCATTGGTCGTATCGTCTTCCGCAATGCGTATGTTTTTCCCTCATTCTCCATTACCCCGCCGTGAAACAGGAGCTCAGCTAACGCCCACCCAGCGTCGAGCACGAGGACATTGAGATTGTTGCCGTCAACGATCCTTTCATTGAGCCATCCTACGCTGTAAGTCCTCCTCTGATGCCCTGTCAGCATACAGCGCATCCTTTGCTCCGTGGAATACCGCTAATCCGCCCTTCCAGCAATACATGCTCAAGTACGACTCCAGCCACGGTATCTTCAAGGGTGACATCAAGGTTGACGGCTCTGACCTCGAGGTCAACGGCAAGAAGGTCCGTTTCTACACCGAGCGTGACCCCGCTGCCATCCCATGGAGCGAGACTGGCGCCGACTACGTCGTCGAGTCCACCGGTGTCTTCACCACCACCGAAAAGGCCTCTGCTCACTTGAAGGGTGGCGCCAAGAAGGTTGTCATCTCTGCACCTTCTGCCGATGCCCCCATGTTCGTCATGGGTGTCAACAACGAGTCCTACACCTCTGACATCCCCGTCATCTCCAACGCTTCTTGCACCACCAACTGCTTGGCTCCTCTCGCCAAGGTCATCCACGACAAGTACACCATCATTGAGGGTCTGATGACCACCATTCACTCTTACACCGCCACCCAGAAGACCGTCGACGGTCCTTCCGCCAAGGACTGGCGTGGTGGCCGTACGGCCGCCCAGAACATCATCCCATCCTCCACTGGTGCTGCCAAGGCTGTCGGCAAGGTCATTCCTTCGCTCAATGGCAAGCTTACTGGCATGTCCATGCGTGTCCCAACCAGCAACGTCTCCGTTGTTGACTTGACCTGCCGCATTGAGAAGGGTGCCTCTTACGAGGACATCAAGAAGACCATCAAGGAGGCTGCTGAGGGTCCATACAAGGGTAAGCATTTCATACTGAACCGCCACACCGCCACACCAATACTAACTCAATTGAAACAGGCATCCTCGCTTATACCGAGGACGAGGTTGTCTCCACCGACATGAACGGCAACAACCACTCCTCCATCTTTGACGCCAAGGCCGGTATCTCCCTCAACGACAACTTCGTCAAGCTCGTTTCCTGGTACGACAACGAGTGGGGTTACTCCCGCCGTGTCCTCGACCTTTTGTCTTACATCGCCAAGGTCGACGGTGCCCACAAGTAAATGTTTCTCGACGATGCAGATATTCTAAGCCGCGAGCTGGAAGAGAAGCAATAGCATGGCCCAAAAAATAGTTTAGTTGCGAATATCCTGCCTCGATACAGGCTACGATCCATTTTCTCGTCCAATGCGTAATAAAGTTGATCGTGTGATACGTCGTCTCATTGGTCGAGTCGTATGTTAGTGTGGAGACGACTATCCCAATTCGCTTGTGCCTCGGCGATATTTTAGCGTGGCTGACGATGATATAATGTATGCCCTATCTCTATCCTCACTTGCGCGCGGACCTTTCCTTTCCTTCATACTTTTATTCTTTATAGCCAGTATGTCGGGAGTTACAAGGTTGCCCACTATGGCCGGTGCCCTCGCCGTAGGAGCCGTCGTGGCAGGCCTCTCAACACATCCCATCTTTCGAGAAATAGCAGCTCGATACCTTGGACAAGGCGCTTTTGGCAAGATCTGGAAGCTTGCTGCGCTCGCACTGGCCCTTGTCAATCTGAAGAATATCCCGGGCTTCTGGCACCTTCGAGTTCTCCGGGGTATCATTTATCAGATCTACTTTCAGCCAACCGTACAATTACCCAAACACCTCTTTGCACCCATGATTACATCCTCGTATAACACTCTCTACGACTGCGACTACAACATTCACAAATCCAACTCGACATACTTTGCTGATCTTGATGTTGCGCGTGCGCATTATGTTGGCTGTTTGGTTCGCACGGGTCTAGCTCGTTTGAATCGTGGAGATGAGGAAGGCCTGTCGACGGACACGAAGAAAACGCCGGGCAAATACTTTGTCGCTCTTGGTGCAGTCAGCTGCTTCTTCCAGCGTCAAATCGAGCCGCTACAGAGTTTTGAAGTGTATACGCGTATCCTAACGTGGGATCGCAAGTGGATTTACATCATCTCGCATATTGTGCGCAAGGGAGCCATCAAGCCCGACTCGTATGTGCTGCAACCGTGGAAGAAGAGTAAGAAGAGCAAGAAGAGTAATGCCGGTAAAGATGAGCCAGAGGAGGATTTGACCAAACATATCTTTGCGACTAGTGTGGCGAGATATGTCTTCAAAAAGGGCCGTCTGACAATCAACCCTGAAATTGTCCTGGAGCGCTCACGTCTGACACCTCGGCGCCCAGAAGGCGTCGGATTTCCACCTCGTGCAGAGGCAGCGAGTAATGGAGCTACACCTGTAGTGGTTGGCACACCTGCAGAGAACGGCACTCTATCTAGCCCCGAGAATGTAGCGACCGAGGTCAGCTCCAAGCTTGACAGTGTCGCAGACATGACCAATAGAGCCGAGAACGCTGATGACTGGACGTGGGATGACATGGAAAAAGAAAGACTGAGGGGTCTGGTACTTGCTTCGCATTTCGACAAGTTGAATGATTCTCATAATGAGCTTAGAGCTGGTGAGGTGCTTGGTCAATATGGCGATTACTTTTAGAGGATTCGCTAGTTACCAGCGGGATATAGAAATAGACGAACTTTGACACAGTTGAATGATAAATTATAATACGCCATAAATAAGAAAATATTTGACAAATCAATTACAAATGATAATGCGCAAACAAACAAAACATGATGTAACACCATCAAACAGCCTCACTACAAAACAATTGCCCCGGCGTCTTCGCTCGATTCAACCCGAACAAACAAAGGCCGCAAGCCACCAACGCCACTTCAGTTTCCTTCTTTGCACTTCCGACTATAAACCCACCATCCACACATACAACAACAAAAACAAAACCTCGACCCTGGCAAAAAAAGGAAAGAAAAAAGAGATGCAAAAACACATCTTCCGCCCAATCCCACCTCTGGATCCAGAACAATCGCCCACGACAAAAGAAGCCCGCATCAAAACCATCCTCGCCAATCTCGAAACGCAACAGCAACAAGTCCACAACAGTCTAACAGCCTCCTCAACCCAGCTCCAACCGCGCTCCCCAACAACCCACAACTCACCCGACACTGCTCCTCCACCCCTCACCAACCAAGAAGACATATTCCTCGCCGCCACCCTCAACGCAACATACCCGCCTTCGGCTCCGGATCCATACGTCCCAATTGGGATTTCTGCTCCGGGGGATCGTTCGATTCCGCAGGCTTCGGTGCCGTGTGTGTTGCGCCAGGGCATTGAGCAGGCCGCTATGGTCGAGGCGTATGAGCGGCATGCGCAGGTTGCGAGAACGTTTTATGTGGAGGCTTTGGAGAGGCATCGCGGCGTTGGGAGTGGAGAGGTGAGTCGGGATCCGAGGAGGAGGGGGTAAGGGTTTTTGGGATTTGCTTTGTGCAGGCGAGGTCTTGGGTTTGGCTAATAGGAGGAGAAAAGTGGGTGAGGACTAGACGTGTGTGTTATTTACGGGGTTTGGCATGAGATATGATTCATGAGATTATGAAATTAGAATATCGAAGCATTTCTGATATAGAGGCAACTCTACAGCTTGAAAAGCGGCGTCTACAATATATTTTCCTCTCCTTGGTGTGTCTCACTTGCGGTTTGGTCGAAAGAGCACCTCGCGCTTCTTCTCTTGTCCACTCGCTGTGCCATTCACAACGGGATTGGGTTGGTTTGTCGTAGTGTTGTACGTGGCACTAGCATCCACGGGTTCAAACTGGACAGTGCCATTGCCCTCACGGTACGTACTCTTCACCGACCCCACAGTTTTGTATCCAGAGCGCCATACACTGTGTTTACCAGTAGCGATATCGCGACCTTGGAGAGCACGTTCGAACATTTCGAGGGCTATAACGGGTTGGTAAAAGGGCACTTCATGGCCACTCTCGTAGATACGCGCAAACGCAAAATGGCCGGCTTGCTTGACTTGGCCGTGAACAATGTCATCTGAAGTGGTGATGTTGACATAGCCGGCATTGCAATAATCAGGCGCATTCACTTTCTCCGCGACGACTTCACCTCCAATCCAATTGCAGATATAATCGGCATCGCCAAAGTACATGATGACGTAAACGCCTTGCTCGACGAGCTTGCTGAGTGCTTCAATCGTGCCGTCCTCGCGATCGTCGTCACCCGTAGCGGCGAAAGCTGTACCGACTGTAGTAGCCCCCGTAAAGTTCACAAATGCGCCAATGGCTTGCTGGACTTTGGGTGTGTTGAGATATGCCTCGAAGAAAGTCGGCGGGAAAGGATCTGGGTTTGCGTCGGTGGAGAATTCGCGAATATCGTATTCGTCACGACCGGTGTAGCGGTCCAGAACTGCTTCGACAGTGTCATAGCAGAATGAATCGGCTGCAGCACATGCGTCGTCTATGCCATTCTTGTAGCAGTTGACGGTTTGGTCGTAGCAATTTCCCGTGCCGTACATGTTCTGGTACATCATGGTTTGGATACTGTCATTGAAGAATTTCAAATCGTACGTGTTCTCTAGAGAGAAGTTGTAGAATGCGGCGTATTGTATTAATGGGTCGTACCATCCATTGCCAATCAAGACCGTCTTCAGATCAATATGGTGAGCTCCGTGAAGTTCACCGTGACGGATCTTCTCGTTCTGGGTCTTGATGTATCTTTATATAGTGTTAGCGTTTGGCCAGACGATTAGGGTTTGAATCGATTTAATACATACTCGTTAAATATTGGTCCATAGTGACCGCCAAAGCTTTCCGTGGCAAATGCAAATTCCTTGCGAGAGTACTGTGGGAATGCTCCCATGAATCCTTGAAGAGTTTTCCACATAGCTGGAGCAGCAGCCGCGGTTGAATTGGCAGTATCGGCAAAGATTGGTGCTGAATATGTGGCGCAATTCTCGGCGTAGTCTGGGCAAGTAGCATTGGGGAGCTGCACAATGGATCCGGCCGCAGTCGTGTAGCCTGAGATGGCTTTGGAGTATGAGAAGCCAGTCTGTGTTGGCTGATCGATGAATATCATATTGGAAACATTGCTGAAACGACCAGTTAAATCATGCACCCATCATAAAGTGGCCACTTCGACTTACTTCCAAGCGTACGGGTTGCTGTATGGATTGCCATCTGCGTCCAGACGACATGGACCGTTCTCTTGAAACAAACCCAGCATTGATGAAGAGCCTGGACCACCGTTGATCCACACGGTTAATGGAGCATCCTTGGGGTTTCCATTGCGGGCCTCAAAGAACCAGAAGAACGAGTGCTGGTCCTGTTCTATGTCCACATATCCGCTGTAGCTCTTTACGCCAGGAGTGAGTTCGCAAATACCCTCAGGAACTTGCTTATACCGAACGGGCAGATCCAGATAACCTTTTGCCGTTTTCAGATCCGTTGGTGGCGAGACAAACTGTGCGGAGACGCCCTTGGTTGCCAAAATAGCAATGCCTGATAAGAAGTAAGACCTCATTTTGTTTCAACTCTCGCAGGTGAGAAGGACAGAGTCCAAGACGGGGAAAGAAACGCAGCTTACGACAGAAGGGACGGGAACTATATCTCGAGGGCGGCCTGTGGTTTCCACAGTCCACATACCGAATTGCGCGCAATACTACGTTCGTTATGGAGCCCACCCGCCACCGAGTCGTATCCAACAGTGCTCCATGATGGGTGACGACAGTAGTGTGAAGCGCTTAAGGGGGAACAAGCATGTACAGCAAGGATAGCGCTCTGTTTAGTGCGCGATAAGGCGTGATTTTAACTTGCTTTGGAAGCTCAATTGTTGCACGGGGCCAGGACCTGCGTGCAAGCGGGGATCAAGGTTCGTTGTCCACACGCCCTTCGTATGGGGAAGACATACAACTGTGACGTATCTGTACAAGCATTCTGTCATGCTAAGACGGATGAAACAGTCTAGATTAGAGAGGCATCTGAGTGATGCGCATAAAGGGAACTACATACGGGTATCGGCAGCGAAACACGCCACAAAACCTAACCGGCTAATCCAAGCACAAACCTCAATGTCGTCCAATGCATCACAAGATCAGCATCAGCCACCATCGTACCTGCATTGAGTCACCTGACTGGATTGGTCGTCCAAAGCCTTCACCTCACAGCAAGTCTACTGCAATCATCATACTTGGTCCAAAAGAATCTGTCGTTCGTCGATCGCTCATTGCTTCATCTTCTTCACGTTGTTTTCCGTCGCATAGTCTTCTACACGTCTTTTCTGCTCGGAGCGGATGAACGCCTGGTCACTCTTCGATTCATCAGCAGGCTGCGTCTGTGCAATCGCGTTATTCAAACGACGAAGCCTCGGATCTCGCGAAGCGTCGATATTCGATCGACTTTGACTGTGATGAAGCTTTGCGTTGTCGGGCGTGGTGTTCTCGCGTGTGAACCTACTGTCTTCTTTTGGAAGCATTGTTGGGGCTATAGTCGAACTTGCTTTCTCGCGCTGTGCTGAGTGGCGTGTGATGGATGATTGGACCTGCGAGCCAGCGGCGAGCTGACGATCTGGACGCTTGTCTGCCGAACGCTGTGTTGCTCCGTAGGATAAGCGTTGCTGAGGGTTGCGCGGACGGTTATCGTGCTCCATGCCTTGCGACGTCTGGTATCTGCCACTACGAGCCGAAACCGAATATTTTTTAGGACTGTAATGATCATTATCTCGTATGTCCTGGCGGCGGTTGCTTTCACGGCGAGACCAATCGCCAGTGTTTCGTTGGTGCTCCCTGAATTTTACCTGAAGGTCTCCAAGTAACTTCTCTCCGTGCACTACCTCACACTTCATTCCGGCTACGTTCTTTTCCAACATCTCATTTTGCTGTTTTGTGATATTATGCTTTTGATTAGCAACCTTGAAAGCTTCGTTTCCATCTCGGATTTGCCTCAGCAAACGCGCATTATCGTCTTTCAGTGTCGCAATATGTTCTTCTTTCTTCTGATGACTTACTTTGAAGTTACTAACCTCATTTTCAAGCCTCATTTTGTCATTTTGAAGGTTCTTGATGTCGCGGTCTTTATCTTGGCTGGCTTTGCGAGCGCCATCAAGTTCCAGCTGAAGCTTGGTGTCGTTCAAATTTGTCTTGCTGGTGTCGTCACAAAGACGCGCCTGATCATCAGCCTTGGTCTGCAGTTGCCTTATCGCCTTATCCTTCGAAATGAGATCTCTATAGAGCCTGTTGACGAGTTCTCCCTGCTTCACGCCAAGGTGATGGAATTCCCGGCACGGATCATATACTTGATCGCAGCCGAAGCTGTTGTTCTCGTTGGCAGTAGGATCGATCTCCATGGTTGTGGTAGTTGTTCCTGTCAATCTCTTGAAGAACAAGATATTTAAGTCCGACGAGAAAAGCTGACAAAATCAAAAGGTGACAGACAAGCCTGCAAAGACAAGGAAATTGCCGATATGGAGGGCGAAGGGGATAGCAAAACACTGAAGCAGAAAGAAAATGCTAGACAGCGCGCGTGGACCCTTCAAACGCGCCCAACTAGTGTTGAACAGCCAACGGGCCAGGGAGGCTACCTTCTCGACGTGAACACCACCATTCTAACTATTTCGAAGCCCATTGAGGTGGCAAAGTCCCATTATCGTTCACTTTGTTGAAGTGTTTGATCTTGTTTCGCTGTTTCTCGCGATATCATGTAGGTATCCGACAATTCACGTCACAACGATCTCTCGCAGGCCTCTGTATTTTGCTTAATCATTACCGTTCAAAGTGCAGAACCAATAAGTCACATGTGGAGCGCCAAATGGACAGTCTCTTGGCGGGCAAAAGGTATTTGAAGAGATGCAGAAATTTAGCTCGCATGATAGAATTCTGGGTATCAATTATTTCATTATGCGGATACATCAAGAGGATGAAGCAAATACGGTGGCCTTGGGAAGGATTAGGAACAGAACGTAGTGGACTCACTTACTCCACCACATCCCACCACCTTTATCCCTCTCCCTTTTACCCCTGTGTTGCCCTGCGTTCGCAGTTCCATTCATCCCGAGGCTCGAACCGCCACCGCCTAGTCTTCCACCAGGTGCAACTCCTGGTGTGATGCCTTTCTCTCCTTTCTTACGGCTGAGGAGCTTCCACATCGCGCCGACGCCAACACGCCTGATCGGAAGCATCGAATACTGCAAAGAGTACAGATTGCGACGATGGATAGGCGGGACAAACTGCCCTGAGACGAGACAGATGAAGACGCGTGGCGAAAAGTAATGTTTCTGTAGGCGGTGAATGAGCTGGGCATATTGGCTGAAGGTTTGCGTCAGGGGAAGCGGTACGGATTTCAGCCGTACATAGGCAGTTTCGGCTACGTCACCTTTGCTTGATGTAGCCGACGGTATGTTGAGCGACGGCGATGGGTCCAGAACTTCAAAGCGTATTCCACCTGGCAGACGTCGCGCATCTTTGACGCGAAGCATGAGGGCGAAAAGCGGGAAGTGATTTAGGCAGGCCAGCCATGTATCCAGACCGGCTTTCATAGCAATTATTAATATGCGTGCACCGGCAAAGGTGGCGTAGAAGACAGCCACAGTCGGCAAGAGGAAGAAGAGGAGCGTGAATAGGATCGTGCCAAGGAGCAGCTGGTCGAGATCATAGTCGCATCTGTCGATTCGCGATCGCAAGACATTGCGTTTCTTGCCACGGAATAGGTGGAAGAGAGAGACGATTATAGACAGCTGCCAATGGTAGATGCGTGCACTGGCGAGATAAAAGGAGTAGATGTGGAGGGTAAGAACCGATAGAAGGTCGCTGAAGAGTGCCACTGGTAGACTTGCCCCAACAAAGCTGGATAAGGCGACCAAGCGAATGATTTGAGGCCACGCGGGACGCAGCTGATCCATACACCCTGCCCAGTAGTCGATGACCCAGAGGAATAGATCACCAATGAAGAGAGCAAGCTCTGTATTAAGCTTCAAACCGGCTGGCCAGCCCATGAGCCAAGTGATCATGTTTCGCAAGCCTTCAATGGAGTACGAGGATACAATAGCATCTACTTGGGCTGCGACCAGATCGGCATTTTCCAAGATGTAAGCACCGACTGCTATGCCGATGATGACGTCGTTAGCTACGAGCCATAAGCTGTTGAAGAAACGGATGTATTCTGGATGAGTGCTCGCAATACTTTCCCAGTCGCTGCGCCGACGATGGAGGGTAATATATTGTGCTGGCCAGTAGCAAAATTGCTGAAGGCGGATATCAACTTGCTGTGCTGTGGCTGAAATATCCTTCAGTGCTGCAGAATCCGGAAGGGGTCGCCAGTCGAGAATCAGTAGTATTATCTCTGCAACTATCCGAAGTGCCATCAAGAAGAGTACAAAGATTTGCGATGCCACAGGCCAAATGTTCTGCAAGAAAGCTTGTTTTATTCGGAGCAAGATGAAGCTCCAAAGGTCATTCGCTGACTCGACGACTCGCTCACTCACACTCAAACTTCGTTTCTGCTTTATTCCAACCAGGTGTATATTCTGTTGCATTAAACCATTGATCTCGGTGGAACAATTAATTTGATTGATGATAGTGGGAAGCGCAAGTTCTTTGGCCGTGCGAGAGTGCCGGACGACAGTGTGAAGTTTGAGTTTTTCGACTAGTCTCTCTTTACGAATACGTTCTGCTTCTTCTTCCTTGTCGATGCGGTCGAATGGAGGCACACTTCCAAAAGCACCGTGCTTGTCGGCAAGAGCCAGCGAAATGGGAGTCATGGAGAGATATTGCATCTGTTTGGGATCCGGCCGGTGGAAAGTGATGACCTGAATAGTTATGCCGGCGTCCGCAGGGCAGTCGATCCGAGGAACCTTCCATCGCGGGGTGACATGGACAGATAAAAGTTTATGATCAAACGTTTTCTGTGATGTAGGTACATTCAATGTACCTAGAACGCTGAGAGGTAAACGGCCGCACCGTTCCCAAATATGTTCAACAGGATGAGGGCTGCCTTTGAACAGCCATCCTACTCTGATGGCATGCTCTACACCGCGAACATCAACTCCCTGCAAAACACCCACGACGAAGACATCGAGTTCGGAATTGCGCCATCCGACAACGACGCCCGGAATCTCATCGATAGGGGCATCTGCAGGCCAAAAGACGCGCATCAAGCCATGAATGCGTGTGGTCATGATGCGTCCATGGCGGTGTGGCAATTTTATGAGTAAGAAAGGAGGTAGCCGGTGTCAAGACCAAAGCTAGAACGAGCCGCGTCGTCTCAATTGCTCTCGAGCAGATATCCCGGCTCCGAGGGGTCGTGGGTGGAGTTTGGCTTCGCGGGCGGCAATGCGCTCGATGGGGATGAGGACGAGGGCGAAGAAGAGCGAGAGAATGGCGAAGCCTTTGGCTGCGCGTGTCTGGCAATTCAATGTTAGCTGTAGTAGAGGGTACCCTAAGCATTGCAACATACTATTACGCCGTGATCCCAAGCAAATATGGCCAGCTCATACAGGCGCGTAACGAGATCCCAGCGAGCGGTGATATAGCCTGCAAGAAAGATGCCAAACGTGAGCACCGAGACGGGGTGCATCAGAGAATCGGTACTATGTCAGGCAGAGCATGTCTGCAGTATTTTGTGGCCAGTAGTGGTGTTAGTGGCAGAAGTGGGAGAGGGAGTCGTCTCTTTGTTGGCCGCGGAGGTGAAAGCTGGTTCAAACGCCGAGAGGGGAACGACACAACTGCTGCAGGGACTCGACTATGAAAATTGTATGACATCGACATTCGGAGCTCTTTAATCCTTCGCATCTGTGATTTCCATACTACAATCTCTTTTCTTTTCCACGTCAACCATCATCTCAGACACCTATCTCACCATGTCGAGCCCAACCATCGCATCCCACTATGCCCGCCTCCTCACTCGCTGGCCAAAGGACCGCCTACGACCAGCTGAACGCACCCTTCAATCCGTCTTCCGCACGCGCATGCTCGCAACACCATCATCCATAGTGACTGCAGCCGACAGCACGAGCACCGCCAGCAAAGTCAAAACCTCCAATGAAGCGCCTTCGATCAATGCCGCGTATTTGCTTCTAGACGACACTTTTGCGCGCCAATTCCCTCTCTCCGAGGCCACCATGAAACCGGCCTCCAATCCGACCCATTACACCAATTTGCAACGCGAGCTTGAGGAGATGCCTGATCGCTCATTCTTGAGCAATGTGTGGAACCGTGTGAGCCATATGTTCAGGATGCAATGATGGAAATGACACTACTAGAGCTGGGACGTATAGCGATCTTGTCTCCTCGTTTTATCACGCAGTGCCTCGAGTCGAGCCCACGCTCATTGCTTCTCGAATGTCATAAGCGCTACAATCTCGAGATGTTGCAATCGATAGAGGTGATTGGATGGATGGAAAGACCGCTTTGATCGGGTATTTTGTGACAAACGTGGGCACACACATTCACCTGTCTTCCGACATGATCTTCGCAGCTCAAAACATGAAATGGCCTTGCCAGGGATTACCAACACTTGATCATGACAATGGACGATATGCCCATCTGCGACTAGAACCAGGGGCAAACTTTGCACTCACAATAGTTCAGCATAACGCGGTCCACTTGAAGGGCTGCGACGGGGTTTCTCCAAATGTATAATAAAAACACCTAGAAAATGGTTGTTTAATGTAGTATCTGTAAATTATGGAAATGGTCTCAACAATTGCCACGGCTTTTTGTATGTTTGCTCGTGCTACCACCTTTTCGCACATGAAGTCTGCTTAGTCTCGTAGAACGCAGCCAATTGAGTCAAGAACAGATTTCTGCCTGCGCCAAACTCATCAACAGACAGTAAAGACTGTATTCATATCTTTGGAGAACATCAATAAAAAGAATGCCAGGTATTAAACCATCTATCATGCTAAATCTCGACTCTATGTCTTCTTGTTCACCGCATCAAGCCCTTTTTCGAATCATAACCAAACTCCCATTGCCCCACCAACGGCACTCATCGTGCCCAAGATCCAAGCCGGCCACCAGACGGCCCAAATGATGAAACTCGTCCATACGCCTTGTGCTACCCACGCTCGTGCCATTTGCACGAGTATGTAATCCAAGCTGGCATCAATGCTCATCAAACGAGCGAATTGCGGCAATAGGATGAGTAGTATAGGTGGGGAGACGGCTATGTAGATTGTGATCGCTGGTAGGACGCACGCGAGTGTCTTGAGCGTGACTAGGGGTGAGCTCTTTGCTAGTTTTGTAAGTGATGGTAGAGGTCGGGCGAATGCCAGTGGAGCGGCACAGACGCCAACGACCATCGCCAGACTAAAGTTCAGGGTGGCGAGGGTAGAAAGCGCGGCACCGAGGAGGAGTAGAGAGAAAGCCTGTAGAGTTTCGCGTTGTTGGGTTGAAGCGGCCAGGGCTGATGGGTGAGCGAGCACAAAGGCCAGGACTGGAGGGAGCATGATTGACAGCGCGGTTAGTGCGTATAATACGACGGAGAGGTACTTCAAATGTTTATTAGCTTATTGGTCAAAGAAAGCGAAGGGCCTGAAAGCTTTCTACTTACACTGTGGTGCACATGGTTGAGGAAAGTCAGGGGTATTGCGCTTAAGAGATGGACCGCCATAACTGTAAAGGCTGGCAAGAACATTTTCCGCTCCGCCGCGGCTGTCACCGCAAGGGGAACAATTGCTAAGTCTCGTCCAGACTTGACAACGTCCACCTTCACGGGAATTGCTTCAGCTGCAGATTTCTGCGAAGACGGCGCGGTTACGGCACCACTCGGCGCAGTGGTGGCGGAGTCCGCCTTCCCACTGCTAACCCACAGCGCAAGTGCGCTAACAGTAAAACTACCTGCAACGAGCATAGCTGCTGGCAGGTAGTTGCCAATGCTCACAAAGCGGCTGGCCGATAACAAAATGTAGAAGAAGAAGCTTTGGTGCAAATGTTCGAGCAGGTTGTTGATACTGCGCACCAGACTCTCTGCCGTGCGGCCAAGTGACATTTCGTCATGCCAGCCATCGCCAACCGTCTTGAGTGTAATGGCATCGACATGATATGGCATAAAGGCTGAGTGGGGACCAGTGGCTTGGCCTGCACTCTGCGTCACCAGTCCGCGAAAGATGGTTGTTAAGCGGTCGGCGTAGGAATCCGAGTGCTTCGTGAAACCATGAAGGGACGATCCAATACCCATTTGACTTCCAGCTACCTGAATTGCAGTGTTGAGCAGGTCGAGGTTAGGAAGCGCGCCGTTGATGCCATCGTACACTATATCGAGCCTCTCGAAGCGATGTCCCCATGGTCCGGCGGGATAATCGAGAGCAATGCCAGCTTGCAGAGCACCCGCCTTTAACGGAAGCGCTGAAATATTACGAGTCGAAGTTGCGGGCGGTGGGGTGTCGTGATATGCTGACACCCAAGCCTGAGGCCCGTAGACGCTGTCGGATGGGAATAGGATGATGATATCCTTGCTCCAGATGGACCAGCGTTTGAAATAGCGAGCCAAGGTCAATGCCAAAGCTACACCAGAATAATTTATTTCTCCCTCAAAATTCCTCCAGGCAGCAATCAATGTTAATGCTTCAGTGGCATCCGCCCTGGGGCCATGTAACACACCATAAACATTTGTGCCTCGAATCTCCTCACCAGCCACGTGGTATTGCCAATCCTGCTCAGCAACCTTCAATCCCATATCCTTCAGCGCAGCACTAAGACTGGCCGTACGTTGCTCCTCGGATTGCTGCGAGAAAAGATATGTCTCTTGACGATAGGCGCGAAAGACATTGTGTTCGCTGCCACCAAAGTAGGCGTGGACTTGTCCCGGCAGAATGGCATTCTCGGAAATGTAGGTACGGCGCGAGTAATCGTCCAAAGGCAGTAGTAAGAGCCAGGCTATCCCCACTACAACAAACAGCAGGGAAAGGTAAGGTGGTAGGCGGCGGAGCAGAGGCGAGTTGCGGAGTAGGAGAAGCTGCTGGGCCAGAGCCATATTGAACGAAAGGAGACGTGTTACCGCGATTTGCGCATTTCTGGTATGCAATTGAATAAATTTCAATCAAATACAGACGCAAAGACCCATCAAAAACCGAGTCCGGGGTTATTGAAGGGCGTGTTGAGACGGTGGGTGGTCATGAATGACTACGTGTTGTAACATTTGGCGGCGATGCCGTCGATCCCCCGGAGCCGCAACAAGCACCTGAAGGCTCACACGACAATCGTCAACACTCCTCCTTTCGCCTCACCCTCGACTCGCCGTGTCGACCACCGCGATCTTCTCGACTCTCCGCCCTCGCCGTCGAGGATAATTGCATCGACGGAATGGCTGCCTCCTCCCTCTTCTCCGACCCCCGCCGTATGCGCAGCTACCTCTTTCGCCTCCCTCTGGCCACTCGCGGTATCCTCGGCCTTCTCTTCGCCTTTTACATTGCCAAAATATTCCGGCCTTCAATCATACAATGGGGAGCTTTAATACCTAACGAGATAAATTTCCAAACATGTACGTTCTGAGCCATTCGTCCTGTCTTGCCGACTGCTCGTCGACTTGTTTTCTTCTTCATCAGTGGCAACAGCAAACGATTCTGGCGAAAAAAGCAGACAGACCACATTCTACCCTCATTCAAATTCGCTGACCATTATCTACCTGACAACAGTATATCGTTTAAACACCTATCCCCTCCTACACGCCTCAATCTTCCACCTTCTCCTGAATACCCTCGCCCTGACCCCTCTGATCGAACGCTTCGAAGCCGAACACGGAACAATAGTCACATTCCTGCTCTTCACAGGACCATTCGGCCTTTTACCAGGCGGCCTGTACACGATCTTAGAACGCTTCATCTTCCGCCTGAACAGCTCCGCCGTCGGCAGCTCAGTCTGGGTCTTCCTATTACTAGCCAACGAAGGCATGAAAACCTACCGCGCAAACCCATACTTTGAGATTCAAGGCGTGAGAATACCAACGTGGACCAGTCCACTCGCCCTCGCGCTTGCCATGCACTTTTTAATCCCACAGACGTCACTCCTAGGTCACCTCTGTGGCCTCAGCGTAGGCTACTTATGGGGCTTGGGATATATCCGCTTCCTAGCACCCCCAGACAAGATTCTGCGGTGGATAGAAGGCAAATTGAATTTATTGGGACGATTGCCACATTACGTTTCTGTGGATCAGAAGACGTATGGACGGTACGGCGTACTACCAAGCGCAAGCGATAGCGCGAGAGCTGGTCCAGGGAGAGGAACATTGGGAACTGCGGAGGGGATTCTAGGAACGGGTCCAAATGGGAGGACATTAGGTTCATGAACTGTACGGCCACTCTGCGCGCGTCGATTCGAATTGTGCAGCGAGAAACGCAATGTGACTAGGCGTTGGGGACAAAGGCAAACATCTCGCTCGACCCAACGCAACATGAGATAACGGCAAGAACTGGCGCCAATGTCTGGAATGAGCCTCTCACGCATCAAACCCGCGCATCACCTCGCTCATCCCAAAAGCGAACCTCGCCATCCCCTCCACGCCGCCTAAATCACTTCCATCTGTCCTCGCCACGACTTTGGCTCTGCCACAGCACACGACCGAAATTAGTTCCTCAATTGCGCATGACGACGATAAATGCCAGGTTCAAGTCCCAAAAATTTAATTAGACGAAAGAAAAAGTCGAAATGTAATGATACATGACTTACATACTACTTTATAATATATGCCCTAAAAGCGACAAATTCTTCAACTCATATACGCACTTGTTCTCTACAGACGTACTTGTTCTCTACACATGTCACGATGAAAGAGTGAAAGATGTTTTGGGTTAGATTCTATAATTCGGATCTTTTCATTGCAGCTGACATCTATTATACCTTCTTTTCTCTCTCTCTGTCTCCTTTGTAAATCGCCTCTTGTCCGAGGTAAAGCTATGCATGTACACCATTGCCTCTCCATCCATCTTACCCTTCCTTCGAATGTTCGGGGCTAGGAGTGGATAGACAAGTCTATAATACAGAAAATCAAGTCAAAAAAAAAAGTCGAAAGCTAAATGTGACATTTTGATGGGCGCGGACATCAAGCCTGTCATTTTGGTCCACACTGAGTCTTGGTACATTTCTCGCTTTCAGTAGTGGAAGGAGGACGAGGTATGTGGGGGGTCTTTGTACCAGGATGTACAAGGTATTGCCATAACGCCCGGGAAATGCAAAAAGCTGGGATTAGAATTCACTGGCGTAAGAGGGACTGGCGAACAATCTCGACGCTCTCTATGCGGTCGTCGTGCCCATCATTTGTGGCGGTGGGTATGTGGCTTGAGGTGTAGAGTGGTTGGTCGCCGTGGAGTTGCCGTTTAGCATTCCGGGGGTGGTGTTTGATACAGGTACTGACGTCGGTTTTGGCGCTGGAGAGGATGCTACAGGTGCGCTGGGAGGTACAGTACTATTCGTGGCTGTTGTGGTAATGGACGGACCATTCGATGCTGCCGCCGCGGCGGCTGCTGCTGCTGCCTTTTCTTTTTCGGCCTTGGTAGCGCGAGGTTTGCGTGGAATACCCGGCCCGCCTCTACCGCGCCCTCTTCCACGTCCAGCTGTTGGTGGAGCGTTGGGGTCTTTAGCAGCTGCCGCAGCCACAGTAGCATGAGTCGCGCCAGCTGCTCCACCTCGTGAGCCTCTACCACGGCCACGTCCACGACCACGGCCACTGGTGGGAGCAGAGGAGGAAGACTCAATCTGTGCATCAGTACCAACCGGGACAAGAGGGCCAGAGTACACAAAAAAGCCATCCTTGGCGACTGCTGCATGTTCTTGCCAGGCAAGTTCGGTGTCATCGATAAAGTCGTCATCTTTGTCGTACTCCTCTTGCTTCTTTTTACGGGGCTTCTTAGGTTTACCGTCCTCTCCTGCTGTGGCTGTGTTGGCTTCATCATCCATCCCACCCATTTCAACGTTACTGTCGTCCATGTCACTTAGGTCATCGAGTGACATTTCATCATCACCGCCGTCAATCTTATTTGCTGCCGCTGCAACTTCCAACAATCGAGCTCGATGTGCTGCCGCACGCGGGTTGATGGCATCACGGCCGTACTTTTTGGCGATTTCTTGCGCCATGTTTATTGTGTTACCACCTTTGGGGTTTAATGGAATGTGAATGTCAATGTTGACGCCTTTACGTTCTGTGGTGTCGCTCGTAGATGGACCACCAAAGAGAGAGCTACTGGACAGTAAACCGCTACCAGTTCCTTTTGGTGCAGGAGGAGGTGTTGGACGAGCCGCTTTTGGAGTCGGTGCGGGAGACGAAGTTTTCGATTGTTCTTTGACGCTCACGGGTGGTTTTGGTGCGTCACAACTCATGTCGATATCCATTGTACCGTCAAGAGTAGCGACGGGAGGAGCAAGATTTGACTTTGCAACTGGTGGTGATAGTTGTTGAGGACTGAGGTTAGTTGTGACCGGTGTCGATTTTGATTGTGCAGGGGAGCGTGGTTGTGATTGCACATGAGGCTGCAGCAACGTCGATTGAGCCGGATAAGTGTTGACAGGCGCAGAAGTCTTGGCGATTGAAGGGGGATCTATGAGACTGGCAATCGACGGTGAAGCCGACGCTCGATTCAAATGAGCAGATATACTTGGATTGAGTAGATGTGCAGGACGTGTCTGAGAGGTTTCCATGCTAGCAGAACGAACGGGATCGTAACCACGGATTGGATCGTAATTTTGCCCACTCGATGCTGGGCGAGGAGTGGCTGATTTTGATGATGGAGGGAGGCCAAGAGCTTTGTTGATGCTGTCACTTGGGTTTGGTACGGGAGGAGGACGGGGTACAATGTTGGGTTTATTGGTGTCGTTGGCGGCAGGTTTTGGCGGTGGACCGGCAAAGGAATTTACCATTTCCATAATGGTTGGCTGACGGGCATTCACTGGCACGTCAGGTTCCGGCTTGGTCGCTTCGATTTTCTGCTTTTTGCGTGGACCGGTGGCGTTGGCAGCAGTAGCCGATTTGTCTTTGGGCTCTCGTGGTTTGCGAGGTTTCTTCTCCTTGGGAAGTTTAGTCGCGTCATCGACAGGTTTGCCGTCGGCGTCTACAGCGTCTTTCTTTTTGCGCTGTCGTTTGGGTTTGTCTGAATTGGCGCCATTTGCAGCGGAAGAATAATTTGAGGTTGATGTGTTGAATGGAGTGGCGGGGGCCGAGGCATGTGTGTCGACAAGGCCATTCACGGCAGGTGCAGGCTGTGGAGTTGAAGTGGCCGAATTGGGAAGTTTTGGGGTGAGACGTGTGGCAACGCGAATCTCATCGGACACGTTCTGCGGGGAGGCGGGCGGCGACGAGATGGACGAGGAGCTGAGCGTCGAACGGGCATCGTCAGGCGCCGTGGCAGCCGTCATCAGGCCGGGGCTGCCAAAAGCAAGAGGCATGTCGGGGGAGGGGCAACGCAGGCCGGAGAATAGAATCCAGCAACCGCCGGGCGGCAAACGAGAATGTGGCCAAGCGAGGTGGTATAGGAGAAAGCGGCGACGAACCGGACAGACCAAGCAAACCACCTCAAGAATTTAATCAAATGGACGGGCGCAGCGGAGATGGGCGGGTTTGCGCAACGTCGGTTTTGGCGGGGAAGACCAGCGAGACCGTCGGCGTGGATCAATTCAATTCACGGCAGACCAATCGGAGCGGAAGCAGGCGACAGTCAGGACCACGACTCCAGCGTCGCACACTCGCCGCGACCGACAACGACGACGAGCCGCACTCGGAAGGCCGTCTTTCGCACGTCAACTCAGGCGGACAAGGGCGATGTGGGCGGCGTTGGATTGCTCGGAGTGGAGAGCGTCGCTGTGCAGGGCGAACAGGGCGGAATTGATGGGATTTCGCGAGAGCAGTCGATGCACAGATGGACCGCCGGGTGGTGAGCAGACAAAAGGGAATGAAAGAATGAAGAACGAAAGAGAGTTGGGGGAGTTGGCGAAGAATGGAATGGCCATGCGGACTGACAAAAGCGAGCACGGGGCTGCTGCTGCTGCTGATGCTGCTTCTGCTTCGAACAAGCAACCAGCCAAAGCCAGGCAAAGCCAAAGCCAGCAAAGCAAAGCGAAGCAAAGCATAGGAGCAAGTCCACGAGGGCCGGGTAGGGTAGGGCCAAACAGGCCAAATCACGCCAGGTCAAGAGAGGATCACTCGTTACTACTACTGTATGGATGGCCCTGAACCCCCGCTGCCGCCAATCCAACTGGCCGGAACGTAATGCAGCAATGAAATAATCATCCGTGATAATAATATTAAGTGCTGCGGGCCGCCGTCTCCTGTCCAGTCTTGTCCTGTATTGTACTTTCGTCTGTCGAACTGCCATGCAACAAACAGGGCTCAGCCATCGCTCCCGTCATCCTGTGCTTCGTCGTCCACCATCAATCGACCTAGGCCACTTCTTCACATCCTCGCCGTCGTCGCGTTGCATCCCGCTCGGCACGCTATTCCGCGTTGCCCAATCCACCGTCATCATCACAGCCGCCAGGCCATCATCTCAACGACCCTTCTTCATCATCTCCTCCGTCGCCACCACGAGCAAGACTCCCACTCGGCCAAAATACCTGCCGATACGGAGCATGTGTCGCGGGATAGATGAGACGACGACGCACAGGAGCAGAACAAGGATGCGCGCTAAAATTATCCGATCACGCTAATGCACGTGCTTAAATCTGGAATCGCTTGGGCCCGGCTGGTCTGCCATGGCCAACACCACCGCCCGCCGTCTCTGTGTGCGAAATACTGTATGCCATCCAACAAACATGTTACGCGGCGAACGCTTCGAATTGGATTTGGGCTCCGACGATGAGTCCATCGATGAGAAGGAGCCCGTCTTACCTGCCGCCTTCATAGGCGATGTTCTCGAGCGCAGACCAACCGCAGCCACGCCACCAACCGCCCCAACGCCGCCGTTGCTGAAAACCAAAACCGGCTTTCCGGAACATCGAAAGAGACCTCTCGAAAGCAGATTCAAGCTGCAAAAGTCCGCCACAGCTTCATCAGCGAACAGTCCAAAATCTGAGAATCTCGCCAATGACTCATCACATGTTCTCTCCAAACCGGATCAAGGAACAACTCCGAGTCAATCAAAACCGCAATCATGGGAAGACTCGGAACGCGCACAGATCGACCAGGAAAATCAACAGCGTCTAGATGATATGACACCTGCGCAAATCGACGAGGAACGTCGCGAACTGATGGAGAGCCTAAGTCCAGCCTTTTTGCAGCGTTTGCTCCAAAAGCCCAGTCGGCAAAATGGCGAAGAAATGCAAAAATTACTCCGTCGGGCTGATATTAACGATGGAAGTAATGAATCCGATCTCTACGGTGGTGTCACGCAAAGTGAACGGACAGAACAGGAAACGGCTCCTCCTAAAACCACCAAACCTTCAAAGTCGGTCTCATTTGCGGAGCCTGCAAAGCAATCGGAATCACCAGCTGCAGAACCTAATACTCTCCAGCAAGCATCTACAGAGGAAAACTCGACAGCATCAAACGCCAACTCATTAGTAGAACAAGCAGATTCAATTCATTTCCCCCGTGCAGCTCAACCGCCATCACTCGACCCCTCTTCAGAGACCTTTCTAGAAGACCTGCACTCCAAATATTTCCCCGAACTCCCCTCCGACCCCGAAAAACTCTCCTGGATGCAATCATCATCAACCCCAAACAACTACTCCCCCACCTCAACTGCCTTTGCAGCCAAAGACCTCCGCTTCGGCTTCAACGGCGCCTTACTCCCTCCATCCATCTCCGCCGAAATCCCCGTCACCGCCGGCCTCCACCACCACGGCGACAGCCCCGACGCAGCAGGCTACACCATCCCGGAACTCGCCCACCTCGCCCGCTCCTCGTACGCCGCCCAACGCTGCATCGCCTTTCAAACCCTCGGTCGCGTTCTATACCGTCTCGGCCGCGGCGAATTCGGGGATGCCGGCGAACCCAACGCCGAAGATATCGGTGCTGATCCTCGCGATATGAAAGGCGAGTTGGCGAGGGGCTTATGGACCGTTGTGGAGCGTGAGCGCGTCGTGGAGAATTTGGTTGCTGAGAGTGAAGGACTCGGCGTCGATGGTGGGAGGCATGTTAGTGCTAAAGCTTACGCTACTGAGGCGGTGTGGTTGTGGCAGAGGGGAGGAGGACGGAGATGGAAGGCTGGTTGATTGTTGGACATTCCATATATATATAAAGGCCATTTCCCACATATATATAGCTCTTATAAAAATAACTCTTTTCAAATGACGAGAGTAGTCTTTTTCCATTTTATCGCTTTGGAAGCTCTTTCGATTCAGCACCAACCTCTGCAAAGTTTCCACTTTGCCTCTCTCTCTCTCTCTCTCTCTCTCTCTCTCTCTCTATAAGTGGCACGATTGTCGTTTTGGACTTTTGAATTTACGAATGACTTCACTCACTTAGACCATGTGGTGGAATATATTGTATACTGCACAGTAGGGGGCGGAAAAGCGGCGTTTTAGGGTTGGGGTTGAGACCACCACTTCTACCGTATACATCCACTCCCTTGATAAATAACCACCTGATTCTTTTTAGATTTATATTAAGCTTTTATGTATTCTGATCCCAACAGTATGTACTTGAATTTTTTTATATGGGTTTCTTTAGATGGTGGTTAAGGAAACTTGAGTCGGCATGAATCAGTACAATTTTTAAGTCTAGTTGAACACAGCTCGCAATATACATCAACACGACTCGTAAAATCACCAACAGCAGCAAAAACTAGAAAAAGATAAAAAGAACGGCGCAATGCAAAATTTATCGTACAGGAATATATATAGTGCACATCCTACTTCTTCTCTGCATTTTCTGGGAGAGGTGAATCGCGCTCATACGGCTGGAATGACTCGTCCTGAGCCGTCGACGGTGATTCTGCCAAAAGCGAAGAATCGACATTTTTAATATCGACGGGCATAGTCTCGTCCTGGGTCGACTCAGTCTCTTGCGCGAGAGCAAGATCTTCCTCCTCGTTGAACAAAAGGGCCTGGGCTTGGGCCTTGTCTCTGGCTGCCTGCGCCAGTGCTGCCTTGTCCGCTGCAGTTACCTCGCGAAGACCGTGTGCTTGTCGGTACTCGACCACGCCGTTCTTTGCGTTTTCTAACCGTATTCTCTGACCCTCTTGACCTGCGCGGCCGAGCACACCGGCAACAACTTGTACACAGCGCAAACTGTCGTCGTTGGCAGGGATGGGGTATGTGACCCAAGTCGGGTTAACGTCGGTATCGACGATTCCGATGGTTGGGATGTTGTTCAATCCGCACTCACGTAGAAGAACGTAGTTCTCCAATGGGTTCAAGCAAACAACGAGATCGGGTTTGACAGCTGGCAGTTGATTGAGCTGCTCGGCAAAGCCCTCGACTTCAACATCATGCTCGTCGACCACCTTCTTCTGGCAACGCCCAAGAATCTGTTGTCCGTTTGTAATGCTACCCGGAATCCAGCGAGTGAACAAATGGCATCCTTGCGCCATCTGCGCCGCTCTTACTACAGTCCTCGCTTGGCCTGATCGCGTGCCCACGAAGAGAACTAGACCACCACGCTCTGTTACGCCCTGTACCACCTTACATGCACGCCTTAGATGAGCAGCTGTGACATCCAGAGAGATAATGTGGATTGGGTCTTCGACACCGCGGATACCGAAGATGTACTTTGCGTTTGCCGGATGCCATAATGATGTCGCATGACCCAAATGTGACTGAGATGCGAGGAGGAGCTCGAGTGTGATGTCTTTTGGTCGTGGAGGGTTCGATAGTAACTCGTGTGGTCGATAATGGCGGCCCATAGTGGCTCCTACATTCTCCGACACGGCTTTCTGGTGCTGGAAAAAGTTCCAATCTTGCGCGACTTTGTCAGTCACAGCACCAGCTTCCGCCAGAGAGTTGTTTGTAGTGGTGCCCGGAGTTCTCTGTGAATTGATCGAATCTGCTAATGCTTGAGCAGTGAATGGCGACTCTTTTCGCTCGATATCAGAGGAGACGAAGCGGCGCCATGCGCGGATGTGAGTTGAAGGTTTAGGGAGGGCTACTCGGCCTATATCATCATCAGTGTCAATTTCATAATTGGCATGGAAAAATAAACCATCACGTACCATGCCGAAGTAGCAGTGATCTGACAATCATGCTGTAATATGTCTTGGACGTGTGTTCTCAGGCTGTCATTGCCCCCGTCGAAGACGAAGTTCGGCGGCATTGGATTTCTTGGCTCTCCCGTTCGCCGAAACCTTCCACCCCGAGCATCACTTAGAGCTCCTTCACCTCACCTGGTCACCAACAAATACAACTTTGCTACCACTGGAAATCTGGATGGCCAATGCGGTCGCATCGCACTAGAGCTACGGCTCAAAAGACCCTTAATGCCATTTGGGTGACTGACGATGTCCTCGCGGAAGCCTTGACTCGGTTCTCGCTAGTATCGCAAGCACATCGGCGACATGGCAGTCATGTTCCCGGCCCATTGGAAGCCCAGCGACGACTGGCAAAGAGGCGTATGGGAATAGCAGCTATGGGAACCACTGGACCTGCATCAACCGGGATGGATTGGTGGGCTGGGCTTTTCGGATTGGGTGGAGGTGGAGCGCCGATTGACTACGAAAAGAGCTGGAAATGGGAACCTCCATTAATACGAGATTTACCCTTCATGAAGACAAATTGTGAGCTAGCACTTGCAACGTCGATGGGTCAGATTGATCCACCCGCCGCTGTCGAGGCAGAGACCATGACTGTTACGGATAATGTCGCCTTGAGAGAACCGGTTGATGTGATTGAGACTAGCAAAGCGGAATTTCAGAATCTGCTGGATATTGCTCAAGGTTCAAACACAGTGGAATCAATTACTATGGATCGATTTCTGGACTTCTTACGAAGCTCTGCCAACGAGAGTCTCGCTATGAACACGGCAACGTTAGTCAAATGGCTGAATGGTCGAATGGTGTCCTCATTGGCGATTGAGAAGCTGGATGAAGCCATCATTGAGAAAATAAATCTCGAGACCATATCTGAACGCGAGATAAGACATATACTCGTAGCATGGACTCGACAAGAAGTCGAGAACTATGAGGCGAGAGTCCTTTCCGTGTTTCAGAATTTAGGGATATCGCGCATGACGGATGTCATAGATTGGACAACACTTTCGCTTTTCCCCAAATCATCCACCAGAAGAGGGCGAATAATCAATCACGATCGCGTTGAGAAATGGCTAAACGCCGTGCATGCATTTTATGCTTCGAAAATACCGGATTTCGACCACCCGCTATGGAGACGAATGTATGGAAACGTGTTTAGATTTACCAATCCTGAGCATATAGTAGGGCACCTTCGACGTTTGGAATGGTCTGATCTAGCAATGATCTTGCTGCGTAGTCGAACGCCGTTTTTGGAGCATAGCCAGGTGAATGCTTTCACATATACGAAGAACGCATACCTCCGCATGCCCGATAAACGAGCGGCGTCCGACGAACGAGCGCCTGTTAAAGTCCAGGTTGACACGACCAAATTAGACACATTATTGGATCGCTACAAATTCCTTCGACGGTTTCGACAAGAATCTGCAAAGGCTAATAATGAAGAAATACTAGCTGGACACGGGATACAAGCTATGATTGATTCGCTTGTCATTTTGAAAGACGAGGGTCTTCCTTACCAGCTCATGTGCGAAGACATGTTTGCAATTGTGAACATGACCAGAGCCGCCAAAACACTGGACGAGTTTTGGAAATGCATTAGAAAACACAAAGAACTCGATGTCACTGAAAAAATCGTTCTGACGATGATTGATCGATTTCGAAAAGAAGGCATTCGTTCGCGTACTTTTGTCCTGCGAGCCGCAGAGATATTCAGGCAATATCCCAGTCTTTACCTTTCACAGTTTCCTGAATTGCCTCTGAAACTCATCGATTTTGGGAAAGGTCAGCCTAGCAATATCTTCCCCCTTTTGCATCGCCGACGTATCGGACATCCTCTACCAGACCAACACATCGAGATTGTCCATCTAGTTGCTTATAAATGGGCCCATGCGAAAAACTTAACCAATCGCCAAGCGTTTACTCGAGTATGGGAATGCTATCGCTTTCTCCAGGATCGTCAGATACCCGCCAGGCCCTTGATGTCTCGCGCGATTGTCCAGGCTGGCGTTACCCGCTACCTGATGAGCGGCCAGCGAGTACCGATTGAACAAGCCAAATATGTTTGCACGATCGTGAAACAGTGCGAAGGGCCCAAAGCAGCACAAGCTCTCGACCAAATTCTTTGGCGTATTTGGAATGGAGATTTGACGGGTTATCGAGGCCATTCACAGATTCAAAACTGGATAAGTGGAGTGGATAAAAATCAAGCTAATGATTCTGTACGAGAAGTCCGAAAAGGACCGAGATTCAAGGCATGGGGCAAGAAGAGAGTGGGCATGCATCTCGAGCGTGTTAGACAGGATTATTCCACTATGAGAGCTATCATGGAGGAACGTAAGAGACAAGGGCATCTCAACGTGAAAGAGTTGGACAAAGAAACAGCTGCCCAAGATGCGATGAAATGGCTTGAGACGTCGCAACCTCGTGACAATATCGCAGACGAGGCCAATAGGGAACAGTGATCCATTGTACCATAATGTATATAAGATACCAAAACAAAGCATAGCGTAAGCCGCACATGGCAGCTGGAAAATTTTCTATTCATGTATCTTGTCGTACTGTCACAGAAACGTCTTATTCTCGATGCACATGACTAGCTGATGGCTCGAAGCGTTAGCTCAACGACGGCAAAAGTACCAGCACTGACAGGCATGGCTCTCAGCAAAGTCGGTCCAATACCCCTCCAGAAACCACCTAAGCCTTCCTGTCGGAACGTCTGCGCAAAAGTATCACGCATGTTCTTGTACTTTTGCTTGTCGCCAAAGCCGTCAGTCTGCATTTTGGACTTGACGACATCGAACGGGTAGGATGAGATCCACAGCATTTCACCGGCTAGACCGCCATATGCGGCGATTTTCCAGGTTGGAATCTCTTTGCGCGTGATGTTGTTGCGTTTGACGTCGGACTGCATCATGTATTCAAAGGACATGAACCAGAAGCCGTAAGCTTGGGCTTCACGGAGCAGCGTCACGGATGTACCGCGGTATAGACCCATGGCTACGCTGGGGCTGCGTGATAGCTTGCCAATGCAGTCGAGTGGGCCATTGTACAGCTTGCCTGCACCGTGTGGTTGCGTTTGTAGACGAATACGGATGTGTTCGATTGGAGATGAGAGCACTGTGTTTGCGATACCGGCAAAGGCACCGGAAGCGTAGTATTGGCCATAGGACAAAGGCTTTGGCTCGGCTCCTGCTAGACTGGCTAGAGATTTGCCCTCCTTGGCCGCGTTTTGGGCTTCAAAGGCACGACGAGCGTAGTTGAAAGCACCAAACTGGACAGAGACACATGCACCGATACCGATTAATGGTGTTAGAGTGCCTTTGTAGAATGCGCTAGCACCTTCATTTTTCAGAATTTGAGTGGCGGCATCAACGGCGCCTTTGTATTGACTGGTTGTTTGCAATCTGACTTTGACAATGTCTTGAGCAGGGTTAGGAAAATGAATAGAATATCCATCAAACTAGAAGCTTACCAAATGGTTGACCTTTGAAAAGACATTAGCAACATGTTTTAACGATTTAGAAGCCAGTGGCGATAAGGCGCGTAAGTTTCAGGCAGATCGCGACAGACAATGGCAAACGAATATCAAAGATTGCGTGACAATGGCATGAAGCAGATGTTCACAGAAGTGGGAGATTTGAACATACCAATCAACACCTGTGCAATGCCTCCAACAGCGCCAGAGAAGAGATCCTTGACCGTCTGGTTGACTGGGGCGTTCGCCTCCTCCAATGTGGCCATGGCACCTGGAAGTCCGGATAAAATTCCCCGGGAGGCAAGCTGAAGTCGCCCTTTGGTATGGACAGCTTTCACGGAGCGTTTGAAAGTTTGCTCAGAGTCAAGGTTCAAGATTGAAATGGCAGCGACAAATGTTCAGCGGCTTCGGAAGACGTGATCATGTTCAGATTTGGAAAGCATAGCCGACGTTACCCGTTCGAGACATTTCTTGTTGTTTGTGAGGAAACTATGGTTACATGATTACTGAGTAGAGCCGTTATATTTTGTTCGATAGAATACGGGTACGAAGCTGTATTAGTTTCAATATTTGCACTATGTCGCAAGTGATCAGATATCGATATTGATTGGTTGCATTTAATTGCGCTTGTAGAAACATCTTGCTGTGCCAAGAGATCTAAGCAGCGGCGGCTCTTCCCGCTGCGAATTTCGAAACACACGAAGCCTCTCGATCCAGAATGCACGACTTCACTCACATCGACCGCAGTCAAATACCGTCGCAATGGCCAGTACGTGGAAATAAAAATGATGCAAGGATATTACAGGCACTGACAATTCCCGCAGAGTCAAAGAACTCGTCTCAGCACAACCAGTCCAAGAAGGCTCACCGTAACGGGTACGAATACCCTCCTCCCACTCCTCGAATTCTCCCGATCGAACGCGAGCGCAACTGAAGAGATTGTGGATGAATATGGAAGACTAACATGGAATTTTCTGCGACAGTATCAAGAAGCCCAAGACCCACAGATACCCATCCCTCAAGGGTACCGACCCCAAGTTCCGAAGGAACCACAGACATGCTCTTCACGGCACAATGAAGGCTCTGGTATGTGCTTGGAAACGGACAAACAACGCATCAAAAGCAGTCGACTAACAAATGCTACAGAAGGAGGCCAAGGAGGGCAAGCGTGACACCGTTTAAGCGAAAATGATTCGAGGAGCGCTTCAAGATCAAGAATTGAGGACGACATGGCGTAATGGACCGCTTGATTTCTTCTGGCTGCGAATAAGTGCTACCTTTGTAGTCGACTGAACGCAGACTCTCGATCTAAAAGGATTTCCGCCTTGCGTAGGCCATTATGATCCTGGACCACGTGCTCCCTTGCGACTCATCATTTTGACAATCTCATTCATCCCCCAACCCCCCCAAATCCCAAAACCCCCACCCTTTTCCCAATGGCATATGTGTGTACAGCGCCGCGCTTTCCCATGCAACGGTGACTGAAGGAATATTTCAACGTGCCAAGATCAACACACCGTCTCATTACCAAACACTACCGCTATTGATTCGATTGGCGTCCGTGCATGAAGAGATGGAGACAGACTACCCTCCAATCATGGGGTTTGATTATTGTAAACTGAGCCGAAGCCAAGCTTGCCTTGGTATTAAAATGTAGTAGGTGGAAACGATGAAGTCTCCTTGACTTCAAGTTTTCTTTATTCTTATATATGCACAAAAGAAACTCATTTGAAAGAAAACTTCCATTATGTCGCTGTTGCCTTGTTCATACCGTTATGGCACATATGGCAGGTGCAGCCGTTTGCACCTGCCTTCCCTCACTTACAACTCCTGGCGGCAATTGCCCGCCCACCTTCCTCACGATCGAAGTCTCACAACATTCGTTTATGACCGTCTGCCACCCTCACACTACGCCATAATGACCGACATTCAGCAGTGGCGTCGCATGATTCAACCTGTTCGAGCCCGCACACCTATGGTTGAGCAGGACGATAACGAAGATGCAACCACCTCTCCCAGACGACTGCTGAAACCCAAGTTCTCATCCTACTTTACCGCTTATGGATCATCAGGAAATGCGACCAAAGTAGCAACCCCAGTGGAAGAGCCCAGTGGCGGTCTCTATGGGCTCTGGCGACACGACGGCCCCAATCCAGAGCCGAACGCGGATGGCTTGATGGATTCTGTTATGTGTAGGTTGCTTGGTAAACCTTATGATGTACTCGACGTCTCTTTCCACGGGGCTATCCTTCGCATCTTTGAAAGCTATCGATGTATCAGTGATGAAAATCAACGCCTACAGGCCCAAGTCGCGGAGCAAGAAATCGGCCAAAAGGCTCTGTTCGAGCAAATGCGAAGCGCACAACAACAGTGGCACGAAGAGAGAAAAGAATACAAGGCCGAGGTGAAGCGACTGGAGCTGCTCTTGGCCAAAGGCAAGCGAGGCCTTGCAGAAGTGACTCTTGCTCGACAAGACAGTGTTTTCCGTCAGCGTAAAAGCGCCAACATTACCCCGAAAGAGGGCTACGACGATGGCCTCGAAACCATCTTTGAGTTTCTCGAGAAAACAAAGAGATACGAGGACAAGGCTTGGAGTAGTCAAAGGGGTGAGATTGATAAGGGTAGTTCTAATAATTCGTTGCGCTGATTTGTCAAAGCTGCCTTTAGATCACGTCCAGTTTCGCCATCCAGACAGATGAGGCGACTGTCACAACAGCTTGCATCGAAAATGTCTATGACAAATATTCATGCTGAATTGCCTTTTGGAACACCCCCTGATGTACCTCGCAGTAAGCTGGTGGAAGCCACACTTGAAGAAATAGAGGCAGCAGAGAGCTTTCACAAACCTACAGGACTGAAACCGCCAGAGCCCAGAGCCAGCTTCTCTGATGATACGGGTTCTACTTTCAGTTGTCTTGGTGACTTGCTTCCGGATGAAACCACGGTTGAATCAAGCGGCAGTGCATCCGAAAACGAGTCTGCAGCAATCAAACGTATCGCCAATGTACATGCTCGTAGACGGAATCTTGATCAAACCAAGCTGCTACCAAAGCTCATGGGATTGTTTGATGAAACCTCCGAGTCTCAAAACCTTGCTGTTCCCCCAGCAGTGATGATTGAAAGACCGCTGCCATCATTGGCGAAACCTGCTCTTGGTGACAGCAAAGTAGTGCAATCCTCGCCAATCACCAACCAACCATCTCTCAGAGCAAAAGCTTCGGTCTTCTTGCAACGGATTAAACCAACCGTGAGCGGCGAACAATCTATGCCTAGTGGAAAGCGGTTCTCGTTTGAAGCTGGTGATGATGCTCATACCCTGCAAGAAAGTCTGAACGGCGACAAGCCTGCCACCGAAGGAAGGCCACCAATTCGCAAAAGCTTTTCACTCTCTTCATTATCAGCACTTACTCACGTGGCAGCTCAAATTAAGACTGAGAGTACAGTTTCTCCAGTGAATCAAATTCCCAGGTCAGAGCGTCGTGTATCAAAAATTCCAACACCGGTACACAGCTTTACCTTGAAAGCTCGGCCGAGACGAAAGCGTGAGACGTCATCATCCAGTCTTGTCACTGCGATTCAGTGCCCCGAAGGTGTTTCACTAAGGAGCAATTCGATTTCCA
Organism: Acrodontium crateriforme; assembly: GCA_033807595.1. Taxonomy (NCBI): domain Eukaryota; kingdom Fungi; phylum Ascomycota; class Dothideomycetes; order Mycosphaerellales; family Teratosphaeriaceae; genus Acrodontium; species Acrodontium crateriforme. The sequence continues at coordinate 495,702 of CP138591.1, read as the reverse complement.
GCTCTGTGTACAGTTCTCCTACTGCGAGTATAGCCGATCTGAGGCACCAACCACAATGCGTTGGCACTTGGACCCGACAAGTCAAAGTTCCAAGCAATGTTTGTAGCGAGAGAATGGCAAGTCGCGGTCACTCAATTTTTGGTACTGTCAACCCAAACAATGAAGTGACAAACTCGCCGACAAGGCGCGCTACATCTCGTCGTTATCTCGACGCAACGGGAATGATGCAAAACGAAAACACGCGGCCAGACAGTCCCACACGACGTGACAGTGTGGAAGCACGAAGCTAGATGAAGACCAACTCGGTATAGTTACCCGGCCACAAGAACCGAAGATTCACAACAAATGCGGGCATGTCTTGACGCTGACGACATGGCTAAACGTTGACTACGATTTGCAGGGACCAGGCTTGTGCGTTGGAGGACTTTATAATGATTGCAAGGATAAGAAGAATGCATGTCTCGCACGTCGGGACGGTGAAGGCAGGGTGAGGCAACCAATTGACAGCGCATGTCATCAAAGTTCAAGGCGATGATTTTCCCAAGGCAAACACAAAGTGGCATGTTGCTGTGCTAGGTATTGGTGTCCGTAGCTTGCAAAGACTCGGTGCATGATGAACCGAAGCGTCAATTCAGCCCAAATCTATCCGAAACTCTAGGATGCGTATGTGTATCTGTGAGATGATTTGTGATGCTGTAATCATATATCACCCACGATAAGACGCGAACAGCGGTGTGCACCATCCAGGTTCGCACAGAGCACAATGCGACGACGACGACGACAGAGACAACAACATCGGAGAAACCTCGTGGCTTTTTCTTTTCCCCGTGCCTTTAAATCGCGAAACTGTGTCGCAGAAATGATGTAAACGACCATGTCGATCATTCTACTTCAACCATGGCACACCTACACCCATAGACTACTACACACACGCGCATGGAAAAAAAAGTGTGGCGTCAACTAAAACCAAAGGGAAAAATGTAGATCCAGGGAAAACAAAACCGCGACCGATGCTATGTCATTTTTCATGCATTGTGACGTCTTTGTCTTTGTTTCTCTCGCGGCTTTCGTGCGGCTTTCCCCAGTGGCTGAGGGGTTTTTGAGGGGTTTGTGGCAGTTTTTTTTTACGTAGATTTAGTTGTAGATTTGGCTTTTGGTAGTACTAAAGTGGCGGTGGTAGCTGTAGTGGTAGTCTGTGAACAACGAAGTATGTTACATGCAAAAACTTGCGATGGACGAGTAGTCTATGTGGATGGATGGATGGACGGATGGATGGATAGACGGGCATGTAGATGACTTTGTCCTTCTCGCAGCCGACTAGCTACGCATGCGCGGCATAAAAGCAGCAAGATTCGGCTTTATAGTCGTTCAGTCATACTCTGCTCGCCAAACACAGCAACTGCGCCGTACCGTAACATTTGAGAGGCGAGGGAGGGAGAGAGGCGAGGGAGGGAGGGAGGGAGGGAGGGAGGATCACCTGCCTACTAAGCCAGCCAGCCTAGTCTACCTACTTACCAGCCAGTCAGGTGGCCAGCCAGCAACTCTACAGATAGACAGACACAGAGAGGGAAAAAAACCGCCGCGTAATTTCGGCAATGACCGGAAAGAAAGAACGAAAGTGGATTAAAAAGCATAATGATACGAAGATTAATCTTACCCATCGATCGCACACACGCACGCACACACATACAAATCGCACACAATCGAACACTATCGAACATTAAAAGAAGAGACATCGGTATATCGAAAGATTTCCATCCGTATAGTCCAGCCTAGCAAGCCCCACTTACAAGGCCCTGTTCTACAGGCCCCCATCTACAGGCCCCCATGTCCGGAAGAGGCGTTTGGAAGAGTTTGAAGGACTGTTGGGTGGGGAATGGATGGGTAAATGTTTTGGGCGGCGACGGCGTTGATCGTCAAACAAACTACACGACGTCGCGACGTGATTTGATTAGTTTCCGGGAGCGGGCGAGGGGAAGGGAAGGGGAGGTAATTTGAGTCGAAACAGTTCGGCTTGAGGCGGAGACGAGTTGGCGCTATAGAACGCCGTCTATAGTTTAAAGGAAGAAGAGATGGATGGATGGGGGGAACTTTCGTCTCGTATTTAGCCGAAGAATTAAAGCGAGCCGAGTGAAAAGTGATGGGTTAGTCCGTCGTCGTCTAGACTTTGACTTTTTTTTCTGTCAGGGCACAAATCAATGAGGGATGTGGTTGCGAGTCTGACGCACAGCCACTTTTGTAACGTGTCGATGTTAGGAGCCACAGTGGCGAATCAGGCGGGAGATCTTAGCCTTTAATGGAAACAAGGGTCGTGATCAAATGACTGTCGAGCGAGGTGATTAGTCGGGAGAGTTGATGATGTAGCATTTGCGTCCGCCTCCTCTCGGGTAGTCCTTTGCCGGTTTCTTCTTGGCTACAAGGACATGGATGGAACGACGAGGAGGAGGAGGAGGAGGAGGAGGAGGAGGAGAACAGCGCCATTTACGACAACGGCTCAACGTAAACGGGATCAGGGAGGGAGGGTGGTGTTTTGTGCCTCGTTCGGTAGCGGCTGAACAGGCGAGGAATTTTGGGTCATTTTACAGGCGGTGGAGGAGGCGATTATTATCCGTGTGGCCTAGACGGCTCGAATGAATGCAGCAGAGCCGGGCTAGAAGCCGTTATGCAACCCGAAGAAGCTTTTTGCTCAGCGTGACACGTGCTGGAGCGTCGATTCGGAAGGACTGTTTACGGGCTAGGCCGAGCGAGCGTGGCAGCGACGTGAAGAGGGAAAATACGCGACGTCGGTTGCGCGTTCACCCACATTACTGTGTTACAGTATTATTTTGTGGACGATCATCACGGCTCACGTCGTCTTGATCGACATGCCGATTGCTGCTTTCTCACCACTTGCCACTGTTGTTACCGTGATGCGCGCGGAAATGTCATTTTTCTCGGTACACACGGCGGCCGTTGGTGACCTGATGACACGGGAGCGAATCAGCATCACGGATCGATTGGGAGCGTCCTCCGCGGCACGTTGACACGGCTCGAGCTGCCTCGAGGCTGGGCGTCGGTGTGGCGTGGGTGGGCCGGCGTTTGAGAGCAGGCCAGGACAGGCTCGTGAGGGAAATGAGGGCGAGGATTTAGATGGGATGGCGGATCGCGTGGGCAACGACAATGCGATGGGCTGAAACGGCAGACAACTCTCCACGGCGGGCGATGCAATGGTGTGAAACGGTCATGGTAAAGTCAAATACATTGCAACGATATCATGTGCGGCAGACGAGGAGGAAGCTGCGCAAGTCGAAGCGTGCCTGAGCCACAGCAGGGCTGCCCGGCGCGGCTCGTGGGCGGATGGGTCGAGGACAAGTGTGGAAGGACAGTGTGGATGGAATGGACATGTACAGTCGTATGTAACTGGGTGGGCGGCGGTGTGGATGCGATGTGCATGGATGGATGGATGGATGCCACCTCTGCACGCCCCCCGCAGCGACGACGACGACGACGACGACGACTCCTCTTCTTCGTTGCTGCTGCGCCACGCTGTGTGGCGTCGCCATCGGTCGTGGTCGAGAGCAGTGGAGGCTGGACGGGCCTATCTTTGCTGTGCTGGGTGAAGGATGGGCACAATTACTGCCGTTGTGGGCGATGGGCTCCCAGGACAGTCCTTCCAGCGTCTATCAAATGCCCGTCTCAGGCCATGGCCGTTGGCGGTGGGAGGCCCTGACGCGGCCCGTCCAACGTGCGCTGGTCCAACGTCAACGTCAACGGCTGGCGGCGGTGGTGGTGGTGATCGTGGTGATGATGATGCTGGTGGTGATATGCTGGCTCCTACTGCGCCTACTGCATGGACGCGGCCACAGATGACGCCATGGGCTGCAAGGCGCATCGGTACCCTACCTCGAGGCTAGTGAGTAGTCGCCGGAGTAGGAGTAGTAGGAGGAGTAGTAGCCGTAGTAGTAAGTAGTCACTAGCCAGAGAAGTCGTCGTCCCAGCGAAACACCCCTTCGTTCGTGGCGCTTGTTAGTCTCTCGTGCAGGGCAGACTCTTGTCGATCCCGCGCTCCCAAACGGCAAACGGCCACCAGCGCCCACGACTGTAGTAGTCACTGTACTCTCCTCTCCTCGCTCCATCCATGCCATGCCATGATGCGCCTCCTCCTGGGCCATGCTGGCCCACGCCGCACTCGTCGTTCAAAAGCGCCCGTCCTCGCAGCCTCCCCCGTTTGCTCCTGTGGCTTGACCTTTTGCCTTTTCCCCATCTCCATTGATCCAAATTCCTCCCCGCCTCGCCTTGCCTCGCCGCTGTGCTGTGCTGTGCTGTGCTGTGGCCCTGTCTCGTTGCGTTGCGCCTTACACGACTGCCTTTCCACTGCCCTTCCACTCCACTCCACTCTACGCCGCCCTGTGCGTCCATTCCACTTCGACGCCTCTCTCGATCTCGACCGTCGTTCGCCTCCGCCCTCTGCGGCGACTGCATCTCGTTGCTTTCGCATGACAGCTGAGCCTCGTTGGCGCATTGTTCCTCCTTTGTGGCCACGCCTAGGCTCGAGGCGTCGTTGCAACCATGTTCCGAAACAGGTGCGTCCTAGCACACGCGCGGTAGCATAGCATGTCCACCAGCAACCAGAACACAACACTGCACGCTACTCGCGCAACGCTTTTAATATTCCCCTCGATGCTGCCATCGGAAAACTGACGCTTTTTCCCCAAATTACAGACAATCTCGCAAGCCCTCTGAAGAGCTGTACAAGAACTTCAAGGCTACGTTCCCTCATCACCTTCAATACTCCCTGGCCTCGTCCGCTGCTTTACCCGAGACGAGTTCCCTCACCGATGCGCTCGACCTCCCACTATCGTCCAAGTAAGTCATCGCTGTGATTTGATCATTCGCCTCTCATGACAATCAACTAACGCTCACCCTTCACAGACCACATGACCAGGACATCAAGGACGTGGATGTGACACCGCGAGGATCCAACGAACCTTGGTCTTTTGTTTCTTCGGGCCTGACGCCCTCGCTCATGGATCCAAGCAGCGCCTCCTTTAACATGTTTGCCAATCAAATGCCCGGCTATTATACACCAAATTCGGGAGGGACCAACTTGCTCATTCGCAGTCAAGCAGGCGACCTACATACCCCTGGTTTGGGCGGCGGCATGTGGACTCCTCTCTCACTTCCAACCTCTGAAGGTGGAATGCATGCAAGCCAACACACCTTTACGAATTTCCAGCCAAACATGGCCCACCACATTGAACCACAGCAGTTTCAAAACATCAATCCATTCCAGATGCAGCAACAGCAACAACCACAACAGGCGTTTCCACCGCATCACTTTACCCATCAACCATCATTCGAGTCAATCGAACGCGTTGTCAACGATTCTCCCGCCGACGATTCTGTCATGGACTTTCAAATGCATCAACAACCGCATAGTCATGCTCCAGAAATCGTCTTTCGACAACAAACACTACACAACACCATACAGAATCTACCTCATCCAACCGGCGAAAGGTATGAATCGACATGCCATGATATTCTGACCCCATCACTAACACTGAATAGCTTTCGATTTCACGCTACACTCAATGCTCCAACTGCTATGATTAAGCACTCGGATGAAATTCCAGTCACATATCTTAACAAAGGACAAGCCTATACTCTTAGCGTCGTGGACACTCAAAACACTCACCCATCCACACCCGTCAGATATCGTACCTTTGTACGCGTTTCCTTTGAAGACGAACAACAAAGGCTAAAACCCGCTGCGTGTTGGCAACTGTGGAAAGAGGGTCGAGGTACGAATGAAGCCCACCAACGAGGAGGACGTTTACAGGCTGTCGAGTATGTCGAATCTGGACAGCACAGTGGTACCGAGGACCCCAGTAAACCCAAAATCGAACTCGAAAGTGCTTCGTTTGACGGTTTTTGTGTTTTATGGAGCCCGCCAGCTGGTACTGCCGAGTGTCCCATTTCTGTTCGCTTCAATTTTTTGTCGACTGACTTCAGCCACTCCAAGGGTGTAAAAGGTATTCCTGTCCGTTTGTGCGCGAAAACGGAACTGGTTGGACCTTCAAATCCTGGACCACGCGAAGTCTGCTATTGCAAAGTCAAGTTATTCCGTGACCACGGCGCTGAACGCAAACTCTCCAACGATGTGGCACACGTCAAAAAGACCATTGACAAACTTAACCAACAAATTGCTCAAATTGAATCAGGCGCAAAGGAGTTGGGAAAACGGAAACGTGGATCAGCCAGCAAGAGCGGTGATGAACCTCCCGAAAAAGTACAAAAGCATAGGAGAACTTGGTCAATGTCGTCAGTTACCTCTACAAGTGGCAGAAACAGCACCGAGGATGATCTTCACGTCAAGTTGATGAACCTCCAAGATATGTTTACATCCACCAGACCGGCTAGCGTTTTCTACCTTCGCGGTGCCGACGAAGATGATCCAGATCTCTTCCCAGTGCGACTTTTGGGTGAAATCGGTCCGATGCCTAGGACGGACTCTGGAGAAACCAGTGGCATGACTTGGGATCGACAGAGCACTGAGGCCACCTCAATTGGAGCATCGCCAACATCAAGTCAGCGATCGCCAGAGATGAGTCGGCGTGATTCTATTGCTCCGGCCAAAGTAGAAACTGATGACTGGAGGTATCCTTCTCAATCAGTAGCTGCAAACATTTTGGTATCTCCTATCCAACGCCAGATATCACGATCGGCCGATAAATCAGTCAAAGTTCAAACCCGGTCACCAAGTTCTGGCAGGCCATCAGATTGGATTGAAGCCGTTGGCGTGGATTCTACCTATCAACCACCTGCTGAACGACCAATCAAACCTGTCGCTTGCTTTTACATCAAGCCTCGCCTGGCGCATCGCAACTTAGACGAAACTCTCTACCGAGCCGTTTACATCGCTGCACACACTTTAAAGGACTTTGTCAACGCGGTGGCTCAGAAATGTAATATTGAGTCTACCAAGGTTTTGCAGACTGTTCGCGTCAATAAAAAGGGGCTCAATATTCTCTTTGACGACGACTGCGTATTGGAACTCCGCGAAGGTCAAGATATGATTGTTGAAGTCTCGGATATCCACAGCGACTCACCTTTGAAGACGCGTCGGGATTGGGATGCCGGCCCAACCGATGTTCAATGCGACGGCGACATTGCCAATGTCGAGAGCCTCAACACTTCTGGATACGAGCTCAAACTCTTCTTTTGATTGTTTGATCAATGAAAATGACCAGCACACCTTACGAATTATTTACCTTAGACTGATGACTGTACCACACAACCTGGACGAACTTATAACGAGATAGCATATCTGGGTTCGATCTCTGCCTTTTTTTTTCCTTTCCAAAACAAACTCTCTCTCTCTCTCTCTCTTTTTCCAATCCACGACTGGAACATTATTTTCTTCCGGGGAAACGCGATTTAATCACGATATTTTCGTTCCCTTTTAATGATACCCAACCAATCATGCGAGCTATCCTCGATACGACGGACGCGAGGTACGGATGGTCGGACTGGTTTGCGTACATTTTACTACGCTTGTAATAACACACTTTTTACATTCTATCTATTGCTTGCTAGACTTTTTTGGCTCACATCGCTTGAGATACCCGGTCGCTTGCGATCAAACAACTTTTGAAGGTTCTTTTTTGGCACTTTTTGTTTTGCAAACACACTTTCCTTCCTTGGATGGGATATGTAATATTTTGTGCTTAATTAATGGATTTTAATCAACATATTTTAAATTAATTCTCTTTGTGCTCTCTCGCCCCTAGTGCATCGTTTCGTCGCGTTTCGATTCTTGTTGTTGTTAACTTGTCGTTTGTTGGTTTGTTGACTTGACTCGATTTGATTTGAATCGCTGATTCATCTCGTCCCTTGCTAAACCGCTGACTGCGACTCGTCTCGTTGAGTATCAGTTACTCTACCCACATCGAACGATCGGGAGTGCCCAGTAGTAGTAGTAAAAGCTCCATCGTCTCGAAAACGGGCTACATGTTTCCTTTGGCTTGATCTCGTCAAACCTCGTCAGACATAGACTAGTCAAGACTCATCTCCGGGATCCTCCCCTTTCATCCTCCTTCCCCTCCATTCCTAGTTACAGCGCCAGCGACAGCGCCACTATGCCACGTTTGACCTAAGCTAGCTTTACCCCCCCCTTGTCGTATGCCCTGTCTCTCAGCCTGCAAAGTTCACCAGTACGCGCTGCAAGTAGACGAGTATACCCTGCACCGTCCGCCATAGAATGCCTGATTTGGTGTCTACTTCTCCACTTTCTGAAACGGCCATTTCTGCATGGCGTTTTTAGTTTTTCTTACATGGATTGCTCTTTTGGCATGGGTTGGTTTTCTGCGTTGGCGGACTTGTAAGCCGGGCTTGTGGTTGTTAGTGAGGCGTTCTGAGGCTTTTCTTTTTGTCCTTGTTTCGTTTGCTCTTTTGCTGGGCTGGTTGTTTGGTTGGTTTGTAGATTGGTTGGTTGTTTGGTTAGTCTCTCAGTTGCTTGTCGTTTGGTTGCTCGTTTTTTTGGGTTGGTTGGTTACACCTCTCTTAATCGCTCGTTACTTAGTTGGTCGACTGTCGCTTTTCATAACTGACCAGTGCTTCCCCACTTTCACACACCGCGAAAAACCTTACAAGCCGCTTTTCAAAGATAGTGATTCCAACAAACGGGTGCATATCGTGGCTGGCGCGTGACAGATGCGTTTGCATTTTTCCCACATGCGGGCGTCACTTTCCCATGCGGCGTCACTGTCCAATGAGGGTCACTTGACGCCATCTCATCTCGCGTGCTGCGAGCGTCCCATTCCCCAGCCTCCATCTCATGAATATGTAACGCGTATCTCGTCCCGTGACGGAGAGATAGGACGTGATTCAGAGCCTCTGCGGCTCCAACACCCCCCACTCCGCCACATCTAGCCCACGACGATCGAGACCTTGCGTACCCATCAATGCCGTGAACAACGCATGTCAACCGGGACTATCGCTGCACGGCAATTTCAATCACCCCGAGCAAGTCATCGAGCAAGTCATCGAACCAGTCATATTCGACATGCACGTCTAGACCCGTCCCCAGCCCCATTTCCATTTGGCGACATGATGTCCCGTTCTCTAAACTCCTAGATAGATCGCCATCGAAATAACTGTTTTTGGATGTTGTAGCCTACACGCGATAGAAATACATAGTCGCCTAACTATGTTTTTTTGAACATCGTCGTTGAGAGTTTCGTAGTCGCCGAAATTACGGGCCATGTACTCTGCTGAGCCACAGGGCGGCGCTGACAATGTCGATCTTGGTCGTTGGAAGAAAAAGGGTCTTTGTACATTCTGATACTGCCGATCAAAGAATGCTCGAGGCCCAATTTGCGTTTGCCACTTGCGGAGTTGGGCGGGCGCGGGGGAAAAGATGACGAAGCGTGAGAGCCACAGTGAAGTCGCGATGAAGACTGGACGTGTTTGTCACTCTGTGGCTGTGCAATTTGCTGTGGCGTTATAGTGATGTTGATCTTCGTGTTGATCGTCGGTTTCGAATGGGTTCTATTCTTATTTCAGTCTTGTGCGTCGTATATCAGGCAGCACTTGAAGGGGGATTACGTGGCAGGGAGGTTTGGTTATCAGGGACGGACGACTGATGCGCACGCTTGTTTGGTGAAGTCATCACGACTAGCGGTTTGGTCAGATTCACGAAATCTACATTCTTGCTGCCTGATATTTAGTGCCTCAGTAATGGTAAATAATGCCGAGCCGAGAGACATTAGTTTCGTTAAAAGTCATTGGCTCGTTGGCGTACATTCCGAGGCCATCGAATATGCAGTAAAGCGCTTCTTGTCCTGTCACAACTCCATTTCTGTGTTTCTGCGTCACGACCTGAAACAATGGAGGGCGCGATCATTACGACTGCTCCTGAGCCGATCACGATCGAGGTAGTACCTCATGTAGGTTTAGAGTACGATGTAGGCATGAGGGGAGCTACACCGTCAGAGCTTGTCCCACTATCATTGATGTGTCGGATTTTACTTCCCACCATGAGACTCGCATGTTACTGAGATCCGTCCTGAATGTTACATGTCACAAGTGCCGTGTGAAATGTGAAGTGATAGGCGTTTTGTCAAAAGATGAATGCATTTGGAATCGAACAAAATCAAAGGGTATCATCAAACATCAACCATCCGGCTGACCCAAACGCCATTCCGATTTCCATGCACTCGTGAGTTGAAGCACTTGTCTGCGTTCAAGCATAGATTTTCAAACACTTGAATTGATCATGCGTGTCTTTGCATTCTACACTGCAGACCATGACACCGCAGCGCGAGCATTTCACCCGACCCCAGTAACCGCACGTTTCACAGAATTTCCTAGGAGGTGGCGCACCAGGAGGAGGTGGTGCGGATCGTGCTTGGTTGTATGTAAGTGGTGGTGCATCCAGTAAAGCCTCCATCTCAGCAGCTGTAGGTAGTGGAGGGAGAGGATCATCCTCATCGTCGGCCTCTTCTATGTCAATGTCCATTGCTTCCGTGGAAAGTGATGTGTGAAGGGCTCGAGGAGCCGGTGGTGGAGCCATGGAAATAGAAGGAGCAGGACTATTACTTATACTACTGCCTTCGCGAATCTTCCGGCGGGCTATTGGTGTTTTGCTCGGTCGTTGTTGGGCAGGTGCTGCAACGTCCAAATCGCCATCTCGTCTGCCTGTCCTCGCAATTTCCGCCTCTTCATCGTCCAAGTAATGAGCAAACGTCTTGCCAGAAGCCAAGATTTTCTTCGTATTTGTAGTTTTGCCAATTCGTGCAGGCGCGCCTCCTGCCGTTGATGGTCCTCCAGCTTCTTTTTTCGGTATAGGAATTTGCACATCCTTGGAGTTGTCGCTGTTGAGCTCTCTGATTCGGCGATCGACCTCGCGTTGTTGACGTGCTGTTATAGCTTCTCTTTGTTGCTCCGTCTGACCGCCGATTTTGTTGCCGGCACGTTTGCGATTTGTCGTGCCCCAGTTCTTCGACGGATCTGCTGGTGCGGTACCACCTGGCACGGCCACCCATGCAAAGCCTGGAGCATGTCTTGAATGAGCCGTGTGAAGCTCCTCAATGTGCGGAGTGCGAAAACGTAATGGACCGGCCATGATGGATCTTACTGCCGTTGGTGTTAGGCATTCAATTCCGTCACGAAAGTCCTCGTGAGAAGCAAGCACGTGCCAGGGCGACCAAAATCTGGGGTCATGTTGTAGCCGCGACTTCGGCTTCGGATCAACTCGATGGCAGTGCGACGATTACCGCGGACATACGACCCGAGGTCTTCCGTTAGGCCGGAACTGCACCGCGACATGCAGACAATAATGCCTCGATAGTGGGGCATACAACTACATTGAATGCTGTCTATTGTGTAGCCTTGTCCGTTCACTTTGCGACATTTATCGCATGACACGTCTTCGTTCTTTGAACCATCAAGTAGTAGTCTTGCAGGACAGAAAGAAAGTAAACATGGCAAACAGACAACGACGAATGACCCTGCCTTCAATCCATGGCAGGAATGACCCCATCTTCAAGCCTGCGATTAAGCCCTGTTCGGATCCCGCCCATGGTGCTGCCTTCATCTTCGTTCATGGATTGGGAGATAATGCAGAGGGACTCGAGAGTATGCTGATTGTAATATCAACAATCGAATTACATGTTGACCATTGAACAGATGTCGCCGATCAATTCCAACAGAATGACAAGCTCTCTTGGATGAACTGGATCATCCCGAATGCAATGGAAAACCGTGACGCCATGTCGACAGCATGGTATACTCCAACCGCATTATCTCCATTCGCTTCATCTCGTCCAGAGCTCGAAGACGAAGAAGATGAAGCGGGCATGCTTCAATCTGTGAAATATCTCGAATCCTTAATCGACGCCTGTGTCAGCAAGGGCATTCCACCCCAACGCATTGTCCTCGGAGGCTTCAGCCAAGGCTGTGCCATGAGTTTACTCCTCGACCTCACATCCAAGAAGTACAGCGGCAAGCTAGCTGGTATCATCGGTTTGATGGGCTACTTGCCCTTGACCGCAAAATCGCGGATCCAACATCTGCGTGCTCACAACGATTTGCCTCCCACTCACGGCCATGTTTCGGTGTTCCTTGCTCGCGGAGAGAAGGATATGCTCATTCCGAAACGAATCTGGAATATGACCATCAAAGGTTTGAATGACCTTGGCCTGCACGATGAAGCACTAGAAGTTCACGAGTATGAGGGTTTGGGTCATTCATTGAACGGTTCGGTTTTGAAAGACATGTGTACATTCATGGAAAGTATTGTCCCAAAATTGGAGGATTAAATAATATGCATCTATGGAGATGGCTAATTCAACTCTTTTTCAAACATGGTACATCTGAACGAAATTATTCCGATAGTGTGTAGGCTGCAACTTGGGCAAATATGGAAAGAGCGATGGTGTACTTGCCTTGCTGAATATGACCGTCACTCGCATCTCCGTTTGCCTCACACCAAAACTTTCAATATCCATCTAAACATTCCTCAAGAACAAAGTATCTCCAATCTCCACCATGGCACCCACCAAGAAAGATGCAAAAGAAGAAAAAGAGGCCAAATTGACCCCAGAGCAATCCGCCGCCATGATGCTGGATTACTTGCGCAAGCAAAATCGCCCCTACAGCGCCACAGACATTAGCACGAACCTGAAGAATCGCGTCACCAAAACCGCGGCTGCCAAACTACTAAAAGACATGCACGAGCGAAAGGACATTGAAGGGCGAGCAGCCGGGAAGCAAATCGTCTACCACGCTATCCAAGTGAGTAGTGTATAGTTGCGATTTACGTCTTTTCGACCCACTCATGGACGATTGTACAGGAGGAACCGGATGATGCTAGCTTGGAGATGTTGAAGACCATGGATGAACAAACTACTCGTCTGCGTGATGAAATCAACGAATTGAAAAATGAGGAGAAGGAACTGCGTGTTGCTCTGCGTGAAGGCTCGACTCAAATCCCCTTACCGGAGCTCAAAGCTGCTGTTGCTGTCCTGGAGCGCAATCAAAATGAGATGGAAGCTCGTTTCCAGATTCTCCAAAAGGGCGATCTTAAACCCATCAGTATTGAGGAGCGCGAAAAGGTGAATGCTGAGCACCGAAAGTGGCAGCGTACTGCAAATGCAAGAATGAAGATTCGAAATGAGATGTGGAAGGAAATTGTGTCAAACATTGAAAAGGGTCAAGTCGAGGAGACCAAAGAGGAGCTTGGTCTGGACTTTTGATCCTAGATGGCGCAAAGTTACTGACATAAATGAGAGAAGAGGAAGCAAAACATAGAAGCAGATGGATTGCTCATTGCTGGGAAGTGAACGAAAGACTAGCTACAGTAGACTGATCTCAGCATCAAATCAAAACGTAATCGCCGGCCTCTATTCAAGGCCGCCGGTGGTATCTCGCAGACGATCAAAAAAGCAAGCATTAGATCCTCAGTTCAGTGCATGTCCAACAGAGTCTCGACAACCAGAAGCAATAAAGATCATCGGGTGAAGATGATGATTGTGACCCCCAGTCATTGAGGCTCCATGCCCGACGTCGGAGAAAAATTTAAAGTACGATCCTTCGCGTCTTCGGCCGCCCCACACCTTGTTTGAACGATGTTCATGTCGAGCCAGCTTAGTTGGAGACCTTGCTGGGCATCTTCTTGCCCTGAGACAAAAAAAGAGACGAGTCAGCTTGGCAGTAGTGTATGTGTGTGGTGTGCATCGGTGTCTTATCGTATTTTGGCGCGAATCGGAAAGCGACGGAGCAAGGGAGGGGAACGTACGGTGAACTTCTCGATCAAGCCGCGGATCTTGTCCGTGATCTTCTCGTTCTGGCTGCGGTACTTGGCCGGGTCGATGTTGTGACCGGTAGCCTGGCCGACCTTCTTCTCGATGGCATCAAGACCTGTGTGGCAAGCGGTCGTGTTAGTTGATCGTCATTATGTTGGTGAGATGGCCGCTGCTGGGACGCGCGATAGAGGCGCGACGGCGATAGCTAGCGGTGAGAGCAACGTGCGTACCTTTGTCCATGTAGTCCTGGGCGCCGCCCTCCGGTGCAGCAGGAGCAGTGGCTGGAGCGCCCTCTACAGGAGCAGCAACAGGAGCAGCGGCGGTTTCTTGAGGAGCAGACATGTTGATTTGTGTGAGGAGGAGTCGTTAGTGAGAGGAAACAAAGTGTGTTTTTGTTGAGGGAACGTGGAACTTTGTAGCTCTCTCAGGTAGCTTGGGAATAGAAATTAGAAGTACGGTTGAACTCTGACGCAACCTCCTTGGTCGAGCTTGGCGAAAGGGCGGTCACCTGCAAGGCTAATCCGTCCTCACACCACTGAATGCGAGAGTTTCATTTGATCACTGATCGCTGTACTGATAACTAACTTGTAGTCTTGGCGTAGACCCGTCGCTCGCCGAAGCCCTTTGTGGCGGCTCGAAGATGGTTGTCGGTAAGAATAGACTTGGGTTGAACGCGCTTAACGTACAGCATATCGTTCAACGGCCACGACCTGCCGATGAACCATAATAGCAACCGTAGCTCTTCTATTGACAAGGATCAACGTCGGATCTCGTCGAATGCATGGGAACTGCAGAGTTGTGTACGATGTCTCAGAACTTACTCTGGCCAGCTTGACTGTGGCGTTCTTGGAGCTGTCGGATTGAATTTAGCTCATTTTATTCTGTACTATTTCGCGCCACTCGCCGGCAAAGGCCCGCGCAGCTAGCCGAGATCTACCTATACAGCAGCTTTCCTTCTTACATCTCCACCCAATTTAGCCGAACAGCCTTTCTCTGCTCATCAACAAAGAACTCACAAAGCCTATAGCACCAGCAACCAGCGGAATGACGAATGCCCGCGCCGTGGCCGATGTAATGGCCCCAATGGCTGCTTTTTCTGAAATATCGTCCAAGCTCTTGAACAGAGCGCTTTGAGCCCCCGCAACGGCACCATGAATTTCAGCCTGACTGAAGCCTTGACCAGCCAGGACTTTGTTCAAATTGCTCACAGCATTCGACTGGAATGCCTGGATTGCAATGACCAGACATACAATCGTGGCACCAATTTGGGCAACGTTTTGAAGATTGATTGCGCGTAGAATGTCGGCTGAATTGACCTTTAAGCTGGTGACTGAGTAGCCAAGTTGCATGGTGAGACCGGTCCCGATACCCATCAAGCAGACACGATACAGCGACCTGCAAACCGCAGAGATAAGACGAGGTAGAAAACCTGATCATGAAAGGTCACAAATTTAACGCCAGACCTTGAACAAAAGTTTCAGTTTCCTCAACAGTTCGTGTTCAAAAACCGAGCATGAATGGAGGCGACCTCAGAAGTTTAGGGGTGTTTTATGATACAAAATTGAACAGTGAGGCGAGAGCGAAATTAGATGAGAATTTTCATTATGCGTCTACTCGTTATCATACACAGCCATCTTTTGCATTATGAAAGCAATTCTAAGCATAGAAATTGAAGTGCAAAGCTGACAGATGAGAAAAGCTTGTCGAGCCGCTTGTTGCGATTCTTGACCAAGACTGTCACCGACGAAAGCATTGTGCCAAGAGGAAGGGAGTGAGACCGAAAACTAAAGTAGCCTGTCGAAAAAACTGGGTTTCATCAGACGAAGAGGAGAGCAGCGGCCATGCCAGCGACGACCATGACGCTCCAGCCAGCATCTTGAACGATGGCAGCACCGACGTATGGAGATAACGTCATCGAAGGCGTCAATGGAGAAGAGACAGTGCCGTTGGTGGCTGTTGGAAGGTTGCCGGTGCCGCTCGCAGTGGTGACAGGTCCAACCGTGACGCCTCCGGTGGGAGCGTAGCTGATGATAGTAGTGTCAACAGCAGAAGACGATGAAGCCAAGGTTGCATTCTGCAAGGAATTAGCGGTGGAATAAGACACAAAACGGCAAGAACCTACCACAATGGAGCTTGGAGCCGTCAAAATAAATGGAGCGGTGCTGTAAATGGTAGAAGTGGGCTCGATATGTAAAGTCGACTCGATGGTGACTGTCGAGGTTCCGGTACGCGTGGTGGTCGACAGAATTGTCGCGATACTGCTTAGTCCGCTCGAGGTATCGATTTCAGCGACTGAAGCAGTGGATGAGCTTGCAGTGGCTGAAGCAGTGATGTTGACAGTCGAAACCGACGTCAGAGTGAGAGGACACTCGGTGGTAGATACGGCGATGATGGAGGTGAGGGTCGAAGGAGTGCCAGAGAGCGGGCAGTCGGTCACTGAGGCTGGGCAACTGAGCACAATGACCTCGCTGGTGACGTAGACGATCGAAGGCGATGCAGCTGGATAGACATCAACGATGACAACACTGGTAGTCACCTGCTGGGCACCTGGGCACTGTCAGTATGTCGGCATGTGAGTGAGCGAAGGTTTTGAAGCCCACCGTAGTCGCGGTCCTGGATGGCAGCAGCCTGACTAACGGCAGCGGCACCGATGAGGGTGAAGATGGTGTTTTTGAACTGCATGTTGAGTGAAGTGTTTCGAGTACGTCTGTGATGGGGCTGATAGCTGAGCGAATGTACTTGTGAGAGGGAACGAGTGTGGATGGGAACAGAAAAGAGAAAAAAGAAGTGATGGCCGAGTAAACAAGAGGAGCGAGCACGGTGCACTTGCGTATTTTTGTTGAATGGTGACGCGTTCTGCGGTTGCCAGTGTGAGAAAGAGGAAGGCGCGTTTGCACAGCAACGCTCGACATTCACTAGCCGACGGGTCGCAGCATGGAAACACGCCTATGCGGCATCGGACGACCAACAAGAGACGGGCACCACCAAACACGGCTAATCGTCCCAGCAAGGCCAAATATTACATTGAACCCAATTAGAAGGACGCTTCGGCTGCCTGCATGGGCGGCAGTTTGAACCAGGAGGCCGTTCGAGGGAAGTTGCACCACCGTGTTGTAGCAATTGGTAGGAGCAATAGAGACCTCGCAATCACTTGAGGCAGTCGGAACCAACGCCATCGTGCTGGGAACGCGAGACAGGATCCGATTCGATTGATCAGTGTCTATTCGGCCTTCTTTTTCTTCCCTCTCTCTCTTCCCTTCTCTTCTTCATATTCGACCACTCTATCACAATAGCTCCGCCTGTATCCCAACAGAGCACCATTATCACCGTTTATCTCATCAATCCATCTTACCAACCCAGCCAGCGAAGATGCAGTGCTTCAAGTCTCTCGTCGCCGTCGGCGTGCTCGCCGGTGAGTGTTCAGCTTCTCAAACCGGTCTGCTTGAACTCTATTGACAGTCTACAGGCTCTGCTTTCGGAGACAGCCTCTCAGCAGCATGCAGGAAGTGCGGCGGCAACGCTGCCGACTGGCAAGTTGAACACTTCGAGCTATGCCTGAGCATGTGGACTGATGGCTCATGCGGTAATTGCCTTCAAATTCCAGGTCAACGTGTCGAATACAAGATGCTAATGCCTTGCACCTGCAGCCATAAAGCCAACCTGGAGCTCTCCTCCAACGGTCACTGTCACTCCAGAGTAGTGCTTTTCCAAGACCTCGACCGTGCCTTGGACCAGCTTCACCCAGCCAGCCTGCAGTACAACTTCTTGCACCGAGCCTGTCACCACTCAGCCTGTCACCACTGAGGCGGTTACCACCAAGCATGTCACCACCGAGCCTGCCACCACCGAGCCTGCCACCATTGAGTCTATCTCCAGCACTCGTCGCACCACGACCACGACTATCACCACAACCAGCACCAGCACCAAAATCGGTTGCTCTGGCGTCCTCTGTTCCACCTACCTTACAACCATCACTCCAACCATTTGGTCTCAGGTGCCAACAAGCTCTGCTTCAGTTTCCAAATCGTCGCCCATAGAGTCCACTTCGTCTTACGCCTCATCTTCCGGCGAGACCTTGCCACCCACTTACAGCTCGACCTCTGCGGAGTCCGTGCCAGCCGTCGGCTCAACTTCAGCCCCATGGATACCAATTTATGGTTCATCGTCCGTTGGAAAGTCTACTTCGACTCCAGTCACGTATGCGACGACTGACATGAGCACCGCCATATCACCAGCAGCTTACCACACTACTGCAGTGAGCACCGGTTCATCCAGCTGGACCACCTTGAATTCCAGCTCAACTGAATGGCACACTAGCACTTCAAGACCATTGAAGCCGGTCACTACCTCTTCTTCCAACGCTATCCCCTCCTCGAGCTCTGGTGCCACGACAGTCGTCTTAAACATGGTCTCAATGGTCGGTGCCGCTGTCGCCATTGCGCTTACCACCTTGTAACCCGACACGCCTGACTGGCTTGTTGACAGCTCAACGTTATAAGTGCAGCTTTTCTTGTCCGCTTGGAGTGAACTAATGGGAGTAAATCTTGGGACACTCATCATCGAACTTTTGATGTTCATACTAGAAAGCCATGCATCGTTCTTATGAGTTTGTTGAACCTCCTTTGTGAGGATGAACGGGTTGAAACAGGAGGCTTCATCATCGACGTGTGTATAGAAAGGGATTGCTTGAATTCCAACATGTTCCAGTCACTGCCGTTGCAACTTGATCCTTTTGTCTTGCATCATAATTTGACCAGATGTCATCCCGTCGTTGGTTCGATGTGTACGGAGTTCCATACGGTCGTCGAATTGCGCCAAGCCGATGGACGATTGTGCCTTGACGACGATCAGAAAATGTAAACCCTTACACCGCGAGTTCTACGACGCACTCTTCCTGCGCTCCAGCTGACTGCTCTGCTGCCAATTCCTGCCACTGAGAGGATTTAACTATTCATCTCAGTCAAAAGCCAACAGCCACCTGCCTGTGATCCCGACCCACAGTCTTCCGCAAAGCGCACCAACAGAGCCGCGAACTGCCGCCTAGAATACGCAGAACATAACACGCATACAACGCGATTCGGCGTTATCTACAATAAATATACCCGTCAGCATGGCGCAGCCTACTCAGCTTGCCTGTAAGTGTTGCCATTGTGTCATTTGTCCAGTTAATGTAGAAATTAACGTGATTCATGCAGTCCGCACCTCGAAGCACATCGGTGTACTCGATGCTGCGCCCGTTTACGAGCAACTTCCCGGTTTTGTTCGCCCCGAAGGCAACCTCCGCTGCTGTGTCTACTCTCCGGATGGACGATTTTTTGCTTGGGCATCTCCCGAGCATGTGACAGTTGTTGATGCTTCGGTTGGCCATGTCGTCACAGTTTTGCCGGCAGACAACGTCTACGAACTTGGATTCTCTCATCGCGGCACCTACATTATTACCTGGCAGCGACCTTCGAAAGACCAAGATGGAAATGCTAGCAAGAACTTGAAGGTGTGGAAAACCGTAGACGAGACTGCGAGCGCGAGCGGCGCAAGAGACGTTGTTGGCAAGTTTGTTCAGAAGAGCCAGACTGGATGGAACTTGCAATACAGCGCCGATGAACAGTACTGTGCTCGATGCGTTACCAATGAAGTACAGTTCTTCCAGAGTGACAATCTTAGCACAGTCTGGAATAAATTGCATATCGAAGGAGTGTCAGATTTTGCCTTAGCACCAGGCGCCAACAACCACTCTATCGCGGTCTTTGTTCCCGAGCGCAAAGGCCAACCAGCCTCTGTCAAGATCTTCAGAGTGCCAGACTGGTCTTCTGCAGTATCTCAAAAAAGCTTTTTCAAGAGCGACAAAGTCCAGCTCAAGTGGAACGCTGAAGGTACCAGCTTGATTGTGCTTGCGCAGACTGAAGTGGACAAGACCAACAAGAGTTACTACGGCGAGACAAACATG
Source organism: Acrodontium crateriforme (assembly GCA_033807595.1). Classification (NCBI taxonomy): domain Eukaryota; kingdom Fungi; phylum Ascomycota; class Dothideomycetes; order Mycosphaerellales; family Teratosphaeriaceae; genus Acrodontium; species Acrodontium crateriforme. The sequence continues at coordinate 475,974 of CP138591.1, read as the reverse complement.
TACATTCTGAGTGCAAATGGTGGATTTGACTCTCGCATCACTTTGGACAAAGAAGGTCCTATCCATGATGTTTCCTGGTCTCCAAACTCGAAAGAGTTTGGTGTTGTATATGGCTATATGCCAGCGAAGACCACCATCTTCAACCAACGCGCAATTCCACAACATAACTTTAGTCTTGGTCCGCGAAACACAATCATTTTCTCGCCTCACGGCAGATTCGTCATCGTTGCCGGCTTTGGAAACTTGGCTGGCCAGATGGACATTTATGACCTCGAGAAGAACTATGAGAAGGTAACCACCATCAGCGGTAGCAACACTAGTGTTTGCGAGTGGAGTCCGGATGGCCAGCACATTCTGACTGCCACAACAAGCCCACGTCTTCGTGTGGACAACGGCTTGCGCATCTGGCATGTCTCTGGAGGATTGATGTATAACGAAGACATGACCGAGCTTTACCATGTCGTGTGGCGCCCACAATCTTCTGCTCAGCAGCCTTTGGGCAACCCTTTGAACTCGGTACCTACCCCTCACCCTTCGGCACTAGAGTTTCTGGGCAAAGTCAAGACTCCATCAAAGCCTGCTGGAGCATACCGCCCCCCTGGTGCCCGTGGTACGGCCACTCCTCTTGCCTTCAAGCGCGAAGATGAAGGCGGTGCCGCATTTGTTCGCGAAATGATGTCGGGCAAAGAACCCGAAACTACTCCTTTCAGCGCTAGACCCAGAAGACGTGAAGTCCCTGGGGCTGAGACTGTGGAGTCGAAGTTGCCTCCAGGAGCCGCTCCTGGCGGCGGTGTCAGCCTCACTGCTGATGGTGATGAGAACCTGAGCAAGGCAGCACTGAAGAACAAGAAGAAGAGAGAAGCAAAGAAAGCAAAGGATGCTGAAGCCAAGGCAGCTGGTCTTACCCCTGGCGAGAATGTCGCACCCGCGCAGCACAACCAGGGTAGAGGCGACAGACCGCGTAGCCGCTCCAAGTCCGGCTATGAAACTCCCCGTCGTGATGGCAGCCGCCAGCGCGGGCCCCAAGTCAACACTTCTGTTCCAGGCCCCAAGGCAAACGGCCGTCCGACAACTGCTCCCTCACAACCTGCCCCAGAACTTACTGTTACAAGTCCTGGTGCTGGCTCGGCCGAAGAGAAGAAGATCAGGTCTCTCCTCAAAAAGTTGAGGGCAATTGATGATCTCAAAATGCGCCAAGCCGGTGGTGAGAAGCTTGAGGGTACTCAGGTATTGAAGATTGGCACAGAGGAGGGTGTCAGGAAAGAGCTCAGCGCTCTAGGATACAACGAGTAGAAATTACATAAAATTATGAATTAGTCCGTTCATATGAGACATCAAACGATGATATCTACGCAACTGTTTTGATGGAAGTAATTATCGGTTCCATAATTGTTGAAGCCAAAAGTCATTGGGTACACGAATCGTTCAGTATATTGTACAAGTTTATAGCGCGGCAACATGGTATCACCATACCTTCCACCATGGCTTACCACTCGAGCCATCCTTTGCGTGGAGTGCAGCGAACTGTGCATCTTGTTCCTTCTCTTTCAATTCCCGTCTTTGCTCCTTCATTTTTTCTCTATGTAACTCTCTTGCGCGTTTTTGCTCATCTTTCTTCTGCAAGATTTCCACAGCACGCATCATTCCCTCCTTCTCGGCATGCCGCTTGTAGTAGCAGTATTGGTATGCGACGCTCGATCCCGCGCAGAATGTGCCGACGGCCCAGCTACAGGCAGTGAAGATACTCGCTGTGATGTACTCATGTCAGTTCCTGCACCAGTAAAAAAACTTCGACGATGTCTCCCGTATAGACCTGTGGGGAGCGACTCACCTCCAAAAATAGCTCTTACACCTCCCAATGCAAAGCCACCAGTCATTCCAGTCAACAGCGCATCGCGCACACATGGTCGCTTATGAAGCTCGGTGAAATCGTTCCATGTAATGTCTTTGACGGCATTCCCCAATGAGACCTCTGGTGTCTTCCCGCCAGCTGTATGTTCCGTTCCGCCGGCCATCATGTTTGCATTTTCCGGTGGAGTATAGGGCATCAATTTGCCACCCTGCTGTGCCCATTGTTGGCCAGTGAAGGCTTTGTTATCGGGATTCACATTGAGTGCTTCTCGTGAGAGATCCTCTCGGGATTTCCTTGTGTCGTCGGCCATTGTTGTGGATTTACGATCGAGGACTTCGACTTTTGAAGTCGTTCGAAGTTGTCAGCATCATGAATTACGGGACTGGCCGCATCTAGGACGGATTGGGTCAAATTAGAGTGGGATCGCGTTACAGCGCGTGTCGGAGGGCAAGCGGCGCGTTCGTTGCTAGAACTTCAACTTTACACACAGCTTCACGACAGCGCAACACACGACCTCTCACGATTTCTCCTTTTTTTTTTTATCCTCGGGTCTTCACTAATGATCATGAAGAATTGAAATAACGAGCGAATAGCCTACCCAGGCTACATCACACATCCAACAAAATGCCAGTCCGAAGAAAAGACGGTCCCAAGCGCTTCGGCAAACCAGGAGGGGGAAACAACACCAGATTCGTTAAAGTCAAAACAATAGGCTCAGGCGACCTCCGGTCCTCGGAAGCAACTAACCAAAATGAACGAATCGAAGCTACTCGCCTTGCGCACAAAATTGACGAGGGCCAGGGCTTCGAACGTTTTGACGCGGGCAAAAGGCGCATCGGATGGCTTTGTAACATGCACAGCACTGCGATAGAAGACTCGAATATCCCTGGAGGCCGCGCCGCTGTCGACTTATATTTCCTCCAAGATGATGGTGGATCTTTCAAGGCTAGCGTGGAGTATGATCCGTACTTTCTAATCGCAGTCAGAAAAGGCAAAGAGTCGGAAGTGGAAGAATGGGTCAAAAGGGGTTTCGAAGGTGCTGTAAAGAGCGTTGAGAAGGTGGAGAAAGACGACTTGAAAATGCCAAATCACCTCCTTGGATATAAGCGCACATTTTTGAAGCTGGTTTTTGCAAATGTCAACGATCTTCTTGGCATGCGGAGGGCCATTATGCCTATTGCAGAGAAGAACAAGAAGAAAATGAGCGCTATGGACACATATGCTGAAGTCGCGAGCGCCAATGCTGGATTTGATCTATTCGATGCTGACGAAGCCGACGGCCGACGACCCACGAGCATTGCAGAAGCGAGCGATTTCATTGTCGACATTAGAGAATACGATGTTCCTTACCATGTCCGAGTCGCCATTGACTTGGACATTCGGGTAGGAAAGTGGTACAATGTTGACGCCAAACACGGTCATGTATCAGTGAGCTGTATCGAGGACAGGCTGCAACGTGCGGATCCTGTAGTGATGGCATATGATATCGAAACCACGAAACTTCCTCTAAAATTCCCAGACGCCTCGATCGATCAAATCATGATGATATCGTACATGATTGATGGTCAGGGTTTTCTCATCACGAACCGAGAGATTGTGTCCGAAGATATCCAAGATTTCGACTACACACCAAAACCCGAATTTGAAGGACCATTCCTAATCTTCAACGAACCAAACGAAGAAGCAGTTATCGAACGCTTTTTTGCCTGTATCAAAGAGGCTAGACCAACTATCATTGTCACATACAACGGAGACTTTTTCGATTGGCCCTTTGTGGAAGCGCGTGCTAGCGTTCATGGAATTGACATGTATCAAGAAATTGGATTCCGAAAGAACAGCGAGGACATTTACCAATCGACTCACTGTGCACACATGGACGCATTCGCCTGGGTCAGTCGAGACAGTTACCTGCCCCAAGGATCCCGTGGTCTCAAAGCTGTCACTGTTGCTAAGCTTGGATACGATCCGGATGAGTTGGATCCTGAATTAATGACACCATATGCTTCCGAGCGACCGCAAGTGCTGGCCGAATACTCCGTTTCCGATGCAGTGGCAACATACTATCTTTATATGAAGTATGTTCACCCTTTCATCTTTTCGCTGTGCACCATCATTCCACTTGGACCAGATGATGTTCTTCGCAAGGGAACTGGTACGTTGTGTGAGATGTTGTTGATGGTTCAAGCCTACCAAAAGGGAATTGTCCTGCCCAACAAACATGTCCAGCCCAGAGAAGCTTTCTGGGAGGGCCATCTCCTGGAGTCAGAAACATATGTTGGAGGTCACGTCGAGAGTATCGAGGCTGGGGTTTTCAGAAGCGACATCCCGTGCAATTTTGCCGTGGACACTAAAGCTATCGATGAATTGTTGAACGACCTCGATGCTGCCTTGCAATTCTCTATCACGGTAGAAGAAAAGAAGAAGATGGAAGACGTTGAGAACTACGAAGAGATCAAAGCCCAGATTGCTGAAAAGCTCACGCAATTGAAGAACACGCCGAACCGTCTAGAACGGCCCTCGATTTACCACTTGGATGTCGCATCCATGTATCCTAACATCATGACGACCAATCGATTGCAACCGGACAGTATGATTGATGAAGCTGTTTGCGCTGCTTGTGATTTCAATCGTCCAGGAAAGACTTGCGACAGAAGAATGCCTTGGTCTTGGAGAGGAGAATTTCTCCCAGCTAAGCGCGATGAATACAATATGATTCGACACGCCCTTGAAAATGAACGGTTTCCTGGCAAATTTCCAAACAGCCCAGCCAGAGCATTCCAAGAGCTCAGTCTCGATGATCAAACGGCCCTGGTCAAGAAACGGTTAACGGATTACAGTAAGAAAATTTATCACAAGATCCACGATGCCCGAACAATCGAGCGAGAGGCCATTATTTGCCAACGAGAGAACCCCTTCTACGTTGATACTGTCAAAGATTTCCGTGATCGACGATATGATTTCAAAGGCAAGCAAAAGGTTTGGAAGGGCAAGAGTTCTGATTTAGAAAAAGCTGGTGCCAGCGCGGGTGAAATCGAAGAGGCCAAGAAAATGATTGTGCTCTTCGACTCGCTTCAGCTTGCTCATAAAGTCATCTTGAATTCTTTCTACGGCTATGTAATGCGTAAAGGCTCGCGTTGGTATTCCATGGAAATGGCAGGCGTTACTTGTTTGACAGGAGCTAAAATTATTCAAATGGCCCGTCAACTTGTTGAACGGATTGGCCGACCCCTGGAATTAGACACGGATGGTATCTGGTGTATTCTACCAGCTACTTTTCCGGAGAACTTTTCATTCAAGATGAGAAACGGCAAGAAACTAGCTATCTCATACCCATGCACGATGTTAAATCATCTGGTTCATGCGAAGTTCACGAATCACCAGTACCAAACGCTGAAAGACTCAACAACGTTCCGATATGAAACACATAGCGACAACACCATCTTTTTCGAAGTCGACGGCCCGTACAAGGCGATGATCCTTCCTACTTCCAAGGAGGAAGATAAGAATTTAAAGAAGCGATATGCCGTCTTCAACCACGATGGCTCCTTGGCCGAGTTAAAGGGCTTTGAGATCAAACGCCGAGGAGAATTGAAGTTGATCAAGATCTTTCAACAGCAGATATTCAAGTTCTTCCTCGAAGGCACAACTCTAGCAGAAACATATGGTGCTGTTGCAAAAGTAGCTAACAAATGGCTTGATGTCTTGCATTCTCATGGCTCTACACTTGCAGATGAAGAGCTCATTGATCTGATTTGTGAAAACAAGAGCATGACCAAAACATTGGAGGAGTACGGTGCTCAAAAATCCACCGCTATTACAACAGCAAAACGTCTGGCGGAATTTTTGGGTGAACAGATGATTAAGGACAAGGGATTGAATTGCAAATACATTATTTCATCACGCCCGAAGAATGCGCCTGTCACAGAGCGAGCCATTCCTGTCGCTATTTTATCCGCCGAGGAATCAGTCAAGAAACACTATCTCCGCAAGTGGCTGAAGGAAGATCCTGGTGACCTAGACCCGAGAACTCTCATCGACTGGGACTACTACCTGGAGCGCCTGAGCTCGGTCATTCAAAAGCTGATCACAATTCCTGCAGCCTTGCAGAAGGTGCGCAATCCGGTTCCAAGAGTTCAACATCCTGAGTGGCTTGACCGAAGAATTCGGATCAAGGACGATGTCATGAAGCAGAAGAAAATGACAGATCTGTTTGAGAAGAAGCCACTGGCCGAAATTGATGTCAATAGACTATCCAATAAGATCAGTGGCGACATGGAGGACTTTGGGTCTACCCGCCTTTCTCAAATCAAACCTGCCAGTGTGGCCAGGCATCCGAGTGGTCAAAAGCGCAAAGATATTGAGCCAGTTGTTCCTTTAAATCTTTTTGATAGCTTACCCCCTATCATGCCATCAATCACAGAGGACTACCAGGGATGGCTGCGATATCAAAAGAAGAAGTGGAAGATTCAAAAACAAGCCCGCGTGCGCCGTCGACAACTTTTTGGTGAAAAACGAGCAGATGCTACCGATGCTATCGGAACGTTCTTTAGACAACAGGCTGAAATGGTTTACTCTGCAGATTGGCAGATCCTTCAATTGCGTGAGACGGATATCGCTGGCGAGGTTCGAGCTTTCGTGTTGATCGACAAGAAGATCCATCAATTGAAGGTTATTATACCTCGTACAATTTTCCTCAACCTCAAGGAAGACGACCTGCCCAATGTTTCGATCGAGGGCGTACAAGCAGAGAAAGTAATCAACCACAGCCTTCCGAACGGACACCCCTCAACTCATCTATTCAAACTTACGATGAGCGAGACCGTGTATGTCAAAGAAGCAGAAAAACTTTCAATGCTGCTTGACCATCCAAGTGTCGAAGGCGTCTATGAGAAGCAAGTGCCTCTCAACATTCGTGCTCTGCTAGATCTCGGCTGTGTTTGCACCTTTGATGAAACCCAACGAGGTGTGCTAGGCAAAGGCCTGGAGCAGGGTTTCGACCTTTCATCACTTCGGACTGTGCTCCCAAAGCAGCCATACATGAGCGGTGCGGACATAAGCTACCTGGCACTCTATCATATCAGCGCAGGCGAGAGGCAGATCTACGCATTATTCTCTTCTAGTAGCGCGGAAGCTAAAATCGTTATTCTGAACCGCGCGCGTAGCGAGCAGGGAATGCCAAATGTAGACCGGATCTACCAAGATGCCTTAGCACGCAAGTTGGAAGGTGCTGGAGAACAAAAAGGGCAGGACGTTATCGAATATCAAGAGGCCCTGCACATCAAATCGGTCCAAGTTGCCACGCAACGTCGAGCATTCCAGGAATTGACCGATGCAGTTAAAAAGATCCAGAAAGAGGATAGTAAACCCATCATGCTTGTCCTTCAATCGCACAACTCCCAATTGCTGATCCATGACCTTCCTATCCTGCAAAACTTTCCAATTTTGCAGCTGAGGCCAAATGAAACAGATCGACAGTTGCCACCACTTGGTTGGCAGTCTTTCGTTGCCAAACGACTTGTCGGCCACTACCTGGATCTAGGTCTTTGGATTTCGCATCTTCTCGAGTTCTCTCGTTATGGAAATGTACCCCTTTGCAACCTCGAAAGAGACGACCCGCGCTTCCTCATTGATATTACGTATGCGAGAAAGCTACAAAAAGAGCGTGTGGTGTTGTGGTGGTCTCAAGACGCACGCCCAGATCATGCTGGACACGAAAAAGACGATATTCTCGGCGCTATGGAGACGATTGAAATGCCAGCTGTCAATAACCCTGGCACTTACTCATCAGTTTGCATTGATCTCAGCGTCAAGAACTTGGCGATCAACACCATCCTGTCGTCTGCCGTCTTAAACGAAGCTGAAGGCAGTGACCCAATTGGCATATCTGGAGCTGGAGCGAAGGAAGATGCCCTTGACGAGACCGCGCAGACCATTCACTCGGAAAACGCGTTCGCAACAACTGGTATCAGTGCTCTTCGTGAGATGGTGCGTTCGTGGTGGCAAGAGGCATGCACGGGAACTGGAAGTACAATGGCCGATGTCCTAGTTCAACACCTCGTCCGCTGGGTAGAGAGCCCAAGCTCTCATTTGTATGATCGGAACCTACACACGTACGTGCAAATCATGTCACGCAAGGCCTTGCAGCAACTCATGTCAGAATTCCGCCGTGTTGGGTCACAAATCGTCTTTGCAAACGCAGGTCGCCTACTTTTGCAAACCTCTAAAGCTGAAGTGGGCAATGCGTTTGCATACAGTCAATACATTCTCAAAACCATTAGCACAAAACCCGCTTTCCACTTTTTGGACCTGGCCATCAGCGAGTATTGGGACTACCTCGTGTGGTATGACGAGTTCAACTACGGCGGCAAAGGCTGCACAGAAGTTGTTGAAGCTGAAAATCAATCTTTGGATACGATCATGCACTGGCAATTTGCTACATTCCTACCTCATATTCTTCAACCCAACTTTAACGACTGGGTGGTGGAATACATCAGTTTAATGCATCAAAGGAAAAGACCAGCTGGAGCTGTGAATGGAACACCGCGTGCAACGCAACTTCCCAACCAAGCTACCGACTCCGAGAAAGATGATCAAACCACACCAGGCAATGTTTTAGCCAAATCATTGTCCAAACCACTCCAAAAGCAAATCGCTGCGCTGATTAAACGCCAACGCAACGAGTCCATGCATGAGGAGCTAGCTCAGGACTGGACTTTCCCATCTATGCCGGGTTCACACCTTGATCTCCAAAATCCTGTGCTCGAACTCGTCAAGACTATCATGCAAGTACTCAGTCTCGACAAGACCATTACCCTCGAAGCCCGACTGCTTCGTAAAGATCTTTTACACTTGTTTGAAATTCGGGAGTTTAGTTCTGATGGTGCTTTTGCAAACCCAAGCACGAGTCTTGCATTAAAACAAGTCAGCTGCCCGGAGTGCTGCGTTCCGCGAGATATTGATCTATGCAGAGACAGTGATCTGTCTCCAGCCGATGTTCAACCTCCAGTCCTCATGGCCAAGTGCGGCAATTGCAATGCGACTTTCGACCGACTGGCAATCGAAGAGCGTTTATTGGGTGATGTGCAAAAGATGTCTGTGCAATGGATGACACAGGACCTTAAGTGTAAGAAGTGCTCGAAAATTCGAGTTAACGAGTTTATGGATCATTGTGGATGTGCTGGAGAGTGGATGACAACTATCAAGAGAGAGGAGGTTTTGAAACAAATACGCATTTATGAAGGCGTGGCGGCATTCTATGATTTGAGGATGCTAAGGAGTGTGCTCGAAGGGGTTATGGAAGGCTTTTAATTTTTCACATAGCGACGGCGTTTGACGGCTTGTACATATTGACATAGCTCTATTACACATTCAGGATATCGAAACCATCCGATTCCTTCAAACCTCATCTTGAATTGCTGGGTTCAATATTCTGGTGGCTCGCCAGGCCAGGACTCACAGTGGTCCGGCACAGGTACTATCGCCTCGCTGGTCCAAATATGCACTGCTTTCGCCACCATATCTTTGGTGAGTCCCGTGATGACACCGGCTTTGACGCTTACGCTCCCCACACCATCCCGAGCATGCATAAGTCGACTCCCACAATCTCTGCAGAAGAGACACTGCATCGTCCTCCCAGACTCCGTAAGTCGACTGTATTCGCCCAGACCATCTGTTTGTTTTGGCCTGATGTCAAATCGAGGGAAGATGGCGGACATGCCAAATGCCGATGCTGATTGTCGTCGGCATTGAGTGCAGTGGCAGATGTATAGTATTTGTGGAGCAGACAATGGGCAGGTGAATTTAATACTGCCACATTGGCATGATGCTTCCATTAGTTCGATTTTGCTCTATTGTTGTTAGGCAAAGCTGCGAGCGGCCGGTTGGTGTGCTCAATGTGTCCAATATCGAAGGCTGACGGGTACATAGACGTGTTGAGAGACAAGTATCACTGCCTAATCTACAGTGCAGGCTTGATAAAGTTATAATGTATCTTTGTACCTGAGCTCTGTACTCTCAGCCGCGCCATGACATCGACCATCATCCGAATACGACTAGGAGCGTTCGTTTGGCATGTAGCCAAGCACAGCCTTGCAATTTGAGGCTGATCATTGGTGGTTCATAGATGAGGCTGATAGCTAAGGTATGACGACGGCTTGGTTCAGGGCGTTTGGTGAATATATCTAACAGACGTCAGCCTGTCACTAGTCGTCTGTTTGATTTCGTCGTCGTTTTTGATTGTGTATTTCATTATGGATTCAATTAGTGTGATTCCGCTGATCATCACAGCTTTGCTGCTGTACATTTCCGTCGGAGCTGTTCGAAGACTTTACTTTTCCAGAATATCGCATGTTCCTGGACCAAAACTGGCAGCCTTGACTTATCTTTATCAACGCTACTGGGATGTCTGGCCTTGTAGTGGACAATTCATGTTTCATACCATTGAGTTGCACAAACGGTATGGACCTATCGTTCGGTACGTCGCGTGAGACACTCTACATGCGCTTCCTATTCAAGTGATCATTGCGTGAAATAATCAGAACTCATTCTCACATTCCAATAGTGTTGGACCCGACGAGGTACATATTGACGATGCCTCGTTTTATTCCGAATGCTATCCATCGTCGATCATTCGTCGACGAGACAAAAGCCCCCTGCAGTTTGGTTGGTATCAAGGAACGGGAGAATTCAGCGATGGAAGCTCGTTTTCGACTCTCGCCAATCAACTGCATCGTTCAAGACGAGCTGGCATTGCGCCATTCTTCTCCAAGCAAATGGTTCGTGATTTGGAGCCTCGAGTCAAAGATAAAGTCCTCCGATTGAGAGCTGCATTACTTCGACACTCCAAGGCCATTCATAAAGAAGAGCAGCTGGTGGACATGAATAATGCAATGAGCGCGTTGACGATGGGTGAGTGATGTTTTTCTTCGTCTACTGAAATTCGCATACTAACAGCAAGAAGATGTCATCTCAGAGTATGCTTTTGGTAGATCGATTGGTGCACTTGATCGGCCAGATCTCGCGAAGCCATACAATGATGCCCTTCGAGAATCTATGAAAATTCACCCGTTCGGACGAGCTTTTCCAGCTCTTGCCCGGAACTTGATTTACCTACCACAGTGGATTACCAACCACAGCCCGCTTTTGGTTGCATCTGAAGGGTTTCAGAATATCGTCAAAGATCTCTCCACAAAAGCTTTCGCCGATGCTCATAACACTGATACAAGAGGAAAACGTACAGTCCTTCATTCAATTCTGCAGAGTCCCGAAGTTCCCGAAAGCGAAAAGACGTTTCCTCGTATCAATGCCGAGGGTGTGATTTTATTTGGAGCTGGCACAGAGACGACGGGACGGACACTTGCCATTACAATTTTGCACATCCTTGCAGACCCGTCGATTCACGCGCGTCTTCTTGAAGAACTGAGGCCGCTTATACCATCTTACCAAGCGCCTTTGCCACCAGTTAGTCAGCTTGAGGCACTTCCATTCTTAACAGCAGTAATCAATGAAGGTCTCAGAATGGGACACGGAGCCTGTGGACGACTATCTCGTATTGCACCAGACGAAAATCTCGTGTTTCCGAATGGGCTCAAGGGCCCGGTGATCATTCCAGCAGGCACAACCTTTTCGCAATCTTCGTACCTCATCCACACGAATCAAGAAATCTACCCTGACCCGTTCAATTTCCGACCGGAGCGTTTCCTGAGTAGCGAAAATGCAACTGATGCCGAGAACGAAGCTGTCAATCGTGCAAAAGCCAATTTGGTTCCTTTTGGACGAGGTACTCGAGCTTGCGTGGGACTCAATCTTGCGTATAGTGAATTGTATCTACCTTGGCTTCAGTGATTGCGGGACTCAAGCTCGAGCTCGCCGAAGGTGTCACTGAAAAAGAAGGGCAGATAGTAGCAGAGTATTTTGTTGGCTATCTAGATCCAGCAGGAAAGGGCATCACCGTCCGGGTTTTGGGTGAGCGATAGATGGACTTTCATTTGAGATGGTCCTCATATATTTAAAACTTTCCTACGATTGACGCAATCAATGATGATTACGAGAGAATGTTTCTGTGTGGGTGATCATTTGCAGAGAGATGCAACCAGACTATGGCGAGTTGCTCGTGGCGAGAGAGATCAGCAGAAAAAAGAGGCAGTAACAACCAAACGAAGCAGCATTGCAGAGTTCCATCCGTAGCATGCAGAAGCGTGTTGGCTGATGTACGCCTTGCAGCATACATACGTTGGTGGCAGAAGTACAAACCCCGCGAATGTAAGGAATCCCACAGATACGAGGAACGATGACTGAGCAGCCAAACCTTATTCGACTTGATTGATCCTTTCAGCCCCTTGAACCTTTCCCTACAGGTACTAGTCGTTGAACCCTAGGGACATTAATAGAAACGGCAAACTCTTGGCTGCTTTAACCCTTCAACTCACTGACCGCCTCTCGGTTGGTTCTTGGCTTCATCATGTCGCTTTGTCTAAAATCATCGTGCTAGCTAAGACGACGTCACAAGTGCTTCCATCGACGTATGCCGAGGCATTCGTTCAGGCTGTGCTCAATCATGTCGTTGGGTATAAAGGTAGGAGAGTCTACGACCTTTCATCTCCATCATCACAATCACAATTCAGCTTTTTACCGCTTCATCACCATTAAACAGCCTCACAACCTCCCGATTCAAAATCATAACAAAATGCGCTTCACAATCGCCGTTTCTGCTCTTATTGGCCTTGCTGCTGCTGCGCCTGCCGTGACACCAACCAAGTGCCCAGTCGATCAAGGCTGGGAACTGAGCAACATTATCAAGGAAACAAGCAACATCGCCAAGAGCTTGAAGTTCAACTTGAAAGACACTTCCAAAGGTCTCGAAATCACCACAAAGTGCGAAGCCATAGTCGTCAATAAGACATCGACTCCTACATTCGAGGGCTCATATAGCTGTGGCGAACAATCAATTGATTTTTCGTTCGACGAGGACACTTCCACTATCCACGTTCACCGGGGTTACACTGATCCATGGTACGTTTCCAAATCACCTTGAACTCCCATAAACCGTATTTCAAGTTTACTGATTTGGTCAATAGCGTCGGAACTCCTGATTTCGTCCAAGCATTCGGCCAGAAAGTAGTACCATTCACGACTTTGACGACTTCATACGGAAGCGAGTCAAAGGCGAGCAAGCTGTACATTCCAGTCACAGCAATGACTGCATAAACGGGGAGCGAACAGGTCGAGATGAATCAGTGGTGGAACGAGTTACATGATAAATCTACGCTCTATAATGATTATGACATCATTTATCTTTGTACATAACTATAAGGGCTCTTGGAGTCTTGAATAATTATAATTTGTACTCCTCCGTTCTTCCGACATACCGTGTTTTGCATAAAAGACTGATGAATAAGGTCATGTTCTAAAAAGAACAGTTATGCTCAAACGCATATCGCTTCCCTCGTCATCGCCACCTGTTTTACACGTGTTCATTGCCCTGCATCAAGCGGCACAGCTCTTCATCAATCAAAGCAACCTGCCTTTTACACCATCCTCACCACGACAGCAAATATCTCCCCCACGTACAACAGCCAAAACCATGAAACCCAACAAAAACAATCACGACTCTGCACACATCATATACAAAAAATCCACATCTCGCAAAACCCCCCCATTTAGGATGAAGTCATTACAGCCCCGCACCCCGCACCATTGCTCTCGTAAACAACCCCACAAGTCAGATTCGATCTCTTGAATGATTTGATGGGAATGTATAGTGTATGTAGAGTTACCCCACCATTGATGTGCCCGCAATTAGGGCATTCTTCTCCTCTCCTATCCGAAGACACCGAGGTAACATCTAGCTGTCTCCACTGAGGAGGCTTCGTGGCACAGCACACACAGCACGTTCTTTATGATTGTGCGAACGCTCAGCTTATATTTCGCTTGAGGATTGATTCTTATTCCTCATCTTTTACGTCTCTTATATCTCTCGTCTTCATCTACGTTTGTTGTTAGATTCGAGGATATACCTTTAGTACCTATCTTCATTACATACCATTGTCTGTTGTTTGGGCAGATACCAGACGACTATGGCGACTACATCTGAGCTTCCGAAGAAATACAAGGCCGTCATCTATGACGAGCCGGGCAAAATCTCGACCAAAGTCGTCGAATTGGACATGCCTACTCCAGCAGCAGGCGAAGTTTTGGTGAACCTGTACGTACTCTACCCCTTCATCACCACCACCACCACCGCCGCCGCCACCTGCAGTCCGAAGCCCGTCAAACCTCCAGAAAAGATGCAACTAACACATCCAGCACTCACTCTGGAGTCTGCCACTCCGACCTAGGCGTAATGACCAACCGCTGGGCCGGCCTCCCACACCCAACCCAACCAGGGCAAGTAGGCGGACACGAAGGCGTCGGAAAAATCGTCGCCATGGGTCCGGGGACGGAAAACTCCACCGTCAAAGTCGGCGATCGCGTCGGAATCAAATGGATCAGTGCCATTTGCTCCAATTGCCCGGCCTGCCTGTCCGGGCATGATGGCGTGTGTTTCAACCAGAAGATTTCGGGATATTATACGCCGGGCACGTTTCAGCAGTATGTCACCGGGCCGGCGTCGTATGTCACGCCCATTCCGGAGAGTTTGGCCAGTGATGCTGCGGCGCCCATGTTGTGTGCCGGTGTGACGGTTTATTCGGCGTTGAAGAAGAGTGGTGCCCAGGCGGGCGAGTTTGTGGTTTTGCTTGGTGCTGGAGGAGGGCTTGGTTCGTTTTCTTTCCCTTTTCCTTTCAAAGCTGTCACTTTCTTTCCGATGCTGAGAGCAGAGTACTGACGCATATGATGGGGATAGGTCATCTAGCTACACAAATCGCCTCGCGCGGCTTGGGAATGCGCGTGATTGGCATCGACGCTCCGAACAAAAAGGATATTGTCATGGACTGCGGCGCCGAAGCGTTCATCGACCATACACAAGGCAAAGCCGAAGAAGAAGTCAAAGCCTTGACAGGTGGACTAGGAGCACAAGCAGTATTAGTCCTCACAGCGGCCAATGGAGCATACGCGAGGTAAACCAACCCAACCGTCCATCCCCAACTTCAACCCAACTAACCCCCAAAAAGTGGCATGACCCTCCTAAAATTCGGCGGAACGCTCGTCTGCGTAGGCCTACCCGAAGGCGAACTCAAACCCATCGCAACGGCATATCCACAATTCATGATCGCCAAAGCGCAACGCATCGTCGGCGTAGCAGTAGGCGATCGACGGGAAGCGATAGAAACGCTAAGATTCGCCGAGAGGGGGTTGGTGAAGACGCATTTCCGGACGGCGAAGATGGACGAGTTGACGGGTGTTTTTGAACAGATGGATAAGGGGGAGTTGTTGGGGAGGGTGGTGCTTGATTTGCAGTAGAGGTTGCTGTAGATTGGCATGTTGTGACATGTTGTTGATGATGAGATGATGTGGATGAATTTATCATGTTGATAGGAAAGGAATTGTTACATTGTGAATCTTTTGTTGTTGTGCGTACCCGTGAGCTAAGTATGTGGATGGGAAGATGTGGGCGGAGGCTTGTACTGACGATTTCTGAAGCAACCTAGTGGAGTAAACGAAATGACCTTGATGGCCGTTTCGCAAGAACACGTGGAGTACAACCTCGATATCACATGAAACAAACGATAATTTCAAGTTTTGATGGTCATTAAAAATTAACTATATTATCTCATCTGCGTCTCTGACAAAAGCAATGGTATAGTCAAAGCTCCGTGCGTCAAACAGCATGCGATAGATGTTTCACCATTTCCGCATGCTCGTCCATCCATACCGTACATTGGGTATTGTGCGTCTTTAAAACGTTTTCTTCATATTTCACTTTTCTTTAGGTGTTTGAGGGTACGAGTATTTATCGAGTCGGGCCTAGATTGTAAGGATGGATGAATCTAGTAGTTGGTGGCAGTGCCGGTTGGCTGGGTGTGGTAACCAGCACCGTAACCGGTCTCGACCTTATCGTAGGTGTTGGGACCAGCAACAGTAGAGCCAGTGTAGCCAGTCTCGTGGCTTGGGCGGGTGTCATGGGCACCAGCGGTCAAGCCACCACCGTTGACTGCAGTACCAGTAGGACCCATCTCGGCGTCACGCTTGGCCACCTTGTTGGCCTTGCGACGGGCGAAGAATCCAGTCTTTTTGCCAGAGGTGTAGTTGTTGTCTGGGCCAGGGCCATATGCCTTTTGCTTCTTGTGGGAGCGCATGAGCTGGATTTGGAAGACGGCAGTGCAGAGGAAGAGGATGGCACCGATGATACCGCAAGCAAAGATGGCCTTGTTCAGACCGCAGGCAGTCTTGTAGTGGACAGCATAGGTGACCTGGTGGTCGAAACCATCCTGGTCGAGTTGACCAAGAGGGTTGTAGCCAGTGCCATTGCTGCATGAACCTTGACCACCGTGACTCTCGATGACGATAGCAATCATGCCACCAATGAGAAGAACATCGATGACGATGGCGAGAAGGGCCAGTGGGGTAATACCGCCGAAGCAGCAAGTCAAGAGAACGGCGAAGAAGGTGTAGACCACGGCGATGCCGGAGATACCCTCGATGGCCTTGTAGCGCTTAGGGATGACGGCACCCTGCTTCTTGCGGTCGGCAAGAACAGCGAGGAAGTAGCTGTGGGGTGAATCAGTAAGATGCGGAACAGTGTGCAGGGGAGGGAAATATGCTTACCTTTGGATGCCGAGGATGACGGCCGAGACCAGGAAGGTCAGCAAATAGAGGAAAGTCTCAAACAGACGCGAGGCGCCTCCCTTGATCAGACCCATGACGGCTGTGACGAGACGTGTATTAAGGGGTGTTATGGAGAGTTCGCGTGGAGTGAAATCGAAATGAGGGCGATGATGGACCAGACGAGAAGATGCGGTGGGAAGAAGTAGAGATGATAATGAAGGGGTTGGCAGGCAGAGGCGTTAAACGTTGTGGGTGGGAAATTGCAGGCGGCAACGGCGTCTGGGTGGGAGTCTTATAGCGCTGGCCTGAGGCGGAAGACAGACCAACAGGCGATGACGTAGCTCCCACCCAGATGAAGACGATGATGATAGAGTTTGCAACAAGCACAAGCCACAGACTCGATCGGCGTGTCCATCACGGCGATCAGCCCAATCACTCGCCCGCCGTAACTCCCACCTTCGTCATCAGAGGCGCATCTCTGCTGCTTGCTCTGTTCAGCACAGCCACAGCTCCATCGTTGTCGTCGTCGTTCCACGTTGAGCCGAGCCCAGAGCACGGCCAGGGCCAGGACCACGACCAAACCCAGAACCAGGACTACCAAGACTAGCCACGACGGCCCTGCGCGGAGGCGTTGCGGTATGAACGCATTGCACCTGGGACCTGCGACCTGCGACGAAGCATCCTCGTCACCACTCTCCCTCCACCCTGAACCGGTCTGTCCATCAACTCCGCAGCCACTGATGCTTTCACGCGAGACACGTCAATCACTTCACGTCACCGTCCTCTCCTACTCGACCCAACCCACTGCATTGCCTCAATCTTGATCCGACACGTAGTTGATGTTCACGCGACGGGCTCCACCCTATTCCGACCATGGCTTGCAACTGTGTCCATGCGACGCGCGCTGGGTTAAACTTTTCCCTAGCCAACACGCACAGACACACACCTACGTCGAAACGTCTCTTCCAATCTACCTACGCGAAAATGGGCAGGACATAATCTAGTTGTCATGCCCGAGAGGCTGCCAGGCTGTGCATGAGCCACACCTTTCAAGGCAAACAGCAGGTTTTTCTTTTCTGCCTGCCTTTCCTCGGCATCAACCCACTGCACTCTGACGCCAAGTATAACAGGATATTGCCTTCCTACCACACTAGTTCCTAGCGTCACCCCACCAGCCAAGCGAGTACTCAGATATATGCAGCTCTGCAATACACCTGTGTCCTACTGTCGCATTTCTAACTTTTCGGCGTACGCTTTCAACTCCTCGGCGTACAGCATGTTAAAGTAGTTGAGTTCCTTGTCGATGCGCAGCAGGCATTTCATCATCGTCACTCCCCAACCAGACATGGACTCGTGCTGCTTCAGTTCGCACTCGGTTTCAGAAATGCTCCTGACTGTTTGAACTCGCTCCGCGACGCCAAACCATCCAGGCATCAGCTGACCTCTCCAAGCAAGGACGCATCTCTCTGCTGAAGACGAGACTTCCAAGATCTTGACAGGAACCTCGAAATTGCGCTTCATCGTCGCCATGTAGCAACGCAAAGTGCCCACAGCACCGACTTGTCGTATGCTTTCATGTTCAGAAAATGTAAACCGTGGTGAAGTCGTATTCCATGTCTCGTAATCTGTCGTGTTGAGGATGATGTCAAAGACTTTGGATGCTGGCGCATGAATGCGAACGGTGCTGCCAGATGTAAGAACAAGACTTGTCTCGGGCTGGTTGGGTGTTGCAGTGGGCGCGATTAGTAGTGTGGCTGCCATCATGTTTGGTTTTGGATGTTCGTCGATGTAAACAGCTCCAGCAAAGGCTCATCCCCAGCATCAGGCTATATTTGATTTGAGCGTGGTTTGTCGCTTGCGTCTGTCGAGCTGAACGTCATGTCCCAATTGAGCATCAGTGGCCAAATTGAGTATCCCGTGCGTCATCGCTTGCCTTTCGCGACGATCACTAGATAAGTCGCTAAATTGTGCCACAGCAATTCATGAGTAGGTCAACAAGGTCAGTAAAAAAACAAACGACCAAGAACTGGCCAGTATCGGACTGGCATTTTCGTTTTATTCTTCATCAACAGATTCTACGGACAATCCACCAAGGTTGAAAACTTCACGTCATCGTTGCCATCTACACTGCCATCACTTACATGACTCCAGAGCCCTTGACCAAAATCTTTACCTGATTTTCTTTATCTTCAATCAACGTCTTGAAACCTTCTTCAACAACCTCATCAAGCTCAATCCTCTTCGTAATCATCTTGCTCGCCAACGTCAACCTACCATCCGAAAGCGCATCAACTACCTCTTGGAAATCACTCGGCAAATACGTAGCCACACCCATATACCGTCTCTCCTTGAACACAAGATCATTCGGAGAAAACGAGCATCTCTTCTCCCAAATCGCAATGTTGACATGCGTGCCTCGTGCCCTGAGCGATTGAATGGCTTGATCTAGGCCAGCTTGTACGCCGGCGGCGTCAAACACGACGTGGACGCCTTGACCATCGGCTTCTTCGCGGACTCGTGCTACAATGTCGTCTTTTGTCGGATCGAGCACGACGTCTGCGCCGAAATCTTTCGCGTAGCGTTTTCGTGTTGCGGAGATTTCGCTCACGATGATTTTGTGTGCGTTGCGCGCTTTTAGAGCTTGGATTACGGCCAAACCGATTGGTCCGCCGCCGAGTACGAGAACGGTGTCGGTGGGTTTGAAGGGGGACGCGTTGACTGCGTGCCATCCGACAGCGAGCGGTTCGACGAGTGCTACGTTTGTTGATTAGCATAGATCAGCGTCCGATGGGATTGAATACTCACCAGCTACGTCCAGAGGCACATTGTCCGGTACTTTGACAATGGCATACTCGGGCACAACAAGATGCTCGGACAAACCACCACCCCAGCCTTAACGAACAAATATCAGCTCATGCTCGCTCAAGGACAACGTCCTTCATGCCCATAAACTTACCACTCAATCCAACAAACCCATTTTTATAGCAACAATTCGGCGTCCCCTCTCGACAAGCCCCACAATCACCATCGTAAATAATCGGCTGCACACACACCCGCTCCCCAACTGTAACCCTGTCAACCCCAGCCCCAACCTCCTCCACAATCCCCGAAAACTCATGTCCAAACGTCAACGGAACAGTCTCACCCGTAATAGGATGCGGAGTTGTCGAAGGACAAAGATTCGGACCGCCTAAATCCTCCAAATCAGTCCCCCAAAAAAACAATCCTTTTCCACAACAAAATGAGGTATCTCGCTTGTGGGCGAGGGACAAACTCACCGAGATATTCATGTAAATCCGATCCGCAAATCCCACACCATGCCGGTTTGACTTTGACTTGGCCTGCTCCGCAAACGGGGATGGGAATTTGATCGAGTCGGATGTCTTGTTTGCCGTGGAAGCGGACTGCTTGCATTGTTTCCTTTGAAGTAGACATATTGCCTATAGCTCTCCAACGCAACGCAACGCAAAAGCTACGACGCGACGCACGGAGAAAAGTAGAGGAATAAAACGATCCGTCGAAGGAATTAACAGCGAGACACGTACCGTTCCGTTTGAGCGCTGAGTCTGAGGGAACAAGAGCTTATGAGCTTGGGAGCTTGGGAGCTTACAGTAGTCTGCCAAATGTCACGGATGCCTCGAATTGGTTATGCGGCGGCGATGGCTCGCCACGCGCGCGCGCCCTGCTGTGTAGTCTCGTGTTTCCCCCCCATTTGTTCCGAGTTGGGATTGTCGGATGAATGTTTGCCGGGTGCGGGGAATGTCAGGTTGACTGAGGGAGTTTGCCCCTCGTTTTTGGGGTCCATTTTCCCCATTGGCTGTTTATGGGGTTGTGAATGGCTTTGTATATATATTTATGGCGGGAATTGATGGATTGAATGTGGGCGCTGTGAACGATGGAACCTTGGGCCCTGGCGGTGTTTGTCACTTGTGTCGTGTGTGGATTGACAATAAACTGGAAAGAAGGATTGTCAGCAATTCTACGAAACGACTTGAGCCCGAGTTGTGACAGCAAATGGTATTGAATATTTGGATTCTTCAATCAATATTACCGCTAGCTCACTTCTCTCTAGAAAGAACCTCAAGATAATGACCAACAACACTAACAACCGTCTCTTCAAATCCCTTGAAAGGCCCAAAAGTATCAATCGTCTTCGTCACATCAAACGGAACATAAACCGTCCTATACGACCCATTGTTCAGCAACCTCCCATCCCGAACCGCCTGAGCAAACCTCCTAGCCACAATTCTGCACACATCATCCCACGAAAACAGCACATCACTCACCGCAACAACAAAACTCTGATTCCCCTGGACATTAGCATCAAGCGCTTGAACATGTATCCTCGCCACATCATCGACATGAATCCAAGCCGACATGAAAGCATCCGTACGAGCCGTTCCCAAAACGGGGTCAAGAACAATCCGATTCGTCCCAGTCTCAAAATCGGACTTTGTTTCAGCCAAATCGTCACGCCCGTAGATATAAGCCGGATGGACGTGAATAACATCAAAAGCAGGCATGTGGAGACGCACAAACTCCTCCGCGCGAATCAAAGCAGCGAGTTTAGAAGCCGAGTATTTGGCCATTGTATTCGGAAAGGGGCCGTGAGGGTATTCCTGATGGCGTTGACTTGAAACCGCAAAATCGGGGAATTTCGACGGGTCGTCCATGTAGTTTTTGGGAAATAGAGCTGCGATGGAAGACGTGATGATGACCCTCAGTATCCCCTTGCCATGGTCATGGGCTGCTTTTAATACGCCGATGGTTCCTTCAACGGCCGGCTGGATGAAATACTTCTCTGCGTCGGCATTGTCAGGCGCTCCTGTTGCGAGTGGCGAGGCGATGTGGATGATATATTTGACGCCATTAACGGCTTTGGTGAATGCTCCTTCGGCGAGAAAATCGGGGATAATGACGAAAGATAAGGTGTCATCGGTATAATTCTTGAGAAGAGCGTGAGAGCGGAGTTTCTGTTCTTTTTCTGCGCTGCGCACCACAGCTCGTACTCGATATCCGCATTCTAGAGCGTAGCGCAGGGTGCGGAAACCTAGGTGGCCTGTACCGCCAGTGATGAGAATGAGATCTGAGGGAGGCATTATTTCAAAAGTAGTGCAATATTATGGAAATCGAAGATTTATTCCAAGTTCTTTCCGAGACTACATCCAACCAAACGTTAATAACTGCGCAATGAAGTGAAAGATATAACTCCGTTGATTGATGAGTGATACCGAGGCTGACATGACGTGAACAATCACACAATCAACGAATATTGCCAAAAGCGGAGGGGATATTATCAAGCGAACAACTCGGTGTTTGTAAGTTCACATAATCCAACAAATACTTAAAGAATAGGTATCTTGGAATGGTCGGTGTGTGCCTGTCAGCCGCTGTGTTCTGGCGAATAATAGCAAAAGCTTTCAATGCCTTTCCAGCACAAAAATCGCCTCAGCCCTTCGTTGCGCAGTGAGAATTACATGGCTTTGATGAATGCACACGATACAAACAGACTAAACCTTTGGCTTCCGACCCACTGCTCATTGATAAGGTTAGACTGTGCATTGTTGATCCGAGCCGATCAAGACCAGAAATGAACATGAAATGTCGTACAAAAAGAATTCATGTCTCAGCTTTTGCTCTATACATATGTAGCATTTCCTACCAAACAATGATCCGATCATCTCTGACCTCCACGTCCTCCCCGTCCACTGCCCCTACGGTTCTGCAAACCATGTTTAAAGGGTCTTCCACTCGCTCCACCACCCTTTCTGATACCTCCTCCTCCACCACCTCGGGCACCACCTCGGGCACCGCCTCGAGGACCACCCCGACCGCCTCGATCACTACCACCACGGCCAGCTCCGAATCCTCCGTTCGTCTTCTTGCCGTCCAAGCCACGTCTCTGTGGTCCCTTGTTGTCTCTTCCTCCGGCTCGGGCAGCACCAAGTTTATTTCGAACAGCGTTGATGACTTCTTCGCCGTCAATATCCATGCCATCATCATTATCGTCATCCTTGGATCGCTTGTTGGAGAATTTGAGACCGCGCTGACCCTTTACAGGAGCATCGCGTCCTTTGAGTGCGTTGACATATGCATTGATGCCTCCTTCCAGCGTACCATCGCCTGGATCACCATCCAAGTCGTCAAGATCCATGCCACCGTCACTGTCATCATTGAAGACCAACTTGCCATCCAAATCAGTCTTGGCCTTCTTCTTGTTTCCAGCCTCGCCAGGTAGGGTTCGTTGGCGGTTGGGTTTAGTAGATGAGACATGTGCAAGCGCTTTCTTGTCCAGTAAATCAAGCGGTTCATCCTCATCCTCGACAATGTATTGCTTGCTGCCTTGTTGCTTGGCCTTTTGTCCACGGGCCGCGGCACGGCCGAGTACATCATCGTCGGAGATGTCGCTCTCGTCGTCAGATTCAGATCCGTACACAGCTTCATCGTATTCGCTTTCGAAGCGACCCTTGCGTCGCTCAGGCTGCTCAGTCTCGTCTTCGCCATCGGCTGCTGCACTCTTCTTCTTCTTTCTTCGGTCGCGGGTCTTGCGAATATTGGCAATTAATTTACGATCCGATTCAGGGGTATGACGCTCGACGATTTCAACTCCAAACCGACGAATCATGCGTTCAAAAATGTGCTTGACTTTGGCCTTGAAGTGGGCTTTGTGCTCGTGACTCCAGACGATCAAGTTCGGTACCAACGTCTCGAGACGAGGAAGCATGAGCTCAGTTGGAAGAGAGATGACGCAAACCTTGACGAAGCCGAGGACCGATTGCACAATTTCGCGATTGTTAGATGTCAGGAAGAGATCCATGGTCTGAACGAGATCAGCAACCGTCTCAGCTGACAATCGGCTGCGGAACTCGTAAAGCAGACGGGTAAGCGCGGTGATTGAAGCCGAAATCATATGAGGTGTTGAGCCGGCGAGACCGGCAGAAACCATGGTGAAGTATTCTTCCAAGCTGGCAGCTGCGGTAGGGGCACTAGGATCCATGTGAGGAACCTTGGCATTGACAACAGTACCTCCTTCAGACATCTTCTCACCCATGGAAACAAGCAGGTCAAATGCAGCGGTACGAGTCTTCTCATTCACTTCCTTTGCTCCGATAACGACCTCGGATAAGATGGAGGGAATAAAATGTAAGTCTGCTGCTGGCAAGAATGGTATTATCTGGGCGATGGACATCAAACGATCACGCTTCGCGGGTGCAGAGACCTTATCAGCCGAGCCGATAAGTAGCTGTTGCAACTCGGTGTTTCGCTCCTTCAAAGCCTCGAGGCCAATGTCAGACTCGGCCAGACGTGGAATGAGCTTGTACGCCTTCTTTTGTAGCTGCGCGTCGTCTCCTTTGGCGACGATGTTTGCAGCCATGTTGAACAAGCTGGCGAAGCTTTGGCGAGGCAAGTAAATGGAAATTGTAATGACCAAATCCATAAGAGTGTGAGAGGTAGGAGGCATTTTGTTCTTGGCCTGTTCGCTGGAAAGTTGTTGTTTCTCTTCTGGCTTCCCTTCCTCGAGCGATCCTTCGAGCATCGTTGCAACTCGCTGGAAAGTTTCCATAAGTTCCTGCTCGGGCGTGACGCTAAGATATGCATTGATGCACTGAAGTAGGTTTCCGCGGTTGTGGGGTAGAGTTTGACTGTAGACGTTGAACAGTACAGCAAGTAAATTTCCAGCGTATCCAGCGAGATGTTGCAGATTCTGTTTGGCTTGTTCACGTGTGACACGTCCTTGTTCGACCAGGCTGGCTTCTTCCTCAAGTTCCGCAATTGCTTTGTTGGTTTCCACCAAGTTCTGGAGCGCTTTGCAAATATCAGTGCGCAATTGCGGCTGTTGGTACAACAAATTGCTGACAAGCTCAGCCCAGTCTTGGTCAACAGCTTCTTGCAAGTCCAAAGGCAACTCGCAATATCCGGGAAGACAGGCCCAGACTTGGCTCACGATGGTTTCAAAGACTTTGATTTCCATAGTCTTTTCGGCATTACCGTGGTTAATAACCCTCTGGAACATAACCTCACTCAATGGAACAAGTTCAGATCGGAAGTGAGCAAGATGGGTGTTGCTAGCTGAGTCACGGATAAGTGGTAGCATCCAGGCTCGTCCAGTCTGTCCAGCGACTGGCTTCGTGAGGTTCAGAGGAAGAATCGAAAGGACGTTGTCGGGGCCCATAGCATGAATGGCTGCTGAAAGAACAGCGTCAGCCTCCTTCTTGCCGGCAAATGAGTCGTTTCCGCGGAGATCGCCAATCGATTGCACAACTTTGGTGAGCAATGGGAACGATTTCCACTTGAGGGCTTCGAATGCTGCAGTCTGCACGTTGAAGACTTCGGCCCATGCAGTCTGATACTTGACGTTCAACAAATCCTGGAGTAATTTTCCCATTTGCTCTAACAACTTTTCGTCAAAGATGGACGGTTCGAGGAGGATGTTGTCGGGTATGCAGTTGGCAAGGAGTGAAATTAGACCCTCTGAGGCTGATACACGGATGTTGTGTGATGAGGAAGCAAGGAAAGGAGAAATCAAGGCAAAGAGCTCTGGAAGCTTCTCAAATGTATCTTGAGCTGACACTTGTCCAGCGACATCGTATCCTCTGGTTAGTACAGCGATCCACGGAGGCAACAGTTGCGTGTCGTTTTGTGAAGGTTGCAACTCCTGGATAGCAGAGAGTAGACGAGGCAATTTGGCAGAAGAGACCTGATCAGCCAATCCGGCGAAAAGAATCTCGAAAACTTCAAACGAAGCCATCGTCAAAAGATCATTGCTGCCTCGGGCAATATTGAGCAGGAGCTCACAAAGTGAATCCAGCTTTTTACTTGGCCAGCCATTGGCCGCTGATGCCACGGCCTTGACCAATTGCAGAGCATGCATCAATCCTGGGTCATTCTCTGCATCTTTTCTGTGCTTTGTCTTTTTCTTCTTGTTCGCCTCTTCAGCAGCTGCCTGTAAACTTCTCATAGATGTCTCGGCGCATAGATCGGAAGCTGGGTGATCAAGCGATGGGCTTGGAGGAGGGTGTCGAAGAACCACATCCAGAGCTTCCTGTGCTCGCTTCCTCACTTTTGGTCGAGGATCCATGGCGAGGGCCAACAAACCACCAACAGCACCTCGAGGGCTGCTCGAAGATTGTGGGAGAGCCCAGGCATTCGCATCCTGAGCAACCAATAATGATTCAAGACATCCTGTGCTCGCTCTCAATAGAGGAGCCTCTGCATCGGGGTGTGTGAGAGCCGGAGCGAGACAGGCCAGAATCTGAGGAAATTTAGATCGCAAAAGCGGAGCAGGCACTTCGCTAGTGACAATATCCAGCAAATATACGACGGTAAAAGCAACTGGTGGATTCACAATTCCTTTTTCGGCGGAGACGTATTGGGCGAGCAATCCTAGCAAGGCGGCGAAGTAGGCGGTGGGCGTGGGTTCGCTGTTTTGCGAGCGAAGAGTGTCGTCGATGGCACTGAGGACGACGGCGTGTTGCTGTTGGTTTTGTAGTTTCGGCTGCGAGCGAATGCGCTCGAGTCGGTCGTTCAGCGAGGCCATGGTGTTTGTTGGAGAGAGGCCTGCTCTTCGTGGACAAATAAATTGCACAGCACGGGACAAGCTCTCTTCCTCTCAGTCCCTCTCTATCTCTGCAAAAGTCGGGCGTCGAAAAAAGCAAGGAATTATTCCGCCCATGTAAAGGCCGAACTCAGGGTCTGACCTTTCGAGATTTTGGCCTCAGGCACAACACCACGGCGATCTCGCGAAGCACTCCACGCAGCTTTCTCTTGTCCGCGTCGCATCGCATCGCCAGACCAACTCTCGCTCGCCTACTCCGACTCCCACTCATCGAAGGCATTCCCACCGCATTCCTCGCTGTGTCGACATACCAAGACCCGATTCGCCTCCCTTTTGACCCGTATCCTACGTGCAGCGCCTCGGGCAGCGCCAAACCATGGACTACGACGTAGGCTACGGCCTCGACGGCGACGATACCGGCCCAAAAATCGTCATTCGCGAGACCACCGACAAGAGCATCAACTTCGTCCTGTCCAACACGACTCTCTCCCTCGCCAACGCTGTACGACGCGTCATGTTGGCAGAAATCCCCACCATTGCCATCGATCTGGTCGAAATAGAAACCAACACGTCTGTTCTCGCCGACGAATTCCTCGCCCACCGTCTCGGCCTCGTACCCCTCAGCACACGCGATGTGGACTCCATGGTATACTCTCGCGACTGCAACTGCGACGAATTCTGCGACAACTGCACAGTCATGTTGCGCCTGCATGCCGTCAATCGCAGCTCAAATCAGAACGTCAAAGTCTTTGCCAAAGACCTCTTCGCCGAGACCGTCTCCGGCATGCCACTGCGCCGCGACGGTCCAGCCATCACAACAGGCGACTCATTACCACCTCGAGGCGAACCCGTGATCACCGATGAAAACGGCAACGGGGCGCTCATTTGTCAGCTTAGAAAAGGACAAGAGCTGCGCCTCCGTTGCATAGCCAGAAAGGGCATTGCCAAGGAACACGCAAAATGGGCTCCAACAGCAGCCATCGGATTCGAATACGACCCGCACAACAAACTACGCCACACAACACTCTGGTCCGAAGGCGACGACTCGGCAGCCGAATGGCCAGAAAGCCGCAACAAAGACTGGTCACGACCACCGGTCGAAGGCGAGCCATTCGACTACACAGCCGAGCCCAGAAAATTCTTCATCAATCTGGAAGGAACGGGCGTCATGCCGCCGGACCAAATCCTACACAATGGCATCAAGACGCTACAACAGAAACTCGCCTTTATCGTGCAGAATCTTCGAGGAACGAGCGATCCGTCTCAGCCGAACGGTATGGACGAGAGCGCCAATATGGGCGGAGGGTTCAGTCCTACAGACGGCATCATGAATGGAAATGGAACAGCATACGGTGGGAACTCTGCGTATGCGCCCGACCCAGGTTATCAGACACCCGCGTATGGTGGAGCTGGTGGCGTGGGAAGTGTATATGGCGGAGGACTAGGTGCCGCAACACCATATGGTCAGCCACGGGGATATTAAAACGCGCATCTACGATATTAGCAAGTGGATTATGTACGATTACATTGGGCACAACAACATTTCGCGGAAGAGGAGCGAGCATAGCGCTGGCGTTATCAGGAGCCAAAAGGTCAAAATCAATAAAATCAGAGACAAGAGACGAAACAGATACAGTGAACAGTGAATGCAGTGTCCCTTTGGCGACAGTATATCTCACTTCAACAGCATATATATCATGTTTACAGACCATACATATCGTTTTTGCAAAACAAATCTTCTAGATTTAACAAAGCATATATCTCAATGCAAGAGACATGTATATCAAAGTTCAATGAACACATCTATCAACTGTAATTTACAGCCGTGCCGGTTTGCGTGGCGCTAGAATGACTAACCACGCCTCAGCCGCAACCCTGCGCTGCTCTGGCTACTTGCGATAGGACTGGAGCAGGTCTTTCAACTCGCACCGGCATCCCAAATGGGTGATTCTAGTGTGGTGACTCGCTCCACCGTCTACAATCATGCATGAAGTTGACGGTCAAATGGGAGCAAATGCCCTGCATGGACTAGCTCGAAGCGGGGCAGAAGACGACGGCGCATGTGATTAAACTTGCTAGGGATTAAACATACTGTAGTTACAACAGTCACAACTTTCAACTTCTGGAGTTTCTGGGAAATGAGCAAAATCTGTATGACTACAGACACACAGCAGAGTACAGTATGCCATTGCCAGACCAAAGCTCGTTTCACACCTTTTCAATGCTGACTGCACCTCTGAAATATGCACTAAAAGGCTACAGGATGAGCTGTTTGCAGACTTCAAATCATAGGAACAGCGAGAAATTATGAGCTATAAAGAACTGGTGAACGCAAGAGTTGAACGTGCTATGAAACAGGACCCCTAGAATGCGACAAATGGGAGTAGGGTTCGAAAGCGTAAGGGCGGCTTAGACGAGGTGGACATACACGGAGACAACGGTAGTGAGGGTGCAACTAATATTAGTAGTAGTACGCATGTGGTGATATTTCCATAGCGGGCTTCATTTGCCGACCAAAACCAATACCTGGTACTGGAGTGGACTCTCCAAGCTGGAAATTTTCATCGGCACGATGGCCTTTGTTCGGTACACAGTAGCATAAAAGATCGTAAGCGGCCGTCATGCGTGCAAGCTTAATTTGGCATATCATCGAAGAATACTTGGCTCGAGTGGTGGATCGCAGATCAGAAGAGAAGGGACACACCGAAGCAGTTCAGAGCTGGGCTCACTTGGGGCCATCTGATCGCCCGAAAGCCTTGAGCAGACTTGCCTCTGAGTCTAATATTGAAGAATTCGAGGGCGCAAACGCTTCTGATCTGCCGAAACTGTTCGAAACACGGAAAGGAATCGCGCAGCAAACTTTTGGAATCCTTGAGCACTATACATAAGCTCGTTTTCCCCGAGCGCATGATGCACTACGAATGTTTTAGCATGTGGACCACGATGGGAACAAATTTGCCGTTCTGTTGGCTGCTATTTGTGAAATGCCAGGGGCTGCGGATTGAAGGGCGGTGGACGGTAAACCTTTGCTAGCTCTTCTTGCTTCTGTCTCCATTCTTGGGTGGAATAAAACGCAGAACTTCTTGCGTTTACAATATGCAGTGTCTCTATCAGTGTCATGCTTTGCTCTCTGTTCTCTCCACAGCTGACGAAGATCGCGTCTTTCAAGAATCGTATTTTCTCGAGCACTTTCCCATTCTTCTGCTCTCCTTTGAACCTGATCTCACATTCTATGTCTTGCTCAATCTGAGCGAGTCCTACTAACTCGAATTCAATTGGATATAACGCAAGCATTTCCCAGTCAATTATAGCAATCTTTTCATCGTATGCGACAAGAACATTACGGGGAGCGAGATCGAGGTGACAGTATGTCAGCGGTCTTTGGCTCAGACTGATGAGATATTCGTCCTTGGGTTTTCTCATTCGCCGAGCCTAGGTGCGCAATCTTTTGTTGCAACATTTCTCTAGATCTTCCACTGTTTTGAATTCTTCTTCTACATCATTAATTCCCCATGGGAACTTCTCCGCTTTCTTTCCATCGATCGGACCCGGCCTTCCGTCGAGGCTTATCAACTCGATTCCTCTCTTGTGCATGTACTTGATAGCATCCGCTACTTTCGAGTCAATTGAATCGTCTATAGTTTCTTCCTAGGAGACACCGGGAATGTACTCCATAACCATGTATCCTACATCACAGTCAATGTGACGCAGCGGTCTCGGTACCCGCAACGAGTCGCAGTTGAGAGTTTCCTATGCAAACCGTTGGTTCTCATATTCTCTTCGGCCGCAGCGCTTGATTATGACGGATCTCGAGACCCGAGCTATCCGTCCGCGCATTCTTTTAGCGTTGAAAGCGTCGACAATCTCTTGGTCGAGGATATGGTCAAAGTCGTCCAGTGTGCTCTCCCATAGTACACGAGATCGACGAGCTAACAAGGTTGTCAGCCAGTATGCTAGAGGCAATGCTGCCGCGCTCGCGACAGCTGCGAAGCAGACCAATACAATACGCCGCGGTGCCATAGTGGTAGCGCGAAAGAGACGCAAACTCCAGGACACATAGGCCAGCAATCTGGAGACGGGCCGTTCCGAACGCCGGATAGTGAGTGAGGATTGTAGGTCCAAAGTCGACCTACATATCGGATGTATATAGAAGATCGTACAGAGCCCATGTTACACACTTAGCATGTCGCACCGCGTTCGAACAGGACATCCCGGATACCGTGCACAAAACACCGTTTTCATCGTGCCTACCACCGATGGACAGCACAAACGTCGCGTGTACTATGACACTGTCTTAGCATCGTGCTCAAAGAAGAAGTGGTATATACAGCAATCAATGAGTTGCGTTTAAGATGCGATGCGCACCGCTTATGGCGCAATTGCCAATTTTCGATCGGTCTTTGAAAAGGTCATGCTGAAGTTGGGGCAGTCGCAAGGTTCACGCAGATGATGAACGAGGGCGAGGAGCTGTATGAAGACTGACTGTCACGGTCGAAAGTTCCAATCTTTAGCAGGGTGTGCTCCTAAAACTTGTTCGCGAGGTTTGCGACATACTCCCGAGGCTTCGCGCTTTCCTCCGAGCTAGCCAGTCTCGGCGTTTGAAAATTTGTAATCTGGACAGGACTATAGAAGAACGAATGTTTGATGTCACTGACTGCAGGGAATTCACTGTTGGGCAAAGCAAAGGTCGAAGTGTAAGTCATTTCAGCGCGGCGCAAAGCGGGCCGTGGGGAGCAGCTGTACACTTGATAGAAATATTGTTTTAATTCGATAGTTATGTTCATTTAACTTGATATGTTATGTCTATTGCATTGATATATATGCCTTGTTATATCTACAAGATTTGTTTTGCAAAAACGATATATACGTCCCACAGACTTGATATATATGGCCTACAAACTCGAAATATAGTTATGGCGCAGAAATGACAGGTAACTTAATGCTGCGAAAGAGACACTGCATTCGCCGCTCACTGTAACACGTCAAACGCTTATAGGAATTCATTAGGAGGACGCTAAGCCACATAATAAAATGAAAATCAAAACTCCACGATGTTCAAATTAGTGGCCTCAATTTCTCGTTCCGTCCTTTTCGTGGACATCCTTATGTTTTCTTGTCAATTTTGGTATCCCAATTGATTTGCAGGCCTAGGTTGTCGGTTAGTATCAACGTTCAAAAAATCCAAAATCTAAAAGGGGTGAACTTACTCGTAGGGAATGGGAAAAATTGATCCCAGTCCTCTGTCAGGAAAGCATGGTAATGCCAGCTTTCAGGCACATTGCCATGTCCATCTACATCCGCGTCTGCATTCTTACTACCCGAAACAGCAGTGTCGACCTTTGGCGCCGAGATTTTCTCGGCAGGCATCTCAAAGTCGAAATTGCGCAAAACCTTCTTGACGCGGCTTGTCGTGCTGTTGGGTCCGACTGCGACTGGCGCAGGACGTAGACCATCCAAGCGACCGACGACCTTGAGCATCGTGGTCAGGGCTGCATAGGTCATAGGAGCGCCTAGACAGGCGTGGGGACCGTGGCCGAGATGGATGTAAGATTCCACCGGTCGAGTCAAGACTAAGGCGTCTGGATTGGGGAATGCGATAGGATCCCGCGATGCGGCCTTCATGTTCACAAGAACACGGTCGTTCGGTTTGAAGTTGTAGACTTTCTTCCCGAGCGGTACTGTAGAGTCTGTAATTGTGATTGGGTTAGCAACACGACGTAGGGCGCCGGTTTCACCATTCAAGCGTGAAGCTTCGAGGAGATAATGCAACAATACATCATCGGCTTCCGGTGTGTCGAGTTTAGCGAGACGGTTGATATCAGCGAGATATTGCTGGCCTTCGGTGAAGAAATAGTCGAGGGCCTGTCCAAAGAGTTGACCTTGGTTGGCGACCATACCACCCACAGTACCCATAATTTGACCCCAGACGAGATTCTTGACATCTGGCTGCTCTTTGACAAGTTGAGATATCATATGAAGGCCATACCCTTTCACTTTCGGGCTGTGAGAAGCAGCTGGCGAGGAGTTTTTGGCAGCGTAATCGACAAGCTTGTCGAGCTTGACAGGAAGCTTATTCGTCGCTTTGACGGCTGTGGTGATCCATTCGACAAGATCACCTAGTTGCTGAGTTGCTTCGTACGCCTTCAAACGCAGTGGGAATGACTTTGGTGGATCCATGTCAAAAAAGACGCAGATGAAAACCGCTGCCATGACGAGATATAGCTGCTTTTCCGTAAAGACGCCAAGAGGGTTGTCGATGGTTTTCAGGGGTAAGCTGAAGAGCGCTGCACCAAAGTGCACGTGGGCCATGTTGCCAACATCGCGAATGATATCGACCTGCTTCACACCGGCTAGGCTGTAGCTCTTTTCATTGAGCAATTGTGTTGTTATAGCTTCGTAAAACTCCCGGACGGTCTTCAGCCATTCTTCGTTGCCCTTGGGAGGTTCTCGAGATGATCCACCCTTGTACAAAGCCTGTTCCATCAATTTGCGTGAAGCAGCGTTCTTCTTGTCGTCGCCAGCGAGCATAAAAGTCTTGGCTTCGTCTCCCATCAGGAACTGAAGCGCAGTGCCCCAGGTAACTTTGAAGTTCTCTTGGTCATCCAAAATCTGCTTAACAGCATCATAGGAAAAGATTACTGTCGGCTGGGGAATGGGCTCCGGTCTCTTGAAATCGTACTTGTGCGCTTTTCCAAGTCTCTTGAGTACGAGCTGCATTTCGCTGGGAATAGTCATCGGATAATGGACATAAACAGAAGCTGGATCGAAGTTATATGGCAAAGCTCGGAGGAAAAGCTTGTAAAACACACAACCATTGTCAATGGTTGGATCAGATGATGCTTCTTGAAAGCCCCAGTTCGTCAATGCTCCCGGGTTATACGAAGTTGTGAAAAATCTGTCGCCACGAACGAGGGCTACAGCATCCGAAAGGACTCCGCGAGAGGTTGTATACGAGGGACAGAGTCCAGATCCAGGGACTATGGGCTTTTTGGCGTCTTCGACCACCAAGCCTGGATAGAGTTCGACATTATCAGGCGTATCGTAGAGATGCTTCAGTGCCTCTTGAACTTCGACATTGTCGGTAATGTCGCTAAACTTCCTATGCGGCTCAAGTGCAAAATGCTTCCTGAATTCGTTCAAAGTCGCCACTCTCCAAGTACGAGCCTGCCTAATTCCAAGGATTTCAATAGCTTTCATGACAACAGGAACTTGTTGTGGTCCCATTGCATTTGCGACATCTTCAACACCTGCAGTGAGAATGCTTGCAAGGTCATCGTCTTTGAAGCACCCCTTCCTCGGTCCATCTTTAATTCGTTCGAGTTGTTCGTTCTTCAAACTTGGGAATGGCCGATCGGGAGGGTCCAGTGCGCCCGCTTTAGCTTCCAGCTGCCCCAGGACTCCCAAAAACTTTGGAAGGTTTTCAGGTCGAGCTGCTTCCGCTGCGGTCATACCTAGGGGTTCTTCCACAATCTCTTTGAAAAGCTGTCTCGTCCAAGCATCATCTCCAGTAGACACGGCAGAATGCCAGCGATAGACAAGGTTGAACTCTGCGGCACATTGATTGCCTGTAGCTACAGGTGGACCATCTGGGATATCCATTCGCGGATTCAATTGCCAGTCCTCATCGGTTTTGTTGAGATTGAGGATGGTGCGTACATAATCGATGAGAATCATGTTGACATAAAGGCCACATGTAATCAAACGAGCGGTTTGAAAGATATCGTCTTCTCGTTTGTTGAGCTCCTCTCCATAGCGTTCAACGGTTGTTTTCCTTGGCGCTTCTGTAAAACGACCATCTTCGTTGATCAAAGCCAGTTGCTCGGCAATGTAATTGTGATAACGGTTAAACATGATCAAGACAGCGCCAACACCAGGTGGAAATGTGAGTAAGCGTGTCTCTGAAAAGCAGTCGGGCTTGAGTTTGCCATCTTGGAATGTTCTCATTCGCTTTTGCTCCTGCCAGTTGCTGCCGTATAATGGAGACAGGTCGAGGTAGGATGAGGTATCCGAGATGTTATAGTCAAAGCGATTTGTTTTGAAAATGTCATGAATGATGATTGACGCCAGATAGAAAAGCATGCTGGAAATTTTGTTTGGGTGTTCTTTGCCAGCTGGGTCTTTGCGAGCCATGACCGTATCAAACAGAACACCTGGATCGGGCATGTAACCGGATTGAAGTCCTTTTGGTGCCACGGTTCTAGCGTATGCCATTCCAGCGGCTCCAATCTGTGGATCTTGGTAACAATTCTTGCTTCCATCCGGCTGACGAAATTGATATTCCTCGCTCAAAAGAGTCTGTGGTGGATGCTCGAGATCGTTCCACAGCTGGGTGACGAAATTTCCGGTAATCTTCTTGCTGACCACATCGTCTGGTAGAATGGCGGCTGCTTGAATCAAGCGTTCCATCCGATATTCTTTATCGTTCCATTCTTCGTGTAATACACCTTTGAGAGAAACATCGATGAGGTTCTCTTTGTCCTTGATGCCTAAGATGTGAAGATCTCTCCAGAGAGCTTCAATGTCTGCGGACAAATTGTTTTTTTCTTCGACTGGCAACGCTGAGCCATCGCCAGTGTCAGCTGGGAGAGGCGCACGCATAGCCGTCAATAGTGATCGGAAATTTGAAATAGATTTGCTGGCCTTTTCTCTAATTTCATCCAGTTTTGAAAGACCTTCTGGCTCGGCACTGCCATTGGATTCGGCTTTCGCCACAGGGGCGCCATTTCCGGTCTTGGACCACTGCATATTCGTTCTAGAGAAAGCAAAGTCAGTAACTCAATTCAATCCAAAGGCGAACTTTGACCATATTATAAGACAGATGCCGTACGAAGGGAGCTCCAGAGACCCCGACCTCGAGCCTATTACGTTTCTTGGGTTTAGCCCGATCCAGAGGCGTTGATTCAAACTCGTTAATGCAGCATGACCCAGCAGGAACTTTGACTCCCGGGATCGTGCTACCGATTTTTTGTCCACGGATCGTGGGACTTGTTGACGACCGAGATTTTCTTTGTCCCCGTTTTCCCACGTGGCGTCGCTCGTGACATTCGTCTGCTTTGAGGGTCGCTCCTTTGAATCCGGGGCTGAGCGTGTGGGTGGTGGCGATCCATTCGGTGGGTGTGGTGATATTGATGTGCTGTACTCGGGGTCCTTTCGCGGGCTCTCGGATTGGTCTGGTGATGATGCATGGTGACGGAAGTGCTGGCCACAGTACCAAAAAGAATGCGAGCAGCTCTGTTTTTGAAAATCTTCATTTTGGGGCGATGGGTCCATTAGTAGGTCATGTTGATGTATTGATTGGCGATTGACGAGGAGGCACTTGATCACCAGTCATGTTGTCGGCAGCTACGAGAGGCAACTACCATTGCTCTTGCCTGGTCCCGGTAGACAAAGGAAATGGGCGATCAAAAAAGCGGGACTTACTTTTGATTGGGAGAACAGGAGCGAAGCGTGCAGTCACACGAGCAGTCAATTGACGAAGGATCAAGGGGCGAGGACGATCAATGTCAATGTCAATGGATGGTAGTCGAGGGGATGAAGATCAAAGCTAAGCGGCGAGGGGCCAGTCATGTATCTAGTAGTAGTAGTAGTCGAAGGATGGCAAGTGGGCTGACCGGTGTCGAGGCAACGGCGACCAGCACCGCACCGCGAACGATTTGCCATATTCGACAGGCAGCGACGGTCGAGGGTGGAGAACTGCCGCTGGTCTGGACGAGGGCAGGCACGACCGACGCTGCGGCTGGAGGCCGAAGCAGCCATGACCGGGCATGGCAGCGACGAATAGGCAGGTGCGTTGCCTCGCACCTGCCCTGCAAGGAGGCGGCGCGCATCGAGCAGGCGCATTGGATTGGGCCCAGGTCGTGCCTTCCCGGTCGCTCAGCTCGCAGCGATTCTGTACTGCGCCAGCCTCGACGACGCCTCAGGCCCACCACGCGGTCGTTTCGTCTGGCCACGGCACGTCAACAACGGCCACGGCTTGTTCAGCTGCGACAAGAATGGCCAGACGTGACAAGAGACTGTCTCATGTACCCTCACCGCCGTCGCCCGATCGCGATAGCAGACGCAGACAATAAGCCGATATAATCATAGCAGAGACCGGTACAGGAGATATGCACCAGATGCCCGCCGTGCATGTGCTGGACGGGCGAGACGTGGCCCGACGTTGGTCGACTGCCGAGGCGGGGACCGGACCCTTTCTTCTCTCTGGTTAGTCTCTAGTCTCTAGTCTACAGTAGAGGACCACGACCACAGCCAGCTCAACACGCACACACGCACACGCACAAACGCACTCGAACCCGCTACCTGCACGCCTGCTGCTCCCCCTCTCGCTTCATTGGGCCGTCCGGGCATTCGCAAAACTCTCGTCCTCCTCCTTCTGCCATATCCTTCCTCCTCACTTGCCTATCATGGCTTCTAGACCAGTCGTCCTCAAGGTCGAGCCCCGAGGTGCGCATCTTGCCAACCCGTCGATGCCGCTTTGCCGTGGATGCATTCACTGACCATTGTTCATTTCCGGCACAGGCAAGCGCATTGCCAATCTCAAGTCCGAAACGAGCATCTACATCCAAGGCACCGGCAGCGACCTCTACCAACGCATTGCTGCCGAAACCCACCTCTCCATTCATCGCCTACGCATCACGAGCAAGTCGGATGGAAAAGTCCTTCCCAATGAAAAGACTTTTACAATCCAGAGCGCTGGTTTCAAAGATGGAGATACCATTCAAGTGAAGGACCTCGGTATGTTGGGACATGCAACGAAGCTTCATGCCATACCAGCATACGTGCTTACTGAATTTTATTCTAGGTCCTCAAATCGCCTGGCGGACTGTTTTCATAATCGAATATCTCGGTCCCATGCTCATTCACCCTTTGTTCTACTTCCTCCGTCCCTACATCTATTCCAACGCGCCCGCCAAAGCGTCCGAGTTGCAGACTCTCTCCTGCATTGCCGTCACTCTCCACTTCCTTAAGCGTGAGCTGGAGACAATCTTCGTGCACCGCTTCAGCAATGCTACCATGCCAGCTTTCAACATCTTCAAAAATAGCGGACACTACTGGGCTCTTTCAGGCTTTTTGATTGCCTACTTTACATATTCCCCCAACTCTCCAACTGCAGGTCCAAGCAACCCAGCTATTACCTACCCAGCTCTCGCCTTGTACGTCTTTGGCGAATTGGCAAATCTAAACACACATTTGATCCTACGTGGCCTGCGATCTCCCGGTGGCACTGAGCGTGGTGTACCTCGAGGCTTTGGTTTCAACTGGGTGACGTGCCCCAACTACTTATTCGAGATGTTGGCCTGGACTGGTATCCTTCTCATCAACCGATCGTGGAGTACACTATTCTTCATTGTTGTAGCCGTTGCACAAATGGGCGTTTGGGCCAAGAAAAAGGAAAGCCGCTACCGCAAGGAGTTGGGTGGCAAGTACAAGAAAAAGGCGTTTGGCATGATCCCATTCATTTGGTAATCAAAATATCAATCAAAATTCGCAAGAAGTTTTAAAGACATGTCGGGAGAGACTAATCAATCTACTGAAGAGTTCTCTCTCTCTTAAGACTCGCAAAGTCGAGTAGAGCCAAAAATAACACGTAATGTACAGCAAGAAGCTAGAATAATAAAGGAGAGCATATCGAGTATAAACTCAAAGGTGGAAAAATCATTATTAAACGCCATTTCACTTCGGGGCACCTTGTTTAGCCCCTAGCCGTGCCATCTCCCATATCCACGCTCAATGCCAATTGCAAGTCCACACTGGTCCCAAACCCCACTAAAGGAAAAGTCCAGTCGCGTTGTAAAAATATATGAGTCAAAACCACCTCCCAGCGAAAAGCCAAACTAACCGCCGAGTTTGGAAGTCACGACTCATGCTCCTGCAAAAGTTCAGGCAAAGCAACCAAAATGCCATCCAGCCCAAACCCTCCAGAAAACCCCAAACCACCTCCCCTCAACCCAAACACTCCAAAACTCAAACCCCACCAAACGCCATAACGCCCCTCCCACTCCCCTTCCAGCACCCTCCCGTTACGCCCATACACGTCATCACCCCTCCAATCCCCAACCTCACCTCACCTACCGATACCGCAAACCAAGCCTCCTCCTCCGCCTCCGCACCCTCTCAATCCTCGCCTTCAACCCCCTCTCCGAAAACCCCTTGACCTCCCAAAACCTCCCCAACGGAAACGCCTCCATATGTCTGCGCACAGCCAAAAAGGCTTCGGATTGTGCTTCGCGTCCGTCGCCGGCGGTTTCCCGGGGCAATTCGCTGACGATGGCGTAGTTGCGCCCTTACAAATAGTGCAGGTGATGGTGTTGTCGTTGGTGAATATACTCCTGGTTATATGATCTGTTTGACACCTATGATGTACAGTGAATGGCGATTTGTTTCGTTTGAAAGAGATCAATGAATAGACTCAGAGTAAACGATTCACATACGAAGAATTCAACATAACTCCAGATTAGAGTGGTGCGTGTAAGATTTGATCATTTTCGAAAGATGTTGCTGGATTTGTTGGAAAGCTCAGCAGCGAATCCATAACCGTCAATTTCGCTGAGTGATTAAATCCAAGCGATATGGAAGCAGTAGTTGACTGTTCAAATTAAACTTCAATTTGTTATTATGCTAAGCCCTCCTCAGCGTCACTATACAGAACATTCCACCCTTGTGTACGCGCAGGTTTAAGGGGTTGGCGATTATTTAACATCCGAATATGAACTTGCAAGCTTTTGCCGCTGAGGTATCCTACGTCTGAACCTTGAGAGCGATGAGGGTATTGTTTTCCCGGGTCAAAGTGACTTGCAAAGGAGTACGGCGATGTCGTTTCAACTGAAGGGCGCTTCCCGCCTTGCGGAAGACTATGTGCTACTATTTAAATATGCGCCACATTTATGTGCGCATATTTTAGTGCCCACAGCTTAGTTTCTCGTACTGCTCTCGCTTCTGGCGTCCAATACGTCCCCTGAACGGCCGAAGTTGGCTTCTCTTCGCTGCCTGTGACGGCGCTTCCGACTTCAGCACTGAGACTGCGTCGTAGTCATGATCGCTCCAATTGGCATAGAGATTGGGGTTCTGTGTCTCTGCGCATATGATTGTACTTCAAGTGCCGTTCATCGACCAGCCCAGATACCCTGCATTCCAATTCCACTCCGACTCTCATTCACCGGCCGCTTGGCGACTCTACCTTGTGCCTTGACGCCTTCAACAACACGATCCAACCCCGTCTCAACAACCACTCCACCAACCATCATCTCGCCCAGCACAGCATGAAGCGTCTCAAAATTGAAGATTAAATCCAGCTCGCATACATTCTCGAATAGCCTGTCAAGTGCTTCGACATACACCTGAATTAAGTCGAGTAATGCCAGAGGTGATTCCGTCGCGGTAGAGATGACGATGAAGTAGAGAGTCGCATAGTGGCGGTATGTTACGAGGGAAGGCGCATCGTTGTGTTCTTGTGTTGAGGTGGACGATGACGTTGGTGGTGAGAGAAGAGGTGGTAGAGGGAGGAAGTTACAGCTGCTGCTTGGTCGAGCGGATACCAGGGTGAATATTTCCGAGATCAGACGTTGCTGGACTGCTGTGTCCTGTATTGTGTCAGTGACTCGGTGTTCAGGCGATGTCGGTGGGGTGGATGTGGAAAACGTACGAGCTGAGTGTAGAACTTGGTCAGGCGCGGCTGTCCGTTGTTGTTGAAAATCAAGAAAGCGTTAATCATGGTGATTTCGCGTGTCTCACCAAGAAGACTATCGCTGGATTCTAGAATTCTCTCGATCGGTTCAGTGTGTTCACTGATGCTGCGGTCGAGATGAGGTGAGGTAGCGGCCAGCGGTCCGTGCGTATTCCCAAAGCCACGACTTTCTAATGGCGACATTCCTGGATGCTCCCATCAGGAACCCCACCCTTCTGCACTCATAGATGGCTGAAAATTTCAGTCTCATTCACGATTGACGTTTGCTACCAAAACAATCGTGAGCTAATGATGAAAGAAGATTTATATTCTTTCTCGATGGGCGCTTTCATGCACTATTTATTGTCTCTGTCATGGGATTCCAAATTCTCTTTATTCGTCCAGCCAAAGCGAATCGAGTCAAGATGTCTTTGTATAGCGATCAGTATAGAACCTCTCAATTTTGCGTGAGTCTGTTCGTCCGGAAAACTATCACTCGCGTTCGTCAACATGTCCTCCAACAGCACAGATAATCTCACGGCTGCACACGCAGGACAGAATACCGCAGCTTCGATCGCAAAGCAACAGGTCGCGAACCCCGTTAAAGCAAATCCCCGCGGTGACAGAGCGGAGAAGTTTACTGAGCGATTTGACCTGCCCCTTGGAACATTTCAGCACGAGGAGAAGGAAGCCGCCGTTGATGGACAGGAGATGTCCACTCAGCGAGTTGACCGGCCCGAGGACATATTTGACCATATGGAGAAGCTGAGGGCTGCTCAAACCGCTGAGGCGCCGGCAAAGACGCCATTCTCCAAAAAAGTCCGCAAAATCTTCAAGTCATTGCATCTCAAAGACAAGAAGTGAGTAATCGAGAAGGGAGCTATTAATCCGATACGTGCTTTGAACCGTATCGAGCTCTTTATCTGTGAACGATTTGCTTCTTGGTGTTGGAATGGTTTTTGATAGATTAAATATTTGATTTTGGATTACGTATCTCACCGCACCTGTCAGATTGGGTATCATATTTCATGCATTACAACAAATTGAACTTTTCAAGACTCAACGCCGTAGCCTCTAGTGTATCACTGGCACTCCTTGGCTGCCAGTCGAGTAACTCCTTTGCCTTTGCATTCGTTGCATTTTTAGGCTTTCCCAACTCGGGAACAACCAACTTGACAGCAGGATCGAAGAATCCAGCGATTCGCAAAACAAAGTTAGGCATCACACGTGTGGTGACCTTATTTGCCTTGACACCCAATCGCTCCTTCAGTTTGATGGCCATTTCTTTAATCTCAAGGAAACCATCGTCGGTAATAGCCAAGAACCTCTCTCCATTTCCTTTGGGGTTGATCATCGCTCGTATATGCAAGTCTGCGACGTCTCTGACATCAACGCATCCGAAAGAGATTTGTGGAAGTCCGGGCATTTCGCCTTTCATGAGTTTTGTGACCATCAAGATGCTGCTGGCATAGTCTTTACCCAGCACTGGTCCATAAATCATGACAGGATTGACCGTGGCCAATTCCAGAGCAGAATCCGGGTTTTCTTTCTCAATGAAATCCCACGCGGCCTTTTCGGCAATGGTTTTGCTCTTCACATACGCAGATTCACCTTCAACGACAGTCCAGTCTTTCTCGGTGAAAGGTTCTTTGCGCACCGGGTAGCCGTACCCAATAGATGCAAAAGAGCTGGTTACGACCACTCGTTTGACGCAGCCGGAGGCTTTCGCAGCGCGCAAGGCACGTAAAGTACCTTCTCGTGCAGGCACAATCAGCTCATCCTCGTGTTTTGGAGCGCCAGGTGGGAATGGGCTTGCGACATGAAGGACATATTTGCAACCTTGGCAGGCTTCTGTCCAGCCGTCGTCTTTCAAGAGGTCCAGGGCAACAAACTCGACGGAAGCTGCTTGTGATTCTGCGACACCACCATGTCGAAGCATTGTGCGTACTTCGTCCGCTCGGTTCAACTTGCGCACTGTTGTACGCACCCGGTAATTCTGGGCAAGCAAGGCAATGATGCAGTGAGATCCAAGGAAGCCAGAGCCACCCGTCACCAAGACGAGATCGTTTTTATCGGCCATGGTAGAGAATTGATTGGTTTGATGGTGTAGACGTCGTGAATTGAATCTAACAATTAGCTTTCGTGAATGATGGATTTTATCTCAAGATCCTTCATGTCTTATATATTGCGATTGCTTTCGACAACAACCATCTAACTAGCCAGTCTAACAGGCCTCGGTTCGTCTAAATCAAAGTTGATTCGTCGCATTAACGGCAGGGGCCGAAAAGCCAAACGCCCACTCTGCATCAATTCCTCCGACCGCTGGAGTTAACCAGGCCATATTCGTCCGTCAGCCGTTGTGCCTGTAGTACGTCTCGTGGGGCGCGGCGAGCGGAACGGTGACGAAAACCCTGCCGTTCGCTCAAGAAGACAACATTGTTGCCAAACACACGCATCATGACTATCTCCGCAGGACCAATTTGTGGAACTTGTGCCGCGTTTGGAGGGTAACTGACTTCCTCGTACAATGACTTCGATCTAGGAGATGTCGTAAAAATTTCCCCGAGGCCGGAGGGGCTGGGGTCGAGCGGCCTTACATAGTGTAGGGTTTGGGTGGACCGGAACAGCATCGTTGCTAGTTGAAGTGATAATACCGTTTATAGTCTAGCTATGCTGGCGACGAAATGCAAGATCTCAATTGTGATTACAGTAACTAACATAGCTAGCTATGTTTTTCTAGGCAATCGCTACGAAACCTAGCTAGATTTGATAGGGGTCAGCGGAAAGATGGCCAAACAAAGAACAGCCAGCTGCAGCATGACTTGTGCCGATTGTGAGATAACAATACAAAAAGACCCATATATTTCTTTACTCACTTACGATTGTACAAGAGGTAGCGACTTTAACTACCTCGGTTCAATACCCCAAAGAAAATAGGCTGCGAGTGGAGAGTAATGCACATCAAGTCGAAATCTGGGATTATTTGTTTCATTTGCTTAGCGGTGATCAGACCGCGCCCATTTGGACGGAAGTCCGGACGACAAAACCGCAGATTATATCAACCAAAATCTCAAGTCACTACATTCTTTGTTTATTTACCTATTTACATATAACAACCGCACATTCTCTGAATATTCGCAGTTCATTCACGCTTGTCACGATGCCCCAACCGAAAAATCTCGAGATCCACAAAACTCTGATCCTACGCCGCCTGAATAAAGGTACTACGATCGATAATATCGTTGGCGAGCTGTCTAGCATTATCGACGGCGGCATTAGTAGAATCACCCTAGCACGGCGACTGCGTGTTTGGAAGGCCTCGCCAGTAGTCCAACTCGATCACTTCAAAGAGCAGATCATTCAATGGGTAGACGACGGTAAAACACAAGGCGAGATCGTCGATCTCGTCCAGATTGCAACGCGAGGAAAGAGACCTAGTCTACGGCTGCTATAGGACAAGATGAAGAAATGGAAAGTCAAGATGAACGACGTCTTAACTACACACGAGGATGACGACATGCTCGCAAGAATCGTCTATAAGGCCTTCTACGAGACGCGCGTTACCGACTAATACTAAAGTGGCGGAGGGTTCGATTCTCCGTGCGTGGTTGCGGTCATTCACAAGCACGACTTCTAAACTGAAGTGCTTATAGTATTGACACACTAGTTGTTTTAGAGGATACTAGTCGGTGAGATCTTTGAATAGAAGTACTGTCCTAATAGTAAAAACTCGTCTCTCTGTCCGGGGAGCTATATCTGCCTCCTTATGCCCCCTTCTCCCTCCTGTGCTCTCAAAGATATCATCTATATATATATCACGTGCCAGTCGTGATCACGTGCCCTAGCGGCCGAGTAGTTCGCCACTACATTCCTCCCCTACTACTAAAGAGCCTGTCTTAGGCGTTTTCACTCACTCGGCCCTACGTCCGTTTGGAACTAACGGTTGAGAATGATACGAAAGTCTTCTTGGGCCTTACGGGCAGTGCTGTTTGCCATCGGCATTTCCTCCTCCGAGTGGTCGCCTTCCTTCTCGTATTCGTCGGCCTCTTCTTCGCGTTGCAACCACCTATCGACGGGTAATTCATAGGCAGAGGGGGTACTTCTAGCACTCGAGCAGTCCTTTAGCCCTTCTCGATAGAAATACGACTAATCTCCAAAGGTCTCCATTTCATAGCTTAATAACTCGTGCATAGCGCACCGGACGGCGGTCGCAATTCGGCAGCGCGTAGTAGTAATGTATTTCATACGGCCTAGGCTAAGGAGCACCTCGATTTCCTCCTATACCCGAGGACTCCGGTAGGACTCGAAGCCTAACACTGCGTTCGCTAGGTGCGATAGTGAATCCATACGGAAACTAGCAGCGAAAGGCGTAGTCATAGTACCGTAGATATTCGGTTTACTAGATAGAGACTTCGGGGCGGGTATGAGTTCTCTATTGGCCGTCGCAATCTGCTCGAGCGTAGTGGCTTCGATGTGGTCAAGGTAGACTCCATCATTACGGACTGTGTAGAACCAAGGGAGCATTATCATTCTATCTATTATGGTAGGGCCGGTAGAGCCGTGCGGGATCAGAGGTCCGGTAATACGTGTATCACTAGCCTTACAGGGCGTTTTCGTCTAGTTAGAGCCATACTTCTCGGCATCCTCCTTAGTGAACCTTGCTTTAGTATGAGTGACCGATCTAGTTCCTATAGTGCTAGTCCGTCCTTCCCTTTTTTTACAGTCGGCCCACTATTGTTAGGAGAAGCGATAGGCTCTAGGGATGATTTCGGTGCAGTTTTGGCCGTCCTCGTCTGTTAATAAGACCGATCCTTATATGAGATTCTGCATACTAGCCTCGGCGTCGTGG
The DNA here is from genome assembly GCA_033807595.1 of Acrodontium crateriforme. NCBI lineage: Eukaryota > Fungi > Ascomycota > Dothideomycetes > Mycosphaerellales > Teratosphaeriaceae > Acrodontium > Acrodontium crateriforme. The sequence continues at coordinate 431,351 of CP138591.1, read as the reverse complement.
ATTTTGTCCATATTAATGTCGATGTGCCGGAAGTAAGTATTGTCCCCTTTCTGCGCATACTTTACGTAGTATGGGTAAGAAACAAGCTGGACTCTATGGTTAGGACGAAGGAGAACGTATAATAACTAGTAGAGTGGGTTAGCACGCATTGCCTGTTGCGCGAAAGAGTGGAAGCAATTCCGGAGCCATCTAAGCGACGTCTTCTCCTCCCTCGGCGTACGGCGGTAATAGTGCATATATATGCGAAACTCGGAATGGAATGACTCAGTTAAGCCGCTTTCGTTCCACCATTCAAAGAGATTGATAATAATGTTCCCATCTCGGACCTATTGCGGATAAATCCGTGCATCAATTTCGTCGAGGATTTCCCGTGCCCTTTTTGCTTCGATACGGAGTATAGGGGTCTTTTCTAGGAAATACTTGAGCAAAAGCTAGCCTTCCTAGGCTATAGCGGCTCGCGCTAATCTTCGTACGTAGCGATAGGCGGTATCACTACCTAGCTAGTCGGCGACGTTCTCTCCTACGTCGGCGTACTCGATAAGTCGCGCTGTGAGAGTCTCCGCCGATTCCGACTTGTAGAATCCCAGCGCGTCCGTAAGGAACTAGATGTGTATGTAGTAGACGGCGGCGCCGTCTCGGATGGTTTGTGCGAAGGCAATAGCGACCTTTGTCGCTTGAACCCTATTATTTTCCGAACTGACTACGGACAGGCAGTGCACAATAGCGCTAAGCAGCCTCTAGTTCGGAAGTAGGCTGTTCTTCTCATTTGCGATAGCCATATAGAAGCACTTGCGCTTCGTTTGTCTGTTTTAGCTAGTTCCGAGAGCCGCGCCGCGACTCCTTTTTGTAGCGGGTTCCTGGAATTCGCTTTCTTCAGATCGTTGGCGTCGTCGGCGGCCGATTTGTGTATCATCCTCTCGCTCAACTTCTTCTCTTTCTATTAGGACGCCGATAGGTCCCGCCCGTATAATCTCCTCGTCTACTAAACTGAGGCCATCGTCCGACTCCCTTGCTACTAGGAAGTCGTCGAAGTCTGCTTGCTCGGGTTCTTCGGTTTAGGTAGGGAGGGGAACTCGTTTCGTTTAGTGTAGAAACTTGTCGGCGGCGGTTTGGTTAGGAGGGGTTCCGAGGTCCGCTCCGATTTCTCTATTCGCGATGTCTCGGAGGTATTGGTCGTAGCGCGCGTTGTTCTCCGCTTCGCGTTGTTCAGGTGAAAGGGCAGTACGACTCTAGGTAGTTAGCGCTTCTCCGGCGTGAACTAGCAATCTTTAGACAGGACTGCTTTATAGGTACGGTAGGCTAGGGTAGTCGCGGGCTATATAGCCGACTACCTCTCCTCGGTTACCTATACGAAATTGACTCTTATAATGTTGCATCCCTACCTTCTTGCCGATACGCTCTACTGTCTTGGATTCCGCGGCTTTTACAAGTTCCGGCGGAATACGGATTGGGGCTACGCTGCTAATACTATGAAGGCGAGTTTTTAGGATCTCCTCGGCCACGGTATAGTCGGCGAGGTAGGGCTCGTAGCCGAGTTGAGCTTCGCCACTAGAGAGTCTTTCGAGGATAGCGTACGAGATAGCTGCAACTACAGCCTCTACGGGATATTCATATAGTTTTGGTATTTGTTTCTACGGCCCTTAGCGAACGAGGATTTGTTCTATGAAGTATAGGTGGTTAAGAAGTTCGTCGCCCCATTTTGCTCTCAGTCGGTCGGTGCACGACTTAACTCGGACGAGGCGTTCTTTGGCTAAGTCGTATGCCTTCTAGATTTGGTTCTTTCTGGTTTCGTATGAGGCCGATCTTTGGTTCTCCGGTATCTCTATAATGCGCGTTCCGATAGTGTACGTGGCTTTGTCGAAGACGTTCTAGACATTATACTAGAGGTTGAGAGTGGCTTCGGCAAGGGTGAAGAGGATTTGTTCGTATTCGTGCTCGGGGACATCGGCGAGGAATTCGTCGATATCTTGGTTGCCGCGGATAAGGTAGCCGCGTAGGCTGATTATGCCGTTTGTTTTATCGACGATCGGTGAATATAGTTGTGCCGTGTTTGGGTTTCTAAGTGCAAGGGCGGAGTTTGCATCCGAAGGGGGCGTGTTATCTACTATCGCGTTAGTGCGTAAGACTAGGTTTCGCGACTTCTAATTGGCTAGTCGCTAATCCAACCCGCGGTTAGGTTAGCGCTTAAGGAAGGTGTACCGGCTAGGCCTGCTTTAACGGTTTACGGCGGCGGTAATGTTATTAGGGTAGGGAAACTATACGTTTAGGAGAAGAAAAAAGTTTTATATTGAATAGGTAAGGGATGAAGTTTAGAAGGTATGTGGAATGGAAGTCGGCCTTTATACAGGATGGCGTTCATATAATGATGTACTAGTTAGTGAATGTCAGGCGGCCGTTACGGCCTTCTAGTGAATAGTTTTTAGTGAATGTAGCATGTATGAAGTAAGTCGAGTATCCGCGTGAATTTTATCGCGAATTTTTTTGTGAATGTGTTTCCTAGTTGTTCTTTTACGGAGGTAGGAGTCCGTGGGTAAATGTTGTCGTAGTTGAGTGAATGATTTTATCGGCCTAAGAGGCAGTCTTGGTTTGTTCTAGTTATATCCTTCCCTCTCCTTCTTAAAAGCAGCCTATCCTTAGGCTAGTCTAGCCTATACCTAGTGTATGTTAGGATGCGCACTTCGACTAACGGGCGGATATAAGGAATGGCGGAAGTTTCTTCAGTTAAGGCCTCTTCTACTTCTACTATAGCGTCGTCCTCCTTGTCCGCTCCGGTAGAGTCGTTTGTGTTCTCCGAGCTAGGAGCTAGTTCGTACGGCCGGAAGGGCGGGACAATCTTAAGACGGTGTCGGGGAAAGGTGCCTTGAAGGATAGCACCGTCAAGCTCGCAAAGTCTATACGTTCCGAGCGTGTTATACACCTTATGTATCCGATAGGGGCCTTTCTATCGGAACGCAAGTTTGTCGGATCGCGAGTATTGGATTTCGCTCCTTCGTAGGATAACTAGGTCTCCCTCCTCGAGGTTCTCGCTAGTGACGCGATGAGTGGCGTCAAAATAGTCCTTGTTGGCTTCGCGATATCGCCTGTAACGAAGGGCAATCTCTTTCATTTCGCGGTGATAAGTGCTAATTTATGCTCCTCGAATAGAGAGTAGTATGGCCCTATCGCGTACTATGAGCCAGTCGATAGTGGCTGTAGTCGGGTGGTCAAGTTCCACTAGTAGGACTACATCCCTACCGTAGAGCAACTCTGCTAGCGAGTGTCTAGTGGTTGCGCGAACCGTCGTTCTGTCTGCCTAAAACACAGCCGGTAAATACTGCTTCTACGGCTGCGTACGTCCTAGGCTGAGCTTAGATAAGGCGTCTAGTACTAGCCGGTAGCCGTGCTCGACCTATCCATTCGCCTATAGGTTGTAGGCGGAGATACGTATATAGCGCATTCCAGTTTTAGCTATGATATCACCCTCGATATAGGTATTGTAATCGTTAAGCACTTGTTGAAGTCTAGCGTTTTCTGGTCCTCCGTCCGAGATAATATATCGCGGACACCTATGTCGGCAGATAATGTCCTAGTGGATGAAGCTAGCTAGGACACGAGCCGTTTTGCGCGTAGTAAGTCGATATTCTAGCTAGCTAGAAAGTGCTTCGCGTGCGATAATAAGAGAGCCGCTACCGTCGACGTGAACAATGTCTACTAACTATGTATACCCGACCGTAACTTGGTAAGTTGGCCGCATCTCGTTTGTAACGACTGACACGCTCCGTAGTTGATATAGCATGCACGAAGCGACGTAGCGTTCAACATTAGACCATATCCTATACTAGTAGTATCGGTTGCGTAGTAGGCGGAAGGTAGCTTCTCGGCCGTAATGGGCATACTCGTTATACATTGCTACGAGGAGCTTCTATCGGTCTTCGTTATCGTCGACGACTCGTATAAGGGGTTGGTTAGGTGGCCCTTTCCGGTAGAGGTGTCGGCCGTCGACAAGGTAGTTTGCCGCTTGCCTTTTGAACTAGAAATAGTCTTACTAACTGATTCTTAGAGGGCGAGTCGCGGTGTGTAGCCAGTATGCGATGTTTTTTGAATTCTCGTTATAGAAGGTCTTAGTTGCGAGAAAGTCGCCATCAGGCCCTTTAACTAAGGCGGCTAAGACAAATAGGTCACGGTCTATACGTTTATCTATATCGACTTCAAGTAGTTTCTCTCGTTCATCTTGGCTTGTTTCTAGTCGGCGAGAGAGTGCGTCGGCGGCTATATGCGTCTTGCTAGGGACATGTTCGACCTCGAAGTCGAATAGTCTAATCTATGCTACCTATCGTGTGATGACTGCGCTTAGGAGGTCGGAAGGTAGTTTATTGAGTTAGTGGACGAGAGTCTGCATATCGAGACGTAGGAGAAATCTGCAACCATACACGTAGGATTTGAATTTCCCGAGCGCCTTCACCACGCCCTTGCATTCGAGTTTTCCGGCGTCCTAGGACTGTTCGGTATCCGACTACATTCCGCTCTTAAAGCACGAGGGCTTTACCTTCTTACTTTGTTCCTTCTCTTCTTGGCCTAAGACTGCGCCCTATCCTTTGCCGCTAGCGTCGACGCATATGATAATACGCCCGGCGTCGGGGCTATAGTCGAGAGTAACGAGTATAGGGGGGGTCGTGAGGATGGCTTTGAGAGCGGCTATAGCTCTTTCGGTCGTGTCACTCCAACGGAAGGGGGCGTCGGCCTTAAGCAATTCATAGAGTGGGCGAGCGATGATTGCGAAATCCTTGATCCAGATCCGGAAGTAAACAACTAAACTAACGAAACTTCGTACTTCACGTTGGTTCGTTGGTTTTAGCCACTCTAATATCTTTGACACCTTGTATATCGACGGTTTTCTTCCTTCTAATAAGCAAACGTACCCTACAACTTGCATTCCATTTGCTATAAATATCGATTTTAGGGCAGAAATTGTGACTCCCGCGCGTTCGAGGTCGGCAAGGACTTGATCTAGATTCTGGATGTGTTCTAGGACAAAGCGGCGTATTCTAGGCTCGATTTCCTCTTTATTATACCTAGTTTTCGGTCCTTTTACGCTAATGTCGTCGAGAAAAGGGACGGCGCGTCGTGGGATGTGCTCGTGTAGGATGTGATTCATGATTCTCACAAACTGCCCGACCGAGTTTGTAGCTCCTTAAGGTAGGGTGGTCTAGCGAACCAACCCTAGCGGCGTGTGGAAGGCGGTGAGGTCTCGCGATGTTTTCGCGAGTGGCACTTAGTCGTATCCTAAGAAGAAGTCAATAAGGCTAGTGATTTAGCAACCGGCGAACTCTTCGGAGAAGTTATCGGTTAACGGGGGCAACTCGGAGTCCCGCATCGTGACCTTGTTTATTGCTATAGCGGCATTTATAAGCCGATACGTTCCCTTCTTCCCAGACTTCTCGACGAGAAACCATGGGTTTCGGTAGGCGCTATCGCAGCGTTCGAGTAGGCCTTTGTCTATTCGCTCTTTCACTATTATCGACACTATGTCCTTCAAGCTATGATGTAGTGGAAAGGGCTTTAACTGCTATAGTGTGTGCGGAACCGTCTTTATTTCCTATAGTGGTGCTACGGCTTCTCTTACTTGCCCAATTTCCGAGAAGTCCTATAATAGTAACCCTTCCCTCCGAAATAGCATCTCCTGAAACAATTCTAGCTCTTTCGAAAGGATCCTATAAGGCACTTCGATAGCCGCTAGTCGTTCCGGCGTAAGTCGGGTCCCTCGTGGAAATGCCGTAAAGCGCGGTAGTAGATATTAAGCAAAGGGGTCCTAATCTAGCAGTAGCTTCTTTTCCCGTTCTATCGCATCTTATCGCTATTGCATGTTGCCGAGGGCAGGTTCTCCGCTCGTTATACTATTCGTAGCGTTCACCGGTAGCACCTTTTGAGCCTTCCTTTTGTATAGTGTGTACACGTCGATGTTAGCACGTAGTAGTTTCCATAATGATAACGGGAGTACATCTCTGATTTTCTCGTATTCTTCATTCTACTAGTTGTATTAATCGAGAGAGTTCTTGTCGGGGTCGGGGTCGATTTCAGTATAGTACGCCGAAATGGCGGGTGTCTCGCTACGGACAGCGTACTCGAAGCTTTCTTCGTATGCAGGCGACGTAGCCAAAGTCGTGCATCCAACCGAAGGTTAGCTATACGCTAGTTAGCTAGATGTTAGACCTTTTTTCGGCTGTCTTTCCTCGCTCATTCTCGCTATACTTTCCCTAATCGTGTATCTAACCGGCGGTTGGCTATGCGCTATAGCTAGTAGACCTTCCTTATCTACGCCCGCCGTACTTTCCTTAATCGCGTATCCAACCGTCGGTTAGCTACGCGATGCTACCGGCAGACCTTCTATTCTTGGTTCTGAGTTTTCTTGATTCACGGGTGTGCACTTAGTCGGCAACCCGCTTATAATTTTAAATGCTTCGCAAGAAATTTGACCTTACTATATCTGTTTCTAATATCGTCGATCGTTTCGTAATCCTCTTCTCCTAAGACTACTATAAAGGTAGTAGGCCTTCTATCCTTTGTGTGGATAGTTCCTTCCTATGAGCTATTATCGTAGTTGTAAACAGCGAGTCGCGTCATCCTTTCCTATAGTCGACCGAGGATCACTCGCTTTATATTATAACATACGAAAAACGGCATTTCGAAAACGACTCTATACACATTAACAGGAACTACTTCATAAAACCCTTCGAACCACGCCGAGCCCGTCGAGCCGTGTAGTCGCAGCCGGATGTCTCTATTAATAGCGAGCCCGGCCTTTTCCGCGATTTCGACGCTTACGATATTGCACTCCGCGCCGCTATCGATAAGGGCCTTAGTAAGAGCTTGTTTATCTCCGATACGGGCGTGGACAACAGGCGATTTGAAAGTCGCGACATTCCTTTTTATAACGGCTAAGAGGTCGGGCTTCTCCGTCTTAAGGTCGCTTCTCTAAGCCTCTCGCTCCTCTAAAGAATGGAGCTAGCGGCCGTTATCGATAGTTACTAGATTCACACCTAGCGATTCCTCGAAGGCCTCGTCCTCTCGTCCAACTAGGATGCGTCGATATATCTATTTCGCGATACTAGGCGCGACTCCGATAAGGGTGCGTAGCTTTATCGGGACCGGGACGTCAAGTACCTCTGAGAAGATCTCTAACAGATCTGTGTTCTTTTGAACGTGCTTGTCTAGTCGTTCCGTTTTCTTTTAGCGTTTTAGTATCGGAGGAGCGACTAGCGCGCACTCTTCCTCGACTATCTCGTAGTCTTCGCCACCTTCCTCGTCTTCGTTTTCCGAGTGTGCTTCGAGCGATCGTAGCTGCCTCTCAGTTATAACTCGTGGTCTAGCCAGCGCCTTGCCTTTAGATACGCGACTAAGCGTTACACGTCCTTTAGTCCTTCTTTCCCCATTTTCCACGCTTACCGCGTTTACGTTCTTAGAACCCTCGTCGGCGAGAAATAACCGAATGTCTTCTTTAGTAATTAGGTCCCCGTTCTCTAATCCTCGGTCTCCGACGGTAATCTAGTTAGCATTCAACCCGTTAGTAGTTACAGGCTAGACTACCGGGATAGGGCTACCTTGTTCGGATCTTAGCAGCCCTTTGGAGCCTGCCTATTGCCTCTACTAGTTGAGGTGGGCGGGGAGCTTAGGCGTGATTTTGAAAACCCTTTCGATCTCTTTTGCCAAACTAACGACTTTAGGGGTGCCTTTAGGCGCTCTTAGGTCTGTAACACGTAGGCCTTAGAAGGCCTGGCCGAGTCGAATTCTTCTGTCTTGGCCTTCGCCCCGGTGGTAGTAACCTGCATCGATGAAGCCGAGAATGATCGGACAATCGCTCATTACGTGTCCGACATTATAATAGCTATAATACCGTCCGGTAGTGTCTTCTCGGTACGGGTTATTGTAATAGGCCTAAGGGGTGTGGATCGGCGGTCCCGCTACGTGAGGTCTCATCGTGGCTTCGTAGGCCGAAGGTCCGCTATATCGATCTTGGGTTTTCCTATACGCCGGTTACGCCTCTCACTCTCGGTATCCTAGCATATTAGTCATCTAGATTTGCAAGGTTTCTAGTTTACGAGCGAGCTCTTCGAGTTGGGTCCTCTTAGGCGGCTAGTCTAGTTTTCTCGCTTCTCGATTTTTAGTATCTTCGGCTTGGCTCTATCGTTGCCTAGTAGGGAGTGGAATCTCAACGTCGGTGTCGGGAATGCCGTAAATGATTTCGTCGATATTCGTTTTACGTCGGGCCCTCTCAACCGCTATTCTCTACATATACTCGAATCGTAGGAAGTTTGGGCCAGAGCCAATATTCGCGCCGCTAATCACATCCCTTCGCAACGACTCTAGTAGCCCTCGCAACATGTACTTCGTGCATATATCCTCGTCAATATTGAACACCTCCTCTCCTCCGTCCTTATCTAGTAGGAAGCTTCGAAGGTATTCCATATAGTTCCCGTCCGGAACGCCGCGTTTAGAGAGCTTTTTCAGGAAGGCCTCCGAGTTCTCGAGACGGCTAGTGTCTTGCCCTTTATACTAGTCCCTCATTCCTTGCTTCATATCTTCCTATACGCTATATATAAACTTCGCCTTCCGGACAAATCTAGACGCTTCCTCGTCGTAGCATCCTTAGAGTATAGTAATCTTCTAGAGATCCGTAATATTTAGGAGGTACTATTCGAGATATTCTTCAAACTTTCGAAGGAACTCGGTAACGTTTGTTCTATTAAAGAACAAGGTCTCTATGAATCTTGGCAGGACGAGTCCGGGCATCGCTATACTGTTCGCGAGGCTTGGTAGAGCCCAAGGGTTGATAGCGGGTACTCGGAGAGCCTAAGCTCGTAGAGGTTATTAGGTTCTTTCCTCGAGTTATTGTTCGAGGGCAGGGGTGTCATTTGGTATTAACGAAGACTCGGAGCCGTCTTCTACAGTTGGTTGCCTATAGCCGGAGAAGAGCCCGGAGCAGTTGGAGTTTGCTATCTTCTCTATATTGCCTTCCTTTTTCTTCCGAATTTCTTAGTTACAGCTTTTGCAGACTTGGGTTTCGGGAGCCCCTTTAACGTTGTGTTTCGCCATTTTGGAAATTACGCTTAACGGCGAACTAACCCTCGGTTAGCTAAGATTTACGTTCGTGCGCCCCCTTTCTTTCTGGCTTTTCTTTCTTCTTCTAGGCGTCCTTAATTTTCAGGGTCAAATCTATCCCTAGCTGTTTTATTCTTCCTGCTTCTTAATCTGTTATTTATGTCATTCAGTCGTTATTCTGTCGGTTGTTCTATCGGTTGCTCTGTCGGTTGTTCTATCGGTTATTCTATCGGTTGTTCTATCGGTTGTTCTATCGGTTGTTCTGTCGGTTGTCCTATCGGTTGTCCTATCGGTTGTTCTATCAGTTGTGCTATCGGTTTATCTCGTATCACATCTCATCTCTTTTCTTTTAAAAGAAAACCCCCTAGCACGGTCACTAATAAAGTGGCGGAGGGTTCGATTCTCCGTGCGTAGTTGCGGTCATTCACAAGCACGACTTCTAAACTAAAGTGCTTGTAGTATTGACACACTAGTTGTTTTAGAGGATACTAGTCGGTGAGATCTTTGAATAGAAGTACTGTCCTAATAGTAAAAACTCGTCTCTCTATCTAGGGAGCTATATCTGCCTCCTTATGCCCCCTTCTCCCTCCTATGCTCTCAAAGATATCATCTATATATATATCACGTGCTAGTCGTGATCACGTGCCCTAGCGGCCGAGCAGTTCGCCACTACAATACCTATCTAAAATGGTAGCGGCACAAAAAGGGGTCTTTATTAGTAGCAGAGCCATTAGTTACCGTCGCCGATTAATAGGTCTCTATAAGCGTATACTACAAGGGTGTGAGGAAGAATATCGTATGAAAATTAGAGACGTGATTCGTCGTGAGCTCGCAATGGGGCAGATTGAAGACTTCGGACGAACCATGCTCTACATAGATCTCCGGAGCTGCTTTAGACTAATAGGAAGGTATGGAAGAAGTCTAGCATTCGTATTCGTAGTGCAGTTATAGTGCGCGCGCTAATACTACACCTCCCTTGCCAGAACTATTATACACGAGGAACTAGCACTTTAGAACCCCCTAGCGATATACCGTAGGCGCAAGCGGCAACTATATCGAGAGAACCATTTAGTTGCCGTACCAGGTCCTAATTACGCATGGTCAATAGACGCTCATTGTAAACTCGAGGCCTTTAGTATCTAGGTGTACACTGTAATCGATGTCTACTCGCGTTATATCGTCTAGGTGTATATCGGCATTACTTCTAGAACGGCTGTATCTATTGTATCGCAGTATCTCACTACTATTCAAAATGCTAGTTTCCTGCCGCAAATCCTCAGAACAGACCGTGGTAGTGAGACGATTATTGCTATAGACGCGCACTACATGCTCCGGCAGCGTATACATAGTGAATCGCTCCCGTTCCGTGACTGTTTTCGGTTCGGCACAAGTAAGCAGAACTAGCGCATTAAGGCCTAGTAGGGCTAGATGTCGAAGAACTCTACGAAACGCTAGAAAGATCATTTCTTGAAGCTTGCGGAAGATAGCGAATTCGATCGATATCGAAAAGAGCACCGCATTACGTTCCTATTCATCTACATACCTATCGTCCGTACCGATATCTTCAACTATGTCCGCATATAGAACCTGCACTCGATTCGCAAATAGCTACGGCGACCATATTGTATACCCGGCGTGCTAAAGCTACTATATAATTGGCCCGAGAAGACTAGCGGTCGGTAGTGCGCCATTCTATTACTAGTAGAGCCGCTATTAGACGAAGTCCGTCGATTCAACGAGGACCTCGAAAGTTACGGTAAGTTCGATACGCAATTAATGCGTAGTGAAGGCGAGAATGCAGTTACTACTAGCGTCCTCACCGCCTTTTAATTCGTCTCGTAACTCCAAGGAATCCCACTAGTGTGATACGTAGTAGATGCGTAGTATATGCACTATAAGACTTACTCTAACTGAAAAGATAGACTCTATAGAATATCTACCCGCCGAAACTATGCAATAGTGTGAAGCGAAGCTCGCTACGCTCGGTTATACAAATGTTACAAGCAGTGCCTTTGATAGCGCTAGCGAGAGGCTGTATACGAAGGCGTTTATAGGTCTACGGGACGCCGTTACGCACTACATCCATACTAATAGCCAGCCGCCGCTACGTGAATCTAAGAAGCCGGTGAATAGTCGAAACTAGCAACCGACTAATAAGATGCAACATCTATATGCAGCCAATCCCGAGGACGTTGTAGGAAGAGCGGATCCGAACTTGTTCTTCGAGTGTAATAGTTGAAAGCCGTGGTAAGACGCCGATTTTCGCAGTGGATTCGCAGTGGCTACGTAGACACACAGCATAAATTCATCGGTTCGCCCCTCCGATTTCATCGTCTTATCTATATTATCTCGTTTCTTTTGTCGTCTCGTCTAATAGCTTCACTATAGGCCCTATACTACACTATTAATAGCATGGCACACGCTACATGTTTTGCTAATTATTCATTCTATCCGCATTATGGTCTTAAGAACCCTAACAATCCTAGACTTGCTTCTACTACACCGACCGTCGGTAGACAGACGGATGTGGTTAATCTATTGTTATCTCCACTACTACAACTACAGCTACCTAGCTAAAAGCAATTCGTCCACTGTCCTAAAGTTAGTAAAGACTACCGATAAAAGGGTATCGTTCCTAGGAAAGACAAAAACGTCCTAAATGCTAGTACAAAGGCATTTCTATACCGACACCCGCCGATATCAATTACAGCTTCGTCGCGGCCGCTATTAGTAGAAGTACAAGAAGTACCTCTACTAGCGCCCGTAGCATTAGCAGTTACACGGCTCTCAACCCTTGCCCAACAAGAGATCAAAGTGCGCGTCTCTATGTTTGAGCAATAGATAGAGGAGAAGAAGAAGGGGAGGTGGTCCTATAAAGAACCTAGTGCATAGCTACCTAGTGTCTTCGCTATTAGAGTTTATGATTATAAGAGCGAATCACGTGCGATCGTGGATTACGTCCTATATAAGCTTGAAAGGCCGGATCTTATAAACCCTCGCATCCTAGACAATTACTATAAACACTTACTTATCGATAGGTTTACTAATAATCACGAACTATATGAGGTTGCCGGTAGTCACACCGTGGCAAGGTGTATTATAGAGGGCCTAATGGCCTTTCGCAAGAGCACGAGAACAAACGAATACAATGTCTCTATCGTTATACAATATTCGAAGCTCAAGAGAAAGAGAAAGGACCCGGCAAATCGAGCGCGAAGCCTATCGATACTCAAATCGCCTGCGGTGTTTCAACAGCCTCGCGGCCTGATAGTAGAAACACCTCTTACGGATATGAATCAATTTATTAAGGACGCGACACATGGCTTGAAAGTTGCATAGCGTTATGTAGTAGTTAAGACCGAGGACGAGGGCAGTAGTGTAGCACCGAAGCTAAAGCTCATCCTAGGGACGATTGACTTAACCAGCGAACCGGATGAGTCTAATAAGGGTAATAAGGCGTCCGTTATACGGCGAATCCCTAGCGAAGAGAGCCTACCATCCCCGATCGATCTTATTAAAATCAAGAAGGACCCCTTCCGACATCTACTACGACCGGATATTTAGTCGGACGTTGCTACACAGGCCGCCACTACTGCGGCAATTAGTACTACTGAAAAAAAACAGTCGAAGAAGCGCGTTCGAAGCGTACAACTTCTAGAACCGACGGATCGAGTAACACGCTTTCGTAGAAGGCGAGCTAGAGACCCCTAGTAATTAAGTCGATTCGCATTATGCTTCGCAGTTTGATTCGCGGTACGATGATAGTTTATAGATAAAACAAGACCGGATGACGAGCTTAGGGTGTGAAAAGACCAGATGACAGTTTGCACGTTTCCTAGGCGTCTATGTAATTTGTTCTGCTTCATAGTGGATTCTCATCGAATTCGCAGAATATTTGCATAAAGAACTCTAAAAAACCAATAATCTAAAAGCCCTAGGAGTTTCCCCGTTGTGATTCACTATCCGCTCGTAGTAGAAAAGCAAAATCAATCTACTAGCGCCTTCTCTTATTACTACCACCATTACTCCTACGACCAGCCTCCGGATCTTTGAACTTAGGCTAACTAGTACCTTTTCTAAGGTCGGTTATATTACGTTCTAAGCCTGCGATACGGCTGGTTTGATTTATATAGACGTCTTGTAACTCCTTGACCTACTTATCTAGCATGTTCTAGGCATTAGACAATGCCCGATATTCCTCAATTGTTGGTAGTGGCTCACTAGCCATTTCCCACACATTGCAGGGCTTATTGTTACGACGACAGAACCTACATTTGCTTGTATAATTAGCACGAGTGATAGGGATAAACACCCTACACTCTGCCTTTCCTTTACAATTAGTGCAGCCCGGATCCATGATCTTAGACGGATATAGGCCGTTAGCCTCCTCGTATATAACTCGCAGTTCGTCAAACTTGCTAATCATGGCCGCCGCATTTTTGTATGTAAGACTTCCCTTCTCGTTACTCGCTATAGCTGCTTGGTAGCCGTCCTAGGCTGACTAACTAATGTACGGAATGGAATTGATGTCGGTGGTAGAGGGTCGTTGCTTTTCGTGCTCGTCGGCGTTACGACTGCGAATCAATTAGCGAATGTACAGCGAGACTAGGTAGGCTCTCACGTACCTAGGGGTTGCCTAGTTGAACTTTTGCCTTGGCGAGTCCATTATGTGCACGACTGGATTAGCGATTAACTGTTTGATTAAAGGAAACTAGAGGAAAGGTCCGGGTGAAGGACGATGTGGACGTAATGGAGATTAACAAACTGAAAGACGACACCTCTTTAATACTTACTATAAGGCTACGGTCATAAGACGGCTGCCGCATATGCTAAATCATGTGTCAATGTGCTGTTAGCGAGTTGATGGAAGCGAATTCATACCGAGCGCATAGTGAATACCTGGCGAATGGCACCTGAATATTGTGACTAAGCATGTGGAAACAGGTGATAATTATGAAAAAATACCCGGGCCCCAACATGCGCCTACGAGCATACTGCGAATGTGTGGAGATCTGAACTAGGAAGAGGGATATAGGTAAATAAACAAAGAATGTAGTGACTTGAGATTTTGGTTGATATAATCTGCGGTTTTGTCGTCCGGACTTCCGTCATTTGTTGTCCTACAGCATAATTGGAAGAAGATTTCTCGACGCAATGGATTGGATTTTGACCTTGCCGTTTTATAGACCGTAGAACAAAAGCAAGACCAGAGGTTGGTTGGCCAGATTGGATCGTTGTAGATCATGCGCCGAGGTCGCTCCTACAACATCATCCCGAGCGGGGTTATTCGAATCTCAATCAACAGTTCGACATGAACCATGTCAAGCGTCTTCGATCGCGATTCCACTTGAATAATGACAGGGTTAACTCGCATCATATCTCAGAGAGCATTTACAAGATACACAGTCCCATACGTCTCTCCCCAACTCCAAGTTCGTCATCAATCAACAGCCCGCGCGTCAACAATCGACACAGGCTTCATTCTTACCCCTCCACGATTATTAAACCCCGCAACTTCAGACGACGCATTTCAACGCATTATATCCTGGTACTTACCGAAACAAATCTTGGAACAGATCAAACCTCAATTAGAAACATTTGGCAATGAAGCAATTTCAGACCAAACAAATGAACTAATAGCGAATGCCGAACGAGAAGTGCCCTATGTGAAGACTCGCAATGTGTGGGGTGCCAAGTATCCACATGATCGACTGGTGACGAGTTTAGGATGGAAGGAATTGGGGAAATGGGGAATTCAAAACGGGTGAGTTTGGTCTTTTTGGCCGACTTGATTAACGTAGATAAGAGCACATGCTAACATGACTATCAGCGTTGTTGCGCTTGGATATGAAGCTGGATTTGGCGAATATAGACGGCTGGTTCAGCATGCATTGTATGTTCTAGTCCATCGATTACTTGGCCATAAAGCGTGCTGACTGAGTAGTAATTATATCTATTCAGCTTCTTCGGCGGTTTATTCTTGTCCAGTCTCCATGACCAGCGGAGCAGCTCGTCTCATGGCCCATCAAGCGAAAGGTTTAGAAGCCGAACATCCTTTTCATGAAGTCTATCAGCGACTTATAGCTCGAGAAAATAATTGGATATCAAGCCAATGGATGACCGAACGGCCAGGAGGAAGCGATGTACAGAATTCAGAAACTTATGCTGTTCACTCCCCGCTACAAGACAAGGATGCACATGGAAAGAAACATTTCGATGAAGGCGACTGGTTAATTTCGGGGTACAAGTTCTTTTGTTCAGCAACAGATTGCGATGTTGCATTGATGCTTGCTAAAACCGAGTCCGGACAGCTTAGCTTGTTTATTGCACCAACAAAACGTACCGTGACGCTTCCAAATGGTCGACTGGAGAAGGTCACAAACGGAATCCGGTTTCATCGGCTCAAGAATAAGATGGGTACTAAAGAGCTGCCTACCGCTGAGCTCGAGCTGCAAGATGTTCGAGCTTGGATGGTTGGGCCTGTTGATCGTGGAATAGCAACAATTGCAACTCTATTGAACGTCACAAGAACGCACAATTTTATTACCGCTCTCTCATGCTGGCGTCGAGGAATGGCGATAGCTAAGTCTTTCGCATCTGTTCGAACAACTATTAACCAGCCGCTGTGGAGCTTTCCAATGCACCTACGCCTCTTTGCCAATATGGAGTTGAAGTTCCAAGGTCTGCTTCAGTTAGCTTTCTTCACTAATTCTCTTCTCAGCTATGCAGATAATGGATATCCTTCGGAGCCACGACCAAACCAGCCGCCATTTCCAGATGCAGGCATACAGACCAAAGTCGTCCAGCGTGCTCTTACAGCAATCGGCAAGGCAGTCATCTGCAAAGTTGCTTGCATATCTCTCCAAGAATGTCAAGAGGCGATGGGGGGAGTTGGATATATGGACGAACCCGACGAGCCCGAGTTCAACATATCACGCCTATATCGAGACACGGCTGCAAACATGACGTGGGAGGGCACGACAAATGTGCTCAGCAGCGAAGTCGTTCGACATGTATTGAAGGACGACAATCTGGAAGTTTTCAGTGCATGGTTGGAGAACAAGGCATTGGCAGGGATCGAAGAGCAAGAATTCAGAGACAAACTGACTCGGGCTTGGTTTTCACTCAAGGAATTGCTCCAGGAAGGACGAAAAGGAGACTTATCTTGTGTCCTCGCAGATGGAAGACAAATCATGTTCAGCATGGCGTGGGTAGTGAGTGGGATTCTTCTGGCCCACGATGCTCAACGAGACGGGAACAGTATCGCTTTGGATGTAGCCAGGCGATGGATCCTGGATGGTGAAGGTGGAGTTGGCGAATTCGCATTCCCCTTCATTGTTCATGCCAGCTCATCAGTACATCCCCGAATGGCCTCCACCAAAAACCAGGTGAACAAAGACTGCCAACTGGTGTGGGGAGTGAAATTGCCCCAAGATGCGGCGGTGGGTTATCGTTATCGCCAGGAAGCAAGTGGAGCAGCCAAACAGGTCCTTGCAGCTGTTTGACTCATCCAACCCACCATGGTCCGTGTTGGAGCCTTTATAGAGGGAAAATACGAAATGCCAGACAAGAAGCAAGCTTGGTGGCGGTATGTCTCATCCAGAAATCACTTCATTCGATTAATTCCTCATTCTAATTCCCATCACAGCAGCGGAAGCGCGTCGGGCTCATAACCCGAAGGTCGATAGATCGAAACTATCCCAAGCTAATTCCTTTGTTATCTTTTTGCTCGGGGATGCTCCGATTCTCTGTCGGCTGCATGGTAAATAATTCATTGCTTCTAACAAATAGCTTGGCTTTCTCGTTGAAGAGAAACACAGTATGTACTATGAGACGGATGTTGCTTCTTTGCTTGTGCAATGCAGTGACTAGTTTGGTCAATAAACGGCTGGCCCGTTCGAGCCACGCTGCCAAGCCTTTGAATGTCAATTTTTAGAATCAGTCTTGATACACTCTACTCTCCTCTCCTCTCCTCTGCTCTTCTCTACTCTATTATCTACGAAACCAATCGATCTAGTCATTTTCGACTAGCTGATAGGATGAAGATTTTTCAACTCGAGACTTCCAAGATTTGGGTTGTCAAAACATGACTTGCACAGTATTTTAACCCTTGATGTCCTGCGCCATAAACTCCTCGCTATGAACATAAAAATCTAGCGCAACGAACATTAACATCATGAGCCACGCATCTTTTGCTGTCCGGAAGTGCCTTAAACTTTCACAGGTCGGCGGAATACAAACTCCATAGCCTCTTCCAGAATGGTCATTCCCTTCTCAATTTCCTCTTCAGAAATGACCAACGGAGGGACAAACCGCAGAGTGTTCGTTCCACAGGTGATGATAAGTAGTCCACGCTCTCGAGCTGCAGTAACGACAGGCGTTGGGTCTGCGTTTAGTTGTAGGCCAAGAATCAAGCCACGGCCCCTGACCTCTTTGATAACATCAGGGAACATTTCGTGAAGGCGGACAAAGTGCTTCCTGAATACAACTTCTTTCTTGAGAACGTCTTTTTGGAGTTGTGCATCGGACAAGCGAGTAACGATGTTATGAGCAATTCGACAACCGAGAGGATTTCCACCAAAAGTCGTGCCATGATCACCAGTCATGATCTTACTCGATACCTCATCAGTAACGATAGTCGCACCAATTGGAAATCCGTTTCCTAAAGCCTTTGCAGTCGTGAGGATATCTGGGTGTGCCTCCGCAGGTAGATCGGCGTGTGCCCAGAATTTGCCAGTACGACCAAGACCGCATTGAATTTCGTCATAGATCAATACGGCGCCGACCTCGTTACAGCGCTTACGGAGAGCTAAAAGAAACTCATGGGTCGCAACATTGACACCTCCTTCGCCTTGGATGGGTTCGATAATGACACCGCATGTATTCTTGGTCACCAATTCCGGGAGAGCTGCAATGTCGTTAAAAGTGCCATATCTGAAGCCCGGAAGCATCGGTGAAAATGGCTTCTGGTATTTGGGATTTGGCGTCGCAGACAGAGACCCCATCGTTCGGCCATGGAAAGAGTTGTGGAAGCTGACAATTTCGTGCTTGCTACCATCGGGTTGAGCTGTTCGTCCGCACTTTCGCGCAAACTTGATAGCGGCCTCGTTCGCTTCACTGCCGCTGTTACACACGAACACTTTTCCTGCATCCTTCATGGCACCACTCTCTCGTGTTTTTTCGATGAGAAGTTGGCTCAATGCGCCGGTCCATGGGTTGTAATAAAGATTGCTCGCGTGAACCAGTGTCTTTGACTGTTGAAACATGATCTGACTGATCTCAGGATCACAGTGGCCCAACGAGTTGACAGCAATACCGGAGGTAAAGTCCAAGTATGGTCTGTTCTCAACATCCCATATGTAACAACCTTCTCCTTTGTGAAACATTGGTGGCGGTCGAACATAGGTGGGAACCATGAATGGAGCATGGCTGTTGACAAGACGGGTCGTTTGTGAATCGGACGGAGGGTCTGAGTTTGGCAAGCTGGCTTCTCTCTAGTGGCAGCATTAATAAAGAACATCGGTCGAGAGCATGCATTAAATTACCTCAATAGCAGACTTCTCGCTTGCTGGCAAGTTCGAAGCCGCTGTAGAAGCCGACGCATAGTATCGTTTTGCCGGGCTTGCGATAGATTGCTGCTGCGTACGCAGAACCGCGCCAATGCGCTGGCCAATTACTCGGGCAGACATATTGAGGTTGATGTTGGTGTTTGAGTGAAAGAGGAGGAAATAAAAGCCTCACGTCACTGGAGTAGTTGAGACCGAGCGTGGATCGCTCGTTATCGATTGCGGGAGTCATCATCAGGGAAAAGTTTGGCTGGCGAGTCCGAGATCGGCAATTACACCTGTGCGTCATACAAACAAGAATGCTCGACCGTAGAATTCACAATGATTATTTGTTCTCCCTGATGGGCGAATTTTTCCTGAATAGAATGAAACCGAGGCGATAAGGGAGAAAATATAATGCTGTTGCCACAATACGATAACTTCCCAAAGTCGCGTGCGAGGGCTCTCGAGGCGCCTCGGTCATACCACTGAACCGTCGATTGCAATTGGGTAGACTGGTAAACAATTCGCGATCACTCATCATGCCAATTATCGATTATTAAGAAAGAAGACGTATTCACCAACAACTACTATTTTTCATACAAGTAGCCTCAGAGATCTCTGAAATGCTGTCCAGGTCATATTTTGTTGTCGCTTCTGTGAATGCGCGCTGAAAATGGCGACATCCGCCCGAAATGACCACAAGTCGCTTACACTGCTATCGAGTCATCAATTCCGAATATTTAAACGAGATACCTTTATACCTTGATATTTGAAAGACCACGCCATCATGTCGCCTCCTGCTGTGCTTTCTCCGTATTCTAAGGAGCAGGTCAACCGTTTTCTGTCCTTCATTGATCTACCCGCGAAATATCATCCTGGTAATGACCACCCTCGAGATCTTGCGTTTCTCTCGTCTCTTCATACTCATATGATATCAACGATACCGTACGAGAACTTGTCCTTGCATTATTCAAATGAGAGAAACATCTCGCTCGAGCCAGAAGACTTGTACCGCAAGTTTATCATCGATGGCCGAGGAAAGGGAGGTTATTGCATGGAAGACAGCCTCTTCTACATGCATATGCTCCGTGCTCTTGGTTTCCAAACTTACACACCTGGCGTACGAATTCGACGGAGGACGAATGGTGTACCCCAAGGTGGTTACACCGGATGGTAAGATGATTTGCTGCTCTGAAGATCAGACCTGACTGCTGACGCGCGATAGGGTTCATCTCGTCAACATTGTGACCCTCGATGATGGAACTAGGTGGATGGTCGATATTGGTTTTGGTGGTGATGGTGCAACAAAGCCTATGCCGATGATCACAGGCCATGTGTTGCCCAATATAGGTACTCAAGAGATCCGTTTGATCCACGATCATATCGACGAACAGTCAGTCAGAACAGATGAGTCTAGACTCTGGATTTATCAGTACCGAAATGGTCTAGAGCTGGAATGGAACAGCTTCTACGCGTTTCCTGATATTGAATTCTTGCACAACGATTTCAGGGTCGTGAATTGGTTCACGTCGGCGAATCCGATTAGTCCTCAATTGGCCGACGTCCTCGTTGTGAAATTCCTTCGCCGGAAAAACACGGATGCACCAAGCGACGAAGAAATCTACGGGAAGCGAATGCTAGTCAATGGCACCATCAAAGAGAATCTGGGCGGCAAGACCAAAGTCCTGTTTGAGTGCAAGACCGAGGCAGAACGCATTCAGGCGCTACACGAGTACTTTGGCATCACGCTGACGGACGAACAGCGGACGAGTATTCGAGGCTGGAAAACAGCTTTGGCGCTCAGCGAAAACGACTCTTTTGCCTAACTTCGTTTGCAACAACTCACACCACGATTACTCCGAAGCGTCGAACGTTCGATTTCGCGTAAATAAAAACGAAACGCATTATACCCGAAGTTACGCTCTCAAAAGACGAACCCGTGAACGCCTCCTCTCATCCACTGTCAGCGTCGAAACGACCGTGAAACAAAGACGGCTGTAAGTGAATCTCACTATCTCTTATGCCCGGATGTGGCGTGTACGTACCCCGTGATTCCTGCTGTGTTCACATCAGACGAGGTCATTTTTATTCTGTCGTTCGGAGCGGCAGTTGTAAACAGACAGTTCTCCACCACCTCCAACCTTGGCACTGGAGCGGGGAGACGCCTCATCTCCAGGCATCGCGTGTTTTACCTTCCCCTGAGCTCATGCTAAGACTTTTCTATGACTCGCGAAACTCGCTGAAATTGGTCCCGAGGTGTGCATTCAGTGTAAAATTACCGTAAGTCCTACCGAAACGACCAAAGTAGAGCAGAAGCAACTGGCGGACGCACACATGCTTGTTCCGATGGACGAAAATACAAGACCTACCGCTTTTGACAGCGAAAGGGTTTGAGATATAGTTCTACGGGAGTTAATCCCCGCACGTGTGTGAGGGAATTACAGTATGCTCCACTTTCGACTCACCACGCGGAGGTAGCCGTTGCAGCGCGGTTTACGCTACGCCTGAAGCCAAGAATGATATGAAGATTGCTCGTATGAGGTACGATTAACCGGGAACTGACGGTGATGCAAATCACAGAAATATATTTCCCAACCGACTTCCACCACATTCGAAATGCCGTGTCCAAAGGTGTTGCTTCGACAATAATGCGAGAAGTCCAGTTCATGACCGGTCATTTTGGATCGCAAGGATGGGTTTGTGTTTAATTGAACCTCACGCAGGCGTCTGCGTGGCGATCTAGCGGTGGCCGAACGAGTCTCGCCCTCGCGTGGCGTTACGCCCAAGAACGTGGTCATGCCTGATCCCCACGCCTTGATGGGGCTACCCCAGACCCCAGCAACGCTATGATTTCGAATGGCTGATCGAATTGAGCTCCATACACGGATATCGCGACAGGCCAGGGAGTAGATCGCGTTCATTTGCTGCTAGCCCGCCTCCGATCACTTCCGCTGTCACCGGATCCGAGGGGTGCACTCTGGGGCCCCAGACTCGTGGCGTGTGTACTTTGGAAAGACCTGGCTGGATGGTAGAGTACTTGGCTTGCCTTGGTAGGATCCACCCAGTCTGGATCATGCCGCGGCCTGGAGACTGGGTGGGCGAAGCTCTCGAATACAAGAAGGCGAGAGATACCCTTGGAAACGGGTTTTTGCTATTGACAGGTCTCGATTGATCGTCACCTGACATATCATTATCATCTGTTTGCATTCATATCATTTCTGCTTTGACTGAGCATAACCACCAGCCAGAATGGATACCAATACTCCAGACCACGAGAAAGGTCAGATTGACTATCTCGAGCGTGTTACGTCTGACGATACATCCGATCTGTCGAGAGAGAATGATGCTCGCATCAACGCCTTCACTACAGAAGAGCAAAAGAAAATCATTCGCCGGGTTGACCTTCGTCTCGTCCTCACGCTTGGCTTCCTTTATTGCGTCAGCTTGATGGATCGTACCAATTTGGGCATCGCTGTCGTTGCCGGCATGGGCGTTGACCTGGTTCTTATAGGATCCCGCTACTCTATCATCACCTGGTAAGTGCCACATTCAACATGATTGGAGTACAACGATGCTTACCAAAGTTCAGCATCTTTTTCGTCACCTACGTCCTGCTCCAGCCCCCAGCAACTGTCATTCTGCGTAAAGTTGGCCCACGCGTCTTTCTTCCCAGCATTACTGTTCTATGGGGCATCACCATGATCTGCTTCGGTTTCACCAAGAAATGGTACGACATGGTCCCACTTCGTCTGGTCTTGGGGATTTTCGAAGCTGGTTTTTTCCCCGGATGTGCTTATCTTCTCTCATGCTGGTACCCTCGTTACGATCTCCAGAAGCGCAATGCGGTATTCTACTTGATCGGCAGCATGAGTTCGGCATTTTCTGGCATTCTTGCCTATGGCTTTTGGCATATGAATGGACTTGGTAATCTCGGGTCTGCCTATGGCCAACACTACGGTCCCACCAAGGCCAAGCCACATGCTCCGTCTGGCATTTTGCCTGGTATTGCTGGCTGGCGCTGGATTTTCATCATGCAGGGCCTGATAACCGTTGTTGTCGGCATCATCGGTGCACTCCTCATTGCAGACTTCCCAGAGAAAGCTGCGACCAAATCCAAGTCATTGGCTATCCCATTCTTAACTGAAAAAGAAGCCGCTTTCATCGTGGCTCGCATCGAAAAAGATCGTCATGATGCCATCCCTGAGAAATTCGACCTCGGTACCTACATGCGCTGCGCCGCCGACCTCAAGGTTTGGGGCTTTGGTAAGTAATGACATGCTCCTGTTACGAGAATATTCCAACTAACAGACATCTCTGCAGCTGCTCTCTTCGGTCTTACAACGACTTGCACGTACGCCATCGCCTACTTCCTCCCAATCATCCTCTACGACGGCATGGGATTCTCGCTCGCCGCAGCCGAATGTCTCATCGCACCACCCTACGTCGCTGCCGCAATTTGGATGTACACCTGCGCTGTGTTGGGCGACAAGTATCATCTGCGCGGACCATTCATCATCTTCAACGCCTGCCTCGGCCTCGTCGGCCTCCCACTTCTCGGCTTCGCCGAAAACAACGCCGTACGCTACTTCGGCGTCTTCCTAGCAACCACAAGCTGCAACTCCAACGTCCCCTGCATCCTCACCTACCAAGCCAACAACATCCGCGGCCAGTGGAAACGCGCTCTGACATCAGCCACTCTCGTCGGCGCCGGCGGCATCGGCGGCATCATCGGAAGCACCGTGTTCCGCGAGCAAGACAAGCCCGCTTATCGTCCGGGCATGTACGCGACCATCATCGCCAGCGGCCTGATTATTCTCATTACGTGCTTGCTGGAGCTCAAGTTCTGGCGTGCTAACAAGAGAGCCGCGAGCGGTGGTAAGATCATCGAGGGGCTGGAGGGCTTCAGATATACGTTGTAAGAACACTGAAACTAGTGATCTGTGAATGAGATATGATAATACAATGAAATTTAATCGTTTGCTATGACTATGGTTATCTCTCAGTAACGATCCAGTCGCGTATTTCGTGAAGCGGAACCGAGAATGAGTGGCCCGCCTGTAGATTCAGGGGTTCTGAACATGCCCAAACTTGTGTCAATGACTGTAAGCTCCCTTATACTTATTTTGCGACCCCCTTTTCCCCTTTCCGAACGAGTTGTGAACTGCGACAGAATCGGATTCTCGAGCCTATTTCCAGAACATTGAAGCGCAAGAAAAACATCGAGTCAACTTTTGTTAATTTCATGCACGCCTGAAAAGCGAATCGCTTGCCAGCTCTGACAGCACCAAAAGCATACACGCCATCACACTAACAAGCACAGTGGCTAGAGAAAGAACAAGACAGATCTTGGAAAGAGGAGATGAACGTTTTAAAGACATCTAACTATAAATTGTCTTTTCTTTTGCGACATAAATCTTCGTCAGCCAAGCTTTTGCTCTGACATGTTCAATCAACAACGAACTCAAGCCTCAACATTCTCAAAGTAGAAAGTTGGTTGGCCGGGAACAGCATTCTCCGCTGCAGCAGGGAGAGACTCTTTCGTATCACCAATCTTGACACCTTCGGTACCAGCAACAATCTTACCGGTCTTTCCTCCCTCATCGACAGCCACAATCTCGATCACGGCGCACTTCTGAACCGTCTGCTTCAAGCCGGCAACCATTTCACGAAGCACAGAGACTTCGTCAAAGGCCAACTGGCGCTCGAAGACGGTCTGTGGTGCCACGCCGGTCTCAAGGCTCTTCTTGAGGACTTGGACGAAAGGCATTGCACGTTTAGACTCGGCCTTGGGGATGGACTTGGAGACAGCGCCGATATCGAGCTTGGTGTCGGCAAAGTTTTTGCGGACAATTTCGATGACGTCGTCTTGCCAGGCTGGATATTTGAGTGCACAGAAGATAGACAACTTCTTCTCCTTCTTCGGGTCATAGGAAGTCTGTTTGCCCTTTTGCATCTTCTTGAGCTGCGCACCTTCAGCAGAAGTAATGTTGGATGAAGTACCGCGGACATAGTCGCGGGCAGCAGTGAGAGAGGGATTCTGTGCAGGAGCACTGGGGAAACGAGCGTTTTGCACAGTTGTTGGCTTCTTGAGAACCTCGAGCCAGATGTGTTCGGCCCAGTGGGGCGCGACAACGGTAACCATCAGCGCTTGGAGTTCGATATATCGTGAAATGCAGTCAGCGTGCATTCCAACGCCAGCAGCCTTGGTGGCTTCGCGGTAGAAATCACGGGCACCGAGGAAGTCGTACAAGCCGGACTTGATGGCGGCCTTGTAGTTGGTTGCTTCGTATTGTTCGCCGGCCTCCTTGATGAGTCCGTTGAGCTCATTCTCGAACACCTTGTCCCAGAAGATCTTCTCACCAGTACGGAGGATAGCATCGTTGTTCTTGTGGCGTTCCTTTTCCTTGATCTCAGCGTAGGTCTCGTTTTCCTTGAGGAGGCGTGCATCGTGTGTGACGCTCTCGCACCATTGGCGGAGCTCGAACATGCGCAAAATGTTTGCGTTGGCCACCGTCTCATCAAAATTGGCATCTTCCATGCTGTCACCAGCGTCGGCCATGGCGATACGTGTGGCATCAGCACCAAATTTCGCGGTGGCATCAGCAAGTGTCATGAAATTGCCCGTTGACTTGGACATCTTGTCACCATTCAAGAGCAAGTGTCCATTGATACGGATAGCTCGTGGCCAATATTCTGGCTTGAAGAGAGCCACGTGAACGTACAGGAAGAAGGTCAAGTGGTTTTGAATCAAATCCTTGCCCGAAATTCTAGCGTCCAATGGATACCAGTATTCGAATTCTCTTCGCATGCGTTCCAAAGTCTCCTTCTTGATTGAAGTTCCGGCAGGGATTTCTTCCGTGCGGGCAAACAGCCAGTCCCAGACTTCATCAGTCATCTCTTCAGGGGCAATGTTACCAATACCTCTTTCTTTTCCATAAATATCCTTGTGAAGATAGTGAGCGACGGTGTAGTATGACATGTAGACAGTGCTGTCACTCAAACTTTCAACAAGCTGTGACTTGTCCCATGGAAGCTTGGTGCCGAGACCGTACGAACGAGCGCAAGCCCACTGTGCAAGCCAATAGAGGACTTGTTCGAACGAGTTCTTGACCTCAGTAGAGAAAGTGTTCAAACCGTGCCCGTCCTCATTCTTCACGTGTTTGAGAACAGCAGGCTGCCAGTCTGGGTCACCACTCTTCTCTGGCTCACCGTAATTCATGAACCATTGGTCCAAGTGGCCGGCAACACAGTCATCTCCAGATCGGCTAATGACTTGGCCATCAGGCTCAGCGTAAGCAAACGCGTCGCCAGAGTCGATAAGCTGTTGTCGCACGAGCGGCTTCGCCTCTTCGACAGACTTGCCAGTAAACTCTCCGTATACCATTGTACCCTTGTAGAAGCCCTCCTTGTAGGCGAGATCCTTGGCCTCGGCGAGTTGCTTGGCATCTTTCGGTGAGTTGATCTTCATGGTCTCGACGAGATACTTGGCGGTCAAATTGCCGTAAGTCGGGGTTTCGATGATAGGAAGGATCTCAATCTCAGCCCATTCTTTCTTGATCTTGTAGTATTCGGCTTTCTTGACGAGATCCATAATGGTGGCATAGTCATCGGGTGAGTCTGAAGGCACACAGGTCACGACACCGGTACCCTTGGAAGCCTTGACGGTCTCCATGGGCAAAATACGAATACCGTTCTTCTGTACAGAGAGCGGGGCGTTGACCAAGGTGCCAATAACATCGGATCCTTCGAGCTCAGCAACCTTAGGGAACACGCCCCACTCTGGGAAGATGTTCTGGAAAGCCATATTTCTAGCTGCCCTCTCGGAGACGAAATAGTATTCCTTGCCCTGTACAACTTCGTAGATGCCGTATTTGATGGATGGGCCAACAAAACAACATGTCTGTCCGTACATGGTCTCTGGGCGGAGAGTCGCCGGCACAAAGTAGACTTTACCGCCTTCTGGAATCTTGCCTTCAACCTTGCTCTTCGCACCTTCAGCCCATTCCTTGACTTCAAGCTTGATAGCAGTGTATTCTTGCACACCTACACCTTCACCAGAAGCTCTGTCGTGATCCATACAAGCCTGACCGTCCTTGGGAGAGTAGACAGTGTAGCGCTTGCCGAATCTGATCTTACCGAGCTCTTTCAGACGATTCATCTGCCATCTAACAAACGCGTCGTAGTAAGGGTTCGCATCGGTTGTAACCATGCTTCGGCGCCAATCTACACGGCATCCCATGTTTGTCAAGTCGCGTTTGCAGAGGGGTGGGAAGAACTCGAGCCAGTGCTGCGTGTCAGCAAACTTGTGAATCTCCTCCACGGGGATACCAATGGCCAACATGATCTGGAATTGGTATTTGAGGGCCGTGTTCGTCTTCGCCGCTGCCTTGCTCTTCTTTGCCGAGAATTTGGTGACATCGTCCTTGGTCGTG
The DNA here is from genome assembly GCA_033807595.1 of Acrodontium crateriforme. NCBI lineage: Eukaryota > Fungi > Ascomycota > Dothideomycetes > Mycosphaerellales > Teratosphaeriaceae > Acrodontium > Acrodontium crateriforme. Next base: position 404,296 of record CP138591.1, on the reverse strand, counting down.
TTCTGGGTTGGAGCTGGAGCGGTGCCATTGGGCTCAGCGTTCTCGTCGGTAGGCTTTGGGCAACGCTCAAAGTTCTGGCCAAACATCTCAATCTCGCGCACCAGCTTGTCGGCGCATGCCTTGATGGGCATTCCTGTGCAGTGGTAACCCTGAGGGTAAAGAGCTCGCTTGCCCTGCATACGAGCCCAGCCGATTGCAAACTCGAGCTTGCTCACGGTAAAGCTGTGTCCGGCGTGGAGGGTTCCGTTCATGTAAGGGTAGGCCATGGTGGCCATGTATTTGGGGTGCTTCTCGCGCAGAGCGGCGGGGGCAATGGAGTGGAATGGCACATCCTCGAGGGAAGGGGCGTCGGTCTCGAAGATTTTGGAGTCAGCCCATTGCTGCTGGTACTTCTTCTCGCTAGCAATGAGGGTGTCGCGCTTCTCGGTGTTCTCGATCTTGAGAGTTCCTGCGGCTTGGCCGGCAGGCTGGGGAGTGACTTGGGCCATGTTTGGTCTGAAGGAGGAGTGGAAACGACGCAGGCCAAGCAGCCGCGAAGTTATATGGCGATGTGGGAGCAGCGTGGTGGTGACTTGTTCACCGTGTGGGAGGAATATCAGTCATACAGTAGCGGGGGAGAATCAGAGGGCAGCGAAATATTGGCAGCTAAATTTATTACTAGTAACTTGTGACTGGACTGCAACTGCAAGCGGAATTTGTGACTGGCCGGGAGCGAGGGGCAAGAGTCTGGCTGGTTCCGTTCGTGCCCACTTCGCCGCAGCCGCCTCCCGCGAGCCGTCGTTCCGCAACGGCACGTGACCGCTGCTGGGCATCTTCGTCTCGAGGTGCAATGCAGCAACTCCCACGGCCACCATCCAGCATCTCGCCCGCAGCAAATATGGCCACTTCCATCTTCGCCTCGCTGTTTCGCCGCGCGCCCCAGATCTCGTCCAACATCGTCAAATTCCCCTACACTCTCGAGGCAAATCCCTACAAATGCAAACGCACATGGCCGCCTGATTTCTCCAAACTATCTCAGAAGCATCAATTCCGGCTTGAGCGGCGCTATCGACGGAGAACAAAGCTGAAGTGGGCGCGACCGACATGGACAAAGGCTGTCAAGATTGCACAATGGAGCAGCATCATCTTCGTTTTGGTGTACGGCGTGCTGTATCTGGAGATTGAGGACGGAATGACGCCATTTGAAGGAATACGGCGGTGGTATCAGGATCAATTGCACGAGTTTGAAGGTGCGAGAGATGTCAAGAAAGAAGATCGACGTGGAGTGGCTCCCAAGGGTTGAATGGACAGAAAGCCACCATGACATAAAGTCACTCAGACCTTCTCACCTCTACTGGCGCAGTGCAATTGAAGTTGCATCGCACTTGTTGACGGACTGGCGGCCAGCCATCACACTGTTTTGTTCCCGGCGATCTACCCCATCGGCATTGCGACCAAGTTCACGAGACAACATAATAAATGTGATCTACTAGTGTCCAGGTCGACTCTTGACTGGCTGCATCTCAATTGCTGCTCTGAATAAATCTGAGACGCTGCAATGGGCTGTGACTGAGGAGCGTTGCGAGGTAGTACAACCACTCAAAACGCAGACATGCCATGCACTTTCTACTCAACCAAAGCTGTCGGCATAGTGTAGGTCGCTTTTGAGGTAGCGGACGACTACAATCTGATGTTTGTCCGCGAAAGCAGTGGTTTTTACACAGCTCCATCTTACACTATATTTAATTATTTAATTTCCAAGTATTCTCAGGCTTGTCATATTTGCCCTTAAAACAAGAAATCAGCAGTAACAGCTCTCGTATAGACTAACGGGTGTATCCGCCATTTTTTACTTGGCCAAACAGTCTATCCTTACAGGGTTATTCACGATACATAATTCGTTACACCAATTACTTTGTCAAATCGCGGCTGGAGACCCCATGTCTTAGCCAAAGTGGCGGCCAGCGGCATCGACGCAAATGGTAAGCCTTCAATGACCCCCGCACCTGGTGGACCGCGGGATGGAAAGCCTTCAGACGCCGATATTCTTTCCCGAATCATGACCTCCCAGTATAGTCCGACGACCCGCCCGGATCAATCATTCTTCCTGCCTGCAGCACGTACAATGGGCTAGACGAGCATGTCCCCTTCGTCGACCACTACCACGCCCCGGACGCGCACTGGTTGGTAAGGATGATTGACCCGGTCGGAAGATCGTGTGCTGGCTCTAGCTTTGATTGCCTTTGCTGACGCTCCACTTTGCTGTGTAGCCAGAACTGTCGGCTTCGACATTTGAAGTGTATGTTTGCTTTCTTCACCACTTGTTTGATTTTCTAAACTCATATCATTTTGGACATTCAGGCGACGAGCAACGTCCAAACTGTACTCGTTGTGAGAAGGCAGGAATTGACTGTATCCGAGGATACAACATTCGATTCAGACATGGTGCGAATCCAAGGTATGAGTGCCTCAATAATCAAGCTTCGTTGAAACGGCCACTGACTCGCCCTCTAGTGTGGCGAATCTTAAAGGCTCAGGACTTCACAAGACCGAATATGACTTTAGCAAATCGCAGCCATGGGTCAACACGGCTCGAAACCTGACATTCCTTGACGAGACTCGTGAACTCGTAAGCATCTATGACCACGCAGCAGAAGCAGACGAGATCTCGGCTGCCTCAATCAGATATAGTGATGGCACGCAGCCAACCAGTGAAATAGATCAAAACAAAGCTACTCACTCGACTTCGGTTTCTGGTCGAGGAAGCATGTCTCAGCATAGCGACTCACCGACCACTGGAAGTACGTCATTTTTCGCTGGCAGATTTGTCCCGACCGGTCAGACAAGCTTCAGCGATATTGGTTCGCCGAGCAAAAGGAGAAGGTTGACTTTCGGCAGTTCCTACGATGGCTCCGCGGCATCTGCGACCTCTGCGCCTCTCTTCCAGTCTCCGGGCCTTGGTTGGCCGCTCTCACCTCAAAATTCAGTGACGCCTTCGGCTTATGGAAATGTCTTGATTGCCCCCGAACCATATTCTTCATACGCGGGTCTGGATGACACGGTCGATCAAAATCAGAAGTCTTTCTTCAACGTGTCAGAATCCCTTTGTCGAATATACTTGGATAAACCTTCATGGCCTCTCTCGTCGCTTGAAGAAGCACGACTGCTTCGCTACTACGTTGAGAATCTAGCTCGCAATTTTGATCTGACTGATCCCCTTGCTCACTTTCGCAAGATTGTACCGCAAAGAGCCGCAACATGTCCCACTTTACTCAACGCGATATTTGCGCTTTCCGCAAGACATCTCAGTCGAATCGGCGAATATGACCCTTTAATATCAAACAAGTACCACCAAGAATGCCTCAAGCATCTCATCCCTATGCTTGACGACCATGCAGCAATTTTAGACGAGAATCTCCTCGCCTCCACCATCATCCTTAGACATCTTGAAGAGATCGAAGTACCGCTCTCGGGCCAGTTACCCGGCGAGCAGCAATCTCATCTCCTCGGTTCGAACGCTTTCATTGCGGCTCAAGAGAGGGCTAGTCTTGCTGGTGGCTTACGTCACGCTGCCTTTTGGGTCGGTCTCCGACAAGAAATCTATGTGGCCTTTGTCAACCAGCGCTCTATAATCCCAGCTCTCGAGCACTGTAATATAGACCGCTCTCTCGATCCAGCAGGAGACCATATTTGGGCCTGTCGCATGGTCGTACTCTGCGCCGATGTAATACGACACTGCTTCGGACGAGACAACGAGCACACCACTACAGCCACCTACGCCTATCTCGCCGACGCCGTGGAAAAGTGGCACGAAAGCAAACCATCATCCTTCACGCCCATATTCCACGCCGCCGCCGACTCAACCAACCCCTTCCCATCCCTCTGGTTCGTCAACGACGAAGTCGTCATCGGCCTCCAACACTACCACCTAGCGCTCATCCTCCTGACATCCCATTCACCACACATACCCCGCCTAGGACCAGGCCGCGCACGAGCTCTACATACCATGGACGAGTCGATCAAAGAACACGTGCGCATTCTCTGCGGCATTTGTGTGAGCAATTCCGCCACGCCGCCCAATTTCACCTATGCGAGTATGGGCGTTACAATGGCCGGAGACAAGTTTACGGATAAGAGAGAGCAGGAGGCGTTGTTGGAAGTGTTGGATGTTTGTGAGAGGAAACATGCATGGCCAACGAGTAAGGCCATGAAGAATTTGAGAATTGCTTGGGGGTGGGAAGGCGAAGAGGAATAAAATGCTTTGCAATGAATGAATGTATGAATGACCGTGATGTTTCTTTCAATCTGTGATTACAATTTATAATCCCGTTTTTGGATTCTCGATTTTTGAGGCTTGATGAGCACAGAGATGACGAGATAAAAAAACAATAGCGAATAAATATCAATTCTCCCAACTCCATTATGAAATACGTACTGCATAGGCCTTTCAACCCGGTGTTTTATGTATTATATTGTATCAACCAAGACGCTTTTACCGCTTTCAAGCGAAAATCAAACAAACGAGACATGACATTCGACGAATCAAAGACGCGCCTTCTCGTCCATAATACGGTCACCCATCTGATCAAACTCAATCTTCTTGCCGCTGCGGAGCGCTTCCTGCAACGCACAGCCAATTTTGACAGCCTGCACGGCACCCGAGAGCTGAAAGGGAAGTTTCTTGTCGTCCAGTACGGCCTCGGTGAACTCGTTGCTTTCTTTGACGAAAGCTTGTTCGAAGCGGTCGTAGTACGTCTGTCCAATCTCGCGGCGGACACCGGCTGGTTCGTGGATCTCGACGAGGTTTTGGGCTGGTGTGCCGTTGATGGAAAGCTTGCCGTGTGTGCCGATGACTTCGGTTTCGTCGTGTTGGCCGGCGGCCATCATGCGTGAGCCGAAGTAGTAGGCGATTTTGCCGCCCCAGAATTCGACGACGCCTACGCCATTGTCGACATCGCCGTATTGCTCTAGACCTTTGGTGCGGGCGACTACTCCAACGGCCGAGACAGACTTGACGATGGAGTCTTGGCCGAAGAACCAGAGGGTGAGGTCGATGTCGTGGACGTTAGCATCGACGAAGATCCCACCGGAGTGTTTGCTGTAGTTGATAAAATAGTCATCGTCGCGGTGCTTGTCACAAGTCTGCGAACGGATGATGGTCGGGCGACCAAGGGCGCCGCTATCGATCTGGTCGAATGCAGCACGATAGCTTGCGTCGAAGCGTCGAGAGAAACCGCAGAGAACCTTGAGATGCGGCTTCTTGTTCGCAGCGTCCAGCACACTCCGGGATATCTCCACGCTGGTGGACAATGGCTTTTCGCAGAGGACGTGTTTGTCGGCCTCAATAGCTCGGATGGTCTGTGGAGCATGTTCGGTGGTACTGCCAGCCACCACGACGGCTTCTAGGCCTGGATGTGCCAGCATGGCCTCGTAAGAGTCGTAGATGGTCACACCATATGGTTCCAGATGCTGCTTACCCCAGGCACGAGCAGCTGGGTTTGGATCAAAAGCACCGACAAGTTCGGCACGGGGAGTGCGTTCTAAGAAATGCAATGCATGGCGAGCGCCCATGCGGCCGAGGCCAGAGACGGCGATTTGCAGCTTGCGGACCATTTTGCGGGATCAATTGAGTTGGACGAGGTAATGGAAGTGGGAAAGGAGGGAAAGCTGATGGAAATGTAGACTGAGAAGGAGTTTCTCGAAGACTCGAAGAGCGGTCAGGGTAAGAAAGGCTAACGGGGTCAAGGCAAGACATGGACGAGACGAGATGAAGCGGTGGACAGACAGAGCGAAAGGGCTTCTTGACCTCTTCCTACATTGTGAGTGTTCATGGACGCTGTGACGATGTGACAATGTGACAATGTGACAATGGGAATGCATGGAGCTCTGGAAGACGCGACGTGTCGAGCCTGTGCCCAAGCATTCGACTGGTTGGAGATGTTCGTAGCGAGTTGCCTGTACCGGGAACCGTGGAGGAGCGGATGACGTTGACTCGATTAGGAAGTGCCGTTGCCGGCTAAGTTGCCGTCTAGAGAAGTGGAGTTTGGCGGGGCTTGGGGCAGCGAGCGGTGGCGGGGTCTCGGCGTGGTTGAGCCTCTCGTTGCTGGTCTCGAAGGCCGACAGATGACGGTTATGTACATGGGGGCCATTGGCGCTTTGGTTGCTGACATTCACCGTCGATGCTGCAAACATCACGGCGTGAAAGGGGTTGCCGCCCAGTGAGTCGCCATGCCGCTCTCGTAGACTCGGAAAAGGTCCCGGGCCTTGTTCACATGGACGACCAGGTCTATTCGCGCATCAAGTAGTGTGACCCCCACGAGCCCGCGCTACAAACGTCATCCACAAATGAGTGTCCTCTTTGGCAACGGCGCCAAAAACCCCACCAGGTCCCGATGAATCCCCAGCTGGCAAATTTCATGCTCGCTCGCACTCCTGAATCCATCAAACATCCTGAACAACACACGAAAATGTCTGCAGCCGCTTCATTCACCCTCAACACGGGCGCCAAAATCCCTGCCGTTGGCCTCGGCACCTGGCAGTCTGACCCAGGTCAGGTCAAGGACGCTGTTCTGCACGCCCTCAAGAACGGCTACCGTCACATCGATGCCGCTTTCGTGTACGGCAACGAGAACGAGGTCGGCCAGGGCTTGAGGGAAGCCATCAGCGCCGGCATCGTCAAGCGTGAGGAAGTCTTTATCACCAGCAAGGTCTGGAACACCTTCCACCGCAAGGTAGCCGACTGCCTCGATCAGACTCTCAAGAACCTCGACCTTGATTACCTCGACCTGTACTTGGTCCATTGGCCTGTGCCCATGAACGGCAATGGCGACCACCCTCTTTTCCCAAAGCACCCCGATGGCTCTCGTGACCTTGATACCGAGTGGAGCCACGTTCAAACTTGGAAGGAGATGGAGAAGTTGTACAAGGGTGGCAAGGTCAAGGCCATCGGTGTCTCAAACTACAGCGTCAAGTTTCTTGAAGAGCTCCTGCCACAAGCTGACGTCATTCCCGCCACAAACCAGATTGAGAACCACCCACTCCTTCCCCAGCAGGAAGTTGCGGATTACTGCAAAGAAAAGGGCATCCTTATTGAGGCATACAGCCCTCTCGGCAGCACTGGTAGCCCACTTTTCAAGCAAGAGGGTGTTCTGGAGGTCGCAAAGAAGCACAATGTTGGACCAGGCACTGTTCTGATTAGCTACCAAGGTTCGTTTTATTCATTCCTGCTCTTCATGCTAATGCTGACTCCACTGTGCTTCCTTTTAGTTAACAAGGGCCACGTCGTCCTCCCCAAGTCTGTCACTCCTGCACGTATCAACGAGAACTTGAAGACTGTATCACTCGATGCTGAGGATATGGCCGCGCTCGAGGAGCTGCACAAGAAGCTCGGCTTCACCCGTTTCGTTGATCCTCCATTCGGCGTAAGTGTATCATTCGTTGTCCATCTGAGCGTCTGCTAATTTTTGACTTTCGTTGCAGGTTGATCTCGGCTGGCCAGACAAGAAGCAGTAAAAGTCTTTCCTCGTTTACCCGAGTGCATAGTCAAGATGACGAAAAGAGATGGTTTATCCAAATAGAACCAAATACAATGACATAGAGATGGTTTTTTCGATCGAGGTCCGTTGTCGTAGTATGCACATGTCTCAGAGTAGTTGGCACGACTCACTTGGCGGTACTTCCCTGCACCCTCTCCGCCTCGTCCTTGAGCACCTCTTCCAAGCCCTCGTTCCGCCGAGCAAGCAAGAGAACATCCTCCAGCCTCACAGTCGACCGTCCCGCATGTTTCGCAAAAGCCTCGACATCCTGCGCTGCAGTGACAATCTGAGCCCAGCAAAGCTCCGACAACGCGCCAATAAAACGAGGCGCGGCATTCAAGTCGCTGGCCAGCGAAACGGCGTCCACGGTCTGGCCGATGGAATGCCACAGGGCCGCTTTCAATTGTTCTTCTTTGAGCGTTTCGGCTGTGGATGGGGCCGGTTGAAACGCGGGCATTTTTTCGTTTCGTCGAGGCGTTTCGTGATTGTCTTTCGTTGTGCAGCTGGTGCTTGGAGAGCGGGTGAAGTTGGCTGGGTACTCGGGGTCAAACGGTTGACGCGTTGGAGACGCGATGGCGCGACTCACCCCCGCTGCACTTGGACTTCTGCTCTCTTTGATGCTCTAAACTGGACGCCTTTCTATTATTTCATCCAATTTTCTGAGGACACCTTTACATGTCAATCTTTGATACGACGTGCGAGAAAAATGCCGCTGCTGGTAAACTGATGCAGGTGGATGGCTTGAACATTGTGGACTTTAGCTACGGTTGCCTACGTGCCTCGTCCAACGGCTTTTCTCCAAATGGACAGGTGATCCTCTATACCACCGACAACAGTATTTGCCCGCGATCTTCACACGCAACGGCAGCCTAACAACGTGATGACCACCGCGCGCTGCAATAACACTGCTGATTGTGCGCCGTTTCGACCGCGCTCCAGGCTCGACGCCGGCCTCTGGTCATGCCGTTTCTGATGCCCTTATCGCGCCTGTTACATTTTCTCCGAGAGCTTGTGTTTCGTATTATCGACAGACATGACCTTTTCCAACGGTTCAAGCGTGGAGCGTAGTTCATGCACGTCGAGCCTGGCCGAGAAATGTGTCGCGAACCATCCGCCTCCGCCGCCTCTTCGCTTCTTCCGCGCTCCATAGCACTGCTCAACCATCATGATCCAAAATGAGGAGGTAAGTCGGTGGCTGTCTATGTTTCCACTTCATTGCGTATGTATAAAGATCCCAGTGATCGCCCTCTCTAGTGACCATTAATCCAGCATCCCAACGCACTACTCTCAAGAGTTTCACACCAGCACTGTTTCTCCAAAACCCCTTACGACAGCTCCCTTGACGAGTCAACGAGCCATCATGGTCACGACCATGGCGTTGTACAACTTCCTCCTTCTTGTCCCTTCCGCTGTTGCCCACATGGAACTTAGTTGGCCGTATCCATTGCACAGCAAGTTCGATCCTGTCAATCATGGCTCTGACCAAATCGACTGGAGCATGACCAGTCCGCTCGCTGCAGATGGTTCCGATTTTCCTTGCAAAGGTTATCAAAATGGCCCACTACGAACAACTGCAATGTACACACCTGGCCAACAATACAACATTTCCCTCGCTGGCTCAGTGCCTCACATGGGCGGCTCATGCCAAATTTCCCTGTCTTACGATAACGGTGCAACCTTTCGGGTGATTAAAAGCATGATTGGTGGATGCCCACTGACACACGATTATGACTTCACTATCCCCTCCTTCGCTCCACCTGGTGCAGCTCTTCTTGCCTGGACATGGCAGAACAGCGTGGGCAATCGCGAGTTCTACATGAACTGTGCTGCTGTTCAAGTCGAAAACGCTCCTCCCAGCTCCGCGAGCCGTCGACGACAATCGAAGCGCCGAGGTAACTCTTTCAACACTTTCGAAGATCTGCCATTCATCTGGAAAGCCAATATGCCATCTGTTACACCTTGCACCACGTCTGAGTGGGAAGAACCGGTCTATCCCCAACCTGGCCCTGATGTCCAGTACGGCGCTGGCTTGACCAAAGAGAGCGTAGCTACATCCGGCAACTGTGACGATTCCGAACCCTACGGTCGAACTTATCACCCTTTGAAACGGTCCCTTTCTAACGATACTGCCGCCTCTCCAGCTTCTGATGTCGCTTCTCCGGTCTCTGACAGCTCGGACACGTCTAAACTGTCTGCGCCAGCCGATGCCGCCATCACCCCTGCACCAACTACCAAAGAGGACGGACTGCTTGGCAGTGTTGTCTCACTCTTGGGACTTGGAAACGGCATAGGCTTTTCTCATCGAATCACACACACCTCGTACACAATGTCTGACGGTGGTGCTGCTGACAGTGCTGCCGAAGCGGCCACCCTCTCCGAGATTTCCTCTATCATGTCTGAGCTTGCCCCACTTCTCACTATATTCGCACGCGACAAGGATGCTACAATGACTACGACAGTTACTCAGCAAGTTACGGTTCCAGCTATGCCTACTGCTGCTACTGGCGGCGCACTTGATGGTCTTTTGGGCAATGTCTTGACCGGAATCGTCAAAAAGAATGCTCCTATACAGACCGGCACTGCTGTCATAAATACAGCTGAGAAGAATACGGGAGATCCCCTCGTTGAAGGCCTACTTTCGCCCGTGCTTGGTAGTGGCCTTGCCTCAATGGTCTTTGAAGGTGAAAGCACTGCTGCGTTCATGTCTGGTGCCTCACCGACTGGTAATGGTAATGGCATCGTGGCTCCAGCTGGCCTTGGTGGACTCCTTGCCAGAGATGCTGCTCCTCATCCAGCTGTACCATTCGATATTCCTGGCGTGATGACCTTTGACAACACCATGACTCAGATCCCTGCCGTCATCTCACCATTGGTCCCACTTCTTGGTCTGGCTTCGAAAGTTCTCAGAGACGCGGCACCTACTCCAGCCCCTGGGCTCAATATCAATCCTTCCATGGGCCAGAATGACATCTTGCAAGGTGCTCTTGAAGATCTCGGAATACAGACCATACTTCCTGAAATCCCCATTCGCCGACGAGCGACTGCGGCATCTCCTGCTGCAACTCCAACATCCGGTCTCAACCTCGACTCTCTCCTCGATTCTGCCATGGCGATCATTAAGCGAGACTCGACTGCTGCTGAAACGTCATCTGGTCTCGATCTTGATTCTATTCTCGAGCCTGTCATGGCTATCATCAAGCGAGACTCCACGGCTACGCCTGCATCGTCTGTGACATCTGGCCTTAATCTTGATTCTATTCTTGAGCCTGTCATGGCGATTATCAAGCGGGACACAATGGCTACACCTTCATCCACGGCCACGTCTGGTCTCAATCTCGACTCCATCCTCGAACCGGTCATGGCTATTATCAAACGAGATTCAACGGCTACGCCTGCATCGACGGTCACTTCCGGCCTCAATCTTGATTCCATCCTCGAACCAGTCATGGCTATCATCAAACGCGATATCGCCGCCTCTACTAAACCCGCTGCTGCTTCCACCATGCAGAAACAGGTTCGCTCAGCAGCCAAAACAGCGTCTATCCCCCAGAATGAAGCAGTGTCATCGCCTGAAGATGAAGCTTCTACATCCGCGTCAACGACTACAGTCACGGTAGATTTCCCTTCGACTACTACTACAGTTATAAAATCGCGTTGTGTCCAAGCATGCTGACAATCATTTGAACTACAGGTAGCGCGTCGCTCTATACAACATCAGCCGGACCGGGAGCATGTACGAGGAGGACGACTGCGCTATTCTCACGTACACCGGGTCGTGAATGTGTAGCACAACTTCTGCCTCGACGTACATGACTCAGTCCCAGCATCCTCTATGACAACATCGACAATCCCAGCCGTGGCCAACCTAACGACCTACCCGACCGGAGCCATTGTCGGCAATACACGACCCTCACGACTTACGCTTCTCTTTCCTTTGTTGGCATTTTATCTTGATTCACGAGCATTGAAGTTTGGTTCGAAATTTGCATATGTTAATCATTCTCTTCATGTCTTGTTTTGATGGTCATCAAGACTGCTTTACGCCTTTCATATCACGAGCAACACGAAAAATAGAACTTTATATACCAAAATCATTCATAATCCCAAATGATAAATCGAATTCAATTTTATAAATCATGGCACATCTCTGCAGAGCTTGACATTTGCTTCCCACTTGTAGGACTTGTAACTTTTTAAGCCGATTCACCACTGCTGTCAATGACGACTTTCAAAACCAAATTGCCGTCTGCATCTTTAGTCTTGCCAGCCATCTCAAAGGCTTTGGCCGCCTCTTCCAAGCCCGAAAATCTGTGTGTAACCAGCTTGCTGAGATCCGGAGCAGCTTTGCCCGCCTTTATGGCTTTCGTCGCCTGTTGCACAATCTCAATGCTTTCGGGGTAAGTATTCGCATATCTGAACACGCCGACGATATCGACCTCGCGTAGAGCAGCAGCGCCAAGAGGTAATGTCTGAATGGGATGGCCCATTCCGACGAGCATGACTCGTCCGCCAGGCCGTGTCGCGAAGATGGAGGCTTGCACGCAGGATGGAACACCCGTGCATTCGAACACGACGTCGACTTCGCCAATGCTGTCTACGGTTCCGATGGCGGCGGCAGTTTCTTTTGCAATGGCGATGTTCTCGTCAATGTCTGTGCCGCGCTTCATGGGGACGAGATAACTGCCGTGAGCGAATCCGTTCTTGACTGCGAAGTCGAGACGGCCGGCGTCGATATCGGCAATGATGACTTTCTTCGCGCCTCTGAGAGTGGCGACAGCAGCGCAGAGAAGACCCACGGCTCCTGCACCGAAAACGAGGACTGTAGCATTGCCATTGGAAGGCATCAGGCTGCGTCGGAAAGCATGCAGCGCTACTCCCAATGGCTCGAGCAATGCTCCCACATCCAAACTCACGTCCTCGGGCAGCTTATGACACCATTGCGCTGGGTGGTTGATACGTTCTTGAAGAGTACCCTGGAAATGAGGGAATGACTTGCCACTACTTCTGAACCGCATTTCCTTGCAGATGTTATACCGGCCCTGCTCGCATCGCTCGCATTTCGAGCATGGGATGCCCACTTCAAGAGCGACTTTGTCTCCTACTTTGAATGATGATACAGAGGATCCGACGGCTGTGACCATGCCTGCAGACTCGTGGCCGAGAGAAAGCGGTTCCCGGACTAAAATGTCGCCGTTGCGGAAGTGAGAATAGTAGTGAAGATCGCTGCCGCAGAGGCCGGTGGAGGCAATGCGGACTTGGAGTTCGTCGGCTGTGGGAGCTTCAAGGGTGCGTGGTTCCTATAAGAATTGATCAGTATGGATTACTCAAATTACCTTGATGGTTTGGCGTGTGCTATTCGTGCTAAACGTACTATTCGGAGATCCTTGACGCCGTGCAAGACGGAAGACTGGATCTGGGTTGTAGGACACATTGTGAACACCGAATTTCGCTGTGGTATAGTCTCGAGATTTATCTTGCTCTGACTGAGTGATTTTTTGGGGAGGAGAATGGGAGTGACGAAAAAAGAGAGACCGCGTGATTTGTTTTACTATTGCGGTTGATGGCAAAAGAGAGGTTCCCCCACTTGGTTCAAATGCCGACGGAACCATCGGCAAATGGGTGCACAATGTCCCGCCGACATCTACCTTTGTTTCTTTCCATCCAACACTCGTCTTCTTCGTTTTCATTGTCTTTCAACACTGCATCTAATATCCTACATTAAAATGTCGTCTTCGGTACAGCAGCTCTTTTCCCTCGAAGGCCAAACGGCCCTGGTGACTGGCGGTACGAGAGGAATTGGCCAGGCCATGGCCATTGCTCTGGCAGAGATGGGAGCCGATATCCTCCTGGTCCAGGTAATCCATTCGTCTTGTTTGAATTAATCTGGGTAAAACGCTAAGAAGTGTCCAGCGAGACGAAAGCAGCCAAATCACCAAAGAAGCCATCGAGAAACTTGGCCGCAAGGCTCAGATTTACACCGCAGACTTGGCCTCGGCCGAGTCCATCTCCAAACTTGTGCCCAAAGTCTTAGCCGACGGACACACAATTCACATTCTGCTCAATTGTGGCGGTATTCAACGAAGACATCCCGCTCACCAATTCCCCGACTCCGACTGGAACGAAGTATTGCAAGTCAACCTCAATACCGTCTTCACACTCTGTCGAGATGTTGGCGCACACATGCTCTCACGAGAACCAGACAACTTTGGTCGACGAGGCAGTATCATCAACATCGCCTCTCTCCTGACTTTCCAAGGCGGCATCACTGTGCCTGCATATGCGGCAAGCAAAGGTGGAGTTGGACAATTGACCAAGGCCCTCAGCAACGAGTGGGCTGGAAAGGGCATTTGCGTGAATGCAATTGCACCTGGTTACATTGCTACCGAGATGAACACGGCGCTGATGGAGGACAAGAACCGAGCCGATTCTATCTTGGCTCGAATTCCAGCTGGCAGATGGGGTAGCCCGGATGATTTCAAGGGTAGCGTCGTTTTCCTCGCGAGTCGAGCAAGTGGCTATGTTAGTGGTGAGGTCTTGACTGTTGATGGTGGATGGATGGGACGATGATTGTACGTTGAATGATAGAGCTCAAAATGGTTCATGAATGTGGTTAGGAAGGGCGCTGCAACAAAATCAAAAACACGTTACTTTGTGACGGAATGTGTCTTTAGTCACCGAGTGACTAAGCTTGACATGAGAGCGATGATGTTACATCACCAAAAGTTGACTCTGCTCCAACGAGGCGCGCCTGTAGATATAATTACGAATTATCTTGAACTAAATCCTGGGCCAAATGAAATATTCGCCAGTACCGTAGATAACATCCGCCAATGCGCACAGTCGCAATCAAAGACGCTAGCTCACAACATCATCCTTCAGACGCCGACGGTCACATGGCATGACGGCACAGACGTGGAGGCGTGGAGGCGGGGAAGTGAATGGCGGAGACCCCAAAGAAGATAATCCGGTGGAAAGATCAACCAGGAAGTCACACGCCTTTGACGGAGAAAGGTATCTCCAGTAGCGGCTCCGAAGAACGACCAAAGAGGTATTTCTCGGCGACACCGAGGTCGATCCACGGACTTTACTACTGCAAACGGTTTAATGCTGACGCGACATGCTCCACCCTCGGTGAGGTATTTTTTCCGATCGCGCCGAAGAATAATCCGGTTTGCCAATCAGGTTGTTGGCGGTGGAGTCTGGCTCTCGTCAGTCCCGTGGCTCGCGGCATCTCTTTCTTCTTGCGTGGTCATCGTGGGTGAATGGCGCTCGTCTGGCCCGTCTTTACCCCTGGGCCGACGCGGAAGATGCGTCGAGTCTGGAGTCTGGTCTCTTGCCTTGTGTGCTGGGACAGGTAAGTGGGGATTTTCGGGGAATGGGTCGAGTGATATGTGTCTGGGGCAGTTAAAAAGGCTGGTGTGTCTGGTTGGTTTTGTTTCGTCTGGCCGATTTGTCTCCAACACTCATCTCTCGTACCAGTTCCCGGTTATTTTTCATTCAAAACTTGAGAAAATTGCTCGGAATTGACATATCAAGTCGTCTTTTTACCCCTTCACACCTCACCCACAATGGCTCCTGCTATGCTTGAAACGCCCAATGTGGCCGAAAGCTTCAACCACCACAGAGATGGCCTTGCTCTGGAAGCCACGTCGGATGCCATCGACGAAGTGAATGTTCTGAAAGCCGCCATGCGTGTTAAAAACGGCACTGCCAGCCAGGAAGAAGTCGACATTTACGAAAAATCTCAATTCGACGCCGAAAAGGACAAGACTCAATTCCGACAATACGAGGATGCATGCGATCGCGTCAAGAACTTTTATCGCGAGCAGCATGAGAAACAAACTGTTGCGTACAACCTCAAGGCCCGTAACGACTTTAAGTCCAAGACTCGTGCGGAGATGACCATCTGGCAAGCCATGGAGAAGCTCAATACTCTGATTGACGAATCTGACCCCGACACTTCACTCTCTCAAATCGAGCATTTGCTCCAATCGGCCGAAGCCATCCGTCGCGATGGCAAGCCACAATGGTTCCAGCTCACCGGTCTAATTCACGATTTGGGCAAACTCCTCTTCTTCTACGACGCCCAAGGCCAATGGGACGTGGTGGGCGATACCTTTCCCGTCGGCTGCCGCTTCGACGAAAGCATCATTTACCCAGGCACCTTTGTCGACAACCCCGACAGCCGCGACGCAATCTACAGCGCCGAACACGGCATCTACTCGCCCGGCTGCGGATTGGACAACGTAATGCTCAGCTGGGGCCATGACGAATATCTCTACCACATCTGCAAAGAACAATCCACGCTCCCGGACGAAGCACTAGCGATGATCCGCTACCACTCATTCTACCCCTGGCACAGCGCAGGCGGATATAAATGGATGATGAACGCCAAAGACGAGAAAATGCTCGCTGCCGTCAGAGCTTTTAACCCGTACGACTTGTACAGCAAAAGCGACGAAATTCCCAAAGTCGAGGATTTGAAGGCGTACTACATCGGTTTGATCAATACTTATTTCCCCCCTGGCGAGGGTGAAACGGAGAAAGTCATCAAGTGGTGATGTTGATCAGTGTCTGCCTCTATTACGACGTTATGAATACCAGACGGACTTTGGGATATCATCGCTTTGATGAATTTTTTGTATGAATTTTTTTTTAATTTTGCTCTGTATTCAGAGCCAGGGTAGAAATAGACATGCTCCCATCCAAAGTATATCCAAGTAAATTACAAAATAAACTCCCACCATCAAAAGACAAAAAAACGAATCCTCATCATCCTCATCACTCTCATCGTCATAGAACCCAGTACCCAGAACCCAATTTTTCTCAAGTCTCCTAAAAGCACCAAAAAACTCCCCCCACCCAACTTTCGTTGAAGAACTGAGAGTCTAATAGACAGAAGACTTTACTACTTTTTCATCTCCTACTGTAGCTACTACTGTAACTAGCTACTACTGTAGAATTTAGTCTGATGAATAAAAGCCATCTATCAAGCACACAACTCTGCATCCGATCCATCCCTATCCATTCCCATCCATATGTTCATTCATGCATTCATTCATCCTTCCATTCATGCATCCATCAATGAACAGTCTTATCTAATCATCATATTAAAAAAAAAAATACAAACCGTTTTTTGTTTCATCAAAGCTCGCTTGGACGAATTAAATTCTACTTCGTTGCTGAACTAATTAAAACTGGAATTTCTCTTGAAACTCTCATACGAAGCTTGGTAAATGGGTAATAGTTAAGCAAGACATAGATTGTATCGCTTGGAGGCGAAGACACCATGAGTATTGATCATGAATTAATCCACAGATAGCATGACGTAGATACATCGGGCGAGATATGACGGAATACTTGCTCCAGATGAAATCGTGCCTTCCACCCAAAAGACTAAAGTGACGTCACAAGAGCACTGAAACTAGTCTACAGTTCACATGAAGAAGATTACAAGACTCATACAGTTGAGATTTTTTCATACGAGAATATAGAGGTCCAAAAACACCCAAGCCGCGCTTATGTATTAAGATTAAGACTTTCCACGCCGGCCGTCCTGTTCGCCTGCTCATTGCAGCCTTGATCGGCCATTTTAATGAATAGGATTAGAAATGGTTGGCAGTCGCAGAAACGATACCCATCCGCCTCCTCCGTCTTCAGTCAGCATCGGTTGGTATCATCGCAAATATGGTATCAAGAAAGGGAGGCTTTAATGTTTTGTTTTGGAGGGGGGGGTTCCTCAAGCGTAATCATCAACTTTGTCTTCGTAACGAGCGTAAAGGTTGAGAAATGATCGTTTAAGCGTGAATCTAGCGAGGTGCAACACACGTCGCTCATTGATCAAGTTCGTCCTATTATCCAGATGGGACAGTGAAGTTACTCTACAAAGCGAGGATGGCGAGGACAGCGGCACCGATGAGAGGAGCAGCAGTGGCAGCAGCGGCGCTACCAGATGAGGTGGTAGAGCCGGAGCCAGAGGAACCTGAGGCGGCAGTGGTGGTAGTAGTGGCAGCGGCGGAAGCGGAGCTGGATTCAGAGGCAGCAGAGCTAGCAGCGGCGCTGGCATCAGTGGTCGAGGAGCCCTCAGTGCTGCTAGAGGCAGTAACAGTCTCGGTGGAGCTGGCGCCAGAAACGGCACTGTAGATGGTGGTCTCACCAGTGACGGTGGACTCGTGGCCGTCAGTAGTGATGACGCTGGTGAAGCCAGAGGTGGTGATGGCGGTAGATCCACTCTCAGCACCAGAGGCAGTCATGGAGCCGGACTCGGTAGCAGTGCTGCTGTAGATGGTGGTCTCACCAGTGATGGTGGACTCGTGGCCATCAGAGGTGACAACGCTGGTGTAAGCGGAGGTGGTGATGGCGCTGGCACCAGCAGAGCTGAGGACTGAGAGAGCAGAGCCAGTGACGGAGGCGCCAGAGGCAGTGGAGGAGTAGGACTTCAAGGCAGCTGCACAATGTGTTAGTTGGGGTCGCGCATTGCCATTGAAAGGTTATACTCACAAGCACAGTAGTTGGTGCCGAAAGCAATGACAGTCTGGGCATCAGCGGTGGAAGGGCAAGACTCGTTGGCGCAGTCACGGACACCATAGCCAAAGTCAGGCTGGGTGCAGTAGCAGGTAACGTCGCCGACCTTGCAGCCAAGCTGAGAGGAAGCAATGCCAATCATGTTCTGGATGCAAACTTGCTGTTGACCACGCGTTAGTGAATGCAACAGCGGATGAAGCTACGTCATAATCCATTCAGGCCAGCCATTGGCGCGCAATATCGATGCCAGTGAGACATTGATGAGGCAGCGATCGCGACCAACCATGGCGCTGAACGATCAGAGGACGGGGACGACTTACACCGCACTTGGGGAGGGAGGAGATATCCTGGGCGGCAACGGCAACGGCGCCGGCGGCCAGCATGAACACAGAGCCCTTCATGGTGATTGATTGGAGGTGGATGGATGGGAGAGATGTTGCGAAGATGGAGATGCTGGACGGCGAGGTCTGTCTGTACAGGATGGATGGTGGATGATTGTCGGCGGATGGGAGTAGAAACAGAGTGACGGCGTAGGCGGGCGAGTCGTGGTTTTGAATCGTCGGGGCAGGCACGACAGGCGGTACAGGCGTTAGGGGAAAGCGCGTGGCCCAAGTGCCTGAATACAGAGATCGGCACTTCCAGACATGTGCAGTGATCGAAGGGCGATGGGGCTAAGTGGGAGTTGGGCCAAGGCAGGGATTATTGCCCAGGCCAGCATCATCGCCCATCGCCACGGCCATCCGCCATGTCCAGGGCAGGGCAGAACAGGCCAGCCAAATCTAGTCGAGAGTTGACTTGATCGAGTTGCGGGCGGGAGTCTGGCGTGGAGAGCGGGCCATGCCCTGGCAACAGTGCTGGCTTCTGGCTGGTCTGGACTGGACAGGGGTAAAATGCAAACACGGCCATGTCACTGAAGCAAGCCACAGCAGGTTTACGAGCCAACTGACTTACATGCGACTGTGTGTTGTACTCGACTCTGTACAGCCCGACACAGACACACACCAAACGCACACAGACGCACACACCGACACCATCACCCACACTTGTCCCCTGTTCAAGCGCCAACTTCACGGTCGGCAGAGAGCGACTGGGGTACCTCGACCTGCTGTCTGTCTGCCCGCCGTGATTCGCTGTGCTTCATTTCCACCTGTTTGGTGAGAAGGAGCAGTCGATCCAGTCCATCCAGTGCTGTCAGTAGCATCTCGCTCAAAACACGTCCGGTCGATTGCGCGGTGAAATGAGCCCCGTCGCCGAGTGAGACAGTCCTCATCTCCCGACGCCGCACGACACATGCCAGCGCGTGCTCGGAGTCCACGATGCGACCGGCTGCTGTGGCGCTGTGGCGTGGGCGCAGAGGCTCTCGACAGCGGTGATGAGAAGCCCCAGCCACGAGCTTGTCGCGCAGCATCAAAGTATGCGCCGATAGTATGTAGTATGTACAGGCGTAAGAGAGTAAGAAGTCGTGCCAACAAGCAGCGAGCCGAGCTACCGCCACAAACAATATGCCAGCACAACCGGGTCTGGCTCATCCCTGTCCCGCTGGAGCCCCGCAGCGATCTGGAACCCAATGCCATCATCAGCTCTCGACGCCCTGTTTTTCTGCAGCTAACTTAACTGACTCGGCAAATGCAATGTCCTCATCAAGCAGGATTCCCACATGCACAATCAAGGCAGAACGCTGCCTGCGCCTCACGCGTCGTCCTCGTCCTCGTCTAAGCACACGTTGTAGCCATCGCACTCCACTCCATCACATCACATCACATGACATTACATGACATGACATGGCATTGTACAACGCACAACTCACTGTAGCGCACGGAGCCCAATCCCCTCATGTGCAGGCAAACAACGGTAACTTAACGAGAGACACTCCAACGCTCGCTCCAACATTAACCTCACCAAACGGCCATAATTCACTTTCCCGTTGAATCCCTACACGATAGCGTGACCTCATGTACCCGTTGAGCCAGTCAATCCCGTCCGTGGACCATGAGAAGGGGAGGGGTGGTACAAAATAATTATACTTTGGCACTCTATCTTCGAAGCGCCCGGGTAGAAATTAAACAAACTTATATCGCAATCTTACTCCCCCCGGCCCCCGTACTCAGATTGCTCCTGTCCTTGGACTTCACCGTGATTATTATTTCCCGGCCCGCTCTGAGTTTAAGCCTCTTGGTCCTTTTTTGACTTTTACAAATGAGGGTACACCCTATCATCCCCGTCGCGCAATCGCTCGTCGGTAGGGAGGAAATAGCAAGGCCATGGCTGAAACAACTCCATCTAACGTTTAACTTGCAACACTCAAGCGAAAAACAAAAAACCTGCTTCGTGCGAGAGCCCCACGCCCTACGCCGACGTGCACCAAGTCTGGACATTATTCATCGTGAGCGCAACAAATCGCTCAAAAATCTCCACTTGCCCTAGTAGTCTGTATGTATGTATGTAAAGCCAACGTTCTAGGCCAAAGGCAAGAAACAATGCGCGAAAGGCGGTATGCACAGATCGAACCCGTCTTTTTTTGCCTTGCTGTACGATGATTTCATCGTATCCGCTTGGGAGTGCAAGGGAAGAGGGAGCGCCGGAAGAGGAAATAGGCGATACATTTGCTCTGCAAGAGCCCCCCCCCCCGAGTCGAATGGGGAGAATTGATTGGCTTTGGTCGGAAAAACGTGCTTTGGTTGGGTGAGAGTTTCGCTTTGATGTCATGTCACATGAGCAAAGAAGCAAGACACGGGTTTGGTGCTTTGTCCCATGCCAGTGAAGCGTTCGTGCAGGTATGCGTCGTGCTCGTGGGCCTTATTTGCCTCATAATACAATCCAGTCGTGATCCCGTCGCAGTGCCATTCCCGTGCCATCGCAATTCAGTCGATTACATTGGGTTCGTCGCAAAGCTCGTACATCTCCAAAACTCGACTTTAAATAAAAGGCAGACAAACTAATTCCACGGTCGACGCCTTACTAGCATTGACATCAAAGATTTCAGGTACAATAAGCGCAAGCATCGAATCTCATTATAACAGAAATTATCTTAACTGATTCAAAATAAATGACCCAACCCTGATCCCGTTCCCGTCGATAATTGGCATACGACGGGGGGGGAAGTCGGGGAACGAAATAAAAATTATGACGATCTTGATAAAAAGAAACCCCGTCTTACGTCAAAGACATCCAATCGCACCATGGCGATTCTTCCATACGAGGTGATACTCCTAGTTAGTTCTCGATTCCGCCGAGTTGCAAGTCAGTTAAAAGCGAGAGGCATTTCGGCACCGATCGGACAATTGTCGGAATTCAAACGATGAAAGAAGAATGAAACCCTGCCATTTCTTTCCCCGTATCGTATCGGCGGTGTACTGTACATGCCCCAAAAATCCCACGATCTGATTTCCCTTGCTCACGGAGGGCCCGACTTTTCCTTGCCTTCCCCAAGGCCGCTCCATGAGTCTAATGTGAAAAAGCGATGGTTCACGGTTCAGGAACTGGTCTAGGAACTGGTTCTAGGTGCTGCTGCTGGTCTAGGTACTGCTCGTTTAAGTATGTGCTGCTGGCCTAGGTATGTGCTGCTGGTCCACGTACTGGTCTATGCCCTCCCCCTGGCCCCCAGCCCCCCAGTTGCCGTGCTGGCCCGGTTCGGTAAGTGCTTCGATAGTTTACGATTTTAGGTTGTGCTGTACTTCTTCTTTGGGCTACAGTTCTTCTTTGGGCTCGAAAGTATGTGCGTTCTAAGACGTAATGCAATGCGTTGATATCTAATCGCTCTTTCTCTTTCGCTTCGCTTCGTGAAGGCTGAATAGTCGGTTGGCCGGATGGCTGGTTTTGGATAGTGTTTGTTCGTTTAGAGGCGTTTCTGTCTGTTTTCGGTCTATGGATTTTATCTTAGCGATGCGTTGCTTTGCATTGCGATGCGATGCGTTGCGATGTGATGTGATGCGACACATCTCACACGCTGCAAGGCGACTCGACTCAACTCGACTCGATCAAAAATTCACAATCAAGCAATCGTCCACAGCCAAAATCTAAATCTCATCATCAAAGCCAGAAACATCATTTTCTCCATCTACTTATGAAAATAAAACCCCCCCACCAACCAGTAAATCCACAAACAAATAATTCTCCCGCCCATAATTCGGAGCCATGATCCGACCCAACAGTGGGTACAAGTCTGCAATGCAATGCAACGCACCACCTAACCGTAGCCACCGCCTAACTGCAGCGACCATAGCGACCACCAACAGTAGTGCCGACGACCACGTTGCCAACAGCGATAGGCGGTCGCCAATTGAATTTGACTTTTTCACTAATGTACTGTGCATGGACACACACGCCCAGGTCCGCATTAGAGCCCGACGAGCCGATGAGCCTGTGGGAAAAACGAGAGAAGTGAATGAGGAAAGTCTGGCCGATGAAGCGACGTTGGTTCGACGTTGGTTGGTTTTGGCGAGCGGTTGCTTCGTAGTTAGTGCTCTGTTTGTAGGACGGGACGTTTCTGGTTGTGAGACTATGTAGGAAACATAGTGGAGATGGCTACTTACTATCAAAAATGGCAGTGCGGTTCGAGTTTCCTTATATCTTGTTTCGGTCAGACGAAGCATGAGAACGCCCACACAGCTGAGGCACGACAATAATAATCTATGAAGGTTAGTTTACTTTGTAAAACGGTACAATATGATTGGGAGTAAAGCCGTATCCATTGCCAGCTATCTAATCTGCATATAAGAATCCAAATTAGACAGCCATGTGTCTCCCAAAATCGAGAATCCATCGAATCAAGGAATGACTTTTTCAAAAAACGGTCAGGTTCCTCCACCTGTCAATAAAGATTTCTCCAGCTTCGTCTTCAATCACATCGTATCACGCAGTTATGCTGCTCTCAACTAAACCATCAATCCGAAGAGATGGCAAGGAGGCTGCAAAGTTGAGCGAACGACAACCCGCACTCCAGAGGAGAGGGATGACCGAAATCTATATTAGAGAAAAAAATGATTTCTCATTTTCAAAAATAAAACCGCACAACAATCTCGTCTCATCTCGAAAAGTATCCAGTCCTCTTTAACAAAGGCCCAAGAAAGAAACGCGCGCCAAATGGCGGCCATGAATATAACAACAGATCCAGAATGGTTGATGTCATTTGATTTATTCATGTTTCTGGGGAGGACGGTTCATTCTTCTCATCATTAAAATAAACGCTCGTTATCAGTCAGCAACGTATCACCCTTCGCAGGTTCAGTCTTGCGCCCGTCATGGCAAACTGAAGAGGACACAGACACTCAAAAGAAGGTCAGGTCACAAGAATTCAGCGCTGGTAAGCATAAAGTGCAAAGTCGAAAAGGCGAAATGATAAGGTGAACGGCGAGTGAGCGGCCATGCCCGAGAAGCTCCCTCTCACGAAGATCGGAAAAGCGACTCTTGCCCTGCGATCCAATGTTTTTTTTAAAACGTGCAAGGGCAACAAATGTCCGGCTCGTGCGTCCCCAGCCAGTCGCAGGTACAGTACATCTTCCAAATTCCGGTATCATGATTATTCCAGCGCAGTCCAACAACCGAAAAGTCGATAGGAAGCCGCATCTCAATTTTTGCTTGTCTTGTGCAAATGTCCAGGGCAAGCCACACATGACCGTGCGCAAGAAAAGCTTCGAGTACCAGTCCCAAATTGAACGGGCGTTGAACATTCAGCTGAAAAGGTTGGATGGTGGATATATAAAAGGTATCTGTGCATTTGCGGTGGAGTTGGGGGCAGAGGAGCGGGATGGAGGGGGCCAGTGAAGTTCCGCGACATATCCGAGGAAATACATCTCTCGTTCTATATTCTCGGCGCATAAAAGGCAGGTATCGTAAAACATTCCGTGCTTCCAAATTGGAAATATTTCATCCGTTGGGTATCGGAAATGGTATTTCGTGCATCTACCAATGGCAGAGTAAGAAGAGGGTTTCGCAAACGCTCGGCAACAAAGGCAGAGCACAACGCAAGAACGCTCACAAAAGAACACAATTTGACGCAAGAAATCGTCGAAATTCGAACGAATCATGCGTCTCCGTCTGATGACCATTTCCGCGCGAATATTCGCAGGCAGAAGTGGACCAGACGGAGGGGACACAGACACCCTGTTTGGTCTGAGCATATTTAAAGTCTCAATTCGCAGTCGCGATGCAGCCGACTGTAGGATCGTCGGGTTGACACAGAGCTCTCCCATGCGCTGTAGGAGTGGAAAGGTCAGGTGCAACGATTGATAGCCGTTCATGACAACGACATATCAACGGACGGGATCGGCGAATGGATTGACTTGGTCTTGATGGGGGCCGATGGACGGCAGTTTTCTCGTTGGATTTTGGTACGGAGTCAGGGTCGATGTTGGTTGTGGCGGCGAAGTAGGTGAAGTTACATCGTAGTCACCATGACTTGAAGCGCGGATATGTGTGGGTCGACGAATAGCAGAATGAACGTTTTGGCCATTCACGGCGCCAACCTTTTCCTCGCGAGGCAAAAAGCCTGTTTTCATGGAAGGAGAAGTGGCGCTATGAACTTCAAGCGTAGGCAATGGAGCAGGCGTCAAAGTGTAGGCTTGTCCATTATATTTGTTTCCGCTGTTGTTTCCGGGAGTCGCGTTACCAATGGCTTGTTCGTAGGTTGGTACAGGAACACGACTATGAAGAAGCTCGTGAAGTTCATACTTTTCTCCTGTTGGCGGTCCACCAGAAAGTGGAGGCGGGCCAGGAATGGCGCCGCCGTCACCGCCTTTTAACATGTTCAGGAGAGCCCAACCAATACCACCAAAAGCAATAAGGGCCCATATCAGTAAGAGACAAGATGCAACAATAGCCTCTTGTCGAACAGCCTTGATCATGACATTGATGACGTGGTCCATGGAATCAGTGATTTGGTCAGCGACACCACCATCTGCACCGGTGGCCAAAATGTCCGATTCCGAACCGGAAACTTTCTGAATAGTTCCAAGACTAAAGGTGTCGTTTGCAAGCATTGGAAAGTCGATATGGGCATGATCGCTCACCCACGTAAGACCATCTTCAATGCCTTTAATCTTCAGCAGAACCAAGCAGTTCAGTACATCCTGAATAGGTTGGTACAGAATTGTGCCGCCAAATGTAGTATTGAGCACGTTCTCCATTTCATCTACGAATACGTTGAGCGTATGGTTGACAGCATGAGTAGTAGTGTTGACCCAACCAAATACGTTTTCGTTAATCTTGAAATTGGTATCGTTGATGATTTTGTTGGTTCCGATGGCCCACTGTTCGCTGGCATTGTTGAGACTGTTGATGACCTTGTCTGAGAATCCAATGATTTGATTTTCAAGCACTGGTACCTCCTTTTCGATTGTTTTGAGGAGGATATATTGACAAAGACATCCAAGAAGTCCGGCTATCGCAAGCGACAGAATGAAAAGCATCGGTACTGTTGTAAGATATGCGATGCTCCAGCGAACGAGCGTCTGGGAACGAAGAGAAGAGAACTTTTTTCCGAGCCAGAGGCCGAAGCCTGAAGTGTAAGGACGTGAGCAGAGGTAAACAGCATCCATATTATCGACGGCATCGGTTTTGATCAATTGTGCCCTCGCCTTCATGAAGCGATACCGGCGCAACTCTTGATAACCCATCGGAATCATTGCGAGAATAGCCAAAACCACGATGACGCCGAGAAATATTTTCTTGGCGGCGCGTTCAGTAGCTACAAGGCCGTCGAAGAAGTCGCTAACACCTTGATTGTCAGAACAAAATGTTAAATGTTCCTTGGCCGGTACTGGGAACAATGACCGGTTCATGGTATACTTTGGAAGGCTCTCGTTGAGCAACTTTTTCACTTCTTCGAAAGGGTATTTCAAGGCAGTGTTGGTGAGATTGTGGACCTGGTCAAATGTGGGGATTGAGTTGTTGAGTTTATCGAGTCCTTGGTAGTAGTTTGAAGGCAGCTGAAGACCATCGAGCTTGTTAATATCTTTTGTCAAGTCGATCGTCGGCGGCGTCGGAGTTTTGCCGGTAAAGACACTTTCCAGCTTGGCAACATCGGCCAAAAAGCCATTCATGGCCTTTTGGAAGTCGCCAGCTACGGCACCAAGGTCCTTGCCCACATCTTTGACGGTGGCATTGAGAAATGAGCCTACATCTTCGGCGACGGCGACAGCAGCGTGTAAGCCAGTACTGATGGCCATTGTGATGAGACAGATGTACGTCGAAGTCAGCAGGTTGATAATGAAAACCACAATCTCTTCAACGCCGGTGATGGTGAGTATCAACATTTCCATTAGTCCATTGATTGCTTTTTCGATACCACCGGCGGTGAGCTCATTGACGCCTTGGCTCATGTAGTAAGGCATACTGGCCATGGCGGAGCCCACATTCTCCACGGATGTACAGGCACTAAGGGCTTGTTTTCTCGCCGATGCGAGGTTGTCATCGAGGCTAGCGATGGCGAAAAGAGCCCGTACTAGAACGAGTAGTAAAAGGATAGTCCATCGGTTGATCCAGGTCTGCGAGAGTCTAGCTCGAAGACCAAGGTAGGGTGTGAGGTATGGTTCTTGTTGTGAGGGAGGTCGTGATGCACTTTGTGCGGCGTAGTCGTCGCGCATCTCATGGGCGCCAGCGGAGAGAGAAGGAGGCGCAGGATTAGGGTTTTGCTGTTGGTTCTCTGCGGATGCCATTGTGGTTGGTGGGTTTGACAGTCAAGAAATATCTAGTGGGTGACTTCTTAGTATTGAGTTCGTTTATGCCGACCAGGGCTTTGATTAAATTGCGTTTAACAAAGAAAGGTTGTCTATGGTGCCGTTAAAAGACGAGTGCAAGCGTGAGCCAGCACGCAAAGTTGGGAATGCAGTGATTAAGTGGCAGTAGAGAATGAGTGATTTGGACGCCGGTAATGCTGAGAAATGCGGTATGAGAGTCGTAATTTCGTGGAGGGTATAAAGACGAGGGAGGAAAGGATGGCGAAGCGAGAGAAATGGAGGACAAAGCAGTGAATGTGAAGGGACAATAGGACATGAGGCGACAAATTTCGGACAATAAGACGAGACAGTGACGCACCTTGTCATCGCGTGCCCGGCCGGTCATGCGACCGAGAGATTGTATTTTCATTGTACGAAACAATGGACATTTCTCAAGTAGGCGTGTCAGGAAAACGGCAGCCAATCATCGAGGCTGAGGATGTGGGAAGTGAAGCTGCGCTTGGTGGACGCGGGGCGGCTCAGCGCTTAGCCATGCGACTAGAGGATTAGATGCGGCCTCGTGGAAGCCAGTCGTCCATGACTGGGCTATATTTGGCCGGTCGAGTCGCCCGGAGAGAGGAGGAACAGAGAGACGGCCGGTTCAGTGCTTTCGGCGGGTGGGCGAATCGTCGTGGTGCGACGAGGCCGACGGCATGCGATGGCTCCAACGATGAGCTCGTCAGTCGTTCTCTCGCCGCACTCGAAAGACGTGTCCAGCCATCTCAGGGCGGAGCATTCCAGTGTGTCGCCTGGTGTCGTACCTGTTGGGTGACTATCTGCTTGTGTCTTGTCGGCGCAAAGGACAGGATGGAGTCGGTGGACGCCCTCTCATCGCCCGTGAGGACGACAAGAAGGCGTCCAACGTTCAAAAAAGGCAGACTCGGCCATCGACGGCGGTTTATAATGCAACCAGTTTCAGCTCTCATCCCATCCTCATGCAGCTGTCTCCCTGCCGTCGCGCGCCGCTAGCCTCGACTTCCCTGTTTTGCAGCCTCTCACCTGCCACGCGTGACGCAACCATCTTCAAGGATTCTCCCCTTTCCACCCGTGAATCTCGATCTGCTTTGGCCTGCCATTTAATCCATGTCGTTTCTCAACAATCAAGAAAGCATGTCAAGGCATTAATCCCGCAGCAAGATACTGCTGCCAATTCGCGAGTCTAAAAGCTGGGCCGTTGGCTGTTGAAGAAACCCCAGGCCACGTAAAGACGTAGGTATCCAGTACATCTCGTGCAGTGGGACTTCCGCCATGCCTCGCGTGTGAAAATTCTCAGCAAGAATAGACGCTGACTGGTGATAGATTTTTCGAGAAAAAGACGTCTCGCCACGGAGTCATGTACAGTATTTCCACGTGATGACTGCTCCACCGCCGAAATGCCGTCTCTCTATATCTCGAAAGGCAATGAACCAAATCATACATGCACTATCTGATGATGGATTAAACGTTTCGAAATGCCACTCTTAAGAGCTTCTGGATTGGTCTCTGTGGTGAACATGTCTTTGATCTTATTTTCTGTCGCCACGCTCCGGTCGGCCTCCTTTACACCCTGTCGCTGCTTCATCATAGATGAGCTCGCTTCTTCATTTGGAACCCAATATATTGAATGTTTCCGTCTATCTGACTGACGGCCTTTATTCCTTGGCTCCTGATCGCTGCTTTCTGCTTCGGGATATAAGTCACGAGTCATTTGCATAGGCAGCCTTCATTGACTGCCTAATCAACAATAGCATCGACCTAACCTTAACATTAACGACATCTCGTGGCATGATCTAAAGCCCACAGTTTCATACACTGTGCGGGCTAAGCGTGGTTTCGCCACTCTCTCTCACTTGAGCAAACAACTTCACTTCACACACAAACATCTTCAGTAAGCGACCATGTTTTCCCCCGATCGTGAGTTACATTGATTGTTTACCACTCCTTTCATTTGTCGATCATCTTTTCTTGTCTTATCACTCCCCTCTTTCCTATCCCATCAACCCTCATTGGAACCGGTCGAAACGCGCCAGTCAACTAATTCAGTTCCAACAACTGATATCTGCCACATGCCAATTCAGCGACTGCCAAAGCCTCTGCCGTCCTGATCATACCACTCTCTATTCACTATGCACGTGGCTTGGCTCTGTCGTTTCTTATATGTGATCTACTGTATATCCATCGTGTATCATTGCTCACTTTTCTTGCCCACAGCTATATTCGAGTTACGCCTGATTCGGCCCATGATGCATACGCAATCAAGAAAATGGGTGTCTCAGGAGGTGCAGCAACGTAATCAGGAGCGAGCAAGACTCAACAAGGCTCGCGACAAGATGTCCTGTCGCCGATCGACGGCATGGACTAAAGACTTTGATATTCAGCGTCACCGAGCGCTATGGGCGAAGCAACTGCAGGAAGAACAAGACCGGAAGGAAGCACGAGCAAAGTCTGAGGAGGAGGAACGAGAACGACTAAATTCACATATCCCGTTGCCCACCAAACGGCCGATTCGAGTTCCCTTTGACGGCCAAACCTTCTGTCCAGACCTCGACAACCCAAAACTAGTCGGATGTGGACGCAGCCCCGTAATTTCACGAGTCACAATCTTCTGCCCTTTGTGGACCTTGGGCCGCGAACACATCGCTCCTTGGCCTTCGCCCGCCGAGTTGAGATATGAAGGCGACGGACGCATTGAAACAGACGTACTGCACCGCCGCTATTTGCCCGCTCCACGGGTCCAAGGCGACGGCATGACCGATTTCAAACACCGAGACATCATCTGGCAAAGCGCCCTCGATGACCGCTACTGGCCGATCCCGACCGAAGAGGAAATCATTGCGCGCGGGACGTTCATTGAAGAATGGGAGTTTACTTCTCTGCCTGAGGAAGCCCGATCGGCCATTACTGAACAAGGCAAATTTTCGCTAGGCATGGATCTCATCATGGCTTTGGACGAATAAAGTCAACGTACAATGTACTCTGATTTAAGAGGGTGGATTTTTATCTGGTTCACGGGGTGTAGATTCGAGAAAGTTGAGGGTTTGTTCGATGGATTCAATCATCTCCATTCATAGTTGAGCCTTCTGGGTGTTTTTTCTTGACGGGATGGTAGATGTCCTTTTCTTGGCTGATTTCGTGTCTCACGACCGGCAAATACAAACTGCAATGGCTGATGCAACCCATTGACATCCAAATATGAATCCACCATGGTTTGTTTGTAGTTTATATGATTGTTTGGATGCTAGTGAACCTGTTTCTTTTTAAAATAAATTGTTTGCATTGAGCGCAATCATTGTGACTCGATCGAGCAATCGGTCATTTGGAGCTGCAACAACGACCTACAAACACCGAAACGCCGAACAACAAGACGGCCGCTCAAGCCCGCACAACTAATCTATCGTCACCACCAAATAACTCAAAACCTCCATCGAGAGAAATGACTTTTGAAACAGATATGAAGGAGCAGTAATTGTGCAGACTTTGCTAAATGGCATCAGATCAATGGCAATGGATATAACCCAAACCCTTAGAGGTTGAGTTTCGGATCGGCATTCTCAGCACAGCAAGCACGACTTCAGCATTTCCCCAGGGTGCAAGCGCCTCACATTGAACTATGCGACTTCGCATCACACTACTCGTCGAAGGACTTAGACGAGATTGCGCAGATATATTCGAGATTCGAAGGTAGGTCACTGTAACCAATCTGATATATTGCCAGCCACTTCTTCGCGAATTATTACACTACAGTAACAGTGTGCGCGTTGTCGAATACCGCATGCTCCGCGGCCTGCTCTCAACAAACGCCCTTCGCCTCTGGCTCTTCGTTCGCGTGAATAGATTTCGCTCACGTGAATAGATTTCGCTCACGTTGGCCTGGCTATGCGAAGTCGTCGCACTGATTTACCTCGCGAATATCCCGCCTAAGACGCTTCGAGCTATACGAGGGAAGCGAAGTGCTGATCAACGGACCTTTATCCTGTCAGGCTGGCTCGATGATTTCTTCCGGACCGATCTTTACAGCTGGCGATCAAGATAGACGTGATTTACGAGTGCGATCGTCGTGTGGACGAGGCTACGCGAGCGGTCATTGAATGCGTTGTCATCAGCACTCTTTCAAGGTCATTACAGTTAAATAAAGATGGCTTCCGCTAGCGAGCAGAGGGTGCACGCCATACGTTCCATTTCTGCGCGCGCGGTAAAGTATGGTATGCTTGACGACTTTATGAAGGCGATGGAGGCGAAGACAACCGAGTCTGAACAACCTACCTTGGAAAATGCTACGACTACTATGACTACCACGAAAAACAGACTACTGTAACAGTCCAGGGCCATCACTGAGTGAGCGGGAGCAAATGTAAAAGAAACATGGTATTTACGATACAATATTTTGCTTTTCTATCACCAATTGTGTCGACTGAACACAGAAAACATAGAAATAACAGAAAACGAATAACTCCTAGCTCACACGCATTGCGAATCCATACAATTCATAAAGACATAAGATAATCACTCGAGCTCAGGCAAGGTACTCGAGATGGTCAGCACCAAACAGAAAGATTAAAGCTTCAATCATTTTTGACTTTGTCGGCATGCTCACTCGTCACCTCGCCCACAGTCGACAATACAACAGACGGAGCTTGAGCGGGTTGGACGAGCTCAGGCCGAACTTCAACAACGCCAGAACTTTGAGTATTGGGATTGCCACTTTCCAACATCGGCAGAGGCACAGGAGCAGGAGTTTGCGGAATTTGACGTCTCTCGACAAAATTTGGGATCCGGGGAAGTGGTCTGGTGGCAAAATCCCACCTATCACTCAAGGAAAAATCTGCCCGGTACAATCTAGAGTGAGAAGAAAGATCAACGGCCGATGTACGACGATGAGAACGGGCAAAGTCCCTGAATGGCATGCCATTAGCCGATATACCGGATTCGACGGAGTAATTCGGCAATGAATGGCGCTGCACTGACCCATTCAATCGAGGATGAACCTCGTCGATGGAGCTGAGAGGGTGGCGGTTGACATGCACTTTTTGTGCACCATGTGCAGTGACAATCTCGTTTGATCGGCGACGTAATCGCTCCATGGACGGGTCAAAGATGATAAATGGGTAATCTTCAATCTGCGAGTAGTGGTTCCTGTGGCGAAGGGAGTCAGTGAGATTAGGCGCGCTGTGTCTAGTAACCCTTCTCAGCAAAACGGGCATTTCCTCATCTCTTGCGAATCGGGCTTGTGTGCATCCCCTCAGAGATCGCTTTGAATTGCTAGCGAACAAGGGAGAAACCAACAGTGGAGTGTAGGGGATGTAAAGGGATCTCAATCTGCCAGTGATGGGATCCACGACGCATGGGTGAGAGGAAAGGGCAGGATTGTTGTTCAATGGCTTACCCGTGTAACTAGAAGTGACGGATTCCGTCGAAGCGGTCGTCAGCATACTTGACGAACGAGTTTCGACAGACAATGGAGTTGGAGCCGGATCGCCACCTTCAAGAGCAGCCAATGCCTCGTCGACATGTCGCGCTTTGACAGCTTCACGCTCTTGGTGAGGTACGCGCTTCGAATGAGACCTAGAATTCGTCAACGCCCCAGGAGCTCGAGGAACAGACTTCCGCTTTGGAGAATTCTGGCCGAAACCTTGACCTGAGGTATTCGGAAAACGTTTCCAGTTTGTCGGGGTGGTGGGGACATCTTGGGCGAAAGTCGAAACAGTCTGCCAGCTCTTAGTACTCAACTCACTGGGCGGCCGACTGGAAGAACCCTCCGATTTAATCGGCGTCGCTGATCCAGAATCACCTTGCGAATCCGGATTAGCAACGGACAATGACGACCGCGCAGCAGCAGCCGCGCTACGCGACGACGAGCTCAAATCCGGAACATGAATCGGACCAAGCAGCGTCTCGCTCTTACCCTCACCTTGCTCCGTGGCGCACGTACGTGTAATCGTAATCGCAGTGGCCGTATTCCTTCCATACCTCGAACCAACAACACATCTCGGAACCGCAAGCAACGACGACTGAGACGTCCTCCGTCGAGGCCCCGAGTCCGCTCCCCCCGCCCTCCTCGCAGCCGCAAACTCCACCGGCGTAACAAATGTCCCGCTCGAACGTTTCTTGCCTTTAGAGCGAGAGCACAACGACCCCGCCGCTTTGCAAATCGTGCGTAAAGCGGCTTTGACGCGCGTTTTGGCCTGGCTGCGTTTCGTCGGACGTAGGGAGACGAAAAGAGGTTTGGCCGGACGGTCGGGCGAGAAGCAGAATGGAGTGTAATCAGGCATTGTTGAGCTGTTGTGCGATTAATCCAACGGGATCCGTGAACGATTGCTGGGGTCGAGAGTCGGGAGGAATTCGTTCTTCAAACCAGTTGAAGAAAACGAACGAAACGCAAGAAATCGAGCAAAAAACAAGAAAGCAATACCAAAGCAAAAACCAGAGAGGACCAGAGGAGCGAGAGAGGAAAAACCCAATCAAGAATGGAAGTAATCAATCTGACAACTTCGACGAACAGCTTCGACGACGAAAAGAAAAAGAGAAACAGGCCTCACACCGTCCCCAGCAAGCCGTATATATGCACGTCTATTCACCTCAGCAGGAAATGCAAGTACCTCAGCGAGAACTGCAAGCAGAAAGGAACAATGCAAGTCCCGATAGCCCTGCACCGTCCCTGAACAAAAATGTGTCTGGGGGTTGTTTCAAACACGGCGTGTGGAAACAAAGAAATTGCGCTGTGGGCAAAAGTCTTGCTTGTTTGATTGATTGATTGATTTTTGGGTGGGGAGAGGGGGTTTCTTTGTTTGGTTGTTTTTCGTTCAAAAGCGGATTGACAAAAACGTCATTTTCACTTATGTGAGAATGACACTTTACTATTAATTTGAAAATGACACTTCACCATCAATTTGAGTATGATACCATATTATCAATTTGACAATGACACTTCACTATCAATGTGAGAATGATACTTCACTATCAAAGTGAAAACGACATTTCACTATCAATATAACAACGACACTTTACTATCATTGTGAAAACGACACTTCACTATCAACGTGAAAACGACATTTCACTATAGCTATGAGAATGCCACTAAGCCCAAAAAAATTGGAGGGAAAGGAGAGTATTGATAGGTTTTCAATTTTCGATTTAATCCCCACGCTATTTGGAAACGCCGTGCCAAAGACTTTCGAGACAGGATGTGATGCGTACAGATTGCGATAGTAGCTACTGTATATACAGAGTGAATGGCTGGCAAAAAGGGAAAAACCAGGGGAGAGTGTCTTGACAGGGGGGTTTAACGCTTTCTATTTAGCGTTTTGGCGGCGGGTTGTCTCACGGAGATTTCCTCTTCACTGTCGTCTTCTTCCTCGGAGCCGCTGTCCTCAGATTCGGCTGCGCTGTCGGCGTCGTCTGAATCTTCGTCTTCGTCCTCGTCGTCGTCTGAGGCGCCTTCTTCGGCTTCAATGTCTAGCATGCCTCCATCTTCGGCGTCCTCATCCTCGTCTTCCGAGTCATCATCGTGTGCGATTCCATTTGGTACGTCATCGTCGGCGCTGTCATCTTCGCCGGAATCAGAAGCGCCGGACAGTAATCTGGCGTGAGATTTGGCTGAAGGACCATTGAGAAGCTTGGTCTCAGTATCATTGTCGGACCATTCATCATCCTGTCCTTCGACATATAAAACAGCCTCTTCATCGTCATCATCATCCTCTGGATGGGCAGCACGCGATGCGGCCTGCATATTTTTCCGTAGTTCGAGTTGTGCGCTGAGTAGATCGAGCTTTCCCTTGAGGTGTAGTAGTGGCTGTAGACCGCTTGCTCGCTCCCGAACGACTTGAGATAGAGAACGAAGCTTCTTCATGAGATCTGGTTGACCTGAGAGGTATGCTCCATGCGCAACGAGAGACCATTGGACCCAAACCATGAGGTTGCCGGTTCTGCCTGGTCTCTTGTGAATTCGCTCTGCCAGACGTGTGAGGAGAGTACCGACGTGTTGCGATTGTAATCTTTGGATAGTCGATCGAATACTGGGAAGGTCAACAACTTGGAAACAGCTTTCGAGCAAGTCTCGATCGTTTGTTTTCAGAGCTTGGGTCAGAACTGTGCCTAGAGAAGTGGTCGATGGCGGGGCTAGCAATTGAGTTCCAGATGATTTAACCATGGCCGAACGCTCAGCCATGGGATCAGCAAATGAAGCATTTACGTCTATTGGCTCTGGGTGTCTGGCTTGTAGCATGTCGCCGAAAGAGGGCTCGGCTGCATCGTCTGCATCTTCCATCTCTTCATCTTCGGCGTGTCCGTTGGTCAAGAGAGCAACTGGAGCGTCGACTTGATCCTCCTCATCGCTGCTTTGTTCCTCGCCGCTTGAAATGTCGATTACTTCGTGGGTCTTTGCGGTTTCATCTTGCTCGGTGGCACCGGGTGCTACAACAGCATACGATTCGTTCATTCTTGTTGTTTTGGCGTTGGCAAGTCCATTGGTGAGCTTGGCATCCAGCTTCCTTCCAGCCCTTGCCTTTTCGTCGACCAGAAAGGCCAATCCAGACTTGTCGGGCACGTGAGTCTTCAATCGCTTGGAAGCGGGCAATGGTGAGGCCGAGTGAAGGCCATCGTCCGCTTGGGGACGGCGAGATCGTTTGACAGCGCTCATGATTGCGACAACATAACCCGGTGGCGGGAAGGTAAATGGAATAGGTTTTGAGAGAGTTGGTTGACGACTGCGGTGAATGGCGTCAGCTCTGGAATTGGAGACAAATTTCTGCTCTGCTTGAAACTACTGCTCGACTCGGATGGATCCACTCTTCCCGCATTTGGACTTTTGGGCGGCACGGGCCGCAGATTACCAAGCTTGGCAGCGAAGGGCCAGCAACACCGTAATGTGGTTGACGAGTCGGACGGTTGTTTAATACAGATACTCCGTGTGTGACGAAGAAGTCGTCAGCATATGCTTTGTTGATTGACGGTAAAATCAACATATTGAAGATGAGCGATGCAC
Organism: Acrodontium crateriforme; assembly: GCA_033807595.1. Lineage (NCBI taxonomy): Eukaryota > Fungi > Ascomycota > Dothideomycetes > Mycosphaerellales > Teratosphaeriaceae > Acrodontium > Acrodontium crateriforme. The sequence goes on along the minus strand of CP138591.1, from coordinate 368,585 downwards.
AGAAAGAGAGGGCTCGTGGGCCAAGAAGAGAAGACAAGAGAAGCCAATAAGAACCATCTAACGATCAAACGAGGCCGGCCAAGGGCGGACAGTGCTGCGACGATGCGGCTCTCACACGAAACGAAACGGCCTCGAGTGGGCTGCAGGAGCTCTCCAGACCCCCCAGTCGACCGACCGCCGGTTGCGCGGCCAGACTTTGGGTGTGCAGCACCGTCACATTGATACAGTACAGCGGTTCGATTGTGCTGCACATTCATGCATACATACATACATACATCTGGGCATTTCACCGGCCGTTGCGCACCATCAGATCAGGCTGTCGCCGTTGACACGCTTCGGCCACAGCCTCGCACCCGCCACTGCCATTGCGACGGCGCACATGCATAGCACATGCACATGTACACACTGGACCTGTTGGCCAAACGCAGCGACGACGAGGCGATTATTCTCTCCTGGCTTGCACCACGCACCACGCACGACACACCGCAGAACGACCCCCCTCGCCCCGAACAAATAGAATGGCCTGCGAGTCTAGGGGAGGGATGCGCGCCTACCTCGTAGCGTCATTTCGGCAACGTACCCGCCCACGCTGGCCCGCGACGGTGAGTGGTCGAGCAGCCGAACGCTCCCAGCTTGCCTGCGCGAGTCTGGCCGTCGACGGCGGACGGCGACCGACCTACAGTACATACATACCACTCCTGCTGTCTGTACGGTACGGTACTCGTCCGGCTGTACTGCGAACTGACCATGGCCGACGACGAGCATACTCACCCCAAGCAAATGCTCGATGACAGCGACCGCTGGACCGTCGCCGTCGTCTCCGCCGGACACTCTCGTCGTCGTCGCGCGGTAGACTCGCGGCGAACCGCAGTTGCCTATCCGCCTGTTGCCACGGCGGCGTCACGTGACGCGCGCTAGGCTGGCCGCGGCCCGCAGATAAAGCTTTCTCCCTTCAAATTCGTCCTGCGCCGGTTCTGTTTCCTCTCGATCGCCGACGAGCCACACACGACGCACGCTTGCCGCACAGATCCCGCGCCCAAACAACGACCGCCGCCCAGCCCAGCTCCTTCATCACCACCACCACCACCACCACCTCCACTTGTTTCTCTATTCCATAATTCCTCCCTTTCCGTCACGTGCGCCTTGACTGGCTCGCCCCTTGTGCCTCTTATTTAATTCCTTTCGTGCCGCGCCTGTCGCCCGCCTTGCGCGCCCCGTCCGCCACTAATCTTCGCCGCGCGCGCGTCCTTGTCACGTGTGCTGGTTTCCTGCTTCATTCACACCTCCGTCGTCGCCACCATGGCTTCCGACTTGGCCGCGCCATCGTCGCACGCGCAACATTCGGCTTCAGCAGATCACATGCAACTCGATGCGCATTCGTCTGCTACCGTCTTGACCAACGGGTATGTAGTCCTCGCTTCCATCGCTTCCTATTCATTTGCTGTCGCATCGCCTTCATATTCACCTCTCCATCATTAATTCACTTCACTGCAATTGTTCATCATCTTTACCATCACCTTCATCCATCCAACGTCTTCTGACTTTTTATTCAGTAACCATGACACCCTTGCAGAGGATATATCCAACAGCGAAGCCTCAAACATTGATGCTTTCGCCTCCAACAGCTCTCTTCCACCTGCGCAGCCACTAATTGCCAAGGAGACATCGCTAGCACCGCAACCGCAGTCGTCGGCGCCACTTCCAGCAGAGATATTGCCAACAACTAATCCCATTGTTGCCGATATCATGGCGAAGGATCCACCAACAAACTCTCATCCTACGCCGCCACCGGATCCACCCCTTGTCTCTCCAACCGAAATCAACCCTGATACGGAAATGACAAATGGAGATAGCGAGCCTCAATCCAAGGAACCAACTGCCGCTCCAGTACCAGCCGAATCAAGTTTGATTCGACAACGCGAAGATGACGATGAAGAGGAACGCGCTTCCAAACGCAGCAAGCTGGACTCGGACGAAGCTTCCGCTCCCAATTCTTTGATCGCTGTTGCCCCGCCTGCTCCTGTTTCTGCCACTCCAAATGCACCAGCGACAAAAGAACCTACGCCGGCCGTAGAGTCCCCATCACAAAACGACGTCCAACCATCGGCAGAGCCAGTAATCCAACATTCCGCGCAAAATCCAGTTCCGCCACCATCAGAGTCATCATTACCTGTACCAACAGAACCTATTCCATCCATTTCACCAACACCTGTCGCGAAACCTGTATCTGAGCCAAGTGCTGCAGATTCCATTGTTGCGCAAAGTGAAGTGCCGATTGCTCGACCTTCGGAGGTCAAGCCAGAAGCGGAAAAACCCGAATCGAAACCTTTAGAAACGATCGCTCAGGCTCCAACAAACAGAGAGATTACCAAGACCGAAGTAGCGGCGAGCGTTCCACCACCTGCTCGAACTGATGTTAGACCCTCAGTCGAGACTGGCGCCGGAGCTCTCACACCTGCAGCAACCAAAGGCGCGAAGTACAACACTGCTCCTATCACTCCTGCGCAAAAGCATTACTTGGCCGACAAGTGGAAAAATATTAAAAAAACCAAACATGCTTCGTTCTTTTTGAGGCCTGTTGATTTTATTGCACTTAATATCCCCAATTACCCCGATATTATCAAGTCTCCCATGGATCTCAGCACAATGGAGCAGAAACTCAAGGACGACAAATACTCCTCTGTGCAGGACTTTGCCGACGATTTCGAGCTCATTGTCAACAACACGCGCACGTTTAACGGTGTTAACCATGTCGTTACACAAGCGGGGTTCTCGATGAAGGCCTATTTTGACAAATTCATGGAGATGGTCCCCGGCACCGACCAGACTCTGCCATCAGCTTCGTCCAAGAAGCGCTCACCTGCTGCATCCAGACCACAACAGGCACGCCGTGAGCCTCGTGCCGTCCCTCCCCCGGCTCCTGCTCCCGCAGCGAACACGTTTGCATTGCACGCCGATGGAACTCCTCAAATTCGCCGTGATTCAAACGTCACCAATCGTCCTGCTCGTGCCATCAAGCCACCTCCAAACCGTGAGTTGACCTATGCGAAGCCGAAAAGAAAGGAGCACCATCTTGAACTCAAGTTCTGCGAGTACATTCTCAATGAGATTCGCGGACCAAGATACCACCCTAACAACAGCATCTTTCTTCAGCCCGTCGATCCTGTGGCGCTTAATATTCCTCATTACTTTCAAATCATCAAGAATCCAATGGATTTGGGTACCATGACTCAGAAATTGAAGAACGGGGAGTATGGAAAGGCATCGGAAGTGAAGAAGGACTTTGATCTTACTATTCAAAATTGTCTCACCTTCAACCCAGTCGGTAACCCAGTCCGCGACATGGCTATTCAATTGCAGCGCGACTTCAATTCGCGATGGGCCGAAAAGGAGAAGTGGGAGCGTGCGAACAGACCTGAAACCCAACGCGATAGCTCGGATGAAGAGAGTGCTGGCGAGGAAGAAGATGAGGACGACCACGACGATGAAAAGGAACGCACAATCCAAGAACTTCAGAAGCAGCTTGAGACGATGCAGAACATGATTGTTGGATTGACTTCCGGAAAGAGTGCAAAATCCACCAAGAAATCATCGAAAAAGAGTGGAAGCAAAAAACTTGGAAACATGTCCACTGCACCAAGCAAAACAAAGCCCGCACACAAGGCCAAAGTCCTAAAGAAACCTCGCCAGGTTACCTATGAGGAAAAGCAGGAGATTTCGGAAGCCGTTGGTCGCATGAACGAAGCTCAAGTCGGCAAGCTGACTCAGATCATCACCGAGAATTGCGCTCGTTACCGTGATATGGATGAGATGGAACTTGAAATCGACGACCTTCCCAACGATGTGCAGGCATTGCTCCTTAAGTATGTGCGAAGTCTCTTTGGTAACCCCAACAAGGCCCGCGCAGCTTCGCCAGATGATGTAGCGGCTTTTGATGACGACGATTTCGAGCCTCGCTCGCGCAACGCTGGCGGTGGTGCTGGCAGACGCAAGAAGCACAAGCCCATGGGAAAGCACGAGCAGGGTGAGACGATCAAGGAGCTGCAATCCCGTCTGGCGCAGTTCAATAATGGCGGCGTAGGCAGCAGCGAGAGCCCAACCAACCACCAGGCCGATACATCTGGCGACGACGAAAGTGAGGAGTCTGAGGAAGAATAATGGATTTTGTCTTTTTTTGGCCAAACAATGCTGTTGGACCAAACGGGCCAGGAATAGGTTTACAGAACGAGGATGACTTTGACGAGTGCGATGAGCGAATATTTTAAAACACCCCTTCTTACCCACCCACCATCACCACTGTACGATAGGTGTGAGTTTAGTTGTTTTGTTCTCTTAGATAGATAGAAGAACTATCAGTCTTGAGCAAATCCTTCTCTTTCTTCAGTCTTGTTCGATTGTTTTGCCATATCCACTTGTTTTATCATATCTATGAATCTGAGCAAAGTCCTCTTTGGGTTTTGCAAAGCATGCTCGCCATGGCAAGTTCACGCGGCTTTGTGCATCTTGTGCCGAGTTGGTGTATGTATTATATGTACTGCCTATTCCAGACACAGATGTTTCCAGAACAGGCACTTCCAGGCCGATTTTGGCCGCACGCTCCAACAAGCCAACCCAACCCAACCCAAGCTCTTCCTCAACGCCTGCATGCCTCTAATCTGATCCGGCAATTCCAATCCTGCGCATGCAGCAAATGTCCCTTCCAGCACAACCGAGTATCCAAAAGCCCCAGCGCCTCCTGGCGTGCGTCCGATGCCAACAGCGAAAAGTCAAATGTGATCGCCAATTCCCGTGCCACATCTGCCTCAAAGCACAAGTGCAATGTGTGCCTGCTGCTCCTGCGCCACGTCAGACGCGACGTCGGTTCCCCGAACGGATTCTCCTTGATCGTCTGCGTCATTATGAGGGCTTACTTCGTGATTTAAACGTTGATTTCGAGCCGTTGCTTTCAAATGGATCTGGGTTGAAGAAAAAGACGTTCTCCAGTACGGAATCGAATGGATCACCTAGCTCGCCTGGTGATGGTGCTTTGCCGACTACTCCGCAGGGTTCTAATGCTGTGGTTGAAACTTTGAGTCTTTGGGAGTCACTACATCGAATTGTATTTGTCTCTTGTTCGAAAACTCTTGAACAATTGCTAATTGATTACTAATAGTCAATAGAAGACAAAGAAGAAGATACTTCCGATGATGGCGCTGTTGACACGGATGATGATCTAAATGAAAATGGGTTTCATTCCAGAAAGGCCGTCAAAAAGACTTGGGATCGATATTATAATGCCCAAGACAGCGATGTACTGTTTGGATCCCCACAAGTGGACATCGACCTCTCGCCTTTGCATCCGCTTCAGGGACACATATTCAAACTTTGGCAGACATACCTCGTCAATGTTGATCCTCTCCTCAAGGTGACTCACACACCTACACTTCAGCCACGCATCATTGATGCTGCTACTGATATAGTCAACGTCACACCTGCATTGGAAGCTTTGATGTTCAGTATATACACTATGGCGTTGCTGAGTCTAGATGACGAAGAATGCTTGGCTCTGCTCGGCTCCCAAAAACAGGATCTACTTGATCGCTATGCATTCGGATGCCAGCAAGCTCTTTTTAAATGTGGCTATCTACGATCTAATGATCGAGATTGTTTGGTAGCATTGCACCTATTATTGGTGAGCTCTATCTCAACTTTGAAGTGTTTCTATCACTGACGCTAGACTTGGTTAGGTTTCACGCAAAAGCAAGACAGATCCTCGATCACTCTCCTCAATCCTCGGCGTCGCTTCTAGGATCGCTCAACGATTGGGTTTGAGTGGAGAGACTACTAACAGCAAATCATCAGCTCTGGAAGCCGAACTACGCCGCCGTCTTTGGTGGTCTCATGTCATTTTCGACAATCGAATTTGTGAAATTGACGATTACAAGTCCACCTCACTGACGCCAATGTGGAACTGCAAGATCCCAGTCAATCTGAACGATGCAGATTTACGGGCAGAGATTAAGGAAGCTAACTTGCAAGGCCATATGGAGCCTACGGAAGCAATATTCGTTGTCGTACGCTGCGAGCTTCACGAATTCTTGCGTCGATCAAATTTCCATCTTGATTTTACGAATCCATACCTCAAGACTTCTGAAAAAGTCTCGGAACCTGCTGCAATCCATGAACTGGAGAGAATGCTTGAGCAAAAATACCTCAAAAATTGCAACCCGGATGTTCCGCTGCATTACATGACCATATGGGCGACAAGGGGTTTTCTGGCCAAGCTCCGGATGTTAGATTACTTCTCAACATCAGCAAGGACACAAGTTTCTCCATCAGAAACCGAACACGACTTAGCAGTCGGATATGCGCTCTCAATGGTAGAGTGCGATACGAAACTTTACAGCTCGCCTCTCACCAAAGGATATCGCTGGCTCATCGAGTCCAGCTTTCCATTCGCGGGCTATGTCCATCTCATTCAAGAGCTACGACAGCGCCCTCTAGTTGAATACGCAAAGACGACGTGGAAAGTCCTTAACGACAATTTTATCGCTCACAATGTTCTCGAAGAGAAAGACCCCACCCATCCATTCTTCACGCTCGTCGGCCGAGGCATCCTTCCAGCATGGAACGAACGTCAAGCCGCGCTCGCCAGGATCGCCGAACCGCCAGAGGAAAAACCTCGACTTGTAGCCAGCTGTCAGCGTCGATTCGAGGGGGAGAAACCCACCATCCAAAACGAAGTTACGACTAATGAACACGCTGCTAGTACCGACTTCTCTTTTGACGATCTGGCTTTATGGACTCTACCTATCGACGATGAAAGCGAGGGCATCACATTCGGGCAGGTTAACAGCCAAGTCTTGACGGGAAATTGGCCGACGAGTTTCTCGGAGATGGATGATCGGACTGTTCCGAACTTGTTTTTGCATGATCATACCGATTGGAATATGATGGGATGACTTTACAACTCGAATGGTACTCTGATAATGAATATGATTGGCGATGATGCGTTTATCCATTTGTAACACCCTTGTTTCTGCTCCGTGTGAAATGCACGATGTTGAAGGAACTGGAAACATGGAGGTTAATTCTTCAGCGCGGTCGACGATTTGATATCTAAATGACCTACAACGAAATCTCTTCACAGGCGATCTAGCATAAACCCAAGCATGTCGCGAATTCATGAGAATCGATCATTAATGCTCTTGCATCTGCTTCACGCCATCAACACCTTCTTCAAAGGCATCGTTATCAGGACCTTTCTAAACCCAATCATGACCGCCGAACTCATTCCGAGACCGAGTTTCTCTCGACACATATTTCAACATCTTTGATCGATCTGGTTCGAGAGATTGAAATCTAGTTCAAGCGTTGAAGGCCCGAAAAATCGTTCTTCTTTTTCGCAAACACAGTCCGTCGAAAACTCATGAGCCCACGACCGGCTTTACAGCTAAGTTCATGCTTCTCACACCGTCCCTCGTGTAATTGCTGCTGAGACGAACCAGACGCCCCTTCCTCCTTTAAACCAGCATCGTCGATTTGCTCTGCTGAACAGCCATCACGACCCTCATGAAAATAGACGTTTTTCCGGTCGCGTAAGCGCTCGAGAAGAAACACAGTCTTCGCCCTCGCCATCGCCAGCCGACTGCTTTCTCCACCAAGGAGAGAAAACCGTCTTCACAGACGGGAACTTACGAGACGCTTTCAGAGTCGGGAGTCAAGAAGATATAATAGCCGTATTGAGACTGACGAAACTCCAAATCCACATTCAACGTCGGGAATGACGGATATTCTACACACTGACCCCGATTTTGACGGGGGCAGGCTCGAAAGCAACGAAGAAAGCAGATAGTAATCAAAAAGGACAATTTGGGTAAGAACAAAAAAGACTATGCATTTTGCTTGTCTTTTCAAACGTCATCTATAAACAAGAAAAAACAAAGAATGCATTCGTCGGATGACGTCTAGTAATACAAGGACAAGAAATCGTAAAGAAGAAAGTTTTGGGTGGGGTATCGTCTATGTTCTTCTCCTTTAACAGGGCATTCTCTTTTGAATTGCGTCCTTCATAGGAGATCGTGAAGGTTCGTGGGTTGTTTGTGTGATTCGCAATCAGTCGTCTCTGCGACTCGACGGGGGTCGACGGAAGTCGAAATGCTGATGCGAATCTTCTCCTTTGAGGCTGTGATCGCCTTTTTTTGAGGCAATCGTGACAACGTTGTTGGTTTGATATTAGTGGCTTACGAATTTGTAGCCATTCGAAATAAGAGTGCTCAGCGTTCACCGAGTGCAAATTTAGCAAGTGCACCTGCAATGACATCAATCTGCATGGCTGAGCTGTTGGATGGAAGTGGCGGTACACCGTCATCATTTGTTATTATGACACTACCAGTACTACCTCCTGAAGGTGAACTGGCACTGCTTTTGCGAGCCTGAGTCTCGACATGATTTTTTATGCGTTCATCCAGCAGATCCACAATTTTGCCACTTGCATTTTCCAGGAGTTTTGCCATGGCAGCAGCGTCTACGCTGTTGTTCGTGAGAGTAGCTTTTTGAGCCTTTTCGCCGAGGATGCGTGCCGTGAGTCTGAGCTCTCTCTCTAATTCGCGAAGGGTTTCAGAAGTAATGCCATCAGTGGAGGGCACGGCTGAAAGTTTCTTACGGTATGCTCGTAACGTGCGCGTGACTGATTCTGTTGACCCAGTCATGCTTCCAAAACCAGTATTATTTGTGGTTGAAGAAGCTGTGAGATAACCCTCACTGCTTTTTGAACGAAGCGTGGCTACCGATTGTCGACGGCGAAAATCTTTCTTTGGTGCATTACGAGGTGGGCTATTTGTCGGTGACGGTGAACGTGGCCGTAGACTTTGCCGCCGACGAGACAAGTCTGCTGTGGTGCTAGGTCTGGCCACTGGCTCCAATTTGGGAGGCTGTGTGACTGATGCTCGTGACGACTTCTTTCTAAGACGTTGTGGAGAAGGCGGCTGCCCAAGTGTTCTCAAGCCATTTGGCGACGGATCTCGCTTATAACGATTTAGATCAGAATGAGAAATGACTTTTCGTAACGGAGGACCCATAGGAGGAAGAGGTCTGATCACAGGAGGATTGTCAAATGCATTTTGCGGTTCTTGAGGTGATGGTGTAGCTGATGGCATTGTGTCCCACATAAAGACGGTGGAGTCTGCAGCAACCGAAACCAAAGTGGCTGAGTTTTGCCGTTCGGCATCTTTTGTATCTCGAGCAGCAATGATTGCGACGTCTGTGATGCCCTCGGTGTGACCCCAGTCTCGTGCAATCAACGAACCGAACTCCGAGTACAGTCGTACAGATTTATCGCTACTTGAAACACCAATAATTGTTGGATTGGAATTCAAAGAAGGCGCGAAGATAATCTTAGACATGATCGCGGATTCTCCACCCTCAGAGTCCGAGCACTTAAAACTGAACCCTGGTTGACCATTTTGGATATTGAAATTGGAAACAGTACGGTCGGTTGCGGAAACCAGAATGGTATGATCATGCATGCCCAGACATATGGAAGTTGGGGCTGATTTGAGCTGAATGGTTCGAATGATGAGAAAAGCCACCGAGGTAGGATCATCAATGTTTCTTAGCATCCCCTGTCGAACCACGATGCTTCGGTCAGTGGAACAAGATAACAGAAATGCACCATCATTGATAGAAAGCAGACCAGTGACGGCACCAGCATGTTCATCCATCGTTTGGACGAGATCCAAGTTGTCATCAGCCCATGAAAACAATTGCACAGTTCGGTCTCTGCCCGCTGTTGCAACAAAGTGGACGCCCTCTTTTGTAAATGAGTTGATGTCGGTAATTTCGGCGGAATGTGCTCGTACTTGTGTCAAGACCGCACTTGTTCTTACGTTCAAAATTGTAAGAGTACCGTATCGATCGCCTGTTGCGATCAGGGTGCCATCCAGCAGTGTAGCGCATGCCTTGACTTCATTCGGCAAACCATACATTTCTGGCAATGTCTCGACTGGTGCACATAATTTGGCCACCGATGCGCCCTCGGTATCCCATATCTGTATTGTGCCGTCGCCGGAAAATGTGAAAAAGGCTGCGTCAGGTAGTTCGCGGCACTTCAGGGGCTGAACCCCTAATACTGCGGTTTTGTGTGCTGGAAGTTGATGAGCAAAGCCTTCCATCTCATCGTTGCCTCGTCCAAGACCAGAATTCGTCAATTGTATCCCTCTTTTGGAATCGAGTTCAACGAGAACATTTCCGAAAGATGCCATAGCTGTCACCGCTGTGGCATTGCCGAATGTTGTTTTCAGTGGCGACGAAGTCACTCGTCGGGATTTTCTATCAGATTGAGGAGTCGCATTTCGAAGCTTGCTCCAGCGGAAAGTTTGGGTGAATCCACCTGCACCGGCAATGCGTATGTTATCGTGTCCATCGAACGTGGCAGCTGTTATGCGGAACTCGGTTATTGCGATCACAGGCAGCGTTTGCGACCGCTCCAACTCATCCATTAAACATATTTCACCCGATTCGGCGCAAATGAGTGCTTTGGAATCGGTGATAGGAAGAACGCAGACAAAATTTGCCTCTAGCATATCCCCAAGAAGTATATTCTTGCCGCCAAGGACTTTCTGCCTGGGTGCAAGGATGCTGGCAAACTCTTGGGTGTTTGTTTCCACTTCTGCATCCAAGCGCCAGACTTTGACATAACGCAGGCCCACAGTCACAATAGCCATGCCCATCCAGACCATTGAATTGATCGAAGTTGTGCATTTGTTGCTGGCAACAAGGGTGGTAGCACCAGACCTCTCATCAATGCTCCAGACATACAAAAATCCATCATTGACCGTACCCAATGATGCCAGGTACTTTGAATCGGGACTGAAAGCAAGCGCGTGTACTCCGAAAGTGTGTTCAGCAACGGTGGCCACTGGTGTCTCAGATGTATCATCCTCTACTCGGAAGACACAGACTCTTGGCTTGTAGCCAGTCTCGCCAACTGCTAGCCACTTTCCATTCGGACTTAATGCAACCGAAGTAGCTGCTTTGATACGATCTTTGGCAGTAGAACTCTTGCCAGTAGGAGAATCAGACCAGTCACGGCCAACTGTATTGCCTGGTGATCCACCTCCTAACCCCTGTTCTCTGACCATACTTAGTGGTCTGTTGCTGCGCGACTCGGCAGGAGTTGGCGTCGCGGGAAATGGTCCGCCACGAGTGGCAGCACCAACATTTGGTCGAGCTCGAAAGAATTGTTGTTTAATTTTCAGGTCATCGTCAACGGTTGCGATGACGGCAGCGGCACCAGCGGTGTAAGCGAACTGGCGCGTAGATGGACGACAGTCGAAGCCATTGGAAGCGGCTGTAGTGGTGCCAATGACTTTGCGCAGGTGTAAACCCGGCTCATCGGCCTTGATCAACTTGGTGGGAGAGCGGAGCGGAGTGGTATAAAAGGGCGAGTTGGTGGGCGTCGGGCGGAAGCCACGGAGATTCATCCTGGATCAGGATCTGGGTCGCGAAGGCGTCGTCTACTGTGCCAGGGTACGCGAAGAGAGTGTCCACTAGGTGTTGGTGTCATTGCCCGGGGTGCATGTCAACGGAGGAGTGCAGCAGGTTTGCTTGGGATCGTGTTAGTCGGCGTGGACGCAGTAGTCTACTGTTGAAGGTTTGTTTGGGGCGGTCAAGCGAGAGCTCCGCCCAGGTGATTTAGCCACGCGTGATGGCGCAACAACGAGCGAACATGTCACATAGACAAAGGGAAGACAACCTCAGGCGTCGTGAAAATGGATGCTGGCAGACGATCACTCCGTAGGCGTAGACGACATGGCAAACAAATGAAGAGCGAAGCGAGCACTGGGCGCGGTGGTGATCGTGCATGGCTTGGATACAGTGTCTCACGAAGCCAATGGCACACGATAATACGATAGGCTGACGCGCACAGAGCCATTGTTATTGAAACGACCCGTCGACGGCCAACGATAACGACGAGGGCAGTATGAAGCGTGCACTTACGTACTGTGCGGTTCGCATTGACGGGTGAAGCGCCATGAGAATCGGGGGCAGAGTTGCGAACGGACTTGGCAGCGCAGGCAGACGTAAACAATCTATGGTGCACTTTATTTGTCTTCTCACATGTTTGTGCGCTAACTTAAAACCAGCAGAGCCATGCCAACGGGTTGCTTGTTTGCCCCGATGGCGGATCTGAGAATTGACAGGGCTTTGCCGCCGCTTGCTCAGACAGCACTCGACGACGAACATGAAGCGTAAGAGTACACCCTCACCACCCTCACGTCACGCCTTTCTTCGGCCAAGCTGCATCTGCCCATTTATTGAGTTTGCCCGGGTTGGTTCGAGGAGCCATGGACCTCGACTCTGCGGCCGCCGAATCAGCCCCTGTGATCACTTGCCGCCGAGCCCTGCAGACTGCGCAATTGCGTCGGACATCAACACCCCCGCCAGTCAGTCCTCACCGACTCCCAGGCCGCACTGGCAAATGCGGTGGCCATGATGATGCCCAACAGGACGCCGGCTCACTGCAAACAGGCACTCGAGACCGGCAGAGACGGGAGGCTGCTGTCCCTGTCGTCCGATGCGGCCCACGCTGATGACCGCGAAGCTGACGAGCCTGGTCTTCCTGACGCGGATGGAAACATGTGCGGTCCCTGGGCTAAGAGCTGCATGTCAGATGTGTGTTGGAGTCGGGATTCCGTTCCGTCTGAATCGCATGGCATAGTCGTGCTACTGTAGTCGTGTACGGCACAGCAGAGCACATCATAGAGCAACAGAGCAACAGGGGTCTCGCTCCACCTGCCATTCGGGCGAAGGGAAGTCGCGTCCACGCCCGAGAGCAGAAGGGCAGGTGCAACCCCGCAAGTGGGGCATTCAACACAACACACAGTCAGTAGGCAGTCAAGCTGTGCCAGGCTGCCGTCGATGGCTGCTATAGCAGATTCGACGTCTCGCCGTGGTGCACACGAATACCTCAATCGCCCATCTGCACGTCGTTCGTGTTGTGCTGCTCTATCACCATATTGCGCGTCACTCAATTTAGCCGGCGATTGACGAATCTCGAGGCGTGTCAACGTTCTTCCATTGAGCATTCATCCACATATCCGGAACCCCGGCCGGATCAGACCTAGAACCGGGCTCAAGAGTCCACCTCGGTCGTCGCCTTGCTAGGGCCGCTTCCCCAGCCGTCCACTACTACTACTACTACTGCTACTTGACCGTCTGCTGTTACATTTCACTTCTCAACCTCTACTCATTTTTCTCACACTATCTCTACCGTCCGTCAGAACTTGTTTCCCCTCCAATTGACCCCAGAACACACCCATAACTTCGAGCACAGCAACCTTCTGCAAACATGTCTGAGGGCGATGTCAAGCCCGAGGCCCCTGCGGTCCCAGAAGCCACTGAGCGTGATACATATCATGTCCCAAAGGCCTTCTTCGAGTAAGCCTGCTTTTCTCCTTTCGTCGTCTAAATCAGGTCTAATCGTACGTACAGTAAGCACCCCAAGAAGCCACATTTGAATGGCCTTGACCACTATAAAGAGCTATACAAGGAGTCTATTACCGAACCACACAAATTTTGGGCCAAGATGGCTCGCGAGCTTCTGTCGTGGGAGCGCGATTTCCAAACCGTCCACTCGGGCAGCCTGACCAATGGTGACAACGCCTGGTTCCTTGAGGGCAGACTCAATGCCTCCTACAACTGTGTTGATCGTCACGCCGCAAAAAACCCAGACAAGGCCGCTATCATTTACGAGGCCGACGAGCCCAACGAGGGCCGCACCATTACATACGGCGAGCTTTTGCGTGAAGTGTCCAAGCTGGCTTGGACTCTTAAGCAGATGGGAGTCAAGAAGGGTGACACTGTTGCTCTGTATCTGCCTATGATTCCCGAAGCCGTCATTGCCTTCCTGGCAATTACCCGTATCGGCGCTGTCCACTCTGTGGTCTTTGCTGGTTTCTCTGCTGATTCTCTGAGAGATCGCATCATTGACGCCAAGTCCAAGGTTGTCATTACCTCAGATGAGGGCAAGCGTGGTGGAAAGCTCATTAGCACCAAGAAGATTGTCGATGAGGCGCTCAAACATTGCCCTGATGTTACCAACTGTCTTGTTTTCAAGCGAACCGGTGCTGAAGTACCAATCACCAAGGGCCGCGACCTTTGGTGGCACGAGGAGACTGAGAAGTGGCCAGCATACTACCCACCTGAGAGCATGAGCTCGGAGGATCCACTATTCCTTCTTTACACATCTGGTTCTACTGGAAAACCCAAGGGTGTGATGCATACCACCGCTGGCTACCTCCTCGGTGCTGCTACCACTGGAAAGTACGTTTTCGACATCCATGATACGGACAAGTTCTTCTGTGGAGGTGACGTTGGTTGGATTACTGGTCACACTTATGTCGTATATGCTCCGCTCTTACTTGGTGTTGCCACCGTTGTATTTGAGGGCACTCCGGCATATCCCGATTTCAGCAGATATTGGGATGTGTGCGAAAAGCATGAAGTCACTCAATTCTACGTCGCACCCACTGCATTGCGTCTTCTGAAGCGTGCCGGAGATCATCATGTTAAGCATAAGATGGATAAGCTTCGTGTTCTTGGTTCCGTTGGTGAGCCGATTGCCGCAGAAGTATGGAAGTGGTATCACGAGATTGTCGGAAAGGAGAATGCGCACATTGTTGACGTGAGTTTTAAATCTTGTTCGAGACAAGAAACACTAAGACTGACATATTGTAGACATATTGGCAAACCGAGACTGGCTCTCACGTCATCACGCCTCTAGGTGGTATCACCCCAACCAAGCCTGGTTCCGCCTCTCTTCCTTTCTTCGGCATCGAACCTGCGATTGTCGATCCAGTCAGCGGCGAGGAAATTCACGGAAACGATGTCGAAGGCGTTTTGGCCTTCAAGCAGCCATGGCCATCAATGGCCCGCACCGTTTGGGGCGCACACAAGAGATATATGGATACCTATCTCAACGTGTACAAGGGCTACTACTTCACGGGTGACGGAGCAGCTCGCGACCACGAAGGTTACTACTGGATTCGCGGCCGTGTTGATGATGTTGTCAACGTGTCTGGTCACCGTCTCTCTACTGCCGAAATTGAAGCCGCTCTCATCGAACACCAAGCCGTCGGAGAAGCTGCTGTGGTTGGTATCAACGACGAGCTTACTGGTCAGGCTGTTAATGCCTTTGTGTCCATCAAGGATGGCAACGAAATCAACGATGCTCTTCGCAAGGATCTCATCCTGCAAGTCCGCAAGTCAATCGGTCCGTTCGCGGCACCCAAAGCCATCTTCTGCGTTCCAGATCTTCCCAAAACCCGATCCGGTAAGATTATGAGACGTATTCTACGAAAGATCTTGGCTGGTGAAGAGGATCAGCTCGGTGATACCAGCACGCTCTCCGACCCAAGTGTCGTGGACGTCATCATCAAGACCGTTCATGATTCGAAGAAGAAGTAAAGCAAATAAGTCGAATGAAATGTCATGGATGATGAAATTTCCAACTGCCCAGATTTAGTTTGCAGATATCGCAGTGCATCAGTAACGTAGCAAACCAATTATTAAAAGTCACGTTAAATATTGAGTGTTGTTCTCAGCTTACGCAGCATTGGATGATGGTTAAATTGATTTGGAGGTTCAGGCACCCTTGCTTCGCTCATAACCGGAGATAGCTCTATATGGCACGCCTCGACTTTTTGGCGAGGGCTTCACTCTTCACAAACATCGCACCGTGCTAACCTCTGCACCGCGAGATATCACCATATCTATCGGATGCGCTCCATTACTCGCCAAAGCATTCGCTTGGCCCCATCAAATCGCGTGCGCCAGTCATCGGCCTCTCGTTGTCGTTGTGGCATCGCGCAAGTACCACAAACCACAACTTCAAATTCACTTGCCCTACCATCTGCCACAACCTCACAACCACGTCGATACTTTCACGGCTCCACCGTACAATTTGAATCTTCAGGAACCCCTCGAGAGCCCCCTGAATCGTCAAATAATTCAGCAGATGCACGATTAGCAGAAGAACGGCGCAAAGCTAATGCTGAAACTTCGGCTGATGCAACTACAAACAACGAAACCGCTCGACCTACCTCTGCATTCGCACAGCGAAATCTCAAGAGCAATAGCACAAGCATTCCACTTCGAAACAAGACCCTTCGCCAACGGAGAGCTGCCGAGACTCGTCCATCGCCTCCTCCCATACCTGAATGGTTTCTAGACAATAATGTCAAGCTTCTCACCGATGAGCAATTCAATGGCTTGGGAGAGATCTCAGAGCGAGAGAAACATGGCCAGGTCATCAGATGTCTAGATACTCAGACGGGCGAGGTGCTCTTTACCATGCCTGGATACCCATATTACAGTAATGCAACAGAGACAGGGACCTTTGACGTTCCAATTGAAGACGAGACAGCAGCACAATCAACCGAGAATGCCACCAATTGGGCGGACCTTGAGCTGGAATTAGGCGTACTGGGCGCATTGTCCCTTGAAAGTCACAACCAATCCTCACACGCTGCATCACGCGTTGACCTGTCTCTTGTTAGTTCAGGCCCGGATACACATGGAGAATTGGAGTCCAGAATCGAATCAATAGCGATAGCCGTTGGCGCAGATGTTGTGGAACTCGACTCGACTGATATTGAAGAGCTAGCGGGCGAGTACGTAGGTCAAGGTCAAGACTTGCCAGGGTCATTCTCAACCTTGAGTTATGATGTATTCGAGGGATATACTGGCTCGGCAAGCGGAGGATTCAAGCAGCCTATAACGCGTTATGAGGACGAGGGAATGGACGAAGATGACATGAATGAAAGCGAACCTGCCGATGAAGACGCTGAGCTTCCCACAAACGCAGGCGAATTCGGTAGCATGTCTGACTTGAGGAAAGCTCTTCATGCACGACGTCATGACCTGGCCAAAGCCTTGGAGGGCACTGGGATTGCTGGGTTTTCCATTGGCGTTCCAAAGGTCATTCATGCGGGCAGTCTCATGCAATTGGGAGGAAAGGGATCAGTCAAGTCATCCTCTCCAGCGGACTATGTATCTTGGGATGATGCAAGACTCGTTGCGTTGCTCGAAAGTGTGTTGGATTCGCCGTTGCAGAAAAAGAATCAGGAACAATCTTCTCCGTCCAAGGAATACCATTCGCAAGAAGCGAGCACACATCCTTCCCGGAACCGTCGCCAGTGGTACAACAAAAGTTCCTCTCTTATTCTAGGAGACTTGGCTCATGCAATAAGAATATTCAAAACAGGACAAACCCCACTGTTTGAATTTCAGTCGGCACCCCGTGGTAGCACACGTATTGATGGATTAGTTCCGGAACAAAAACCACGCACAATTATTCATATAAAGGATTTGAAAGACATCTGTCGTTCTCGATTGGGTGAAACCATCATCAAACGGCTGGTGAGAGTCGTGCAGAAGCGACGACGCAGTGGCCAGGCGATAATGATCATTGGAACGAGCTGCGATACTGCGGCATTTGGTAGCTTTGCCTCCGAAACTGATGACTTTCCATTCAGGAGTATGACATATCTTCCAGCTCAGAAGTCCAAGGAGCGCAGCGGAGAAGCTTTGCCCATTTCCTCGGTTCTAGTGCCGAACATAAAGAACCCAAAGCTATTTGAGCCTTCGGCAAAAATACTCAAGATGAACCTTGTACACATACAAAGTATGGTTAAGCGTTTGATACCTGGTTCTAGAATTGATATGATTGGGAAGGCAGGGCACGTGCGACAACTTGATAGTGGTGTTGTATACCATTTACAGGCAAAGGTCCTTGACTATGACGCTGTTCAGCGCATAGCACTCACCGCAGTTGGACTTGCTCACAGTTGTGCCGCATCAGACAATATAACGGCACTACACGTGGGCATTGCTGTATCGCTGATGGCAAGACAAAAACAATTGGCTCGCGAATGGTCGAAGTGGGAAGAAAAGACGGCCGAAGCAGATGCCGTGGCGAAAATGCGAGAAAGCAGCAAGAATAAAGATCAACAAAACGCAGCCGAAAAGCAGGCCATTCGTCTTGACAAAATCAGGAAGTCCTGCAATACGCACGAGACTCGTCTCCTCTCGGGCGTGGTAGATGCCGAGAACATCAAGACTGGCTTCGCTGAGGTGCATGCTCCAACTTCGACTATAGAAGCTCTCAAGACCCTTACTACACTGTCATTGCTCAGGCCTGACGCTTTCAAATATGGTGTGTTGGCTAACGATCGTTTGACTGGCCTACTCTTGTACGGACCACCTGGAACGGGTAAAACACTACTCGCCAAAGCTGTTGCCAAGGAGTCGGCAGCAACAGTTCTTGAAGTCAGCGGCGCTCAGATTTACGAAAAGTACGTAGGTGAAGGCGAGAAAATGGTGCGCGCCGTCTTCTCGCTTGCCAAGAAGCTTTCGCCTTGTATCGTCTTCATTGATGAGGCAGACGCCTTATTCACAGCCAGGACCAGTGGCGGCGGCAGCAGAAACACTCACCGCGAGATCATCAACCAATTTCTCCGTGAGTGGGACGGCATGGATGACAATGGCGTCTTTATGATGGTTGCAACCAATAGGCCGTTCGACCTTGACGATGCTGTCCTTCGACGTCTCCCAAGGCGTCTGCTTGTTGATCTGCCAGTTGCCAAGGATCGTGAGAGCATCCTAGGTATTCATCTCAAGGGTGAACAACTCGATGAACGTGTCAAGCTGGAAGAACTTGCTCAGCAGACACCCCTTTACAGCGGTTCAGATTTGAAGAATTTGTGTGTTGCAGCAGCACTAGCAGCTGTAAGGGAGGAGAACGATCTTGTCGCGAAAGCCACTGCGGAAACTCTAGCTCAGCAAAAACAAACCCCCGAGCAGAAGTCAGAGGAGTCCTCACCCGCAGATATCGAAACTTCTACTCCCTCAGAACCCGCGTCTAGCAACACCTACAAACTTCCTCCTCGCCGCACTTTAGCGCCCCATCACTTCACCACCGCCATGGCCGAAATCAGCGCCAGCATCTCCGAGGACATGGCCAGCCTGACCGCTATTCGCAAGTTTGACGAGCAATACGGCGACCGTCGAGGCCGACGACAAAAGACAGGTCTCGGATTCGGCAGCATCGAACGTGAAGCTTCAAACGAAGATGCCGCTCGTGTGAGACAAGATATATCCGAACCCTCGGCCCCACCATCTGCGCCACGAGCACCATGAGAATGGACTGTGGCAAGGAATTGTATGATTATAGAAGATCTCATGTTTGAATAAATTTGTATGTATATATTTCGTGGAATAGACGAAAGGCTACGCTATTTGCCTTTGTTCGTACTACATGGTTACAAAAAAGTGTTTTATTACGCACTGCATAAGACCCCCCCTTTTCCATTTCTAGCGCGAGTGTATGCTTTTGGTCTTGCGGTGATATGAAGCTCGTCCTTCCAAGCTTTCTGCCGCGAACGCTGGATCTTCGTCCTCGATTGGTATGATCCAAAAGCAACGATATATATCCAGCAGCGAGATACATCAACCGCGGCGCTGCACTTTCGTCCTTTTTTTCACGACCTGCGCAAGCTCCATGTTCCAACATTCAAAAGATCTTGCACACGGCGTTCTTCATCCCCCTTTCTTCGCGAATCGCGCCAACGCAGGTCCCAGCTCCTCGACTTTCTTGCCGGCTTTGGCCTCCTTTGCTCGCCGTCTCTGTTCCTCTCGCATTTCAATCACGCGGGTTTTGTGCTCGTCAATCACATTCTTGTTTCCCTTTTTGCGCAGATATTTTCTCAAACTGGAGTTTTTGCCCCGGCCGCGATTTTTCAGGGTTTCGATGCGGTCGCGTTCGGCTTGCGTGCCGGTAGCGCGGTCGAGGTCTTTTTCCGCTTGGCGTTGTTGGTTTGAGGCTGTGTCGAGGGTTCCGACGAAGGAGGGGTCGAGAGAGATCATTTCGGGTTGAAGTTTTGTTAGGAGTGATTTGACTTCGGCTTCTTGGCGTTGCTTGGTGTTTTCGTAGGGGTTGATCTCCAAGGCGTCGAAGTTGGGTTCGCCGGCGCCTGGGACGAGGATTGAGGAGAATCCGGCGCTGTGGCTGATGCCCAGTACGTCTTCGAATGGACACCAGCGTGCTCGCTCCATGGTGTGGCCTTCGCCGCCCCAGGCCATGTACGGCGATTGAACCTTGGTTTGGGTGCTCGCGGACGCGTGTTTGGAGAAGATGTCCTTCCAGATGGTCGTTTGTGTTCCCCAGCTGACTGCGGTGAGATTTCGATCGCTGATGGCAACGCTGGCGCCTGGTCGACGGAGGAAGTATTCGTTGACTGGCTTGAAGGTTCGAATATCCCAGACGGCCATTTTCGAGTCTTGGCCTGTGGATACCATGTATCGGCCTTCGCGGTCCATTGCCATGGAACGGACTGGTCCACGATGGCAGAGCATTTTGACGAGTGGCGTGGTGCTATTTGGCGACCAGAGTGAGACAGTTCCGTTTTGATGGCCGACGTGGATGATGGCATTATAAGGGTTTTGTGCCATTGCAGTAGGAGTACCTTGTTTGGTCGAAGTTTGGGCCACCAATTTTCCAGTACTGGTGTCTTGCCATTTCAGCCAGCCGGCATTTCCAATTGTCGCGAGAAGGAAGTGATAGGGCAGAAACTCCATGTTGGTGACTTCGATATGCTGGTCAAGGTTGTGGATTTCCACGCCGTGGTGGTCGTAGATGTAGACGTTTTTCTTTTGAGCCACGGCAAAGAACTGGTTGTTGTGTAGCCACTTTGCATCTCGCACCGTCTCGTTCAATTGCAGTTCGCAGCCCAGCTTGCCGCTTCGCCAGTCCATAGTGGCAACATGACCTTTTCGCCCCGCGAGCAGAAGATCGCGGCCGTTTCGGGTGTAATCGCACATGTACGGTCCCAATCCCTCTAACTTGAGCTCGAATCCCTTTTTCGCCGTCTCGATGCCGACCTCGTTACGGATATCAGCCTGTCGTACTTTGTATGTCCGTTCCAATTCTCCTTCAGGCTCGAGAAAGCCTTCGGTATTTTCCAACAGAATTTCGGCATCTTTCGCCTTGAGCGTAGCATCTTTGTATCGCTCCTCAAGAGCCTTTAAATTGGCGCGGGCCTTTTTATCCTTGATTTGCTTGGTGTTGATGCTTTTTCCGCGGCCGTATTCTCGACTGGCCTGGAGCTGTCTTTTCTGCAAAACGGCCTGTTCAGGATTCAAGCGGGCAGTTGGCGGGCCTCTCCTGCGCTGCACCTGGACATTGCCGTCGGCGTCGACCAAGTTTGTCGTCTGCATGGCTTTGAACGGCACCTCCTGTTCCCGTTCGAGCAGCGCCATGTTTGCGCGTGAGGGTGGAAGATGCAGTGGTGATCGGTGGCCTGCGTCGTTCTTTCCAATAATTTTTCGGCGTACCTGCCCCGGCCGTGGCTGGCGTGAAGCAGGGCTCGGCTGGACCCTCCGTATTCCGACCGGCGGCCAGATGGAGCTCGGCGGGAAGTGGCAGCTGCACCTCGGGCTTCACAATATTTCGCGCCCTGTTACTCACTTCTCTTCGCGTCTCCATCATTACGCAGCCCCTTTCATTCAGTCCATCGGTTGATTCTCCGTCTATTCAGTCCAGGCTTCATTGCCCGTCTCCGTCTGTCGCCCTGCGTATTGCTGTCTTTGTTTGGACTCTGCTTTCTGCCCGCCACGATGATGTCCAGGACCGCCCTCCAGCGTGCCGCGGCCGCCCCCGTTCGAGCCCTCTACGCCCAGCAGTCCATTCGCGCTGCCTCTGCCTGGTCCAATGTGCAACAGGGCCCTCCAGATGCCATTCTCGGTATCACTGAGGCGTTCAAGAAGGACGCCAATCCCAAGAAGATCAACCTCGGTGTTGGCGCATACCGTGATGATAAGGGCAAGCCATACGTCCTGCCATCGGTCAAGACTGCCGAGAAGAAGGTCATTGAGGGCAATCATGACCACGAGTATGCTGGCATCACTGGTGTGCCCGACTTCACCAAGGCTGCTGCCGTTCTCGCCTATGGTGCTGAGAGCGCTGCCGTCAAGGAGGGCCGTGTCGCCATCACTCAGTCCATCTCTGGTACTGGTGCTCTCAGAATAGGCGGTGCCTTCCTTCAGCGCTTCTACCCAGGCGCAAAGACCATCTACATCCCAACTCCTTCGTGGGCCAACCACAAGGCCATCTTCCTGGACTGTGGCCTTGAGGTCAAGCAATACCGCTACTACAACAAGGACACCATTGGCCTCGACTTTGACGGCATGGTTGCGGATATCAAGAACATGCCCAAGGGCAGCATTGTTATGCTCCACGCCTGTGCACACAACCCCACTGGTGTTGATCCTACTGAGGACCAATGGCGTGCTATCAGCAAGGCTGTCAAGGATGGCGAGCACTACCCATTCTTCGACATGGCGTACCAGGGCTTTGCCTCTGGCGATACCAACAAGGATGCTTTCGCTCTTCGTCACTTCATTGAGGAGGGCCAGAACCCTTGCCTTGCCCAATCTTTTGCCAAGAACATGGGTCTCTACGGTGAGCGCTGCGGTGCTTTCAGCATTGTCTGCTCGTCCCCAGAGGAGAAGACTCGCGTCGACTCCCAGATCAAGATTCTAGTCCGCCCACTCTACAGCAACCCACCTGTCCACGGTGCCCGTATTGCCGCCACCATCCTCAACGATGCTGAGCTCAACAAGCAATGGCTCGGCGAAGTCAAGGGCATGGCCGACCGTATTATTGAGATGCGTGCTCTCCTCAAGCAGAACCTTGAGAAGCTTGGCAGCAAGCAAAAGTGGAACCACATCACTGATCAGATCGGCATGTTTGCTTACACAGGTCTGACCGCTGAGCAAATGACCAAGCTCGCCGAGGAGCATTCAGTCTATGCCACCAAGGACGGCCGTATCAGCGTTGCTGGTATCACAACCGAGAACGTGGGCAGACTTGCCGAGGCGATCTACAAGATCACTGGTTAATTTACGTGTACGATACAAAAAACAACGCATTTGGCACCGGTGACGGATACAAATGGAAATGGTGTAGAACAGGGAAAACATAGCATTACAATACAATTGATTTAAAATAACTTTCTTGGACCATGTATCAGACATGGACGTCAGACATCTTGGGTCTCTTGTTCCTCATATCATGACTTGCTGAGAAGAAAGGATTTATGAATATAGCTTTTTTGATGCTGTACATTTGCTGGTCATTTTAATGCAATTCACATGCACAGTCGGTTATTGATGATCGGAGGAAATCGGGCGGCCAAAGCACAGGCCGACTCCACATTGCCGCGACGACCTCAGCCTTACTAGTCAGACATTATAGTCACCTAAAAGCACCCATTTCGGAACGGTGCCTCGAATCACCATTAACACCATTAAAGCAATTCACTTGACGAGAATCTCGATACATGGTAAAGCGAATCGCAGGCGCTGTTCACGAGCATTGCCTCTAAAACACGCTGTATCCGTCGCGAACTTTACCGACCACCTCCATTTGAACGGGATGAGGCGCTGGGCGAACACGTAGTACAATTGCGCAAGTATCTCGACATAACATGTACGCCCCGAACCACGACTCTGGCGCCGGCGCCGAGCAGAACCATCACTTCCTCTCGGCGACATCAGCGACGTCGACCTTCTCCACGACACAGTTCCCCTCGCCGCTGTTCAGCGTCGATCCGAGGCTCCATGGCAGTCCGCAGCATCTCCGCCCACAGCAGAATATTCCTGGAGGAAATGCCCAAACGCGACAGTCGTCCAATGATGCTCCTGGCTCCATGCAGCCTCCGAGCATTTCGCCCCAACCGTTAAGAGCTACTCCTGCTAGAGTGTCGTCTCCAATACGTCTTCCGGAGCGCGCTTTGCCCCCGCGAAATGTCACCGCTGATTCCATTACCGATGCTTTTGTGAGCTTCATCCTGTATTGCAATCCGCATTTTCCTTTGGACATAGATACTGCAATGTTGAAGTCTGGATTCGAAGGTCCTCCAAAGAGCGATAACAAGGAATTTCAAACTTACCGCCTCTTCGAGCTCATCCGGAAATTCGATGCCAAAGAGATCAAAACGTGGGGTCAACTTGCTCTTGATCTTGGTGTTGAAGCACCAGACGTATCAAAAGGGCAATCAGTTCAGAAAGTCCAGCAGTATAGCGTGCGTCTGAAACGTTGGATGCGAGCTATGCATATTGATGCTTTTTTCGAATATCTCCTTGGCAAACAACATGTCTATTTTACTGAGATTCCTACCGCGGACGATCCATATCCAGCTGGTGGTCGAGATGGCGTACCGGTAGAAGAGGATCTTGCAGTACGGGCTCTGGATCCTTCATTTCGTCCGAAACGTGGTCGTAGGAGGAATTCTGAAACCGAGCATGATGATAATGACAGACCCAACAAAGAAGCAAAACTGGACCAGTATGGTCAACCACAATCCGCATTTCCTAGTGATAATTTTAATGACCCGTGGGCATCGGCTGCTTCGGCTATTGCTCCTCGTCATCCAGCTCCTTGGGACACGCGTGGAGATGTTCCACAATCGGCTGTTGCAACAAGTGTGCCTTCGCATCAACGATGGCAGCTCCATGGCAATTCAACACCACATCCAATGACAGCTCATCCAACATCTATGGCCGCACATATCGATGCCGCCTTTGATAACGAGCCCAGATCCGCAGTCACTTCCTCTGCACGTCGTAGACGGAAACATGGACCTTCGGTGTCGAGTGCCTGGAATTCTACAAATACTCCCGGTGCCAAACCCAGAGGCAGACCCCCGGCTAATCGTAGTATTCAAGATGGACCATTCAGCACATTCCCGGCTGATCCTAGCAATGAGAACTTGTCCACGAACAACAACGTCAGACCAAACACACCGCCAGAGACGCGGCCAACATCTGAGGTACAGCCTGCATTGTCTATGGCTCCTCCACTGATCAGACGTCAAAGCGATGGACCAGGAAGGCCAGGAAGACTATCTCTACAAGTACCTCAACATACCGGAGGGCCAGTACGGCTGGCAACTCCTCCCCCACCTCGAGTGTTACTCAACGGCGACCCAAATGACAGCGATTCTCGAGGAGGCACCCAAACCCCCATTGCTCAAATGCCACCCACCATACCTCAAGCGCGCCAACGTAAAGTCCGCAACGTAGGAAACGTTCAAATCGTCGAGCGCGAAATCCCCGGCTTCATGTTCGAAACCCTCAAACGCATCCTAACCAGCGACCTCCTCCGCGCCGAAGTCATCGGCCGCCGCCAACGCCTCACAAGCGACGAAGCCAAACGCCTAGCCGACACCATCCTCGATCGCCTCAGCGTTCCACGACAAGACACAGACGACTCACGCGACGACATCGCACGCCTCACAGCTGCCTCGTGGCTCGGTGTCGGCGAACAACTCAACGTGCCCCTCGGCCCAGCCACCAGCCGCGGCAAACGCGTCGTCGTCACCCGTTTCCGCTCCGACGCAGAAGGCTACGAAGAAATCGTCTCTGCGTACGAAGACTCGCACGGCTCCACCACCCGCGACGTCTTTGACATTTCCTGGACCGTCGCGCTGGGAACCTGCACCGGCGCATTTGAAATCAAGGGCGTGGGACTCAATGACTCGCCTCTTGACCGAGACGATCACCACGACGAGCTCCTTCGCAAAAGTCTAATCATGGCCCAACAGATCGGTTTGCCAAACGGCGGTTATCCAAACGTCGGTTCTCAGACTGTCAGTTCTCAGAATGTCGGTCTGCAGAATATTGACGCCTCAGCCAGAGAAGCTGCAACTTCCATTCGTGAAGCGGGCGATGGTATCGATTGGAAGCAAAAGTATTTGGCGTTGGAAATTGGAAATCGAATGGCCATGGGAGAGTTGAAGAAGATGAAAGAGCGGGTTGTGGAAAAAGTTCTGGATTCGTTGCTTGAGTAGTGATTCGTTGCTTGAGTTGTGGTTGGTTGATTGATTGGTGATTGATTTGAAATGTATATATGAGAGTCAGAGAGGTGGGCTAACTAAATATACCATTTGTGTGAATTTGACAAAGGCCAGTCTCAATCACGTTACATCCCATCACACCACCTTACACCACAATCCATCACATTACAGGACACTACACTACATCACATCATAATACATTACACAACATTACAATTCAACTTTAAACGAGGACACATGGCATTGATGATTGACAAAATAAATTTACAGATTTTTTTCTTTCTCTGTCTACAAACGCCCAGAATAATGCGCCTTGTCAAAAATATGTACAGCCTCAAAATACCAGTGTTTCTTCATCTTCTACCAAAATATCTAAACCACGTCTCCACAAATCTATGCTTGGGCGACATTTTGCTTAGTGCCATATGTCGGTAGTGGATCAACTTCACCAGGAGCCAGGAAATTTGTGTTGGGGTCCTTGGCTGCTTTGGCGGCTGAACATCTTGCCATGGTAGGGCTTGATCGGGAAATGGAGTCGGTGAAGAAGAAGTTTTCAATGGCGGGCTTGAAAGCTGCGCCTGTGGGATTGGCGCCCTTATTTTGGTCGACGAGTTGGACTTTGCTTAGGCTGGCTAGGCTGGCGGGCTCGACGACATCGTAGCGGCGAAGGGCAGGGCTAATCTCCTCCATGCGGTCACGAAGCTGCTCAACATCGTCGTAAGGAAGTGGGGCACCGAGAGCCTCAGAAGCAGCACGCAAAATCTTCCAGTCCTCACGAGCGGCACCGTAAATGCTGGTAGCTGGACGAGCCATTTGAACACGGCCTTCAGTGTTGACATAAGTGCCGCTCTTCTCAGTGTAAGCAGCACCAGGAAGGACGATATCGGCCAGCTGGGCACCCTTATCACCGTGGTGGCCTTGGTAAACAACAAAAGCGTTCTTAGGAATATCCTCGGCAGTAATCTCGTCAGCTCCAAGAAGCCAGACAAACTTGGGTGTTGATGAAGCAGTCTCCGGGCTTGGGACTGTGAAGCCGACTTCATAGGCGGCGGTGCGAGACGCAGCACGCTGGAGGACATTGAAACCGTTCCATTCAGGAGTCTGGAAGTTGGCCTTGTTCTTCTCGACGAAGCTTCCGACCGTCTCGTAGATGGCCTTGGCATCAGCATGCTCAACAGCAGCAGAGCCGACAATGATCATTGGGCGCTCAGCGGCAGCAAGCTTCTTGCCCCAGGCACCGCTGAGAGCAGTCTTGAGGTCGTTGACATTTGAGCCGAGGTTCTCATAATCAAAGGTGGACTTGAAGTCAGGGCCAATGACACCAACCTCGAGGTCAGAGCGCATCCATTGCTTCCTGATACGGGCGTTCAGAAGCGCGGCCTCCCATCGTGGGTTAGTGCCAACGAGAAGAATGTAATCAGCCTCCTCGACACCAGTGATCTTGGAGTTAAGAGCGTAGTTGGAACGAACGTCAATACCGTGAGCAATTGGAGCAGATCCACCAGGCTGGTCGAGAGCCAAGTTCTCAGAGCCGAGCTTGTTGGCCAGATCCTTGGCAGCAACGAGAGACTCCGTCTCGACGAGGTGGCCAGCAATGAACTTGATCTCATCTCCCTTGGGCTGAATCTCCTTGAACTTCTCGCCAATCTCAACAAGAGCCTGTTCCCAAGTTGCTGGGTGGAATTGGTTGTCCTTGCGGATAAGAGGAGTAGTCAGACGTTGGGTGCTGAGACCATCGCAAGCGAATCTGCTCTTATCGTTGATCCATTCCTCGTTAACGTCATCGTTGAGTCGTGGCAGAATCCTCATAACCTGGAGACCTCTGGCATCGACACGAATGTTGCTTCCCAAAGCGTCGAGTACGTCAACAGTTTCCGTGTGATAAAGCTCCCATGGTCTAGCACGGAAAGCATATGGCTTGGATGTGAGAGCGCCGACAGGGCAGAGGTCGATGACGTTGCCAGAAAGTTCGGTGTCGAGGGCAGTCTCAAGATAAGTACCGATCTGAATATCGTTGCCACGGCCAGTGCTGCCCATCTCAGCAGCGCCAGCAATGTCATTGGCAAAACGCACACAACGAGTGCAGTGGATGCATCGGTTCATAGAAGTCTGAAGTATGAGGTTAGTCATTGGAGCTTTCCAAGAGCTCGCTCTGTCAAAGTGTGCCTACCTTGACCAATGGACCAATATTCTTGTCCTCAACAGCACGCTTTCCGCTCATCTCATGGAAACGGCCTCTGTCCGCACCATATCGCATGCTCTGATCTTGCAAGTCACACTCACCACCCTGGTCGCAAATCGGGCAGTCCAATGGATGATTAGCGAGGAGGAACTCCATCACGCCCTCACGGGCTTTGTGCGCCAGTGGGCTGTTTGTTTTGACAACCATGCCCGGCTGAACCGGCCAGGCGCAAGACGCCACGGGCTTCGGGGCGCGCTCGACCTCAACCAAGCACATTCTGCAGTTTCCAGCAATCATGAGTTTCTCGTGGTAGCAGTAGCGGGGGATCGTGGCGCCGGCCTTTTCACAGGCCTGGATCAAAGCGGTGCCGGCTGGACGACGGTTAGCGAGACGAGCCAATGCGGCACCTGGGAGCGTGGAGAGACGACGTACCCTCGACAGAAACCTTTTTGCCGTCGACCGTCAGCTCGACCATGTTGGCGGAGCATCGGGCACTCATAGTAAAGTTGCGGGCTGCGGCGTGTCCCTGGGCCAGGCCTTGCGAGCGGCGCAGCGACCGCACCAGCTGTTGCCGCATCATATTCGGAGCGAGTGTTCGCAGCGCGGCGGATGAGGTCGGGGATTGTGACGGCGGAGAGAGGAGAGACGATGTGCGGTTCACGGCGCTGGTGGCATTGGGGGAGACAAGCGAGGTTCGAAGGTGTGAGGAAAGCAAGCAACGTTCCGCTAAGGTTGAATAATCGAGCCGTCATTGGGCAGGCAGCCGGCAGCTCCACCCCGTGCCACGGCCGCCGCGTATAAATTCTGCTCGCGGTCCTGACAACCTCTTTCTTTTCGTCTTTACTCATTACCGGCACGCTTTATTGTAGTGTCTTTGCTCGCCCTTGGGCTTCCACGCAAAGACGCTCTACTATGTGTCGTAGAGCACCGATGAGTGCACCGTAGCTGGATATATGGAGAGCCCGCCTCGCGCGCTTGATGAAATTAACGCCTTACCAACGGTTCTACAGACAAGACTGTCCTGCTGCCGACTGCTGTGTCGTTATGCTGTACGCTTAGAAGACGACATGTCCCATTACAAGGCCGCGATAGTCACGTGCATGGTCATGAACGCGACACCATATGGACGAGGCACTGATGCGTCAATTGAAAGTTAGATGTTTTCGGTGAAAATTATCGAGTACATAGATCGCATCTTTGGGTATCATTTCGCTCATGGCGAATAAAACAACGCTGGAAAAATCGTAGCTGTCGAGATATCGACACGCATGGGTCTGCTTCAAATCCCCTTCCTGTCCTTTGCTCGTCCGGCTTACGTCTTGAAAGTGTCTTTCAACCTCAAGCTGTAATCCACCTCCTCCTTCGCAACCCACTCCTCAAGCATGGCGTATCCTGCTCTCGCCGCCTGAATAGGCAGAGTCTGTACGCCAATAGGTATCTTGAACCTACCACCCAACTTTGTTGGAGATTCTAACGTGGTTGATATCGGGCCACGAGCTCGCTGCTTCCATGCTCGTGGGAAAACCCTCATGAGCTCGTCCAGGTCGAGATGTGCCTCTCCCTGACTTGCTGCACGTTGCATGAGGCCATGCAGATCCAAAATCGTCTCTCGGCTCGGTCCTTCGCTAGGGTGTTGGCTTGAGAGATTAAGAATATGCGAAAATGAAACAGCGCCTAACCAGCATGCCAGACCAGTCAAATGACTAAATGGTTCGCAATTCTTCTTGACAAATCCATAAAAGCCACGAAGGGAACGCCATGTTTGAACCGAAGGGGCTTGCTTGGGATCGGCTGTGAGAGAAGCCTGATCTGCGCAACTGAATGCTAAAAGGTATGAGATTAGTGATTCGACTGACTTTACTGCTGCCAGTTTCTGCTCCGTCTTGCTTTTCGATGGTTCCGACTGCGCTTTATCAAGCGAGGCAGTGGACGAATGCTTTAGTTCTCGCCCAAGCGTTTCGAGTTGTTTCTGCTTCCGCTCCCAGGCATCTTGCATTGGCGTCTTGGTTGCTTGGCTCAAGGCTGTTTTAGTTTGGCCGTTGGACTGCGGGGCGACAGCTGGAGTTCCAGACTCTATTGTTGGCGAGGTGATTAGGCTTGCTCGTCTAGCGGCAGAGAGATGGTCTTTTCGGACAGTCGGGGTGATTGGTTGGTTCCTTTGTGTACTTGACAGAACACCAGTTGAGTCTGCGTCGCGTTGAATAGGAGTACTTGGCTGCCCTTTTGAAGACTTCTGTCGTTTGGCTGATCGTTCGGCCTCAGTCGCCTGATCAGAAGCCGGCCGTTTCTCAGACGAGCGTTTTTCGAGACCTTCATGGTCCTCATTCTTCTTCGACGGTATGGTCTTTCGAGCAACTCCCTTGACATTATCATCGTGGGTATTAGTTTTCTGGATGTTCTTCAAGGGCTGCTCGTCAGAAGACTCCTCCTGGTTGTTGGACTCAGGGTCAGACTTCTCCGGATGCGGCTGTGTACTGAGAATTCGGCGGATGGGCTCGCGCTGTTGTTCCTCATACGTCAATTTGACGATAGGGAAAGTCGAATCTGATTTTTTGGATTTATCCAACTTGCGAACAGCTATAACATCATCCTGAGACAGCTCAGGAGACGTAGAGCGAGCCGGCGCTCTCGATTTACTCTGATGGCGCTCATCGGCATTCTTTCGCTTCGCTGGCGACTTTGAGCCATTCTGAACGGCCTTTTTTGGTGCTGGTGACTTTTGTTTGGCGTTCGTATCGGATTTCTCATGACAAGTACGCGTTCCAGGATCAACTACCGTCTCAGTGCCCAATGTCTCTGAAGATTTGGATTCCTCTCGTTCTTTCAGAGTCTCCCTTATATTGGAGGGTATTGTAGGAGACAGTCGCGAGGGAAGGGAAGGAACCCCCAGAGGCGATAGCTTAGGAGGTAATTTCGATGACTCGTATGGAGGCGTTGATGGCCTCGCAGGTGATTTTGCACGCTTGATCTCGCGCGTGGAGCTCTTCTCCTCCACCTTTGGTCTTTCATCAGCAGAATCGGAAGCTTTTCGCTTCTTTGCCGACAAGTCACTCTCCTCTAGATTTAATTTACGCTTCTCTTGTTCTACACGATCGTCTTCTCGTTTTCGTTTGAGATGGTTTGCTTCTTGATCAACCGGAGTTGCTATCGGTTTTGGGGTCTTATCTTTTGGCTTTTCTTGGGTTGTGCTAGTGAGAGGCGTGCCGGCTTGCTTCCTTTTGTAAGCATCCAGAGTAATCTTTTTCTTTGGAGCAGTTCCATTCGGAGTGTTTCCAGCAGTTTGCATCCACGACGCAACCTTATTTCCCTCCTCTTCATTCAACCGACTGTTGAGCAACACATACATGTCTGCTCCATGCTCGTGATAATGAAACGTTTGGTATTGAATCATCTCTCCCTCCCTTGGACTGAACGGTGTGTGATCCAGCCACTGCCATTCTTGGAAGCGGTACGAGTGATGGTATCTCGGTTCGACATCCTGTGGAATAGTGACGATATATGGGTCGGGCAGCGTGAGTTCTTTCATGCGGTCAATGGTAGCGTGTATCGCGTTTAGGTCGGCTTCGTCTGCTTTGCTTATTGTAGTCGGCATGGACCTTGCCGGCGCATCAGTTACCTTTGCGTTTGCCGAAGGCATGTTGATGCGCCTGCGAGTAGGTCAAGCGAGTCGTAGTGCCAAACGCGCGGGAATGGAACGAGGGATCTGGTTTGCATTGGTGGTAGATCTGGAAGGTGGAGATGATTGTCTCGCCGGGCGTGGCGTCCGGTTTGCGTGTCGTAGATCAAGAGTTCCTTGGCGAAAGAAGACAAGGCGGAATCTAAGAGGAACATGTGTCAGCGTGCGACGTTCTCACATAAGATTTGCTTTGCTGGACGGAAATTCCGACAAAGAGTGAGGCGCATCTCACCGTTCACTGGCCGCGCTCATGTGAAGAAACACTTGCCGATCGAGTTTCACGTGTTGCGATGCGACTCGCCACAAGGTCGATCGATCATGACATGGGGCGCGGTCCCCTCCCCGAAAAAAAAAAGAATTGTTGTTGAATGGCGAAGCGCAACAATGTTGTTATGAAATGGACAACAAGGCGAGGTACGGTATATGGCGGCTACTATCAACTGCAATGCTGAGTTGCTGAGGTTCCACCGAGAGGCGCCATCACTAGCGCGAAATCGGCCTGGGACGCGGCTGACAATGAAACCGAACAATACGAGAAGTACAAGTTAACGCTCGGTACACCCGAACTTCAAATTGCGTCAACTTCACTTGTTCGGTTTTCTCTGTCTGTAGCGCAGCAGAGCCGAATGCGGAGAGCCTCTATCCGACATGTTCATGGGCACATGTTCCGCCATCTAGCTCGAGGCTACCAACATGCGTTTAACGATAAACGGTGCCCGAATGTGGAGGCATCGTGGCACAAAGCATTGCGCTGGCTGTATCGACGGTGGGAGCTTCCATTACATTACAGCATTTAGTTCAACAAAGGCAAGACAAGGGAGATTACGGAACACTAGATAGAGTTATCGATCAGAATTTCGTTAAGCGAGTCATGCATTCGTGTCGTTTCATGGTCTGCATTACAACTCATCCTCGGTTTCTTCGTCTTCATCGCTGCCATTGACCTCTGACGTTGCTTCTGAGCTATGCTTTGGAGGACTATTATCTACTTGGGTCTTCTGTTCTTTGCTGTTGAAAGGTAGTCTGCTCTTGTGTTTTGACTGCTCATGCTCAACGAGCTCGTCAATGTCAGGGTTTGCGGTAGATGACCTATTTTGAGAGCTTACGCGTGATGGAATTGGTGCCGGGGCGTGGAAAGCCTGATCATCGCTGTCTTCGTCGTCATTACTATCGACATCTGAGTTTGTTGGAGTTTCCTGCTCCCCCATTGACTCATCATCATCATCATCATCATCATCAACATCTAAGCCGTCCGCGACGTCAGACATTTCATCGTCTTTGTCGTCATCGATTCCTGTTACCTTCCGTTTGCCCTTTCTTGATGCATCTGCTCTACGTGAGCGTGGTTCATCCTCGTCATGATCTAGAGCATCAACGATTGTTGGGTCAAGCTTTGCGCCAGCAAGAAGTCGTTGCTGGTCTCGAATCTTGAGCTTTTTGGAGTTGAGAAGGGCAGCAAATTTGGTCAACAGGTCTTGTTCCGATTCTTGCTTGGCTTTGATCAATTCATCAAGTTGATTGGACAGCTTGATAACTTGGTCCTGATGTGAAGCTGCGGAAGCTTGAAGGGTGTCGAGCTGCTGGCGCAAGTCATCGGAAGCGGCAACGGCAGCATCGACCCATTCGGGAAAGGCGATTTCTTCACGCTCGTCATCTTGTTGGAACTTGACGGCGCCCAATCGCAGGGTAATGTCATGAATATTCTGGCGAATGGTGAGGGTCAAGACGTCGTCGGTAATGGCGGCCACCGTCTCCAGACCCTGCATGGCTTCGGCGGAGACGTCTTCTGACCGCTCCTTCAGTAGCGCGCGTCGTAGCAAGGCCTTCCAGTCGTCCAGGCTGCCACTAAAGCTGCTGGCCTGGAGAGACTGGACGTGGGCATCCTGGATGCGGGCATGGTAGAGGTGCTCGTGTTCGGTGGCGACGAGCTTGAGGTCGAGGGGCTCCGAGCCGAGGGGAGCGACGTTGACCAAGACACACTCGCCGTCGTGGCCGTAGTCGGTCCGCGGGACGCGCAGGATGGTGGGAAAGGCGGGCATCAGAGGGAGGAGAAATGCAGATGTGCCCGATGGCCGCGCAGGTCAGCAGCCATTATTGTGCAGCGGTGCAACAGACTCGACGCAAGATGGAAGTGCGCTGGCGGGAGGCGTACGCGGAGGCGTAGGCGTGTCTGTCAGTCCTCATCGAGGTGATGCGCAGGGTCAAGACAGCCAGCTAGTCTACTGTACGGTATCTAGTCCACTGTAGTAGCACGACAGCTGGCTTGGTCGCCGTCCACCCACGAGACGAGAGGTGGTTGTGTGTGACGACGGTGATGAATGGCCCAACTGGCTTATGATGCGCATGTCGTCGCATGAGAGATACTCCATATCATCGCCGCATGTATGAACACTAAATACTGTACACGATAAATTATATGTACTGAATACGGAATATTGAATACTGAATACTGGATGTAGAAATGTGCGGCCGGCCAAGCCAGTCCGGCTGGCCGCGTTAAGGCGTCCGTCCGTCTCTACACAAAACGAGCCCCTGCCGTCCGCCCGTCGCGCCTGCCGTCGTGGGCGCGCGACGTCGACCGCGCACAGGCCCGACCTCACACCAACCTCCTCCTCGCCTCGCCCTCGCCCAGAGGCCCGCGGACAGAGCATTCCACCTACACCACCCATTTGCACCGCTCCTCCACCATCCAAGAGGCGACACACCCATCTCCACAGGCCCGCCATGGCCATCGCCGTGGAGCATTGGGACGACGACGTCGATTTCCAGGGCGACTTCCACCTCTTCGCCGCCAACAGCGTCGGCACCGCGCCCTCGCACATTTCCTCGCGACTCAGCGTGCGCTCGGGTTCGCAGCCCGGCGACGACGACTGGAATCTGCCTCTGCAGCCCAACGACGAGTTCAGCACCAAGAGCGCAGTCCAGTCGGCCAAGCAGGCCGGCATCCCCATCCCCAGCAATGTCCCCGCCAGCGCCCTGCTTGGTGGCACCATCAAACGCCTAGGCAAGAAAAATTCGCGACAAAAGGTGACGGACGACTGGGACAACGACCTTGAAATGCCCGACAGTGGCACCTTGACCTTGAAGCCACGCGCGCCGAAACCCCAAGCTGATGACATGGACGATTTTGATGAACTGGAAGGCAGTCTTGGCGTACGCTTTGCGGGCACTGCTCGCGATTCCCGCAATCGGAGCTCCTCCGTCTCTGTCATGAGTCCCAGCATGGGATCTGTGACGGCAGAGAGCGAAGACGATGACTTGCGAGGTCTCGAATTACCAGACGAAGGCATGGACTTCGACGCGATACTTAAGAAGCGACGAGCCGCCGAGGCCGAGCTATCCGACATCTCCCAGGCAAGCCCAGCTCTTGAACGATCAGAGCCCAAGAACACTCACAAGAAATCAAAACTCGTCGCTGACGACAATGATGACTTCCTCGACGACTTTGATCTTGGCGCAGGAGATATCCTCGACGTCCGTAAACGCACAATCAATAAGAACCTCAAGATGAAGCCCACAAAACCAATCAGCACTTACCAAAGGCCCGCCACAACTCTCAACTTCCATGACAAGCCTACAGACAAGCCTGTACACTTACGATCTCACCTCCCCAGGCCTGTTTCGGGGTCAAAAGCACGTCTGGAGCCCGTATTTGAGACTGGTGCCTCGCACATGCCACGTGAACGTCGTCAGCCTACTACTACAAGCTCTCAACTCCTACGCTCCAAACGATCAATGCCCGCTCTGCGAAGTCAGCCACTTGGCTCGTCATCGTTGAAGCCCTCAGCACCGTTCTTACCCGCCGGCATATCGAGTTATCAACATCAAACTACGCAGCAACGAGCCATGCCATATCATCTTCGACGAGAATCTGATCCTAGCAGCCGCTCTGGTACTCAGTCTCCACCACCTCGCCCAACCTCGCGTCTCTCTAGTGCCTATACACCAGAGACTCCTTCGAAAATGTCAAGACCAAGAGCTGATGTTGCACCCGCAACGTTGGCTCGTGAAGCCGCTGCGAAACGTAATTTGACCAGACCGGCGAGAAGACGCAATTTCGGCGACGGCAGTGAATTGGAAATTTTTGATGATTTACCAACATCTACCGCCAAGGAGAGTAAGTATGTTAAACAACCAATAGCTCGTGGACCTCCCAGGCTGGGTTTACGACCCACACAGAGTCGTGGCGATTTACGAGAGCCAAACAAACGATCGACTATTCCAGAGAGAATGACGACTCCGGCACCTCGTACGCCGGCGAGTCCGACAAAGGGTTTTGTTGAAGCTCAAAATTATACTCCAAGTTACCTTCGAGATACTGCTGCGAGTAGGATTGCAAGAGAGTCTAGAACGACCAACAATACTCGACCACGTAGTGATGGTCCGCTCATGCCCGTACATTCGAACTGGAAAGCGCAAGTTGCAGCCCGAAGTCCCATTACCAGCCCAAACGCTGTGAAATCACGCGTCAAGAGACCGACGTTGATCAAGAATATGGGCTCCAATGTGGCAAAGAGTAAGTTAAAACCATTGCGACATGGAACACTTGACTGACCTATGATTTTTGTATAGCGGAAAAAGGCATGGTTTACAACCCTCTTACCCTCCGCTGGGAAGGTAATGAAAACACCTTGGAGCACTTTGACATTCCCCCGCCAATCCAGACACCAACACCTACAGGTCGCCCGTTTGGTTCAGCTCTTGATCAACGAAGTGCGCCTTCTGTCTCTCCACCTAGACCTGCTCTAATTGCACCCATGTCTGCCGCTGCGACACAGGGCGTTCAAGTGAATGGCGGCATGGTTTTTGATCCTCGACAGATGAAATGGCTCAAATTCAAAGATGGTCGAGACGTTAGCGGCCCCATGTCACCTTCTGTTACGGATGGAGAGGAAGAAGATGCATTTGCAGGCATTGATGATCTTCCAGATGAAAACGTCCCCATTACCGGTCCCGGTTCGGCCATGGGCGGCATGGCCAGTCCAGTTTCAATGGCAGCTGCCGGTGTGGCGGAAGTTCATGAAGAATTCGACTTGGGTCCACGCTTCATTCAAATTCAGAAAGAGGAGGAGACTCTTTGGCGAAAACGCTGCGAAAATTGGTTTCCGAACGGTGAATGCCGTGAAGAAAACAACCTATGGCGGTACGCCATCAGAGCAATGGTTTCGCAGGAACAAGCAGAAGTCTTGTAAAAATGAACCTAGACGCCAATCGTCTACGTTATCAGCATATAATTCTAGGGTTATTTTGGGAGGCGGTGATTAGCCCTGTATGGGCGGATGGGATCGTAGGTTTCGACGCCATCTGCGGTGTTTGTACCTGAACATCACGATGGGTCGATATGATGACATGATTTGATGATAACGCATGTTGCGGAGTTTATTGTTCGAGCATTTGAACTCATCTTTGACCGTGGCTCACGGTTTCTCTACTTTTGAGTGTGTCCATCTATGACATTACATTACATTATGTGTTGCTTGATTCAGCTTCATTGTGGTTTCTTAGAGCGTTGTATGCGCTCATCATGCTTCTGTTGCTGATGCTTCTTCTACTTCTTCTTCAGAGCGTCCTCAGCAAGACATCCCCCTAAACTCCCTCAGTCCTATTCATCAAACAACCTCCACCTCACGACCCCATCATCCAAACAAGCTTGGAAAAAAGGAGCCCCACGACGATCCTCAAAATACCCCGGCCGCACAACCAACGAACCCAACCCCGACTGTGGAACCGACAACGTACGGACATGCCTCCCCGTCCGCACCGAATAAATCTGAAATTCATTGTCGCGGTCAAAAGCCGCTATATACCCGGGTTTGGCCACTGTGAATTGCAATTCGGGGCCTTGATGGGAATGGGTAAAGGATAAGAGCGGTTTATGCGCGAGACGCGTGTCGAAGAGGTGGATTGTGCGGTTTGTGGAGGCGAGGAGGTGTACGCCGTTACTGCTGCTCGTTTGGGCTGGGGTCTGGAGACCGGTGAAAACTCGTTTGGCGCTGAAGCGTAGTGCTGTGTCACGCGATCGGATGTCCCAGAGGCTGATTTCGCCGTTCTGAGTGGTTTTGTCGGGGTTGGCGCGTGTGCTGAAGGCGATGGTTTGGGCGTCTAGCCAGGTTATGCCGCGGTAGCTGTCGTTGTCCCAGGATGTTTCTGCGTTGCTGTTGGGGTGTTTGCTTAGACGATCTTCGTCGAGGAGGTAGATTGCTTCACTGCTGCTGATTGCGTAGCGGTTGTTGACGGGTTCGTAGGCGGATGACCAGACTGATTGTTGGTGGGAGAGACTGATGAATGTTCCTACTGGGGATGTCGTTGATGTGTCCCTGTCGAACTGGCCGAGGTAGAGATGGCCTTGTGATCCTGCAGTCCGCGTGCATGCTAGGTAACGCTGGACACCAGTGTTGGAGTCGATTTGTCCCAGGGACAGAGAGACCACGATGCTGCTAAAAGCCATGTTGGGAGACATTTTTTCCGAAAACTGCCACGAAGTCTGTTTGTTGGTCTGTTCGTTAGCCATGGCCGGCGTGGGGTTTACATATATGCAGTAAGATTTGGGCGAGAATCTGCAGACTAGGACATTGAGCTGATCGTTTTGGATCGATTGCGCGTTGACGATTTGCGGCCTGGGTGCATGGGGGATTTTAAAAGTGATTGTCTGTGGTTCCATGCGATTCAACACAAACTCGTCACCGGCCTTTCGATTCGATGCCCGGGAATGAGCCCCAATCTCGCGTGTCAATCCAAAACGCAGGACTGGACTTTGCAGTGTGTTTGACCGCCGAACAGTCTGCTTATTTTTGTGAGCTTGCAAATCGTCATGACGTTTCTGCTTTTTGCGCCGGCGCTCCTCGCGGTTTACATTAGACTCGGCATGCTTAGAACCAAGCGGTACTACGTGATTCTTTTGAATCTTGAAGTATTTCTTCTTCTCCTCGTCTGAGATGAGTTAGCCATCGGCGATCCAGAAGTAGAGACAAGACGACCTGCCATAGTAGTACCCTGGAAGATTGCCTATATTCGTCATCCTGCCGATAGGGGATATTCGTTATGCTGCGATGGAATCGCTACCATGGTCGGGACTGTGGAATTCAGTCATCCAATTCCAGTTCCGAGACAAGCAATCCGGGCGACAAGAGTTGAGCTGTTTGGTAGAGTACTTTGCAGCCCTTTTGCAAGTGGCGGTTAAAGCTTAGGTTGGATCAAAGTGTGGCGCTGAGCTCGCTCGCGTGGCTGACTCGTTTTCTCGCCGGCAACTCTAAATCGTCCCTAATCGTCATTGCTGCCGAGGGGCAAATGAGCTGATGTGCCTATACACGTTCTCGCCACATTCGACCTCTTTTCTTTTCTCATCTT
Organism: Acrodontium crateriforme; assembly: GCA_033807595.1. Lineage (NCBI taxonomy): Eukaryota > Fungi > Ascomycota > Dothideomycetes > Mycosphaerellales > Teratosphaeriaceae > Acrodontium > Acrodontium crateriforme. The sequence goes on along the minus strand of CP138591.1, from coordinate 329,485 downwards.
GATTTTCACTTTGCTGTGAAGCATCGAGTCGAGCATAGTCTCCGTATATGCTGCGTCAAAGCCTGCAAACTCGGTCAAGAGTCGTCTCTGCCAGACTCGCTCAGATGTCTTCCCATCTCCATACTGCTTCAGGCGCATCCAAAGTCTTTGATTTCAAAGACTTACCAAAGACAAACAACTTTACGCAAAAGCTACCAGCCGATCAGTTATACCCTACACCTGCCTCATCACACGCTGCCGAACGTAAAGCCCTCGGTCCAAGACTCGTCAAGAATGCCGCGTACACTTTCGTTCGACCAGATCCTATCGAGACCCCCGAATTGCTCGCAGTGTCGCAGGCTGCTCTAAATGATCTAGCCATTGATCCTGCTTCGGTCAAGACGGACGAATTCAAAGAAACAGTTGCTGGAAACAAGATCATAACACTCGAGAAAGAGCCGCCGGAAGACACAGCGATTTATCCTTGGGCGCAATGCTACGGCGGATATCAATTTGGACAATGGGCCGGGCAACTTGGAGACGGTCGTGCAATCTCTCTCTTTGAGACAACAAATCCATCAACTGGCGTGAGATATGAGGTACAGCTAAAGGGCGCCGGCAAGACACCATACTCTCGCTTTGCAGATGGAAAGGCAGTATTGCGAAGTAGCATTCGCGAATTCGTGGTCAGCGAGTCTCTGAATGCTCTCGGAATACCAACTACTCGAGCTTTGAGCTTGACGTTGGCGCCTGAATCGAAAGTTCATCGCGAAACTACGGAGCCTGGTGCTGTTGTCGCTCGTTTCGCACAGACATGGTTGAGAATAGGGACATTCGATCTCGCTCGATCTCGCGGTGATCGCGTTCTAATCCGTAAGTTGGCGGATTATATTGCCGAAGATGTCTTTGGAGGTTGGGAATCATTACCCGCAAAGCTGGCATCCAACGAAGAAAAAGACATTTTCGATCCCAAACGTGGCGTTTCAAAGGAAGAACTACAAGGTTCGGACGAATCACAAGAGAATCGCTATACTCGACTTTACAGAGAGATTGTACGACGAAACGCAAAAATGGTTGCATACTGGCAGGCTTATGCCTTTACAAACGGTGTGCTAAATACAGACAATACCTCCATCTTCGGACTCTCGATCGATTTCGGACCTTTCGCCTTTTTGGATAACTTTGATCCAAGTTACACGCCAAATCACGACGACCATATGCTTCGATACTCGTATAAAAATCAGCCAACGATCATCTGGTGGAATCTTGTTCGTCTGGGAGAAGCATTCGGCGAGCTGATTGGATCGGGAGCAAAATGCGATAACAAAGAGTTTGTGGAGGAAGGAGTAAGGAAAGAATTCGCCGACGAATTGGTCAAACGAGCAGAGACGCTTATCGATCAAGCTGGCGATGAGTTCAAGACCGTCTTCATGGCCGAGTACAAACGTCTCATGACCGCTCGACTGGGTCTCAAAACATGCAAACCGTCCGATTTTGAAGAGCTTTACTCCGAGTTATTGGATACTCTCGAAGCATTGGAGCTTGATTTCAATCATTTCTTCCGAAGACTGGGTTCATTCAGCTACGAAGAAATTGACACCGAGGAGAAGAGAAAGGACGTTGCTGGTCGATTCTTCCATCATGAAGGCTTAAGCGGTCTTGCAGGAAACGAAGATGATGCTCGAACTCGCATAGCCAACTGGCTAGAGAAATGGCGTATCCGCGTTGTCGAGGATTGGCCAGCAACTAAAGAGGCCATGTACGAACGCTTCCGAGATATGAAAGCTGTTAATCCCAATTTCATTCCCAGATCATGGATCCTTGACGAGGTTATCGAGCGTGTGGAGAAGAAGGGCGATCGTGAGATTTTGGACGGGATCATGAAGATGGCTCTTGACCCGTTCAATGATGAATGGGGATGGAACAAGGAGGAGGAGGAGCGCTTCTGTGGCGATGTGCCCAAGTACCAAAGAGCCATGCAGTGTTCTTGCAGCTCTTAGATGGTCGATTTATGAATGAAATCCTTACGACTCTCCAGAATGACATATTTAATACCATGCGTATTCTCTTTCTTCCGCCGATGAACCAGGCAAATATGCCTTTGCAGCCGGTCGATCATCTGCAACTTTTCCCTCAGCGTGCAAGCTCTCCACCAATACAAATCGCGCATTGGTGTATTTCTCAAACATCTCGGTCATTGCATCAGCAATCATCCCCAGCGTAATCCCCTGATCGCTATGAACGCGATACTGCTGCTGACTCTTCGGTTTCTTCGCATCATAATCCCAATGCGTCACGAACGGCGCCCGTCCGGATCCGAGCTCGTAGAAACACCGCGTATACCAAATATCAGTGAATGGAGGCAGAGCAGCGAGCATGTCCCTCCAGGCGCCTGGGGGTGGAAGTCGACTGTACTGTGCTCTGCTCATCTCGAAAGAAAAGGTCCAGAATTTCGGCTGTGAGGGCGCGAGATTGAAGGCCGAGTATGAGTTGTCGAACGGATATGATGAGCCCCAGCTTCTTTGGTTTAGCAGTAATAGTGGTATCCATGGGTTGGGTTGAGCGGGAGGGAATGCTGATTGTTCGGACCATGGATTTGATACTGAAGACCTGTCGCATGTTGGAAGATACAGTCGACGTCGAATTGATGGCGATGTTTGGATTAGAGAGTACCATGTCCGGGCTGTGGTGCATGATAACAGAATCGTACGACAAGCACTGATCTCTTCATAGATGGTGTTTCCTGGCAAAGAGAGGAGAACGAGTTCAAGGAGCTCGGGAATGTTCAAGACCTGATATGCTGGATTCGTCGACAACGGCAAATCTTGTTTCCCTTCGTCGTACCTGGGTAGTAACGTTGCTAGTGGAGTCGACTTCCCTTCGAATCGACCGTGATCGAATGATAGTCTTGAGCGAGATGACATAATATACTTCGTCCCCAGTAAGCTCGACGATGGCTTGAATGAGGCTTTCGTGTTACCTTGCAGCATTGGCTCGTTGCTGCTGATCGACATGATTTCGTCGTTTGCTCGATGGAATTGATGTCTCGTCTTCTTCAAGATTTACAGTTTCTGTGCTGTAATCAATCAGTTGTCAGAAGCATCTGCTTGGCTGGTGATATCGGAGGTACAGAGGTGGGGTAACAGCAGAAGTGACTTGTTCGCCGTTTCGTCTGGCCCGCAGCTCCTGTGCCGCATCGAAAGACGGAGGGGAGTCATATTGACTGCACTCGCTAATTTTGAATGGTCTATGCGCTTGACAGAAGTGTTGTCAAGTTTCGTCATGCGTCGGCTCGTCAATAAAGTAATGATCGAAGTTATAGATCTCTAACAAACAAGGTTCATGAGATCTCGATTTCGCGTTAAGACCGTAATCTCCGGATTATCTTTAAATCACCACCTCTCACGTGTGTATAGTCATGATTTATTCAATGATTGCAATCGAAGAGGAAATTGAAACGACCTCGCTTTAAATCTCGTAACATTGATTGAAACATCACCATGACACAACCTTTCTACCCGACCTACCACCGCGATGTCTACCCAGCCATTGATCCAACCCAACCATCTCTCAGCTGCGACGGCACAATCTTCCTCATCACAAGCGGCGGCCGCGGAATAGGAAAAGCAATCGCGCTCGGATTCGCTCAACGCCACGCAACAGGCATAGCTTTACTCGGCCGCACTTAAACCACATTAGACGAAACCGCCGCTGAAATCAAAGCGATCAACAATGGCAAAACCGACACATTCGCCTGCGTGGGCGACATTCTAGAAGGAAAGCTGATAGACGATGTAACGAAGTCTTTGATGATTCAAGAATATTACAAGAACCATATGCAAATGGTTGTCATCTATATGTTTTCGTAGTTTAATGCATTCGTTACTCTCAGGATGCGCAAATCATCGTTTTGATGATTTTGTTTTATCCAGTACTTCGACCCATCTTTGATTTACCCCTCTCTTCTCCAAAGCTTTGATCACGGCATCTTTTTGTGGGCCTTGGATCATTACCTCCATGATTTCTTTCTCGTTCTTTTTAGTAGCACCAGCCAAAGGTTCAATAGATGTGCTGCCAGCACATACTTTTCTCAATTCATCTGCTAATGCGCGAGCGTTGATATGGTACATTTCCAATCCAGACACCCTTGTGACCGTCTTGGAGCCCGCGCGGCGCTCCAATGTGATTCTTATTTTCGGTGGAGTCCCTGATTTGGCTTTCACGTTAGCCGAATCAGCTTCATTGCGTACAATAGCATATGATGGGGCCATGGCATGCAGAACCCGATCAATCAATGCATCGCGTGGTACGGATCCTTTTGACAAGACTTCCTTGTCTAACGATCCAGAGCCGTCAAACACAGCATTACCGAGGGTTGGGTCGAGCTTTACTAGGCGTTTATTGCTTTCAGAAATGAGTGATTCGCGCTCGACATAAGATGTAACAATCTCGCGGACCTCCGAGGGGGTAAATAGTTGTTTTGGTCCGCTTGCTTCTGAATTAGTAAAAAGGGGCTGTAATTTCGATGTCGGCTTGTACAGTGTGAGAACCTGGAGTTTTTGGCCAACAGAGTCATCACTTCCGGCATCACCATTTTCAGCAGCCTTATTTGATGAGTCTGAAGGTCCATTGTCTTTCTTTGGCAGTCGATAGGGCTTGAAGGATGTGAATGCAACGTCCTCGAAGTCGATGTCCAGAATCACGGTTTCGTTGCCAGTGTCCTTGCTCTTGACTTGTTGATCTTTGTGTAGGCTTTTGACGAATTTTTTGATGGTTTTCCAACTGGATTTCTTGATTTGGAGTTGTTGAGATTCTTCTGGTGTGAATGCTGGTAGAAAGGGCTGGACAAGTGTTGCCATAATGGAGGATTGAGAAAGTGGAAACACGAGGCCATAATGTTTTGCTGATGAATTGGTGAGCTTTTGTTGATAAACACCGTATATAAAGGCATCGCGGAAAGCAGCATCAATCTCAGGTTGAGTTAATTTTTTAGCCTCTGGTGCTGACCCGTCGTTCATTGATGGAGGAGTGGCGTTGTCTCCTGCTTCCAGTGTAACACCGCCATCATCGGCTTCGTCATCGTCCAGGTTCAAGGCTTCAGTCTTTTCGGTGAGACCCTGTTCTTCCAGCACCTTGGCCCAGCCCTCGATCTCGTCTGGTGGCGACTGCCCGGGCTTGCCAGCCACGCTATAGCTCCACAGCTCATCGCCTACCCAGTGTACAGTCTCGACAGCATGGCCCTTGGCGCCTTGTACTACTTCCAAACCAGAGACGTCAATTTTGCATACGCCCACAGCTACAGGTACCGTCGGACTATTTGTGCTAGCTATGGCTGCGATGGCATCTTTCGTTGCTCTTGATGGAAATGGTGGCCCGCCGGCTAGACCCGGTGTCATCAAATCTGCACCGCCCTGTAGTTTCTTCACGACAATATCTGGTGTAAAGAGTAGCGCCACGATGTCTGGGTGCTTCCATAATGTGTAGACGGAAGGATAAATGCGGCCCTCCAGTTGGAACCATAGGATTCTGGCATCTTGGCCGCTCTGGCTGCCGATGTAAAAAGTGCCTGAGGCGGGCTTGAGGTCGGGGCCGTGTGTAGTAGCAAATCGGGCAGACTGGATGTTGTCCGGAAGCAGAGACGCTCGAAGGGCGGAGTGGGCAGCAGTGGCTTCTGCTTTCTGCTCGGGGCTTTGGTCGTCGGCGGCGGGGAGTTGCAGGCCGTAGTCGGTGATGATCTGGTCAGCCAGTTTCCTCCGGTCTGAAGATCTCAGAGGGGCCAAAGGCTTGACCGTCGGTTTCTTCTTGAACATGTCGGAGCGCTGGTGGATGAAGTCAATACTGTAGTTGTGGGTGGACGTGAACGTAGGCGTTGGCTGCAGGGCTGAAGGTGGGATGTTTTGCAGGGTCCCCGCAGTCGTGGAAGGGTTTCGTCATGCCGAAATTAGACGGAAGAAGAAGCTTTGGACGGGCAGCGCGGGCCGCGATATAGTTTCAGGGGTAAATGGGAGGGATTTACCATTCACTCGTTGCCGTCGGAGAGTCTCACTTCCACCATCAGAAGATTTTGCCAGCCAGAAGCCTGCGTCCAACGATCAACGGCGATCAACGGGGCTTCTCACGGCCGTTGCAGTTTCAGCCATGGGGCACCGGCCGGTTGGTGGACTTCACTCGTCGTCGCTGGCATCATCGCAGCTGGCACGTCAGTCGGGCGCGACAGACTATACGCCAGACGTTCATTCTTAGTACAGCACCAGGTCAGTACCAGCACAGGACCAGCTCTGAACTGCTGCTCCGCTGAGTGGCTTCACGTCTGCTGATCGTCCATTGCCATTCGCCGCGTTTCTGATCCGTCTCTCCTCGTCCTTGGCCTCCTCCTCGCTGCCATCTTCCCACCCCTTCTCTCTCACTGTCTCTGTCTCTATGATGCCGTTCACTTCGGCGCCTTGTCGCTCTTTGTTCTGAATCATTCGCATCTACTCTCTCTCTCTCTCTCTCCTTCTCGTCTGTTCCTTCTACCCCGCTCGTTACCTCATCGCCTTACCCAACGGCGCGCGTGACTCGGACCACCGTGTTTGCGCACTACTGCTCCTAAGCCTTCGCTTCGCTCCTCTCCCGCGAAGCGAAGATGCTTCCTTCGACGCTACCGCGCTTGGTCTTACTGACCTCAATCACTACATCATGTATCAACGCATTAAAAGTCGACGTTACCAATGCCGACTCAATAAAACAGACCGCAAAGACTGTCGCGACCGATTTGATGAATTATTATACTGGATGGCACCCTGGTGACAATCCCGGCAATCTACCTCCTCCATACTACTGGTGGGAGGCTGGTGGTATGTTTGGCCATATGATCGATTATTGGTATTATACCGGCGATGATTCCTGGAACGACAATGTTACACAAGCCATCTCCTGGCAGGCCGGGAAAGAAGGAACTTTTATGCCCTCAAACCAAACCCAATCAGAGGGCAATGACGACCAAGTCTTCTGGGCCTTTACTGCCATGGACGCTGCTGAACTCAATTTCCGTGCTCCCCCAAAAGATTATCCTTCTTGGGTAGCCATGGGTCAAGGCGCATTTCAACTCATGTCGGAAAGATGGGACGACACGGCTTGCGGGGGAGGACTGCGCTGGCAAATTTTCCAGTGGAATGCGGGTTACGATTACAAGAACGTAGCGTCCGTAAGTGCCCATGGTTCTCCAAGAAAAACAACAAACAAATCTAACGAAATATACAGAATGGCGGTTTCTTCCAACTCGCAGCAAGACTAGCTCGCTACACTGGCAACGACACATACACTCATTGGGCTGAAAAATCATGGAATTGGTTTTCCGATTCTGTCTTGTACGATGCTCAAAACTATCAAATCTACGACGGGACTTCGGACACGAATAACTGCACTACAGCCGGCAAAACACCGTGGACTTATAACTACGGTATTTATCTCAATGGTCTGGCATACCTACACAGTGCTGTAAGTTGGATTCTCCTCATCCTAGCTCTCTCTTCCAATCTGACTTTGCGCGATCGACAGACTGGAGACGACAAATGGCTCCCACACATCAAGGGCATCCTCAACACCCTACTCCAAACATTCTTCCCCCAGAAAATGGGCAACAAAATCTTCATCGAAGTCAACTGCGAACCATTCGGCAACTGCGACACAGACAATTACACCTTCAAAGGCTTCACAATAAGATGGCTAGCAACAATAGCCCAACTCGTCCCCGAAGTCGCCGACCAAATCTGGCCTTACATCCAAGCCTCCGGCGCAGGCGCCGCAGGGCAATGCAGCGGCGGCGCAGACGGAACCAAATGCGGGTTTGAATGGAACACGACCACGTGGGACGGCACACAAGGCGTTGGCCAACAAATGTCGGCATTGGCAGCCATCAACGCAAATATGATCAAAGTCGGCAATCTCGCGCCCCCGCACTCGTTGAAATCGGGCGGCCAGAGTAAAACGGATCCGAATGCCGGTAGTGGTGGCACGAATGACAATCCGGTCGAGTTGATTTACACCCGTAAGATTACTACGGCCGACAAGGCCGGGGCCGGTATCATCACGTCCATGTGTTTGGGTTTTATGCTTTTTGGGGCTTATTGGCTGGTTGCGACGCCGGAATAGCAGTCTTTCAGGGAAGGTTTTGTTTTTGGAGTTGGGACGAGGTAAGGTGGCGTTCAAACGTGGAGCATTACGATGCATCTCGCTCAACATATCTACATGGTGGCAGTCTTTTTGCATTTTAGCGGTCAATGGGCGAGAAATACTCGCCTGTACGGGAATCACGGCGTTGAAGTTTACGTACGTACACAATCTGTTCACTATCGTTGTACTATGAACAGAAGGTAGGATGAGAAAATTCTAAATTTCATGGTATACATCTTCAAAATTCACAAAACGTTCAGCATCTCAATGCATATCCTCGAAAATCTAGTTGAGGTATCCGTGGGCCTTGAGCCATTCCCTGACGTTCTCGGTATCTCTCTCGCGGTAGCGGGCATTGCCCTTGATCGTGTCGCTAACAACGGCCAAACCACGGTCATAGCCCTCATTGTTCTTCTCGCTGAAGAAAGCCTCAATGTCACGTTCGGTCTCCATATCAGCAAACTTGACAAGGGCGGTGCGCAGGAAACGTTCAAGGACAACCATGTTGCCACCAAGACGCTCCCGGAGCATAGACCAGTTGGCCTTGACGTATGACCAAACTTCGCTGCGGACCTTGCTGTTGTTGCCGAGCGAGCCGCCGACCGAGTGCAAGTCTTGGGTGGCAACATTTCCAGCAAAGGCGAACTTCAGGTAGTCTTGGGCAAGTTCTGCAGATTGGACTTGACCCATAGATTGAAGAGTGATTTCTTTACCGTCAACAGAGGTTGTGGTGAGGTACTCGTTTTGGATAGCTTTGTAGGCTTCCTCGCCGCCATTCTTGATGGAAATCTTGAAGACGGGGCCTCGGAGAGAGGGGTGAATGGCCTTCTTGTCACCGGCAACATAGGCCTTGAATTGCTTCTGTGCCTCAGCAACAGTTGCCTCGTGACCGGCGAGACCGGCACTGAGGATGAGTTGAGAACGAAGCTGGCCAGTGAGGTAGTCCTCGCCGGCGCTGAATTGCCAACCTGCCTTTTCAGTGGCAGGGGTGACAAGCTTCAAGGCGAACTTTTGGAGACCAGTCGACACTTCGGCATCGGCGGCGAATGTAGAACGAATCTTGCCAAGGGTAGCGAGAACTTCGCTCCAGACCAAAAAGTTGTCCTCTCCACTGAAACCCTCCAAGAATGAAAGGACAGCGGCAGTGGTGCCTTCACCAGAAACGGCAAGAGCACCAGCATCACCAACCAAACCAATCTTGTCCTCAACGGAAAGCTTGTTGAGGGACTTGCTGAGCTCGATAAGGCGTTGTGGGGGAAGGTTGGTTCGGTAGAAGCCAGTCTGATCTGCGTTGAGCTTATAGAAGCTGGTATCAACGTCGCGGTAGGTCTTCTCCTTGGCAGTCAGTGGCTCCCAGTTTGTGCTCTTAGCGTCCGCACCGGACTTGACACCGAGTGGGATCCACCAGTTGGTCTCATCTTCCTCGGGCTTGACTTCGCCAGCAGAGAGGAAACGGCTTTGCTTCAGGCTGATTTGGCCAGGCTCATCAGCAACAGTGACGACTGGGAAACCAATCTTCTTGATCCACGGGTCCATGAAAGCAGCAACATCCTCGCCAGACTTTTTGCTCAAAGCAGACCAGAGATCGTTGGTCCTGGCGTTGCTGTAAGCGTGTGCCTTGAGGTAATCAGCCACACCGCTCAAGAACTTCTCCCAGCCCATGTGAGATGCCAACATGCGAATTACGGAGCTTCCCTTGAGGTAGCTAATGTGGTCGAAAATCTGATCAACTTCGAGGGCGTTTTTGACGGGAACCTCAATAGGGTGGCTGGTTCTCAGACTGTCCAATTGGAAAGCCATTTGCATACCCTCTGTTACGAATTGGCCCCAAACATTCCAGTCTGGGTGCAAGTGGTCAACGGCGTGCCAGCCGATGGCAGTGGCGAAACCTTCGTTAAGCCAGAGCTCATCCCACCAGTTCATGGTTACCCTGAGGTTTCGCGTTAGTGTGGCTGGGTGAATCGCTTAGTTGAAGAGTACTCACAAGTTTCCGAACCATTGGTGAGCAAGCTCGTGCGCAACAACGTAGACGACACGGTTGCGATATCTCTGATCAGATGTGGCTTCGTCGAAGAGGACAGCAGTGGTTCTGTAAGTGACAAGACCCCAATTCTCCATGGCACCGTGTGACTAAATACCCCGGTTAGCAAGGTTCTGTTGAATGATTGCTCATTTACAAAGCAGCGTAGCGGAACAAGGGAGACTTATTGCGGACTGCAACATCCGATCAGTCCTTGTCCACTACACGCATTGGGTGCATTCGAAGAGAGCGAAACAGGAGGAGCTTATGATGGGGTTATAATTGCCCATCAGTCCTCTCAGGGCATTGGCTTGAGGTGAGGAAATAAATCACTTACGAATTCGTGAACGGCGAGCAAGTCAGCCTTTGGTAGTGGATAATCAATGTCGAAGATCTAAATGTTCATTAGCCATTTCTCTTAACATGCAGATTTAATACGAACCTCTGAGTAAAAGTCAACTATCTTGTGAGCGCTCTCAAGAGCCAACTTGCCCTGTTCCTTCAAGCCCTTGGTGGTGTAGACGCGGACTGGAAGGTTCTTTCCATTGTACTTGCGGCGGGTGAAGTCCTCAATATACTCAAAATCACCAAAAGCCCAGGCAAGTAGGTACGTGCTCATTTTTGGTGTGCGATCGAAGCTAACGATCTTGTGGCCCTCCTTCTTGCTCTTCTTAGTCTCTTTCTCGTTCATGTTGCTCAAAGCAACCAAATCATCTGGAATTTCGATTTTGAAGTCGTAGGTAGCCTTCAAGTTTGGCTCGTCGAAGCAGGGGAATGCTCTTCGGGCATCGCAGCTCTCGAATTGGGTGGAGAACATGTAGTGGTATTCGTCATCTTTAGCAACGCTCTTGGCCGCTGGAACTGCTGGCTTGTACTTGGATCGGTAGAAACCTGCCATTGCGTTGTTCATAACACCCTCAAATGAGATGGCTAGGACTGCTTTGGCGGAGGAGATCTCCTCGTCAAAGGTAAGAGTGCATCGCTGGTTCTTGACATCGTATTCCACCTTGGAGGCCTTGGCTGTGGAAGCCGTCTTGCCCGCCTCGGACGATACTTCAGCAGAGTGAACTTTGAGCTCGTGGGTGTTGAGAACAATCGTCTTGGTCGCCGTCTTGACATCCAAGCTGATGTTCACGCGGCCTTGGTATGTCCATGGCTCGCCGGGCAGGAGATCGAAGAGAGAGATGTCGTAGTTGGTCGGCTTGACGCTGTGGCAGATCTAAGTTAGCTGTGAGATCTCGCTGCAGGGTTCATCGGTGCCATACTTGTCTGGGAGGACATCACGGTCCGTCGCCATTTTCACTAAAGTGCTCGAAGCTTCACTTGAACAAGTTCTTTGGAATGTCGTCGGTGGGTTGACTGCACGGGCTGGAGAGAGTCTTGCACGGCGAGTATGCGTCCTAGAAATCGACGAAAAACCCGTGGCAGCTGGCGATTTATAGTCGTGAGTATTGCGGGACGACCTTGGCCACGAAGGGAAGGAGACAATTGGGTTGCCTTTCTTCGCCAGAGTGGGGCGGCACGACCCCGCCGTGGCAGCAGAAAGCAGACCTGCAGCCGGCCGCTGACAGACACGCGATAGGCGTGACGTTAGCAAGACCCTCGCGCTGTTCGGAGCAATCATTCCGTGCAGAGTGGACCAGGAGAACTGGCTTCTGGACGCGCTGGTGGAAGACGGTTTCGCCAATTGCCAGGCTAGACGCGGCACAAGGCCGGCAACGCATAGAGCAAACGGCGCTAAAGCCGGCAGCCTCAGTAACAGGCACGCGAGCATATCTCAATGGATGTATCAAAACTCCGTCCTTGCGTGATTTTGTTGCTGTAGAAATCCATACTCCTCCACAATACGTCGACGTAGCTCTAGCAGAACTGCACCGAATTGGTTTCCAGCCTGGACTACACAGCAAAGACACTAGCCTCATCATCATTCACTCGAAGTATAACATCCGCAGGGACAGCCATCTAAATACTACACCAGCTGTCGGCAATATCACGAAGCCAAATCACTCCATCAGGATCAATTCTCTGAGTCAGTTGAAAAACTGTTGGAAGGGAATTTGTCATATTTAGCGGCTCTATCCCCTCCCTTCTCATCCAGTATCCGTGTACGTCACAACTCTCAGCCAAAGCTCAAGGGTCGGTGTATCGAAATCCTTTAGTATCTGGGACAAGGGTTGAATCACACGCCATAGTCAGAATTGGCAGCCGGTGCACTGGTAGTAAGATCCGAAGGTTGATTTTACTTTTCATCACTAAGCTGTAAGAGGCCGAGATCGTGGCCTTGTGGGGGTAGAAACGTAATGTGTTGTGGCTGCAGATGGCCAAAACGGATCATAATCTGGTAGATGTCTGCGATGGCATTGATGATACCCGCCTCATTGTATTTGCTCACGGGACGGAAATCATAATCTTGCGCCGAAGTGTTTCCGAATCGGATTATGCTCAGAAAGTAAAGCCCGCTGGAACCGAGTTTCGACATGTTGTCATCACAAGCTGCAGTCCTAAATGACCCGTGTCGGAGTTCGTCAACGCCGACTTACATTGAACGAAGTCCGCAGCCGACGATTTTGAAACTGCCAGCGAGTACTCACAACTACTTTTGTATCATACAGCAAATATTCAAACAGCCTAGTCTTAATCCTTATCGATTGCTTCCAATCCCCATCATATTCCAACCCATGCGTAAAACAAAGCGCCATCTATGCCAATCGTGATTCAATAATCACCTTAGCAGTAAGGTGCCTGAAATTAAAATATGGTGTCTCTTCGATCATAATCATAGTCGTACCACGACATCTAAGCAAGGTATCCTGACTTGTTTCTTCTCCAACATACTCCGTAGCCACTCAAAGCCACCATTTGTCACGATGCTTCCATTCATACTCCCAGTTCCCATTCGTTGTCGCGCTCCCTCGATAGCCGCGCTCGCAATTGATCTGCCTGTTCCGTTGATCGCAGTCACTGCAAGGCTTGCACTTTCTAGTATGGCATCCGCTAGAGTTGCATTGCCACTAATGAGCGATGATATGGACTCTGATGCAGACTTCGTTGTCTGTATGGCGTCCCATCGCGGTTCAAACCAGTCTGCATGGAAGTCGAAAAGGGAGAATACCAGGACAAACAGGAGAATCGAACAATACACGCACGGTCGTTGAAGAGCGTATGTCGCCGTCAGGAAGAGGAGGACGTAGATTGGAGATGCATTTGTACTGGCGCAGCATTAGCTTACGGTCGGATCATGAAATGATTGTGTTCTCAAGGGATGACAGAGAATACTCACAGGAATATTAACAGAGGTACCCAGCTCCGTAGGCAGAACATGGTGAGATGTCGTGTGGTGTGTCGTATGCGTTGTGTTGTGTTGTGTCGGGGTGATGGTGACTTGCCGATTTGCTCCGTCCACGTACAGCAGGCGGATCATTCAATCAAAGTTAATGGACACCTCGTGTATTCGTCAGTGTCAGAGCAACTGTGTCATCGGGAACCTCGTCACACGTGTGTCGCAATGTCAGTGGGAAGCGATTCGCGATGACGACGAGCAGGTACCCTGGACTGGGGGATGTCTGTGTTGTGTTACGGATGTTTCCGCTTCTTCCTGACTTCACTCGTTGTCCTACTGTACCTCTGTTTTACCATTCGTCACCATCACATACGAATATTACTATCGTTCACTGCAAAATGTCTTGATTATATGTAAATCGAGTCGTTCAATTCACCCTCTCGGTGACATTCACAAGATAGGGATGCCGCACTGCGATCGGTCGTCCATTCATGTGCTTCAAAACCAGCAGTAGAAGTCACATGTAAGCTCATCCACATGTCGTTTCCTTCCCTTTCCATCACTTTCAAACACCTTCACGCACTCAACACGTAACGCTCTTCTTCTTTCGTCCGTATCCTTTCGTTTCTCTCCGTTGCACTCCTTCCAACTTCTTTCTCATGCGTGACAAACGCACTCGTTGCTCTTGCCTTTGACTTTTCTCAAACATTCTCACCGCACATTGTCTCGAATTCTCGTGCACGATTTGAACCAGCGACATGTCTGACGCCGTGTCGTTTGCATCTAACAAGGCTGTGGTGTCTCCGGCACCTCAAGTCGACAGCAAACCACCGTCTTTTTCGAAGGAAGAATCCGCTGAAAGCTGCACTTGCGTAAAGACGGAATATCATGGAAAGTTCGCGTCACAGGAAATGGCCTGCGCTGTCAAGATTCGTTACCTCGGTGAAGACAAGGTCCATGACCTACTATCGGGACTACTTACAGGTTACAACAGATATAAATTCCAGGCAGATCCTGACTGGGATACTGACGCCCTCAAACGCTGCGGACAGCTTGCGTCCGACGCATCAAACACCTTCCTAAGCTTGCTTCGGAACGTTGATGAGTTTGCAAACCTAGAACCTATGAGAGTATTTCTGAAAAAGAAATTCGACTCCGGTTCATCTCCCATAAATTTCATGGCAAAATCGTGCGAAAAAAATCTCACGAAAAAGAAGAAGGACGGCGCTGGCTACTGCGATTATTTCGAGGCCGACAACTTGACAAAGCTTCGCAATTTTGTCGATCCTCTCATTACATCCAGACCAAACTCAAATGTGCCTACACTTTGGCCGCTGATAAAGCAGGTTGTGTGAGTAATTTGAACAGTCTTTGGCATCATTTGCGGACTTCTGACCAGAACCAGTTTTGGAATCGCGGGATCAAAGATTCTCGAGCACATCACAATTGTGGACTTGCCTGGTGAGACAGTCCTACTTCTATTAGTTAGTCCATGTGCTCACTATTGCGGCAGGTATATCTGATACGAACTACACACGCCGAACTCAAACCTCGGAGTACCTGCGTATTTGCGACGCGCTTTGGATTTTTTCAAAGATTGACCGCGCTGCCGACGACACTACGGTGAAAGGATGCTCGCAGAATACAGCAAATCCTTCAATGGAAACGTCGTAGTAGTCTGCACCCACTCGGAACAGCATATAGATCCGGAACTCCTCGAGGAAATGAGAGCCCAGGGAGCAGATTGCTCTGCTTATGATACTGCGCACCAAATTTATGATAAATGTAAACAGAGAGGCCAATTATTGAACCGCCAAATCAAGAAAGCATAATTGGATTGCGATGAGCTGGTCCGAATGCAATCAGAGCTGGACGATGTCAAAAAGTCAGTAGCGGACCAAAATGCTCGGCTCCGAGAACAGATCGTAAATGTGCGTAACCTCCAAGCTCTCCAGCGACTACGAGAGACTACGAACAGAGAATTTCCACTGCCGGACAACAAGACATTAGAGGTCTTCTGCATCTCCAATCTGCATTATCGAGCCCACAAAACGGCAATTGATGTGGGTGGTGGCTTTCATCTGTCCCCTACAGCGACTGGAATACCCAAGCTGCGAGAGTATGCACTCAAATTTGTTGTGCCGGCTGTGTTGCAAGGTCTCAATCGATACCGCAAGAGTGACATGCAGATGTTCTTGAGCAGACTTGGCTTGTGGGTCAACGCAATCGCTGCAGAGCGACGCAAGCAATTGCTGGAGATTATCAAAACGCCTCTCGATCGGTTCAATTCTAACATCAAGCTATGTCTACAACAATTCAAGAAAATTCTCACCACAGTCAAGAATCGTTTACGAAACGCCCAACCTGAAATGATTCGCACTGCTTTGGCTGCCTTCAACACCCAAGCCGCGCGACACCATTCGACTTTTCGAGCATTCATTTTAAAGAACGGTGACCACGGTACCAAGCTCCTACCTGCTGGAAGCTGGAATAAGAGCTTCTCCCAGCATGCAGTCGAAGCTGTGAAAGAAGAACTCGAATATCTTGCGTCACAATTTGAAACAAAAGGAAAAGAATTTTGTGCCGGCATCTCGTCAGATCTCAATCAGGCTTACCGCAAGTTAGAGGGCCTTGATGACCTTTCCGAGCCCATTGAAGGCAGTCAAATACAAATAGAAAGAGCTTTCCAAGATGCCGAAGACGAGTATCAACGAGGCCTTCGAGACATCCTTATGCCTGCTACGCAAAACGGCACGTACTTCGCTGCTCTCATGCAGCCAATCTACGATGACTGCAAAAACGATTGCGGTGAGCTGACTCTTCTACTCTAAATCACATGTTTCAAACTGACAAATCTTAGGTCTTGGTGTCACTCAGCGCATGATAAGCAAGTTTTCGGACTTCCTTTCACAGGAAAAGGGCGCTTCGCCATTCGCCAAAATGCGCAACCAGATCGGCAAACAGTTGCAGCTCAACCACGGCAAATAGATGATTCGCATCGAGACCAACTGTCGCAAAGTTCTCGAAGACCTCTCTGCAGCTGTCGAGCCGCCTATCGAGCGAGACGTCAATGATGAGCGAGGCAACCCCACAAGAGAGGCGGTCAAGCTCGTCTTTGACGAAATGAAACAAAGGCTCGCCGACCTCAACGACAATATGGATGCTGTGCTGAAAGAATATCCGTTTTGAATCAAGGGCGGGCAAGACTCGGATACGACGTATGATGAGTCAACTTGAAAGCTGTGAGCGGACGACTTCTTCATAAAGGGGGAAGCAAGATGACCTTCGTCCTTTCGATAAGAATATCAGGTCCTTGAGACTTGGGAATCGACGAGATGACAATACAGAACCCCTTGAAATGAGACGACAGACAACCCCGGGCGTGTTTGAGGTGCAGAGCGTCTAATATCATTATCCTTACATTAGCATAGCAGAAAGCTGAGTACATTGCACCCACCACATTCCCATCATACTTTCTAGACATAGACTGAAGTCTGCAAGAACTACTGACCAGCGCACATAACGTCAAACAAAGCATAACCAACAAATGAAGCAACGAAGATGGGTTGACATTACGAAGAACGCTTTATCACTAGATCATGCTGCGGTTACCATCAATGCTAACTACCAAAAAGGCCTGTTGTTTCGAGAGATCGATCCGCGGAGAAGAACCCAACGCCACCGAACGCCTCTACAACCGATTTGCCTACTAAGACTTGCGTCTTGAGCCACTTGCCCCGTCTCGAAGTCACACGTTGTCTCCGTTGAATCATTAGAGTGCCGTTTCCATATTTCCATGCCTCGTTCTTTGAGAGTCGGGATTGAGAGAGATCAAGCAACTAGCAGCACTGTCCTTTCTTTCCATCGGCGCCGGCTGGTGTGGAGGCGCTGAGAGGGATAGAAGTGCCTTGGCCGGGGCCTGGCGCCGATTCGCCTTGATCGAGAGCCTTTGAGGAGACGATGCGGTAGATTTCTGTTGTCAAATATCAGCAAATTTGATCATCTAAAACTGAGTCGCCTCTCGTATGATGAATTACCTGTAAGTTCGTTCTGGAACGCCAATTCAACGTTGCTCGCATCCAATGCAGAGGTCTCGATAAAGCTCAAACCGTTTTGGCTCGCAAACTCTTTGGCCTCCTCGGTAGGCACTGCCCGCAGATGCCTCAAATCGCTCTTGTTACCCACCAACATAATGACAATGTTCGTATCAGCATGATCACGCAACTCCTTCAGCCATCGTGTGACGTTCTCGTAAGTCTGGTGTTTGCTAATATCGTAAACGAGCAGGGCGCCGACGGCTCCACGGTAGTAGGCGGATGTGATGGCGCGGTAACGCTCCTGTCCAGCAGTATCCCAGATCTGAGCCTTGATGGTCTTTGCGTCGACTTGGATGCTGCGGGTCGCGAATTCGACACCGATGGTCGACTTGCTGTCGAGGTTGAATTCGTTGCGCGTAAATCGGGAGAGCAGGTTGGATTTTCCGACTCCCGAGTCTCCGATCAGGACGACCTTAAAGAGGTACTGTAGTCAGGAGTAGTTAGTAACGTATTCTTGTGTTTGCGCTTCTGAGAGACATTGTGGGGGTGAAAGGGGCCGCACGAACATCGTATTCGTCGTTAGCCATGGTGAACAGTCGTTTGGTATAGGCGTCGTGTGAAGAGAAATTAGACACAAGAAGAACGGTTCTGCGCCAGCAGGGACGGAGGGTGTAAAGGGAGAGGGGTGTTGAAGTGGGTGACGTTGGAGGTTAGTAGCAGTGGTGTGCCCGCTGAGAGAGATCGCCAGACGCCAGAGCCAAGGGCAGCAGCACGTGATCGTAGAAGTTGCCTTACTTCAACGCCCTCGCCACAGTCTTACGAACATCGACACGTGCCATGAGCTGATAATACCGGGTTGACGCGGCCGAATGACAGCTGCTGGTGTGCACTCTGCATAAAACTTCTCCCACGGAAGTCTTGCTGTCTCTGGAGGACAAAAACTTGGAAACACTCGGAAACCTTTTGCGACATTGTGATATAAAGCAAAAAGCATGGCGGACTCTGATCCAGAGTACGATGAGCATGGCTCAGACGATGATGTTGATATGAATATCAACGGAACTGGCAAGGGCCGATCGATGGCATCCCGTTCTAAACCACAAGCCAAGTGGGAGGGAGGTGTATCTCGAGACTGGGAACTTGAGGGTGCATTAGATGGGAATTTGGAAGGCGTGCTAGGCGGAATAGAAGAGGCACAGAAGAGGAAGAGGTTGGTCATACTGTCCTCTATTTCAATTCTTTTGAAATGCTCATCAATTTTAGATTATTGAAAGACACAACGCCACTTCAGCGAGGCATCATTCGACATACACTTTTGGTCTTGGACTTGTCGACAGCCATGAACGAGAAAGACTTACGGCCGACTCGTCACTTCCTAACCATCAACTATGCCATCATGTTCATTCGAGAGTATTTCGAACAGAATCCAATCTCACAGCTCGGTATTCTGGGGATGCGAGATGGCTTAGCTATCCGCGTCAGTGATCTTTCCGGCAATCCGACAGAACACATCAACGCAGTGAAAGAACTTCGCGGAACAGAGCCAAAAGGCAACCCATCTCTTCAAAATGCCCTCGACATGTCAAGAGCAGCATTACACCACACACCCTCACACGGCACGCGCGAAGTCGTCATCATTCTCGGTGCCTTGTTGACCTCGGATCCGGGAGACATTCACGAGACGATCAAAGCGTGCGTCAAAGACCGCGTCCGAGTACGAATCATCGGCCTCGCTGCACAAATGCACATTTGCGCGGAAATCTGCCGCAAGACCAACAGCGGCGACGAGAATTACTACAACGTCGCCGTGGACGAAGTAGACTACAAGCAACAATTCCTCGAAATCACCACGCCGCCCGTCCTCCGCTCCACCGACTCGGAAGCGCAAAAACGCAACCAAGCCGCCCTGCTCATGATGGGCTTTCCCTCACGCATCGTCGAAGAAACAGCCACCCTCTGCGCCTGCCACGGCACTCTCACCCGAGGCGGATATTTATGCAGCCGGTGCAAAGCCAAAGTCTGCAATTTACCCGCAACCTGCCCAACCTGCGACCTGACCTTGATCCTCTCCACGCACCTCGCCCGTTCCTATCACCACCTCTTCCCCCTCCGCAACTGGATCGAAGTCCCCTGGTCCCGCGCAAGCCAAAAGGCCAGCACGACATGCCATGGCTGCCTCACACCCTTTCCCGCAATCCCGGCATCCGCACCAGAGCAAGACGTGCCTCGCCCGAAACGTGCCCCTGGAGCGTCCGAGTCCAGCCGGTATGAATGCGAGAATTGCCAGAATCATTTCTGTATCGACTGTGATGTGTTTTGTCATGAAGTCGTGCATAATTGTCCTGGTTGTCAGAGTACGGCACATTTGCCGGGGCGGGAACAATGTGCCGGGGCGGGAAGCTAATGGAGGGTGAGTGAAGGTGAGCAGGAATTAATGTTATATTATCTGTAAAGTATGAAATAATATTCTACTTCAATCTGCAACTAGATCGCAAATATTGTAGTTGACTAGACGATAAAGGCTTTCATCCAAATCGATAAGCTACTCGTGCAGTTGCTGTGAGTCTCATATATTTCAGGGCCTGCGAAAGGGAAACAATTACAGCATAATCGAGACGATAGAGGTTAGTTAGATGTAGCACTTTGAATTTGGACGCCACCACTTATCGCTCAGATCATCGGCACACGCCCAGTTTGGCCCGGTGGCTGAATTATTGAGCAATGCCTTCAACATTTTACGCTACTAGCCATTAGGTTATGGATACTGCTTGCTTCTTAAGAGATCAAATGCTCTTCTTCATACATAGAGATGTGCCTTGATTCATAGTGCCTGCTTACTAAGCTCTATAAGCTAACTAAGTTAAGTTAACAGCAAAAAGCTCACCAAACCGAAGCAATATGCCACCAGTTTAACCATACTATGCGACGGACATCCTAGAGTCGTTGGCGTAGCTTGAATCAAATCTGGTGGAACGACGACCTTCAAGATCCCGAGTACGACTGAACACTTACCGAGGTAGTGCAAGGAGGAAAAGGACCGTAAAGCGAGTTGCTTTCTACCTAACTAAAAATATTATAATTTACAGGGCAATTGGGCAAAAAAATAAAAAACATACAACAGCAGGGATTCGCACGTGGTCACCCACCGTACTACTGATCTGCCGGTCGACTGCTTAAGTATAGGAGAGCGGACGGGATCCTCTGTTTTCAGTCGCCTATGGTCGTATGTGCTGTTGGTTGTACAAAGGGGCATTATAAAGGCAAAAACATGCAACAGTAGGATTCGCTCGTGGCCACACAAATGGAACAAAACGGCGCCACGTTACGGTTTAGGAGTACTAAAGATAATGCCATTCATCCGTCTATAATCTCTCTAGCCTTTGCGAAAAATCAAATGAGTTACAAGTAGTATATTCACATCCATAAGCAGGAATGCTTTAGGTTAGGCCATATGCAAACGGGCCCCAGTAATCACGCCTTCCAATGGCATCACCCTTTTCCGAGTTTACCCAGGAGAGGATCGGTTTATTCTGACGAGCCTGAGTGACTTAATTGAGTTTCCAAATGACAGTTGGAATTCATTGGTATGCGCCTCTTCTAGTGCTTAGCAGTGACTGTCTCGCCAGTGGCCTTTTCAACGAGCTCTTTCGCAACATCACCGAGGGCAACCATGCAGACGGTCTGCCAAACACCGAGACCAATACGTGGAGCAACACCACGGTAGAGACCCTTGACACCGGATGTGCCGTAGATGTAGCGGAAAGTGTTTCCAACAGTCATCTTCTTGGGGCGGTTGGGATCCTCCTTCTTTGACTGCATCTCTACGCGAACAACTTCGATAGGTTGGTTCCAGGCGGAGAGACCACCACCAATAGCGGAGGCAAGAATCTTCTCGGGGACGGAGAGCTTTACGGACTCGTCTTTACCGGTGAAAGATCGGATACCATTCTCACTGCGTCATGCGTTAGCTTTAGTACCTAGTTGAGCGCAAGGCCGATGCATCACTTACGCAACACGGCTGAGACCGAAACGGGAGCCCCAGTTGGTGACTTGTCGCACAGCAACAGCATTCACACCCTTGTTGATACCAGCAATACCCTCCTTGCGGTAAATGTCCATGAAGGTAGCCATGGTGCCGGGGACCTTGGTGCCAGAAGCGGCGGCCTTGTGCTTGGTCATCTCGACCGTCTTCATGCACGTGCAGAAACCCATGGTGGCGTATGCCTGCGCCAAACCACCAGTCATGCCACCACCGATGCCCGCGACGAAGTTGTTGGCTCCGAAGGACTTGGCGTAGTATTCGGCCTCAGAAGCCACGAAGAGCAATACGGCGCCCTTGGTCGAGGCTTCGATCCAGGCCCAGGGGATCAGACCCTGGTAGACTGTGTAGCGAGAGTGTCAGTGGGAGGTTTCGTGCCTAAGTGTCAGGAAGGAGCTGCTTACATCCCAGCACACCACCACGAGCCCAAATCCTGGAGACAGCACCAGCCATGCCATCCTGTCGGTTGGCGGCCATGGTGGTCTTCATAACTTCCAACGGCTGACCAAGAGTGGTCACCTCGAACATGTTGAGACCGGCGCCGAGCAGCAAGTTGCTGAACTTGACGGGCTTCTTCTCGAGCTTGGGGGTGCCATCGAGAGCGACGGCCTGGGCAGGAGCAGACATAATCAAGGAGGTGGATTTGGGAGTGATACGGCCGGACCGAGGCAGATGTGTGGCTTCTTTGCCTGGAAGGAAGAACTCGAAGGGGTTGTCTGGAGGGAGGCGGGCAGACGTGAGGGAGGGAGTGAGTGGAGAGAAGAAGTCGAGAAGCGTGGTTGATGCGAGATGTGGAGTGGATGCCGGTATCGTGCAGGTGGACTGAGGGAGCCGATGCCCGAGCGTCTCAACCAACTGCGCTGGGAGCTGTACTTTGTATACGACTACTGTCACTTGGGATTGCCAATGCCGTGTTTGCTTTGTTGCCGTCGCCGTCCACGCGACGATGGAGCGATCAATCTACCGTGGACAGTTGACGACGACCCCCACGAACACCTCCCACGACGCTCCCCAGTCCATGACCGGCCAGAATACTCGGTCAAAGGCCCCGAAGCAGCTCAGCGCGCTGGTCTGGCCAGGAAATAAAATGGGCCGACAAATGACCAAAATGGCTTGGTGTCCGGGGTGCAGCACACCCGGGCGGGTTGAATCGAACCAGGGTCGTCTCACCCACAACTTTATATGTATTCCTTTCTCCTGTCCATGTCGTCGTGGTTATACGTCGCTCGTCGCGCATGAGGCTGAGAGCTTGGTCTCGTTGGGTCCAACAGACCATCTGTAGCTAGATTGCCCGTCGATTCCCGACGACGCTGAACCTGATGGGGCTGACTCGCATTTCGGCCTGCTGCCGAGCGAAGCTTCGGTCATGCTCAGTTACATGTCTACTCGTTTGGCATCCGACACCGGCCTACGGCACTCGGCCACGCCCCGAGATCCATCACGGTAAAACTGCATCTGTGCCACGGTGTGTCTTCACGGTCTTCTTGAAAACTAAATAAAGTATGCTACATATACATAGGAGATAATTCAAACAAAGCCAAAAATGCTTTCGTCATGCACTCCCTGCAAATGTCCGATTCCAATGCACACACTCAACATCTTACATTTGCAGAGACAAGTCGCTATTCTGTTTCTTCGTCTCTTCCAACTGCTGTGCCAGTCGTGTAGCCGCTAAAATCATTCGTGCTACTTTCGACTCTTCATCGGCAATCATGATTCGGGGGAAGACCTGGTCCAAGTACTTTACAACTTGGCGCCGACCAACTTGGCGTACATCTCGGTGGAGAAACTCTTGGGCCTCTCAATTGGGGCACCAACAGCACGATCAATGATCAACTGGGGCAAAACACCGAGGGCACGGGATACACCGAAGAGAACGGTGTAGAAGTTCTGCTCGGTAAGACCGTAGTACTGGAGAAGGACACCAGAGTGGGCATCGACATTGGGGTATGGGTTCTTAGTCTTGCCGTGCTCGGTGAGGACACCGGGGGCGATCTTGTAGACCTGGGAGACAAGCTTGAACATTGGGTCATCAGGCAAGTGCTTAAGAGCAAACTCGCGCTGGGAGACGTAACGTGGGTCAGTCTTGCGGAGGACGGCGTGGCCGTAACCTGGCACAACCCGGCCACTCTTGAGGGTGTCCCACAAGTACTTGGTGATGTTGGCATCAGAGAGATCGGTGCCGACCTCGTTCTTCATCTCCTGGAGCCACTTGAGGACTTCCTGGTTGGCGAGACCGTGGAGAGGACCAGCAAGACCGTTGAGACCAGCGGCCAAAGACAACATTGGCGAGGACAGAGCGGAGCCGACCAAGTGGGTAGTGTGGGCGGAGACGTTACCACCCTCGTGGTCAGTGTGGATGGTCAAGTAAAGGCGCATGAGCTCAACAAAGTCTGCATTATCGGCGAAACCGAGCTGGTTGGCGAGGTTGTAGCTGTAATCCTTATCCTTAAGAGTAGCTGGGACCTTGCCGTCCTTGAAGACGTTGCGGTAGATGCGAGAAGCAATGCTGGGGAGCTTTGCGATGAGGTCCATGCTGTCCTCGAAAGTGTGCTCCCAGTACTCGGCCTTCTTCATGCCACGAGCGTAAGCCTTGGAGAAGGCAGACTCGTGCTCAAGGGCAGTGACAGCGAGAGAGAACTGAGCCATTGGGTGGAGGTCGGATGGGCAGCGGTCGATGAGCTCGTTCACAAAGGAAGGAACCTCGGCGCGGGCAGCCCACTCAGCAGAGAGGTCGCGGACCTGCTGCTCGGAGGGGACCTCGCCGGTCAAGAGGAGCCAGAAGAGACCTTCTGGGAGAGGCTCTTGTCCACCGGGGGCCTTGGGAAGAACCTCCTGGCACTCTGGAATGGTCAAGCCTCGGAAGCGGATACCCTCCTCGGAGTCGAGGACGGAACCTTCCCAGACAAGAGACTTGATACCACGAGCACCACCGTATACTTGGTCGAGAGTAACCTCGCCAAGGACCTTGCTACCATGCTCCTTCTTCAGTCTCTTGATCTGGTCGATCTTCTCTGGGAGGGAGGCGGCGAAGGTCTCCTTGAGGGTCTATGAACGCGCACTGATTAGTCTCAATTCAGCGCGCATGGTGGCCGTTCACTAAAATCCAGCGATCGAAGCTCTGGATACTTACGGCAGACTTGCTGGCAGAGGCATATGTCCTGGCAGCAGAGAAGGCGGTCTTCTGGGTCCAGGTGGCCTTGTTCATGGAGCGGCGCAGGGCCGAGCGGGAGACGTTGGAAAGGGCCATGGTATCTGATGTGTGTCGTCAAGAAATGTAACGGACAGGAGGGTCAAAGTCTAGCGAGATGCAGACTTCAGACGGTAGAGGGGGAGGAATGTGATGGGCGATGGGTGGAGGGTAAAACAAATGGTTTGGCTGGGCCGGCGCTGGGAAAAGTTAGGACGATCACGGACGTTGTTGAGCTCCGTCATATTGAAAGCTTTGGTTACATCGGATTACTCTCGGCGCTAATAAGACTCCGACCCTGCAGAATGTACATTGCCATTTACAGTACTTGCTAGACACAAGGCATTGTCTGCGTTTATGTGTGTATAAATAGGTCAACTTATTATCTCCATGTCATAATAGTAAGACGGGCTTCCTCTTGACAGTCGGTTGCGGTTGCATTGTATTGTGCGAGCCGGTGGGCAACAAACGGCAGCTCCCGCTGGCCGCGCTCGCCGACGAAGAAGAAAACCACCATTCTTCCGCGTTTTCATTCGGCCCTCCGAAATCATCCACCTCGCATCAACACCATCACGTCGGCGAGCCGACTGTCTCCCTCGGCTATCCCACCATCTGCATCCGCCTGCCCGCTCGTCATCGTGCGCTTGATGCCATCAGCCGCACCGTCTAGCAGCACCTTTGCCAGCACCACCAACACTCCCTTCGAAGCCACCCTCGGCCTTCCTTCTGACTCACTGTAGTACTCTGCGGGCATCACGGCCGTGTGCTCTCTGTCGACAGTATCCGCAATAAGTGCTCTGATCTCTGTCCGTCGCTCGACGCGTCAGGTTCGCCAACACGGGCTCTTTTGCTTTCGTCTTCAACACCAACCGGGATCGCGTAGAACCTCCGCCATAGCACCAGCAGGCTCGGATACTTCGTAGGATTCTTGCTGCGATACCCCTTGTGCACTTTCTGCGCGTCTCAAAAGAAGAGACCGTCGTCTGTTCAGCGCGTCTGCTTAATTGTCACATTTGCGCGTGAAAAAACAGCTTCACTTCGTACACGTCTACTAAGGCTGCTTCACTTTTTGCGTCGACAGCTGACTGTAACAACCGGTCGCATTCTTTGCCCAATAGCAGTGCGGAATACCTTCATCTTCTGACTCTGTCTTTTTTCTTTCATCGTCCATCAATTTGAGCGTAGAAGCATAAAAGGCCCAAGCTGCGCACATCGGCAGTAGAACAACTAGTCACCCAATCCGGACTTTTGCTCACAGTGGACGCTTGATCAGTCAACCAACATGGCGTCCAACATGATCGCGGATCTAGACTCGCAACTTGCTTCACTAAACCAGTTGAAGCCCCCCGGAGCGAGTAAGGGAAAAATTACTTCCATCACTCAACTATGTGTAAACAACATCCAGGTAAGCGTGAATAGCTCAATTGCACCTCCGTCGTAGTCAACTCGACCACGCGACTAACACTTTTTGGCGGTCTAGTCCGAATCCCTTGTTGTACAATCCCTATATCGCGCTCTTAAGAAGGCGCCAGCGACGCACAAACTCGGTGCCCTTTACGTGATTGATAGCGTTGTAAGACAGTGGATCGAGAGAGCCAAACAAAGTGGTCAAGACTTGAATTTCGATGGAAGAGGAGAACCTGGCACATACGCTGCAGCAGTAAAACGCGTGACTGAGCTCATAACAGCTCTCTTCGACGACATCATGAAAGGCATTCCAGCCGAGCAGAAGCCAAAGCTAGACAACATGGTTGGCATCTGGGAGAAGGGATCTACCTTTCCGGCAAGCTACTTGGCTGATTTCAAAAAGAAGCTTAGTGGTGCCTCTTCAAATGCTTCACCACAAACAAACGGAGGCAGTACTGCTGTGTCCGCTCAAGGAAAGTTCAAGGCACCCATTCCTACGAGGTTGCAGACTCCCGTGGGCTTCCCACCTCAATATCTGTACGATCAAGGATTTCTTGTAGGAAAAGGTGAGCCACAGCAGGCTGCTCAGAGTAAAGTCCCTCCAGCCCAGCAAACCCAAGCCCCCTTGTACCAAGCACCTGCAGCTAGTGCCCCATCTTCCGATGTCAATAGCATATTGGCTGCACTTGCAAACGCAGTCCCGAAACCTGCTGCCCCTCAGCAACATCATAACATGCAACCTGTCGCCCCTCCACCACCGGCGTCCTTGGCGCAACAATTACCACCTGAGATTGCGGCCCTTTTCGGCCAACAGGGGGGAGTGATGCCGTTTGCACAACCCCCTCAGCAGCCTCCAACTCATCTCCAAGCGTATCCAACTCCTCCACAGCAAGGGTTTCCGTCCATGCCCATTACCATGCCCATGCCAGGATTTCAACCTCCACCGAACTTTATGAACTTTCCCCCACAACCGCCGCCTTCGATCCCACAGCAGTATGCTGTTGCGCCTCCGCCTCCTCAAGAAACCCAGGCGGCAGACCCTCTGGCTCCATTGCGCGGCATTCTTCCAGCAAACATCATTAATGATCAAGCCAAGTTGGTCATGGCTTTGAACTTATTGCAAGATCTACAGAAGCAGGGCTTGCCTATGGACCAGTGGGGTCCTATCCTCCAAGCCTTTGACGAGTCATCTTCGCCCTCTCAACCGTCTGGCGCAATGCCTACTTCCCATGACCGAGGCAGAGACAGGGACCGCAGTCGCAGCCCCGACCGGGGTGGCAAACGCAGAGCAAGCCCTGTGTATGGAAGTTATGAGGAAGTCGCGAGACGCCAAGGAAATGAAGATCGCAGCGGACACGGACGGTACAGACAGCGCTCGCCAATGCCAATGCGAGAAGAGCCCATGCGCGAAATCCCGGGTGGCAAGGCTATGAACGGTATGCCCATGCAGCCGAAATACATCGCCATCGACAACAACCTTCCACCGAACAACATCAAAGTCCTCTCACGCACCCTCTTCGTAGGTGGTGCCAACGGAACTCAAGCTGAAATACAGCATGTCTTTGAACGCTTCGGTCGCGTACAAACCTGCATCGCCAACCGCGACAAACGCCACGCCTTTGTCAAAATGACGACACGCACCGCTGCCCTGGCTGCCAAGGCTGGTATGGAGGAACTACAGAAACAGAACGATCGAGAGGTCATGAACGTTGCGCGCCAAACAAAATGGGGTGTCGGTTTCGGGCCTCGTGAATGTTGCGACTATGCTCAAGGCGAGAGCATCATCCCGATCCACAAGCTGACCGAAGCAGACATGAAATGGCTTCTCACCGCGGAGTACGGTGGTACTGGCGGAAAGCAAGTTGAGGGTGGCATGGTTCTCGAAGAACCAGACATTGAAATCGGTGCTGGCGTGTCGAGCAAAGCTATGAGTAAGCGCGTCGACCCTGATACCGGAGCACCAAACAATAAACGACACAATCGCGATGAAAGGGGTAGCAGACATAAGGGCGGTCATCGAAACGACGGCGGCCATCACGGAGGTAATCAGGGCTACGGTGGTATCAATGGCGGCGGAGCACCACCACCGATGCCTGCCTACGGATATACAAGACCTGAACCAGTTGCTGTTGCTACACCGCCTGCAGTACCTACTTTCGGTTTCACTTTAGCTCCGACAAGCACGCAACCGCCCTTCAGGTAGAATGAGGGTCACGGGGGTGCCTGGAAGGATCGTCGGCGAGCGAGGTTGAATCTTCGAAATGGCGCATAAACCCTAAGGCTCCTCCCGGTGATGAAATGAAAGACATAACTAGCATAGTCGCAGTTTTACGAGCAAGAATTGAAAACTCATTTAAAAGAGCAATAGATATACCTACATTTTCCACCTGAAGAAGCAATCCCTGCATGTGTATCTAGACAACTTGGCGCAGTGACATTGCAGGGCTAGGCCATGCTACCACGAGCCGCCTTGTGAGTATGTCATTGGCAACCCGATGAAGTGGGGGATCGGCTCGCCACTGATGATGTTGATAATGTGCGCCTCATCGAGGTACTTATAAAATGTCCAACTATCCGCGTACAAGTAAGCTGGTCTCTCTGTACTCGTTGATCATTGATTCTGTTGTTATCCCTCCATCTCATCTCTCGACGGCGTCAAACAGATTCGAAGACAAAGATGTCGGGTCTCGCTGTAAACTACACAATGCGACAGCCTCGGTCCTCAACCGAGACCGATCGTCAACATCTCCTCGCAGATAGCGTAGCCCCTTCGACCCGAACATCTATATACGAAGCCGTAGACGGTGACCGAACACCCAGAGCCCATTCACCATCTCCATCAAAAACAGATACTAGCGCCGACAGCCCGCCAGCGTCGTCATCGCAGGATGAGCGTCGAAACATAACCCCGATTTTGACTTCGCCACAACCCTATCGCGGGTTTCCCTCTCAAGCACATTACCTCGCTGCTCTCGAGGAGTGGGCCGATTCGAAGCGATACGTACAATATTCACAGCCTTTGGTCGGGTTCTATGGATTAGAGACGTTGCAAGAGTATGCGTCACGACCGCCAGTGGTGCAGTTGGGTTTGAGGAAGAAGTGGCGAAACTATAAGGAGAGAAAGGCTTCGAAAGGAGATACACCCGTCGTGGAGAGGAGAAACACAGTTTCATGATTTATTCATCGACCACTGATAGATTTTGTTCTGATGACCGGTTGTAGAGTTTTGGCATGTATCTGTGTATTCCCGGGAAATGACGGAGTTGAGTTGATAAAGTGTATCTATGGTTTATTGATAGAACATCTTTTAAACGGCGAAATCTACCACGATGGAACGATTTTAGCCCTGTTGTATCTTCACTTCGATTCCAACAACATGCTCTCAAGAGATACATTGGGAAATAGCCAGGTGAAGTCACTGCCACAGTGCTAAATATCACCATGTAATATGTTGACTATCAATTCGATAAGGTCGAGACTATGGACGATCGATTCAGTATCGATGCAAGAAGTGTTGCACATTTCAGAAGATGTTGATCAAAGACGTGATTATACCGTTTGTCGTAGCAACGTCATAGTGTTACTGCATCCTATTTTGGAGACGTTGTGGTATGCATGCACCTGGAATTTATGTTTGATTTACCCCTCGATACTTCGCAGGCGCGTTCGTCGCGTCTCTGTTTCAAAGTTGTCGCTAAACTTCAATGCACATTCACCTCACCTGCCCGACTCAGAGCCCTTTGCTTCTGTGAAATACGCTGAGGATCCTCACTCGGAATGTCATTCGAAACCTAAATCCCACCTCTCTGCAATGTGCACATCTCACAGCCACGTTCTGGCTTGCGTTGGTTCGAACCATGGCGCCAATCATCGACCTCACACTCGACGACTCCGATTCAGAACCCGATGAGTCGCTTGGACAAAAAGCAACTGCTGCTCTCAATAGTTTCCAGCCGCGAAAACAAAGGCCTGTTTCGGACGAGAACGCGCCGGTTCATACCCAGGCGCATCCATCTACTGCGACGTCGTTATGGAAGGTAGTCGAAGCATGCAAGACGAGGTTCGATCGGTACGGAAGTGTGAACAAGGTTACGACGCCTGAGACCAAATTCAAGTATCCCCAAACTGAACAGCACATGGTGGTCGAGAGGCCAGCACCACCTGCCACCTTCCCGAGGCCAGCGCCGGTCTTTCTACGACAAGCGGACGAGAATGGATCTTCAAGGAGTTCCACATCTGCGGTTCAGTCGGCATATCATTCAATATCGCAAGAGCAGTTCAAGTCGTCTGGAGAACGACGACGACTCACTTTGACGGAACGAGTACAGCGTATGCTTTGGAAGGG
The DNA here is from genome assembly GCA_033807595.1 of Acrodontium crateriforme. NCBI lineage: Eukaryota > Fungi > Ascomycota > Dothideomycetes > Mycosphaerellales > Teratosphaeriaceae > Acrodontium > Acrodontium crateriforme. The sequence continues at coordinate 299,034 of CP138591.1, read as the reverse complement.
GGACGAGGTTGCGCAATCAGGCAATAAGAAAAACGCACCGAATGGGACAATCAGCCCGACCACTGTCATAAGTGGCGGTGGAATTGCTATCATAGACTCTGCAGTTACGCCGGGAAACATTTCGCAGAACGGCATCGGACAATCAAAAAGAAAAGCACCAACACAACCCGGGTATTCTGATCAGACAGAAGAGCAGTCACCTACCAAGAAGCGACGCCTTGGAGGAGTGGGAACGGATACGACTCTACAGATCGACCAGGAGCTTGGCTCGACTGTCCATTCTCCGCCAAAAGTGAATGGGTCAAACATCCAGACGGCAGTTTCTGTGCCACCGACACTACCGACAGCCCAGAGTCAAGTTCAGCCACAAAACAGATACAATCTACCATGGAGTGCAGAGGAGGATGACCTGCTCTTCAAGTTGAAAGATGACGAGAATCTTAGTTGGGCTGACACTGTCAAACGCTTCTGCTCCATTTTCGTCGGTAGAACACCTGGTACAATCCAGGTTCGCTATAGTGTAGAGAAGAAAAAGAGAGCAATGAAGGGCAATGTGCCTCGCACTGGAAATGTACAAACTTCACATCGGTGCCCAATATGCCAACAATACTTTACTCGCCAGGATAACATGAAACGACACCTTTCCCTGCATACAGAAGAGAAATCATTCGCCTGCAAGATTCCTGGATGCGGAAAATCATTTGTACGATCGGACCTTTTACATCTTCACGAAAGTGATCATAATGATCAGCAATCCTCTGATGGTACCCCTCGACGCAGAACTCAGCGGAACGGAGGCAAGTCCGTAACAGAAGGATTCGTTTCCTGGGCTCAAGTCAAAGCAGCTAAAGCCGTTGCAAAAGCTGTACAGCGCACCACTGAAAGTGTGGAAGTTGAGGAACGAAGCGTCCAGGAACCGAACTCAATATCTCAACAAGACCACACACATGTTAATACAATATCGAGAATTCTTCGTCAGCGCGAGCTTGGAAATAATAGCGGGAGGGGCTGGGCCTCGTTTGCGAAGACTGTCAACGACGAGCTGACCAATCTGGTTCTGGACCGCTACAAACCGAAAGCGTTCTTCACGAGCACCTCTGGAGACGTGACTTGTTTGGCATGGTCCGGGGCGTGGGCAAGTGGCAAAAGCAACAAATTTGCTGTTGGCTCTATTGCAATCACAGATGACCGCAGTATGCAATACAACAATAGCTGCAACCTGTTGTTGGGCAATTATGACGAAGAGGAGTTGTTTGAGCTTCCTGAACACCATATTCCTCGGCCCGTTATTGAGAAGGATCCCGCAAATGTCAACAGTTTTCACGCGATGCGAGAAACCCAGGATTCTCGATTGTTCACCAGCGTTACCGCTCTTGAATTCTCTCCGAGCGGTGATGAGCTCTTTACAGCAGGCCATGATAACAATGTGCATGCATTCCAAGTCGGCCGAGACATCAGACAATCTAAACTCCGTTACACAATACCGCACTCCGCGCATGTCGACATTATGTCCGTTAGCAAGGTTGGAATTTTGGCCACGGCATGCCATATGAACGCTGGGCCTAGTATCGGTGTGTATCAATGTCAGGAAGCGACGTGGGAACATACCTTGAAACTTTCACCTTCAGAGACACCGGCTTTGAAGGGCACATTTCCCTCTGCGCTCAAGTGGGGCGTGGCACCGCGACATCACCATTTGCTTCTTGCCGGGCTTTCGAATGATGATGTTAATGATGAAGACCAGAACGCTGGAGGGACAGCTCTCTGGGACGTTGAGACTGGACAGCGATTGTTCCTTACAGGTGTTTGTCCTAATGTTTTCGACGTCACCTGGAACCCCAATGCGAGCTCGGCGTCGACGTCTTTCGCCGTTGCTAGCATGCGCGGCAGCAATAAATTGGACAGGGGTATGCGCAGCTTGGTTCAATGCTATGCTCCTCATCAATATGCATACCATCCAGTTCTACAATGGCAATGTCGGGCTTCAGATATCAACGACGTAATCTACTGTCCGCACGACATAAATATCATTGCTGCTGGAGCTACGGATGGCAAAGTCTACGTCTGGGACAAACGCTTCGCAAACAGACGTCAGACACCGCTTCATGTATTAGAACACGGTCACTCAGTATCCGTTCTGGATCACGACCGAAAAAGAGAGGAGGCAGATACTGGTGTGCGTTTTCTGTCTTGGGGCGCGACAAGCTCGAGACTCTACTCAGGATCGTCTGACGGTATCGTCAAAGTCTGGAATCCATATAGATCAACTGAAAGTGCCCACGTTGATGATGTGGCAACTTTCAGCACTGCCATCATGTCGGGATCTTTCAGCCCTGATCATCGTGATTTGCTTGTTGGAGAAGAGTCCGGCCGTCTTAATCTCTTAACGTTGGACTATCAGGGGCATTCGATTAGGAATGAATCACCTAGAAGATTTAAGTTGCATAGTGCACCAGAACCAAAGCAAGCAGAAGCCGAAGCATCATCAGCTACCGAAATGATATCAACGGAACAGATCCAGCTGGTGCCAATGGGTGCTTTGCCAATTCGCCAAGCTGTCCAGGGGCCAAATTATGATGGACCGTATATGATGCCAAAACCTGAGCAATGGAGGCATGCGCAAACTGTTTACAACGAGGCAATAAATAAGCAAAATGAGGCTTATGGCGTGATCGCAATGTCCTCATCTCAAACATCTGAGACCGGCATCATGCTCAGAGAAGCCGATCTGCGCGTTCGAGCGGCATTGAATGCAATGAATGATTTACAAACTCGATCCGACGCCGCCGTCAAACTCGGGCAGAAAGCAAGTGCATACCAGCGTGCGTTGAAAGCACAACGGGCAGAACATGTAAATGCCGCAGCTCTAGACTCACAGAATCCATGCCTACTGGACTGTAATTATCTTCCAAAGAATAACGAAGAAGGAGCCGATGCCCCAGACTCAGAACGTTCAAAGGGACGCATCCCAGGAGCTCTGCGGGCCACCCCTCGAGGCCCACTGGACATTTCTAGCTTCGATTGCAAACAACTGTTCGAAGCAGGTCTTGCAGGCCAATGCAGCGTTTGTTCTGTTCCGTGCCAGGGCAAACAACTGGTAGCTTTTAATAAGATCAGATGCAAGCAACGCTGCACGACCATCAAAGCCAAACTGGCGCGTACTTGCGAACGATGCAAAGCTCCTATCCAGACAATCAACATTGGTCAAGGAAGCAATTTCTGTGAGCGTTGTGAGTTTGCCTGCTTTCGATGTGGTGGTCCCGCAGAGGTATCTCCCCGCGCCACATATATCCACTGTACGGCGTGTCGATTATCTTGGGTCGCGAATCTTCTAGGATATGAATTTGAAGGGCACGAATACAAGGCAGCAAAAACCTTCAGACCCCAGAACGAAGACAAGGAGGAAGATGACGATTACTTGGATGATAGCGAGTTGGAACACTACGCTTCCCTGTGGCAATAATACCCAGCTTAGATTTGGAAATGAGACATGATTATACATGTATTTATAGAGTTAATGATCATTGCAGTTTTGGCTCTGCAGTCACTACGTCCGTTTCTTTTCTTGATCCCATTTCAGTATCGCTGCTGACTGTCTCCACACGTACCGCTTCGACCAAATCGTGTGGGATAGGAGGGCCAGTGAAGTGTTTGCGTCCTCGAATGAAATACCACGCTGTGCTGATGGCGGCGAATCTGTTTCTATATTAGCGGATCGGACTTCTAGGTATGGTGCCAATGACTTACCCAGCGAACACAACGGAGGCGTAGTTCATATCTGTCGCATTGACAGGTAGGCTAACAGGCATGCAAAACAAGACAATGGCAAGGGTAATCCAGCAGAGACAAATGATATTGATGAGGAAGCCGAACTTTCCTAACGAAAAAGTAGAGTGTTTGACGAGTTTACGTCCACGAAGAACAGAAACGAGGATGGGTAGACCGTAGCCGCAAGACAGGCAGATGGTAGCGACGCCCGTGAAGCTGTTGAACGCTGCTGTCGATCCGAAGTAGATGAGTCCCAGCAAGCAATCGACGACGGTGGAAAGAACTAGTCCCCAGAGTGGAATACCTAGTTTCGAGTTGGTCGAGCCAAGCCATCTCCTACCAGGCACAGCGCCATCTCGCGCGAAAGACCAGGTGCAGCGTGCAGAAGCCGTGAGTGCGCCAGTTCCGGCAAAGATGAGGATGCCGAGGATCAAGAAGAGTAAGCCGAAGCCACCTGCGGCAGATCCAGTTACGAGTTTGAAGAGAAGACCGATTGGTTGACCGCCGGCAGCAGCCAGAAGTACCTTTACGTCGGGGAGGACAAACAGGAGTGGGATCAAGTAAATGACTCCAGTCACTCCGGCTGCTGCTACAGAGAGGACCATTGCCTTTGGTACTTCTCGTGCAGGATTTTGAACTTCCTCGCACATGGCAGCTACGAGACCATAGCCAGTAAGAACGTATGCAGCTTGTAGCAAACCCACAAAGAATGCCCATCCAGCCGGCCATCCGGATTCACTTGAGTCGTAATGAGTAAAAACAAATTCAGCACTCCTTTTATGATCGGCCATAGTAAGAAGAGTAATCATGATGATGACAACGCTGGATGCTGTCCAATAGATGCAGATTTTGTTGATCAAGTCGAGGTAGCGCGAACCAAATGCATTGATCAAAAAGCAAACCAACATAACCGCCCAAAAACACAAAACCGTTTGCCAGGCATTTGGTACAAAATCCTCTCGCCAAAGGGTAATTGCACTGAGGATCAATTGTCCACCAGAGAAGTTGATGCTGAGAGTCACCGTCCAATTGCCAACTAGGTTAAACCAACCCGTAACCCAACTTGCGATGGGTGCCCATTTCTTCGTTGACATCATGTAAGACCAGTAATAGACGCCACCAGCAGTGGGATAACAAGCACAGATTTCGGCCAGCGAAGCAGCAATCGACATGGAGATGAGAGAGACCAGGATCCAGCCGTAGATGATCGTGACACTCTGGCCGTCGGTCAAAGTGATGTAGAGAGTCGTTGAGAGGCCGAACGGGACGGCCATGATAGCAAAAGATAGACCCAGAACACTGAGCATGCTAAGACTTCGAGGGAGTTCAGACTTGTAGCCGAGTCGTGCCAGCTCGTCATCGGCGGCGTTATTGACCGAAGCATTGCGGCTGGGCCGTATAGACGACAGCCGGCGAGTTACTGTGTCCATCGAGAGGTAAGAAAACTGACAGCGATATTTCTATATAGCAGTGTCGTTCAAACAGCAGAACTGTTTTATTCTGACAGGAATGATCCTATAGGCGTATGTACAGTCATAACATGCAGCGGGGATCTCCAGAGGTAGGTAGGGACAGTAATAGGCCGAGATGCCGAGGAGCGGAGTCGACGAACAAGACACAAGAAGGTATTTCAAGACGAGGCCGGAGAAAGGGAGGTGCAACAGAGCATCTGCTCTTTATAAATGCCAGACAGCACGAAGCATCCTGCTCACGCGACACTGCTCACCGAGTAGTGACGTTGTTTAGCAATAGGCCGGAACGAGGGCAACATTGGGTTCGATCCCCGCCGCCACCATTTGGAAGCTAAACAGACGCGGAATGGCCCACTGATAACGCTGCAAGCCAGGTGGAGTCAACGACGACCTTCTCGACGTGGCACAGCACAGGATTAGAAGGTAAAGATATTAGCAATTGTTGAGGGGAGGGGAGTATTTACATAATGGTGATTATTTACATATCATCGGCTTGTCTCTCGGGCTGTTTTCACACCCACTCTACTGGCTTCTTCAGCACAGAGACCAGACGTTCTTCTCGGCTGCCCTTTTCTGGCTCGTGTTGGTACTGCCATCTTGCGGTCAAAGGCAAACTCATCAGAATGCTCTCGATCCTGGCCCCAGGCGTGTTCAGTCCAAAGGCCGTGCCCCTATCGTGGACAAGGTTGAACTCAACATATCGACCGCGTCGGAGTTGCTGCCATGCCTTCTCCTTCTCTGTAAAAGGCATGTCCTTGCGCTTCTGGATGATAGGCAGATACGACGGCAGGAATGAGTCGGCAGATGTTCGAACAAAAGCAAACAGAGATTCTTGATCCTTCTCCGAGTCATCAAGATCGTCAAAGAAGATGCCACCAACGCCGCGAGTTTCGTTCCGGTGTTTGACAGAGAAGTATTCATCGCACCACTTCTTGAATCGCGAGTAGTATTGTCGGTCGTGAGAATCGCAAGCCTCTTTAATGGTTCGGTGGAAATGGATCACATCCTCGTCGAACAGGTAGCTTGGGGTCAAATCAGTCCCGCCGCCGAACCACCAAGCATTGGTACTTCCATCCGCATTGGCCGTCTCAAAGTATCGATAGTTCAGATGCACCGTCGGCGCCATTGGGTTGTGTGGGTGAAGCACCAAGCTCAATCCTGCAGCAAAAAACTCCAAACTCTCTACATCTGGGTCCAATGCCTTGTGGTTGACTCGCATTTTGGCAATGGCAGCCCTCGGCAGTGTGCCGTATACTACACTGATGTTCACACCGGCTTTCTCAAAGACGTTCCCGTCTTGCAGAACGCAAGTGATACCACCTCCACCATTTGGTCTCTCCCACTTGTCCACTTGAAATTTGTTGCCATCCACTGCCTCGAGAGCTCTCACAATCTCTTGTTGCTTCTCTTTGATAAATGCTTCCATGCGTAAGCGCATTGGTGAGTTGTCGCTGACTCCCGACTCCCGTTTACTGAGGTTATCACGTTCGGCAATAGTTGGTCCATCGAGTTGGAGCCCACTTCGAGGTTTTGTGTTGGAGTCGGCAGAGGGGTCAATTGGTGTGTCTGGTTCGCCAGTAGCCTGTTTGGTTCTGTTAGCTCTCCACCAGTCATAGCCACCTTGAGTCAAGCTCACCATTGAGTAAATCAATGCGCCGATGAAGACAACTCCTACGGCCAATCTCGTCTTCGGTGCGACAATAGTGTGCATGGCCGGCGTGCCCGCAGCATTTGGCCGTCCTGGTCTGTCAGAGAGCCATCTTCGCTGCAATGGTGCTCTGGTCTGCCCTCGTACAACATGATGTGCAGTATGCGAACGAGACAATCTGGAACATGAGCGTAATGCTGCGTCTAGCAGCGGTGGTCGTATCTTGTTCATCTTGTTGAGGGATGTCGAGTGCAGAAACCTCGGCCACGTTGTAAACCGTATAAGTCGACGTCCGTACGAAATGTGGAGCGTCGGGAGCTTTGCTCATTGGCCCCAATACCTAAAACCTAGTAAATCACAGGGCTGCATCACAAACAAACTTGAACTGTGAAGAAACATTCATGAAAATTGTAGAGTAAGTGGAACTTTTCTTTTCGTACAATACATAATTGCGTTTTCGACCATTCGTTGGTCAATTTTGCAGTCAGCAGCGACCGGGCAATTCTCCCCTCAAAACGTTCACCGTCTAGATCGTATCAAATACAGTTACGCCCGCAGATGCAAATCCAAATAGCTTCAAATAAGGCCATTTTACGCCTGCGCAATGCTCTGTTGTTTTACGTCAATATTCAAGATAGCAATGAGACGTCTTTCTTGCTGAAGTCGCGGAGGAGAGCAACGATATCGTCCATTCTAGAGACTTGACTCCACAAGCGCTCCTCTCTTTCTCGCCAGTCTCTTAGCATTTGTTTCTCTGCCATCTCTAGTTTGTTCTGCTCCTGATTTTTGACATCTGAACGGTCAGCCTTGGCGATGACAGGTTGAAATTCCTTACGCTCGAATTCAATTCGTTGAATGGTTCGAGTCATTGCTTTGTACGTCTGCTGTAGGATGCTGGATTGAATGCGAGCATCGTCGATAAACCAGAGGAAGATGGTACGACTCGGCTGGCGTGAGTTATCTTTCGGTAATTCCTGAGCTTCCATGTAGCCATGAAATTGCAACTGCGTAAGTATGCTGCGGACTTCTTTGATCCGCATCATGACGCGGGACGAAAGTTGTTTCTCATCCAGTCTGCCCTTCTCCCGAAGCATGCGAACAATACGCAATGAAACCTTGCCGAAACGTGCACTGATGGTCGTGTCCAACTCCGCCAAAATGACTTTTTGAGTGACGGTTGGAAAATTGACACGCCATTCATTCTGTCCGCCGTGAGCCCGAACACGCGAGCAGAAGGTGTAAAAGTGTTCTTCCAATATACAGAGATGGGCTTGAATGTGAGTGAGCCGTTTGCTTCGATCTCGATATGATGTGAGGCCACGGCTACGTTGATCACCATCGGAGTCAGATTGGTCTTCTCGTTTGATGCCGATGTCCGCATAGTCATCTCTGTCTTTCTTTCTTTTCTTCCCAGCGCCATTTGCTAAGTTTTCATCAGCGCCTAGGCCTTTGATGCTACTTGTAAGATCGATAGTGGGGTCAAGTATCTCGGCCACCTCGCCGACGTTAGCAATTGGCTGTGCAGCCTCTTCGTCTTCTTCAGTCTCGTATATTTCGTCGTCTCGCACATTTCGGCATTTGCTTTCTAGGGCTCGCAATAAAGCTCCATAGACCGCGGCTGTGACAGGACCAAGAACTCGTTTTGCCAGCTGTTGGAGGCGTTGACTCCGGAGCGCAAGCGCACACCTGGAGTGATTGACACGGACGATCAACTCGTTCTATACAATAATTAGTGATTGTCCATGTGATGGAGACGAGATTTTACGTACCGAAAGCCTTGGACCCGAGTCATCGGATTCGGCACCATATGCATGGCCATTCGTGAGTGCTCCATTGAGCTTGAGTCGTTTGTTGGGTCCGACGCCAGAACCTCGAGATGCCAGGTCTTTAGCATCTGAATAGCTGTCTGCTTCTCGCCATTGTCGTTTAAGGTTGTTCACTGCAGCTTTAAATTCTGCCTGCTTTTTGGGTCCCGAAATCTTGCCATCTGGGAATTGCGCGTTCTTGACGATATCTTCAAGTTCCTCTTGCAAGTCTGTTGGAGCAACATATGATCGGCTCGTGACCTTCACCACAAGGCCAGAGCGAAGTAGTACTCGAAGAGCAGCATGCACTTGAGAAACAGTGGTGATGTCGGCGAAGTAGGAAGGGTGGCTTGGTTCGTGACTGTTTCCGTTGGTCTCGCTGATATGATTCGGAGCTTTGGTATTTTCCACAGCTCGCACAAGATCTCCCACACATGCAGAGCCTAGTTGCAGGATGTTGCCGACCAATTTCCCAGCCCCTTCACCGTGTCTGTCTTTGACCAGGTCGATTATATTGTCTTGACGAACGATACCGTAGGCGTTGCGCCAATCGACGGAATAAAAGCCCGGGCTTCCGTCCTCCGGAGCATAGCGTAGGACCAGCTGTTGTTCTAGTAGTAGGCCAATGGCATGTCGAAGACGGCGAGGTGCAACGCCCATGTGCTGAGCAAGAGTTTGGAGGGTAAGGCGGCCATATTCGGCGAGGGTAGAGAAGATTTGCTCGAGGAGAGTTAGCGGGCAGGCGCAAGAAGAGGCAGGAGCAAGACAGAGCATACAGCAGAGAGGTCGCCATGGGCGCTGCCAACGAGCGTTGTACAGAGTTCGGCCAGGTGCTGGAGGGGGCGAGTCAGTCAGTCCGGTGTTGCAGCAAGACCAATTATTTCACACAAGACGCCAGACAGCCAGCCCGCCGGAAGTGGTTGCAGCGGCCGTCGTAGCAGCTCACGAAGGAGTGAGAATTACCTGAGCCATGGTGCGGTAAAGAACTCTGAAGACCTCTCACGTCGTTCAGAGTCGTCCGAGATGCTACCGCCGACGTGGGCGCATATGTGCAACTGCAAGAGTTGGCTGGAGGAAATAAATGCGAGTCAGTCCGGGCAGCAGCGCAAGTGAGGCAGGCGGGCCTTCCATTTTCTGCTACTCGGGCGCACGGCCAATCAGCGTCGCGCTGTTCCCGGGAAAGAGCGATGGGCGGCTGCTTGGCGGTTTCTCAAGCTTCACCTGCCTCGTCCGTCCATCAAAAGCCCAACCAACCGCCCCTACGACCTCCATTGCCTCGTCGCTTCTCCCTCGCAGCCCGTGAGAGCGACCGCCGAAGATGCTCTCACGCTCAGCCATTGGCCGTCAGGCCCAGCGCGCCGTCCTCCGCGCCCAGCAGCCCGTCAACCGCAGGGGCCTCGCTGCTCCTGCTTCCGGTTCCTTCGCATATGAGACGGGTGATGCCCAGGGCATCAAGTATGCCGCCAGAGACATTCCCGGTGCCGTCGCCTCCGTGGCTCTCGTCGCCAAGGCCGGCACCCGATACCAGTCTGCCCCGGGCCTTTCGCAGGCATTGAGCCTCTACGCCTTCAAGGTGAGTAGACTGCTGCATGAGATGGACCGGTACACGCATTGGGGCGTCAAACTGACGGATATCAACCATAGAACACCGAGCGAAGGTCGACTCTGCGGATACAGCGTGAGTCGGAGCTTTTGGGCTCCGCTCTCCAGGCCTACCACTCCCGCGAGAACTTCGTTGTTGGAGCCAAATTCCTCCGTGACGATCTGCCATACTTTGTCGAGCTCCTTGCCGAGGTTGCCAACTTGACCAAGTTCCAGCGTAAGTTTAATAGTGAAAATCGCGCTCGAGGACATCCAATTGATGCGATATGCAGCACACGTCGTTCACGAGGAGATCATCCCACTCCTCCAGTTCGCCGAGAAGAAGTATCTCTCCAACACTCTGGCCATGGCCAACAACAGCTCGCACGGCTTGGCCTTCCACCGTGGCCTTGGTGCTCCTCTTGAGCTCTCTGGTGCCATCCCATTGAGCAAGTACATCACTGCCGACACCATTGCCGAGTTCGCCAGTTCCGTCTATGCAAAGCCTTCTTTCTCTATTGTCGCCAACGGTGCCCAGTCAGCCGAGCTCAACAAATGGATCAGCGAGTTCTTCCCTGATACTGCTGCCCAGCCAACTGCCCAGTTGACCAGCGAGAAGTCCAAGTACCACGGTGGTGAGGAGCGCATCGCACACGGAGGCTCAAACTCTCTTGTCATCTCATTCCCTGGCTCCAGCGCACCTACTGGCAGCGCTTACAAGCCTGAGGCTGCCGTCTTTGCTGCCATCCTCGGTGGTCAAAGCACCATCAAGTGGTCGCCTGGCTTCTCTCTGGTCGCCAACGCTGCCCAGGACGCACCTAACTTGCACGTTGCCACAAAGTCACACATTTACTCTGACGCTGGCTTGGTCAGCATTGAATTCCACGGTGCTGCTAGCGATATCCGCAACACTGCTGCCAAGGTTGTTGACACTGTCAAGAGCGTTGCCCAAGGCTTTAGCTCTGAGCTCTTCCAAAAGGCCAAGGCCCTTGCTAAGTTCCAGCAGCTTGAGGTTGGCCAAGAGGCTCAAGCCGGCATGGAGCTTACTGGCGCTGGTCTCGTCCAAGGCGGCAAGGCTTTCCAGATCGATGAGGTTGCCAAGGCCATTGACAGCGTGACTGAGGAGCAGGTTAAGACATTCGCCAAGGAGGCGCTAGAGAACAAGGCATCAGTCGCCGCTGTCGGTGATCTGTTTGTGCTGCCTTATGCTGAGGAGATTGGTTTGAGGGTGTAAATAGTGCTCTAGGTACTAGATTCCATGTGTTCTGTTGCAGTTTGTACATGTACCAATAGCGTGTACATAAAAGAGACCTTTGGTTCGTCGTCACTCTACACGGCTCAAGCAATGTCTAAGTGATGTATTTGACGCTCATGAGGCAATGAGATCCTATTGCTGAATGCTGTACACATGTTTAACTACGGTCTACACGTTTGCCATCTGCAAGGCGTTCAATTCTTGCTGTTTCCAAATTTGCGACACGGGCTAGGGAGACGCTCTTTGCTGGATGTTTGAATCACGTGATGCGGATGCTGCCGCCCTGTTCCTTCCGATCGACCTCATGGAGGGCAAAGACCACTTTGAGAGCTCCCAACAGCCTACAATCACTACCACCACTCTTAATATACACACCAGCAAAATGGCGTTCGCGTGGAAAGCCGCTGGCATTACGTATGTGATACATTGGCGTCCTGGACGACGCGCCCGCTCCGGTAGATGGACAGGAGACTGACGAGGAGAATCTGCAGCTACAACCGCTACTTGGCCGTCGCATCCCGCGTGGTCCGCCGATCATTGAAGGAGGACAAGAGAATTGCTGCCGAGAAGAGAGGAGAGATGGACCTCAGGTTTGCTAAGTGGGAGGTACGTACGAGATGTGGGACATCTGTGAGCTATCAAGCTCGAGGGCTGGAAGCACATCACAAGACGCACACGTCCGCACATACTGTACAACGGAATCGCACACTGACGGGTAAATCTACAGGGTGGCAAGCAGGGTGAGGTGAAGAACCTCGCCTCCGCGAATGACGCCGCGATGGCTCAGGCTGCCGGACAGGCCAGCAACTAAGCGAAGGACCTCAATGAGGAGACTTATCGAGAGGCAGGGGATGGCAGATCAGGATCCACAGGCTTACACTGTGAGATTCTTGAGAAGCGAAAAATGACTATCACCAAAGGTGGTAGAGCGAAGCTGTATCCTATGTACATAGACCTTTCTCTCTTGTCTTGAAAGTGCCAAGAATTTTCGGGCTTGACTTCTACTTCCCTCTGAACACTAGTTCGACTTGTTTATTTGTGATACACAGTGATTGAACATTTAAGACTTTGTGAACGTGCAATTGCACGTGAAAAATGCCGCAAGGTGACCCGGGTCATGGTAGAATGCTCACAGATCCCGTTCGTCTGGTTAGTCGACGGTGGAAGCTGACATGTCCGTAGATGCAACCAACGAGCTGGGATCAAGCCATGGCATGGATAACCACAACGCAAACGCCCAGATAGCGGCCCAGCGCCTTGCTGAAGAAGCTAAAGAAGCGTCCTCATATGGTGCTCGTGGAATTTCAGATGTCACAAAAGCTTTTACGAGCGCGGCTCAAAAGCTGCAGCCCGGACAGTTGGTGAAAGATGACTACTTCACTCTGTTCGAGGCTGTTGGGGCACTCGAGGTATGTTTGGGTATTCTGATGATCCATGGCTCTATGGAAAATGGTAAATTTGTACAAGGACTAACGCCGTATCGAAGATCATGGACCCGAAGATGGACAGCGGTTATGTGCCTCCCGGCGATACATTTGAGGCCACTTTTGATGTCTGCAAAGGATTACCGGCGGCTGAAATTCTGTGGATAATGGATGAACTCTTTCGACTCGAAATTGCGTGGTTTGGAGGCTATCCGTTGTCGCAGACTGTGTTCACTTCATTGCATCTGGACAGGCTCTTGTCGCCCGACAACAAACCGCCATACACGCTCAACTATGGGGAAAATCCAACGGGCGATATAGCCACGGAGGAAAATCTCGTTCACATTGTTCTGAGAAGCTACTGTATTGCACTAGCAAAGTGTTTGCAATACGTTCTTGGTTTCGTGCAATCGCAAAATTTCTACGAAGAAGAGGATTTTGTCACACATCTCTTCGGCAGAGAACTTTTACCCAAATTGGGATTCAACGACGCAGATGCTTTACTGAATGATGCCTCGACATGGCTTCAAAGTGCTGCTCTACCCTCGGAATATAGAGAGGCTCTCCAATCTCGCTTACAATTTCGCAAAAGCTTGTTGACTGCTCTCAACGGCAGTGCGGAGCAGTGGATATCTTGCATCAGTGCTATTGAAGCAGTCAATAAAAGCCATGGTCATGGAATTTTTCAACCAGAGGCCTTTTCCGATAAAGTTCAACGTCAACTTGCCACAAGCACGCCACCCAGGCCAGTGCTGAAACTCTCTTGGGACGATGCCTGCAAACAATGGACTGAGATGTGTCAAGATATCATCGAAGCAAATCGACTCACCTCAGCTCCCATCGTCCAAAGTGCATCCTGTCTACAGCGTGCGACCTGGGCATTTGCATATCGTGAACCGGCACCAAATACGTTCACCCGTGCACACATGCAAAGCTTGCTTTTTGGTCAAGACATCATTTCGAACACTGTATCTCACTTTGAGCTCTTTTTGACAGATATCAAAGAGATCGTTTTGACTGGTCACCCTCTTGTCGACGCTGAAAGCTTCCAGATAGAGCTTCCATCTGATCCAAGACATCAATGCTCTCGAATTATCGAGTCATTCATGGATAAAGCATTTGACGAGTATTTAAATCTCTACAGAATGGTCTGTCAGAACAGATGCCGCATAAGGCGGACTTTTACACAAGCAATTCCAATTCTGGATGAACTAGAAACGCTAGCACTGGGCGTGGATACTGAGCTTGACAACATTACACCGTTGCAAGTGCTGGAGATATATGGACAACCCATACGCCTCAATCCACTGTCAAACTGGACCAAATTCCACAAACTCCAAATAGTGACCTGGACAGTCCAGCTAGGTTTCGAAACCGACATTTATCTTCCCCATGAACTATACACAATGTATTGGCTTCTTTTATGGTATACGAGTCGCCAACGGCAGCTTCTCCTCTGCATTGAGCCCTTTGTCCTTGACCGTATGAAGACCTTGACCAAGCGTCGTCAAACTCAACAGGTCGTCGAGTGTCTTGCGGCACAAGATTGGTTGAAGAGCCAGGGGGTCTCAACTGAAACGACTCACTTGATTTCCAAAGCTCTTTGGCGATTGTACAGCATGCTCATGGCTACTCACCTGATTAAGACTCCCAAACGGCAATACGCTCAGGAGTCACTCCTTTGGGATGCTCGCATGAAGTCCTTCTTCGGGTTGACCAACGATCCGGTGCCTTCTCTGGAAGACTTTGTCAATGCACAACATCTTGAATCCGTCCAACAATCCTGTCGAGATATTGATGAGGCTCTCAAAGACGCTCGAACGAACCTTTCTGAATTGCGAAAGATGACACCACAACAAGTCCGATGCGTGGGCACTGAAGAACAATGGAAGCGTGAGATTAAGCAGATGGAAACGACTTGTGTTGCCATTGCCGTGCAGACGTCTCAAGTCCTTCGCGTCTGCGCTAAGAATGGCGACAAAGGTGCGAGTGGAGACGAGGATTTGAGTGCGCTGATGGAAGTTAGTATCCCTGCTCCTGGGTCGAGGTACCATGATTGGTGGGTCGTGCCTTTGGTGAAGGAGAAGAAGTAGCCCGAACGCACTTTTGCAGCCGAGAAGCGCTACGATATAGACATAATGACAGGAGCTCATGTGATGGTAGTGAGAGTATTTGAAAAAATTTCAAGGAATTTATTTGTGTTCGTGTAATGGCCTAACTCCACGTGCACTGCACGCTGGCTGGCTTGAGTATATGTACATGCTTTTGACCTTTCTTTTTGGTCTCGATGATACAGTGGACAACGCCATTTCCCTTGAGCTTCGTCGGCGATGTGGCTCTTGCATCTCCCATCATAGAGTGCCTCTTTCCCAGTATGTACGCGCAGAACATGCACCCACAAACAAATTCGCCTCTATTACGATATAACTCCAACGCAACACCGTCTCATGAATGTCCCAGATCGACCTTGATACCAAAGCTACCGATTCTTCTCTTACCCGCGCGAACCGTAGAAGCCACATGCGCCTTCTTGAATCCACGAAGCATGAAACCGGGTCCTTTGGCATTGGCACCGCGTCTTGCGGCCTTCTTCTCGGCCTGGTTAGCCGTAAGACGTTTCGATAGACGACCTGCGGCTTGGACACGGATAGACGAGACTTGTGAGAGTTTGAGACTCCGCAATATGCTGCTGCTGTCGATGCGGTGTCGGCCCCAGGCACTGCTGCGTTGTAGCGCGCGGCTGGTGACGGTGGTGGGCGATGCGAGCTTGGCTTGTATCAGGGCTGTGACGGCTCGAGGTGTGGGTAGAGGAGCTTTCCAGGCAGCGTCGCGAATGGCTTTGCGAGGCGCATTGCGACGGTCGCGGAGTTGCTCGGCTACTACTGACGAGAGGATTTCTGAGTTGAGATGTGGTCGTCGCAGTTCGATGAGGTTGAGTTCGACGGGTTTCTTGTAGAGCTTTGTCAGGATTGACGCCAGGCCAGCGGCATGCTTGGGATCGGTGAGGTTGAGTGATTTGCCCACAGCGCGCCGTGCAGGAGCAGCTGCCATGTTGTGAAGACTGGATGGCGGTGGTAATGGAGGAGTAGCGAGAGCGGAAGGGTGTTTCGTCCGTGGTAGTCTCTCGCTCGAGACACACCCCGAAACCTCCGCGGATGGGAATTGAATTTCCGCTTTCACCAGAGCTGCTCCACCCCCCTCGCCTCATCTCGTCCATTGCACAACGACACCATCGTCACAACTACCATGGCGAATCCGCGCTTCCTCGTCCCGCGGCGCAGTGCCTTCCACTACCATGCGCGGCAATTCCAGCAACACAGACACGCGAGCAATGCGGCCGTAAACCCTTCCAGCGAGGGCATTTTCAAGCCCGCAGCCTCCATCATCAAACCCATGAAGGCCATGGCAGGAGGCCGAGAATGGCAAACATCGACATACGCGTGGAACAAAAACACGACCAAAGACCTCCCAGCCATCACAGCAACAGCCAACAAGCTGTTACGAGACTATGCCACCATGAAGCCGGACAGTGGTCTCGGAGCCGCACACGACAGCCGTCTAGCCCGCAACGCCATTTCAGACCGTCGCAAGGATCCAGAGAAATTCCACATCACCGGTGCAAGAGTCAAAGACTACGGCGACCGAATCGTCGTCGACGCTTTTGTCTACGACGCGAAAAAGGCAGCTTTCCAAGAGAAGGCGGCCAAGGAGGCAGCAATGGCAGCGCAACGAACTGCACAAAAGACACGTCGCGCAGCCGGCCGTACTGGTGGAGCGGGTGCAGGTGGAGGGAGGGCTCGTCGACCAGCTGGAGCGGGTCCTCCACGGGCATCTGGGTTTGCTCCTAGATCATCTCCTACCGGGGCCAGAACTGGTTTTGTGCCGAGAACTGGCGCTGCGCCAGGCAGAACATTCAAACCAAGAACTGGGGATGCACCAAGGACAGGCAGCTCTAATGGACCTGCGTTCAAGAGTTTCAAGCCCACTCCTAAGCCTTTATAGCAATGTCCGCTTTCATAACTATTTGTACATACCCGACTGTATTATTACGTCTACAACCAGCATTGTGATGAAGACTTGATGTGGAATGACAGCGTACTGAGACAAGTAATGCGAAAATGCGCAGCATCTAATTATTCGAGCATCTTTGGGATGCCCTCTCGATTCTTATCTTACAATGCCAGATGATGGACAAATTTAATCCATCGTTACCAGCCAGCCTCTCCTGCACCGCTGACACGTCCATCCAACTCTAATTTTTGAAGGCCTTCTTCGGCCAGCTGACTTCTAAATGTAGCTTGCTCAGTGTCTCTTGACAGACGATCCCATTCGCGGAGACTCTTGCGTTTCTTCTGTTCTCTCTCATCGATAGCATGACGCAGGCGTTCAGCTTCTTGCTGCAGCTTCTGAACACGAGACGTATCAACTAGAGGTGCGGGAGGAACACCGCCCGGTACTTCAACAGGGAAAGATGCGATGGCTGGATGGGGGCCTGCTGGGCCTCGGGGACGGACAGGTGCTTCCAGCGTTTGTCGCGGTTGCGTCGGTGGTTCTGGTGGCCGACGAGTATCCATTGAAGGACGGCGGAAGTCAACAGTAAGCTCAGAGGGCCTTCTATTGTCGACAGGGGAATCAGTCGGTCGACGCTGTGCTTTGGGACCAGTTGGTGGAGCACCCGTTGCGACGCCGGTATTAGCTGAGAGTCCTGACGGCGCCCCTTCTGGTATTGGTTGCCCATTAGGACCAAAACGTTGAGTACGAGCGTACGTGGTTGAAGTGGTATTGTTTGCTGTGGGAAATGGCGGCTTTGCAGCAAGTGGAGCAGATCCTCGTGGCCCAGACGGCGGAGCTGAGTTGAAGTCTTGTTGGTCTCGGCTGAAGCCATCGCCTCGACCAAAACCTGAGACAGGTCCACCTCCACGACCCCTGAATCCCGGATTGAAGCCACCTCTGCCTCGTGGAGCATAGTCATTTCCATATGATGTGTGACCGCGAGGGGCGCTTGGGGGAGCTGTGCCACGGGGCCCTGATGGTGGAGAAACAGCTGGAGCGCGAGTCTGCAATGTGACCGAAGTGCTTACTGGTGCAGTCGGAGGAGCCATTGTTGTAGAATTTCTCAGATTACTCGGTCCAGAAGGTGGGACGCGTGAGACTAAATTGTCATCATTACGGTACGGCTCTCGAGGGGGAGGAATGCGGTCGTCGTTGACGGAATAATCACGCTCGTCAGGATAATCACGTTCTCGTGGACGGGTTTGAGGAGATTCTCTTCTCCGTTCTGGAGACCTGGCACGATATGGTTCACGATTGTCGTAAGAGTCTGTAGGAGGTAGACGAGCCGGTCGATCGTCAAGCGGTGCCAGACGGCTTGAATGAACAGGAGGCGGAGAAGGGCGCCTCGAATTCGATCCAGAAGTTCGAGCGGCATCATCGGAGATATAGTCCTGTCTACCATATCTAGGGAGAGAGGGGGATCTTGGTCTTCGCCAGTCATCAACACTTCTGGGATCGACTCTATCATTCCGTGCCAGAGGGGATCTCGAGCGCAAACGATAGTCTCTGGTCACACCGCGTGGAGGAGAAAGTCTTCGTTCACGTGACGGTTCTGGTGAATATCTTCGACGGGGTGGGCTAGCAGCGCGAGAATTTGGATAGTCGTCATAGCGGCTTCGTGGAGGGCTAGCCAACCTTTCTCGCTTGGCTGGTGGAGGTGACCGTCTACCTCGACTTCCTACCGGCGAAGATTCCCTCGTTCTCTTCAAAGGCAATGGGCTTCGATCTCTAAATCTTGGGAGAGGTGAGCGCGAAGAGTATCCGCGGTCTCTATCATCGCGAATCACGCGATCTACGCGTTCATCGGGGTAGTCCCTCGGTGGCTCTCTTCTAAACAAATCGTCCCGTGGGAGGTCTTCGCGCAAAGATATGGGTGATCTGGGTCTCACGCGATATGAATCTCCTCCTCTTAAAGGTCCAGGCTCGCCAAAGCGTCCAGGCGAACGTCGTCGAAAATCGTCATGGCGAAGGGGAGATCGGCTTCTTGGACGAGGTGCGTTTCGATAACTGTCTCCATAGTCGGCACGACGAGGTGGAGGCGATCGAGCACGATAGGTATCGGCGCGAAGCGGAGGAGAGCGATTGCCTGGTCGGTACGACTCTCCACGACCGGTACCATACTGATCCTGAAAGTCGCGAGGCCGGGTGCGATCTCTGTCCATGCTGGCGCACCTTCAACCAACGACAGCAGAACAATCGCGACGCAACCTCTCGAGAGTCGAAGCGCGAATGACAGGAAAAATGCGACCTGGAATGAGTGGTGGGTGACAGCGTGTTGCAAAGCAAAAGTGTGTTCGCAAGTTCAAAGGCCTTTGGAAGTGTAGTTCCCCATGCCCAAAACAGCAAGCGCGGCCCGCTTCTGTTGCATTGCCATCAGGCCCAACTCCTCAACAGCATCAATCTTATTTGGCGTTTAATTCTGCTTGAACATTGAGGATTACCATATTTAATGAGGCTCGTCAGCTAAATTCGAGGGCAGTACCAGTACCGCAGTGGACGCCGGGATGTGACATCGTTCGCGAGATAGAAGCCAGAAGATGATCGCTAGGAAAGAAACATCCAGGTGTTGACACATTATTCTCCGTGTCCGAAATCACATCCATTCGGCCGCCTTTATAGGAGTAGTAGTAGTACAGTTCGTGATATGATTACTCAATGCCATCGCTTTCGCTGTCATCACATCTCTTTTACCGTCTTGCTTTGCCCCCTCGCTGCTCCCTTTGTCTTTCCAGCTTCTGTCTCTTTGCGTATTCTTCTGCAACCATATTACTCAGATCCTCCTGATCTACCACGCCGGAACCACCTTGCCATCCACCACTTGCTTCTTGCTGCCTTTGCTCCTCATACTGCTTTCTGATCTCATCCTTGGATAACTTGTCATCGCGCTGCAGAGCATCAATATCTACACTGACGTCCAGATCACCGGCCTTTCGCTTGCGGCCACGGTCGTCCTGATTTGAGCCGAGCATGGGAACATTTGCAGGGGGTGCAGACCGTCCTGAGAGATCGTATGCGCGTTCGCCACCGAAGAAGCCCTCGGCTCGGATGGATCGTTCTTGGAGAACTTGACCTGCAGCTCGCGGACGAGCGTCTTCGGTTTCGGTTCCAGGGCGCTGCCTTCGTAAATTGAATTCTTCGCCTGTCGTATGCGTTCCAAAATCGGTAGGTACTGTGCTTTGAAAGCCACCCGGAGTCTCAGTGCCGCCGAAAGGCGTTTGCAGGCCAGTTCCAATTTCTTCTTCTTTGCCCTCTCCATCACCATCTTCGTCTTCGTCTTCCTCGTCATCTTCTTCCTCCTCCTCTTCCTCTTCCTCCTCAAAGGGCTGCAGTTCTCCCCACAAAGTCTTGTCGACCACTTCGCCTCTGCTATCTTCCTTCTCCGGCTCTGCTTCTCCGAGGCCAAATACGTCGCCGCCCCAAAGTGGTCTGTTCTGATCATCTACAGGTGGTTTACCGTATCCACCGGGATGGAATCCCCATTGTGCTCCGGGCGGTGGTGCGGCGTTCAATCCTGGGATTTTAAGTGCTGGATATGAAGGTGGAGGTCCGCACTTCTGTTGGTTTATGAGCCATGGTGGAGGTGCACCCGGTGGCATATTTAGTGCTTCCTTTAGTTCTTCGCTCAAATTTCCTGGTCGCAAATGTCGTAGATTGGTTTCGTATTCTTTGCCCTCGTAATAGACCTCGCCATAACGAGTTAGAGTTGGTTTTGTCTGCCGTCGGAAGAAAGCTTCGTATAATTTCTGATAGTCAATGTCCAGCTTTCCTGTCTTGCCTTGCATACGTGCACGTTGTTGTTGTTTAAGAGTCGCTTCTGCCTGCTTCTCGAGTACAGCGTCGCGCATCTCGCCGATACCAGTCTCGGCAATAAATGCAGGTAGAGCAAAGCCAGGCTTCTCTACACCACGCTTGCTGCTCAAATATTCGCGCTTAAGACTCCAATGTGTCGGCACCGGCACCACATTTCTTGCGCTCTTGATGTTGACGAGAAGTTTGGGATCTTGCGCGGATGTATCGGTCCAGTCCACATGTTCCGGTTTTCGTACAATGGCCTTTAATTCCGCGATTGACAATTTGCTAGCAGCTTTCCGTGCTTTCTTGGATAGTCGCTTTTGTGTCTCTTCCTCTTCATCCTCGCCTTGGATATTTTCATCATTATTGTAAAAGACTGCTGGCTTTTCAGGCGCTTTCCCTTTATCGTCTTCAGTTTCCGCAAATTTCGCAATCACGCTTGCAAATTGTCCGTAGAGTGGATCATCGGGGGAAACATCCAGATCTGCTATCAGTGCCACATCGTTGGCGGATTCTCGTGCTGCTGATTCAGGTTGTGAAGGTGTCTCTACTGGCGCAGGGGTTTCGTTGGCGGGCGTTACTGGTGTCTGTGATTTGTTAGCACGCTCACAAGAACATCCATCGCAGTGCGTTCTGCATAGTCGCAGAGACTCACATTTTGTTTTGCCTGCTTCTTCTTTGCGCGACGCTGTTCATTCTTGGTTGGCTTGCGTGCCTTCGCGGCCGGCGCATCTGCCACGAGACCGGGCATGGTTGCTTGCCGTTGCGGATCTCAACAAGCTAATCTCCGATTCAACACAAAGTATTAAGAAACTTCCTGGCAGAGAGAATAAGGGATGAAGCTGCGGTGGCGGAGTAAAGCGGATAAGATGTGTCGACGTGATTGAAGACGCGAGTTCCCCGAAGGCGCAAAGTCGAATGGATTATTGGCCGCTTAAACTTGCCGGCCCGCACTCACGCCCGTCGACGTCGACATTTACACAACGAGGCTGGTAGTCTTTACAATTAATACTTATAAAATAGACTCTACAAATTGACCACGATAACGTCATCGAGGACTTGTCAATCAAAACAATTTTCAAAAGCACACTTGTTCTCTTCGCGCAATTTCGTTCAATAAAGTTCGAGAAACCTTGTTCTCTCCCGCTCTAGGACCCCGAGGTCGAAGCATGGACAGGCCAGATTCCCTCCTCTCATTTTTAGAATGACCACTCAAACAACTGAAAAGCACCCATTGCGCACATTTAAGCCACACGTTCAGCTATATGTAGTCCAATACCATAAAATCGAGGTGTTGCCAGCCTGGGCGTGCTGTGTCCAACAGATATTGGACGTAAAGGTGGCGTACTGGTTCCGAACAAAGAATAGAGTGATTCCTTCTCTTGTATCTCGAAGACTGGCCATTTGACACTTCTACACAAGCAGGGCGACAATGCCATACCGGTAAGACGAAGAGTCTCATGAATACATTCATGCTCGAACTATTCGACGAAGAGAAAAACAGTGTTCTCCATTCCATGTTCTGCAGGACATTGGTATTTAATCACGTGACTGTAAACGTCTAATGACTCTCCTGTCACACCAATGGGGCGTCTAATTCGAGGAAACTTCATTTTATTACGGTGTAGGCGACTTTATGAATAAGCAGAAGCAAATGAAGAGGACCTTGAACAGAAAGGGAAAGGGGAAAACAAGGAGAAAAAGGTGATCTCAAGGTCAACGTCCCCGCGCACGAGCCAGTCAAGCACAAGATTTCCCAGACGCGCCGCTTGCCCAAATCCACAACCACCATCCAAACCCCATCTCATCGCAAATAACCAAAACCCACCAACATTCCCATCAACCACCAATCTCTGACCCAACCACATCAAATCCCACCCACCAACAAAAAAAGAAAAAAATGTCCAAACCCAACAACGCCAACCCCCGAACCTGGCGCGCCTGCATGGTCTGCGCAGCCGTCCAAAGCGAGCAACAATTCCGGAACCGGGGATGTCCGAACTGCGACGACTTTCTCGAACTCCGGGGCAGCGTCGACGCGATCCAGGACTGCACGAGCACGGTGTTTGAAGGAGTGATTACGCTGACGGATCCGATGGGGAGTTGGGTGGCCAAGTGGCAGCGTCTGCAGGGTTATGTGCCGGGCATGTATGCTACCAAGGTTGTGGGGATTGTAAGTTTTTTGACTGCTTCTCTTTGTTTTTTCTCTCTCGATTTTGGTTTGTTGTTTTGTTCTGACGTGTGGTTGTTTAGTTGCCGAATGAATATATCAGTGCCTGTGAAAATGCAGGGGTGAAATATATCCCGTGAGTACTTTTCTCTTTGTCGAGAATTTTGGGTTTGAAACATGGAGACTGACGAATATATTCAGACGTGATGGCAGCAGTATTGAAGACGAGCAATAGCGCGTCAAAATCATACGACTGGATATGAGCGTTCAAGCGGGAGTTGTGTTTTGGTTTTTTGAAACGTCGTAAGACGTTTGGGGCACGGCGTTAAGTGAGGCAGGCTTACTTAGGGGACCTTTCGCGCCTGGGATTGAGAGGAATGGTGCCACGAGGTTGGAGGATGGCATGCCGTTTGGAATAATATTTTCAAATACAAGCTATCACCATACGCGGAATTCATCACGACTTGATTCGTACATTTCAAACAAGTACACATATCAAATACATTAGATTTACGTGTTCCATTCAAAGAATCCATTCCTCCTAAAACATCCGCTCATAAGTCTTTCCATGAAAAAATAAGCCATCCATATATTACAATAAAATATTTCCAAAATTGTTTCGAACCATTGCGTGTCGCTGAGCATGGGTATCATCAAGAGAAGAGAATATGATAGATAAAAAAAAATCCGGCTGTAAGTGAGCCCCAGGCGTAAATTGGAAATGAAATGGATTTGTGAAATCCAGTAGAGTGAAATGAAGAAAAATGCATCTTCAGGGTTCGGAACCAGGATGTATGAATCTTTAGTGGGTTGCAACAACAACAAGAGCGACCTGTAAAGGTAAAAGTTAGCATCAGATAGATAACGAAGCATGGACATGGTAGTCAACTCACGATCGCGCCGATGACCAAAATACCAACCACACTCATAATGCGATTTAGGCCTCTCCACCAGATAGCTTTTAGCCATTGACGTTCATCGTACTCTCGTTTCCCAGGATCATTAGCTGCGTGTTGCAGCATTGCCGCATGCACATAATCCTCGCTGCCTTGGAGGTTCTTCTCCAAGTCTCCAGCAGTCATCGGCTTGTCAGGCAGAGGCAGGAAAGCTGCTATAATCCAAAGGATGGGGCAGACGAAGCCCAGAGCAAAAAGGGAGATTTGTCTATTGCAACGAGAGTGCAAAAGAGTACCTAGACTCTCGACAAAGGACGGCGGAGGCCACACTGAAAGTCCTTGCTGTGATGCACGTGTTGATGGCATCAGATGTGGGATGTGCGATACCTGATGACCGCGGGTGGCGTCCGAGTATGACTTGAACGCAGGCTCCTGGGTTATAGTTTCATCTGCGAGGCCTCGTCGAGTCTGCGGTCTTTGAAGTGATCGATGTTGAGGCGGAGTTGGGCCTTGTAGCTGTCCAGTCCATTGACGTGGTCGCGAGGTGAATACGTCCTCGTCATCCTCTCCATTTGCTGAAGGCGAAACCATGCGAAGGGGATTGGTAAAAATTTCCATCGAGTCGATGCGATCTCTGTCATCCACTACGTGGCGTGTCGTAGCATCTGTCACTGCCGAGGAAGGTGAAAGCAAACCGTCGTCTCGATATGTTCCCAGACGAGCAGGAGGACGCTCCTCAGGGAAATACTCGACATTGGGCTCGCTCATGCTCTCAGCGGTGGTCCACGCCGAATCAGTGTATGCAGTACCAGGACGGCTCATAATGCTCTGTGCCATACTGTTTGCTGAGTAGTTGCTGCTACTTCTCCAGTGTGATGCGCGAGGTGTTTGCATCTGGCTTTGCAGTCGTCTCAAATGCTGGCGGAATTGTTCTTGTCGAACTTCTGAATCAGCATTGCTGTGGCCGGTGCCAATACGGCTGATGACACTCAAATCACTGTAGCTCCTCTGGTGACCAAGACCGTTCGATTGGGGCACCTTGCTGAGTGGATTTGAGTTTGGTAGGGCTAACGAAACTTTACTCGCAGACAACAACTGCCACTTTCCGCTGTAGAAGTTCCTTGCCCAAACGGGGAATACCATACCTCCATGCTCACTATATTGACTTTGCTGTCTCGAAAGACTGCTTGGTGTGCTGTTGCTACGTTGGCGAAGAGACCAATTTGAACGCATAGGATGTAAAGCAGGTGATTGAAGCTCAGAGACGGTGTCAAAGTTCTCTTCATCATGGTTTTTGGGAATCGGAGGAAGCGGTGGTGCTTCACCGATGAACTTTCGTCCTTCGGCTGTATCAAAAAACAGGGGTTGAGGCTTTGCACTTTCCTGACGGAACATGCCCAGGGTCATATCACCAGGGCCATCCTGAGAATGTGACGTTTGTGATGGAGCTGAAGGAGCCTCTCGTGATTTACTGAAACTAGCACTTCCAGTTCTTAGTGTAGTTGGCCAGGCCTCGGAAACAGTGGTTGCATTGCCTTCATTATCAGCGGTACCATCACTAGCAGGCGAGAATGGGACATGATTGCGGTTAGCAATCCAGCTGTGGGCATCGCTCTCGCTCAAAATCGTACTGAGATGAGCATCAAATTGATGTCTGCGAAAAGGATCGGTATCGACATTGGCCGACTCAACAGGAATTTCGAGCCCCGTGAGATTAGATGCATCCCTTGCCCGTCTTCGTGGTATTGAGAGAGAAGGCAGTGTGCCGTTGGAGGAAGCCAGTGATCCGTCACTTGTTTTGAATGTGATAGGCCGGATGTGCTCTGGTCGCATGATTGTCGGATACTGAACTCTTGCTTGGATTGATTCAATGGACGGAGCAACCCGCAGGGGACGACTGGACGACGGCGACATGCGAGTGTCTGGAGTATCTGTTCCATAAATAACGATGAAAGGCGAATCCGGGTCATCAAAAGGCGAGTTGGGATCCGAAGTTAACCCATCTCTGGCTTCTTCCAGAATCTCGTCTCGCTGAAGTGAGTTTGTCGACACGGCTTTGGCCGAGAGCTTGCTCCGAGGAGTGGCAAGAGCATCCGATGCCGATTGCGTTGATGAAGTCCTCACGATTGAAGCTGCTTGTGATCGAATGTTGAGATTGTTGGGGCTGACGGGGATCTCTTCCAATCCTGTGATGATACGAATTGAGCGCTCTGCAGCTGTGTCGTCCAACAATTCGGAAGGTTGGAGGGATGATTTGTCCACGTCGTCTTGTCCATTATTGACCTTTTGACTCGCCAGGTCATCCACCTCCAAATCGTCGCTCAACTTATCCTCAGCAAGATCATGCGTCGGACCTTTCGATATCACTGGGGCCAGCGATGTTATTGGTGCGCTTGGTTGAAAGAGTGCAGTATGAGCGAGACTACGATTGGAAGTCTTGGGGAACAAGGTCACTCGAGGCGGAAACTCTAAAGCAGGAAGCTGATTTGCCGGTGTCGTAGAGGCATCGGATCTGTCTTTAATCCAGGAAGCCGGCGCTGGAATTGGGGTAGAGGCATTCTCGATCGAAGGAGAGGGCAAACGAGGAAGCGGTCGACTGAAGAGTTGGGCATTTTTCACCGAGTTGCCATCACCAATGCTACGAAGTGAGGCTGGTCTCGAAGAGGATTTTGGTCTTGAAACTGATCTTGGACCATGGTTTGATCGACCAGCAGAAGTAGGACGAGGCGAACCCTTGGTTAGTGATAATGATAGCTTGTCAGTCGGCTTGGTCGGTGTCTGCTGGTTGTTCTGCGACTTGGAACGCTCCTGCAAAGGCTTTCGACGGACATGACCCTTGGCGGGCTGTCGATGAGCTGCTGCTGCTGCTGCTGTTGCTGGCGGGCGTTGTGAAGGTAAAGTCGACATGACGTGCCCATGTTTGGAGCGTTTGGGTTCCGGGTCGAGGAACATGGGGATAGATAAGTATTAGAAACAAGGAGAAAGGAAAGACGAGGAATTAACGAAACGGTTCTGCCGTTGAGGCTATTTCATGGTCAAATGAGTGACTGGAAGGAAAGTGGGCGAAAATGACAACAGGACAATCATGCGACACAACGGTGTACCAGAATCGGTTGGCAGACAGCAGAGGACGAGGTTTTTGGCGGCGAGCGAGCGTGTCTGGGACGGACAGCGGACAGCGGGACGGTGCAGCAGGTGCATCAGGCAGGGAGATGAGGCGAATGGCTAAGGATGCAAGGACCGGGGAGGTGCAGCAGTAGACGAAGCCAGCGAACGCCGCGGTGCGTGGGTTTGGCGTGTGGTGGGCTCCGGGAGTTTGGTGGGGGAGGGAATATGCACGCCGAGTTTGGGTGATGCGGGCTGATAGAACGGGTGATATAGGGGCCGGGCAGAGTCGTTGTCGCAGGATGAGGTCAGATGAAGGTGATAATAATAATAACGATGGTTTGATAGAAAGAGAGAAGATGTGTCTGTGTGTGTGTATATGTATGTATGTTGGATATCTGTAGGAGAGTAGAGAGAGAGTGTGTGTGTGAGAAATGGCAAACCCGTGGCTGTCACGTACCAATCACGTCAAGACGCGCCGGCGGTGAAAGAGCAGGAAGGAGCAAAGGAGATGAGACGCGTGCTTGGCAGCCTATCACGGCCGGCGTCGACCTGCTTCGTTTCTCGCCTAACGCTCTCCGTCGGGGCCCTACAAACGCCTCCGGCCAGTAGACACGATCTCCCCGGGCTGTACTGTATCTACGTATGTATGTACATGTGTATGTATGTATGTATGTATGTATGTATGTATGTATGTATGTATGTATGTATGTATGTATGTATGTATGTATGTATGTATGTATGTATGTATGTATGTATGTATGTATGTATGTCTCTGCATTGCATTTCGACCGGGCTGGCTGTTATGTACGTGTCAGTGTCAGTGTATGTATGTATGTATGCATGTATGTATGTACGTGTATGTATGGAGATGGTCTCATCGTGTGCTGCTGGGCGGAGATTGACAGGCGTTGGAATGGAATGAAAGACGGCCAGCGTCAACCAACACGCCCGCGTTCATCCACAACGCCAGTCTCCTGCAGAGAAATATCCTGTCGATTCTTCGTCCATCTCAATCATTTGCCCAACGCCGTCGCCACCATCGCTTCTATTTGCAGACCAGCCGAGTCAAGACTACTGAACCGGTCGCCCCACGCGCAATCTCGGCTTGGAGATGACAGCCGCATTATGTACATACCACGGATATATCTAACTTGACTTGGCTGGGTGTGAACCCCTGCTGCTAGTACGCTATGTATGTAACTAACATACTGTACGGATCGGTAGACTCTACTGCTACTGCTGCTGCTTGTACTGCTCTTCCGCACGCTCGACAAACCTGCACGGACGTGTTCTCGATCTCTACCAAACCATGTCGTCGTATGCCGTGTCCGTGTCCCTGTCCTCGTCCTCGTCCTCGTCGTCGATCGTCCACTCGCTCTCGGTCGTCGACTTCACCGCTGCTCTGTCTCCGTCTCTATCTCTGCTAGACTAGACTCGTCATCATGTCTCCCGCCGCCCAAGCAGATGCCGCCCCGCTGCTCTCGCCCTCGACCGCTCTGTTCTCCGCCCTGCTCTTCACCCTGCTTTATCTGGCCCCTTTTTACCTCTCGCCCGCCCTGCGCACCTCGTCGCTCCAGTCACGGGATGCTCCGTCCATCATCCGCGCCCGGTCCCGTGCCGTCGCGCTGGCGTGCATGGCATGCACCATGATCGCTGTGGTCGTGCTTACTACTCATGGCCATGCATCGCCATTCGATGTCCTTCACTTGCTCGGCATATGGCCTGTAGTCGCTCTCGACGTGGTCAAAACCATCGTCTTACTCGCGGTTCTGTTCATCGGCCCTCTCTATGAATCGCTCCTCGTCGACGGCGACTGGTGTTCCTGGTCTCCTTCGTCCCTCAAAGAAGCCGTCTGGGACCGATGGACCGGCTACCGCAATTTAATCATCGCCCCCGTGAGCGAAGAACTCGTCTTCCGCTCCTTGGTCATAGCCATGTATCTCCTAGCCAAAGTCGACGCTCCTCGAATCGTCTTTGAAACGCCTCTGGTCTTTGGACTAGCTCATGTCCATCATCTCGTTGAATTTGTCCGCTCGCACACGCCCGCAGGACGCACGTTTCCTCCCATCAACGTGCTGCTCATCGGCATTTTACAGTCGTTGTTCATGTTCACCTATACATCCCTGTTTGGCTTCTTCGCTGCATTCCTCTTTCTACGAACAGGCAGTCTTTTTACTGCCATTGCTGCTCACGTCTTTTGCAATTGGCAAGGCGTCCCGCGTGTCTCGGGCAGAGTTGGCCAGTTTGCTGCATATAACACATCACACGTCACTCACGACGTCACTCAAAGCAACGATGCGCCATCTATTGCTGGGAACCCTCCAGAGCCTCAGAATCTAGGCATCGCGTGGTCGGTCGTATATTATGCCCTGCTGTTGGTGGGATCATATGGCTTTTATAAATTGCTCTGGCCCCTCACCGAAAGCTCCAATGCTCTAATAGTCTTCTGATCGACTTGATAAAAAAAATATACATATAAATCACACCACGATAGAAATGAATCATAATTCTATCAGTACTTAATTCCCGTTTCCACAATTTTTCACAGTCATGATTCATAAACCTACAAAGCCCCCTACTACACAACCATCAACACAAAAGCCAGAATCACCGCCCCAGCCACCACCTTGGAGAAAGGAGCAGCCAAACCCCCAACGCCATTGGTATTATACACAGCGCCCAAAAAACTACACGTCAGACTCCCATCCGGACTACGACGACCATACGTCGCCTCGAGTCCACGGCCGCGATGCGGACAGGCGAAACCCAAACTCGCAGGACAACTCTGCATTAAACCCCAGCAGAGATCCTCACAGGGTAAGACTTCCTTGTATGGCCCGGGCTGAATCATGTCGTCGATGATGGTGGGATTGCGCGAACTATTCGTCGCGAGGGACGTGTTGAACGTTTGCGTGTCGCGCGGACTGCCCTCCAGCGTCGGTGCTTTGAGCATAGGCACGTAGTTCATGGTTAGGTAGTCGCTGGGTAGATAGGTGTTATTGAGGAAGGCTTGGCCTACGTTTCGCGGTTGGAGGCTTGGGTCCGGATTGCTAAAGTCTTGACAGCGCGGGATGGAGACGGCGCAAAGCCATGTTTTGTAGGCGGATGCGCAATCGGTGCAGGTCTTCGCTAGCGAGTATTGTGCTTCCGACGTCGTGTTGCAGGGAATTTGAGCAAGGCTATAGTTGAAGTTTTGATACATGGTACTCGTGTAATTGTCAAACACGTTGCGCATGCCGGTGATATTGAAGCTTTTGGGATTACTCGGCACGGCATATGCCACCTCGTCGCAAAAAGTCAGGTTGAACAATAAAGCGCAATTGCCGTCGGATTTCGTTGTCCATTGCACGGGCTGCCAGACTTTGCCGCCGCCGCCGACGACGCCTTTGCCTGCTTTGGTCGAGTTGCCTTCCATGGCTAGCACGCCGTTGTATTCGCTGGACCGGTTGAGGTTCGTGATGTAAAACTGTTCTTTTGGTTTTCGACCTAGTCCGCGCGTGATCATGCCCATTTGTACTCCGGTGTCGATTCCTTCGGGATCGCTTTGTTGGGCTTCAATCTGTCTAATCTTTGACCACCCACAGAATGAGTTTTCCATTCCCATCGAAGCCGTATGGTTCACATTTGCGGCAAACATGATGAATGGAGTGCTGATGTTCATCCATTTCTTGAAGATGGGATCTGACGAATCCGCTTGAGTGAGGTTATCCGTCACCAACAGCGCAGAGTTGGTATCAGTATCGACGAGGAAGAGAAAAGGATCGTCGAGATCGGCAGAGTGGTAATAGTCCTCGGTGGACACTGCAAGCTCATAATTCCAGACGCCTGTAAATCCATCCGGAAGAGCGGGAGCGTTGATTGACATGTAAATACCGCTATCAGCCTGCACCGTCGCGTTGGCGAATCCTTTATCCAGAGGCACTGCGATCTGAGTCGAGTTGCTGCCGTTGGGGCCCGGGGTTGTGTTTGATGATGTGGTGCTTACATATAAAGTGAGTTGAGGGGGTGCATCTGTCTGCACACCAGTACCATTCCATTCCGGTTGAACGCAAGTGTTTATGGATATATAGACGGTAGTCGCGCCATTTTGTCGCTTCTCCAGTCCACCACGCTTGTCAAGGTCGTTGTTTTGGGCTTTCGACTTGTCTCCCAAACCACTCGGTAGTCCTGATCCCTCTGGAGCGGGAGGTGCATTGCGCAAATCATTTGAATAGAACCACACGGTTGTATTACCGGCAAGAATATTCATTTGATTCGGCGAATTATTGTCATCAATAGCCATAGCCATGGCGTTTGTCGCTCTCTTCTCCTCCATCACAGCCTCATCCACCTCCTCGACTCTACGCATTTGCAACATCATTTCCACCTCTTCCCCATCCGTCAAAACATCGATTCCATCCTCCTCTAGCATTTCTTGCTGTATCCGATGCCAATTATGATCCGCGCCATTTCGCGACAGTCCAGTCCCATCCAGATCCAATTCCGAAGCATAGGCAAAATGCGGATTAAAAAAGGACCAGTAGACGAATCCAAGGAATATTAGAGTAATCGCCGAAGCGATAAAGCGCGATTGGAGAGGCGAGAGTTTCGGACATTGACACAACATCTTGAAGGGATGCGCTGAGGAGCGCGCGTTAGGCGCAAGGCGCCGCGCTGTTCTTTTCTCCAGCCAGAGCTGGCTGATAAAAGTCGGAGAGTCCGATACAAGGCTTCCTGATGACGGTGGAGTGCTTGTTGGTAGGAATTGTAAATAGACACTCGGATACAGGAGTTGAGGATAAGGAATCACATGCGGGGAGAAGTTGTAGGTATGTGGCTGAGCAAATAGACCCTGACCCAGCAAATAATTGGATCACCGACTTGGGAAAGATCCCCAAAATAAACACCACTTGAAAACATCACGTCAATCTAACAATCAATTTGACGATATCATTGTCTTGTATGTTTCATTTGCACATGTAACAACACGTATCTGCCTTGCAGTCACAAAACGCCACGCTAATCGATGCAAATGTACCAAAAAAACGCCCCCATGCTTTTTGATCTTGCTCACTACGCGTTAGGCACCGTGAATAGCTGTGGTTTCATGTTAAGTTTGCAAAGTTTGGCAACACACCCAGCGAGCTGGAGGTACGTCTGAACGCCCTCAAGGATGCGCATGTGTGTGAAGCCAATTTCACGAATGAACTCCAATTTTGTGTGTTCCGACAACGAGGGAATGGTTTTCGTAACTTTGAACATGGTCGAGATGATATCGTGCGAGGAGTAACCCAGAGTCCTGCTATAGTGTTAGTATTGACGGGTCAAGCGAATATGAGTGAAAATACCAGAGTTCTTTGAGCGAGTCCAGAGCTTCGTCGATCTTTTGCTCTTGACAGCTCTTGATCATAGCTTGGACTTTGACGGGATGCGGACTGTCGACAACCTTGAAGACGTTGTCTCCACTCACAAGCCCGAATCCGGCATGTGTAGATTGTAAATTGTTGATAGCCTGACGCATGTCTCCTTCAGCGCTGAATACAAGCGCGGCAATTCCATCATCGCTGTATTCCACATTCTCAGCTTTGCAAATCTGGTATAATCTCTTCACAACCTGAGCATCCGTCAGCCTCGAGTACCGTAAGATTGCACATCGAGACTGCAATGGCTCAATAATCTTGTTACTCATGTTGCAGGCGAAAGCAAAGCGAGTAGTGCCCGAGTAAATCTCCATTGTTCTCCTCAGAGCCTGCTGAGCTCCTGATGTCATGCTATCTGCTTCATCCAAAATCACAATCTTTTGTCGACCAGCTGGGAGTGTGACTTTCTTTTGCGCAAATCCCTTGATCCTATTCCTGACTACATCGATACCTCGTTCGTCGGAAGCGTTGAGCTCGAGTACGGCTTCCTTGTAGGCATCACCAAGCAATTGTCGGGCCAAACACAACACGGACGTCGTTTTTCCGATTCCTGGTGTGCCGCTGATGATGATATGAGGCATATTGCCATCTTTCGCAATGATCTTGAGGCGTTCGATGGTTTCGGTGTTGCCGACAATGTCGTCGAGAAAAACAGGGCGGTACTTTTCAACCCTAAATAACGATTAGACATGTATGCGTTGGAGTGAAGAGGGCACTACGCACCAGGGCAGCTCATAGTTGGACGGTGCACCATTTGTATTGGCCTTGACGCCATTGCTGGCAGCATCTTTGGAAGACTCTGCTCGCGCCATAGCTAATGTGTGAGGTCAATATCGAAAGTGGTAAAGTCAAGATGGTGAAGAGCAAAGAGAGGCGCGCTTCCACATTGGAACACGCGAACGTGTCAGCGCTAGCGTTCAAAGCCAATCTATCTCGAGAGCACATTCATGCCCTACGGCCTGAGGCATTTCGCCTTTGGCTACAGTAAATCCCAGGCTTCCATCTCAAGATCAAAAATACCTCTGCGCCTGCCTCGTTTACTTCTCGTCAACTGTATCGCCTTGTTTGTGCAAACATTTAAGACAGCGCTACTTTATCTGTTCTTCATGGCTACTCGATAATTAGACGTCGGCATGCCACCACATCCCAATTGAGCCGCCTGCAACGAACTCAACATGAGATCCATTCGGCGCTATGCCGTCTATCTCGCCTGCGCTGCTCTGGCTCTCCTCATTTTGAATCATTACAAATATCGGTTTGCATCCACCACTCGGCGCCCTACTGAACCATCATCAACAATATCTAAAACTCACGCGGATGAAAGCTTTCGCTGGGAATCGGTGAATGTTGATTATCCGGTACAATCGCTCACTCCATTACCGACTGCTCAGCCCAATCGTCTGCCGCGAGTTCAATTTAATTTTCCAGCAGAGTCCGAAGAGACGTCTTCCATACGCAAGACTCGTCTCGATGCTGTGAAAACTGCTTTTGGGCGCTGCTGGAATTCATACCGCAAACATGCATGGATGCACGATGAACTGGCACCTATTTCTGGAAGTTACAAAGATACATTTGGTGGATGGGCAGCCAACATGGTCGACAATCTCGATAGCCTCTGGATCATTGGGTTTAAAGACGAATTCGACGTTGCTGTTGAAGCCATCATGGACATTGATCTGAGTAAACATACCGAAGGAGAAATCAACGTCTTTGAGACGACGATTCGCCATCTTGGCGGTTTATTATCAGCCTACGACCTCAGCGGCGATGATCGATTACTTGAAAAGGCAAAAGAATTTGGAGAAATGCTTCTGAAAGCATTCGATACTCCAAATCGCATGCCCATTACAAGATGGGACCCGGTAACGGCCCGTCGAGGACCGCAACAGGCTGACGACGTTGTCCTTGTGGCTGAGATTGGATCGTTGTCAATGGAATTCACTCGCCTCTCTCAAGTTACAGGTGATGCAAGATGGTATGACGCTGTCGAGCGGATAGTGGCAGTATTTGATGAACAACAACGCGATACACATTTGCCTGGCATGTGGCCAGTCGTGGTCAACGCAAGAGACAAGGATTTCACTCAAGACACGATGTTCACTTTGAGCGCCATGTCAGATTCTCTGTACGAGTATTTTCCAAAGATGCATGCTTTGCTTGGCGGCGTGGAACCAGTGTACAAAAAACTGTACGACGACAGCATGGCCACAGCAATCAAACACAATCTGTGGCGCCCCATGACACCCGAGAATGTCGATATTCTCATATCTGGGAATGTTCGCGCCAAAGATAGGAGGAGCGCAAGGCTCGATCCGCAGGGTCAACATTTGGTCTGTTTTGCGGGTGGAATGTTTGCTTTGGGAGGTAAACTGTTCAATGAACCGGCTCACGTAGAAATTGGCCAGAAACTTGCGGATGGCTGCATATACGCGTACAAAGCGCTGCCACTCGGGATAATGCCCGAAGATTTTCACATGGTACCCTGTGAGTCCAGAGAAGGGTGTATGTGGGACGACAATAAGTGGAAAGAAGAGGTTGAGGTCCGGTCGGGCGGCTCTTTCACTGCCGATGAAATCATTGCCAATAGCCGGCTGCCCCCCGGTTTCACAGAGATCTCAGACCGACGTTACATCCTCAGACCTGAAGCAATAGAGAGTGTGTTTATTCTCTATCGCATTACGGGAGAGCAATATTTGCAAGATGCAGCATGGGACATGTTCAACGCCATCATCAATGCTACCGAGACTCCTCTCGCCAATGCAGCCTTGCGCGACGTCACATACTCCAAGACACAAATCGCAGAGGGTAAGGGCCTGAAACCGATCAAAATGGATAGCATGGAGAGTTTTTGGATGGCGGAAACGTTGAAGTACTTCTTCTTGATGTTTAGCGAGCCTGATGTGATTAGCTTGGACGAATGGGTGTTTAATACGGAGGCGCATCCCTTCAAACGACGTCTACCATAGTTTAGATGGTCTATCCAATTCTAATTGCGTTGTGTGCGTCTCTGTAACATCGCCATGGAATGACTTGAATCATGACGCAAGGATGTTGGTGTCACTAAGGTCGAGTTGCCGATCTGTGTGGCTGGGGACAGCGATAGAAAGCCTTGTAACGAAACGTTGGTGGCGCTGTCACCAAACGTCTCTTGGACGCCCAAAATAGATGCAACACGGAGATGTGTTTCGATGGTCAAGACACCCGATGCGCGCAGCCGTGAAGACGATGGCCGTGGGTGTAATTGAGAATTGACATGTCCGCAGATCAGAGTCTGGTGCGGCATGACGAGCAGACGGCGGATGTCGGCCGGCGTGCAATTCCGCGGCGTGTGAATACATCATCACCATCATCATCCACATCGCTACGTTAATTACAGTAGTTAGTTACAGTAGACTAGACTCTGGTGGATCTGCGTCTAGCGGGGGCCACGCATCCCCTGGCACGCCACGTTCGAGGCGTCTGCACAATTCGATCTGTGTATGTATTGAATGCATGTATCTATTCTCTGGAATAAATACATTCAAGTTCCTCCCACACTCGCGCTGGCCGTTGGGCGTTTGCATCGAGGCCATTGCGCGACCGTTGGACGATCTGAACGTGACGCCAAAAAAAAAGCGTCCAACCTCGCCGTCGCCCCCAGCCCGCGCATTCGGCTTGGGCGGAAAGCAACCCACTCAAACCCACGGCCACTTCGCCACGCGCGGACCCGTCGCTGTTCCTCCATTACGCAACGCGGCCTCGTCATCCACCCATTGTCCCCGTCAAAAACCTGCGTCGTCCGCCGCAGTTGCGGTTGGCTGTTTTTTCCTCCTGGCTGCTCTCGTGGGAAATCGCTTTCAATTCGCAACGATGCGCGCTTCCTCCATCCTTCCCCTGGCTGCTGGATTCATTGGCGCAAGCGCAATCCATCTCGTGCCGAGGACGGACGGGTCCGCGCCCCGGGTCATCCAACACGATATTCAGCGAAAACAGGTCGAGAATCCACTGGAAAATGACCGCGCTCGGCTCCGGAAACGAGAGGGCAAGACGGTATCCGTCGATCTGGCCAACGAGGAAACATTGTATTTCATGAACGTGACCATTGGAACTCCATCTCAATCATTACGACTACATATCGACACCGGTAGCAGTGATCTCTGGGTCAATGTCGCCAGCAGCCAATTATGCGAAAAACAAGCAAACCCATGTTCAGCTTCTGGAACATACGCTCCGAATTCATCATCAACTTACGAGTACATTAATAGTGAATTCAACATTTCATACGTAGATGGTTCTGGCGCATACGGTGATTACGTCTCCGACGTTGTCAGCTTCGGCGGCATTTCAATTGACCATCAGGAATTCGGCATTGGTTATTCATCAAGCTCCATGGAAGGTCTCATTGGCATTGGCTATCCTATTAATGAAGCCCTGGTAGCATACAGTGGCGGTCGAACCTATGCAAATGTACCTCAAAGTCTGGTCGAAAACGGCGACATCAACAGCAATGCTTACAGTCTATGGCTAAACGACCTTGACGCCTCCACTGGCTCAATCCTGTTTGGTGGAGTCAATACTGGAAAGTACACTGGTGCGCTCAAGACAGTGCCGATCATCAAAGACGAGGGTGCCGTCTATGCAGAATTTATCATTGCCCTCACTGGAGTTGGCGCAAATGGTCAGTCTGGATCAATCGCGACCAATTTCGCTGTTGAAGCTCTGCTCGACTCAGGAAGCAGCTTGATGTACCTCCCGGATGACATCGCTACTGCTATTTTCCAGTCTGTTGGTGCGCAATACGATTCATCTGAGGGTGTTGCCATTGTAGACTGTTCTCTTGCCGATTCAGACGACACTATTGATTTCACCTTTTCGGATCCAACCATCCAAGTCGCTATGCGCGAGCTCGTCATCGTCGCCGGCTACAACGGAAATACACCCGTTTGCATTCTTGGCATTTCTCCAGCAGGCAGCAGCACGCCTGTGCTAGGCGACACCTTCCTTCGATCAGCATATGTCGTATATGATATCGCCAACAACGAAATCTCCCTCGCGCAAACCAATTTCAACAGCACAACAAACAACATTTTGGAAATCACAAAAACCGACGGCGTCCCTGGCGCCGCCACAGTTACCAACGCCGTGACAGCCGTCTCAGCACAAGGCACCGACGGCGCGAGGATTGGCGGCGTGACTCTCTCAGGAGAGAGTTTCGCCGCGCCAACCGCTGCAGTAGACTCAAGATTAGCCTTGATAGGCGCAGTAGGAGCCATGGCATTTTTCGCTGCGTGATTTGCTTTCGCGTCTGATGGGTTGCATGGCGTTTCGGCTTTTTTCTTTTTCACTTTTGGTTTAGATATTCTCGAAGATATCCACACAAACGACATGAGCGAAATTTATGAACCAGGCTCGTATGATGACAACTTGGAAATACACACAATCTAACTTCCCATTCACCTGTCCAAACTATTGTTTCCCAACCGTCCTATCTCACAAAACTCCTTTCATTCATCCCATGTCCACTTTATCCCAAGTCCACGTCTTCGCGCCAAGTAATGTTATCATCAAGTGGCTTAACCCCCAACCATGTCCATGTCCTCGACGCACGCTTACGCGGCCTTTGATATCGTCACCTCGTGCGTTGTTTTCAGTGGGATAAAATCTTTGCCGCGGAGTAAAGACTACGTGGCACATAGCTGCCAGAGTATTATGTTTTCTCTACTGGTTTAGCTGGCTTGTGTGCTGGCATGGTTACCGGGAAGAAGACCCTGTTAGCATTAAATGGGTTTGTAAAAGTGGTTGTAGAAGTGGCTGTATGACCAGATGTTGGAAGTGACTTGGTTGAGAAGTGTCGAGGGCTTTTTTTATCTAGTTACAAACCCTTCTTGTATGTACCCTTTCAGAGACGCTTTATTTCTCCTTGTTCTTATTTTGATTTTTAACGAGTTGGCTCGTGTGGTTTTTTGCTAGAGATCCTTTGACTATGGCTTTTGGTTTATGTCTTTGGTATCCACTCGCAGGGAATAGCGTTCGCGGTGGTCATTTTGGCGTCGAATGGAAAATTGTAGTGAAGATGGAAGGGCAGGGATAGATAGAAAAGGAGAAAGGAGAAAGGAAAAGTAAGGGAAATTGAACCTTGATCGAGAAGTGTTGCTGCAATGTCAGAATCTGGATCATATATCTAACCGCTCATAAACATATTAATTTAATTTCATAATTCATGCCGTCTTTCGCATGTTCATGAGACTCGTCAAGATGCTTGGTGTTTTCCGTGAAACTACAAGTCATCACCACTAATATTCTGTCAGGAGTCTGGGTGTCTAGATTGGACGAGTTATTCGTAATACACGACGATTTACAAGTTAGTTTTACCTAGCCGGTGGAAAAGATAGGAGACATTCCACTACTTGATTCTACACATCTCGCCTGTTTCCATGGCTTCAGTCAATCTCTACTCCTATTCCGTTATCATTTAGTCCAGATTTGCCTTTACGTCAGTAGCTAGCTCCATAATACATATCAAGGATCTAAAGACAACGTGCATTTGAGACACGCGGGTATCATCCTATTTTGCGGTAGTCACTTTCATGCTTCTAGACTCAGCTCTATATCATTTACTCCGATTCAGAAGTCTGTTCTCCTGCTTTGGCTAGTGCTTGGTCTTTCGTTTCGGCCTTGCCTGGGTGAAGATGGCGTGGATTTCGTTCTGCTTGGTCACTTTTTGGGAAAAGTGTTGCGGAATGTTATTCTCTTTGTCCTAATGACAGGCTAGATTTGGTTTGTTCAAATTGCGAAGCCAGTAGAAAAGAAAAGATATGCTCATTCCAAATGTAACAGCGCAGAATGGCTTAGAGTGGTTGGTTTTAGAGTAGCAAGCCAGCGACTCTTTAATGGGAGGAGTTCTACGCCCGATGACCCAACGTTCTTGTCAT
Source organism: Acrodontium crateriforme (assembly GCA_033807595.1). Taxonomy (NCBI): domain Eukaryota; kingdom Fungi; phylum Ascomycota; class Dothideomycetes; order Mycosphaerellales; family Teratosphaeriaceae; genus Acrodontium; species Acrodontium crateriforme. The sequence continues at coordinate 259,752 of CP138591.1, read as the reverse complement.
TTGCAAGAATCAGTAACTGCATGACCACTGAATTAAAGAGAGCCAGCATGCTTTTTGGTGCATTAACCGAAATGTCAGCAGGGATGATTTATGTGAAATTGAAAAGGTCGTCCCTAATAATATCATAATACTATTCACTTATATCATAGGCCCAAACATTTCAGTGTACTCAAAGCGCCACATTGTAGGTATAGTCATCCTCCATGTTCTGGCTGATCCAGAGAATGGCAGAACTGCATCACATTAGCACAAGCCCATAAAACTACCCAAACTCAAACTCACCTGAGCATAATCAGCGCATTCGCAGCCACGTTCGCCACGCCCAACCACAAAGTAGGTCCTTCGGCCTCTGCAACAATGTATTTCAGCACCAAGACCGTAACACTGCCAGCCAGACCACCCGCCATCGCCGCAAAACCCATGAACAAAACAACTCGTGCCTTCCACTGAACATTGTCGCCGCTGTATGAGAAGCTATCGGCGCTCAGGCGGGTCTTGTCAATGCTGTTAATGACGATCATTCCGAGGAAAGAGAAGATGCCGGGAATCCAGTCCACGAAGTTGATATGGATGTCAGAGCCATTTTTAGTTTTGGAAAAGGTCGCAGCGTCGATGAATGTGAAGAGGGCTACGGCGAACTAGTAATTGTTAGAATACTATTCGTACTTCTTCGTAGCTAGCGAGCTCTTCGTGATGCGATACATACCAAGGCACCAGCAAGATAGATGCCGCCTGTGCGGGTGTTGGTGCTGTTAAGCCATTGTGGCTTGGGGAATCGGAACAGTCGTTCGGTCGACATTGTGAAAACTTGCGAGGTAATCAACGCGGAATCGGTGGTATGGGTGTCGACTCTAGGCTACACAAGGTCGTGTGAGGCCGAGCGAGTGGAAGTGGCTGGGTCGCAAGCTATCCCGGCGTCACTACCCATAACGGAAGACCAGACAACCGAACCTACGAACTTTTGCGGCGCTAGCTAACCGCTGCCCTGCGCTTCTCGGCCCTGCTGGAACTTTTTCCTCAACTGGAAACTTTACAGCAAAAATACATATCCGCAACAATGGCGCCGAAACCAAAGACCAGTACGACCAAAGGGTCAAAGAAGGGCCCAGCGAAGTCTTCGTCTACGGGTAGTGCTTCAAAACCAAGAAAGAGCAGTTCGTCAGGCAAACCAGCAGCCAAGCCAACCCAGCAAAAGACAAAGTCTGTTCAAACCAAGAAAAAGCCCCCTCACATGCGATATACCGAGAAAGAGCTTAAGGTTCCTCAATTGAATGGCATTCGACCAACTGGAGTCGCAAAGCCACCAAATGCGAAAAAGGGCAAAACTTTTGTAGACGACAAGGAGTCTATGAACACTATTCTGGCCTTGGTCATGGCAGAGAAGGAAGGAAATATTGAGAGCAAAATGATGAGGGCACGACAGTTGGAGGAAGTACGAGAGGCTAGGAGAATTGAGGCAGAGAAGAGAGCAGAGACTAGGAAGGCAGGATTTGAAGACAGGAAGCAAAGCTTGAAGGAGAAGAGCAAGAAGCGAAGGCATTCAGACAGCGAAATCGGAGCAGCAGAGGGAGCGCCAGAGAAGTCAACAAAGAAGCCAAGGAAGCGGGTGAGCTTTGGATGAATTTTAAAGTCAAATTTATTGCTCTATCAATTTATGACCCATCTACGAGACCTGGATTAGACTTGGGAACTTCGGGAACATACAATTTTCTCCTTGCCGGCTCGAATACAAACGGCGTCTGGTGACCTCCACGTGGCCCCTGGAACGCAAGCCCTCGCGGTTCAATCTCGTCAAAATTGACGTCTTTGGCCATTGCATTCAAGAAAGCTACCACCTAGGACAAAGTCAGCAATCATTGGCGCAATTTCATTCAAGAGTTTTCAAACTTACAGGCTTTGCATGCCATCGTCCACCACCAAACTCAAACCAACTCAGATGACCACCGCCACTTGTAACACACAAAACGGTGTAAGGGTTCTGTTTGATTTCTGCGTATGGAACAGCTTCGTCGCATGCAATCGGATCGTCTTCGGCGTGCAAGAAGAAAGTTGGAATGCGAATAGCTAGGACTCCATCCGCTGAGCTCGCATCTCTATAGTAGGCCGACTCGGTGGGATAGCCCCAGGTCGCGCATTGAACCTCTCGATCGAATTCATGTAAATACTTGACCTTTCGGATTTGTTCCTCTTGGAGAGCCTTGTTGACTGTAATTTGTTCCTTGTGAGTGTCAAACAATGCTCGCATGGAATTTCCCATGGCTTTGCTGTAGACTTCCATTCCAATCCATGTGCGTTGCAAGGCCAAGTTTGAAACTTCAAGCTTGAAAGGGTTGGCAACGATGACAGCAGAAGAAAGGATGCAGCTGGATCCTTCTTCTGCCAAATACTAATGAAACAATTAGTTACTGTTACCGACTGATGAGTGCATGTATCGACCTACGTTTGTCAGGATGTTGGCTCCCAGAGAATATCCGATTCCAAAGATGGGTCGATTCGGCCATTTTTCCCTGGCCCACTTGACTACTTGTCTCACGTCCCAGGTTGCTCGCGCATTATAAAGAATGCTAGTAGTGATTTTCGAACCTGCACAGCCTCTGCTGTTGACTACCAGAGCCTCCCAGTTGCCGCCAGATATTCCCGCTTGTGCGCCTTCGGGTGTATTTGCGACTAACGGAGCAAGAACATGTCGGAGGTAGACTTCATGAGAGCCACCACTGAGTCCATGGAGTGTGATGAGCAGAGGTTTTGTATCGTCAGATCCCAGGCTCTCAAACTCCTCGTTGCTGAAATATGTAGTTCGAGGTGGCAATCGGTGGTGACCAACGCCTACTGGGTCCTTACGTAGGCCTTGGTCATCCAGCCCGCCATCTTCGGCCTTTTTGCTTACATCTGCTTTCGGTGCAGGGACAACAAAGTCAACGGCGAAGTGACCTTCAAAGGCTGGATCCTCTGCTCGGAACACTCTACGCTTGTAGTGTACATGCGGTCCTCCGAACTTGGCCGCAGTCCAAGCAGTCTGTAAATGGCCATTGAAGAGAAAAGGATTCAGGTAACAGGGTGGCGTAACATCGTTGCAGAGTTCCGGAAATGCTCGTTTGGAGCCATTCTTGGTTGGGAGGATAAGAGGTTCTTTAGCATGAATGAACTTCACACCACACGCTCCGGGGTACCAGGAGGAGACTTTCTGAGTGACAGTCGACATATTGGATGATCCAGCTCTATATGCAGAAAAACGACGAGAAGATAAGGAGTTGAAATGTAGACAAGATTATTTTGGTCCAAGATCGGGCTCTCGGCAGGGATCCTCGGACGCCGAGGCACGCTGTAGTGTATCACAAGCTGTGAAAAGAGACGCGTGGCAAATATTGTTGACGAGACTAAACGCTCATAAAATCAGGCAGTTGATCTAGTGAACATTGGCGTGCTGCATTGCACCAGAGACGAACAACATGTCGCGTCCCAAGAACTGGGGAGTTAGCCACGATGGAAGGATCAGCCACAGCAGGCACATGCTCACTCTCACCCACGCTATGCCGTAGTTCGGCGGCGGCGCGTGAACCCTGGAACATCGGCGCGCCGTCACTCCATGTCGTTGTCGCTGGCCGCTGGCCGCTTCGAACATGCAGCATCTGGGCAATTCTTGCACCCGCCGACAATGAAAATAATACGGACAGACCGCCATTAGGCAGCATGCCATATCAACCGCCCGGCCAGGCTGGCTATGCTGGCTACGGGCAGGCGCAACCGGCGCCTGCCCATCAAATGCAGCAAGGGCAACAGTTGCAGGCCCAGCACCATCCAGCAGACAACTCTCGCTTCGTGCATCAGAATCAGCACCAGACCTTCGAGTCTGGATACCATCAGCAGCAGCAGCAGCAACATCAACAAGCGGCGCAGCCACAGTCCTACTATCTCCAGTACCCGGTGCAGTTCCCACCAGGGCCCCAGGCCGCCTACTTGCCACCCCAGGACACTTTTGGCCAGCGTGTGCAGCATCAATTCCCTCAGGCTCAGCAATATCACCAGCCAGCATCTCTGCCATCATATCCTCAATACCAGAACCAGCAGCAGCCACGACAGCAGTACCAGCAGCAACAGCAGTCCCCGCAACTGCAGACGTACTACCCAGAGCAGCCACCGCCACCGCAGCAACAACAACGTCCTTCTTCGCAGTCCTTTCAACCACAAGAACAGCAGCATCACACTCAGCGGCGTCAATCTTTGGTTCAAAATTACTCTATCCCATCACAGCATCAACACTCTAGTCCGCAAGTGCTCTCGCAACCCAGCCCTCAACTACAGCAGCATCTCCCCGTTGTAACTCAATCATATACAGCGCAGCTAACGTCACAATCTACCTCATCAACACCACAACTTTCTCGCACACCCAAATCTGTGCCAAACCAGCCTGGAGTTTTTCAACAACGTGCTCCGCAATCCTCTCCAAATCCTAGCTCTGTTGCAAATCAACGTAGTCCACATCAGCAGGTTACTCAACCTTCTCATGCTCCTAGCTCTGCTCCTAACCAACAGACCCCTCCTCAGCGGAATCAACGTCCAGTATATCCACCTGAATCCCCAGATCCCTTGCAGACCAATGCTCGGCAGCATTACCCACAGCAAAGAGCTGTCGCTCAAGTTGTGATTCCTGTTCAAAAAGCTCGTTCAATTCAATCCGCACAGGCACACATGGCCCCTGTTCCAAAACGCCGAAGATCGAACGATGGAATTGCCATTCCCGTCATCGAAATCAGACAGGTACCGCAGAAGCCACACAGCCCGGCTGTCGCTTCCCTCAAAACTCCGGCATCATTTTCCCAAACAAATGCATCTTCGTCACAGACTACGCCGTTACCGACACCTAGTATCGATTACCAAGCTGTGCTGTTGTCACTTGCTGACGAATACACCACTGCCGCCTACAGTATCAGTGCCGTTGCCTCAGCGACCAGAGCGAGCGATGATCAAATACAGCAGTATCAGAATCTAATGGCAACGGCCATGGCTTGTCTAGAAGCTGTGCTGAAGAGTTTTCGTCAATCTGATGCACGCGTGGAGGGTCGAGTGAGGCTACGATTGGCTACCTTGATGTTTGAAGAAACCGAAAATTCACAACAAATAGAAGAGGTCTTGGGCAAAGGCATTGCGTTGTGTGAGCGAAATCGATTCGCCGACATGAAGTATGCAATGCATCACCTCCTCGCTCGAGTGATGTTTAGCGCTAATCCAAAGGCTGCTTTAAAAGCCATCGACAAATTTGTCGAAGAAGTTGATGCTTTGAAGTTGCATCACTGGACCTACGCATTTCGCTTTTTGCGAGCGTCCCTCAGCATCCAGACCGGTACTCCGCCAAATATGACGGCTGCTCTGAAGCACCTCAGTGCAATCGTACGCATTGCAGATCAAGAGCGGCACATTAGTGTTCACATTGTAGCTGCCGTGCTCGAGGCAATAGTCTACCTTCGAATGGAGACGCCCGACAGTCTGGAATCTGCACAGAGATCACTTGCCGCGGCACGAACTCACCAGACCGGCCCCGAGCTACATGGTCTTCCACAGCTTCGTGCTGTCCTAGATTGCCTCGATGTTGCTTTCCATTGCATGCACTCTCATCCCGAGCACCTTGCAAACAAACTCAAACAAATGCATATCAGCATGGATGAGCTAGCCAAAGCTACAGGCTGGCGAAAAGATGGCACCGTCCTCATTCCTCTAGGTCGCCACGTGGACGATGATATTGATATGGACACAGCCGGGATTCTAAAGAAAATTAGCACGGGCGAGACTGCGCTGAGTATTTACTGGCTGGCGCGGGAGGAAGTCTATACGCTTGGCTATCTCCTGAGTAGTTTTGCAACGATCCATAACAATAACACGGAAGGAATGGCCGAGAAGTATCTTGTAGAGGCTGTGAAGCTGAACCAGCGAGCGCCAGATGCGACGCCTGTATCATTTTCGTCTGCCCACAAGAGAGCCGAAAGATGCAGTGAGGCTCACGCTGCACTACAATTACAACTTGCATTCGCCGCCTGCGGTCGGTTTGACTGGATGGCAGCTAGGAAGATTTTAGGAGAAATGCGTGAGAACATGACGAATGAAAATACTCAATCGAACATGCACACGGTACTTTGCTATTTGGAAGGCATGAGTAAGCAAGGACTGGGCGAGCTGCAATCAGCATATTGCTCTTACAGCGCGCCAGCTCTCGTGTTTGATGCCGACACCAAAGCTATCAACGCTCAGAACGATATACGCGCGCTAGCCTCTCTGAACAAGATCCTAATTCTTCGTGTGCTGCCACAAGCCGAAGGGGCTGATGTGGAAACTCTGCTCGGTGCTTTGGAGGCTTATTTTTTCGGACATCATAACAAAGCACTCCTGTCGGTGTATCATCTCGTGAAAGCACTGTCTGAACCCGCTGTCCAGGGTCACATTATCAAGACCAAGCAATCCCTGCAGCATGCGGTGAACTACGCGAAAGCAGCGGGAAGCAATTCGCTTCTTTGCATCATTATGAATATCATGACAGATCTCTATTTCTCCAACGTTGTCGGCGAGCAAGCGGAAAAGTCTGCAAGAGTCGGACGCACGATGGCCAAGAGGATTAAGAACCGTCTCTGGCTTGCCGTCGCCGACGGAATGATGGGAAACACGCTGGACATCTGCAGCAAGCATGAAGAGGCGGACATAGCGAAGAAAGAGAGCAGAGATGCGTTCGAAGGTCTTCCTAAGAGCGTGAAAGAGAGCATTTCAATGATGAGAGGACATGTCGGATGAATCGAGACAGATGTTAAATGAGCTGTTGCTAATGTATGTACATAGTAAGCATCCACTGGAGTGACTTGGTTTGACCAAATTGATGCAAATATATGGCCTATAACGATTCATGTTTGAGATTCACGACTTTGTTCGTATCGCTGAGTGGCACTGCAATGATTACGGTGAGATGGCTGGACCTTCTGCATTCGAGGCCCTGCATCTTGTCACGCGGCAGATCTTGAGCTAAACTGCCTGCGGTAATACGATCGCGTACGCTGCCCGGATGGGGAAAGAAACAATCAGATAAGATTGTCCCTTCCCCACATGAGCAGCCCAATCCGTAGCGAAGCGTAGCCTGTGAGTCGACTATAAAACCCCACGCCCTTCGTCTGTACATGTACCTTTCGACATCGGCACTCGCTCCTCTTCTCATCTTCTCGGTTCGCTGTCTATACTACAGCTCGGCTTCGCTTGTCTTCTCTTATCGTCTGACACATCTCTCTGCTCAAACCCTCCACGACTACACGATCTACACAGCTCGCGGGAATGGCGTCGTTCACGCGAACGTCTCGCCTGGCTCGAGCCGCTCTGCGTGCTCCCACATTCACCGCCGGCCGTGCCTTTGCCTCTCAGACAACTCCCAAAGCTGCTTCTGCCGCCGCTGTCCATGCCTCCTCAAACAATGCCACTGAGCAGCCTTTCTTCGCAGATGAGCCAGCTAGTCCCGTGGTTCGCACTGCGATTCCAGGCCCAATCAGCAAGAAGGCCATTGCTCACTTGGACTCGGTCTTCGATACCCGTTCATTGAACATGATGGCCGACTTCCATAACTCAATTGGCAACTACATCGCCGATTTGGACGGCAATGTCCTGCTGGATGTGTACGCTCAGATTGCTTCTATTCCCGTTGGATACAACAACCCAAGCTTGCTCCTTGCGGCGACCAGCCCAGATATGGTTTCTGCTATTGTAAACCGTCCAGCTTTGGGCAATTTCCCACAGCACGATTGGGCCCAGATCCTCGAGACGGGCATGCTGCGTGTTGCTCCCAAGGGACACAACCAAGTATTCACTGCTCAGACTGGTAGTGATGCCAACGAACTAGCATACAAGGCAGCATTCATGTACCGACGTCGCCAAGAGCGTGGTCCAGATGCGGACTTCACACCAGATGAGATTTCATCCACCATGATGAACAAGGCCCCTGGCTCGCCAGACCTTTCCATCCTGTCCTTCACCACTGGTTTCCATGGTCGTCTTTTCGGCTCGCTTTCCACCACCCGCTCCAAGGCCATTCACAAGCTTGACATTCCTGCTTTCGACTGGCCACAAGCCCCGTTCCCCGTTCTGAAGTACCCGTTGGAAGACCACGTGCAAGAGAACGCCGCAGAGGAGGCTCGCTGTCTTGCGGAGCTCGAGCAAGTTTTGACCACCTTCCACCACCCCGTAGCCGCCGCCGTTATCGAACCTGTCCAGTCTGAAGGCGGTGACAACCATGCTTCCCCAGCCTTCTTCCAAGGAGTGCGCGAGATCACCAAAAAACACAATGTGCTCTTGATTGTCGACGAGGTACAAACTGGTGTCGGTGCCACCGGAAAGTTCTGGGCCCACGAGCACTGGAACCTCCAGACTCCACCAGACATGGTCACCTTCTCCAAGAAGGCCCAGGCTGCAGGATATTACTTCGGTAATCCCGAGCTCCGTCCCAACAAGCCATACCGCCAATTCAACACATGGATGGGTGACCCAGCGCGTGCTCTGCTCTTCCGCGCCATCATCAACGAAATTGAACGTCTCGATCTGGTCTCCCACACAGCCTCTACAGGTGCATACCTCTACTCTGGTCTGATCTCGCTGGCCAACAAGTACCCAGGTGAGATCCAGAACCTTCGTGGTCAAGATCGCGGTACATTCATCGCATGGGACTCTCCACGCCGTGACGAGGTGCTGCGAAACGCCAAGAAGGTTGGTGTTAACATTGGAGGCTCCGGCGAGCGTGCCGTGCGCCTGAGACCAATGCTGGTGTTCCAGAAACACCACGCTGACCTCTTGCTTGAGGGTCTGGAAAAGGTTTTCAAGATGTAAATTCGGGTGCTTTGCTGTAGGGAGCGTTTGATTGATAACGATGGCTTTACTACGATATCTGATAGACGGAATGAATTGATGTGTTTTCTGCCATTTCATGTTTTACTCTTTTGCGGGCTTCTTTTCGTCAAAACGACTGTCGGCATATGAGCAATCTTTCGTCTCACTGAATTATGAGAAAGTGGTGTAATGTTACATGCGTATCTATGCTCGCTTTTTGCAATCGTTGTGATGTCTCGATCACAGCCGTTTCTCGGGTGAGCAGCTGCCACGAGATGGAAGAACTAAAGAGGCGTATGCGTGATCCTTACCCACATGCTCAAGCTCTTCGTATCATTCCTGTAGCATGCAACACAATCATGAGTCGACCTCCATGCCTTCACCAGCAGCCTGGCCTTCGTCGCCCTCTTCTCTTCTCTCAAAAGTGGTCTCCAGGAAATTAACGACCTCCTCGCCCTCATACAGCTTGAAAGGTTCATCTACGCCGCTGACCGCCAAACTTGTGTTATCGAGCGTCAACTCCTTGTCCTGGCTCAAGCTCTCCTTCACCGCGCGCAAAGCGTGCTTGATCAACTCGTCGCGGCTCGAGCTCTCAAATGATTCCAAGTGCCGCTCAAGATACGTTCTCGCCATCTGGCTACGGGCTCCAATACCACAGGCTACCATCTCTTGCGTCACACCGGAAGGCTGGAATTCAAACAAGTGTGGACCGCGAGCATCAACACCGGCGATTAACAGGCCTACGCCGTATGGTCGTTTGCCGTATTGCTGGGTGTTGGTTTGAGCACGATCACCGATGCGCGCTGTGATGTCGGCCAGGGCGATGGGACGGTCGTAGGTCAGACGTGAGGCGAGCGATTGCTGTTTCATGAAGTTGGAAAGGACGCGGGCGTCAGATGCAAGTCCAGCCAGGGCGAGTCCATAGTGTGCATCGATTGGGATAATCTTCTGTTGGTAGGATGAGAGCTCTTCCGCGTTGCGCTAAGAGAAGAGAGTTAGCTTGTTGTTATTGCTGAATGAACGACGTTTATTTGCAATACGGAGATCACGCAGAAGAGGCATACTTTTAGAGCTGCGAGAACAGCATGGGTTTTGCTGACGATGCCGACTACGACTGAACCTTGCTTGACGGCTTCTTGTGCGTATTCGACTTGGAAAATGCGGCCTTGCGGCGAGCTGGAGGGATTGTCAGTTGATAGGCGGCGAGGTGGATTGGAGTTGTGTTCTTACAAGGTGACGGAGTCGTTATCGTAGTTGTTGCGGAACATGACGCCGGTGGAATGAGGGATAAGTCAGGGCGAGGTTGGATGGAAGGATGGATGCAGGAGAAGGGCGAGCGGGCGGAGGAAAGAGCGAGTTGCTTGTCGAAGCTGCAGAGTGCTGCAATGATGTTCCACCGCCGGACAACGAGGCAGGCGCGACTGACGCAGCTCTCCGCCCTGCCGGCCCTGCGGCTAGTCCCGTCGTCGGCCGCCCTGCCTGCGATGGCTGGGGCCTGTGGAAACGACATACATGCGACTGATCGCATGAGCTCGTCTCTCGTCCACAACAACGCTTTTCTCTTCGCATAATCCGGTGCAACAGCGGCATTTCGACTGCGACCGCCAGCGCTCGTCCATTGTCCAGATACACGTCCACCGGCCAGCGAGCCAGCAACACCACAAACTCCCCCGCCATGGCGGGCCTCAAGACCATCATCGTCCTCTCTTTCGTATGCCGCCTGCACAATCCTGCTGCCTCTCTACACCCCATTGACAGTGCCCACAGATCCTTGCCATTGGATTTCTCCTTGTTATTCTCAGCGCCGCCCTCTTCAAGAACTACCTGCCGCTCCTCGTAGTTGCTACCTACGTACTCGCACCAGTACCCAACTGGCTATGTGGCAAAGCGCAGGACCACGATGATTTCATGGCCGCTGGAAATTCCAATAGCATAGTTGAGCTTGGTCGATTCATGACCGGTTTTATGGTAGTCATGGGTGTTGGTACGTCACATTTTACATATCATGAGCTTAGGCTGGAACGGAGTCAACATGACGTGATCGCCGGCATAGTAGAGGCAACACATATCGGATGGAGCATTATGCTAACGAAATATTGTCACAGCTCTTCCTGTGGTCCTGGCACACTGCGACCTCATCAAGATTCCAGCCATGGCAATGAGCATAATCGGTGGCCTGCTCATATATGGTACCATCATTAGCTTCGCAATGTTCTTCCAAGAACAAGAAGAGTTTTGAACGGCGAAAACCGCAAATTTGGACGAGCGTTTCGGGTATTTATACGGTATATAACGAGGGCTTTTGTTGGAGCGGAAGAAGTCATTTCTTCTAATCGTATGTATCATGTAGGACACCGACATTTTATATGACTTTGTCGTGTGTGTATCAATATCCTTCGATTGGGCCTGCCCAAACATCTCCTTCGTTCCCCATTCCAACGAGGTCTTCGGCCATACCGTCGTCTTCAAGCTCCAGACCCTCCAACATGCGCTCAAAGAATCCCCCCGCTTCGTCCCAGACGGCTTTCTCTTTTCCACCGTCGAGGCCCATACCCTCCGGAAAGTATCGTACATTCCACCAATGCGTTAACGATCGTAAAGCTTGCTCAAGAGGCAAAGCATCTTCAACCGTGCCATCAACATCGCCAACGCAAGCTCCGCCCATTCCGCCGCCGCCACCAGACAGCCAATCGTCTCGCAACTCGGCAGGAACGGACAGCCAGACAGCGGTGATGATCTTCATGTTCGACTGTCGCCACTTGCGGCCACAGAAGGGCACCTGGCTTTTGAATAGCTTAAGCGTGTAATATCTCAATTCCCGAACAGGCACCCGAAGAGATTTCTTCAGATGATTGCTGCTTTTGTACGATACCAGTAACAGAGCCCGGTGGGTCTTGCGTCGTGTGACTTTTTGCAAGACACGCAAGTAATTGATAGAGGCGAAGAGGTTTCGGAAACTGTAGCTTTTCAAAGGAGGGTCTGGGATTGATGTTTGTGGGTAGCCCAGCTCGTCAATCTCTGGAGGATGGTGAAATTCTGCCGCCGCTGCAGCAGATGACATAGGCGATAAAAGGACATTAGAATCGGCAGTTGACGATTCACGTCTAAACTTGATAGCAGGTGGAACAGCCTCATCTTCCTCGTCGTCGATAGCTTCATTGTTCTGCGCACCATGACGCGAGTTCGCTTGACAGAATGCGAAGAAGTCAGCTTCGGGTCGGTCCAATCGATAGTGACATGCTCGACCAATATCCTGCGCCTGCCATAGCTTGAGCACTAATGGCACGTAATTACTGTCGAGGAGAAGTTGGGTCAAGTATTCGTATTGGAGTACGTGAGATAGCTTGAACCACTTCAAAAGCAGAATGAGAATGGCAGAAAGGGCTTTGGCCGCTATTTCCTGGGTTCGCAGCCGGTCCAACTCCTCCGCAGTACTGTTAAAGTCTGGTCCATTGACTGTTGGGTTGGGGTCATTTTCGGTTGGTAGCTTCCCGGCCGGATGGTTGTTTGCAGTTGCATTTGCGCTTGGCTCATTGAACTGTATGCCTGCTTGCAATCCGTTTTGACCATTGCCTTTCGTTACTAGATCCGTCACATTGACTAGAATCGCTTTGAGTAGGACTATGACAACGCTTTGCAAATGAGGTAGCGAGTCACGATAGTAATTGCCCACTGCTGTTAGTTTCTTTCCCTCTATTGTTTGAGCGATTGATTCGCCTTGTGGAGCAAATTCGTCCTCTTTCTCTGGCTTTGGGACAAGTTCAAAATCATCAACATAGGCATTTTCGTCATAATCGTCATGAGGCACTTTCCAGCCTCTTTCGTATTCCATGTATTTGACTCGAGCATCCCACATCTGCCGCATGCCACGCGTGGCGCGCATTCGGGTGGAAAATAACTCCGCGGCCTCCAATATGCTCGTGGGGACGTCGCTACCTTCCCATCTCCGACCTACGAGCGTATCTTGTAGTTCTGTTTTACCTTTGCCACCGATTGCATTGCTTCCAGCATCGAGTGGAGGGTACAAGAACGGGAACATCTGGTTGGTTTGATAATTTTGTTTCTTGCCAGCTTTACCTGGTCCAGCAGGCGAAGGTGGCGGAGATGGAGCTGGAGTCGCAATGTGGACAGGCTGATGCATGATGGAGTTGGTGCCGACACTCGGCACAGCACCAGGAAATCCATTTTCCGAAACGGCATAGCTGGGTCTGCGGTGTTTTAGCGGTGGTAAAATGCTATTGTTTTCTGGTTCCAACGGGAAAATTGGTGCTGGCGGCTGATAAGCTGGGTATTTGGAGTTGATCTCCTGGCGGAATAGATGATAGTCAAGTGGTGAAGCAGTGATAATTGGCTGTCCCCGTGCATCCATTTCTTCGTATTCCTCGTGCATCGACTTCTTGATCTGATCGATATCTGCAATACCACCAAAGCATACAAGTATCGTTTTCCAGGACAGCAACAGCATTTTCGTAAGGGGTATTGGAGCAATTTCGTCCCATCGTAACTTGGCTACAATCTGGGTAAGATAGTTTGGCAAGTTAGGCTCTAGCGCCAGTATATCCTGTTTGAGAGTATTGGTATCGTCGCTTTTTGACGTTCGCGCGACTTCGATGAAGAGATACAAAAGTGTTAAACAACACCATAGACCGACGCTCTCATCCGGCCGTTTGGGTTGCGATTCATTGCGTGCAGGTTCTGGGGCCGATGCGGCAAAAGCTTGGTCGAACTGGGCTCTCAAGCCATCGTATATCGTCTTCATTCCGCCGCACTTCTGCATTGTGTTCGCCATCTTCACAATCCAATGTAGCTGGACACTTGATGAACCGTATTCTGCTAAGCGTGATCCACATTTCTTTCCATTCTTGAATGATTCATCAAGAGGAACACCCGACTCTTTTCCGGCAGTCTCGTGCCACACACCCAGTCCAATGTACGTCAAAACCATGAGACTGTTTGTGTTATTTCCTCCCGAGGTTCGTATTATGTCCAATTGATCGTTCAGAAAGATGACCCGTGTCTCATTTGCAGCATCAATCCAGTCTTGGTTGTCTTCCCTGGTCCTTTTCCATGCGTCATTGAATGCTTCCTTGCATCTTCTTAGCTTCAGCTCTTCTGTTTCGCTGTAATTAAACCACTCTTCTAATTCCACCGGCAATGATTGTGCATCCTGATATTCGAAATCATAGACCTTCTCGTCCGCAAAGAGTTCTCTTTTCGGTGGGGCTTCAAGGACATTTGGAAATGTGCTCCGTATTCGCTTGAGATCCGCCAGTGTCAAGCTGTCGGGTGGGTCTTGACTGGTCTCTAGTGATTCATTCGGAGGAGTAGGGGTTGGTAATTGTTGCGGTGCTAATGGTACCGAGCCTTGTCGGGCGAGCGGTGGACGGGAAGGTAGATTTGAGCGCAAGAGCTGCTCCTGCGCTTCGGGCTCAGCCATGGGAGACGCATTACCGCTGTCAACCTGTGGTAATGAAGCCATCAATAGGGCATTTTGCTTGTGCTGGTTGTAGACTTCAGTGTCACAGTCACTGTCGTCGTCTTGCGGTCGTAGAGTTGGGCTCGACTCGCCAGCCGCGGGCAGATCTGGGTTCTCGACTTCATCCATCCTGTGAAAGCGGGCAGCCGGTTTTTGCGCTCAATACTGTAAGTTTATATGCACTGTTCCTCTCAAACGATTGTGTTGTCGAGAATGGCTCGAATGGGCTGGTTGACTCTTGGGCGCTCTCGGTGGCGAGCGTGGTGTAGAGGAAGGGTCGTGCAGTCGTCCATTGAAGGCCGCGCTCAAGCGGGAAAGACGTGAAGTGACTCTCTCGACAGCGCTGCTCTACACACGCGTAGGTACCACACGTCTCAAGCACAACCGCAACCAAAACGAAGGGAGAGTTCGAGGATCCAATTAAGATTCATTTTCTACACCAAAATCAATTCATGTCTTGCTTAGGAGCAATTACTTCGTAGAGAAGCTAGTTTCGCATCGAAAATACAGCTAGGATATTAGCCACTATGCACGCATTAATCACCATACGCACCAAGTGGGAAACAACCTATAATGGGATATTCAGACAAAGGGAACGCTTTCGAGATATCTACGGTTACAAGGGTCTCTCGACCTCAACCTCGCTATGGCTTCGGTGCTTTTTACTCGCTGTACAAATGCAACACCTATGGCATCGGGTCTTCTCTCACTCCTTCTCGCCCTTCTAATCCATCTAAGACGACTTCTCGAGATCGGCAAGAATTTGCTCACCCTTGGCGCGGGCGCTAGCGAAGTCACCAACCATGTAGAAGGCACCTTCTGGGAGGTCATCACCCTCACCGTTCATGATAGCCTTGAACGATGCAATGGTGTCCTTTAGGTCGACCAGCTTACCCTCGATACCAGTGAAGACCTGGGCGACGGTGAAAGGCTGGGACAAGAAACGCTGGAGCTTACGGGCACGCTCGACGGTGAGCTTGTCGGCTTCAGACAGTTCGTCCATACCCAAAATGGCGATGATGTCCTGGAGGGACTTGTACTCCTGGAGCATCTGCTGGACCTTGGTGGCAGTGTCGTAGTGGTCCTGGCCGACAACACGTGGGTCAAGCATACGAGACTTGCTGTCGAGAGGGTCGACGGCAGGGTAGATACCCAACTCGGAAATACCACGGGAAAGCACAGTGGTGGCGTCCAAGTGAGCGAAGGTGGTGGCTGGGGCAGGATCGGTCAAATCGTCAGCTGGCACGTAGACGGCCTGGACGGAAGTAATGGAACCCTTCTGGGTGGTGGTAATGCGCTCCTGCATACCACCCATGTCGACGGCGAGGGTTGGCTGGTAACCGACGGCAGATGGGATACGACCAAGCAAGGCAGACACCTCAGAACCGGCTTGAGTGAAGCGGAAAATGTTGTCAATGAAGAGAAGCACTGCCCGAAGTTAGCTCGATATTACTGTTACTCAGAAGCCCACAATCCGATGTTGCTGCCATTTGGTAACTAGTGACGGCGAGGGATCTTACCATCTTGACCTTCTTCATCACGGAAGTATTCGGCTGCGATTTGTCGTTAGAAATTATTCATAAAATCAAAGCATTGTTGCGTGGTGAATGTGTGACTCGGGGGGAAATGGGATGATGAGCAAGGGATATGCTGCCGTAAGCCAGTCACGCCGCATCATTGCCCTGTCAGGACTGCCTTTGCACATCTGAAATATACTCAGACTACGTGACAGAGTGAAATTGTAGTCAGACCCAAAACCCTCGCTGCAGATCTTGAAAACGTAAAGCTTCGCCGTCTTCCTTGCCCCAGTAGCAACTTTGTATTTCAAAGGAGGCTGGCCCAGAGGAGACTCAAAGACACTAGCGAGCGCGTCTGCGTGTGTCTGGCATACTTGGCTGCTTTTGCGGGCGACTTCTGCTTGGTAGATGAAGATCGCAGTTTCGCGACATGGATCTCAAGCGGTGATAGGGATAGTGATGAAAAGCTCGACTTACCGACAGTCAAACCAGTCAAAGCGACACGGGCACGGGCTCCCGGTGGCTCGTTCATCTGACCGAACACAAGGGCGACCTTGGACTCGCCATCAAGCTGAATGACACCAGTCTCCTGCATTTCGTGGTACAAATCGTTACCCTCACGGGTACGCTCACCGACACCGGTGAAGACGGAGAAACCACCGTGAGCCTTGGCGATGTTGTTCTAAGACTTGTTGTTAGTACATGAATTGGAGCTTTTCTGATCTTCAAACTTACGATGAGCTCCTGAATGAACACAGTCTTGCCGACACCTGCACCACCGAAGAGACCAATCTTACCACCACGGGCGTATGGGGCGAGAAGGTCAACGACCTTGATACCAGTAACGAGGACTTCAGCGGAGGTGGACTGCTCGACGAATTGAGGAGCCTCAGCGTGGATGGGCGCCTTCTTGTCGTGCTTAATAGGGCCACGCTCGTCAATTGGGTCACCAGTGACGTTCATGATACGGCCAAGAGTGCCGGGGCCGACGGGAATCATGATGGGGTTGCCAGTATCGACGGCAGTAGCACCACGGACGAGACCCTCGGTACCGTCCATGGCAATGCATCGCACGACGTTCTCACCCAAGTGTTGCTAGTGTCCAATTAGCTTCTTCTATGCGCGCAAATCCATCTCATTTCATCGGAAACGTACAGCAACCTCGAGTACGAGCTTCTGGCCTTGGTTGTCGGTGTGGAGGGCGTTCAAAATAGCTGGGAGTTGCTCGCCATCAAACTTGACTGTAGTCGGCTGTTAGCTCGGCCTAACTTTTCATCGGCTTCGAGGGGGCGCATACCGTCAACGACGGCACCAATGACCTGGTGAATCTTGCCATCCTTGGCGGTGGCAGTCGACGCAAGGCGCTGGGCGACGATTGGAGCAAAAGTCTTGGGTTGGAAAGCACGCTGGAAGGCTGGTCTGCGGAACGCAGAGGCGCGCAGCGACCGAGAGATGCCGCTATCACGAGGTCAGTTTCCATCGCAATGGCATCAACGGGGATATCAGATGCATCGAGCGGAGGCGACGTACTTCTTCAGCATCTTTGCAATTGTGAGATGAGGTGGTGGGTGAGAGGGGAGAGGTGTGTCTGCTATGGCAAAGGGAGGAGACCGTTGGGTGGATTCGGAAGAGCTTTGCCCAAAGACCGCACGGACGTTTTTGTTGCCAAGTGGTAGCTGTCATCCGATCTCTGGAGCGAAACATCCCGAGTTATCCAGGAGACGCACTATAAATCCACGAGTGCCAGGAGGCCGTTCACAATTAACTAACTTGAGCCTTAAGTACAATGGCATGCATAAGAAAAATTGCGTTTCACACGTCTACTGCATGCTTGTACTGGTCATTCATTAATCCACTTTATTGCAGAGCCTCGGGTAGCGACGACGGACCTTCCATTGCCCTTCCCACGAATCCTAATAGAGATATTCTCAAACGTGAATTCGTCCTGCTGCATTGTGTCTGACGCTGGCTCGTCTCTCCATATCTCTATCTTGTCCCACATTTTAGATACTGCCGTTAATTTAGCTACACGAATTGCTTGGTTCAGGTCAGCGACTTCGAAGAGAAATATCTTTGCATTGACCTGCTCAGCAATGCGCAGAAGTTGAGGGTAGAAAACATCACCGTCCCCGTCTTCGTGTCTCTTCTCACCATCACTATCGGGTACTAGGGCAAGCTTGGGCTCAAACTTCCTCACCGAACGTGCTGTCGTCGTTCGAAAAGACTTTGAGGAGATGTAAGGTGGGTTTGATATGAGAATGTCGTATGTTTGAGAGAGGCAGCTTGGAGAGAGTGATTTTAATGCCTGTGTGAAGGATGGCATGGCTTCATTGCGGTCAAAAACATCGGCATGAGCGAGTTTCATCGACCTTAGTGATTGATTTCTAGAAGAAGTGTCCGGGTAAGAACTCCCTTGGAGATCAATCTGATTTTCGATGTTATCTCTGGCGAGACTTAGTGCTGGCTTCGAAATGTCGATGCCAGCAAGCTCAAGTCTGGTGTCACTATCTGTTGAATTCGAATAGAACTCATGATGAAAGTGCAAAGGGATGCATCCTGATCCAGTGCAGACGTCCAAGAGAGCGAGTCTGCAACTCTCGTTGACTCTATTTTTCGAGATCAATCGTGCGAGATTGCTAACTGCATTTGCAGTGTCCTGTCTACAATCATGGTGGCTTAGCGAAAGGGGTTGTAAAGTGAAGAGGCCGAAGTCCCACCTTGGAATAAGGACACCTGGTGCACATTTTATTTCCAGTTCTCCAAAGAACTCAGACCCTAAAATATACTGCAGTGGTTCGCCTTGTGCTCGCCTGAGGACATATGTCGATAGAAGTGATTTGACGTCAGACTTTTGACCAACATCTCTGGCGTGCTGTCTAAGCCATTTTAACTCGTTTTGCGCCGAATGAAGGTCTCGACAAACTGGCAACAACGACGCAAGCAGCCTGTCAATTGAAAGAGCCTGCCTCACCAGTAAAGGAGAAATGCGCGGCATGCGGAGAGAACGAATGAGAGGTGAATGGCCTTGCAAGAAAGTGAATAGGGTTGTTCGACAATAACCCGAAGTTGTTGTCGCCCAAAGCGGCACTAGTGGAAGTAGCGGGGCACTCAAAACATGGATGTTGATGGTGGTCGTCGAACAAGTTCTACGCCACCGCTGTCTGCCTGCGGCAACACCTCACACTCCACCCATATCTTGAGCTTTCCATCGTCAGCACCCTCATCGCAACCTGTCGCACTTGTCACCAGTCCAAGTGTAACCCATTTGCAGGTCAAACTACACTCGCTCGACATAAAAAACAGTATATTTGGCCGGCTGCCAACGTCCCTCATCATGAAGCTCACCTTCAAAGATCTCAAGCAGCAGAAGTTCACAGTAGAAGCGGAGCCCACCGAGACCATCGGCGCAGTGAAAGAGAAGATCAGCGCCGAGAAGGGATGGGAGCCATCGACGCAGAAGCTCATCTACTCTGGCAAGATCCTCCAAGATGACAATACAATCGGGTCATACAAGATCGAAGAGAAGGGCTTCATCGTCTGCATG
This sequence comes from Acrodontium crateriforme, assembly GCA_033807595.1. Lineage (NCBI taxonomy): Eukaryota > Fungi > Ascomycota > Dothideomycetes > Mycosphaerellales > Teratosphaeriaceae > Acrodontium > Acrodontium crateriforme. The sequence continues at coordinate 240,371 of CP138591.1, read as the reverse complement.
ACTTCCAAGGTAAGAACTTCATATGTGAACCCTCGTCGAACACCTGAAAGCTCATACGTTACTAGCCCAAAGCTGCGCCATCCAAACCAGCCGAGCCTTCCACCCCAGCAAAGGTCGCATCGACACCTGCTCCGCCAGCTGCCCCCGTAGCAGCATCAAATGTCTCTGCCTCCACCCAGCCACCTGCTACCCCATCACCAGTACCCGCCTCTGCTTCTGCGCCGTTAGGAACGCCAGCATCCTTTAGCGACCCTTCTGCCCTTGCCCTTGGGGATCAACGCGCTGAAGCAGTTGCAAACATGGAAAGCATGGGTTTTCCAAGAGATCAGATTGACCGAGCTATGCGCGCTGCTTTCTTCAATCCCGACCGTGCAGTAGAATATCTCCTGAATGGTATCCCGGCCAGCGCGCAGCAAGAGGAGAGACAAAATGTTGCTTCACCGAGACAGGCGTCGGGCCAGACCGCGCAAGCGCAACAGGTAGCTGCTGAATCAGGAGATATAGCTGGTGACGAACCGGTAAATCTCTTCGAACAAGCCCAAGCTGCGCAAGGAGGCCGTGGCGGCGGCGGTGGTGGAGGTGCACGCGGTGCTGGGGACCTCGCATCTGCTCTTGGTGGAGGTGGACAAGGTGCTGGTACAGGCCTTGAGTTCCTGCGCCAAAATCCGCAATTCCATCAACTCCGTCAAATCGTTCAGCAACAGCCAGCCATGCTCGAACCAATTCTGCAACAAGTTGCCGCCGGAAATCCTCAGCTTGCTCAAATGATCACCCAGAACCCCGAAGAGTTCATGCAGCTGCTTTCTGAGGACACTGACGAGGATGTGGCTCTCCCACCAGGTGCTCAGCAGATATCAGTAACCGAAGAAGAGAGAGAGGCTATCGAGAGGGTATGCACAATTTATCACATTTCTACTAATTAATTGATTGCTTATACTGACTGTTGTCTAGCTGTGCCGTCTTGGATTTGAACGAGACCTTGTCGTTCAGGCCTACTTTGCCTGCGACAAGAACGAAGAGTTGGCCGCAAACTTTTTGTTTGATCAACCAGATGAGCCTGACGAGCCCGCGGCGTAACTGGAATGTGCGTCATCAACGAAAAGAAACGTACGAGTCTTGAGTACGGTATACGACGACGGTTATACGACGAAGTTGTGAACCGAGATATTGGTAAAGGACTTTCTATGACTACGGAAGGCCAAGAATAAAGAGGAAACGAACTGCTCTGATCATCAGAGCAAACCAGGCGCAAAAACATCGACTTTCCGATAACGAGAGGCGATTCTCGAGGCAATGTAGATAGTTTGATTGCGACGAAATCCAACAGTATCATGGTATTCATGTTCAACGACCGACAACTTGTATTCGTGCCATGGACATGGATCATTTCCTATTCTGGCGAAATGAGGTGCACGATGTGTGGGTTTGATGCATGTACAGCAAGTGGCGCGGTGTGTGACAGGTGTCTCAGTCGTGTGGCCCGATCCTTGCTTGCGCGTGAATCAGAGAGAGAGTCGAGGCGATTCGCGAGAAGTCATCGTCTCTTGCCACGGCGTAATCAGGACAACGAATGGAATGAATACATAGGCAACATGACATATCCCCTGCGACGGGTTTTGTCTTCTGCGCCGTCATTAAAACGCACGTTGCACAGTAATTTAGTGCACGCTGGCATGTTCTGCTGACGCAGTGATAGTGGCTAGTGCGTGCGGACCATTCCAGAGTGCTTATTGGCTGCAAAACGCTCCGTCCAAGCCCTAGCAGCGCAACTTGAAGGACATTCGAGAATAACTGATTCTTGTTACATCTCGAGTCGCCTGCCAGCGCCGGCTGTATGGGGACAATGTGTTGCTAAATTCGCCCATCGAATCCAACAAGCCGCGTCTTTTCTCGACACTCTGGTGAATAGTCTGATCATCCATCGCTCCGTCACCTGTGATCTCGTCGCGCACGGGGTTGACTATCAACTTTTACCACCGCCTGGCCTCGACGCAAACAGAGCGCCAGAAACTCGTTCTGCGTTGACCAGAGTTGAGGTACGTCAAACCCAGAATAACCCGCTGATTACCCTCTTCATGGCGACGTTCTATCATCGCATCGCGAATCCATCTCCTTTGCCGTGGCCAACGTTTTCCGCCACAACACCCAATCCGGCGCCGACTTGCTTACCACGACTGCACTTTATCTTCACTGCCGCATTCATCACTGTCATCAACTAATCGGATCGGCTGCTAATACGTCCTTGTAGGGTTGGCTTATTGTTGGACGAGACTGATGCTGTCGACCGACTATACCGTACGTAATTTGCTTTGTCTGGCTGCCGAAGCCCACCTCCGCGCTATGTACTCGGCGCTTTTGCCAACCACTACTTTTTCATTACTAACACATTATTTATAGAGCATGTCTCCTCTCAGCTCAGAGGAGAAGCGCACTGGCAACAAGGGCAAACGTCGATCAATTATGCCTGGTCGTTTTAGTCCCGACCAGCCTCTGCACATGACAACACGGAGAGCAGCAAAAACAAGTGTCGTCAACGGCGAGACCCCTTCCTTGAATGGGTCAGTGGCCGACGGTGAAAGCAGACGAGAGTCTTTTGAAGACCTCCGACCGACAACCTCTCAGAGTATTGGAAGTCAATCGTCGATCAAATCTGGCCAGCTACCTGATGATGCTGAATCGCTTTTTAATCCCAGCGGAAGTCGGAATGCTTATCCATCTTTTGATGATACAAACAGCGCTATAGAAGTCTCTCAGCCGTCTTCGCCCTCCAAATCAGGGTCTCTTCTTTCACGGAAAAGGAAGCGGTCGTCATCGCCGTCAGCATCCAAGTCTTTCAACGGCTCGCTTCCAGAGGCTTCTGCCGATGATTCAGTCGCTGTGGATCTTGTTGATGGCGAAGATGTCTCGGTAATCGAAGCCAGTCAATTGTCTGATGGAGGTGCATCAGAAGCAGGTACTTCCGAGTCTGAAGAGCAACCAAACGGCAACGTTGTGACAGCTCCGCCCTCAACGGATGTGACACCTTTGCCTTCAAATGGCGGCTCTCCAGCATCTAGTATGTCTGAATCTGAGAATGGAACGCCACTGAAAAATGTCACGGGGCTTGATGATACAGCCATGTTGGACGACGAAGGCGAGCCTCTCGAAGGAGCCGATGCAGCTGACGACGTGGACGACATGGACGATCAAGCGCAATCAGGCGATGATGGTCGTCCAAAACGACGAATGGGTGGCCGCAAACGCGTTGCTCACCCCATAACTCGAGTCGAAACAGCCATGCGAAGACAGGCTGATGTGAAGACGGCGTATCGTCAGATCACGCGCGCTCTCAAGGCTTTGCTGGTCGAACTCACCCAAAGGACATCTGATCAACTGGAAGAAGGCCCAGAAAGCTACAAACAGGCTCCAGAATACAGCGTAGTTAAAACAGGATTGGACGATGCCCTGGAGAGACGGCAGAAGTGTATACGCGCGCAGTTTGAGCTTGACAAGAAATTGCTACAAGATCGACTCCAGGGCGAAGAATACATCCGTTTAACCCAGTTGAAAACACAATTGGCTGATCTTGATGACAACCAACTTCATCAAGTTGAACAGACGCTGATCGCGATCGCTCGTAACGTGGAATTGACCGGAGAAACTCAATACAACACGGACGATGAAGACGACATTATTCCGCGTCTCAAACAAGGAGCTTATCGATACAAACGAGGCCCTGCACTTGACCTGAAGTTTGACTCGAGAAGTCGCGTTATCATGGAAACCAGCAAAGCTGTGAGCAAGATGAACGCCCGCCACAGAATGAACCAGATGCTTCGTGAAATAGATGCTGCAGACCGGCCAGAGGGGCTCAAGACATTCACAGTGATGGACTCACAGCCACGTGAAATCGCTCTCAGCAAGCGTGAGAGTGTTGCTCGAATCAGACTGCTCGCAGATGCTGCCGCTGAGATTGACCGCGTATCGAAGATACCCGTTATTCCCAACGAACAGGCAATGGGACTACAACTGCTTGGAGATGTTGCGGCCAGACCGTCAATTAAAATACCTGCACCTCGAGATGCTAAGCAAAACCGTGGCATAGAAGGTGGTCCGCCACATGTGCCTGTATTGATGAGCTTATCTGGTCACCGAAGCGGTTTCCAGCCATCTCCACTTCAACTCTCCAACGCAAATCACAGGAGTCGCGTAGAGATTATTGATACATCCATGCCACCACCGTCCACCCCAAGACAGACGCCAACGACGGCGGCATTCTCCCCTGGCTTCAAACACTTGGAACGCCCAACGCCTGAAGGCATGCTTCCAAATGGCCGCCCGCCACTTCCCCCGACGTCACCTGGATATGATTCCCGCTTTGGATCAGAGCATAGCGCATTTCGCTCACGAGAGTGGTCCGAGCAACGTCAAGACACAACACACCACAAGACGGAGTACTCGCAGGAGCATGACCTACGTCGCCTTCCCCCATGGACTGACTCCCATCAGCCTTCGCAAATGGATATCGACGGGCGACCAAAAACTCAGGATTGTCTTGGCGGTGTAGAGCTTCCTCCAATTCTCTCAGTGCCACCTCCATTTTCAGGAGGTAATCAACGGAGAAATTCACGAGGGTCGGATATTGAGCGAGCTTCGCAGCCACGAGACATTTTAAATCGTAGGCCATCGTTACATGATCAACGAAGCATTAATACTCTAGAAAGACAGTCTTTACCACCGCCGGCATTCGTATTCCAAGGATTTGAACATCCGGCGCCTGCTCCGACATCAACACCGTCGTTGTGGAGACCAGCAAGCGAAGCAACTCGACCATCGCCGCAGGCTCCTCTGACGATTAGCCTCGATAATCAAGAGCTACGCACTGATGGCGGAGAATCTCATCGTCGTCAAAAGGACAAGTCCTATCAAGGACCATTTCGCAAGGCCAGCAAAGATGAGAGGAGCGGTGAATCGAGACGGAAAAGCAGGAAGATTACCAGCAAACAGAGTCCATCCCAGCCACTCATACCACTGGCATGTAATCCAGAGCAAGCCGCGAACAATGGCCCACCGGAGCGGGAATCACAAATTCCGTTGTCTCACAACGCACAGTCGGGAACCGACCCGGGCCTATTGCCACCTGGTCCAAATCACGCGCCTCCGCCATTTTATGGACGGCTTCCGCCACAACAACTGCAGCCGTATCCTTATGCCCAGCCCCCTTATGAACATCAAACGCAATCACATCACCGGCACAGCTTCCCAAGCAATCAAAGTTCGTCTTCAGGTTGGCATTCTGTTTCCCATAGCTCGCTGTACGCAATGCCTCAGGGGCCATCGGCGTCATCACCACCACCGCCGCCTCCAGTTGCTCCTGCGGATCAATATCACCCGCAGTCATCTTATTCTCATCCACCGCCATTGTTCCGGCCTCTAGCACCTGGAATGAGAGAACATGGCCCGCCTCCACCCCAAGCTCCTTCTACTACGTCGTCGGGCCACTACGATCCCCAGTATGGTGGACCTGCCCTGGCGCCTGCACCTTCCTCGCAAGATCCGAGATATCAAGCGGCGGGATACGGGCAAGGACATCAACACTTACCGGCGTTTGCACAACAGAGACAGAACGAAGCGTCGCGCAAGCGGGCACAGAGTGACGCTCAAAAGCAGCCACGCATCCACCAGTGGACACCTGGGCCGAAGAAATGGCTGAGATAATGTATTGGATGCAAAGGGGTGTTGGTGCAGTGAAGACGGGCAAGTTAGCTATATGCTTCTCAGTGAACTTTTAACATTTTTTTGCTTTGTTGGTAATAGGGTATTAGAGGGAGTTTGCATGGAAATTTCGGTGTTTGTAGCATGGCAGAGTGGGCTCGGCGGGGATGCGATCGAGGTAGAATGTTCGAGGTAGGGACCACGATGCTCCTCGATAGCAAACCAGACACACCATGTACAATTGACCACAACGAGCGTGTTGGACTGGCGGAAAACAGCCGGGTGGACATAATAGTGAAGTGTTATGTTAGACATGTACGGTATGGATGATCGGTCCCAATTTCTCCTTTAGTCACGGGCTCACAGCTGTAGGGTGGTGTATATAGAGTCGACCGCCGATCAGTGATGCACGTCCCCGCCAATCAAGGACGTTTAATTGCAACGGCGCATGAGACGTTGATGAAGTGAACTGAAGTGAAGAGAACTGCATGGAGTCGACGTTGGAGTTGACGTTGGCCATGCCGTCGGAATCGAGAGACATGCAGTCAAGTAGTGCAGGAGCGGCTAGTACTGCAGGGACAATATTGCTGTACTACAGCCACAGTACTATCTACTGATACAGTATTAATTTAGTACTTGTGCTTCTCCTACTTCTCCTACCGTACTCCTCCTCCTATGTCCTCCTCCGCCGTGTGATGAAGATGGCTGACGACAGCAGAGGACCGGGCTTTCATCTCCGGGCCCCGTCGTCGCCCGCATAATTGGCCGAGACGGCGTCAAGCGCGCTCCTGCCAGACTGAACAGCGCCCGTGCGTTTACGCGAGATTGCAGCGGCAGGGCCCGCGCGCTAAACGGCCGTCACCCCCCGTTCCGTTGCGCCTGTTCGGGCTCAGGCTCGGGGCTCGCAGGCAAGTCCTTTTGCAGCTCTTGTCTTGTCAGACCGACGACATCTGCCTCGTGTTCGTTTTCGCTCCACGACCGATTCCTCCTCCATCCGTCCTCGTCCTTCTCTTCATCCGCGACAGGCAGTTTCACTCTTTCAGCTTGCCCGTCGCCGTCCACTCTTTGCCCCTGCAATAGCGCTCGCGATATTCACTGGTATGTTGTCTTTGGGTCCCGAGCCCCGCCGGCGCCTCGCATATTCAGACGGTGCATGCACCTCGACTTTGTGACGCTGTATGCCCCGACGAGCTTCGTGTTGACGGTCCTTCTTCGCATAGTCACTCCTTTGAACAATATCCATCATCTTGATGCGCAGCTGCACGATATTCAAGCTGCCGACGCAACCTCGAATTCGCGGACGACTCGAACACCTACATTCCTTATAAACATGGACTCCAACGCTGTCAGGTTCCTCCGGAGGGATGACGGGGCTTCGGTTGGAGCACCAATGATTGGTCTCATCGCCTCACTACTGGTCTTGCTTGTCGTCGCGGTCACGCTTGTCGGAACTTTGTGGATTTTGCGACGTCGTAGGAGAAGAGCTCGTCTGCACGAGATCTCCATCCAGATTGGCAAGCGACCATCCATGTCATCTACGAGCTCATCTCCCGGCCGTTCCACGACTCGATCTTCAGAACCAGATCACATCTATTACGAAAAGCAAGCACTCATGGAGGAATCCGAGAGCATACCGGAGTCGCCGATCCCCGAGATTCGCGTTACATTTCCCGAAGAGATTGACGAGACTGGTAAGCGCATGTCAGGGAAAGTGGTCACTGTACATTCCAACGACACTGGAGTTGGCTACGGTCCGGCAGATCATCCTCCAGCGTATCGGCAGCAGTCCGACAACGCACGCTTCCAGTCGCTGGATCTCGAAAGAATAGGCGGCCTCGCAGAAAAGGCACCCAACGTCAACTGGAAATAAAAAGCTGAAACTCGATAATGTATGTCGCTGGATAACGACTTTTACGAACAAAATGCACCAGTCTGCATCGCATTCATTTTCTACTGGCTTTCGCCTTTCATTTACGGCCTAGTGAGCAATCAGTTACAGGCGATTGTCTGCTACACCCACTTTTTCGACCTACACCTCTACCTCGCGGTTCGATACCTCAGGACCAATTATTCCCACTTGACAGAGACCGTACTGGCGTCGCGGTCTGTCTTATAACAAGTCTATACCGCTCATTGAACACTTTCAGTGAGTAATTTTTAATCGCTAGTCGAGAAGAACGGGTGTGTTTAACTGGCTCGTTGAATTCTTGTCTGTTCTGGTTGTCATTTGCTGCCTCTACAGAATGTGTATGTATATTGTCAGCCACAGTGCTGTGTATCTCGAAAATAATCAAATTCACACAAACGCGTGTCATAAAGTATGCTTTGTCAGGTCCGTAGATTTACACGTCCAAATATTGAGAGATCGCGTCGCGCGCTGCGGTACCTATTGCCAACCAGGGGTCCACGTGCAAATTAAATGCGGGCAGTTTTGACATCGTCTCAAGTGCGATTTAGACTTTGATCTCTGTACCGTAAATTTGACTTCTTCATTCTTTATTGGCAAGACGCCTTCCCTAGATTTTCTTGCATGCTTCTTTTCTACTGACATGTTAACTTTGTGACCCTTTCTGTTGCTACAAGGAAATGGATAAGGGCGCGTCGAAAGACAGCGGTCCGAAAGACCTGAAGGCCGAGAACAAGAGGCTTTCGGTCCAGTTCAAGGCGCAACATGGTCTTCTCGTGGCCTTTTTTGCCCTCATACTGTGCATAACCCTCCCTCTCCACAAACTAGGAGTTTTGCTAATTGCGCTATAGAATTTTCCATATCCTTGGTATCTATCTCTTTTGCAGCGGCTTCCTGCTTTCCCGCCTCGTCCTTACAAACCGATCCGAATGCGCGCACTCGCCCCTTGAACTTCTCGAAGGAGGTTCCGCCTCGCTCTATACAGCTGGTTCGCCTGAAAAAGGCTGCTGGCATCCAAGAACCTTTGACAAGGCTGTCGTCATTGTAATCGACGCCCTGCGCTACGATTTCACCGTTCCATTCCTTCCACGATCGACCGACGAAGAGTCACACTACTACTTTCACAACGCGCTACCTGTTCTCTATGAGACAGCCACACAAAATCCAAATAATGCCTTCCTTCGACCATTCATTGCGGACCCTCCGACGACTACTCTACAGCGATTGAAAGGTCTCACAACCGGTACACTTCCTACATTCATTGACGCAGGGTCGAATTTTGCTGGGACGGCAATTGATGAGGATAACCTCGTGGAACAACTTTTTCTTGCTGGCAAGAAGGTGGTTCACTTGGGAGACGATACATGGCACGCGCTTTTCCCTGGTTATTTCGAGCCAAATCTGACCAAAGCATATGACTCTTTTAATGTGTGGGACTTGCACACTCTTGACAATGGAGTGAATGAGCACATATTTCCGCTTCTCGAACCATCAATGCAAAATCGATGGGACGTGATAATTGGACACTACCTTGGAGTAGACCACGCTGGCCACCGCTATGGACCGGATCATCCAGCCATGAACGAGAAGCTAAAGCAAATGGATGGCGTGCTTCGAAAGATCATGGATGGTTTGGACGACGATACTGTTCTTGTTGTCATGGGTGATCACGGCATGGATGTCAAAGGTGATCATGGCGGAGAGTCAGACGATGAGGTTGAAGCTGCTCTTTTCATGTACTCCAAGCGCGGAGTATTTGGACGTTCAAAGCCCGAGTTCAAAATTCCTCCTGCTACCGCCAAGGAACGACCTGTTGGCCAGATTGATATTGTTCCAACACTTGCACTTCTGCTTGGTCTCCCTATCCCATTCAATAACCTTGGAAAACCGATCGAGGAAGCGTTCCTTCAAGGTTCCAAAGGTTGGCAGCAACTCGCGCTTGCCACTCGCCTGACATCCGCACAGATCCATCGCTATCAGGGAGAATATGCAAAGGCACGGAAACTAGATGAGTCCAACACTGCCGCGACGGCGTCTCTTTGGCAAGCTGCTGGCGAAGTTTGGCAGAAATCTCTTTCTCTAAGCAAGAGTGATGCAAAGAATGTGTACCAAGCGTTCATGGCTTATCAAGTGGAGAACTTGCGCATTTGCAAAAATCTGTGGGCCCGATTCGACCTTGTTGGCATGGGAATGGGGATTGCTCTCCTCGTTGGTACGTTCATCATCGTTGCAATGTATGCCCAAGGCATCCAAGGCGATCGAACGGCATTGAGCCCTGTTCTCTTGGGTCGTGGGTTGATGGGAACTCTTCTCGGCGGCGGAGTCGGTGCCTTGCTTTCGACGTCTGGAATCGGCCCTTTTTGGCAATGGACAGTCTTCGGCGCTGGGCTCGGAGGCATACTTTTCACGCTTGCTGGTCTGTCCGTGGATCGAGAGATTTTGAGAATACCTTTGCCATCAACATTCTGGGGCGGTCTCTCTTTCCTTGTGACCATTCTTCTGTGTGTTGGCTTCGCTTCGAATTCATTCACTATTTGGGAAGATGAACAGCTCTTGTTTCTTCTGACGACATTCGGTCTTTTCATGTTGGCATCTTCCCTCGGCCAAAACAGCTCTGAAGATCGAAATCTGGGTGTCGTACACTCCGTATCCTTCATGGTTGCGACCCGCCTCAGCTCCTTTTCTCGTCTTTGTCGTGAGGAGCAAATGCCGGATTGTATGTCGACTTATTACTCTTCGGCAACCTCATCGACATCTGCCAGTTGGCAGTTGATCATTCCATTCCTGGTTGCGTTGATTCTTCCGTCCGTCATTCGACAAGTCTATGTCCGGTCTCTGAATTACCAGGGTTCCGCAGTGATTTGGATTGGTATCGTTCTACGCATCGGCTTGACTATGACGGCTATTTTCTGGGTCCTCGACGCTGCTGATGATGGTGAATGGTATCCTAACCTCCCAGAAGGTTTATTGAAGACCGTTCGCATCTATATTGCCCAAATCTTGTTGGCTTTGACTTTTGCAGCAGGATATGGAACCTATATATGGTCTTCTGTCTTGCTGACCGTAAAGGAGGAGCAAGCCGAGCCAGCCTCGATTTCCAAACCACTCGACGAAGCGGATCCAATGTCACCAGTCTTGACTACAACCAGCAGCGCCCCGAAGACACGCTCAAAGCTCATCATCTTGGGTTATGCCAATACTCACGGCACGCGCTATTTCTTGTTGCCCTGCGTCTGGGCACTCGCTCTTCAACTTGTTCAGAAGCCAATGGGCCAAGGAACCCTTGCTCTTTGCATGGTCTCAATCTTGAACGTCCTTGAAGTTGTCGATGCCAACAATTTACGGAGATCGCCCCTCGGACCGATTGTGCTTGCACTACTGGGAAGCTTCTACTTTTTCAAGACAGGTCACCAAGCTGCGTTGGCCACAATCCAGTGGGAAACGGCCTTTATTCCCTTCCGTTCTATCGTATACCCATGGAGTCCAATTCTGGTTATCCTCAATAGCTTTGGCCCCCAGATTCTCTGCGCAATTGCTGTCCCGGCCATCTCAATCTGGAAAGTTCCACCAAAGCTCCCTGGCCTTCTCAGCCGTGTTGCCGGTGCCCTGACGACCCACATCCTCTTTTACGCGGCCATTACACTCGCCACTGTGATTGAAGCTGCTTGGCTTCGACGGCATCTGATGCTCTATCGAGTTTTCATGCCGCGCATGTTGGTGGCTATCATCAACTTATTACTGGTGGAAATCTTTGGCGCTTTTGTGGCTGTTTTGGGGCTCAGATGGAGTATCGTCAGCGTTGGAGACATTTTTGGCTGGCCTGGAGCGATTGGAACTTGAATGAAAAAAAATTCAAAACTTGTATGCAGAGTAGAAAGCATTAATTTATCTGCTGATGAGCATATATTACAAAGACATTTCTAATATCCTTGTGTTTAGTAATTTTGAGACTGTATCCTTCGTGCAGTCACCATCGCATAAGCATTGTAGGGAGCGGAGGTAGAACTTGTGGAAAGCATGGGTATGAAAATCATTGCTAAGTACCGACCGATCAAACAGTCTATTAGTTACATACATGAAAGCAATCAATGTCATAATATTCTATCGAGACTATTGCAGCCAATGTTGTAATCATGAGCAGCAGTCAGTCTATAGAATAAAGTGACTTGAACCCTGCCCCACACACAGCATGTCATTCCGCATTAGGAAACCAGATTGACGACACCTTGAGTTTACAACCAGCCACTCAACCCCCCCCCAAAACAAGCGCAACAATGGCCGAAGCACCCGATCCACGCTCTCTCAAAAGCTGGGAAGAGGCGTTTGAAACCTACCCGGTCCCCATCGTACGCAAACTCGAACACCAGCTCCGCAAACACACGGATGAGAACCGCCAGAAACTGCGCTCCTTGGTGGGCGCCAGCTACCGAGATTTATTGGGCACGGCCGAACGAATCATCGACATGGACGATCAGATGCAGCGGACCGAGACGTTGCTGTTGGAGATTGGACGCAGGTGTAACGCGCGCGCGGTGGAGCGTAGTGCGGAGAACTTGGAGCGCATGTCGAAGAGTCTGAGTCGAGGCGCGTGTCAGGAGCGGTATAGGAGTCTTGGACAAGCGAAGCTGCTGCAGAGTACTTTGGCCGTCGCTGGACGAGCGATGAAGGCGGGGGGAGATGCGTTGCTTGTGGCGAAGCTGCTTGTTTTGGCGAGGTTGCTGCATAAGGATCTTGTGGATGGCGCGAAGCCGGTCGTCGCGCTGGAGGAGTTTCGACGCAGACTGGCGTCGTTGCGCAAACGCTTGTTGGCGTATACGGAGCGTATGCTGGTTCGTCCGGGTATGGACCGTTCGGCATTGGCTAATACACTCTGCGCATATGCTCTCATTACAAACTCGACGCCAAAGGATGTATTGATCCATTTCTTGCAGACGCGATCAGATGAATTCGACCTTTCAAGTGGACGACCTTCAGAGAACGATGTGAGAAAAATGCTGGACTTGTACAGTCAAACGCTATCGGATGCTCGAGCTTTATTCCCACGAGTCTTTGCAGATGCAGTGTCGCAAGTATCACGAACGCCTCTGTTGCAAGATACTCAGATTCGGTCTTTGAATGAGCTCAGCTTGGATATTTATGGACAGTGGGTTGCGGAAGATGTACGCAAATTCACGCCTTGGGTTCGACATGATCAATTGACGGCTAGCGATGTGAGTGATAGTCTTGCTTCATGGGCGAAGCAAGCCCAAAAGGCGCTTGTAGGAGCTACAGAACAGTATTTGAAGGACGAGAAAGATATTCAAGAAGTGTTGAATGTTCGACGAAAAATCATTGCTCAGTATCTTGGCCTCGGTGCAAAAATCAGAGAAGAGAGCCATCGACAGACTATTCCCAAACTTCGTTCCGTTTTTCTCGAGCGATTGGAGATACTGGCGGAACAACAGATTTCAAATATCTCTCTCGTCTTGGAAAAACCATCTACAACTTCTGCGCCTAGCCAGAATCTATGGCAACTAGCCACTGAAAATACGGATTTGAGCAAAGGAGCCATGAAATTCCGCAACTCCATTCTGCAACGGCGCAATGGTCGTGACGATGTGCTGAATCAGAATGCCGGAAGATTGGAAACATGGCTAAAAAGCATCGAAAAGCTGTGGCAAATGACGCAGCAAATGCGAGCAACCAAATGGGACGACGATTCAGACTTAGATCTAGATCTCGACGAACCCGAAGACGAAGAGTCCATGCAAGACGCGCTTAGCAACCAAGATCCCGAAACTCTCGAAGGCAAATTCCGCGAGACGACAACGAGCGCCATACAAACACTCTACGCATCCGTCCAAACGGCTTCCAAAGCAGAAACCTCTCCGCCAGACCTCCTCCTCCGCTCCCTCCGTGAAATCAACCAGACCCAACAATGCCTCACCGACAAAACCACCCTCTCTCCACCCCCGACCACCACCACCAACAACAAAGAATTAATCACCACTCTCTACCACCACCTCGCCAAGCGTATCCTAGAAAACACCCTCCACCCCCTCACCAAATCCCTCTCCAAACCCCCGCGCCCCTCCCTCGCTCTCTGGGATGGCTCACCACTGCTCCCCGTCCAGCCTAGTCCGGTGATTTTCAGACTTTTGACCTTACTCCACAAAGCCATGGCTGAGAACGCGACTTCGTGTGATCTCTGGAGTCCGGCTGCCGTGGTCGTGTTGAAAGGAGAGTTGGACGAGTTGGTGGCGGGGATATGGCAGGAGGCGATGAGAAGCGCGCCAGACAGCGCGAATGACGAAAAGGGCGGGGTCGAGGGAGAAAAGACGACGAGCGATGGAACTGAACAAGGGACACCTTTCCAGGAAGCGAAAAGCGGTGCATGGGGCAGAGAAGAGCGGATCCAATGGCTTTTCGACTGTTGCTATTTACATCGCGTCACGGGCAGACCTCCCCACAACGACAACAAGGGATCGTCGAAACTCGAGACCGTGATCGAGGAACTCGAACAAAGCCTCGAAGTGCCAATGGATCGATTACGGAAAAATGCAAATGAGTATTGGCGACGGACATTTCTTCTTTTCGGGTTATTGGCGCCTTGTATAGAACATGACTAGAGATTAGATTTCGGATTTCGGATTTTAGACACGAGAGTAGTCATTCACGAATAGAGAGAAATGGAATCAAATCAATAAATGCATATCAATCATCGTCTCGTAGCAAAAGAGACGAAGAAGAAAAACAGTTTTTCATTTCATCATTAGAAGAGGGATATTCCGAAGCGCTTGGTTTGATCAAAAAAAAAAAAAAGATGGTCAAATCAAGCTTCTATGCTTGGTAGATCACACTTTTAAAACGCTAATGGTTAATTATTCATCAAATGCCATTAGAGGACCTTACAAAGGTCTTGCCATTTCAGGAGTGAAATAAGTCCCATGCTCGCTCGCAGAGTTTCATGAATTCATCTCGCTTTTCCTGTCCACTCAATCTTGACATTCGGGCTCGCCAGTCTTCGTCTTCTGCTTCGTATTCATCTCTTGACTGTCGCGGTGCTGCATTTCTTACAAATGATCGGGGTGGGAATTCATCACGGACGTCGTTTGCCTCGCCTCGAACGGCATAAGTAGCTCGTTTTGCTTCGGGTTCTACTCCGTGATGGGATGCATATTGGACGTGGTGGTGGGAGGAAGGCGGGGGAGAGCTGGCGTTGTCCCGTTCGTATTCGTCACGGCCTCTTCTTCGGGCGCCGTTTGTCGAAGTTGTGCGGTTGATCGAGTCGGGTGGAGGTGCACCATACGCAGCACCATGCTGGGACGACATGGAATGGTGGTGACCGTGGTTGGTTTGACCATGATTTCTGTGGGCAGGAACTGGAGATGGTGGGGTTGGTGGCTGGACGCCGCCATAGTGTACAACTTTGGGCATCAAGTCGTCTCGACCACCTGACAGTCCTTGCACTGCCTCTTCGGCGGATCGGAACTCTCGTGTGCGAGCACCAGGTGGCGCATTCGTTGTTTGAGAAGGATGTTGTTGATGCTGTGGAGGAAATCCCGGGGATGGGACTGGTGGTGGAACATGCGCATGAGAGCCCGGAGAATTGTTGTTTCCAGGGTATGGTCGTCGAGATTCGAGGTTGTCCTGTGCAAAGACGTCGCTGATGGGGGGTAAACGATTGCTTGTTTGCGTCGGGGGTACATGGTGGATGTGGCTGGTGGAACCAAGTCCACTGGGTCCAAGCTGAGTGTGTCGCGTATAAGGATGTTCGCCAGGTCGCAGACCAGTGAAAGTTTGATGCATGGGAGCAGATTGAATGACACGGTCGTTGGCGAATTGAGATGCAGAGGGAGCATTGATTGAAAGGCCTGGCGGTGGTCCCTTGCGGCGCGATGTTGTGGGTGTTCGCATGTGTACGCCGAAAAGCGTGTGGTCTTGTGTTCGTGGACCGTCACTGGCATCGTGTGAGCTACTCGGTTTTGTGCCCTTTTGTCTGGCCTCGATAATCATGCGTTGGCGGTCGCGCACATCGAGACTGCGTTGTAGTTGTTCGCGCATGGCGGGGTCATGTGTTTGGAACCCAGGAGATAAACATGCCAAACCCACATCCTGAATAGCCAGACCTGCAGAGTCGCGGGCAGAAGTCAAGGGAGCCGAAGGTCGGGCAGTCTGTGGTCCTCGGGGGGTGTTTGATGAAGAGAGGTCGAGACGTTTGGGACGAGGTCTTGCCGACTGTAATGATGGTGAACCAGGCTCTTTCTTGACCTTGATCATGGGAGGAGGTCCAGCGCGGTAGCTTGTAGGTTTGTTAGTGAATGGGTAGAGAATGAAGAGCGCAGATGAATCTTACATGGGCGAGCTCTTGCTGGGCGAGGCTGGTCGTTCAATGGCGGCGGCGACATTGTTAGTGGTCTCGGTCATGCCGGGCGAAGCATTGCTCTTGGCCCGTTTGTGAGCCGGCTCGGCAGCAGCAGAGGATGAGAACGACGACGACGACGAGGAGGAAGTCGAAGCGGAAGTGGAAGTCGAGTGTGGTGCGGGCAGCGAAGACACGGCGGGATATGGGCGGGGAGAGAGGTGGGCGACGGTGGGGGCTAGTGAGGTGGTTGCGGGCGAGACGGCGAGTGCGGTGGACATGACGGAGACGGCGGCGGTGGTGGAGGTCGTGAGTTCGGACGTGGTCGAGGCGTGCGGGCGGGCGCAATGGGTGTTAAAAGGGCCAGGCGTGCGGCGGCGCGGAAGGGTGCGAGGCGCGCCGTTGACAGGCGCTAGACCACAGGACTGCAGTGAGGGATCGAGGCGAGAACAGCAGGAAGAGGAAAATGACCGTTGGCCGTCGAAGAGAGAGTTGAAGATTAGGACCAGAGTGGGAAATGGAGATGGAGTATGAGTGTGTGTGTGTGTGTGTGTGTGTGTGTGTGTGTGTGTGTGGACAAGACGAGACGAGACACAAGCAGGCAACGACAAGACAAAGACAAAGAACGACGAGGGTCAAAGACGAGACGAGACGAGACGAGACAAGACGAGACAGCGAGGGTCGATGGCGTTTGGCGACGACTCGTGTTTCGACGGGGATGGCCCGCTAAGGACGGCAGGGGGGGAGGGGGGTTATGGACTGTACACACAGATAGATAGAGATACATGTACATCTATCTATACATGGATACATATCAACATAGACAGCGTTACAATCATACTTAGCATAGATAGATGGATAGATAGATTCATTGATACAATACTCACTGTTCAGTCCATCGCATTGCTGCTGGTGATTGATGCTGAGGCTGGCCTGGGTCATGAATTCGCCGTATCGGCCACGCTTCATCGGCCCCACCACTACCATCACCAATACACTTAGTAGATACCACTACTTAACACTACTCACCACTACTACCACTACTTCCACTACCACTACTCACCATGACAGCCCCGTCTCGTTCCGCCACCTGCCAGCAGCTGTCTTGATACACACACAGTCGAGTAGAAGATGGAACAGAACAACCCAGAATAACCTAGGAATGACGTGTCTTCCCTCTTTGGCTTGTGTTGGCCACACAACATGCGCTATTGCGCCACCGTGTGCTCAGTGTGCAGAATGTACCATATGTGCTAATGTGTCGTGTGCTGTCTCTGTCTCTCTCTCTCTCTGTCTCTCGCGGCCTCGTGCGTCTCGGCCAAAGATGAAACGCTTCAGCTCGGAGGGGGGACCGACTGGTGTTTCATACTTCCATGCCTTTAACCGCCACATCCATTCAATTCAGTTCAGTTCACTAACATTACCAGTACATACCAGTCTTCGTCCTTCCAATATCCAGTACAAATCCAAATCCAGTCCAGGTCCAGTCCAGTACCACAAAGCCGTCTATCGCCATCCACGCCACCACGCAGTGTGTCACCATTCATCACCGCCGCCACCGACCAAGGAACCACACAAGCGCCACGATACGACCAATAGATGCACCACCTGAAACACGCACTATTGCTGCTTGTAACCCGCTTGAACCCTCTCGTCTCGCTTCCATTCGCTTCGGTCGCAGCCTTCCACCACTGACAGACACGCCCGTGTACGATGAACCGTTACATGGAACTACTGCACATCCTCATCATAAGTTACTACTAGACTGACTGCACTGTGCTGTACACGCACACGACACGGACTTTATTGGACCCTGTCGAATACGCGCCTGTCTCGTTCGTTCCCATATTGAGAAATCTCCCCTGCACATTATTCCCCAAAACAGATTTCCGCCATTACCGCTTTCGTCACCACTCTTCTCCACCCACGATTCAATCATAAAACCCATGACAAAGAAATGACAGGCCAACGATACTTTTGTTGTCTGCCTAGTCTTGCACATAATATTTGCAGGCCAATTCTAACTTGATCTCATTCTGTTGTCCAACGCCCCGTGAAATCGGGGCCATGGGTAACAAGAAAATGTCCTATTCACTTTGAGAGCAATGGTAACAGCAATCTTCTTCTTCTTCTTCTTCAAGTCAATTCAAGTCAAGTCATTTCCAACCTCTTCTCTCTTTCTTCTGTCTCACTTTTTGTCTTTATTTTCTCTATTTGTCATTCAATTCATCGTCTCATTCTTCATTCTCGTCGTCATATAGCTATTGAATCATCTTATCCATTCGCCGAAGCTTGTCTTGGACCATCTCTGGCTCTGCCTGGGCTGGCACTTTGGTCGAATTGTCGGTCATTTCGCTCGAATCGGCAGACGCTTTGCTCGACTGACCACCATGACCGGCTTCATAGCCGATCGAACCCTGAATCATCTTGTTGTCCGGCGTGCTCATCTTCTCATCGACTGAATTCTTCTCCTTGAATGAGTTCTTGACCGCTGTATTGCCCGTTGGCCCGCAGTTCATCTGCTTTGGACTCGACTTTACTCCCGCATAGTAATTCTTAGCCGTTTCTGTAGATGACCCATCCATCTTGCCGTTACTTCCCTTGTTGTTGAGACCTGCATGGCCGGCGTGAGGAGCAGGAGGCAGAACACAGGGTATGCGAGCCGCTGTCATCGGTGCAGGAACGACTGGTGTAGCCTTGCCGACATTGGTGCACTTGTTGACTTGTGGCGGCTTTGGAGGAAGTGGATGCTGGAGAACTTCTGTAGAATCCTGACGCCACCTTTCAACACCAGGTGTATCAAGACTGGATTTTCGCGACAACGCAAGACTCTTCTTACGCTCCCGTTCACCAGGCATGAACCCCCAGGCAATAAAGTGTTGAAGCTCGGCAGGAGTGGTGCTGATGACACACCCATTGGCGTCACGAGGAACATTCTCTTCTTCCCATGGCATGTCTTCAGCAGACGGGCCGTCTGCGTCGGCACCCATGTGATCAATAGCATTCATTGCAGCGGCGTTGGCAGCAGCAAGGTAGCTATCGATGTGTGGAACGGGCGATGGCGATGGCGATGGCGATGGGCGGAAGTTGAGAATGAAGTCGCTGCAGAATGGGCCTCCTTCAGCAGCTGGGCGGTTGCATTGAGCCTCATCAAACAGAAGAAATTGCAGCTGACTCCATTCGCTAGCAGTAAAAGCTCGCATGTTGGATTGATTGTTGACTTGGCCACGGTCGACAGCTGGGTTGTTGGCTTGAAATTCAACAAACGGAGGAATTGGCCGGTTGTTGAACTGGCCAGCGTCGACAGCCGAGTTGTTGGTCTGAAACATATTAACCGGAAGAAATGGCTGCTGATTATTGAATTGGCCAGCGTCAACTGGGTTGTTGGCTTGGAACGCATTGAACGGAGGCGCGTTACCCATCATGAAGTTAGGGTTGGGCAAGTTTGTGAAGTTACCAGCGTTGAAGGGCTGCTGGAAAGATGGGAACATTTGTCCGCCTTGCATCTGAGAATTTTGCTGTGACATCCAGCGACCATGGTCGTCCATGACGAGAGGTGAAGAGACCTGGCCATGGCCATGAAATTGCTGCTGTGGAAATTGATAACAAAAGTTGACATTGTGGCCATGGTACGGTTGATTGTGACGCAAGTACTCCTCTGTCATGTGCAAAAGGTTGCGAAGAGCATTAGAGATCGAGTGGCACGGCCAACTCTTCACAACCACGGAAGTGGGATTATGGCCGAACAGAACCACAGCGCAGATATTTGGGTTGATTCCGTAATTCGTAACGCGCAAGCTGCTACTCTCTGCATTCAGGTCCGGGCGCATAATTGGCAGTGCGAGTCTGATGTTTGCTGTGTCTTGCTGTAAGTTCTGTCTCCTCTTTAGTGGCATGGATGCCGCTCATACTTACCAATGATTTGCTGACGAAGGGAGAAGATGGCTGATTCTGCCATCTTGGCTGTGATACTTTCCTTTTGAAAACTCGTTCGTGGGTTCGGTTTGAGTGATTCTGTTGTGAGTGTGATATTTTCGATGCCTTCCTTCCTTCCTTCCGTCTTGGGATACGAAAGTGCAAGAGAATAAAGGCACAAAAGAGACCGTGGATGATGAGGGACAAGTTACGAAGACTTTCACGTCACTGACATGTGATACGTGGCCAAGAGTGGACAAGAACCATTAAGTTGTTGAAGAGAGAGATAGTGTGTGTGTGTGTGTGAGAAGAAGAGAAGAAGGGAAGAAGAGAGGGTGAAAAGGGTGGTGTGGAAAATGGTAGAAAGTGGATGTTGGTCGCGGCAGCTGACCACGCGCGTTTGCGCTCTTGCCTCTTTAACGTAACCGAGTGAAGTTTGCTAAAGATTGGCTCTTTAAGGAAATGGAAAACGAAAATGGAAATTGGGGTTCTCAATCTGAGCAATCAATTCCAAACAACTCTCTCTCACTCAACGACTTACCCGTAAACTCAAACTTGGTTCTTCATCATCACAATCCGACGGAGCCGAAAGGTATACTTTGGACGATATGTAGTACTATTCCCACACCGTACCGGAAACAGAGCAATTGTCAAACACGCTGGACTTTGTTTCCAACATTGGTGTCACCCAGTCGCAAAGACGCGAAGTCAGCATAAACCCGCCGGTTTGGGAACGAACGAGTGTGGAGCAACCAACTAACCAACCAGACAGCCGCAAGGGAAATTCTTGCCGACCCCCTCCCGTGCGCAAGAACCTCCAAACTTAGACTACTGTATCTATCTACAGATCCGCAGACAAAAATAGTAAACCGAGAGCCCACTCAATCCACGATGGAAAATAACGTCGCGATGCCAGAGCCATCAATAAAACAATCCAAACCCACTGAATCAACCAAATCAACCGAATCAACGAAAAAGCGCCCCCGATCAACAACAACAACAGGAGGCAAAACCCACACGGTGCGACAAATCACAATTCGCCATGCTCCATGGACATATATCCATCTCCAACACCTAACGTCCGCAGAGCCAACCGCAGCGCTCGATGAGATCACAGCGCAATTACACCTTTCGGCGGCATTGGGTCAATTTCTAGGCTTACATGGCGCCGCGATTGCCGTGGATATTTTGAAACTCGACGGTAGCCAAGTGTGGATTCGGGTGCCGGCGCAGGATCAATCGGCGGTGGTTGGGGCAGTGGGAGGCTGGGTTAGTTCCAAGAAGGAGGGGTGGAGGATCAAGGGGGTGAGTTCGTGGGATTCACGGGCTATGGCGCGAGATAGTGGGCAGGATCTTTTTGTGGATTAAATCCAATTGATTGATGGCTTGCTCGTTGCTTGTCATGGCACACGAGTCTGGGAAGATTAAAATACCAAGCTTGACGCCTGCTCGAGCTTCATCACAGGGCTCGGCAGTGAGCTGGTGGCTGCTAAAACGGCCTCGAAACTAATATACAAGATTATATTATGCGAACCCAACATGGGCTCGGCAATGA
Organism: Acrodontium crateriforme; assembly: GCA_033807595.1. Lineage (NCBI taxonomy): Eukaryota > Fungi > Ascomycota > Dothideomycetes > Mycosphaerellales > Teratosphaeriaceae > Acrodontium > Acrodontium crateriforme. The sequence goes on along the minus strand of CP138591.1, from coordinate 218,960 downwards.
ACACCATCACCATCCAGCTCGGCCGCCTCTCGGCTTGGTGAATCGTACCACTTTGGCGACACGCACCAGGGACTTCACGGCGCTGTGTCTACTGTCACACCGGCATGCTGTCCTCCTTCTTTAAACTTCTCACTCTCCTGCAAGTCAGGCGAGCCGGTGGTGGGCGGTGTCGCCGTTTGACTTGGTTCACCAAAGCGACCGTCGCGTTGATCTGGAGCCCACGGTTCGCCTGGAATACCATTGGCACTGTTGGCTTCAAAAGCAACGGTGTTGTATTTTGCTTCATCGGTCAGTGGTGTGGAAGACTCGTCCATTTCGTCAGTAGTCTCAACCGGTGGTGGTGGTGGAGGTGGAGGCGGTGGATGATCAGACTCAGTCCGTAGCTTTTTCAAAATAGACTCGGTTTCTTCGCTTGTTTCTCCATTCATGACCTCTTCAAGCCTACGCTTCAACCCAGACGTTCCATCGCTAGATTCTGCAGGCGTTGCTTCAGGCTCGTTCTGTTCATTGTCAGAAAACGTCGTCTGGTCCATGTCCTTGTCTATTGGACTGGCGACAATTGGGGCCGGAGAGCCGATCGGTGTGTTGCTGGCACCATCGAGCGCTGCCCGTTTATCAGCCTTTCTTTTGTCGGCGTCCGCCTTCTTCTTTGCGGCTTTCTCAAAGAACTCTTGTGCATGCTTCTTGATGCCTTTAATCTGCTTGTCACTGATCTTTGTTGGATTCTCGACTTTCCCTTTCCTGAAATCGGATTCAACCATCTTTTTGGCGAGCTCCTTTGCCCACCGCTTCAAGTCTTCCTTTGCCAGTTTTTGCTTGAACTTGCCAACCACATGCATGATGTGAGGCTGAATGGTCGCTTCGTACAGCTTTTTGCGCTTCTCTTCCGAATATGACCGCCATTTGTCTTCTTTCCGCTCAGGCTTGAGGTTTTCAGCTGGTGTACCAGCAACAGATGCAGGCTTTGGAGTCTCCTTCTTCGAAGCCACAATGTTCTTGATGAGATCTTGAAGCATTTGCTGGTCAGAGATTGCTTTGAGAGGTGGCGGTGGAGGTGCACCAGCAGCAGGTTTGGACGGTCGTTGCCACGTTGTCGTGCCTGCTTGGTTATAATAGTAAACACTGCCATTAGCAGCAGTAGCCTCGAACCAACCTTGCGGCAATGCGCCAGTAGGTGGAGGCGGCTTAAATCGTGGTGGTCGTGGTCCACCGAATCCTCCTCTTGAAGCTGCATTTCCTCGAGGTCCACTCGGCGCAAGAACAGGCGAGTTGGATCGCGTCCGAGATCTTGAACGACGGCGTTCACCATCTCGTCGATCTACGCGCTCCGATTTGCGGTCAGGCAGAATAGTGTTGGGGTCACGCTTCATACGTGGTATCCGGTAAGCCACTTCAAGCTTACTCCAGGCCTTCATCAAACCATTAGCCTTTGATGAAACTCGTTCATCTTCACTTTCTTTCAAAGGAGCAACTGCTTCTTCAATCTTTGAATCTTGGACCTTATTTCGCGTTAGGCGTGGCATAGCGTCCAATATTTCAAGGACCTGCAGGCAGACGTTGACATCGTCTGCAAAATTCGAGAGCACTGTTTTCATGATACGATATCCGTGGAATCTGACCACACGGTTTCGCACCTTGTCATCTTCAGCTCTTTGAATTCGACTGAGAAGCTTCACAGCAATCCACTTTTCCTTGCACTGCATCAGAGAAGACATGACTTTGTTGACACCATCTTCGTCCAGACCTCTAGGCTCGACGTTGTTGACGTATTCCTCATCATCGTCCTCGCTCGACTTCTTCTTACGCGGCTTTCTGGCTACTGCCGTGTCCCAGGCATCGGCATCCTCGATACCAAGAGCCTCGATGATGGCGTTTGAAAGTTTAGTTGAGCGTTCTGTTTGTGTCTTGCCACCGATATATCCAGTACAATTGGGTTCACCACAATAGCACGGTTGGGGATCCGCACCATAGCGATCGACATTGTAGTTGAACACCAATTCTTCTCCCGCTTGAATCTTCCGCTCGGCAAAGATCCCCATGCGAAGCTTGTCACCAACAACCCATTTATCAACGTAGCAGTTCGGATTGCATGAATGATTGCAAAATCGGCCGAGATTGCCCCTCTTCGTAGCATCAACGAATTCGCCTTTGGTGAGCGACATGAAGTAAAAGTGCTTAATTCCATCATCGTCGTATTGACGCATGCGTTTGCGGAAGCTTTGCTCGCCAATGACATCTCCAACATATTCAAAAATAAATTGATCGGGTTGGAGAACTGAGTTAGTCCGGAGACCATAGCCTTTTTTCTCGGTTTTGATCACAGATACGTTGGCGTATTGTTTATGCTGGAAGCGCTGGTTTTGACAGTTTGCACCGCATCCACAATCGCCAATGCACTCCATTTTCGTGGCTCGATTAATACAATCTGAATCGGGACCGCAGGCATCGTTTGTTCGAGTTGAAGAATCTGAATATACCGTCAACAGACTGCCACAAAAATGTGCTGTATAGATGAATATAACGACGACTTACCCCACTCTTCGGAGCAGTCACATTCTAGCGCTGGCTCGGTGCTGCCCATGTATTTATTCGCGTAAACGCATTCTGTAAGGGTACCAAACGACTGGCGAGCCTCCTCTGTCTTGTCTTCATAGTCCAGAAATAGTGGTGGCGGTCGCTTCTCGATTTTGTGGGCGTTCGTTCTCGACAATCTCGGGGGTTTACCGGGTTCAATCTTCAGAGTCACGTCTCCTCCCACGACCTCATCCTCCTGTTCAGACTTCACAGCAGGTGATTCTGCGAGGTTGGATCCTCTGAACGGTGACCGTGAGCCTCTCTTGACAATGTTCGGTGTTCCACTTCCACTCGATGTAGCACTCGCACGAGCACTTTGCTCTCTCTTGACGTCGTCCATGGCCAGCACACTACCCATCGCCACATCCTCGTCGGCCTCTTCCTCTCTTAAATTCATGTCCCGTAGTGACGGCACGTCCAAGTATTTCGTTTCTGATTCGTCGGCCGCCATGTCGATGTTTGGCAAAGAAAGCCGGCGCGGGAGGTCGGAAAGCGGAGGTCTCAAGAGAGATCAAAACGCGATCATATGAGTAAAACACCTGCTCGTGACGCACATGCCCTCCATACAGCGGATTTACGCTGACAGCGACAGAGAAGACACCTATGAGAATAACCTAAGTGGTAATGTCCAAGTCGTATGTGTCGCAAAATGCTTGGTATGGCTATGTTCACCAATGCAAGGTAGGAGGCTCCCGTGAAGGTGGTAGTCGACGCGTGCCTGCTGAATGAAGCCTATTGGATCGGCGTGACAGGTAGACGAATGAGTCAATGGTTTGGCGTCGCTTTAGAAGGGGTTAATGTTTGTTGAATCAGAATGCGACAATGCGATTCTGCATAGACGACTGAGAGAAGACCCTCTTGTCAATGGAGGCCTGGATCAGAAGTCGTGCTTCGCGCGGGGCGTTCCAGAAAGAGAGTGACGGAGATTATGACAGACTCGGGTGACAAAGGGAAATTCGGTGTCTTCAAAGGTGTTACACTGAAGTCCTGCTAACAATAGTGAATTTCGCTGGCTGATGTCGCTGGTATACACAAGTTCCCGGCCGCGCTTTCGAAAACTTTAGGGTTTGGTTTATCCTTCACACCTTCCGCGCCGCCAGCCAACCTCACCTGTCTGCTTTCTGTAACGTGAAGCTCTGACAAGATTCGATGTGTACTATCATTTGAATAAGTGCACCTTTCATTCAAGCGCCCGCATCCTTGATTGACTATCTGTAACCGTCTCGCGGATGTTGAATGGTATTTACTAATTTGGAGTGGCCGTGGGTCGGTCAGATATCATCCGATTAATGTTCCAAAATGTAGTCTTTATGTAGTGTGTAAACATAGCGAGCATTTAATACACTACATACTAGAGTTTTCAGCTGAAAGTCAGGAAAGTTATCCTGCCTCTATTTAATAAAGAAAAGACCGTCTCCATACTCGTCGTGGGGTATTTATACATTGGAATCTATCATTGAAACAAAGTGCAATCAAAGACCCATAAGCTTGTGGGCGTCCGCCATATGTACGGTATTAGAGCGTCGTAAAGCCCAATTCGTGATATGAACATCAAGTAAACATGAGAAATATGTCGCCTCATAAAATCGGGAACAATATCATGAATCAAGTTCCAGAGGGAGCTCCAGAATCTGGTGGCTCGTGTGTTGTTCGAGGGGTATGTGAAGGCGTCGTCTCTTCTCGCGAGTGATATGCAGCTGTTCCCAAGACAACACCCTCTCGTTCACCACCAGATACTCGGGCATACGGTGATTCATATTCCGGCTCAGCCGGTTGTGGGTCGTCCAGATCCGATCGCGTAGATCTGCGTTTTCGCCTGCCTGACGATGATCCCGAGTGACTGGCGCTTTTTGGAGCCGTCGGCGTCAATACTGCTGATATGGGCATTCGCGTGGTTGGAGGCGGAGGTGCAGGTTTAACCTCGAGTGTCAGCTCTGGCCTTGGTATCGTCGGGGTAATCGTTGGAGTCATGACCGGCGGGCTCGCCTGCACAACTGGTGTTGCCATTGGCACAGCGGATGGACCACCAGGACCGCCACGTCGCTGTGCTTCGGCCTGCGCTCTCTCTGCAAGGGATGCCTTCGTCGGCCTCCCTCTTTTGCGCTTCACGGGTGGCTCCGTTGGTGTCGGTTGATTGTACTGGATTGACGAGGACGCGGATGAGGGCTTCGGTCGAATTTCGCGGCCCATGGTGCTCTGAGGACCGGTATATACAGGATCGTATTGAAACGGTCGTTTCTGATCATAAGACGGCTGAGGAGGACCATATTGAGCAGGTACTGAGTATTGGCCTTGTGATCGTGCGATTTCGCCAAAAGCATTGCGACAAGCGGCAAGTGAGCGACCTGTTGGAGGGTTAGTTGTTGAAGATTGATCGAACTGGTTGTCGCAAATGTCCCAGATCTAAGTCGTTGACGGTAAAGTAGTTACTGACCAGGTGGAAGCGGAAGGTCGTCCCAATTGACCGGTATGTTGTTGGCAATTATGACATTAAACAATACGCCAGGAGCAGTTGAATTGGCTTTTATTATTTCGGCGAGGAGATAATTCTAGTCGAGTGATCAGCGTGGGATGGAGCATGTGATGGGATGAAAGAGACATGTTGTACCTTCTCGTCGGTCGACCACGGCTGTTGGTCACGTTGATCACGCGGCAAGGCCATGGTGAACCAAGTGCAAAGGGAAAGCTGTCGGTGGTAGAGTCAAAGAAAGACATGCGGGCTGGTGCTATGGTCGATACTTGAGGAATTAAAGACAGGTCGGGCGAAGGATGAATCGTGGAATGTCGTAGATCGTACAGTGCCGCTGGGCAAAAGGTGGGAAAAGCAGAAAGGACAGGACAGCAGCGAGTCGAAGCTGCAGAGGAACAAGAGCAAGAGCAGGCGGGCGAAACGAGCGGATGAAACTGCAGGCGGGCAATGGCAATTACAGGAGAGGCATTGCTGCCATCCGTTGGCACTCAACTGACGGCGAGAGGAGTCTGAGGTTGCGAGAAGAGAGGACGAGACGAGACGAGAGGGAAATCCGAGGCGTGCTGCGGTGCCTGCATCAAGGAGAAGAGAATTGGCCTAACGCAGGTTACTGCATGGCGATGCACGCTCTGACAGTTTTCTGCAGCATCATGGTACAGAGTGAAATGAGTTTGCGACGCAGGCCCCGGACAATCGTTGGCCTCGTGTCCAGATGGCGTGCATGGCATGGCACTGGGGGGGGGGATTGTGGTGACTTTTAGGCGGTGCCGCCAGCGTGTGCTGTGCGTGTTTGTGTGTCTGTCTGTCTGTTGATGCTGCGGAGAGTATGTGTATGTGTATATGTCCATGTGTCCATGTGCATACACAGCCAACACCCAACACACACAATGATAATAATGCGCACCGTGGGAGAGGGAGAGCGAACTCGTCCTCCTCCTCCTCCTCTTGCTACTGTAACTAACCAGGGGCGACGAGACAAAGCCAGGCCAGGTCATCCAAGGCGCGCTCCACCGTCATGCGCTAAACCATCCCCCAAACCCGCCTCGGTCGTCTAGCCGCTTGCACTTTTGCCCGGCGGCCAAAAGGATTATTATTAAGTTCACGTGGATTATCGCTTTGCCGGGCATCTGTATCGACCTGAAATGTTTGACCACGCGCCTGAGATGCCGCCAGCCTGTAACATCATCATCATCATCACCAACATCACCACCACCACCCCAACTCCCCTTTCCAGTATGTTCGTTCGTCTTCGACACCGGCTGGGTGGCTGGCAATCGCTCGTGCGTATCCAAAAACCCAGCCAGCGCATCCACCGTCCCTGGCCCTGCAGCTCCTTGCGACGCCATCTTGATTCTGACATTATTTGTACCCACCAAAAGTCCGCCGCCGCACCAGTCGCTGAAAAAATCTCCATTGGCTTGTGTTGCATCATCGCGAGACTAATCCAAAAAATAACGTGCAACCGGGGGAGCTCGGCATTCGCACGGGAGCATTGGTTTGCTGCCGCTGTCCATTCACTCTCCCTCCCCCTCCCCTGGTATATTCTATGGCTGGGTTTCGAATCATGTGGGGGCCAAACAAACACGCATGCAACCTAGTTTTTGTTGTGCGTGTGTGACAGGATGACTATTTTCCAGCAGATTGCCGGATATGTCTAGTCTTATTCTTCGACGAAGACCACATCTCATCCAACCAACCCATCGTTCACGTAACGTCTTTTTTCCTTCTCTTTCTTGCGCATATCCCATGCCGATGGGGTGGGCAGACACTACACAGTCCACAGTGCGTTGTACAAAAACAAACCAAAGAGGGTAGTGACCATCGGATTTTCTACATTCTAGATCTCGACTAACTGAAGTTTCATCAAAACACCCCGGTAGCTCGTAGCCCCCTAGAACAAGTCCGTGTGATTTTCGCGTCGTCTTTTCCAAAAGTTCTTTGTTCTCTCATGTCAGCAGCCAGGGCCATGGAAAAGGAAAAAAAGCTTGGGGAATATGGGCCGGAATGTATGCACGGGAGAATAATTGGCGAGCAAGGACTGGCAAAGAAAAAGAATTCCCGACGAAATGAGCAAGGACCACGTTTGAATCTCACAGAGCTGGGCTCGTTTTTTGCATTATGCTCTTTTTACATCCTGGCTCTCTCTATCGATTGATCATTTTCTCAGCTTACCTGTCAGATCTAACCATGTATGATCGTCGTTGTCTATTAGCAATGAAACACATGCCCGCATACCTTGTTATAATGCTTGTCAAAGGTAAAAGTAGTCTGAACGATCATGGGGAACATCGTCACAAAGGCCGTCCAAGCAATACGGACCGTCACAAGCATACAGAAGACATACCAGAGACTGACGAGGCAAACATGTCGCCAAAGCATGTAGATTACCATTACTCCATTCTCCTCGCCTGTGGCATGCGCTTCTTCTCCTTTTGCGATTCCTTCTTTCTCTTCTTGTCGATCACCTTCTGTCTCTCCTTTCCCTTCATAGACTTGAACTTGTCTACGAGAGCACGCTCCTTGACCTCCTTCTGCTTCAAATAATAAGGCGTCTTGCCATCATTGATCCGCTCGCGTTCCTCCTTGCGATGTCGGCGTAAGACCTCCCGTTCGCGATCTGCAGCATCCTTTGCTTTGTGTCGATTCTGCATAGCCACCATTTTCCGACGAAGGGTTTCTTTATCATCGTCATTCCTGCTCTTCTTGATTGCTGCTTTGAGTTCGGCAATTTCCGATTCTTCGTATTCTCGTAAAAAGCTGTAAGCTTTGGCCTGGTTTAGATTCTGCGTTGACTGATCCTGCATTGCGTCGAAGCGCGGATCTCGAGTAATTCGCTTTGGGACGTCGATGACTTGACGTTTCCGCGAAACCTGATATTTGGTGGATTGCGCAGCGGGTGCATGTTTAGATCCTCGAGCTTTCGTCCCAGCTCCTTCTTCTGACGGCGCCGAGTCCGAGTCCGAATCCTGCTCTTGATCATCGTCTTCTTCGTCGTCATCCTCGGTAACTTTCACGTTCACTTTCGATTTTGACGAAGAGGTAGATTTCATTTTTGATCCATTCAAGCCCTGAAGTTCTGCATCTTTCGCCTTTTCTTTCCGAATCTGCTGTAATCGCGTCCGCAGAGATTCGAGTTTGCTGTCCTGGTCGGCTGTTGCTTCGGACCCACGTTTGCGCTTTCGCGACAGAGTCTCCTGGGCTTTTTTCAGAGTTCCAAATGACACATTACTGATCTGATTCTCGACATCAATGTCATCGTCCATGGAACCCTCATCCTCCTCATCGTCGTTGTCTCCATTTTCCACCCCGCTCATATCATCACTAGCATTTTCCTCGGCGCCGTCGCTGTCCGAATGGTCGACATTTTCTTCCACCATGGACTCGTCGTCGTCGTCTGCATAGTCGTCGGCCATCCGTCGAGGCCGGATATTGCGACCAAGTAAATTTGAATTTGTCATGCCAAGTACACGACAAGTCAAAGAATCGGGTGTGGTCGGAAAGAATACCTCGTCTATACGGCGGAGAACAGTCGGAGCTAAGTCGTGAAGGAAATGTGCCAGGGTCCTAGTTCTTAGTTTTGCTGGGTGGTGTGACTAGGAATGACGACACTAAATACGGCGGAGAAATAGCGGAACTCGAGGGAGCTTTTGCTGCAAATACTTACGCATCCTCTTTCAATCATAAACCCGGTTTTCGTCTCTTGAATCATCCATCTCGTCCTTTCCTTGCATTTTGAGTAGCTTGCCATTATTGTTGTGGTTGTGATTCGGAATCATGAAGATCCTAACCAAAGAAGAAGAGCGCGAACACTACAAGTATGTTGCTTCTGAGCTATGCCACTGATCGCTTCGCACGTGCTGTGCATTTATTCTGCACCTAGAACTGACTTGATATCCAGTGCCACTGTGACAGGTGGATTGATCGGAGGAGCATTGGGTACAGCTGTCGGAACTGCAGGTGTAATGGCCGCATCAGCACGATATCCAGCATTCCGAAGCCTAACACTTCCCTTCCGGGCCTTTTTGATAGCCAGCACAGGCACATTCGCATGTATGACGGCATCTCCTGTTTGACTGTAAGGATACACACTCACCGAGTTGCACAGCTATCGTCGCCGCCGACTCGTATTCCCGCCGATTCGAAACCTCGCGTCAACCGGACCGAAGCTATCACGACGAAGCCCAAACATTGCAAGATCGAATCAATGCCAACCGATCCACCAAGGAACGTGCCATGGCATGGATGGGAGAAAACCGATACGGCATTGTGTTTGGGTCCTGGGTGGCATCTCTGGGCACGGCGTTTGGTCTGGTCGGACGCAATCCATACCTGACGGGTCCGCAGAAGCTGGTGCAAGCACGTGTGTACGCGCAGGGCCTCACGCTCGCTGTCGTGATCATCTCGTTGGCGTTCGAGACGACGGATTCGGCTACGGGAAAGGGACGCTGGGAGACGGTCAAGATCATTGATCCTAACGATCCAGAGCACAAGCATATCATCGAGAAGAAGATCCACCATGAACGATATGCGGGTGAAGATCAATGGCGGGATATGGTCGATGCCGAGGAAGAGCGAATGAAGGAGCGCGAGGCTGCTGTTAAGCGACGAGAGCAGATTGCAAATAAAAAGGGCAAGACTGCCTCTTCGGAGAAGCATGAAGCTGAAGAGGCGAAGGAGGACTCAAAGTAGGACGACAAGGTATCAAGTCCTCCATGAGCGATGGTCAGAATTGAGCTTCCTTGGCAACAAGAGTTCAGACAATTTAGAGAGCAAAAAATTAGTGGACATCTATCGATGGACAATTGCGGTAACCGGCCATGTACCGAATGATGGCGTACCCAATCATCGACATTAAAAACCTGAAGTAGTGCATGAAGAACAAGAAAGTAAAGATTGGGGGGAAAAGAATTTGATGAAGCTATATATCATACACTCGAGTCTCATGTGAGTGAACGTTGGGCTAGTTGATACGTCTAGAGAGAATCCTAAAAAACAAATCGCCAGAGTTAAGCTAGGCCAAGGCCGTGGTCATTGTGTAACCTCATATCCAATCTTTTTGGGCGCATCCAATGCGTAATCCTTGCGAAGCCCTTTCTGTAGATCAAATTGTCAGATATCACAGTCCAAGATAGGGTCTCCAAGAGGTCTTTGGGGGGGAACAAAGCAGTCGGCTCAAGGCAGGACAATGATGACGTAAAAGTCGTTGAAGTCGTATTTCGGTTTTTATGCATGTTGCGAAGTTATGCTGAGTTGCTGAATGGAGGTCGGTGAAGGGAAAACAAATGAGAAAAGGTTGTGGATTCTGAGAGATTCGCTGTCGAAGTCCGTTCGGGAAGTGTTGGTACAAGAGCATCGGATTTGGAAGATGTCCGCACGTACGCCATCGCATATGCAATGATACATTTAAATCGTCGCCGTCGGTGATTGATCATGACTGGTACCTCCAAAGATGGCGGTTCAGACACGTAAACAAACGGCATCTATCTTGGCAAAATGGCCGTTCAAGATCGTAGCTCATGCGTGATGAGACTCAAGTTGTTGAAATTCACTGCCGTCCGACAGTACAATAATACAGCAAGGATCGCACTGTGGGATACAACGCGAGCTTAGAAGTGGTTGTAAGGAGCCGAATTGCCAAGACTAGAGAATTGGCCGCTGTTAAAAGGATGGTTCTGGTAGTCGGTGTTGAACATGCTATTGCTGTGAGAATGGCGTTGCGGAGTGGGAGAGACAATGCCACCGACTTTGCCGTTGGAATCACCGTGGCCGCTAAAGCTGTTGGAATTGACTCGGGCATTGGTAAACCCATTCACGCCATTGCCGCCAAATTGGGGGGGAGGGCCAATCCAGCCTTGACGATTGCCACGGCCGGTTGGAGCGCTGTGCGTAGCGTATGGGAGAGCAGCGCTGGGAGATGCCGCAGCCGAGTCATTTGGCGTAATAGCCCCAGAGGACAAGCCCGAGTTGAGAGCAGAATTGGCACCAGAGTTGGCCCCGGAGGTTGCACCATCGTAATCCTGAATCTTGCTCTGAATGCGACGACCATATGGGGTGTGGCGGATGGAAGGAAGAATTGGGCGAATATTCTCGACAAGGAGTGCTTTGGTTTCTTCGTCAGCAAAGTCCATCGCAGTCTGAACGACATAGTTGGCGAAGGAATCGCGCAGAAGCTTCTCCAGCTCGACAGGCACGGTAATCTCTTGGATCAAAGTGCGTTTGGTTTCAGTACCAGCACAGCGAATGCATTTCTCAATCACGTTGGAACTAAACTTCTGCTTAGACAGGAACACAATGTTATTGGCGAAACTGCGGCAGAGGGGCTCCGTGAAGCAAGGTTCAGAGAGATCGAGGATGTACTGCACAACGTAGTTGCCGAAAGGATCCTGGACGAGGGTGTAGGCGTTGGAAATAATCTGATCCACCAATGTTCCCTTCTGCAGACCCGAAGCGTGGTCAATGCAGCGCTGAAGGACACAGCACCCATGACGGTGAGTGCCGACAACGACGCAGTGGGTGCCGACAGCTTCAAATATGAACTGCGCGTCTTCTGGAGAAAGGTGATTGAGGCATTTCTGAATGACATGATTGCCATTGAGATCTTGAATGAGCTGAACAACATCGAATCGAAGAGCCTCAATGATCATTTCGGTTTGCTCTTTGGTTGTGATGAACTCAATCATCTTTTGCAGCGCACGAGTACCGTGCTGGTTGAGAGCGATTTTGGTCATGGCTGGCATAGCGTTCTGAATCAAGACAGTGCGCTGATCATCTTTCGTGCACTCAAGCAGCTTCTGGCATAGATAATTTCCAAACGGATCAGTCATGAGGTCAATGATGTGGGCTTTGACATCGTCGAATATGATTTGAATGTTCGATTCCTCTCCCTCATCGAGCTTGCGCTGCAAGAAACGGCAGCCATGCTGATCTTTGCAAAGGCCGAAGATCTCACCAGTCAGCTCCTCCATCTTGACAGCGTTGAAGCGGGCCTGTGCCTCCTCCTGGTTCTGGCGACGCTGCTGCATGGTCAATTTGGGCGCACCGTTAGTGTTACCCTCACCGAAGCGAGAAGAGCCGTTGCTTGGATGAGCCGCGTGGCCATTCTGCTGAGGAAACTGCTGGTACCCTTGGAAGCCTTGTTGATAAACGGGCATTTGATTTGGCCACGGTGTCTGCACGGCGCCGAAGTTGCCACCCAAGTTCATGCCATTGAATCCTGCCGTGAGCATGTTCACGTTGTATCCGCTCGGAAAGAATCCTGGATGACCAAATTGAGGCTGCATGGAGACTTGTCCGAAGTGGTTAGGCATCTGACCATCTTGGCCTGGGCCGAATGGTGCAGCGCTACCCTGGAAAGAGAACTGCTGTGGCGAATTGAAGGCATGCTTGACCTCCTCTGGCTTTGGCATGGCAGTGAAGTCTTGGCTCTGGCGGTGCACCTTATTGGAGAGGGGAGAGGAAATGTTGTTTGCAGAGTTGTTGTTTTGCTCAGGCGGAGAACCACTGTTAAGAGTCGTTGGCTGAGTTGGTGGAGAAGACAACTTGCTGTGGCCGTTCTCTCCGTTGATTGTCTTGAGAGTTGGAATATCGTTAGTAGAATACGACGGTTGAGATTTGAGCGGGCCGTTACCCATGACTCGGGGTGGCGACGCCATGAGACCAGGACGCTTGGTTTCAGAAGTGAATTTGACTTCCATGGAACGACGATTGTTAACTGGAGGCTTGCTATCTGCGTTAGCAAGGATGCTGTTGAGAGGGGCAATGTTGAAGTTGCCACTGAGCGCCGTCGGCGGCAGTGAGATGCGGTGACGGGTAGCTGTTGCTCGGTCGGTCAGCTGCGCTTGCGAGTTCACACCTTGGGTAAGTGCAAGATCAAGGGCGACTGAGCATAGCTCTCCGTTTTCTTCACGACGGATAAGTTTCGGAAAGCCGTCGGCGGTGTGTTGCACCTGCAAGAAGGTCTTGGAGTCAAGTGGTGAGGTCGTTGTCGATGCTGGCTTCACAGCCGACGGTTTTTCCTCGTCGTCGTCGAACAAGAAACCAGTGGTGTTCACCGGACCCAGGAAAGATAGGAAGTCTGAGTTGCGCTGGCGATCGTAGGTTGTCACTGGCATCGAGTTGCGGTTTGGGCTGCGAGGAAGGAAGTTAGTTGTGTTGTTATGAAGGGGACTTGGACCTTCAGTGGTTGAATAGTAGAAAAGAGGCTCGTATTGTCACTTGATGACAATTATGAAACTTGAATGAACAATAAAGTGAATGTGCATGTGAGTTTTGCTCAATTCATCAATGATCACGTGCTAAATGTTTCAAGTCATGGAAGTGGGGAACTTTACTTACTTTGCTGCCGCACGATGAATTGCAGCGTCATAACCGCCATAGATAAAATCGTCCTCGTCCTCATCGTCAGAGTGGCGCCGAGACGCTGGCACGGATTGAGATGGGATGTTTGAGGTGTGACCAGAGGTGTATGGACGAACAAACCCAGATGATGGTGACGTGAGCTGAGTGCTTGAGCGGTTTGGACGAGTCACGATACCTGGAGGTGAGGTTAGGCTGTTCGTTGAGTAGCGATTCGGTTTCGAAAACGCAGATGGAAAAGCATTGGCGTATTCAGGCGGACTGGCAGGCTCGCTGGAAGCCATCATTTGGCTGATGCTCTCTTCGTGGCGGTGGCCTGCTTCTACTTCACGACGTGTCTCGGGATCGATGTTGTCAAGCTGACGTTGCAACTCGCGCTGAGCAGCAAGCAGACCTTCGTAGCGACGTACTGCACTCTCGGACTTCAGAATCATTAGCGTCTGCAGTATGGACAATGAAAGTTGGAAACAAGCGCTTATGAGTTGCCTGGCCGAATCGAAGTGTGATGAAGTCCGGGCTAGGCAGCAGCACCACAAAACAAGGCTACAAAGGGCTCCCAAGATAACGCCGTGATCACATGGTGAACATGGGAGCAGTGACTGCAAGGGAAACACAATGGGATACTCACTGGAGCTGGCTTCCTTCCATAGCCTCCTGGAGTCTGTTCGATGTCCGTCAGTTTATACCCAGCATTGCATTGGATTTTTGGCTCCTGGTCTCGCACGGCGCTCATCGTCACATGTTTTCTGAAATCTTGCATGCTTTGACCGTCATTGTGCTGCTGTGTGGTTCCCACGAAGATTTCCCGCATCGCCCTCGGACGACGCTGTCCATCTTCTGCCTCTTCATTTTCACCCCCAAAACCTGGTACGCAGGGTTGACCAAACAAATATGAACTTACACCATAGTCACCTGCAGCTTGTCTACGCTGCTGCCCGATTGGCGACAGAGTCGGCAGCGCGTTGGTCGTGAATCGTCTCGTCAGACCAGAACGAACATCGGCCGTCATGGCGCCGCCAGAGAGCCGGTTGGAGCTGCGCGGGGGAGAAAGGGGGTTGCCGTAGGCTGGAGCATCTTCTCTTGGGGACTGAGGCCCTCCACGATAGAGAAATGCCATGACTGTGGACTCGGGAGACTCGAGTCGGCTGGTCACCGTCTGATCAGCTTTTGCAGGTCGAACGGTGCTCGGGCAGAGGTATCTCACGCTCGGGAGTGCAGGAGGAGAGTCGGGCAGCCCGAGGAGGGTGCGGGGGGCACGAGTGAGGAGTCGCAAGAGGACGAGGCAGCGCAATAGTAGTGTACAGTACACGAGAAGAATGGCAATAAAGACAGTGGTGGGCACGAAGTGGGCTAAACACAGGGTTGTGTTTGGCGGGGTTCAGTGGTCTTGTTGATTCGGGTTCGGGCGTCGGGGGTGTACGCACAGTCCCAGAGGTCAGGGAAGGGAGTTTGGTGGACTCGACGCTTTAACCGCGCCCAGCAGGCTTGGGAGCCGGTCGAGAGCGAGGCGGAGCGGCAGAAGCTGGGACGAACGATGAAGCAGGACAGCGTGAGTAAGTGGTAGTATAGAGTCAAGTTGAGTTGACCATCGACAGCACACGGCACGGCAGAACGCACAGCAATTTCGAGCGGTTGCTTGTCCAGGCTGGCTGGCGCTGCCCTTCCCTCGGCCTGGAGAGGAGAGACGGGGCGTGGATGGATACAGCGATGCTCAGTCGGCAGGGGATGTTTGGGTGGCTCGCCGCAGGGACCAGAGACTACGCCTCTTCCTACTACCTTAGCTACTGTGCTAGGACTGTAGCAGCACCAGCAGCCGCTCGACCCTCGTGTGCCCACCGCCTGGATGAACTCGATATGCAGGACACGTGCGGACTTGGACAGTGTACTCGGGACTCGGGCTGGCATATCGATTATATCTGCCTCCCCGTTCGTCCACACGGATGACAGATGACAGAGTAGCAGTAGCATGTCGTAGTGTAGTCCTCTCCTACACCCGCTCCCGTCCCTCCATTCGCCTTTCTCCCCGAAATGCATGCTCCAGCCAGCCTGCCCGTAGCCTGACCTGCGCCTTTGGGCCGTCGTGTCGTTGGTTGACTCTCCCGGTCAATCGCTAGCCATGCACCGTGACGTCGACCAGCCTCTGCGGCCTGCAGCGGTTCAACTGGCAACATGCACCTCGATATGGACGACTCTCGTCCGCAAACGAAACGTCTGGTCGCCTCTGACATGTACATACATAGATAGACCCTCGGCTCCACCAGGCCACACACAGCTAAACCCGCTCGCTGCTGCTGAACAGTCTCCAGTTGATTACACACTTTTACACGCTTCTTGCTCGTATGATTCGCCGAATGCCCTCCGAGGTGCAGATCAGTAGACGCCGTCTGGCTAGCCATGAATACCACGCGCAGTAGCGGCTGCACACCGACTCTTGTCGACCTCAGCACCCACGTCGCTGGCAGTCTGCTGGTCGCCCGTCGTCCTAGCACAGCACCCGATCAATGTGTCAAGCCATGCACTGTATGTACGTACGCCTGCCACTCGCGCGCGCCCAGATTTCTATCCTGCGTTCACGGGGCTGCAGGTATGTTCGACATGAAATCCGCCTCTAAGCCTACCGACCCTGGTCCGATCTCGAGGCGAATCCGCATACGCGTAGTTTAGAGCACGGATGTGTATTTTATGGTATTCAACATGTGCTTCACGGCAGAACAAATTCCTAGCATCCCAGTCACGGACTAGCAGCAGCAAAACCTTGACCATGTATTTTTAAACACAGAATGCTTTGATAGAAGTCCACAAGCACTATATCTTCGGCGAAGAACGACAAAATGCCACCTCGTCCCAAGGCGTCCGGACCGACAGAGGTGGCGGAAAATTCTGCCGCAAAGGTACGCGCCACCCGACTAGACTGCAATGATGAAACACTGACAAAGGAAGCCTCCGGCAAAGGTACCGAAGAAAGCACCCGTGAGACGGTCGAAGCCACAATCATCAACTGCAGCAGCTTCACTCGCTGCTCCAAGCGAGTCCCAGGCCAACGCGGTTGAGCATGAAGGTGCGCCAGCAACACAAGATCCCACGCCAAAAAAGCGTGGCCCAGTCGTTCGGGATGACATGGATGCATTGTTGAAACCCTTTTACTACACCAAGCACTTGACGGATCCGATCGACACCGCCCGGGACAAATGGAATCTACTCCCTGCTTTCCTCCGGGTCAAAGGACTGGTCAAACAACACATTGACTCCTACGACTACTTCACAGACATTTCTCTCAAGGAAATAGTCAACGCTAATTCGATTATTTCTGCCGACACCAATGCCAACAAATATGTTCGCTTTACTGACATTCGAGTGGGAAAGCCAAATCGCATGGAGGAGAGAGGCCAAGGTTATGTCGAGTCAAATGTCACGCCGAATGAATGTCGACTGCGAGACATGACCTATGCCGCCCCAATCTATGTGGATATCGTCTACACAAAGTCTTCCGGCAAGGTCAGTAAAAAGGACGTTCTCATCGGTCGTGTGCCCATGATGCTTCGAAGTGCCAAGTGTGTACTCAATGGTCGATCCGAAGCAGAAATGGGTGTTCTAAGTGAATGTGCTGTCGATCCTGGAGGATACTTCATTGTTCGTGGTCAAGAAAAGGTTATTCTTGTCCAGGAGCAATTGAGCAAGAACCGTGTGATTGTGGAGTCTGCAAAAGGCATTATTCAAGCCTCTGTCACCAGTCACACAGCCAACGTAAAGACCAAATCTTACGTTCTACTCAAGAAAAATTTCTTGTACCTCAAGCACAACTGTCTGACAGAAGATATTCCAGTTGCAATTGTGCTTCGCGCCATGGGCGTGCAGTCTGATCACGAAATTCTCTTGCTCGCCGCTGGCAATGACGCCACATATCAAGACGAGTTCGCTCCAAATTTGGAGTTTGCAGCGGCAGAGGGAGTTTTCACCCAGGAGCAGGCCCTAGATTACATTGGAACTCGACTCAAGCCAGATAGATTCGGACCTGGCTTCCGCACGCAGCAAAAATCGCCTAAGCAACAGGCTTTGGACAAATTAGCAGGGACCGTCATTCCTCACGTCGAAGTCGAAGGTCTCAATTTTCGACCAAAAGCTCTTTACATTGCATTCATGACACGCAGAGTACTCATGTGCATGCATGATCCCAAGCTTGTTGACGATCGAGACTACGTGGGAAACAAGCGTCTCGAACTTGCAGGTCAAATGCTTGCGCTTCTTTTTGAAGATCTCTTCAAGGACTTCTGCAGAATGGTTAAAATGAGCATGGACAAGATTTTGAAAAAGCCGAACCCGACTCAAGAATTCGACCCTGTTCGCATCATTGAACAGCTGGAAAGCCGAATTACCACTGGAATGGAGAGGGCTATTTCCACTGGCAACTGGACATTAAAGCGATTTCGCATGGATCGAGCTGGAGTTACTCATGTGTTGAGCAGACTCAGTTACATTAGTGCTCTTGGAATGATGACTCGAATCTCAAGTCAGTTTGAAAAGACACGAAAAGTCTCTGGACCCAGAGCTCTGCAACCATCGCAATTCGGCATGCTGTGTACTTCCGATACGCCAGAAGGTGAAGCATGTGGTCTCGTGAAGAATTTGGCACTTATGACACACATCACAACTGCGGATGACGAAGAACCCATCAAAAAGATGGTCTACAGCTTAGGTGCTGAAGATGTTACCGCAGCATCAGGAATGGAAATTTATGGTGACGGTGCTTACATCATTTTCATGAATGGATCACCCATGGCCCTTACAAGACAACCAAAACAATTCTTGGTGGATTTCCGCAATTTCCGACGAATGGGAAGAATCTCCGAATTCGTCAGCATTTACATCAATCACCATCACAACGGTGTTCATATTGCTACCGATGAAGGGCGTGTTTGCAGACCACTCATCGTGGTTGAAAAAGGTAAATCAAAAGTTACCGCTCGCTTTTTGGAGTCTTTGAGAAAAGGCACCATGGACTTTGATGACGCTTTGTCTCGCGGAATTGTTGAATATCTGGATGTGAACGAAGAGAACGACTCGAACATTGCAATTTACGAAGATGCGATTGGACCACACAGTACTCATCTCGAGATTGAGCCTTTTACAATCCTCGGAGCAGTTGCTGGTCTCATTCCATATCCTCACCACAACCAATCGCCTCGTAACACGTACCAATGCGCTATGGGTAAGCAAGCTATTGGTGCTATTGCGTACAATCAATTCACTCGTGTGGATACATTGCTTTATTTGATGGTATATCCTCAGAAACCCATGGTGTCGACGAGGACGATCGAGCTTGTCAAATATGACAAGCTACCTGCTGGACAAAATGCTGTCGTTGCAGTTATGTCATACTCTGGATACGATATTGAGGATGCTTTGGTAATTAACAAAGCCTCCTGTGATCGCGGATTTGGACGCTGTCAGGTGTTCAAGAAAATCAGCATGCCATTGAAATCATACGGTAACGGTGCTCAAGATCGATTAGCGGATCGGGACCCCAAGAATACACGGCACAACAAAATTGGCAAAGATGGCCTTGTCGAGGTTGGAGCCGAAATTCAAGCCGGTGATATGTACATGCTCAAAGAAACGCCGGTGAACCAAGTCACGTCAACTTCAACGCAGAGCTGGACAGCCCAACACATGTCATACAAGCTACCAGACCCATCGTATGCCGACAAAGTTTTAATCACCACAAACGAGGGAAACAACACGATCATCAAGATTCAGACAAGGCAAACACGACGACCCGAACTCGGCGACAAATTCTCGTCTCGCCATGGACAGAAAGGTGTCGTGGGCATTATCGCCGAGCAAGCTGACATGCCATTCTCCGACAAAGGCATCAATCCGGACATTATCATGAATCCTCATGGTTTCCCATCTCGTATGACAGTCGGCAAAATGCTTGAACTCCTTTCTGGTAAGGCAGGTGTTTTGGCAGGAAAGCAAGAGTATGGCACAGCTTTCGGAGGCAGCAAAGTCGAAGACATGGGTGCGGCCCTCGTGAAGCATGGTTTCAGCTACTCTGGAAAAGATTTCGTGACCTCTGGTATCACAGGAGAAAGCTTACCGGCTTTCGTGTTCTTCGGGCCGATTTATTATCAGAAGTTGAAGCACATGGTCCAAGACAAAATGCACGCACGTTCAACTGGACCACGAGCCATCCTGACTCGACAGCCTACGGAAGGTCGATCGCGACAAGGTGGTCTGCGTCTTGGAGAGATGGAACGTGATTGTCTTATCGCTTACGGCGCCAGCCAGCTTCTTCTCGAGCGACTCATGTTGAGTTCAGATGCACATGAAGTTGATGTTTGCGAGATTTGTGGCATGATGGGCTACAACAACTGGTGCCAGTCATGTGAGAGCAGTCGCGGTGTGATGAAAATGACGATGCCTTACGCAGCCAAGTTGTTGATTCAAGAACTGATGAGCATGAACGTCAAGGCAAGCCTTCAATTGGAGGATGAATTTCCAAGGGAGTAAGATATGATACTTAATGTAGCATAGAGCGATAGCATAGCAATCAAAGCGTTTTGTAGAACAGGAGAGAAGCAGTCAATTGCATCAATTCTTAAAGCAAGTATAGATTGAGTAAAGTAAATTAACGATGTATTGTGATGCGGTGGTCTCAAATTAATCGTACTGCCTAATCGGGATGACTCAAATTCACTCTTCGAGCTCCTTCCTCCGCACTCGTTACCTGGAGGGCGCGTTTGCCTGGACACCACAATGCATCCTTTCCCCACAGTTCGCAGGTAAATATAACGTGACGTCAACCAGACACTTACCCTTTTCCCTTTACAAGAAAGCTGACTTTGCATCAAAGATGTGGTTTCGCCGTGGCGGCACGAATATCTAAGCCTTTCTTCTTCCATCGCGCGACCTTCAACATGGTGGCATCGCGGGACGAAATGGAGAGTTTGTCCAAGGAGCTCCGCGACTTGGTCCTTGGCTCGAAGACGTCGCAGGCGATTTCTTTGGATTCAGAGACTTCTGCGCTGGAAGCGTCGGAGAAACAGGACTACTGCCCAACGTCTGCTTCGAAGGCCGACCTGCCACTCAAGGACTCTGTAAACGCTGATGATGGGTTGAAGCAAGAGAATGCTACCAAGAATCCGCGTGCCCGTCGCCGACGTAAGCCACTCAGGAGTAAGACCGAGTCACTCAAACCTGGTATGATTTCACCCTTGGTTCTTACAGACAGTTGCCGCCCATGCTGTCGCGTACTCACTGCCGCTGCGATTTCAACTGTCGACAGGACTTGTCCGCAGTAATCTGAATGATCTTTTGCTGACCTGAAATATCTCAGCGAATCAAGAACCACAAGCACAGTCTGCTCAAGCACAAACTGCATCGACATCGCTGTCCGATGATGTACCACAATCTGCTCTCGCTTGGCGAGAATCTCGCAGGTCAGTCTCCAGACAATAATTGAGTGCTATTCATCGCGTTAACAAACAGAGTAGCAATACACCATCGCGACTTGGGCCTCATGCAGCAAACTACGATTCCCAATCTAGCGCCCCTTCAGGAGCAAGCATTGTCCCTTCACAATCACCAAAGAAGGCAAACACACAGAACACCAGCCTTAAAAGCCAGCGTCACAAGAATGCACGCAATGTCAATTTTTCCTCTACAAACGCCATGCAATCGCCCATGCGGGCCAGCCAGTCGCCGGCTTCAACGCCACCATCTACCCCAAGGCCTTATCTCCAAGTCATGAGACGACCTATTCCATCACCGGAATACCTCACGTTCGCAGCACGAATTCCCAGGACTACGAGCGAGCCTCGTAAACTGTTGGTCGTCTTGGACTTGAACGGCACGTTGTTATATCGAACCAACAAGCAAAGTTTCAAATCTCGCCCAAAAGTGGCCCTCTTCCTCCGCTACCTTTTCGCCAATCACAAGGTCATGGTGTGGTCTTCTGCGACACTTCCAAATGTTGATGTTATGTGCGAGAAAATATTCAAAGAGGAACAACTGGATCAACTCGTGGCAATTTGGGCCCGTGACAAGCTGAGACTGTCAAGAGACAACTACAAGGAGAGAGTCCAGGTCTACAAGCGACTCTCATGGATCTGGGACAACGCACTGATCAAGCAAGCAGCTCAAGACATGGGAACTGAATGGGACCAAGACAACACCGTATTGATCGACGACAACCTGGAAAAAGCCGCAAGCGAACCTCATAACCTATTGCAAATCGAAGAATTCACCGCCCGACCCGAGCAAATGACGACCGATGTCCTCGGCCAAGTGGTAGAGTATCTCGAAACGCTGGCCAGGCAAAAGGACCTCAGCGCGTATATGCGCATACACCCATTTGCTTACAAGGCTGACGCACCGCCTTATGACTGGACTCGTGTGCTGAATGTTCGAGACGGCGCATGAACAAGCGGCTAAGTTCGCCCATCTGACCCTGAGTCCAGCAGCTTTACGCAGAGCCGTATTCGACCTTTTTGTCGGGCGCCAACTGCTGTGTGACGACGGCGAGCCTTTCATTCCGCGTGCAACAGATCGTCCGACAACGTGTCACAGCCTGAGAGGGATGATCGCGGAATTTGCGGGGTGACACAAGATCGGAAAGGTGGTGATTATGGGAGCGGCATGATCCAATTTCTTGCGAGACGAGTGAGTGTTTGCGCTTTCCAACGCGCGACTGTAGATTTAGAGAAAGCGTCGGTGTGTCTGATTATTTGGTGATGGTTTCGCTTCACGTCTTGCTCTCATCACGGCTGGCGGCGGTTGTGGCGTCTGATTGGAGGAAATTGCATCAGGCTGTCACGCTCGCTGCCGAGGGAGGGCGGCTGGTGAAGGCGACTCTACTACTACGCTACTAAGTTACAGTACAGTATGAAGTTATGTGAAAAATGCCTCAAGATGCGATTAGCTTTTCTCACGATACTGTTGGACATGATGGGGGTAAAAATAATATGCAATTAACATTTTCTGCCATTCATTGACGCCATGGTTTTCGTCGCTGCCAACGTGCTGGAAAAGGGTTGCCTAAAACCTGGGCTTTGGAACAGTCTCTAGTGGCTTCGGCCAATGTCGATCACTCTTTTAACCTCCCCCTGCGATAATAGCTAGAGTTGGGCGTTTGCTCAGAGGAAGCGCTGTTGTCACAGACGAATAAATTCACAGTTCGATGCGCAGAAAGTAGTTAGTAGTGGTTAAGCATGCGATACATGGCAATGTGTTGTCTTTATGGTACGAATGACTTGTTGCTGCGTATCTGGGCAGTTGGTCAGGGGGTGCAAGCCGGCCGTTTGGGCGTTTCCCCCTGGCAATTTCAACTGGCGGGCTTGTTCAGTGCTGGCGGACCGACTCGTGGATTCCATTCAACCACGTCGACGAAGTGAACGCATGGGAGGCAGTGTCTCGTGGAAGAATGCTGCCGAGTTCGATCCAGATTCATGGATGGGAATGACACTAGGGGTGGAGAAACGAAAGGGCATCGGAATCATCTCACCACCATGGTTCTGCGTAGGGCTGTCGGCGTGGCCGTTTCTAGTCAAACGCACTTTGTCTCAACCGCAGATTGACAAGAGTGAGCAAAGAGTAAAACATGGCAGAGTACATGTACATGGCGAGTACATGCGGGTGCCCTGACGGCGAAAGTTTCAT
Organism: Acrodontium crateriforme; assembly: GCA_033807595.1. NCBI lineage: Eukaryota > Fungi > Ascomycota > Dothideomycetes > Mycosphaerellales > Teratosphaeriaceae > Acrodontium > Acrodontium crateriforme. The sequence goes on along the minus strand of CP138591.1, from coordinate 195,904 downwards.
GGTGCATGCAAAGGATAGGGTGGGTTGCTTGGGATGTGGTGAGACGCAGGCTTTCCACCCATCTTGATCGTCCCAGCGCGCCTGAATGGTTCCGGGTCTCGATGGCGTTTTCACCTTCTGTGGTACGCGTTGGCCTCGGTCGACGACGTGCAGTCTGGATCGCTTCTGGCGTTTCGACTGTCGCTGTGTTGCTGCTGCTGCTGCCGACGACGGGACAGAAAATGTCTCGACTCTTTGACCGTCAGGGATGGACTCGGCATGGCGGCACCCAAGTGTGGGAAAAAGGATGGCGCTAGTGAGTGCAAGGGTGCAGTTGCGGAGAGGCTGCATCGTGTTGCTGCATGGCGCATGCTGCCGTTCCTTGGAGGATTGCTCTGCTGGTACAGCATGTAGGGTAGTAACACCAGATGAGGCCCTTTCACACTGCATCCCTGGCTCTGCAGGCTGGAGAACCAATATCGTCGTTGATGAAATCATGGAGCTGGCGCGCTCGACGTCGCAGGAGTGTCGCAAGGCGTGGAGGTCCCGAGGCATGCGTGCCCCGTGGCTGCGCCCGCAGTTGTCGCTCCCACAGCTCATCATCGTCGCTGCATGCACCGTGGTTCACGATGAGTCAAGGACCGCGGCCATTGAGTGTGTCTGGACTGTCACGGCGGGTCGAAAAACGCTGTGGAATGATGTGAAACGTGGTTCGCGCTGCTGCTGTCCCAAACTCTCGCAGCAAACAGATGGGCGACGCACTGCACGCTACGGACTACGGACACGGTCAACTGATGGCGTCAAAGTGCAGCCAGCAGCAGCAGCAGAAGGGCGGGCGTGGTGACGAACGACTGCAGAACTCGACTATATCACGGCCGTTGAACCATTTGCTGCTCAATCATTTACGAGATAACTACCGTAGGACTAGACAGCCGTGGCATGGACTGAACATCCCAGGGGTAATTAAACTAGCGTCACGCCGTCGCACGCTTTTCCCCGGACGACGAGTCGCTGCTGCCAAACGAGGACAGCGCCCGTGTTTCAAGTTACCAGGAGCGCCCCTGGTTGCATACTAGCGTCGCGTCGTTTCCCAGCTCGCTTTTAAGATGTTGACCTTGTCCGCTCGTCTTCACACCACGACCCGGCCTCGACACCGTTTTTCACGCACGCTTCCAGGCCACTCACTCGCAGCTTGCTGCTCCCACGCTCTTTAACACAAACCATTACACGCGCTCACAGTCGCTCATTCACTGTTTCGTGCCTCCGTGAGGACAAAGGTGTGTGTTCAATGGCTCCTCTCCCTGCTTCACTGTGGCTTTACCCCCTGACGCTCACTGCCCTGCCCTGCCATCCACCGCAGCCAGCTGCATAACACGATCAGCATGGGACGTTGCACTTCAGCAAACCGTCCAATGCCACTCTTGCAACCCGCCACCACGTCGCGTCGTCACGACAGAACATGTCCACTGACTCTCTGTTTGCTGTTAGTCGTTCGCCTGGATCTGTGATCGGGTCAAAATTCGCAAATTCCACCTCCAAATCTTCATTCATCAACATCATCAAATCTGAGCCATTGCCACCATGCGTTCTGCCTTCATCGCTGCCTTTGCGGCCGGCGCCATCGCCGTGCCTCACCACCTGCACAAGCCTCGCGCTCTGGTCACCGATTGGGACATTGTCTACGTCACCGACATTGTCACCGTCACCGAGAGTGCTGCCTCCGCTCCTACTGGCGATAGCAAGTACAATGACTACTGGCACTGGACCTCGCAATCCAAGCCTGCAGAACACATGACCGAGACTTTGAAGCCAGAGACCACGACTATCTACGTCGCCCCAACATCAGCCCCGGCTGTTTCTAGCGTCGTCTACCAAGCCCCCTCGAGCTCCCCAGCTCCTGAGTCTACCGTCGTCTACTCGGTACCAGCATCGCAACCCGCTTACTCGGCGCCAGCCCCATCTCAGTCATCAGCCGCGACATCCAACCCAAGCGCTCCCGCGAGCGACAGCGTCCAGGACGTTTCGACCTGGATCCACAACCAACATCGCGCAAATCACTCCGCCCCGGCCATCGAATGGGACTCTGACCTAGCAAATGCCGCTCAAACCACCGCTAACACTTGTGTTTTTGCCCATTCGCTGTAAGACGCCCAATTGTCATTATTGTTCGATGAAAGCTAATTTTTGTTCTTCAGAAACGTGAACGGCCTCAGCTACGGCCAGAACATCGCTTGGGGTGGCAACATCTGGAATGCGCACGACGGCTGGTACCAAGAGTACACTATCTACCCCTTCGACACCCCCGGAAATGGCGGCGGAGACTGGCAACACTTTTCGCAGATGGTGTGGAAGGCGACCGAAAAAATCGGCTGTGGTCTCAGTCAATGCGATGGTGATACTATGTTCTTCGTCTGCAACTACGCAGGTGCAGGTAAGATGTAATCTCGTTTCCGGCTCCGAAACCGAACACTAACGCGACTCGCAGGTAACGTAATCTTTGAGGGTGCCGACCCGTATCAATTTTACAGAGAAAATGTCGACAGACCTTTGGGCCAGGCACCTTGCCCCGCGTCGCCCCCATCGTAAACATTTGACGACCAGTTTGATCTCATTCGCAAACCAGTGTGGCTGCGAGCGATATCAGACGAGGAAGGCTTGCGGCGTTTATGATGAATGTGACCGGTCTCACGCTCGTCTGAAGCTCCATCCCAGCGAGTTACTGGCTGACTCTGGAGATCTTGGCTTTACCACTTTCAGGCAGCATGGAAAAGTACATTCGTTTGACTTGCCATGAATGGCACAAGCTTAGATCTGCAGGACAGACTAGCTGACGAGGTGGATTGACTTGCTTTAGGCCTTTTTCGAGTGTGAATTTCTTAGCTTTGCGACTTTTTATCTTTCTTCTGTGAATATTCAAACATAAAGGCAGCCTTTTTCCGTTGCATCATTAAATGTGTGGCCTCATTTTTAATTCAATTCGATCACGATTATAAATGGCTGCTGTAAACGAAAGCACTTAAATTTCCAGCACCGTCTTTGACTTGTTTAGACGGATATGATTTTGCTTAAGAGGAAACAAATCGACGTGATCGACCAACTAAATTGCGTAGTAATGTGGCCCATCTCGTCTTGATGATTGTAGACCACGCCTTCGCGAACATCACCATCCACATGCTGCTTTTGTCTTGGCTCTTCTTGGTGACGATGGTGACATTGGGGCGGCGTAATTTTTGTCTCTATGAGTGAAACATTGGTGACTAATGTTAGAAGCGAATACAGTTCGGTAAAATTTGCAGAACACGATACACTACTGTATAAGCCGATGTTCGCATGGCGCCGTAATTCTCAGCCACTTGGCTGATCTTTTTATGACAGCCCGATCTAGGTTCACCTGATAACCGCGCTAAAATAAAATAAAATGAGCTCATTTGTGGTATCGTCTTATTAACGTCCCAGCCATTTCGAATGACGCAATGCGACGGGAAGACGGCGGGCGTATCTGCTTATCGGTTCTACCATCAGGTCCCGCAACGAGGGGTAATCGATGTGGGTAATTACTTAGACTCGGTCTTCCGAGGCTGCGCCCTTTCAGAAACAAAGAGCCGCCATCAGCAGTGACGTGTGCTCCGTGTCTGCTCGTCGTTGTTTCTTGCGCTCTGCCTACCTTGCCCGCATGTGCCGATCGTCCTTCTCCACGTGCCGAAACCACACGCGAGTCGTTGAAATCAGCGAAATTGTCTCTCTTAAGCCCTTGTCTTTCTGTCGGACATAAATACAAACATACTGCTCAATCTTGCAGCCGCATTCAATTCCTTTGACAGGGTGCGTTTCCCACGCGACGACAGCATGGAAACCTCACCCGCCGCCAGCCGAGCAGTTTCGCTCAAGAACCGATGCGCAGAGTCCAAGAGTCCTTATGTACGATCCCATATTGATAATCCGACGGCCTGGCAGCTCTGGTCGACTGAGACAATCGAATTGGCTCGCCAGACGAACCGCCTTCTGTTCGTGAGCATTGGATACTCGGCTTGCCACTGGTGCCATGTCATGGCGCATGAGTCTTTCGATGATCCACGTATTGCGCAGCTACTCAACGAGCAATTTATTCCTGTCAAAATTGATCGCGAGGAGCGACCGGATATTGATCGTCAATACATGGATTTTCAACAAGCGACGAGTGGTGGAGGAGGATGGCCTCTCAACGTCTTTGTCACACCTGATCTCGAGCCCATTTTTGGCGGCACATACTGGCCAGGACCGAATAGTGACCGCGCAAACATGGGAGGCACTACCTTTGACCAAATACTGGAAAAAGTTGCGCAAACCTGGAGAGAACAAGAAGCGAAATGCCGAGAAAGTGGAAAGCAGATCACGGCCCAGCTGAGAGAATTCGCCCAAGAAGGATTGCTAGGAGGTTCCGCTGATAGTAAAGCCAGTAGCGACTTGGAATTAGATATTGTAGATGATGCTTTTCAACACTACAAATCTCGATTCGATGCAATTCACGGAGGATTTGGTGGAGCGCCGAAGTTTCCAACGCCAATTCACCTTCGAGCATTGCTACGACTCAGCGCACACAGCCCTGAGGTCCGAGCGATTGTTGGCGAGGACGAATGTGCATATGCCCGAATGATGGCAATAAAGACATTGGAATGCATGGCGAAAGGTGGTATCAAGGATCAAATTGGGCACGGCTTCGCGAGATACTCTGTTACCCGAGACTGGAGTCTACCACATTTCGAGAAGATGCTTTATGACAACGCACAACTTCTTCCACTCTATCTCGATGCATGGCTTTTGACCAAATCACCACTGTTCCTCGACATGGTCCACGATGTTGCGGCGTACATCACGGGTACGCCAATGGCATCGCCTCTCGGTGCTTTCAACGCTTCCGAGGATGCAGACTCATTACCCAACGCGAAAGCAGCCCACAAAGTGGAAGGAGCTTACTACGTCTGGACTTTGACGGAATTTCAGAACATTCTCACCGAACAAGAAGTCACTGTTTGTGCAAAATACTGGAACGTTTTGGCGGAGGGCAATATTGATTCTCGATTTGATGCCCAAGGTGAACTCATAGGCCAGAACACTCTATGCGTACAATGTGAACCTGCGGATCTTGCGAAAGAGCTCGATCTTAGCGAAGAAGACGTGAAGCGCACTATCAGTGATGGACGCAGAAAACTGTTGCTTCATAGGGAGAAAATTAGACCACGACCGGACTTGGATGACAAGATCGTCACAGCATGGAATGGTTTGGCCATTGGAGGACTTGCTCGTGTCAGTGCTGCGTTGTCGCTCAGTGCCCCTGTAGAGTCACAAATATACCGCGAAGCAGCTGAAAAAGCCGTTCAATGCATACAAACTCACCTATACGATGCAAACTCCAATACGCTACGAAGAATCTACCGCGAAGGACCTGGCGATACAGCGGGATTTGCCGATGATTACGCTTTCTTGATCGCTGGTCTGATCGATCTTTATGAAGCGACTTTCAATAGTGCGTGGCTTGAGTTCGCAGATACTCTGCAGCAGACTCAGATCAAGGAGTTCTGGGACGAGCAAAATTCGGCCTTTTTCTCGACTACTGCCAACCAACCTGACATCTTGATTCGTACCAAAGACGCCATGGATAATGCAGAACCGAGTACCAACGGTGTAAGTGCCGCCAACCTGTTCCGCCTGGCTTCTCTGCTAGGCGACGAGCAATATGAAACATTGGCCCGGAAAAGTGTAGCTGCTTTCGAAGTAGAAATTGGGCAACATGCGGGTCTATTCACCGGAATGCTGAGCAGCGTCCTAGCTTCCAAACTCGGTATTAAAAGCGTAATAATCTCGGGAAGTGGACCATCAGCCGATGCAGCCTTGGACAAGGTGCACCGCCGCATGCGACCAAATGTCACGGTCCTTCGAGTCGGGGGTGGTTCCAACGATGGTTGGTTGCGCAGCCGTAATCCTCTGCTGCAAAGCCTTGATTCTACAAAGGAGATGGTACAGCTGTGCAAGGATGGCGTCTGCAAAATCTTGAATGTCAGCGAGATCGAAGTGATGCTGGCTGTTCCAAATTATGATTAGGTGTATATAAACTTCAAGAGTGAATTTTGCTCTATCAGATCAGGATCACAGCAGATGAGAACTAGAGTACGACTGTAGATGATGCACGACGTTGAATGGCAAATAATTTAAAAGCGAAGTGAAGAGTTTTCGAGTTTGCCAACGTCTCAAACAACCATTATTATTAATGCCTCTATAGCATGATACTAGAAGGGGCCTAGATTGCCATTGAACAGTTGAAGAGTAGAGGTACAAGTACCCTCCACATATATACATCTAAAACCTCGTTTACTGTTTCCTCAAAAGGCTGCACATTCCGCTTGACCCGCATGATCACTGCTTTTCCTGTTTATAGTGCCAGAATGCAGACAATGACAGTAGAAATGCCAAACACTGACATCGTCAGGCTCATGCTAGCTGCTATGTTCTGTAACGGGATGACTGAGGACGAAGAAGCTCCAAAGTTGGTTGTCGCTGTGGCAGGTGATGACGTTTCTTGAGCAGACGTTGCGATTCCGGGTAGACTTGAGCTCACTGGCGATAGCATTAAAGAAGCAGAAGAGGTCTCGATAGCTTCATTTGTTTGTGCTCCTGCAGACGATACTGGAAGTCGAGAACTCGAACTCACTGGCAATGCAGTTGAAGGACTAAAAGTAGAAACAGAAGAGGTCTCGATAGCTTCATTTGTTTGTGCTCCTGCAGACGATACTGGAAGTCGAGAACTCGAACTCACTGGCAATGCAGTTGAAGGACTAAAAGTAGAAACAGAAGAGGTCTCGATAGCTTCATCTGTTTGTGCTCCTGCAGACGATACTGGAAGTCGAGAACTCGAACTCACTGGCAATGCAGTTGAAGGACCAAAAGTAGAAGCAGAAGCAGTTTCGATGGTTCCCTTTGTTTGTGATCCCGCAGACGACACTGGAAATAGAGTGCTCGAGCTCTCAAAGACGGATCCAGCGTTTTGCGAATTTGAAACCAACACGCTAGTCATGACCATTGATACTTGAGGCGGCGATGAAGACTCTGCACCTATTATGCTAGCAATGATGCTTCCAATGCTTGCTGACGTACTCGACGTTGATTTTCCAGTCTGGTCTTGCGTTTGAGAAACGATGACACTCGAAGGCGTTGTGGTCAGTGCTACTTGCGCCGGATCAGACGCACTCGAGCTTGACGTTGAATCTGTGCGAGATTCGGGTTTGTCCAATGTCGAATTTGGATCCGAAATTGATGGTAAAGTTCGAGTCGGGCTACTGAGTGAGACACTCATGGACGGAATAGCCGGAGTAGAAGTGACGATGGTCTGAGAGCTCAATGTTGGCAACAACGTTGCAGCCGCGGTAATAGCGGTTGGGGGGTCATAAAAATAAGGGAAATACCCTTCAACATCTGTTACGATCTCGCACGCAACTGAGCCAGTGCCAACTCCAGGGGAGCTAAAAATGGAAAAGAATTGGCTGGGTATCGCCAGGGCCGGGTTGAAATCATCGTAAATTGTAGAGCAAAGATTTTCCATTCCTGTTCTAGACGAGAAGCACTTGGGTTGGCATCGGTACGCACTGGCAGGTACCGGGAAGTTGAAATCGGCGTAATCGATCGAGCGAGATGTAAAGGTGTCGTTTGGACCAGCGCATAAGCTGCTGACTGAATCAGGTAGGAATCCAATGATGCTACTTGTGCCTGTCACAGTGGTTGGAAGACCGTAATCTGCACCGATTTGTAGATTAAAGAACTCCATATAGACGGTAGGACTCGTCAGCGTCTTATTCCTATAGATGGTAGTGTCCGGTGGTCCTGGTACTGATGGTGTTGGCGTCACAGCCATGCCATCTGCCTTGCAAAGGCCACCAGATCTCGTCAAAACTGGCCAATATAAAAGTCTCATGGTCAGAACATCCTGGGCGCACGCTCCTGCATCAACAGCTGACGTGCCTGCAGGCGGTACGTCGCAATACACAGCCATGGGAGGTGGAATACCAGAATATGGCTTTGTCGGATGAGGTTTCTGATAATAATACGACGAAAATGCAGATGCGTAAACTGATGAAGAGGAATTGTAGGCTGATTGCATTGACGAACATTGCTTGCTTGGAATCACGCAGGACGGTGGCGGTATAAACGAGTACACTGGAGAGGTAATGGTGTACACTTTGGTGGCGTACGATGTTGCGTTCGCGACATTTGCTGTCGTTACAGAGGTTGAGCCGTCTCGACGGGGGTACCCGTCACAAAGAGTGTAGATGCGGTCATCCCGTAAGGATGTTGTTGTGATGTATACCTCAGTATAATCAGTAAATGATAAGGTTGCTGTTGTTACGAAGATGCTGTTCGAAACAAAGGTAGATTCGATGCCGAAGACCCAGCTGTTCTTCAAGTTGTTACAAGAAGTGGCAAATTCATCTGGTGAAAGGCTGCCAGTGATGAGAGGTCCAGAGAACGACAAGGTCGTACTGTTAGCGAGCTGCCGCGGCGGGGAATTTGCAGTCGTGAATTGCAATACCGGCGCAGTCAGAAACAGGACAGCTAACTAAAACATGTTCGGAAGATGTATAGATCTATGACCGAAAATGAAAGGAAATACAACACGGGAGAGGAGGCTTCTATTTACACTGCTGGGTTGGAGACTATGGTTGCATGGTCGCGGCGGTCATAGATCTTGCCCCGACTAATGCATGCATGCGGCGTGCATACATACAGCCTCAAAATACTATGGACTCTGTCGAAGCCATGTTCCAAGTGATCATGGAGCCGAACGAATCAAAGGGGTTTTGCATGCGCTGGTGAGCCACAAGGCTAATGCAGGCACTCGCGGCACCTGTGACCACTTGTAAACTAGCACGGGTACCCTGCAAAGGAACAAGTTCGGACAGAGGATTTGACTTGCAAGCAGCCTGTGCGTGCTCTAGTCGCCTCACTTAGTTAATCTAATTTACTCTGTTCAGTGACCACTTGGGGCTACTCAACGGGCGTTGCCCCAATTCAGTCGTTCCATAATGGCGTGTTTACCGCAACAGATTTTGAGACATCTCTATAGACTAATGAAGGCCCAAAATAGAGGTTAGACTAGATAGTGAAGGCCGAGGTACAGGACGTTGCACGTTGTGAGGGTATTGTGGCTCAGACTTGGTGATCTATAGTTACATCTTCCAAAAAGGAAGGTATCCCATATTGCTTCCGAAAACAGCGTAGTTGACTGATGGGATTCGTCTTTCTGGTTCAGAGTAGTTCAATTCCTTTCTTCGTTAGAGTCTACTTCTTGATCGAATGCCCGTACAAGGCTCATGTTTGACGGCATTTGCTTTGGCTGACAAAACAACGACTGCAGGAATGGAACTGGAACCACTTCCTACCTCCAGCTCTTCAATGGCAGAATAAATTTATGCTTCTCACTACTAGAATCAATAGAAAGTACATATACCACTGCAGAAGTTCTGGACAGACGAACGAGCATTGCGGAAACGCTGTCATCATCGACCTCGCGGCTGACCTGCCTCATTTGGAGCTGAAAGACGTCAGGGAATGTGGCACGCGCTGAACAGAAGTCGCCTGCACCTGCTTCATCACACTTTTGTGAACCACTTTCCCGTCGCCTCGAATAATCCAAAGCAGCCTTCGTCTGCTTTTACTGAACGACGTGTAATCTTCATTGTACGTCGGCGCTATCGCCTCGTAGATGGACCCACGTGTGGACGAGCTCTTCGCTCGCCTAAAGTCATCAAACGCTGAGGGACGGCAACAGCAGCAGCAAGGCTACCGCCAACCTTCAGTCTCGTCGCCACTCTTCTCGCCACCATCTTACACGCCGAATCCAATTCACTCTTCAGACATCATCAGTCCCGTAAACCCTTCCTCCATTGCGGGATCTCCTGCTCCAGATACCAACCGAACCCACAACTTGCTGAATCTGCTCAAATTGAACAATCAACCTGTCCAAGGGGCACCGCTGGCTACTCTACAAAACGCCACGGAAAATAAACAACAGAACGTGTCACGGGCTCCCTCTACTAGCAATCAAGACTTTTTACTCAATCTGCTCAAGAAGCCAAGTATCGCACCAGCCCAGCTGCCAGTTGAGTCAACCCTACAGGCAGCATCAAGCATTTCCCGAGAGTCAACACGCGTCCATCACTTCGGTAGCCCCGATGTTGGCAAGACAGCCTTCGAGTCGCCACAACCTAGCAAGGAAAGTCTATTCAATTATGTCAATCCCTTCGACCAACTTCACTCATCGTCGCCTTTGAACAGCAGCTTGCCAAATCAAGAGGCCAACAAAAGCACGAAGAAGGTGGAAATACTTAAACATGGCCGGGACATATCAACTAGCCAAAACAACAGCTCTCCCATGCCTGCTGCTAAGACTTGCCAGATTGAAAGCGAGAATACGCCTCCAGCGTCTGAGATAACTGAGTCACAAGGCGACAGTCAAAGTGTTTCTAAAACTTTGGAAGGATTGGGTGAAAAGCTTGACAAGCAAGTGGAAAAAGCGCTTGCTGAAGCCGCTGCTCAACACCAAATCTCGGGGGACCACCGTGAGATTACCCCTCCCGAGACAGAAAAAGACGCTGTAACTGGTGATGACGTTGACTCAAGCTGGGAGAGTGCAGAGGATTCTGCCAACGACAAAAAACTGGACTTTAACGTCAAGGTGTACAACTTTCCGATGAAACCGTTTGTTGCTATCCAGATTAAAGACATCCCGGAGCCTGTGATCCCTATTCGCCAGGATGATTTCATGGTTATCGCGTCTCTGAAGAAAGAGTTCGATCAAATCGACCGCTGTCTTGCAACGGCCAGTCAGACGCATATTGTGTATGCCCAGACTGCCAACAAGAAAGACAATAACGGATTTCGCATCATACGTCAGGACTCAGGCGACCATAAACAAGTGTTCCGCGCTAGTGGCGAACGAGTCTTCAATGTACAGCTGTGCAACTCGTCCGCTAACACTGACGATACAGAGACCGTCCTTGGCACTGGTGTCAATGGTTCCATCTTCTGGACCACTTTGGTCAAATCTCGCGACGACTTATTCAAAGATGAGGACGTTGAATCACATGGTTTCATTATGCCACCAGTCGCCACCGCAGAGGAGAACACTTCGGGATCACCTGTGAAGACTCGCGTCAAGATGAGCTCAAGACACCCGGAGTACTTCGGTATGGCAAGAGGCAAGCTTATTCACATTATCGCACCGGAAAACGCCAAAGACAAAGCATACTGCGACCCGAAGACTCGCAAGGTCAACAGCGAAAAGTTTCTTGCTGAACATGGTCTTCGCATTAGCACAGGAAAGGCAGGAAAAGACTTCTGTTTTTCTGAGGACGATACCATTATTGTCAGCCTCGACAAGAGCGGTCGTGTTAAGTTCTGGGATATCCGCGATCTGACTGCTCGCGCGTGCGACACAACAGAGGGCAAGCACCGTCTTGTCGAAATAACTGAACCCATGTGGAGCGTGAATGCAGCGGCTTCCGGTAGTAGAATTGATGAAAAGCCCTCTGTCTCATCTATCATGCTTCTCGATAAAGAACGTCCATACAACAAAGGACTTCAACTTCGATATATGTTGGTTGGATTCAAGCAGAACCACATTCTGCAGCTCTGGGATCTTGGTCTCGGCAAAGCTGTGCAAGAAATTCGCCTCCCTCACGAGAAAGACAGCGACGGCATCTGTAGCCTTGGCTATCATCCAAAGACGGGCATTCTTGCGATTGGTCATCCTACTCGCAACAGCATCTATTTCCTTCATTTATCCGCTCCACGGTATAATATTCCGGCCATGGACCAGGCGAGGTTCATCACTTGTCTCGCGCGCAATGATCCATCGTTGCCCAAACCCGAAAGCACAGCCATCATGAGCGGACTTAGAGAGTTCTCTTTTGACAGGGTCGGCCAAATTCGGAGTATCGATATGCTAAAGACCCCCGTAGATAACGCTGGCGATGACGAGACTCTGTTCGAGCTCTACGTCATGCATTCCAAGGGTGTGGTCGGCATTAGCATCAAAAGAGCCGACCTTGGCTGGGACAAGGACAGTAAAATGATCAGTCCAATCGACGCCGTCACGGTTGGTGCTGCAGAAGTTACGGATCTGAGACTGCCTCAACCAAAGGATGCAAATAACGCAAGTGAACCGACCTCCATTCCCGAGACACCGAGCAAAAAGGCTACCGAAAAGAAGGAGAACAAAAAAGAAGTTTCCAGGCCATCTTCCAAAGCTGAAGCTGTGAAATCGGCGCCAGCACAACCAATCACATCTACGGCAAACAATGCACGCATCGAGACAGATCGGCCAACCACTCAGTCATCTCGAGCAACTGCAGATGCACCACCATCCTACTCTGTTGTGACTCCGCGAATCAAGTCTCCAGCCATGGAACCCGCAGCAAAGGACTCTGGGGCCACGACACACAGATCCGCCACTTCAGTGAGCTCGACACCAACAGACACCAACCTACTTGCAAAGCACTTTGACTCTCTTTACCAGCGTCTTGATGCTGACAAGCGTGTGAGCGATGCTGCCGGCGCTGCGAAGCAAGATGCCATGCTGCGGTTGGTGTCCAGCACCCTGACAGAAAATGTTGAACAAAGTTTGCACCGCATCATTGGCGCAAGCATTGAGAAAGACGTCATCCCAAGGTTAGGTTCTACGACGAGCAAAATCATCGAGCAACATTTGAACAGTATCTTACCGCAGCAACTGAGCAATTCTGTTCAGCATGAAGTCAAAACTGCTCTTCCAGTGGCTCTACAGCAGGCTCTCAAGGATCCACAGGTTCAACGCACTATTTCAGACATTATTGCTAAGCAGGTGGCCACCACTGTCCAGCAACAGGTGTCTGCTCTCCTCCAAAAGTCTCTGCCAAACATGGCAACAGAAGCATCGCAGCGCATGGTCTCAGAAGTTGAACGACGCATCAGCCAGCAGTTGCATCGCGCTGAAACACAGCATCAACAAGACAACCTGAAGATCGAAGAATTGTCAAATCTTGTGCGTGGTCTATCCATGACGGTCAAAAATATGGCAGAAAGCCAAGTTTCGTTTCAAGAACAGATCTTGAAGACGCAGCAAGACCGAAGCAAGACGAGCATTCGGGTTGGTGATGTGACTGACGCTGCAGCGTCTTCAACCAAAACGACTTCGATCGAAAAGCCAGCCCCAGAAGACTATGAAGTTACAAGAATCACAGAGATGCTTGTGGCGGGCGAATACGAAGAGGCCACAATTCAAGTAAGATCAAAACTTTGCGACTCACATGTGGGACATCCACACTGACATATTTGTTACAGTGGCTCCAATCCGCCCGTCAAGGAGAATTATTCGATCTTCTCTTCGTTCGTGTCAATCCTGAATATCTGCGACAGGTCACGCCACTAGTTGCACTTTCCGTCTCCGCCGCCATCACAGCTTCTTTCGATACCAACACCGATCAGCGCCTTGACTGGCTGAGCAACGTGCTATCACAAATCAACATCAAAGACCAGGATATCATGGATGTGGCACCCAAGATCATGGACGTGCTCGGCCAGAGACTGCAAGGCGCATACATGCAGATCTCAGAAGCCAATCCTAATGACATTGCTTTGAGGAAGATATCTGCTCTCAACAAACAGGTCAATGACGTCAGGAGAATGACTGGCTGACTATCTGCAGCATACGACATTGCCTTGTTCTAACTACCTGAGCTGCAACTTTAGGATGTGTAGGACATTATATACTAACACCGCAAATGGTGTACAGTTGCAAATGTCATAAAAGGTGTTTTTGCGCCACATGAATTTAGTCGTACTGTAAATAGTCTGTTGGTAGGTCTTTATACAATGAAGATTCCGTAATTCATGGTCGATTATCCCAGCCGTTCCCGTGTATTTCTCGGGTCGTGAATTCCGTACTTACTAGCCAAAAACGCCATGTCATGGAAGTCATTTCGTATCAGTGTCGAAGCTACTTTATAAACTCAACTGATCTGCAGATATCCGATCAGAACTGCGGTCTCGTTGCACCATGTTGAGCTTGTAGTATCGCTCCTCGCCTGTTGCTGTGCGGCCACCAATAAACCACTTCTCTCCGACTCGCCCTCGAGGCTCACGAAAGCCACCTGTGTCCAAGCTGCTGTCTGATCCTCTTCGATTCCGCCCAACTTCCTGGCAGGTGGGGTAGTTTGGGGCTGGTTTGCTCTGTGGGCCGTATACTGGAAGTCCGGGTGAAGGCGGGGATCGAGCCATGTGTGTTTGAGGGCTGACCGTATGCTGGAGGGGAGACAGCGACGATTGAACATGTTGTCTATCGGCGCTTGTCGATGCGGCAGATGAGCTATATGGATGTGTTTTGGGATTGATTGGACGTGGACTTGAGATTGTTGGCTCGGACGATGTCGCATGTTGTGCTTTCGGCACCGGCGCGGCTGCGGTCCATATTGCTGCACTTGATACCGCAGTGGACGATGTGGAGATGGAAGATGATGCCTTTGGCAGAGGCTGAGAGTGCGCTTGGAAGGCAGCGAGGAAGTTGGAGAGGAATGGCCTTTGAGTTGGCATATTTGCGCTGGAATTCTTAGGCCACTGGCCAAACTGTTTGGATGCTCTCTTTGTCGGACGAAATCGTTGATACTTGACAACGCCTGGAGCTTATTCAGTCTTCTAGCCGTAGTCGTCGTTATATAACACGCTATTAGCGTGGTTTGTGCGACCAAGCAAATTGAATGCGACGGTCAACGTCAAGCGCTGGAGATGTGAGTTTCCGTTCTCATCCGCACTCCACAACCTTAAACCTCGGGCCAAGTCGTGTGGAGAAGGAACAGCCCGGCCGTATCAGGAATAATCAATCGTCGATGTCTATTCTGCGCTCTCTACAGACCCGACAACGATCGGATCAATGGCGATAAGATTGTTTTGGCTGTTATGTTTTTGTGTTTGGACAACTCAAAAGCAAAGAAAGAACTTCTGAGAGCAGTGCCTGTCCATCTTCACCCCGCCTTTTGACTTTTCGGTTAGACGCTCAGTCGTACTCTTCAACTAGCTGCTGTGTGACGAGACGTATCTGGACTCTTCAAACATTTTCTGTGTGACAAAAAGTATCTGTACACTTCAATCAGCCGCTGTGTGACAAGAAATATCGGCCTATCGCCTTTCCACCATGCCATTTTTTAGATACAATGTTTTGTCGAAATGTAGGAAAGATCGTCCACAGCGGATTGACCCTGTTTTGATGGACAGTTGGCCGGCTGATCAAGGTGCTGTAAGAACAGGGTTCAGTCGCGCCGGAGGCACTACGACTTTTGGAAAGAGCTTAGCCTAACAATCGAATATTTTCTGTGATACCTGATGCCTGGGCTGGTCAGAAGCTACGTAGCTCATTAATTTGACTAAACTTCGTTTGATTCGTCTAAAGAATCCGTTGCTATGAATCTCCCTCGCGTATGGCCTAGGCCATCTATCTTTTGAGTTGACGTTGCATTCCTACACCGGACTGTAGCATTTAAAGATGCTCATTCCCATGAGAGCAATGACTATTGATCCGACATTTGAAATCCTACTCGCAGATGAAATCGAAACGACGGCAGATGATGAAGCCGAAGGGGCCATGCTGGAGCTGTTGTGTTGATTGAGGCAAATAGCTGGTTGTTGTCGCCGAAAATAAAGAAGGCGCTGTGCTCTGCTTTGTATATTCAGTCTCTGGGGCGGATGAAACCATATCAGTCGTCAATACTGCGCCAGAACTAGTTGATTGAACGCCAATTGTGGCAGGTTCCGAGCTTTCAGAAGAGCTGCTTCTCAAAGAAGCCGCGGATGAAGAGGGCGAAAAAAGAGCTGTGATCAAATTAGAGAAGTTCTATAAAAATAACAAACGAAGATTTACCTGATGATGTCACAGTACCGGGCTGGACTGACGGACTGTGTTCTGAGTTGACAATTGAAGCAATCTCACAACCAATGTTGGTGCACGAGCTCATCGAAGAGGAATCAGTCTGTTGGGAAGGTACTGTATTGCTGCCAACACTCGGTTCAGAGGTCTGCTGTTGACTTGGAATCAACTAAGAAGGAAACTGCTGAGCCGAAGATGTTTCCGTTGACGATGATGGTAGCTCTGTTAAAGATGATATTGTAGAGGCAGTTGTCAAAGCTGCTGAAGATGTTTCCGTTGACGATGAGGGTAGCTCTTCCGGAGACGATGTTGCAGATGCGGTTTCCAAAGCTCCCGAAGATGTTTCTGTTGACGATGACGGTAGCTCTGTTGTAGATGATGTTGCAGAGGCGGTCGTCAAAGCTCCTGAGGATGCCGGGCTGGCGAGTGAAGTCGCACTTTTTGAAATGTGAGAGGTAATAGTTTCAAGAAGCGCAGAAACGGTGGAATCCACCTGCACCGGAGAGGCGATATCAAAACCACACGTTGAATATATGGCTAAAATTTGACTATTGCTGGGCCAAAGGGTTTGAATGTCGCTGGGCAAAAGGTAGATTTGGTCAACAAAATCCAGAGTGTAAAAATTGCCATATTGGTCGTTGGGATCCACTGGATCTAAAGCGGATGGTCCTGCGGGAAACGGCGTACCGTGTGGAGGTAAGGGCGATGGTCCATTGGTCACAGATGTACAAACGAACATATCATTAGAGGTATACCCAAGGACACCGCCCCAATCAAGCGCGGTATCGGTGATAGATCTATAATGCGTGGGATACGTTCTATATGTACTCGTCAGTCTGTTTCAACTGTGGATATGATGAAGATAGCACAAGAAACAATCTAAACACACTTACACAGGAACAGTACTGTTGTTGGAAAGAGTGACATATGCGACTTGCGTTGTCGAAGGTGGAGGGCCTTGGATTAAAGTGCCGTTTTGCAGAAATCCCGTCACTGGGAGGGTGGAATTGTTTATCACGATTTCACTCAGGTAAGAAGTCGTCGTCGTTGTCATGTTAGTCTGGTCGTTGATGATGACGACGGCCGTGCCTAAATTATTGTCAATGTCCGACCGAACGACACATGTGAAGGAACGATAGTAGCGTACCGACGACCGCTGGTGTAATATATTGAGACCATGTCGCCGTTATCTGTTCAATATTGCCACGCGAACAAGGAGGCAGAGGACGACCTCTGGAATCGTAGCACCGATTAACGTGATTGCCAGAACAAGACGCTGCGCAGGAAGAGGTGGGTGTTGGAGACGAAACACCGTCCGCCACAGAGAGCGAAACGGCAGAGAGCAGGAGTAACGCAATGCTGCATGACATGGTCGACGCGACAAGCATTGGACTGGTTCAAGCGCGCTGTCTCAGCGGCGGAAGCTCGTTACATGATAAATATTCTGGAAATCCCTTCTTGTATTCATGGACATGGGGCCTGTTGCTGTGCCGCACGCATGCATGCGTTGGCGACGTCGGCAAAGCAGCCATTGTTGTATGTTTGATGCAGCATGAGGACCGGGTGAAAGCCTCTTACATTGTTTGACACAGGGACCTGCATAAACAGTTGCGGAAAGGGGTAAAGCGCCGTCGAGCGCCGACGCTATTCTGTGAGCTACTGTATTCTATGGCTACACCATATGTATGTACTACTGGAGACAGGCTACTTTTGACGGGGCGGCTCGCATAGGAGCAGCTACATCATTGGCGCTTCTCTTCTTAGGTTTCACACTACTAGCGGCGCAGCACCGCATCCTTCGCTCTGCTCCTCTTGGCTCCTTTTAATTTCCGAGGATTGTCCTACCGTTCCTGCGTGCGTGTTTCTTTTTTCAGTAGGGAGAGCGGTCAGACTGATGCACTGTCTTGTGGGACGGAGTCTAACTCAGCGGATGGACAGGTTATAGAGCGGCCCGCTCCGCTCGCTCTTAGCACGCCCGTATCCGGACTTCTCCACCTTTCAGTCACGTACACAGTAAATCGGCCGAGGCTTTAACATCGGCGCATGTGAAACCCACCACATCGTGTTCTTCCGAGTAGCCTTCCTTGATGCGAGCTTGACGTGAACTCACTCCAATGGCATAGACGTGTCGACAACTGCGCCGCCATATGTCTGCCACCATGGCTGTCTTGCCTGGAACTGTTGGTGCCAGTTTGCCATCCCTTTCGAACCGCAGCGCGAAACAGCTGCTGAAGGACCTCACCAATCTCTACGTCACAAACCGCACGCGCATCTCACGTACAGTCTACCTTGCCCTCTTCGTAGCGCTCATCCAGCGTGTACGTAATGCCATCAAAGAGCAAAAGGCTGCTGCTGCCCGCGCAGCTGGATCCCGACGCCGAGAACCTGTGACTGGCAAATCAGAGGGAGAGGCCACAGGCAGGAAGAAGGTCGAGCTGAACCGCGAATTCTTTCGCAATCTAGGAAGACTATTGCGGATATGTATACCAGGATGGAAGAGCAAGGAGTTGCGGCTATTGATATCTCACTCGGTTTTTCTCGTTCTGAGAACACTGATTAGCCTATACGTGGCTGAGCTTGATGGACGGCTCGTTAGCAATCTCGTTCGGGGCAAAGGCAAGGCCTTTTTGAAGGGCCTGGTATGGTGGATGATTGTGGCTGTTCCAGCGACGTTTACAAATTCAATGGTTCGTTCTCTCATATTTGTTGACACGATTTATGCTGACATGTCCATCACAGCTTGCATATCACCAGACGATGTTGTCACTCTCGTACCGAACCCGCTTAACGACCCACATCCACAACCAATACCTGAACAATATGACTTTTTATACTCTCTCAGCACTAGATGACCGAATAAAGAACGCCGATCAACTCATCACTGTCGATGTGAACAAGTTCTCCAGCTCTCTTGCTGAGCTCTATGGAAACCTAGCAAAGCCAATCCTTGACTTGGTCATTTACAACTGGAGTCTGAGTCGGAGCGTTGGTGGTGAAGCACTCTTCGCGATGAGCTTGATGGTACAACTCAGTGCATCAGTAATGCGTGCTCTCACGCCGCCGTTCGGTAAATTTGTTGCTGATGAGGCGCGGCTCGAAGGAGAGTTCCGCTTTCAACATTCTCGACTGATTGAGTGGAGTGAGGAAATTGCTCTTTATAACGGACACGATGCGGAGAAGGAAACCCTGGATAAAGGTTACTTTACACTCATCAAGCATGTCAACTACATCTTGCGCCGACGCTTTTACCACGGCATCATGGAAGACTTTGTCATCAAGTACTTCTGGGGCGCATTGGGTTTGATGCTATGTTCAGTGCCGGTATTCTTCAAGCTACCTAATTCTGGTCCCGGAAGTAGCAGTATAGGTGATCGAACGGAGAGCTTTGTCACCAATCGTCGAATGCTCCTATCCTCGAGCGACGCGTTTGGTCGTCTTATGTTCTCATACAAGGAGATTTCTCAGCTTGCAGGTTATACAAGCCGCGTGAGCACTCTCTTGGATGTCATTGCTGATCTCCAGCGAGGACACTTTGAAAAGGCACTCGTTTCGTCAGCCTCCACGGATGCAAATGCTCTTGTTCTAGCGGGCCGAGGCGAGCTTATCGAAGGAGAGGACATCAAATTCGACAGTGTTCCTATTGTTTCACCAAATGGTGATGTTCTGGTCAAAGCCCTGAGCTTCCACATTCAGCGGGGCGACCACCTGCTTATCGTCGGACCCAATGGCTGCGGCAAGAGCAGCTTGTTTCGAATCCTTGGTGGTCTCTGGCCTGTCTACGGCGGCAAGGTTCGAAAGCCTCCTGCCGAAGACATTTTCTACGTCCCTCAGCGACCGTATCTGAGCAAAGGCACGCTTCGACAGCAAATCTTGTACCCTGATAATTTACTCGATATGCGCGCAAAAGGCGTTACAGACCAGGATCTGATTGAAAAGTTAAAGATCCTTGGTATTGAGAGTCTACTCACTACACATAACTCGACAGCTCGCACAGAATCTGGACAGAGCCGCTCGACATCAAACTCGAATGGTCTTGATGCTGAAGCCGAGTGGACTGATGTGTTGTCTATTGGAACGCAACAGCGCATCGCCGCTGCTCGCTTATTCTATCACAAACCAAAGTATGCTATCTTGGATGAATGTACCTCATCCGTAACTACCGAGGTAGAGAAGATCATGTACGACGAAGCAAAGCGTCTGGGTATCACACTCATGACTGTTAGTCATCGTCGTTCACTTTGGAAATACCATGGATGGATCTTGCAGTTTGATGGCCAAGGCAGCTATGTGTTCACCAAACTTGATGCAGAGAAGCGACTAAAATTGGAAGATGAGAAGGAGGAGCTAGAAGTCTTGTTACGATCGGTACCGGCTCTTGAGCAACAAATTGCCGAGCTGGAGGCCGGCATAGCGTGAACAAGCCGTGCATGAATCTATTACCCCATTGCAATTTCACGACACTCAATGCTAGATATTTAGACTGGCGCGTTTCTCCGAGAATGAATGACAACAATCATACCACAAGATTGGTGCATTAGTATCGCTCGTTGCCTTGCATCTGGTAGCAAGCCGACCGGTTGACGATATGGTTCGCTTTCAGGCAACAAGGCCAACTGTGGCACTGACGACTTCATCTCATGCCCCATTTCTCACCAACGGACCTAATACTCATGTAAAAGGAGAAAACCCGTAATATTATTCATAAATAAAAAACGACGATATGGACTATTCGCTTCTCAGTCTGGTAGAAGAGCACAAGCAACGCAGAAAAGCATTCTGGGATCTTCCGATCGCTCCAACGCCACCCATTCGTATCGAACGAAAACGAATCAAGTCGACCGCACCGTCCATGAAGCCTGATGACGCTGTTGATCTCTCTGATCGCGTCTGGTATCCGCCATGGTGACATAGGTCTGCGCACCGTCCGATAACCGCCCACTGCGTCTCAACTCCTGAACTTGAATACTAGTTAGAATGCGTAAGCCCCACAAATGCTGAATCAAACCCGGATCGATGCGCGCAGGGAAAGCGACAACAGTTTCGTTGCGGTGATGTCGCACAATATGCGCGGTTCTTTGGGCCCAGGCGCTTGTCCCGTCGCGACTGCTCACCGTCCAGGTACAGTCGAACGGACAGGTGAGGGTTTTTGGCAGATGACCCCTGAAATGACTCTTGCAGTGTCTGTCCCATTCGACAAAACTATCCGAGGTGAAATTGCACGCTAGGAAACTGTACGCGCACGCCAGTCGGCCTGGTCGAGGAGGAGGAACGGCTCGATTGCTCGATGTTGACGCGTCGGATACAATCGATTGAGTTGAGTACATGTACGACTGCGACGCACTATCCGAATCCGAATCCGAATCCGTATCGTCTCCCACTCCCACGGCCATGGAACTGGTCATTGAGACACGGAGATTAAGGGGAGCATCGTTTTCAGGCACACTATTGGGAGGATCATGCGCGGGAAGTCGATATTGCCCCGCGAGCACTTCTTGGAACTCGCGTCGGTAAGGATTGCCTTCTCGCTCGTTGATGTATCGTTCAAGATTCGGTCGGTCATGACAGATATACCTCGTTTGCGGAGCATTATTCACAGGTCGATCCTGCGCGTTGCGCACGGGGTGGGCTTGTAGTTGTTGTGCCGCCGTCGAAGGAGGGCGTACTATGTACTTTGGCTGCTCCATGGCAGATGGACGATATTGTAATCTAGCTAGTCGATCAAGACGCGGATCCACTGAGAGATATATATATCTGTCGTTCTTCTTTGGTAACACAACGTAGGAGACGGTTGGTGAGGGGTAAAGCAACCCATCTTGATCACATATACCATGTATCAAGGCTCCTTTCCATCGCTACTACATCGGTCCAGCCGTGCCAGCGCAACAAGCACATGCATTACGTCTACCGCTCGTACCGACGCCACGGCGGATCCAGGTCAATTCGACAACATGATATGGATACCCGATGACCGTGATTTTCGAATTGGAATCGAATTCTGCGTAGAAATTCTGCAGGACGAGTTCACTGTCCTCGAGATTATGAATTTGAAGAGTTTTGGTATATTTTCTAAACGCGATGGACTAGATAGCTTGAAAATCATACACCAGGCGTGCATTCGATACCGGGTGCTTCTGTCGCCGAATGCATCCAAGCAAACCAACACTCCACCAACGCAAAGTAACCACCACGCCCCTCCCCCCTCGCATCAACCAGCGCGTGACACCAATCTCCCCATCCCATCCCGTTCCGTCAGGACAAAAAATGTCAAGACCCGAAAACAACAAGGTAACCCGCATCAACTCAACCAAAAACTCTAAACTCAACATGAGTTCGGATGCGCCGATTGCAGTGACAGCAGGCACATGACAGGGACAAGGGTCTAGTCTGTTCCGCGTTTTGTGATTCGTAGATTGCTTGACCGGAAAAAAACCCCTATACTGTCTTTACTTATGCCGTGCTGTGATGTGCTGTGATGTGCTGTGCTTTTTGGGGTGGAGGGTTGGGTGGGTGAATGGGTGAGTTGGAGTTGCTTTTTTTGGGCTTGGGTGTTGATGGGCAGGTGGGCTGGAGTATGGACTTATTTGAAGATGGGGTTGTATGTAAGAGTTGAGAGGGGGAGTTATGGTCATTATAGGAGATGTTTGGGCCGGAGAGTTGGATATTCAGGTTGTTGTTTGACGTATTGATGAATGGGATTTCGCTGTACTGGTTTTGTGGATTTGATGATTCTAGAGTTTACATCTCCCGGATCTCGCACGCCCAAGTTAATCGGGGTTTCGTCATGAGTTGAATATCTACTACCATCTACAAGTCATGCAAAGTCGTAGCCCAGACTAAGACTTCTGAGCATATACTACTTTAAGAGGAACATACGTCCTGAATTTAAGCGTATCGATTTCTTCCAAAACACCACGAACTTGATCTTCAACCTGTTCATCAGAAAATCCATGCGCGCCTTTCATAACCGTAGTCGTGAAACCTCGAAACCCCATGTGGAAATTCTTATT
This sequence comes from Acrodontium crateriforme, assembly GCA_033807595.1. Classification (NCBI taxonomy): domain Eukaryota; kingdom Fungi; phylum Ascomycota; class Dothideomycetes; order Mycosphaerellales; family Teratosphaeriaceae; genus Acrodontium; species Acrodontium crateriforme. The sequence continues at coordinate 172,996 of CP138591.1, read as the reverse complement.
ACCCATTTGACCGAGTTCACGGTCATGCTCCGTGTCGGCCCATGGACCTGACATCATCTTAAACTCATCTGTTTTTGCATTCACGAGGCCTACGTGTTGCATTTGTTGGGGGAAGTGATTGATGGCATTGGGATCTAGTCCGAATTTACGCATTCCGGATGACATGAGGTGTCCCCAGGCGACGACTTTGGATTCGGCGGATGTGGAGCCATTGAGGCAATGGGTTGGGAATTGAAGATCTTGGATTTCGCACCAGCCACCTGAAGTGAGATGATTGGATATTTTTTCAAAGAGGCTTGGCCAGTTCCTGATGCTGACGACGATAAGACGAGCGTGGATGTAGTCAAATTTATCCCCAAATGATACCCATGCAGAATCATCTTCACCGTTTGCTTCGATTAAGGTGCAGTTTGGAGGAGCAGTGTTCCACTCAGGCGAGCCAGTGACATCAAATCCTATAACTTGAGCATTTGGGTTCTGTTTGGCGTAGTCTATGGCCCAATTGCCAGTTCCGCATCCTATATCGAGGACTCTTCTGACGTGCGATGGGTCCAGAGGAGCACGATAGAGACCGCCAAACGTCTTGGTTAAAAGAGCATGCTGAAAGTTCAATCTCTCTTCTTCCGGCGCATCCCGAGGGAGAATGTAGGTTGTATTGTCGGCCATGTTGGATTGTGAAAGAGATGAAGTCGCAAGTCAAACTTACCTGTACTGTAATATAACAAATCTACTTTTCGATCGCACTCATGTCGGCAGTTGGATTCAAAGTGCGGAACCGAGGAAAAGCCGAACGAGGGTGATTAGTTAAAGTCTGATTCCAGTTCTTGTTGATGTCACCCCGCTATAGGTACGACTATTTCAACCATGCAGACAAATGAGGGCAGCTCGGAAGAACGGCAATAATGACGTACAGCGCGGGCAAGATGAGCCGGTGATCTGCACTCATGGTATTTGAGCTTCTCCGCCATCACATGAACGTGGGATATTTGGTGCATAGTACGGGATGAAACATGTGGGAGGGAGGAAGTTGAGTTTGAGATGAGATGTCAGACGAGAGATGTGTGGCAATTGTGGTCAAGGAGGGGAGCGAGCGTTGTTATGTCAGCAAGACGACGGACGAGCTGCGGAGGAGGCATCGCTTGGACCGACCGGGGAGCTTCACCTGAAGCTGTGACATGACGGGCCAGGGTTCAACGTACATAGACATGTCCACACCCATCGCTGATGACCAAATGACAGTTCGCATGAGTGACTGGACTATTCATGTGTAGTAGGATGGAGAAGAATAGAAAAGGGTGGCCAAGAAGAATCGAGTAGAATGCACAGATGAGCGTCGAGACAGGCCGAGGTGCGTAGCGAGGGTTTGTGCGGAAGACGCCGTGAGGGCTGTCGATGGGCCATGTCCAGTCTGTCGCGTACTGACCTATGATACCCTATGATACGCTATTATGTCCTGTTGTATCCTGTTGTATCCTGTTCTGCTGGTGGGTGTCGCCGTTTCTAGGATGAATCTAGGATGAATGCATCGTTGCGGGCACAAATTGGCTGCCGTCGTCTCCGCTTAAGCCACAGTTACATACACATGGACACATCCATCGCGGATGATGGCATATCGCATCGACGGTAAGCTGCCCTAACTGACGGCCGTCGCAGTAGTAACTTGACTACAAGAGTACATTGAGTAGATACAGTAGATACAGTAATACGGTAGAAATACTTGACAGTCAATCGGGAGGCTCGCCGTCGCCGCCGTCCGCCGCCGCATCCCGCCCGCCCGCTTCTGCTTGACCTTCTCGAAGCCCGGCAAATCACATGCCAATATTCACCTCTCACTCACTCACTCACTCAACTCGCCCGGGGCTTCTCTCCTCCAAAGCTCCCCAACGCGGCCACCAGCAGCAGCACCACCACCGACCACCACCTCCGCTTCCACCACCACCGCCCTCGTTTGCTTCTCCCATCTCTCTACGTGCCACATTCCGCCCTCCCGCTGTCCACCCTGCTCATCGCCCCCTCCGTCGTCCGAGTCCGCCTCGATATGCTCCGCTGCCTGTGATCCCCAGCCGACTGTCCACCAACCCTGCCATTATCCAGTGCCCCGGTTGTGACTGTGCCGCACTACTCAATCTCCTCCCAACCACGTCTTCATACAGTCCTACTCCAGCTGCCTTTGCGCCCAGACGTCCACCAATCCTACTCTTTGTCTCTCTCGCGCGTCTGTCGCCCGTTCGCCTTGCAGCCCAGCGCAACGCTGCTTCTTACCGAGCAATCGATATCAGCATTGCCCTAACTGACCTCCCATGGAATCATGATCCACGTTCTTCAAAACAACAACGAGCCGTCAAGTTCACTGCGGTCCCATCATTGCATACCAACCAAGACGACTACCGACGCCATTGTCAATTGAGCAAGACTGAGCATTCATACCTACACAATCCCGTGGCCGGCAGCCATTCGCCATCCTGGCGCAAGCAGAGGTCATGACCCAGTATGGCGGAGGCCACGGTGGTGACCATCACTACGGTCAAAGTGCTTTTGGCTGTAAGTATTGCTGCAGTTCTCTATTGTGAACTTGTCAATCGATAACCGAGGTCCGCTTGAAATGGCGAGCACAATGGCCTCGAACAATAAACATTCACTTCCATCATGCATTGCTCATGCATTGCAAAAACCTGAAACTTTCACGTGAAGCATCACATGAATAGAACAATAGCTGACCGCACGATATTTAATCTAGATCCAACCAGTATTAATCCTCAAAACTCTGCTTCTGACAACCCTTCCAACAACACCGCCGATTTTGGCCAACAAGCAATCCTTGACCAGGACGACTCACACATCATGAGTTCGTTCTTCGACAATCCTGACGTCAACTTTGACTTTGGCAACATGGATTCGCACAAGCCAGACGGCATGGGCGGTTTCGACCTCACCTCACCAACATTCACCAGCCATCCCACGTCAGCTGCCCACCACACACCTATGAACAACTACCGCACCAACTCAGATGGCCAACTGTTTCAACATGGAAACTTTGCTGGTCAATTCCTCATCAACAATCACAATCGATTGGCGAATCCCGCCCACGACGAAGCTGCTCTTTACAGCACTGCCTCGACACTTGTCGGCCTTTCCAATTCTCAGACTCAAGATCAAGCCCAACCTCTAAACTTTGGATGGGGCTTTCAAGATAATCAAGCTTTCATGGCCAATGACAATTCCATGAATTCGGGGCGTCGCTCTACCCATTCTGCTTTCCCCGCTCACATGCAGTCTTCTGGTCAATCAATCCAGCATCTTCATCAAGCTCAACACATGCAATCTAGAGCACAGCAAATCTATCAACCAGCCGGACTACGTGCCCCTCATTCATTCAACGTAGCTGACCCTACTGGCGCAAACAATTTCAACCAACAGAGGGCACAGTCGAATCGCCCACGAAGCGTTTATCAAAATCGTGTCCCCAAGAGCATAGTACGTTTTGGAAGTGACGACTCTTTCAGTCCCATGGGATTCAGAGGCGCTGTACCATCCAGCGAGCAAGAAAAGGAGCACAATCTCACCAATGTTCCACTTGCCGACCAAGCTGCCGGAAGCATACAACAACACTTTCAGCGCACATTGTCCCATCCAACTACTTCGTATCATCACACTGGTGTGTCTGGAGTTACTCGAGTCGCGCAAAGCCCTTCAACATCTCCTGTCAACACCACCCGCGGCCTTCCATTTGCCAGCCCCAATTCCAGTGCTCAGGCTATGGCATGGCAGAGAGTTCAGGAACTTGCTGTGGAAGAACAAGAAGAAGAAGAAGCTGATTATGAAGATCAACAACCACGAAAGCGCCGTAAGAGTGGCATTACGCGCGAAAATGAAGATGATGCAGAATATGTTCCCCATTCTCGAGTTCAAGGCAATGTACCAAAGCGTGGACCCAAGGTTCTTAAAGCTGATGTCGGCGCCGAAGAAGATGACCTGGATTCTTTCACCAGTCCCAATCACAACAACAAGACTTCGCACAAACGCAAGTCTAACATGTCTCGCAGCGCAACCACGCCTTCCTCACCACCTGACCAAGCAGCATCACCAGACGCAGGACCTTCATCAATGTCCAAAAAGGCTCGCAACGAAGCCAAAGCTCGTCAAAACCTCACAGAGGATCAAAAGCGTAATAATCACATCCAGTCCGAACAGAAGCGTCGTAACGTCATCAAGCAAGGCTACTCCGATCTGAACCATATTGTTCCAAGCCTCAGTGGCGGCAAGTCTGGCTTGTCCAAGGCTGAAGTGCTCAAAGAAGTCGTCATGTTTCTCGAAAACACTGTCGCTGGTAATGACACCATGACTGAGATTCTCAGCGTTGGCAACCATAATGCGAATGAGTTTGATGATGGTACCGGAAGTCACGTCTTCTCATTAGGCGTCAATAACTACCAATAATCGGTATTGCTAACGATATGATGCGACGCCGACTGACAATTATCTCAATACAAATATCTCTTTGCGACGAAACTAGGGAAAAATGCTCAATGGAATTTAACCACTCAAACGAAAAGTGAAACTAGGGCCAAACATATACCGGCGGATGCGTTGTTTTTTATGCCCTCTTGGCTCGTGGGCAAAGGAGTTTGGGCGGATATACCACCTTTGGCTTGTTCTACCGAGCAAATTTTGCTTTTCCACCACACAATCACATCTTCCACCAATCTCTTCTTTTCCCCCCTTGCCCATATTCCCATGGAGCACATTCTCATGGAAGCGGAGTTGATTTATGATTGCACTTTGCCTGCAATAGGAACGGCATTTTGAGATAGATGCCACCGGCGCTCTCCTGCTGCTGCCAGTGGACCACAAATTCTTTATATAGTCTGCTATCCTCGAATAGCGACGATAATGTCTTAATGTATTTCTTCAACTCGATATCATTCATATTTATCCGTCATGCCGTTTTGATATATCGTTTTGAAGTGTTCTTCCAAGAGCATTACTCTGTTTCGGCCCTCGACGATCTGCGTCTTGGGCTCTTGGCTTGAGTATGAAGTAATAATACGCCGCACCAAAAGCTGCCCCTGCTAAATGCGCAACAGCATTCGTACGACGATACTCTCCGCCAAAAGCCAACCTTCGTAGTTCTTTCGGTAACATTAAATCCCATGCCCAAATTTGCGCTGTCCAGAGTGCGACATCATACGCTATGTTCAGTCCTACTATTAATCCCGTCGGGATACTCGTCGCGGACAACACGTCTTTCGCGGGCACGACATCAAACCCATCATCATCAACACTCCCCAACGCCGTAACAGCCATATAAGCATTCACGACCCCACTCGCGCCCATCGCCCATCCGTGCGAGTGATCATCAGCCCAGAACCGACAGTTGGCGAGCGTGGCCACCGATCCGACAAAACTGGATCCAATGGCCAAAACCCAAACATCTACTCCTTTGATCCCTGCGACGCGCGAAAGGCTCGTGCCAAAGGTGTACAAAGCGGAAACATTCCCGACGAAATGCTGCAGATCGGCATGGACGAAGGCTTTCGTTATAAATGTCCACCAGCGCTTTTGTGCGTCTCCTTTTGCCCCGCGGCGAGTGAGGGAAAGAGCCCATTTGGTGAAAATAGCAGACTGCGCATTTAGGCGAGCGGACGTGCGGATTTCGGTTTGCATCCGTTGGCTGTATTCGGTGTTTATCAGTTGCGTGGCGGAATGGAGCCATGTTTGCGTATGGCGTTCTACCGCGCGAAGACTGGTTTGCTGGATTGAGGTTGTGGTGTAGATGAATACTCCTGTGTTGAGAGCTATGATTTGCCAGAGTGCTGTTTGACTGGTTGGGTTTAGGATGATGTTTTTGGTTTTTTGGAGAGTGTTGTTCTTGTTGTTCTCGTCGGCATGGTTGTTGGGTTTAGGGGCTAAAGAGGTGAAGTTTTGCCATAATTGCTTTATTTGGCGATTTTGGGTGGGACTGAAATCCATTGTTGGGTTTATCTTATGGAGCTTGATTTTAATGCTTCAGTACGAAGACGCGTTTGCGCCGCGACGCGTGAAGCGGCGATATTCTATGATGAAATCAGACTTTAGCATGTCGTCGTTCATGCGAACCATCAAAGAGGGGGCAGGCTCGGTCCTTCCTTCCTTCCAGCCCGGCAACCCAGCCCCACCTGCCGGTTATCGGCGGTAGGGCAACTACTCACTCACATGTCAACCCACTACTTGTCATCAAAATCACCAACCAATAACGCCTTTCCTGAACGGACTGTGTCTTGGACTTACAAACCCCAAAATAGCGGACATGTCTCATTCTCATTCTCATGATGGACCTGGTCATTCTCACGCCCCGGGTGGTGATCACGGCCACTCGCATGAGATTCTCGATGGACCTGGTTCATTCCTCGGCCGCGAAATGCCCATTATTGAAGGTCGAGATTGGAAGGAGAGGGCTTTCACAGTAGGAATTGGCGGGTGAGTCTGAGACTACCATGTTAAAAAGCCGTACTTCTTTTCCCGCTGATCGAATTGTGTAACAGTCCTGTTGGCTCCGGCAAGACGGCCTTAATGCTCGCTCTCTGCATGGCCCTACGAGACAAATACAACATTGCGGCGGTGACCAACGATATTTTCACGCGTGAAGACTGCGAGTTCCTCACACGCCACAAGGCACTCCCCGCTGAACGAATTCGCGCCATTGAAACGGGAGGATGTCCCCACGCCGCCGTTCGCGAGGACATCTCGGCCAACCTGGCCGCCTTGACCGATTTGCACCGCGAGTTCAATACCGAGATTCTCTTGATTGAGAGTGGAGGTGATAACCTAGCAGCCAACTACAGTAGAGAACTGGCCGATTACATTATTTACGTCATTGACGTTAGTGGTGGCGACAAGATTCCCCGCAAAGGCGGTCCCGGTATCACGCAGAGTGATTTGCTGATTGTCAACAAGACGGATTTGGCCGAGTTGATCGGTGCTGACCTTTCGGTCATGGATCGAGATGCGAGAAAGATTCGAGAAGGTGGTCCGACCATCTTTGCTCAGGTCAAAAATGGCAAGGGAATGGATCATATTGTCGATTTAATTCTCAGCGCTTGGAAGAGCTCTGGAGCGAGCTCCGCTAGCCAGGAGAACAAGGTTTGAATGAAACTTTGTTTCTTCACGCGACTGGTCATGAATGGCATCATGTTGATACAGATGTTATAAAGGCATTATGTATATACACATAGGTAGTCTTCAGTTACCTAGAAAAAATCCATCAACGGCAATGGGGGCTGCTATTATCGTAAATGTAATTAGTCGTTGCTCAAATCTTTATCAACGGCCAGACCTAGACAGAGTTAATTGTCCTTTTCAACAAATTCTGGCGCTACACATCCGGCCGCCGGGCCTGCTACTTGCCCATGACCAAGGTCAAAGGTAAGTCGAGGAGTCTCGCTTTCTTCACTTCGTCTTGTCTGTTTCGGAAGACCGGTGTCTTCATTGCCCCTGTCAATCCCCTCCCGCTCGGCAATATCCGTAATCATCCCATCGACACTTTGAACTCTACTCTTCTTCAACGGTCGTAAGTCGACTTCAAAGCCATCAGTGGCATCACAACAACCAGGCGCTTTCACCCCAAGCGCCTCACGCCAGCCCGACCGCCCCCAGAATTGCTGTGGGTGTTCAAGCCTCGCCATTCGCCCGTAACCATTCATTTCACATTCTTCGATTTTCAACGGCTTTGCATTTTGAATAATAGCTCGCACATCGCCATCATCCTCGAATTGCTTCGCTTGGTTATGTTCCGCGCGCGTCATGCGTCTCGAGCGCTCAAAAATTTTCTCTTCGATTGTGCCTTTGAGAACGAGCGTTTCGACGAAAACTCTGCGCGTCTGCCCGATTCGATGCGCGCGTTTGATGGCTTGCGCTTCGACGCTGGGTCGGCAGATGGGATTGACAAAGTAGATGCGCGAGGCCGAGGATAAGTTTAATCCAAAGGCTGCTTGTTTCACGTCCATGAGCAGAACGCGGTCTTCGAGTTCTTGGTCGAAACGCACGACATATTCCGACTTCAATCGGTTGGCTAGGCGGTTGGCATAAATCTCATGTCGGATGTGGAGAAGCTCGAGCATTTGCGCAATATAGAATGCAATGTTATCGCCTTCGTAGAAAACAATGATTTTCTCGGTTGCTGAGTATTTCAGTATGCTGGAAATGAGATAACTTAGTTTAGCGGATGTGGTACCGACAATACGACTCTGCAACAGGGGTGAAGAATTGGGAAGGTCTGGTATGGTGACGATTTCTGCAGAACGGCGTCGTTTTTTCTTGGCTTGAATTGTACTTTTCACTTCTGTCGAATTATTGCCATCAGGGGTGGCCACTGGAATCGTCGTATGTGACGAAGAACTGGGTTTTACGTTGATGGACGCACGACGCTTCAAAGAGGGTTCACCAGATAGGCTAGAGATTGGAATTCCAGCTGATGTTAGGGGTAACTTCTCGCCTTTGCTTATATTAGACATATCATTGGAGGCTTCCATCCGTGCAGATGCTGTGGCTCGTATTCCCAGTCCAGAAAGACCGTCTGCGGGATCAGGAAGTGCCGCACGTTCATTGACATATTTCTGCGCTTCAAGTAATTGAGACAATCCGGTCAGGAGAGGATCGTTGTTTTCGTCAAATGCCCAATGCTCGGCACTGTCTGACGGCCAATCATTTATAATCAAGCCCAATTCATGTGAGTTACTCATCGATTTCCAGGCTTTTGATGCAAGTATCGTTTCTGCATGTTTTGTCACATGATTGAGAAGTTGGCGGTCCTCATCAGAGCAAGAAGCGCCCTTCTTCTCCAAATACCCATTACAAGTCTCGATTGTTGCGACGACATCTGCTTCACTGAAGCCCGTCCAGAAAAAAGCACTTTGTCGAAGATTGGTTGAAAGAAGCTGAGCGCGAGGCTTTTGGTTCGCAGGATGAAAAAGATAGTCTCGATCAGTTCTCTCAGAAGTGACTGCATTTGCTGTCAAAACAAGATTAAATAAATTTGCGGTGACTTTGTCGAATAAGCATGGTTCCAGACGCACTATTTCATGTGTCAGAGGAGGAAGTTCAATGTCTCGCTCAACATCTTCAGGGCGGGTCTTGACCACCATAGCCTCGAGAGTTCGCTGCAGACAACTCGAAAAAGCTGAAAAGGTTCTTTTTCGAAAGTCTTCATGACGGTAGACATGCTCGTCCCACTCAGCTTTAACATTGCTCATGTTTGACGACGACCAAGGTTCTATCTTGAAAAAACTCGAAGCAAAAGATCCCAAGCTCTTGATCGCTCCTGACGTATCTTCTTTTCGATTGAAATATCTACGCTTTTCGAGCATATCATGACGATTCTCTTTCATATCAATCTCGTGTCGAGCCTTGACTTCTGTTGACGCAGTCATGTCCACTTCCACCCCAAGCAGGTCTTTGGCTGGAGTTCCGCTCACAATCCAACGATGATCTGCCGTGATTAGTTTGTTCGTGACAATAACAGCCACTGACGCTCCATTTGAGAAGCCGTGTCCCTCATCAATAATGAGGCGCTTGAAATGGACGTGCTTTAGGGGTGAATCGTAGAGTTGATCTGTACGCACACAAGTACAATCACGAGTCCGAGTAGCACCAATGTATGGACAGCGACATAAAAGCCGTGTTTGCGCAAGCCTACGTCCTTGCTCATCCGAGCCGTCCTTGATTTCCATTTCCAGACGACTGCGGCTGAAAAGAATTACATCATAAGTCCTAAGTGCATCCGGTTCCGGCAATTTCTTTTTATTGTCTTCCATTACCAGGACTCGAAGTGCACCTGTATCGACATGTTTCGTAATTTCAGATTGCCATTGCTTGCATAAGTTTCGGGGAACAACAACTATTGTTGTTGACGCCATCAGCATCTTTTTCGGTGGTGGAGTTACAGTATTTCTATTCCATCGTACCGTAGTTTGAGCGAGAGAGTAGTGTGGCGGTGCTGATTCAAGCTTTTGTGTGCAATTCGCCATATCAAATCCGTGTGCATGCTTGATACGATCAAATTCGACATGATATGGGATAGATTTTTTATGTATCGCAGATACAACCATATCGGACAAAGTTCCCACTTTGGTGCGAATATTAGGCAAGTCGTATGGAGATGGGAACCTTGGCTGATGGGATTTGGTTGATAGAATTAGCGCAAGCAAGATCACTGTCTTTCCAAGACCCATGGTCTCAGCCAAGATGCCGCCTCGGCAAGTTTCATAGTATTTAGGTTCTCGACAGAATACTAGGCCGCGAGCGCCATAATAAAATCGTGTCCCATCGGGGGCTGTTCGCGGCTCGAGTCGTGGGTCGAGTTGCAACTTGGGCACCGCCTCTCTCTGAAGCATCAAGCCTGCAGACCTACGCTGATATGGATAAAGAGTGCTCTTCAATCCAGGTAAAGCTGCCGAGTCCAGAATATCTTCTAAAGCTTCACGTGTGTAAATTTCCTTGATTGAGTTGGCTGAAGGTGCAGGGGATGGGATTTTGTTGAACATATAGAAAAGAGAGCTATCATCGGCTGTTGCCCACATGTCGAATTTCTGGACATCTGGAGGTCGGTATTCTCCAGACCAGGATACTGGGCTAATATCAATAGCGGTGAGAAGCCATCCGAGAGCCTGTACAAGTTTCTTGTTGAGGGGGCCGACAAAGCGCAATCCTACATCAGCAGGCAGGATATGAACTCGGGCAATGACACGATTTAGATATAGCTGACAGCGCTTCGTACTTATGCGGATTCGCTTCGCTTGCTGAAGGCTAGTCAGAGCCGCGTAAAGTTCGGTATCGATGGAGAGCGCTGAAGGGGGCGAAGTAGTTTCCTCCCACCGCGAGGCTGAATCGCCCTCACATGTATCGTCTATTGACTGGAAATTCAGACAGCCAAGAGGTAAATAGTTCTCGATTTTTGATAAGAATAGCTCTGCTTCGGCAGAGTGTTCCTTGACTATTGTTTTCGCAAGTGGACTGCGTCCTGACGATGACCGCGAAGTAGCCGGTGTTAATGAACCTCCCCACCCGGAGGAAGATGACGTTGGACTCCGCTGTCTCGACGGTAACGTTTGAGACATATCATTATTGTGGAGTGAGTCTGCGGTCGGACTTGTGTGCGACATGAATTCATGTGATATTGACTTGCGAAAGCTAGTCAGGGTGGCAAACGTGGGAGCGTCTTTTGGGCATGAGGTGTCCATCTATGCTCAACCTTTCTTCAAGCACTTGCCAGTAAGGAGGATGTCTGCACAAGCGCTTCGTCGATTCTTCGCTGGAATTAATTCATTTATTCAATGGAATATATACATATCTTGCCGTCCAGGAGTCACCGAACCTGTAATTAAGATTGCATTAGCGGTCCAACCAAGTCACGTGACCATATCAATGTTCTCTCGGCTGGAAGCTTTCCTCCCTTCTACGTCTCACTCTTGTAGAGAGTTTCGATGAAACCTATCGTCAATCGTTAACGACGAAAAAGTTGCTGGTCTGAGGAATCGCGATTTCCAAGCGACATTCTCAAATGCTGCTCGAGCCTGCGACGCCACAAATGGTCAACAACGACGAATGCTTGTCTAGCCATTGACTTTGATAAGATGAGATGTGCCGTGGAGCAGTAAAGACAGCATCAATAGCCTACTATTGGCACGAGCATCTCAACACCAACATCCAGGACTCATGCTTCTGTGTCAAATCATCCTAGACGCCGTCGTGAATGTTCCTCCGGCCTGACTTATTTGAGACTGATATCATGTACCTACCTCATTCAGAGACGTGCACCGGGCTGCAACTCTTGCCGCGACACAATCCGTCACTTGATCGCCAGTCCGCAAAGGCGGTGAGCATGCCCGCGTGCTCTATCGCAGCCTCATCCTTTTGATATCGGCAATGATATTCAAATGATGAACCCCGCCACGACCGCGTCAGCGCTCCGTCTGCCAATGTTCAGGACGCCAAACGAACTCATGTCAAACTTTCCACAGATTTGTCTGGTCGTGTGACATGAGATAGATTCTTGCGCATGTTATGTGTCGTACGACACGAGTAGCGCGGCATTCCAAGACACCGTGCTTACCACATCTCCAAGTCAAAATTGGACGAGCCGAACTGTCGGGTCAAACCTTGATTCTCAAGAAGGCTGTATTGGAATGATTCACATTCATCGTTTGCTCAATACTATACGCTACATGCTTTGAGACCCTCCTTGCATGCTTCACCGCTGGAATGTCTCAGGCTCGTATTCGCCGTTTGTGCTGGAGCGCTCGGCTTGACCGATATCGTGAAGAAGCCGACAACACAGAACAAAGAAATTTGAGAGCCTGTTCCTTTCTCTGGCGACCCAGGCGACCCAGAGATGTATTGAGTTTCAACAATCGGTGCTGGTTCGCGAAGCTTGCCTCGTCTCTTGTAGAGGACAAAGAAACATATGCAGTTGACCACCCTCTGGCACAATAGAGACATAGAAATCACTTTTTTACCCTTTTACCACAGCAAAGGGAAGACTATCAATATGATTTCAAGTTTGAGTATGAATGGGCTACATTGTTCTACTTACAATCGCCTTCATTCCTTTCAGATGGCCGCCCTTCACTTGTCGTCGCCATTGCAGCCCTCAGCGCCTTGGAGCAACAACTCCTCCCAGCTACAACAATCTCCTTCTGATTCTGCACAGATTGTCTTAACGAGACACCAGCATCCTTTGAATATGCCTGATGTCAACTTGAGTAATGAAACAACGTTCAAGACGTCAGAGACGCAAGTGGGCATTGAGAGCCAATCCGCTGGTAGAAGGGTATCCACAAGCTCACATCGATCATGTCGTCGCTCTCCAAGCCCATCTCGGAAATCTAAGACACCCTTGATACCGGATCAGAATCTAAACACCATATGCGGGAAACGGAAAGCAAGTGTGACAGAACACGACGATAAAGAGACAACAAGCATAGAAGCGACGCCTCTTAATACAACAGTTGACATTGTCGACGACGCAACTCACATCTGCCTTTGCCAGCGCGACCCCAAGATTCCTCGCCCACGTAACGGCAGGTATCTCCTTCTTATCACTTCTTAGCAAGACTGACAAAGTCACAGCTTTCATCTTGTATCGTCAGCACCATCACGCAAGTGTCGTTGCTCAACATCCTGGACTTGCAAATCCTGAAATTTCCAAAATCATTGGAGAGCAGTGGCAGAAACAGACTCCGGAGATTAAGCAAAAGTGGAAGTCTCTTGCAGAAGAAGAGAAGTTTCGTCACCAACAGCAGTATCCCGATTATCGCTATCAACCAAAACGCCACGGTCGAAAGGGAAGTCTGTCAGACATACCGGGATCGGCAACAACTGAAAGAGCAAAGTGTTCCAAATGTGCCGGTCGTAGCAATCTCGGCATCACATCACCCGGTCCAAATAGCGCATCTTACACATACGCCCCAGTCCCGCAGGTCTCAACTCCATTGACTCGCACTCTTCCCATGATGAGCAATTTGAGTCTACAGACCTTAGAAACCCGTCCTGATATTGGCCACTACACCATCCACAACATGTCTCCTGCAAGCTACGACGAGCGCGATGATCTTGGTCTACTTAGTCCAGACTTCAAGCGTCGTCGTTACAATGGCGATCATCCGCAAACCCTCGTTCGTACTATGCATCCTCGTTATGTCAACAACGCCCATACAGGTGGAACAGTCGGCCCCGGGACTCCATTTCCTTTCGACCAGGTCCCATCTCATCCATATCCTCAAGCCATTGCTGAGATTCGTCGTGAGAGCTTACCAAGCTTCAGAGGAATGACAAGCCCATCCGGTCTCATGGCTCCGCCTCCACCTCCACGCCCAAAAATGGGATACATGCAACACTGCGTTTCCCAGGGCAATTTTCCTGCTGACAGAAAACTCACACTTCCACCTCTTCAAACGACTGCCATCGATATTCCACTAGTAACGGCACCTTTAACCACACCCGGGCTCATGCGATCGGCTGAGGACCAGATCATGTCGATTCTGGTCACCTACAAGATCAAGACCTTGGCACAGATTGCACCAGCGATGCCAATTACCAAAGAAGCTCCTCGTGGCCCTTTTATTGCAATCGAAGGCAACAATACCGAAGCAGTTACAGAGCTTGCCAAGTGGCTACAAAACGAATTCAAAAAAGACCAAGGCCTTACGATAAAACTCATTGATGGTCCAGATGTAACACAAAAAGGTGATCTTGACAGCGCCATGATTGAGTATCATCTCTTAGTCTCTTTGTGGCTTGCGAAAAGCAAGGAAATCGTTAAATTCATCACGCAAAGCCCAACCGCAACTCCTTTCGACAGTGAAATAAACGAAACAAGTCCGAAGAAGCCATATATTCGTGAGAGAATCGATGAGAATTCCGACGACGACCCAGCCTCGTCGAAGAATTCGGGCCATCGCACTTCTCCACCCGCTGATGACACAGACACGCATACGCTTGCTTTGAAGAGCGGGCCTTCTCACAGCAATATCAAACCTGTGGTCGTCATCCCGAACTTTTCTCTTCATGCAAGCAACACTTTTGCCTGTCGCATTCCAATTCCGGCCTATGATGCCTATGCTCCGAGAGATCATTGGCAGTGGACGGCTACGCAGTGGCGCGGCGTCATTGGTCCTGATTTGACCATTTTCCTTCGCGACGATTCTGTTGATGGCAATGGTATCGAAAGCGCTGGGAGTGTTGGGAGCGCTTCGAAACAAGCCGTTGAGATGGAAGAAGGAGGCAAGTTGATCGTGGTCAATAGATCATTCGGCAAAGGTGGCACTGTTATTGAAGCTCACATCTTAAGACGCCTTGGCTTTGAAGTGAGTGAGTGGATTCGCGCATTTGGAAATTAAGAAGTGTATGGTGCTTTTCTTCTCCAGGGGAGAAATGATATCTAACATACATATTCTATAATTTTCGAGACCACTTTCGTCATCAAATCAGTGCTTTTGCTTTTCCTTGGCGGCACGCTTTGTAGCGATCATCTTGTCAAAACGTTGGTACGCAAATTGACCTTCAATGAAAGTCGTAAAGGTCCACAGCCAAAAGACAGGTGAATGAGGATTGACCGAGTGCTTGCTGAGTTTGTTGAGCGCAAAGTAAATAGCCTCGGCTCCATGTAACAACACCATAATCGTGATCAGGTAGGGTTGAATAGTATACGAGAATTTAGCGAATCCTGCTCCAAGAAACTGCTCTACAATGCCTCCGGGTGCAAACCACCAACGCTGGCTATAGCACAAGAAAGTAGAGATACAGACCAGGAAGGGCAAAGCACCGAGGCCGGTAGGAATGGGGAAGTTATTGACGGTGACATCGCTTCGTCCTAGAGCCTTCAGGCTGTCTTGATCCATTTGGACCAGACGCTCGCGTGCCTCGGCGTACGAGGTCAAGTGCGGCGAGAAGTCCAGGCGGTGGCGAATACCAGAGCAGATGAGAGTCATGCCGGTCAAGTCGATGCTGCACATGACTCCGTCGTATGCCTTCCACGACGAAACTCCCTCATAATTCTCGAGGTATCGGACAATCTGAGATGGTCAGTATGATGGACGAGAACTTTGCCTTTAGGGAGCTGACCGAGTCGTGGTGGTCTTTATTCATATGGGTGATGATACGGGCCTTGGCCGCATTGTCTTTTTCTTGATCTGCCATTGTATTGAGTCGCTGTAGGGTCCGTTGATGCACTGAAGAGATGGATATCTACAGGTGTGTCGTCGGTACTTCACAACGTTGCCTTCACGGGAGATTAAACCGAGGTTGCCTTCATCGGGAAGGTCTGGCTGCTCCCGTGCAAAAGGAGCTAGCGTTCAGAACGATACCATACCGCAACCCTATACATTACGGTCTACCATCAAAGATTCACAAGTCGTTCATCTAATTGAGAGTGAAAATGACCGATTGTCTCGCCGATATCAAGAAACCATCTCCAAGTTGTCGACTGCTTACCACCAAGTTGTTGCGTGGATCCACCATGGCCTGAACCAGTCGTGCGTCGTCACCAAGACGTCAAATTGCAAGGTAGAGCCCGCTGGTGCCAGCATGTTCAACGTCTTCCCTGCATCAAGGTTTCCAACATTTCCTCAGCGCTACGGCCGGGCTCCGTTCGTCTACACATGCTTGTCGGCCTTTCAGTACGTTGGAGAGACAATGCAACAATCGCCCCACACTGCCGCTTTGCCTTACGATCATGGATGTTACAACAAGGATATTCGCTGGCTGGTGGCCGGAGAGCTCTCATCTTGCGTCAGAGGTACTACAAGGATTGTTGGAGGTAGGTCTGCCTTGAAACCGGTTTGGCTGCCTGGTTTCTAGTCCATTTTTTTACTTGTTGCTCTCGTGCAGCCTTCTGTTCCCATTCTCTCTCCGTATTACATCTTTTCTTTGCGCCGAAATTGGTACGAGGTCTTTGTTGTCGACAATCACAAACATCACAACAATCGATCCTTTGATATATTCAATTAAACGACCCTTTATATCCCTCAGTCAAAATCATGTCGACCAAAGAAACCGAAGTGTCGGGTAGCGCTAGTGGAGGATTGAATGCCAACGCCAATGCGTCAGGCGAGGCATCAGCCAAGTCAAGCACAAAACGTACGCCCAAGAAGCTGGGTTCTAAGAAACCTAAGCAAGTCGAGCAACAACCCACCCCCGATCAAACAGAAGAAGAGACCGAGGACAAGGCAGGCGGTGACGCCGAAGCTGAAGCCGAAGTCGAAGGCGACGCCCAAACTGGTGGTGAGGCACAAGCTGACGCCGGCGTAGAGGCGGAAGCTGAACCGGAAATGCAAAAAGAATCTCGCCAACCGTCTCGCCGTCGCCAAAGTCGCGGCCGTGGCCGAAAAGGTGGCGAGAGCGACACCGAGTCCATTGCCCGCAGTGATGCCAGCGCTTCAGGCGGTCGTCGTCAACGTCAACGCAACAAGAAGCAGCAAGGCAAAGAGGGCGGTGGCGGACCACTCGATGGCATCACTGAAGGCTTACCTGGTGGTGAAGCACTCGGTGGTGCAACCGACATGGTACAGAACACTGCTGGCGATGCCGTTGGCAAAGTCGGCGACACCGCTGGCAAGGCTCTTGGAGGTCTAACTGGCGGCAAATCGGAAGGCAAGGGTGGCGAAGAGGAAGGTGGCGGAGAACAACTTCGCCTGCGCCTCGAACTTAACTTGGACATTGAAATTCAATTGAAGGCCAAGATTCACGGTGACCTCACCCTAGGCCTTCTTAACTAGAGAAAAGAACGACGAGAATTGAGGATGTTATGTTTCTTTACTAGTAATCTCAGCGCAAATAACGATTTGGTTATTATTCTAACAATGACGTTGAATGCTTCATATAAATGTATGCATATTCTTTCTATTAATCTGTCTCATCCAAGTGACGAATTGATCGACCTTGCGGAGATATACTTCAATTCAACCATTAATTTTCTGGTTGGAGGAGAACATGACATAATGTCCCTCCAATATGACGTCTAGTATCTCACGAGAGTATACGTTGCGAAGCAGGTATATTGTAGACAAGTAAAAGAGCATGAATGCCATACGACGTAATACAATAGAAGCGAGCGGCTGCTGCAGATTGGCGCAATTGAGTTGCGGCCCCAGACGCCACATGGCGTGTGTTTTTAGACTAATCGCCTTGATCGTTAGCCTCAAAGCGGGCCGGAAGGCTACGACACGACACGACCCAGCTCAGCTCACTCTCAATGTCCTCAACGTCCAACTTTCTGCCAACTTTTGCCGACTTTCCACCGCCTCAACCCCCACCCATGCCTTTTACCTTTTACTGGCTAAACGGCAGAAACCCCGACAAGACGAAGTGACTAGATCCTTGCTCTCCGCCTTCACTATACATGGATATCCTTCTATCCAACTCGATGCGCCTTGTTTCTCGCGATGACCCCAATTCGCACCCCCGTCGAGGCATCCTGTTCCAATCCCTGTCTCGTCTTCCAGTCCGCGTCCCCGCGTGGCATTCCACGACCCGTCCACGTGCATCCACTGATCATGACGAAATCTGATGTTGCTGAGAGATACAACCGACGTGACATGGGGGAGCTCCACCGTAATCAAGATAGTCGTCGTGTAAATGTTGGCTTTGCCCGATGCCGATGAGAAATGCAGGCAAACAGGTTTCTTTGCCTTGTTCTTGTTGGTGGTTCTGACCTGACACTATTGTGGGGTTCAAGCATTCGCCCTTACTGTCGTCGGCTTGTTTCTTGCTGTTTCATTGTACTACCGCTTTGCCTGTCTATTGCCTTCTCTCTTCTTGTCTCCTGTAGACAACTTTACCATCATCTTGAAACTCCCTGGTTTGGACTGTCAACTACTCGACCGCATCTGCCAGTCCATCTGTGTAAAGAGTAGCTCGTTATTCTTCCTGTTCCACCCATCGTATCGGTTAGACGAATCACCCATCATGGCCACCCGCAAATATGTCGAAGAGCCAGATATCGGCCGCATCAACAAGAACGGCGAGCGTGTCGTCCAACGCACCTACGAACAACACGAAAAAGATCAAAACATTCAAAAAATGGAAAGACGTGAGGCCGGAGAGTATTCGAACCGATCTCGTTCAGCATCACGCCGTGAACGTCGCAAGCGTATTCAAAAGGATCAACAAGACGGCAAATACATGTCCACAGCACCGCTCAAGGCACTCGAAGAAGCGGATGCTAATGGTGAAGCGCTGGCTATGCAACCTTTCGAACGTATTGGCCCGGACTCGACGAGTATGAATGGTCCTGTGACGATGGCGCGAGCCATGCGAGGCGAGATTCCTGTTCGTGGTACCAACGCGAAACAACCTTATTACATGACACCTGCGCCAACCAAAGGCGTACGTATTCCCTGTTTATGAGTCTTGCCACCACAAAAACAAAATACTAATCGACTCACCAGAGCGAACTTATGGACGCCGACGGCTTAAAGCTATCGCTAGAAGCAAACCTGGACATTGAAATCGAGCTCAAAGCCAGTATACGCGGTGATCTGACCGTCTCACTCTAGTAAGTCGAGATATCTTTACTCCCCAATTCCGTGCCTACAAACCCCATCCATCTCTCCACCTTCCCGACCTCAAAGCACCACCAGCAATCCTCCTCCTCCATCAGACCTTTCCCCTTGGCTGAATCGTTCAGCACCTGATAATATCCATCCGGGTGTGTGATCGACACTTTTTTCCAAACTTTTCCCCGCTGGCACACGATTTAACGGATTCTTTGCGTAGTGCCTAACGAACCTTCTTTCTCAGCCAATGAATCTTTATTACGAAAATAAACAAAACAATCTCGAAACCTTTCAACCTTTCCACCTATCAACCCCTGAATCTTGAACCTTTCACCCTTCCCCTCTTCCTTCATGTTTCTCATTACCTCCATATTCACATCACCACGTACTCATCACACGCAAACTCGACATTTCGACCATATCTCGCACACAAGAACCGTACTTGCAGAAATGGCTAACAAGACGACTTTTTTTCTTTCGCAATATTGAATGATTTTCAGAAATGCGATTATTTGCATTCTCTCCAATATGATGGATGAATCATGTTGGTCTCTTGTGCGTACGGGGTTGGAAGCGAGGTATATAATTTCATTTTGATTTATGATCGTGGAGAGTCAGTGGCGTGTTGATGGCGTGTCAATGGCGTTGTACTTCCAGTTTGGAGTGTAATTGGAGTTAATGTCATGGCGAAACATGCCCAAAGAGTTTATATACACGAACAATGACAGGTCAAGTCATAAAGTAGCATTTCATTTGTTGATTTCATCTACATCGTTGCTAAGGCCTCTCCTGTCTCTCGACCGGCGATTGAGAATGGTAAGCTTCACAAAGCTTCGAAGGCCTTGACAGCCGCTTCAGCCGTGACATGAGCACTAGCCGGATTTGCACCCGTCACGACACGTCCATCAGTCTGTGTAAAAGCATCCCACGGTCCAGGAGGGCTCACATACGTAGCGCCACAATCCGCAGCCGAAGCCTCAATAGTCGGCCTCTTCCAGCTTTTGATCGTGTCCAAAATGCCCTCTTCTTCTTCGCCGCGAGTCGTGAAGCCCGTCACTTTCTTGCCGTCGATGATACTCTTGCCCGTACTCGGATCGATGATACCGGGGAAAATCGCCCCGCCGTGACAAACCGCCGAGACGATACCTTTGCCCTCGGAATAGATATTCGCAGCAATGGACTGCAGGCCCTTGGCATCAGGATAATCAATCAAACTCGCATGACCGGCCGAAGCGAAGAAAATTCCATAATCCGACCACTTGACATCACTCGGCTTGAGGATGTTGTCGAGTTTCCGGCGGAATTCCGACTCGTGATCTTCGTAGACTTGCCGGTCGGCTTCGGGGAGCCAGTCTTTGGTTGTGGAGAGCCAGTCGGGACTATAGGTGCCGGTTTCGGAAACGAGGTCGACGGTGAATCCGGCGGCTTTGAAGACGTTGAAGGGATGCAGGGCTTCGGTTATGAAAAGCCCGGTTTCTTTGCCGTCGGGGTAGAGAGGGGCGTGGGCGGATGTAATGGCAATGAGAGCTTTGCGTGGTGGTGTCATGGTTGAGAGAGTTTTTTGCGATTGGTGGAATGGAAGTTTACTTGGTTTGAAGAGGAGATGACGGTGTTGGTGGAGGGGAATGATGAGGGAGATGGGTACGGTATAAATACTATTCTTGTAATGAGTCGATTGACGTCAAGACTAGGTGGCGATACGAGCTTGAAGACGGTTCATCGAGGTTCCAGAGCCGCAAACTACGTTGTGCTAGTATAGAATAGGCGATTGGTAATAATTGCGAGGTTTCTGGAAGCTGAGAGGGGTGGGACTGGCCATGAGGGGCTCTGCGATGACGCCGCGCGGGTATTTGGCGGAAGAGAAGAGAAGACTGTGATAATGTTTGTCATCTCCCGCCATGGTTCCGTCGACGATGAATGATTTCAATTACGCCATCCATCATCAATCGAAGCTCAGAATAGAATGAGACGCGATACTGGATATTCGCCGCTGAAGGATTTGGCTAGGCGTTCGTCTGGATCTGGACAGGCGACTAGACTCATACAGTATAATAATACTGTGGGTTACATGCCTGGCAGCGCCATTGGGTCACGTTACAGACGGTGGATATATGATATATTGATTGCATGCAGTAGTGGCATAGTCAGACTCCTCGGTATGCTGTGTTGTCTCTCGCTCATCCGTCGGCAACAAGGCATGTCCTCAAGACGGATCAAAGGGGCAGCAGAGGAGGAAATGTATATGTTGGCGGTGATATAGTCCTGCATATATACTTTACTTTACATATTGTATGTATATGAGGAGAGCCGAATGCGAGGGTCCGCCAATGGTGAGACTGGGACATGTTCACTCCAAACAGAGACACTCGCCGACACCACACCGCCCGACGACGTCTTGTTTGTCTCGCTTTGCATCCATCTTTACTCTCTTCTGTGTATCTCTGTATTCTATTCAGCGTTATGTTGTGGTGATCATACCGCGTTGCTTAACCGTTGGCTCCGTCAACGCCTCCCATAATTGCTTCGTCGAACGCTCGACACAGCTATCGATCGATGCACCGACGCCCTCACGCCCTGGCAACTTTCGTATCTCCAATTGTTCCCAGGCACACGCTGCTACGCCGACACCCTCGCCCACCCGCCAGCCAGAATGTAAGACATTGTCCGACACATGTTGTCTCTCTGAACAACTCCCTCTCCGCAGTCTGCGCGTCTGCTGCTCTTCTGTCAACTGCTTCACCGGCCAAACAGCAGTCATGGCCGCCATGATCAATCCCTCAATCAACCCACCGTTGCTGGGCTCTCCAGTCAAGCGTGCACCTCATCCACGATCGCCCTCACATTCGCCGGTGCGCCAAAACTATCGCGACTCCGATCCGCTTCTCCGCAGCCTTTCTCCAACAACTACCCTGGAAGCATTTTCCTCGGATCCTCAGATGGTTGGACAAAATGGTCCTCTTGCCGTCAGGATAGCCAATGCGTCTACTTCTGAGCGAACCTTGGGCATCTCCGCTGCACGAGCCTGCCTTGATTTGAGATCATGGACAAGAGAATTGGAAAACTGGGATTGGCCTGATACTTTTGATGTGCCCGAGCCAGCACGGAAGAAAATGCGTCTTACAACGGCAGAAACGAAAAACAAAATCGCCCCAAAATTTGAAATGGACGATGGACAAGGCGAATACTGGGGTTCTCTTCCTGCCAAAAAGGTCGTCTCTTTGGAGCAACGAATAGCCGAAATTGTTACTCAGCGCGACAAGATTGACGTGGAAGAGCTGAAGGATTTCGCTTTGAATGCGCACATTGGCGTTGAATCTGGACGAGTGTCAAGAAATGACACTTTGGCAAATATTGGCGCTACTTCGCTGGACATGAGGCGACTGGACGATTGCACTGCACTCATCACCGCGACTGTGATGCAAGCACTTCCATTTTTGTCCCGTCTCAACACTTTGTTGGATATGTGGAATATTAGACTTTCAATTCTTCGAGCAGTGCCGAGTTATCTTTACGATTTGAACAACTTGAAGATCGATCTAGACCAGGGCTGGTCCGCCATCGGTCAGTCGAGATCTACCGGTCATGACCACGTCGAGCCCACAATATTCACTCGCGCAATGATGAAAGCGACCAAGTCTAAAATCGAGCAACAAGTTCAAAGTCTCGGCACTAGACTAGACGGATTTCTCGATACTCTAGAAGGCCGAGTTGAAACAGTACCTGGAAACTGGATTGATGAATTTGAATCTTTGGAGACAGCTTACGGTGATTGGGTCGTTGATGCCGAAAGAAAAGTAATGAGATCAGAATGGCAGACAGCACGCAGCGTGCCCTCAACAACGAATACATCGCATCTTACGTCAGATCACACACGAAACTCTTCATTCCAGACAATCTCCCATTTCGTGGAAGATCATGATCGTGACGGAGCTGCCGTGACTACTCCATCATCAAAACCTACCAAAACTAGCCCTGTTGTTGTACCAGCAGAGCTCAGCGCAGACCCACCATCAGATGGCTCAACACTAACCCTGCCTAGGAGCGGTGACAATAATTCAGAGAATCGCCGCAAAAAATCACCCCAACGAGCACGACATGTGGAAATCGACATTGACAACTTGCGTTCAACCTATACCAATCCATCGGACATCATTCCTGGAGATGACACGGCCCCAGCTGAGCCAGTTGTCGAAACTGCAAAGCCACAAGTCCAGGTACAATACCCTCTGAAACCTTTCGATCTCGGATCAGGACCGCTTCCTCCTACTGTTAAGCAACGTACCAATGCTTTCCTCAATGCTGAAATCGAGCGTTCCAATTCTCTACAGAGAGCGACCAGAACACCAGTACGGTCATTTGAACATGCTAACAACGCTTTCATACGGCTGTTTAAGAAAGACAAGGAACGAAGTCCTGGACTTTATGGAGTGAATGGTGCACGAAACAGTATACCTGCAAGAACGAGTCCAAATAGGATGAGTCGAAGCAACAGCACAAAGGATGAACCAAGCTCGATTCCTGTACGCAACAGAGAAAAGTCGCTCAGTCCAGTGCGAGCGCCCCGGACCGATGCAAATCGTAGTGGGATACCCAGGCATCGATCTGCGAGCCCTGAGCGACGATCTATGCACGATAGGAGAATGATACCAACAGTAAACTCCACCGATGGACAGTCTGGGGTCCCTCGCCGACCTGATAGTCCGCTTGAATCTGCAAATCGCCCTGAAAGTATCCCCCTCTTTCCGCCACGATCGACAAGCCTCCCGCGTAAATCAAGAGGGTCGACCAGTCCATCTCCAAAACCAAATGCTCGCCACTCAATGGATGTGTCAGCACACAAAGCCAACACGGCTGGAAAAAAGCTGACCGACTCACAAGTCCAAGCAACGCCAATTCCTACAAGGCCGCCGCCCGCCATTCCAGTCGATCAGATAGATGTCATTGCAGAGGAACCAACAGTGGCTGGCGCCGAGATCCCAACTTCGGATTCTGCCGCTGCAATAACCCTTCCGTCAACTGAATCGAGCTTGACCATCAACGCACAGAACCCGACAACAACAACGGCTAGAACAAGTCTTAGTCGAACAGATTCGATCAGATCTCCGCTCTCCGATGATTTTGATATCTCCGAGGGGGAAATTCATGAGGCAAACGCGATTGAGTATTCAATTGTAGAGTCCTCACCCACACGCTCTCAATCAGATACACCAACTGTACGGCGACCATCGTCCTCTCATGCTGCCAAATTAAAACTCATTACCTCCCCTGGTCTTCTCGATCCGGAGAACAAAATACCACCGCGGACCATTCTCAAAAGAGCATCTTGCGCTTCAATCGAAATTCATCCACGTTCCAGGGTTAAAAGCATTGATATCGGACCTCGCACCCCTGCCAGTGCTCGAAGTATGCGCAGTAATAGCATGACTTTTTCTCGATCAGCTCCAGAAACGCCTCTAGAATTTTCGGCGCCGTTGTCAATGCTTGAACCTTTAACCCTTGATCCGCCAGCATCAGACCCGATTGCACCAGAAGCACTTGATCACAGCGTTAACTCAAAATCAAAGCTTCCCTTGGACTCTCCACAAAGACGAAAAATTAACGAGGGTCTAGGCGAGGTGGATGTTATGGCATCACCGGGTTCGCCTCGTTCAGGGGATGAGAGTGGGTTCGGAGCGCAAATGAGCGCACCACTGAATGCTGCCATGAAGAAACGACAAAGCGGGATGAACGAACTATCAGGTCGTCATTCACTTCCTCCCATCTCACCAAAAAGGGCGACCCAGGCACCTCTGGTACCTGAAGACAGTTTTGATCGTCATGTGAGCGAAGTTCTAGACACATTACCGGCTGCACGTATCCGATTTCGACAAATGAACCGACCGGAAACTCCAGTGTCGTTTAGAACTGATGTGCGGCCTCGACCAAAGTCACGAGTTTCGTCTGGTTCTAATTACGCACCCAGCGTTAATTCTGGTGGAATGACCATCACGCCAGCCGAAATGTCACCGAAAAAGACAGCCAGCGTTGTTGATCCGGTCAAACTATATCATCTCCGCACCGAAGGCCGTGAAGATCCAATCAAGCTCTTCGTACGACTCGTTGGCGAAGGAGAGCGTGTAATGGTTCGTGTAGGAGGAGGTTGGGCAGATCTCGCTGACTACTTGAAGAAGTATGCTGAACATCATACGAGTCGTACAGTATCTGGCAGTGGACCACCTTTGGAAGTCATGAGTGCCGAGGCGAATGGCGCAGGAAGTACTGCTAACCTCCACAGAATTAGCGTACTTAGCGGGAATGGAACGAGAAAGTCAAGCAATGGTGGATGGGATCCATTTGGCTCTGCATCGGCAGCAATTAGAGGCGGTTATCTAACGTCTCCCCCACCACTCACCCCAACTGGTGCATTGTCTCGACTTGAGAATCGAGATGACGATACTGGAGAGGATTTTCTTGGTCTTCCGTCGGCATCGTCCCCGCTTGAGCATGAAGAACCGTCCTCCGTCAAGCGTTCGCAAGGTGCAGATGAGGAAGAGGCTGCGTTTACTCCACAGTATGATGGATCTACCACTCCAATCTTCGAAACGCCATCTCGACCGACAACTTCTTCATCCTCGGTGTCTTTCTCGCGATCAGTTGCTTCTGCCCTTCCGCCTCACTTGCGAACTCCCGAGGTCTCCCTTTCTGGTCCAGCGCCTGCTTCGACACAAAACAGGCCCAAATCAACGACCAATACCGAGCTTGAACAGCGTAAAGCTAAATGGGTCGAAGGCATGATTGAACAGGCACGGGCAAGTGCTGAAAAGGCAAAATCTACTGCTACAAATGAAGAAGCTAGTAGTATTGGTGGAAGTGGTGGCAAGAAGAAGGGTTTGTTTCGTGAAATGGGTAAGATCGGTGGCACGAGACGAGTGATATTCAGGAGCAGTGCGGGTCCGAACACGAACCCGAATCTGAACACGAACACGTAGAGTGTTTATGTACAGCGAGGCGTCGACGTTTATTTTGATTATAGCGGGCGTTGGCGTGATGGATTCATGGGACATACCAGGAAACAAAAGGGCATATGGGCGTTTTGGGCTGGGAAATTGGCAAGACATTTGAGCCTGACCTTGTCGACAGGCACGAATGGATATAGTGTATAAGCCATTGACCAAAAGTAATTCTAGTATCGATTCTACTTCACCGTCTAAAACTCACATCTGCCGTCTCATCGTCGATACTCCGTCATAGCCACATACTCCTTCTTCGGGCCTTTCACCTGATGTCTAATCCCAAACTCGGGCAAAATAATCCCCCTGAGCGGAAATCGATATTCCGTGCAATACATATCCCGTATACAAAGATGTTCCGCTCGCGCCACACACGCTCCCTCCCGTCTCGCTTCCTCGGGCTTGACGAAACTGAGGTCATGGAACAGATAATCCGCTTCTAGACTCTTATCCGCTTTCACGAACCACACGCTCAACGTATCCGTTTCTTCACTGTACCGGTATATATACCTCCGTGAAGCAGTCATAGTCAGCCCGGCTGTGGACGTGAAGAGTCCGGTTTCATGGTATATATATTCGAGATCAAAGGCCTGGTTCGTCGGGAACCGAGGATTAAAAGATGCTGTCCCTGTTAGAGAACCCGAGAAATTTTGAGAGGGGCTTGTGATGTTTCGGGTTATCGTCCATGAACCTTGCAAAGCGCGCAACGCGGCGCGCGCGACGTACAGGCCTGTTCTCGTGCATGCGTGCCAGGTGGTGTACAGCTCTTGCATGATGGTTGCAGAGTCTGGGTTTGGGGATGCGAAATATCGGGCTGGAGAGGGACAGCCTTCGCGCGGACTGAATGAGCTGTTGTTACGGGCCAGATGGAGGAATTTCGCGACGTCTTCCATGTAGCCCAGATAATCTCCGAACCAGTATTGAGGCACGCCTGGATCGCGGTCACGCATGTGTTCGCGGAGGGTGAGTAGTGTGGTTGATTGTTCAAACGGTTTCGAGGGTGCGGTTGTGCCGTCCAGCCAGCGTGAGACGGTGAGACGCGCTTGCATTTCGATCATGGGCCAATATGGGCCTTCGTAGAAACCGACGAAAGCGAGGTCTGGGACTGATTTGTTCGTCGTCTGCCATTGTTCGAGGAGGACAGGGAGACGAAGACTAGTAGGATCGTAATTGAGCGCGGTTCGGACGCTTTCGTCTAGGAATCCGAGAGCTGTGGTTGGTGTATATCCAGTGGCGTAGACAATCGCTCCAATACCATCTATCGTACGCATACCAGTTTTCTCCGACGAGATGGTCACATTCGTCCCACCAGCTTCATCGGTTTCAATAGCCGAGACTCGGCCATTAATCGCCTGAATCAGACCACTTCGCACAAATTCCGCATAACTCTCACTAAGAGCCACATACACTGTGCCTTTCTTCCCGTCCGTGAGACTCACGAGCGCTTCAGAGCCGAGATCAGACTGATCGCTACCTACCATCTTCCGCAACGCTCCATGAACAATATCCCTGACCTCAGGGGGTTGAAGACCGCCATAAGAAGGCAAATCTAACGGTCTTTTTGAAAAATCATATAATTTAAAGTCCAATGGAACGTATGTTCGGGAATTTGGCTCGTATTCGTTGAACGGAGGAATCGCATATAGTGGACGAGGAAGGACGTGGATGATTTTACAGCCCTCGTAGAGGTTCTTTTTTGTTTCGTCGGGAGACCATTGCGTATTGGAGAGTTGCATGGCGATTGCGGCTCCTGTTTCGCCGGAGGAATTGCCTCCGCCGATCAGAAGGATGGTCTTGGCTTTTGGGATTTGACCTTCGAAAAGATCGTCGAGATTCCGGAATTGAGAGCTGTGGATTGATTTGATGTTCATTCTTTCCGGCAGATGCGGTACGTTCTTACTCAACGCGCGTGGTGTTGAAAAGAAGCCTGATGCAATGATCAAATAGTCAAATTTGCTTTCTTTGACGGTTTGAGTGCTGTGATCTTTGGTCGTGATAGACCACCCTTGCGGTAGTCTTATGGCTTTGACAGCTTCATGATTGAGATTTATAACAGTCTCGGGTATATATCTCTGCTTATAAGTTTCCAGATATCTGTTCACCTGCCATGCTTTAGGAAAAGTCGGCACTTTACTCTTGGTTCCATTCGTACGTTCGCTGTTGACTGATCCTGCACTTTCCAAATCCACGGAGTTCCAATCGAGATCTGAGAATCCTACTGTGAATCTTGATAGATTTGTCGGAGTTTGAGGATTCAAAAAGCCGTCTTTGGAATTCTCGTCCAGAGCCCAAATACCTCCAATCCGGTGGCTCTTTTCATAGACTGTAACATCGAAGCGACCAGTCTGTAGGAATGTCTTGGCGGCTGCCAGACCAGCTGGACCAGCTCCAATAATGCAAACGGATTTCATTGTTGTTGAGACTGATACGGAATGAGGCGTGAAAAAGCGAGGGGAGCAATCGAGTCAACGGCGGGGCTGAAAAGCAACTCGCATCGTTCTTATGAAGCCAACTGAGGTATCAGCCACGCTCAATATTGGGTTTGAACTGCAACTCCTGCGATGATCATGTACTTGATTTTCCGATGCCAGGGACGAAACGCGCCCTATTAAATGATCCTCGGCTAGACTATAGTAAGTTGAGGCGTTAACCGCCAGAGTTTGGGGAATGCTGACGCCTCGATTTGTGGCTGAGGTGGATCACACACCCGCCAAACAACGTCATCTCTTCTTTAGCTTATCATCGACTGAGCTCTTCAGCACTATAAGCACAACGACAAATTCTCCTTTTCGCAAACAGGCAACTCTTTCAAAACCAGAAAAATGTCAAACCAATACAGTCCACCATCAGGCCCACCTCCAGGCCACGGAACCAGCAATCCATGGCAAGACGAACCAAGCAACAACCCATACCAACAGCCAGGCAACAACAATCCCTTTCATCAATCGCAAGCCCCACAACAGCAGAACCAAGGATTCGGCAATCAAATTCAACAACATGAAGGTTACGAAGCGCCTCGTGGTCCTCCACCGCGACGAGTAGAGACTTTTGACGAAACGAGTTTCATTCCTGCCGACGAGCGTGGCGAACAGCGCGAAGCTCTGGAGCATTTTGAGATGAACAAGGGCGGTCAGGAAGATAGTACTGATCGCGATGTTGCTACGCTCCAGCGCGAGTTTCCGGATCTGGATGGGAGTTTGATTGCTGCTTTGTATGGCGATTCGAAGAGTCTGAGTGGCACTCGAGAGGTTCTGGGCGAGTTGGCTGGTGGCAATTAGATGGAAAGGTAATGATGGATTTGGGGAGATTTAACGATTTATCAACGAGATGTTATCATGAAATGATTCTTTCAGACGATGCGGTCTGCACGCTCTGCATTTGTCACTGCGATCGAGACAGAGTAGAGTAGAGTGAAGTCGAAGTGTTCCGTTGTTCCTTCCCAATTGGTGTACGCTCCCGTTTGCAGCTGCAGGCTTCCACTCACAACTTCTCCCATTGCAATTTCGCCAACTCGCATCCTCGCCATCAAAATCACACCAGTCACCATGGACGAGCCGATTCATTCTGCACATTCTCCAAAAACGACCTCTCCAAAACAGGACTCTCCCTCACCAACCTCACCAACCAACCCCTCATCCCCCACCACAACGACCTTACTCTCAGAAAACGACGAAGAAGCGCAACAACAAGCGTCCATCAATCGCAGATTCAAAGTAATGCTCAAAGAACATTACCGCCGCGGCCTAATGGCACGACCTAGCTGCAAAATGCTCTTCAACATGAGCATGATGCTTTCCGTGATGCGCGTCGGTCTGTACAATGTGTTTAAGCTGATAGTGCAGGAGCACGACGCCATTGACACGATTGAGCATTGGGCGGGATATGTTCTTCAAGGCTGTCATGCGTTTCAGTCGCATCTTGATGGTCGTGTGGCTGATGTGGAGAAGGAGGTTGCGCAGTTGCCCATGTTGGATGGGATTCCTAGAAAGACGAGGCAGGATAATATCAAATTGTGGCAGTCGTCCTTGGAGTACGTGTATATCTTCTTACTTTTGCGTTTGGTGTTAACTGGAAAGCAGGAAGATGCACGACCCAACAGGAGAAACCGCTCGATTATTTCAATTACTTGCTGAATACTACGAAATCCGAGTCTACGGTGTATTTCAATCTTTTCTTTGGATTCGACCAGCGCATTCCGTATGGCGACTTCATGATCTGTTTACTTTGATCCAACATCAACTTGATAAATTAGTAGCAACATGCGAGACTGCGGACACTCTCGTTCAGAACCTGGAGACACAGCTCGAAAACGCTCTCGAGGAACTACAACGCAAAGAAATCAATCGAATGACACCAATAGTGGAACATGAAGTCGCTTTTCTCATGCCGGGCAATCAGCCATTGAGAGAGCAGAGATTCATGACAAGCGGCGACTGTGAACGACGTCCCATCTACAACAAGTCTTTCAGCGCTGTAGAGGAGAAAGTGCATCGTCGAGGTCATTTCCGACAGTCGACCATTTCTGAGAGTGCGTATACGGTCGACAATGGCGCTTCATACGGTGATCATGTCCAAATGCAGCCCAGGTCTCATCAGTGGCAAGCAACGATCAGCTCGCGTCGCCAAAAGAGTGAAATTCCAAGAATCTTCCTAGGTACTCCAACAGAGGTGCAGTTTGCACTTCCAATAAAGAATTATCACAACATCGGAACGCCAGAGAGTGAAGCCATTACGACCGGCAGTGGTATAATAGGTCCAATCATTACCAGAGACTTCGCCCATACCCCCGTTACCCCAAGCACGTGTCCAAGCCCAGCTACTCTATTACAACTTGGCGAAGGCTTAACGGGAACTCAATCTCCATTCAGAAACAAGGCGAAACTCGACGTGCGGAAAGGTCTAGAGGGCATGCGAGATGACGATACGCAGGCCATCGATAATGTAGTCGATGACCTCTCAAACTGGCTTCATCAAGTCAGGGAACCTCAAATTCGTCAAAGCACGTCCGACGAACCGTCATTGAACATTAATCGCAGCATTTCGCGGCATAGGGAAAACACCATTTGATGCACTGTGGACTCGTTCCGCTCTCAGGCTTCGTTGCAAAGCACTTTGGCTTTGACAATAACATTTCGGAGATGGGTGTGGTGGCCATGCTCATCTCCAATCTTGTAGATAGTAGGAAAGGTAGCACATCGAATGTTGTGGCCGTTGGTGATATCGCTTTCCAGCTCAATGTCCTCCATGGATGCCGCATCGAACAAAGTGTTTGGCGTTGGCAGGTCAAAGTCATACTGAGGACGCTGAACGCGAAACAGATGAGCCAAGCTTATGACACGAAGAATGATAGTCTTTAATGAAGTCTTCATCGATTCGTTCATGTCCGTTTCCGTGATGACACTGAGCGTGAGGCATATGATCTCAGTCATGCCACTAGCGGCAATGTCGATAGGTTGCTTGATTTGAGGACTTTGCCGAATTTCGTCCAATGTGATAGACCGCCATTTATTATATGATTCTGGAGTCAAGACAGCAGGTAAAGTCTCTGCGGTTCTTCGAAGGCTCTTCCTCCACGGCTCTTGGCTGGGTAGGCCGAAGAGTAAGTTTTCGGCAAAAATCTCCATTATAAAGCTCATGGCCGTTGCTTGGTAGATGGAAAGACGAGCGGAAGGATCCCATGCCTCGTAAAGCTTGCGCAGTCGTTCCATCTGTTCGGGCTCGGCTACGCTTTCGAGTCTCGTTACCATTTGTTCAGCCGTCATGTCTGTTTTTGAGCGACGGAAGTTGTTGACAACCCAGTTTTGGATTTCATAATGGAGGACACCGATTTCGCGGACAAACGTGGAATCTGCGACCTGGCTCTCCATGCGAGTTGATCGCGAGATATTGCGCTTCATTTCGGACAGCTGACGTTGCAAGTCGCCTACGTTTTCTTTCTTGGGAGTGTTTGGCGTTGAGTCGGCTGGCTTGGGTGTTTCGTTCGTCCCATCTTGGAGTTGTTTGCGCAACTGCTCCGCTTCACGTGTCAATTGCGCAGATTTGTCTTCTTGGGCAATTCTCAGCTCTCGTTCCTTGTCCAATTCGCTCCTCAATTTCCTCAGCTCGCTTTCGTGATCATGCCACCGCCCACTTGCGACTCTTGGGCTAGGACTCCTTGCGCTAAACGATCGCTTCCCGGGGCTAGCATTGGCTTCGTTTGCCGGGCCTTTTTCAAATGCGGCTCGTAAATTGGCAAACTTGGAGCTTGCACTGCGAAGGTTGCCGGAGCTGCCGTCGATAGAAGGTTCCTTTGTCTCGTCGCCGTGAATGCTCGAGCCGTGCAAACTCGATTTTGCATCGTCATTGGACAGGAAACTTTCGACGATGGAGGGGTGCGGGGAGGAGTGTATGGATGGTGCCAAGCCGTCTGGCAGGTCGGAGGTATTCACAGAAGGGTGATGGTCGCCGTTGACAGACGACACAGAGCCCGCATCAGGGCCGGATGGTTTCTGGACCATGGCGATATTGCTGGGCGAGGTTGTTGGTGCAAGGCGCGGTCGCGTTGGGTGGAGGCGATGCGTGGGGTGCCGCGTCTTCGGCAAAGAAGTCGCTTCGGATGTCGGGCAACGGCAGATGTCGTGCTGCGATGCAGGCGGACCGTTGGGATCATGGCAGGCATTAGATTGATTTTGACTGTAGGCAGGGCGCGCGGCTATAACATCACGACTACAGTAGTACAGTACGCACAGGAAGTGTACGGATAGTTTGACCAGCCACGCCGGCCAACACAGCCAGTCTACTGTAACACGGACAGTCCTTGCAGACTGCACATGTCAAGGAACGCCCAACTCCAACCCAGACAAGACAAGACAAGACAAACGAAACGAGACGGTGGCTCTAGCGGCACCAGCAAGGCCGGACATTCGCACGAGCGCGGCAAGGTGTAGTTAGCTGTGCGTACGCTGCAGCCGCTGCACGTCTCCATGTCGTACATATCGCCGCGGTGTATGTCGTTGATGGGTGTAGGAAGATGGTCAGTTTTGTGTACGGTCTTTCTCTTCTCTCTCTCCCTGCCTCTCTCTACAACCTCGACATGTCAAGTTCCACCACAGCATCTCCCAATTTCTCCACGCGCGCTGGCTCCGGTACCAGAGATAATAATACTGTATGGAGCGCAAGGATGGGCTGGCCTGATCTTAGTCTGGCCCTGCTGCAACGCGCTGGCCACCATCGCGGGGTTTCCAAACTTCCCTCACACTCGTTGTTTTCTGCCCCTGCTGATATCATCCGATTATTACAGTACAGTCCACTCCTTCAACCACTCTGCTCGCTCTCATTCGAATAATCACCAGGCTGCAGCGGCGTCGGTTCATGCATGCATGCATAAGACGGGGGATCGGTCGAGCATATTACCAGGCTCGGGGCTGTATTATGCCCGCCTGTCTGTAGCTGCGTGAAAAGGGTTTGGCCTTGTGCACATCCTCTACCGTGTTTCCCGCCGACGAGTAAAGCGCGCTGAACCGTCTCCTGAAGCTGTAGCCGGCCATTTGTTCGTGAAATCCCACTTACATCTCTGGCACTGACTCGTCCGTTCGCCTATGAGGTCCGCTTTACATGATCGCCACGGCCAACGCATCCGAATATCATGACGATAAATCAACCTGCCCGAGATACACTGCCTCATATTGAGACCCTGGAGGTGAGCGGGAAGCTGAACGGGGTCAATGGCATTCATTCAAGTGTTGGCGACGTGACACCCGAAGAAGAGCTGCCTGAACACGAAGATCGTCTGGTTGTCGGCATTGACTTTGGAACCACCTACTCAGGTGTTGCAGCTGTATACAGTGCGACACCTGAAGATGTCGATATTATCAAGACCTGGCCTGGAGGCAATGGTATCACGTCGGACAAAGTACCTACTGAAATAGCATATGAAGAACCCAAAGTACCGGCCACCGCTTCAGCAGTCGAAGACGAAAGCGAAACATCGTCACCTCCATCTCGACAGATCCGATGGGGTTTCCAGTTCAAACCCGAGGAAACAAGACTACGATGCATCAAACTCTTTCTCGATCGCAATCAATCGCTACCTCACTTTGTCAGCCCACTGGAAACGGCTGCTCAGCTGCGAAAATGCGAACGTACCGTAATGGACGCTGTTTCCGACTACCTTATCAAAATCTACGAACACACCCTCGAGACTCTTACACGAAGATATGGAAGCTCGTTTATGAGCACGACCAAAGTCGAATTCGTTCTCACAGTTCCCGCCGTATGGAGTGATGCCGCAAAGAATGCTACTTTGCAAGCGGCAGAAAGAGCTGGGATGGGCAGGAGACATGAACTTCGTCTCATAAGTGAACCAGAGGCAGCTGCAGTATACACATTGAAGACTGTTCAGCCAAACGGCATGAAGGTTGGAGACAATTACATTGTATGTGATGCTGGTGGAGGGACGGTCGATTTGATCGCCTACAAAGTTACCCAGACCAACCCTCTCAGAGTAGAAGAAAGTGCTGTTGGCACTGGTGGACTCTGCGGTTCCGCATTTCTGAACTATAGATTTGAAGATCGTGTCAAAGAACGAATTGGTGAAGAAAGGTATAGGAACATGCGAGAGAAGAAACCAAAGACTTGGATGATGGGACTGCGGTACTTTGAGGAGTTTGTCAAGCGAAACTTCAACGAAGAAGAGCATGCCGAAGTCAATGTTCCGTTTCCGGGTCTACCGGACGACGAGGAAGCTGGACTGGATAGTGGATTTTTGATCATGACGGCGGATGAGATCAAGGATATCTTCGAACCTATCATACGAAAGGTTCTGGAACTCGTTGAAGGTCAAGTTGAGGCTGTACAAGCAAAGAATGGAATCATTTCGGGCATCATCTTGGTGGGCGGTTTCGGACAGAGCAACTACCTTTACACCCGCCTGAAGCAACACTTTAACAGCATTCCTCCGCCTCCATACACGAACAAACCAACTCACCAAATTGCGGACGCTTCACAAGGAAGCGTGGAAGTGCTCCAGCCTTTGCATGCGTGGACTGCAGTAGTTCGAGGTGCCGTCTTACGAGGCGTAGAAGGCAATCTGGTGGAAAAGAGAAGAAGTCGATGGCACTATGGCACGTCATATGCCACTGTATTTGATGAGAGCCGTCATCCTGTAGAGGATCGATACTGGAGTCCTCTTTGGGAGCGTTGGATGGTGAGCGACAGGATGCAGTGGCATATTGCCAAGGTGAGTTGCTATGAAATTCTCTTGAACAGCCACCAGTCGAAATAACTAACCAACATATAGGGTGCATCGATATCTGCCGACCAGCCTATTTCATTCCACTACACTCGCAATTTCCGCCCAGGCCAGTCCCTCGTCGTTGATGACGAGCTCATTGGCTGCGATTCTGATGCTGCCCCTGATGCTCTCGACAAAAGCTTGATCAAAGTGTGCACTTTGACCACCGACTTGAATGCCGTACCGAGAAGCCTATTCACACGGCTGACAACAACCAAGGGGTTTGAATTTGACAATTTGGACTTTGAACTTCATATGAAGATTGAGAGTGCCAATTTGGTGTTTGAACTCAGAGTTGATGGGGTCAAATATGGAAGTGTACAAGCAGATTTTCATTAGCCATTTATTTCGAGCTTACGACGATTTCACGGCCATGGCATGGCATGGTACAAGGATAGTACTAATAGGGGATGGTTTCTGTATTTAGTATCAGAGCGACTAATTATTGCAATGCAACCAGTCAACAATAATGCTAATGGTCACGTGATTTCGTGGTTCTCACTAGCCTAAAATGGAACCACTTTACGCGGGTCGCGGGTGCCTGTGGCGAATCGACCGAGGGGTCTGCCTAGACTAGTTTCCCAATGGTTCTTATGGTTGCATCTCGCAACATCTTTTCCTACTCCGTACATTGATAAGAAAGCGTACACAAATCTTTCAAGAAAAATGTCAGGGAGAAGAAGTGGCAACGGCATTCGCGGACCTCAGAGTGCTTTAACAGACTTTCTTGCAGTACGCTTCCTCGGCATCCGCATCTTGCTTGCTCTACTAACAAGCGACAGGCGAATAACATTGACGCCAACCAAATTCGAAACGATTTCGTCCGACGAGCTCGTGAAGCACAGCTAGATGGAAATGCGGGTGAAGGCTCATCAACCGCTCAGATTGATCAAGCTGCTGAAGATGCTGTGATTGCTGCTGCTGCCGAAATCGCACAAGCAGAGGAGGACGAAGAAGAAGAGATCAAGAGTGCGAAAAAGAGAAAACGAAAAGAAAAAGCTGCTATTGATAGGATCAAAAAAGCGAAGAAGAGCAAAAAGGGAAAGAAGCGTGATCCTGATGATGATGACGATGACGACGATGACTTCACCCTGGACAGCTACAAAAAGTCCAAGCCTGCACCTGGCCAATTCGAGAATTGCGAGCTGTGTGACAAAAGATTCACGGTGACTCCCTATAGTAAAGAGGGTCCAGATGGAGGGTTGTTGTGTGCACCTTGCGGCAAATCATTCAAGAAGGACTTGAAGAAAGAGCAAAAAGCGATCGCAAAGAAACCGGCGGGTAGGCAGCGTCGCAAAGTGGAAAGCAACAAGCTGGATGGCATAGCTGTTGGTGGAGCCAAGTCATTAAGTCAGCTATGCATCGAGCGAGCTGTGCAGCACCATGAGGATCTCGAAGAGCTTGGTGACATACCGGAAGCTCTCCTGGGGAGACTGAGCCAGATCTTTTCCAAGAAGAGAGTCATGAACGCAAAGACTTTACCTCTGTTCCTTCGTCCAGAACTCACTTCTGTGATAGTACACGATGCTGCATATCTGAATGAGGAGGACTATACGCAAATATTCGCCGTTGTGCCTAATATGCGCAATCTTTGTCTATCAAACGCATGCCGCTTCAAGGATGAGACAATGGCCTACATGCTGGAAAGATGCAAGGAGTTGCGTCATCTCACTCTATACGCTGCTAATCTTGTGTCCGACTCACTGTGGCTGCGGCTTTTCACGGAAGCTGGTGGTAAACTTGAAACTATCAAACTCAAGTGGCTTGATGCTGCATTCGATGATGCTTCTGTCGAAGGCATGGTCATTAACTGTCCAAATCTTCGGCGACTGAAACTCAAACACTGTGGCCGAATTGGCGAAAGTGCTATCACTGCCATCTCGAGGCTCCAAGCTTTGGAACACGTCTCCTTACAGATCCAAGGAGCAGTGTCGTCGGGTGTTCTCACTGATCTTGTTAAAAAGCGTGGAGCGTCACTGTCCACTCTATCTCTGGAAGGTTTCGTTGACGGCGATGATGATCTACTTCAAGCCATCCACGATGAATGCCACAATCTCTCCAAGCTTCGCTTTAATGGTAATGACCTGGCAAGCGACGCTGCGTATACTGCACTATTCACCGAATGGAGCAATCCACCGCTGGCATTTGCCGATTTCAGCTCAAACCGCGATGTAGACAACAACAATCCTGCCGGTCCCGACGAACCCATCGGTCTAGCCTCGAACGGCTTTCGCGCCTTAATGGAGCATTCTGGCTCCAACCTCAGACATCTAGACATTGCCTCTTGCCGCCACATTGAACTCGGCGCCTTTCTGGACGTCTTTGAAAGCAAACACTACCCTTTGCTAGAGTACATCAATCTGAGTTTCTGCAACCGCATCGACACAACCGTCGTTGCATGCATTTTCAAAAGCTGTCCGAATCTGAAACAGCTGGTTGCGTTTGGATGTTTTGATGTTCGTGACGTCGTGGTGCCGAGCAATATCGCACTGATTGGTGTTCCCCGCGCGCAAGATGCCATTGAGCAGTTTGGTGTTGGGATTGAAGTCGAAGAAGCTCTGCTTCGTATGAGAGCTGAAATGGAAACTTGATGGATGTTTTTTTGGGATTGTAGTCATTCCTTGACTTTCATGCTGTCAATATTTGCTTTGAATAATGTCCCCTTGAGAAAATGGGAACTTGGTGAGAAATGGGTTGTTACGCGATATGACGAGATGAACAACATAGCAATAGTAAATTATAACAACACAGTTTCACTTTATAATATTCATTAATTCATAACCCCACCGTCAATTCATAAGAAATTCTCAACTCCTCTCCCTCCATCCATAACCCCCTCTAAATTCTCATCCATAACCACATCGCCCCCAACCCTCTCCCCACTCCAATTCCCATTCTCAATTCCATAGCTACAACACCCCTCCCTCCCTCCCCTTCCCCTTCCCACATCCCCCACCAGGACTATCAAACCCTCCTCCAGATCCCCCTCCATTTCCAACTCCATTACCACCACTACTAACCCGCCCCTTTCCCTTTCCACGTATGTCCCCTCGTCCTCTCTGCGTGAAATCTTCTTTCCAATCTGAAAGCTTTGATTCGTTTTCGGGTGGGAATTTGGCTATGATGTTGCGGAAGTGGAGGCGGGTTTGGTGAAGGGACTGGTTTTGATGAGGGTTAGTTGAGAGGCGAGGTAGACGATGAGTTGGATGAGAGGTGAGGTAGATTATTAGATTGTTGATGGTTTGTGGTTGGGGTTAAGGATTGGGGAGTTGGAATTTTTTGAACATGACTTTTTGAGAGTGGAATTGGGTTTAATGGACATTAGGCTGGGGATAACCGCGTATATGCGCAAGTGCGTAAATATGAAGAAGGGGAGATGAGAGAGAGGAGGAGTGAAAGAAGAGAAAGGACAGAGAAGAAGAAGTAAGAGAAGACAAGATGAGATCAGACGAAAAGCAGGAAAAGAAGGAGATGTAGGAGAAGAAGAACAAGAAGAATAGAAACAACAAACGAACCTCACACCGATAAAAAGAATACCAAGACAACATCTCATAACTCCTCAAAATCTCCGCCGCTTCATTACGCCGTCGTAAACTTTCATATGATTCCGCCATTTGCGATGAGGAGGATTCTTCTGGTTTGGATGTTGCGAGGATGTTGCGAGGTGTCGGTCGAGTGGTGGGCCGAGTGGCGGATCTTGAGGTTGGGATTGGGGTGGACATTGTGTTTGGTCTGAGGGTTTCCCTCGGGGCTGACCTTGGGGCGGGTCTTAGAGTATGGTTGGAGGAGTTGTTTTGCATTGTTTGATGAAGATGAAGATGAAGCTGTTGTTTTGTTTTGGCTGTTGATGTCCGGAGTTTTGAAAGCGCAGGATTTCCTTAAGGATTGTTTTTCTCTAGTTCTTTCTCCCTTTTTTTTTATCAAGCTTTTGGTTGATTTTTTTGGGTGTGGGTTTTTGGTTATGGGTTTTACATGGGAGGAAGTAATTATCGGCTTTTCAAGTGCTCAATTGAGAACCGTTGGAGGGGCGGGTTTGTAGTTCGTTTAGGTTTCGAGTTACACATGTCTACGGCTGGAAAACTGGATTTCAGTCTCTTGTGTACTTTATACCATTTTCCTACTTCTACTTCACTGTGATTGACAAAGAACGCTCTGCTCTTGAAAATTGTTTTTGTTTCTGAAACTATACTACAAGCACGTCCGTATGGTCACCCTCAAGACTTGAACTACTAATATATGTAATGCCTTGACAGCTCTGGGCTCCTATCCGACTTTCGATACACGTGATTTAATCCTGCTTAACCTTGACTTAATTCGTCTGCTTTCCGCCCTTCTTGCCTTTGGTAGCTTTAACTTGAGGTTTTCTTCCATCCTTCTTACCAACTCGGTCAACAGCAGCATCCATTTCACGGACCTTTTCCTGTGCCGCTTCGTCACCTGCAGCAGCAGCCCGTCTGAGCTCTCTTCTGGCCAGCTTCTTAAATCTCTTGGCCTTGTATTCTGCCAGTCTCTCGTCCGGTGTCGGAATGGGAGCGCGCTGATCGATTGGTGTACCAAAGGGAGCGACAATAGATGCTACGACATGGTGCACATTTGCGCTGACTTGCATCCGGTGCAGAGAGACAACATCTCCAGCTACCAGTGATGAGGCTGGGTCATGGACCAGGTGGTTTTCGTGAGAAGAAAAGTACTGAGACACAGCGTATGTTAGCACATCGCCACTTGATGGTCCATCGAAATCAGTGTAATACCTTTCCAATGCGTCCTTCCCATCGTCTGGTTGGAATGCGCACTTTGACAGTCTTTTGCATTTTGCCAGCGCTTACTACAACACCCTGCAGGAGATTCTTCCTTGGATCCTTTTGTCCATTAATCTGCGCTTGAAGTCTCTGCTTCTCTCTTTGCGCCTTTTCCTTTTCCGCTAAAACATCACTCGTGCTGTGCTGGAGGTACTGCAAAGGGACCGCATGTGGAAGAGCCTTTTTGAGGTTGAAGTCGGTTTTATTGAGTGGATAATTGCGTTTCGATGCGGGGAGAGTCGGGTCGTATGATGAGATCGCGTCAGAAGATGCATCAGTTGCTGAAGATCTTACTGAAGATGCTGGAGTTACTGTCGATTGGGCAATGGGAGTAATCGATGCGGCAGCGATTGTTCCGTCTGGTTGTGTGGAAAGACATCTCCGGCAGACCCATTGGTTCGTCTGAGGCTTTGGTGCTACCGAGGAAGCGAGCCTGAACGGCAGTAATATTGTTCGCCGGCTCATGACTGGCAGGAAGTAGTGATATTCGAGGGTAGGGAGCGATGTGGATAGGTCGCGCGACTCGGAGAATGCAGACTCCAAGCTCGGGGGTGAATTGTTTCTCCGCAAATTGAACATTTGTCACGTGACTCTGCCGACTTTAAAACAGCAATACTTTCGTGAGGCATATTGTTAGACTACTATGCTCGCTATAATTATGTCAAAGGCAGATTTGGTTGATTTCTCGCATTAATCACCATTCCGAAGTTGTTAAAATGACAACGCCACCTCTAATCGTTCGCCTTTGTCCCAAAATGCGCCGAACCATCGTATATCGTTGCTTTGCGAATGTCCCGTCATGTGTCTTCTCTTCAGCAGGCGAAACACTTTACATGCGTCGGCCTCTCACAGGGAGAAGATCAGAGTCTTCACGAGGAAGCTTTGGCACCAAAATCACGATACCCTCATCATCTTCGCTCTCTGGAAAGGCCCTATAAAAGTTGTGTTCAATTAGCCTTCGGTGTTCGATAACACAGTACTGAGGTCACGGCTGCCTTGTCTTGAATGTCCATACTTCTCGCGGGTACCGTCAATGTTGCTACCAGTTTCCATTGCAATCCTAGCTCCATTCTTAGGCAAAGTGCCTTGGTTAGTTGCAGTGTCCGCTGGGTCCATGAGCGACTGGCGTCTTGTCTTGAGTTTCTTCTCTGCCTGCTCTGAAATACGTGTGAGCTCTGTGATGAAGCTAGTGCCCCACCACTCGGATGTGTATTTGTTGACGTATTTGGATAGTTTTTCGTGGTTGATCTTTCTTTGCTCGTGGCCCATGGTAACAGCATCGTGAATCGCAGTGGCCATTTCTTCAGTGTTCCATGGATTGACAACGATTGAACCATTTAGAGATTGTGCAGCGCCAGCAAATTCTGACAGGATCAAAGCGCCATTCTTCTCATCCTGACAAGCGATGTACTCGTAGCTCACTAGATTCATACCGTCTCTCGTTGAACTCACGAGGCAGACGTCTGATACTGCATACAGCGCTGTCATCTCCTCGAACGAGATTGATTTGTGGAGGAAGTGGATGGGAGTGAATTCGATGGTGCCGAATTTGCCGTTGATGCGACCAACTAATTCATTGACGACAGACTTGAGGTTCTGATACTCTTCGACATCATCGCGTGAAGGCACTGCGACTTGGACGAGAATAACTTTGCCGATAGATTCGGGGTGCTCGGTGAGGAATACCTCGAGGGCATGCAACTTTTGAGGCACACCTTTGATGTAGTCGAGCCGGTCCACTCCAACAATAATCTTGACGCCGTCAAACTTTTTCTTGAGAATTGCAAGTCGGTTTTGGACATTGGGCTCCTGAAGCTTTTTGCGGAACATTCCGGGATCTATTCCAATGGGATAGGCACCGATGCCAACGAGCTTACCCTGGAATTCAACGCCATTTGGAGTTGTTACCAGGCCGAGGATACGCGAGCATGAGGAAAGAAAATGGCGAGCGTAGTCGTACGTGTGG
This sequence comes from Acrodontium crateriforme, assembly GCA_033807595.1. Classification (NCBI taxonomy): domain Eukaryota; kingdom Fungi; phylum Ascomycota; class Dothideomycetes; order Mycosphaerellales; family Teratosphaeriaceae; genus Acrodontium; species Acrodontium crateriforme. The sequence goes on along the minus strand of CP138591.1, from coordinate 130,946 downwards.
AAGCCGACGAGATCACAATGCAAAACACCTTGCAGGATCTCATTTCGCACAGGGAGAATGCGGTAGATTTCAGACGAGGGGAAAGGAGTGTGGAGGAAGAAACCAATTTTGACGTTTCTTGGCTTTTGAGGGAGTTTTTCCAACTCTTCACGCAAGAAAGCCGGTAAAAGCATCAGGTGGTAATCGTGAACCCAGATGAGATCCTTGTCTCTGACGTCCTTGACAAGCTCCTGGGCGAACAGTCTATTCGCCTCTGTATATGATTGCCAAGCCGCTTCATCAAAAGTGATCTCACCGGGGTGGTAATGGAAGAGGGGCCAGAGAATGGAATTAGAGAATCCATTGTAGTGTTTGTTGGACATGTCTTCGGACATGAAAATGGGAATGGCGTCGAAGTCTTTCGCCAGACGTGCTCTGACTTCAGGCTGTTCGTCTTCGGGAATCTGGAAACCGGGCCAACCGTACCAATTGAACTTCATAGTTTTTCGCAGACCAGCTAGACCCGACACCAGGCCACCGGAGCTCATTTCATAGGTATATCGACCTTCATCGCTTCGCTTCACGGAGACGGGCAAGCGATTTGAAACAAGCAGCATGCGCCCTTGGGGCTTTGGGGCATCTTCTTGGATGGAAGGCATGTCGGGCACTTTTACCTCTGCAAGACAATGTCAGTACTTGAGCTCAAAGGCGACAGCACAGGTGCGAATAATCGTAGGAATGAGAAGCGTCCACAATCAAACTACCTTTGGTCTCAGCGCGCAAGTCACCGACGGAGAATGACTTTCGGTGCGTTCTCTTGGAATCGGAGCTTTCAGCTCTCGTCGGTGAGGCGACCACAACAGCTTCCTCGTGGGGAGCACTCATGATGGGCAGGCGTGGACACGTAGGTTGGGGAATGTATGGAATAGGACAACAAGTCGCAGGGAGACTGAGGTACGGGGTATCGTTGGGAAAAGATTGCAGAAGCCGCAGGCAAAGACAGTGGAAGTGCCGTAGAAGAAAAGGTGTTGTGCTCACAGTAAGGAAGGTGTTAGCGAATGATGCCCAGCTTAATGCTGGAAAGCTGCGCTGACGTAGGCAAGTGCGACCAGTTTGTCGATAACACGTGTGAATTCACGTGTGCAAATGGAATTCACCTCGATCCACTGTCGATTCTGCTTTTGTTGTCGTGCAGCTCTTGATCTCCTCCAGCTATTCGCAACCAACTTGCTTGCTTGCCGGTTGTGGCCCCCCAAGCTGTGCCACGGCGTCGTCGGCCGCCAATTGCTGCGTTGGGTTCGGTGCGGGAGGCGGGGGGACGAGAGTCGGAGGGTGAATGGTCTCTCAAATAACCGTCTGCGGGAGATTCATGAGGTTGGACAAAGATGGACTGCTTGAGTCGTCGCAAAGGCAAGGCCGAGAGCAGCAGGTGTAGTCTCAGACTCGAGCTTCCTTTGTCCGCAAGCCCCTCCTCCAAACGATCTGCGCCAAAATCAAGAGCCGCACGCTGAGGCCATGCAAGTCGCGCGGGAAGTGGAGACTGCCATTGACTGACGGCGGGGAAACAGCATCGTCACGCGTCGCAAATCAACAAAGATCAACTCTGTCCTGTTACTGCGACACAAAAGCACACACGCGCGTGAAGCTCACCATGTCGGACTCGGATGATCTGTCAACGCCAGGAAATCTTCCGTCGAACGCCGTCATCGAAAACTGCCTGAAGCAGGTCGTGCGCAATGCATTGAAGAAAGGCGATGAAATCACCGTACGCATTGCGCGCTCACTGGCCGAGAACGAACTAGGACTCGATGCAGACTTTTTGAAGGACAATGTGGAATGGAAAACAAAGAGCAAAGACATCATTACCGCCACTGCTACCGAACCGAATGCATCACCATCACCAGAACCTGTCGAGCCAAAGTCTAGGGCCAAGGCCGGCAGAAAACGGGGGTCTGAGGATACACAACCAGCCAGAAAGAGGCAAAAGAAAGTCGATGTGACTGATTCTGAAGATTTGGAGGACGAATTTCAGGGAAAAGATGTCAAGCCGAGCAAGAAACCCGTTAAGAAGGCGACCAGACCAAGAAAGCAGCGCCAAAAGAAGACGATTGATTCTGATTCAGAGGACATGGGCATTGCGAGTGATTCCGAGGTGGAAGCCAAAGTATTGAGTCCCATGCCCATGGACTCCAAGTCAAAACAAGCAGCCAGGTCTTCAAACTCAAGTGAACTCTCTGAACCACCTGAAACGGAGATATCCAAGGCACACTCTGAAGCCGCCGTTGATGACTCAAGCGATTACTCCATTGTCCACGATGATCCACCGCCAAAAAAGAAACGACAATCGAAATCAAGCTCTCCAGGCTCCAAAAATAAGGCCAAGGCACCCGCCAAGGCTCAAAAGTCTACAGCAGCGTCAAAAGAAGTTTCACCCGATGAAGAAGAAATCAAACGTCTACAATCTCATCTCCTGAAATGCGGCATCCGCAAACTCTGGCACCGAGAACTTGCACATTGTTCCTCAGATAAGGATAAAATCAGACACTTGAGGAAGATGCTCGAAGATGCAGGCATGACGGGACGTTTCAGCGCGGAGAAAGCAAGAGCCATCAAGGAGGCACGGGAGCTTGCTGCGGAGATTGAAAGCGCCAAGGAATTCGAGAAGCAATTTGGACATAAAAGTGGTGAAAGCGATGACGATGATGGTAGTGATGACCGTCAATCTGGTAGAGACGATGCACAGCCGAAGAAGCGCTTACCCAAAGGGTTGGTAGATTTTGGTGATAGTGGAGATGACGGAAGTGATTGAATCGTGGCGGCCTCGATTGTGTGTAATTCAAGCTAGTGATTGGAACTAGTATTAATGTAATTCAGCGTCTGGACGAGACGGATCACATGAAGAAACCAGCCATTCGCTCTCAGGGGACGAAACGACTTTTACCATTGTGCGTCATTCTTCGACATGGAAAGTAGCAGAGGTAACATCGGACGTTTTCCTCTTTCATCTCGACCATGATGCCGACTGACCCGCTATGGTGGCTTGCAAGCTAAAGACGTGGAGACGCTGCAAATGATTACCAAGATTATGTCCGAGGTCTTAAGCCGCTGGGAGTGCGGAGGCGGAGGTGTTGTGTTCAATTCCCTCCCGTACACTGTCATATTGATGCGCAGAACAACTTTATCCATGGCGCTAGAATCCTTCGATTGCTGGTGCATCTGTGGTGTCCGGGGGATCGAGTCCGTTCTAGTTCGATGTCGGTGTTTTCAGCACTCCTGTGAAGTTGATGAAGAATGCGGCATTTGCGAGAACGAGCCATGTCGACGTCATGGAATGCCTCCGAAAGATTCACCGCTGGTTTAAACCGACAGCACCGCAGCCGACCGCGACACAGAAAAATGGAGGTGGCAGCGATCCGAATCCTTGCTCCAGACGCTTGTTTAGTCGTGTGTGGGGTGTGGCGGCAGCCGAGTCAGGTGGTGGAATGGCCACGACTGCCGTTGATTTGTCGACCGGACATCACGTCGGTTTTGGACTAATCTCATCAGGCGGACAACTTCGTCTGGCCCACTGAGACGCCGGAAAGGCCACTTCGCCCGCTTGTCGCGGCATGGCACCAGAGTACACGCTCCACGACTTGAAACGACAAACGACGGCGGCAAGTTATAAAGATGCTCTGGCCGCCCGCTTGCTGGCTGATGGACTTTCTCATCGGTAAGACCGTCAACGCCTCTCGTGTCTCTTTAAAATGCGTGTCTTTTCGGCCTTGTCGCTCATAATTGGGGCAGCTCTTGCTAGTCCAGCAGCTCTCCATGAGCGAGCAACGGGTTCTCTTTCTTCGTGGCTGGCCTCGGAGAGCACCGTGGCCCTTCAGGGCATCTTGAACAACATCGGTGCATCAGGTTCAAAAGCACCCGGCGCCAAATCAGGCATCGTCGTGGCTTCGCCGTCGACCTCAAACCCCAACTACTTCTACTCCTGGACGCGCGACTCTGCTTTGACATTCAAGTGTCTCGTCGATCAATTTCTCGCCCACGGAACATCTGGACTTGAAAGCCAGATTCAGAACTATATCAATGCCCAATCCATCGTCCAAGGCATCTCGAATCCATCTGGTGGCATGTGCTCAGGTGGACTGGGTGAGCCAAAATTCAATGTTGATGAGACGGCCTTTACAGGAGCATGGGGTCGTCCTCAGCGTGATGGACCAGCACTTCGTGCCACAGCACTGATTGCTTATTCGAGATATCTCATCTCCAAAGGCCAAACTTCCCAAGTCCAGTCAATTATCTGGCCGATCGTCGAGAATGATCTGTCCTACGTCACTCAATACTGGAACCAAACTGGATTCGATCTATGGGAAGAAATCAACAGCTCTTCTTTCTGGACCACGGCAGCCCAATATAGGGCTTTGACCGAGGGCATTGCACTGGCCTCCCAGATCGGATCCTCGTGCCCCCACTGTGTCTCTCAGGCTCCTCAGATTCTCTGCTTCTTACAGTCGTACTGGAACGGTCAGTACATGCTGGCGAACACTGGAGGAGGAAGATCTGGTAAAGACGCCAATTCACTTTTGACCAGTATTCATATGTTTGATCCAGCTGCAACCTGTGATTCCACAACATTTCAACCATGTTCTGACAAGGCCCTGGCTAATCATAAGGTCATCACCGACTCTTTCCGATCCATTTATAGCATCAATAGTGGGATTGCACAAGGAGTCGGAGTCGCCATTGGTCGCTACCCTGAAGACAGCTATCAAGGTGGTAACGCATGGTAAGTTTGCATCTACGACCTGTGAGTTGCCTCTGTTTGACACCATGCCCAGGTACCTGAGCACTTTCGCCGCGGCCGAGCAATTGTACGACGCAATTTATCAGTGGAATAAGCAAGGCTCTATCACCATTACTTCGACATCGTTGGCTTTCTTCAAAGACGTCTACTCCTCTGCTGCTGTTGGCACTTATTCATCATCTTCTTCGACATTCACCACCATCGTCGATGCTGTCATGACATATGCCGACAGCTACATGTCGAATGCTGTAAGTCGCTTCGAATGTTAATATCCGATGAATCCAGCTTGGAACTGACGAATATAGCAAACCTACACTCCTTCCAGTGGAGCTCTTGCCGAACAGTACTCGCGATCCAACGGTACTCCACTGTCGGCTGTCGATCTTACTTGGTCGTATGCCGCATTTATGACTGCCTTTAATGCTCGAGCAGCCGCTGTTCCTGCATCATGGGGTGCTTCCTCTGTAAGTAACATGTCGTCGCGAATCTGCAATGGCCTCGAACTAATGCCGCAGCAGGCCAAACTTCCCGCTACATGCAGCGGCACCTCAGCCAACGGACCTTGTGCCACCGCAACCAATACATTCGGCGGCTCTCAGCCATCTTGCACTGCTACTCCATCACAAACAACCGTCACCTTTGATGAAATCGCCACGACATCGTATGGCGAGAACATTTTCATTGTGGGCAGCATCTCGCAGCTTGGCAGCTGGGACACCAGCAAAGCAGTTGCTCTCAGTGCAGATATGTACACCAATAGCAACCCTCTTTGGCATGTTTCCATCAGCCTTCCTGCAGGCACTAGCTTCCAATACAAGTATATCCGCAAAGAGACCGATGGCAGTGTGCAGTGGGAGAGCGATCCAAATCGTGAATACACCGTACCACAGAATTGCGCTGGAACTGCTACTGAGGCCGATAGTTGGCGTTAGAATATTGGCTTTGAAGGAGAGAGAGTCCAACAGATGATGAAATCATGGGCTGCGCAGCATATCATCAACATCCTTCTGTAATGCAACGACATAACTGAAGTGGAAGTCGAGGCCGTTCAACACTCACAAATATACGAGGAGCGCATTCAAGTCGATGGGATATCTATAAATCAAAAAATTGCCTACTAAAAAGAATGCCAATGGAAATTCTTATTTCGGATGACGAATATAATGTATCGCAATCATGAATTTACGCAACTTACTATTTAAGCAGAATACGTTGATTTCGACGCTGACCAAACACGACACGAGTTGATGATTCGATGGTTAGTCAAAATCCATACCTGTCTATCATTGTAAGTTATTTGATATTGCGACCTGTAAATCATTGAAATCATCATAACAAAGCACCATATTTACTCGCGTCACTATTCTTCCAGTGTTCGTTGTCAGTCGAATAGAGGATAAGGACACCGCGACTAAAACCCTTTGAATATTTTTGCGCATGGCTGCTCGAATATTGCTATGCTTCACATGCGACTCCAACTCCAGAAGCTCTCATAAAATGCTGTGTTGCAACATTATCGAATTTCCCCTTTGATTGGAAATGATGTTGTCAAGAACAATCCTTTGACCTGTTTATGCTGTGCTGTTATGCGTCAGTTGACAAGCGAGGCTTACGATTAGCGTATTTATTTACTAGTGCGGAGGGTAGTGAGGTTGATCGTTGGGACTTGGGATTTGATTCGTTTTCGATTGGTAGATTGTTGTTGGGAGGAAGGAGATGTTGAGTTTGATGCGTCATGACGTTCGGCATTTTCAAGTGTGATTTTTTGATCGTGTTGAGCGATGAATGAACAGAATAAATAAATGAGTGAATGAATAAATCCTGACCAATGGGAGACAACGTGAGATCTTATCTATCTTGTGACCACTAGTTATCGGAAGCAAATACACTCGACATGCTCAACATCCTTATGAACGAAGTCTCTCATTTAACCAGCCCGCACGATTTGCGCCCTATTTCTGTTTGCGCTTCTTGCCCTGAGATTGCCGGTGTAAATCAAGCTGCGGTTTATCAACATCAGCGGTGAAACGGTCCTTTCATTCTTGACTTCCGACTTCACTAGAACAGCATGAATCCACCACTGGCACTGCAATGATGCGCATACTCAACATAGGAAGTCACTTGATATCTTTTAGCTATTCGCGATGAATCAATGATCGATGCGATTCCTTGCGCTAATGACGGATATTACTCCTTCGCCGGTGATATCGGGATTACCGCGACACGACAACAGTCCAAACGCGAACGATAGAGAGGACATCGAACTTTCTAACATATCAAGCGGACCCGCACCAACAGCCTCGGAAGCTGATGTGGATGAGCGACACTTGGAGTCTACTCTGCAACGGCGACGAACAGATCAGAAGCCTTCAATACTAGCACAATGGTGGCGAAAGCACATCGCTCCCGACGTCTCGCATGAGCAATGTCGTGACTTTTACGGTATATGTGCAGCACGCAAAACTCTTGTAGGATACTTGTTAACGTCAAGATAGCACTGGAACGCACGTTTCTGAGCTATATCCGTACAGCCAATGCTTTGGCCTCATTGGGCGTTGTCATTGCGCAGCTTTTCCGCCTACCCAGTACTGTTAATGGAGTCGACTCGCCGCTCGTTTCACTATTTTTCCGTCTTGGCCGACCTCTTGGTGCTGCCACTGAAGGTCTTGCTATTGTTATTGTGTTGGTTGGTGCGTTGAGATGCTGGCGCCAACAGCAGAGAATTCTGGGCGGAACCGTCATGGGAGGTGGATGGGAAATTTGGCTTGTTGGTGGTGGAGCTCTTGCTGTGAGTATTAACGACTTTTGAGTAACATCAGGCATTTTTAACGATAATATAGTTGTTGGTAGTCCTCCTCACTTTAAGTCTTGAAGATACTGCGACCGGAAAGGCAGTTTGAGCTTTTGTTTAAGTTAAGCTAATGACCCGGGAAGTATGCAGTGAGCCATCAACCTGCGATAGATTCGCTGAACTGGAACTAATCACGCCCATCCCAACACTCATGGCGATTGAAATCTATTCACATGTCTTCCTTTGTTTCGGTCTTCTTTTCCTTTCGCATCTCCGATAGGGGTCCATTCTTCACCATCAAGGTCATCACTTCATACAGAGCATCAGCAGCAGCCATTGTCGTTAATTCAGCATTGGTATCATATGCTGGAGCGACTTCAACAATATCAGCAGCTACAATGTGAATACCTTCTAATCCTCTGATAATGGTGCGAAGCTCTCTGGTTGACCAGCCACCAGTCTCTGGCGTTCCAGTTGCAGGGGCAAATGCCGGATCCAGCGTATCGATATCGATGGATAAATATACTGGATTTTCATGACCTTGCAAATGTTAAATCTTGGTCTACACGATGGATATGTATCTCGCCACTTACCAACACGGTCATGAATCTTCTTGATGATACCCTCGGTCCCAATTGTATCAATTTCTCTCGCCTCGACAATCTGGAATCCGCAGTAACCATCATTGTCATAGTCGGAGGGACCGCTCAACGTCGTACGAATTCCAGCATGGATATTGGTATCGTTTCTAAGTAGACCCTCCTCACTGGCATGGAAGAAATAGGTGCCATGGTTGATACTGGCCTGCTTACTTGGGGCGCCACCAAAAACTTTGGGTCGCCATGTGTCCAAATGACTGTCGAAGTGAATGACTGTGATTGGACCATAAGCTCTATTCATGCTGCGCAGGAGCGGAAGTGTGATGGTATGATCGCCACCGAGTGTCAGTACTCGAGGTAGCGTTTCGCCACCTTTGGCAGGGCCCAGCTCTTTAGCATCAGTAGCTGGCGCTCTCATGAGGATGCTGTTGTGACCTTCTTCAATTTGATGAAGTGCCCATGCATTGTCATATGATGTGACTGGGATATCGCCACAGTCAATGACTTTTGCCCAGCTATTGAATGGGTTGGCTTTCAAAGGGACATTATAGCCGCCACTGCGAAGAAGTTTCGTTAGATGTATCTTCTCAAGCACTGCAATAGCGTGATCACTCACTAAAGGTTGAGTCGCCGGCTACCTTGTCTGATACCCGAAGGACCAAACCGTGCTCCGGGTCGATAAGAAGTCCCAGTGTCAAAAGGCGCCCCGATGAAAGCAATATCATATTTGACTGCGTCACTGGAAAGACATGGATGATATTCGAGTCTTCCAAAGGTGGAGATTCCCGAGAAAACAGAATCGGCCTTTAAATATAAACATCAGTATATACATCAATCAATTCAGTTTGGCTCGGATAGACTATACTTGTGTACCTCCATCACCGGGTAGAGAATTGTACCAGAGTGACTTGAGCGGTCCTGCAATAGGCTCTTGCTCGTGCTCGTGATCGCCATGACCATGTCCCAAGACCGCCAATGCGGCCAGAAGAGTAGCAAGTTTCAACATGACAGCGAAAAGTAAAATATCCTACCACGACAACCAACAACATCGCCTCCGACCCCGACGCATTATATATGAGGTGCCTGAATCCCTCTCTTCAACTATTCACTACTGCACTTTAGCCCGTCGGTAGCTTTTACCTAACAGCTACTCTGTGCCTGACATGCGACATTCTTCTTGATACGCGACCTTCCACAATCCCCCCTGCAGGCTGACATCATGCCCGCACCCCAATCTTCCGCGCGATAGGACAAGCCGTCGGCCCTGGGAAAGAGAGATAGTATTACGTGTTTTCCGTGGGCGTGCGAAAGGCTGAAGGCACGGCCAACACGATCCGAGACGGCGGCCAGCGGCCCAAGAAGTGAAGATGTGTCAATGTTAGGTGTCAGTCGTTGTTGTTAGGTAAACTGCGGGTTATCGAGGTTGACGTGTTGCGATTGATTTGACAAACTTGGAGATTGGAGTGGGCGTTGAGCGTCGTTTGCAGTGCTGCAGACTGGGGTTGTAGTAGATACGTACTTGTGCCGGCGACCGAAACGGGAATCGCTATCTGACGTGAGTTATTTTTCTAGGTAATCGATTAGATGCAATGGGAGATAAGTGTGTTGTGCAGAGGCCGAGTTGGGTACCAACTGTATCGAGAGATAGTATTGATGTATCGCAACCACTGTCGTTTGCTTTGTTGATAACTATTTGTCTTTGGGCTGCAAGGCTTGCAAACGAGCGTTTATGGTCTGATTGTGTATGGTTTTCTATCTCTATGACTAAACTCTGATTTTCAGGTAGTGCTTATCTTGTGATTCTATCAGTGTTCTACAACCTCTTGCTCGCCGTGCTCCGCTCGTTCCTGTGCATCCATTCGTTTAAAGGCATTCTGGACTTGCTTGTCCCAATTGCTGAAAGCCACAATAGCCCATTCTGCGAAGCCAACGAGATATAGAGCGATACATTGACCAACCCAAAGACCACTCAAACCCCAGCCATGAAAGGCCAGGTAGATGCCCAATGGTAGAGCAGCACAGTAGTAGCTCACTATGTTGACGGTTGCTCCAACCCATTGAAGTCCCATACCTCGTAAAGTACCACCGCAGGATCCATTCAATCCATCTGCGATTTGAAAGAGTGCTACATACGGTAGGACTTCAGCGGTTAGACGAACTACCCTCTCGTCATCGTTGAAGATGAGGGCGAATTTGTCTTTTGTCCCCATCAAAATAGCAAGGACCACGGCTCCAAGAATTATTGAAAGCCATGCAGCTGCGTTCGCAGCCCGAGAAGCTCCTGCGGCGTTTTTTGCTCCCAAGAAGTTTCCAATTCTGGAAGATGTAGCGACACCAACGCCAAATGGTATGGTGCTCATGACTTGATCAGCCGTCATAATCACGGACTGAGCTGCGAGAGGGATAGTTCCAAGCTGACCAGATACAATAGCCACGATTTCAAAAGCCCACCATTCACTTCCAACGTGAATGATACCGAGGGCTGCGATGCGAGCAAATGATCCAATTCCACGAAGACATCTGCGATCAAATCCACCCCAAGCCTCGAAGCCCGCAACAAATCGTGTGTAGAGAATCAAGAGCAAGAAGTTGAGCCAATACGTGATACCAGTCGCGAGTGGTGCACCCCATAGACCGAGGCCTAAGGGATATACGAATAAGTAATTCAATGCTGCGTTGATCGGCGAAGTAATCAAGAGAACATAAGTTCCAGGTCGCATGATCCCCTGAGCTTGTAGGAATTTCTTCATACATTCAAATAAAATGTATCCAGGTCCAAATGGTATCAGAATTCTTAGAAACGTGCATGAATCTCTGGATATGTAGTCTTCTTGTCCGAGAAGCTGGAAAACTGGCTCCGAGAAGAACCAGAGAATGGCGACAGGAATATAAAAGATGCCGAGTACCACGAATGCTCGTTGTAAAATTACACCCAGCTCATGCTTGTCTTTACTGCCCGTGAAAGATGCACTGGCGAGAGTATCGATAGCTGTAGTGCCTCCCAAGCCAATCAGCCAGCCTGTCGACATTGCAAACATGTAACTGAAGGCTGCTACTGACAGTGCTTCTGGGCTAAGTCTTCCGACAATCAGCACCGACACTGACTGTAGCGAGTATTGCAGAGTGTATGCGAACACGACTGGCATTGAGTCTCTAAATAGCTCCCAAAACTCCAAAGCGATCCGTCGCGTTCGCGATTGAGTGCCATCTTCAAGTTCGTACGACTCTCCTTCAGTCAGCGTTCCCTCGTCATCTGCAACTGGCAGTAACGATGTTGTCTCGTCTGGCAAGCCTGTTGTAGTTGGCTTGCTGTCGTTGTTGCTGACAAGGAATGCGGGTAGAAAGGAGTGGATACCAGATCCTTTGCCTCGATCGTCGTTCATATTTGGTTCCAGAGCGTTAGGTGGTAGGAAATGAGTCGACCTGGTCGTTTACTGTTTGGACTTCTACAATTGATTGTTCTTGACGCTAAAGCGACTCACGTAGAACTCATCATCACGGCGGGTTTTAGGATATGTTAGGACAAATGCACGCCCGATCAAAGCCCGAAGGCTATGTATGAGGCCGATATTAGTCACAGAATCTCGAAGATGCATGAATGTGGCATATACGGCCAAGCAGGCCTACCTTGACGTCGTGGTAAAGCAAAGATGCAGATCGGCGGTCTTCTCCAGGTCATTGGGACATTCGGCCGCCTTATCAGTGGCTGTTGGGCGTAGGGCCGTCGGCCGGCCATGCAAGTTTGACAAACAACAACTTCAAATCCACGTGGTGTAAGGTTAAATCGGCATATCTATTCCATCCGGGCGTAACTTCACCTGATCAAGCACGAGCAGAGTGATCTTGATTGCCGATCTCGTTGCTGCTGCTGTCGGCAATAATGGTTTGCGGGAGAGCTCCACTCGCAATCCTCTGGCTCCATCGTCATTGTGAATGTTGTTTCCAGGATTACATGCCGAAGGCTTTGTCCAGACCGCCGGGAGCAACATGGCAAAAGCTTGTGGCGTAACGGCTCGCCAATGCACGCCGCGTGGAACAAAGGCGTTTAGAGGGTCTGTTGAATTCGTCGTCAGCGCGTCCCTAGTAATCTGATAGGACCGTCCATGGGATCTGCGGCAAGAAATTTGCCAAACGTTGTATTATATCGATTGGAGCTGAAATCTCACGCCGCCGCCCTGTCACGATAGAGAAAATGTCCAATGCCGGACGAAAGATAATGCAATCAACTTCTCGACAGCCAACGGCATGTCGTTCGTCGAGTTACAAGTCGTCGTGTACCTCAAAGCCAAGAGCGCCACTTGCTGCTCTGTCTCGCTACATGCATGTATGATACGGCAATCGCTCCGGCCTTGAAGATAAACAGACGGCATCGCACCGGCCTCTGGCAACATATCGTCCCTCATTCACTTCCATGGCAAATCTGAAAACTCATTGGAAGTCTCATTTCGAATACCATAAACAGCAAACATGAGCAACCCCGAAAGCTTGCAAGAACGGGAAAAGAAATCTCTAAGCGAGCATCAGAATCTTGCATCGGAAGCTTCTACTGATGTTTACAATCGAGCCATCACTGTCGTCGCCAAAGATGGCCATGTGGTAAATGCCTCGGGCCATGAAGATCAACTACAGCGTCAATACGGTCTTTGGTCAATATGCGGTCTGGCCTTGACAATCGATAATGCTTGGATTGCCTTTGGTGGCAGCTTGAGTGTTGCAGTGTTAAACGGTGGTCCACCCGGTATACTCTACGAGTTCATTGTTGCTTCCATCTACTACGCCTTCATTGGTGCTTCAATCGCAGAATTGGCGTCAGCAATACCATCTTCGGGAGGCGTTTACCACTGGGCGAGCATTACACCTGGTCCCAAGTATGGTCGAATTCTGGGCTTCTTCACCGGTAGTCTTAATTTCTTCGGCTGGATATTCGACCTTGCAAGCATCGTTTCCATTCCGGCCAATGTACTGGTCCAGATGTACGCTGTGTTTCATCCTGACTACGTTGTCGAGGCGTGGCACACATATATTGCGTTCCTTCTTGTTCTTTGGCTCTGTACAGTCTTTGTCATCTTTTTCAACAGATTCATACCCTTCTTGCAACACGCCGGTCTTTTTCTCATCATCGTTGGTGGCCTGATCACCGTCATCGTTGTTGCAGCTATGCCAGCACAGCACGCAACGAGTGCTTTTGTATGGAGGAATTTCGAAAACTTGACCGGCTGGAGTGGTGGGGTGGCGTTTTTGACTGGCGTCCTCAATGGAGCATTCACTATTGGAACACCGGATGCAGTCACCCATATGGCTGAGGAGCTTCCCAATCCAAAAGTCGATCTACCAAAGGCGGTTTTCGCCCAAGTTGGCTTAGGCTTTCTTACTGCTTTTCTGTACGGCATTGCACTGATGTATGGGATTAGCGATCTCAGCGTAGTCACAAGCAACAACGGTTCATTTCCTCTCGCCGAGGTCTACGCTCAAGCAACCGGGAGTAAAGGGGCCACCTTTGGCCTTTTATTCATTCTTTTCTGCTCCATTATAATTTGCAGCATTGGCACCATCCTCATGTGCGGCAGGCTTTGGTGGGCTTTGGCCAGAGACAACGCCACACCGTTCGCCGGCTACTTCTCCTCCGTCAGCAGCGAGCTGTCATGTCCAATCCCAGCCACCATTCTATGCTCTGTGCTGTGCTCTGCTTTCGGTGCTATTGCACTCGGCAGCAAGACAGCCTTTACTGATCTCGTCGGATCTTTCATCATCCTCACCACTATGTCTTATTTCCTGGCCATATTTCCGCACATTCTCACCAAGCGAAACAATGTTCCGCCTGGTCCTTTCTGGATGGGCAAATTTGGTTTTGCAGTCAATGGCATCGCATGTACTATGATCATCTTCTTCAACGTCTTCTTCTGCTTTCCTTTTGCTTATCCCGTCGATCCGATCAGCGTTATGAATTGTAAGTACACCGCTGCATCGAAACAATTAAAGTTCGTCGACTAATTTCTCTTAGGGAACTCGGTCATTCTCGTTGGCGTTCTCTTGATCACAATCTTTTGGTGGGTTGTGCATGGGCTTCGTCGATATCCTGGACCAAAGCTCGCGACCTTGTACATAGAAGGACAGTAGCCCTGGAAGACAAATAGCAGTTTTCATCATGCATTTATTGTCTACAGCATATCAAACTTGGCACTCGACGAGTCTAAGGTTGCCTTAACTTGTAAGATCTCTTGATGTGCTGAAACGACCCGCGGCACCGAAGAAGAGCTGCGGAAGACTCATACTTCACTCTTGCATCTAGTCTCGTGGTTGCCTTGGTTTGTTACATTGAGAAGAGATAAAATGAAGAATTCAGGCTGTTCAAAGGATCGGCTCTCGAAAACGTCAAGTTCCAGGTAGCGCGATCTTTCCAGTTCACTCCCGCTGCGTTCACTCGGCGCGCGCGCATGGATCCAGTATAAATCTGTCCTGCATTTTAAAGGCATACAGAGTTCACCCAGTGTCGCCGTGTTTATTTCCGGATAGAAATATAAAGTCGAAAGTCATGCTCAAGCAGCGTAGTGCATGAACTTCATGTGCCTTCTTTTCCACCTTCAATCACAAAGTATCTGCCAACTTTCTTTCCAGCAGCCGCAAGCGGGTCCCAATCAAGTTTCTCGTTTTCAACAAAGTCCTTCCGTCTTCTAATCCTTTTATGATGCTTTCCTCTAATTTCCTCCTGTTCCAGCGCCTCGCTAAGCGCGTCTAGTCCCAGCTCAGCGTCTTTCTGACCAGCTATAGTTTCATCCCGAAGACTCCTGAGGGGCTCAACGCCACTGGTATCCACTTTTTGAATCTCTTGCACAAAATGTAAATGCGATGAAAGGGTTGATAGGAGCTTGGATTCCTCTTCGTCTGTCTTCGGTGGTGGGAGAGCGGATAAACGGAGAAGATGGTGAAGTTGTTTCGATGATACTTTCGGTGTATTTTTTTGATCTTTTGGAGGGAGTAGCGATGACACCGACCAAGTAGGTTTCTCCAAGGCTTTTTTAACGTCCACTTGTCCTTCTTTTGACTGGGCTTGCTTATCCTCTGGAACATTGAGTGCGTGCTGCCATACTGCTGTTGAAAGGGTCTTCCGAATAGGATTTAAGGCGGCGACTTGCACCACCCGTGGTGTCAAAACGAGTCTATTCATTTTCTCGTACAGATATCTCGATCGCTAATAGCACCGCGTCCTCGGGTGATGTTCGAGTTGAAGTGATAGTCGAGACGTGCTACATCGATGCGGCTGCGTGCACGGATCCTCCGAAGCCGCCGCCTTCAACGATCATTGCATGCATGTGACACTCTCCTCTGCCTGCCAACACAAAATTCTTGGTAAATCTTATTCTTCATTATTATGAGTCGTGCATACGCAGCTTTTGGCGTAGTTGGCGCCTGCGTCGTGGGCTACTTAACAGGTATGTTATCTCACTTTCCCCGCGACGAAGCATTCAAATTGACACCAGCTCAACTTAGCTGTATCGACTCTTCGTCCCGAATTCGAACGCATTGCGGAAGAGCGCGAAGGGAAATTTCAAAATTCCCATGAGACCACCGAAATAAACAAATCCGATTCCGTATCGTCAAGATCGAATCCAAACGACCGTGCGATCAGCGAGGCCATGGGCCAGGATTTCAAAGAGGCTAGCGAACAACTGAAGAAATCTGGGTTTGGATGGGGTTTCAGGGCTTTATGGAACGGCGAGAACCCATTTCCGGATAAGAAAGGCCCAAAACTGCCGAAGTCTGTGGCCGAGGCAGCGAAAATTGATGCAGATTCGAAGAAGGATGGCTGAAGAGGTGGACGACTTGACGCTGAAGAACATCCTGTATGCCTGGGCGTCATGCCAACACGAACCAAGTCCCATTTCAACATCCTATGGAGAGAACGAACGATACTCCTAGAAGCGCAAATTCGGCGACTAAGATCTAGAAGCGGGACAGCATCCAGAAGACTTCGACACGTGCGCTGAGAACAATCTCAGAAACGACGTGAGTCGTAACATATCGTCGTTTACTGCCGTGTAATAGCAGACGAACTCCTATGCTAGGGAGTCCATAATTGATTGACCTGTATCATTACCAAATTTACTCTTCTACGAGAAATCCTCTCCCTTCTCCTCAATGCTCTCCTTAACGCGCAACAAAATCGTGGTCTTCCATTTATCCAGTTTGGACATCTGATCGAATTGGAAGAGCTTGTCAGCAAACTTCTCTTGATCTCCTTCCTCGCATGCCTCGGATAGGTCGACTAGCAGTTGGTGCTCTCTGGTTTGCGTAAACGCTGGATCAAGATCACGATATGACTCCAGGGCACGGTTTGTCGCGACCATATCGTTGGTTGCGAGATGGCATAATCCAGCTTTGAGGAGATACTCCTTGACGGACCACTTCATGAGGTTATTGTTGATGCTCGATTTGGAAATCTTCTCGTAATTTCCAATGGCTTTGTAGTAGTCGTTTTCAAGGGCAGCCAAATCAGCAACCTTAAGGAAGAGCTTGTTGGCAAGCCTGGAATTTGTTGGTCAGTTCAGCATTGAGCTAGAAGGCATCGTGTACACTTACGCTTCGGCGTTATCGTTTTCATACCAACCAGCTGCGACTTCATAAGCTTCCATTGCTCTCTTCTGATCTCCCAGCTCGACTTCGTAAAGTTCCGCCAAGTTCTGCTTGTGCCCCGCTGCCCGTCGGAAATTACCCTTCAAAGTGTAGTGGCCGATGGCTTTCTCTAAACATCTCGCCGCATCTTCGGGCTCATCTTTCCTATAACTCTTGAATGCTTCGGTGAGTGTGTTGGCGGCATCGTCAGGTTCGTTGAGCTTGGAGGTTTGGAGTTCAGCAGCGCGCTCGAATGCTTGCCCCGCTTCTTTGCCGGCCTTTTGCATGCGGAAGGCGTTGGCAGCCTGGGTGTATAATTCTACGGCAGCCTCCCATTTCTCCCCACGACCTCCGAAGAGAGAGAACCCTGATCCAGCGCTCTGCGCGGCTTTGTCGGCCTGCGGAATTCACTCAAGTTAGGCGGGGCGGGTCGTTGATTTGAGACTGTGCAGAGGCTCACCTTCTGAAGAAGAGCTCGGGGATCTTGTGCCATAGTCGCGCGCGATATCTAGTAGAATTTCGGCTCGAATATAGTCGGCTTACTGGTCAGGCGGTATCAAAACTGTGTTGGTCTTCAAACGAAGAGAGTTGTGGCTGTGGCGTGGATCAACGAGTGATGTGACGTATCACCAAATTGAGAACAGGCGGCCATCACGAAAGCAGCAAATTTAGCGGGCCCTGGCTTCTTCGCGTCCTCCAGTCGCGTTCGCCGGAACATCCACTTTCGCCGCCCAAGGACAAACGACTGCAGTCGGAATTGCTGCGGTTCACGACACACTCGAACAATGAATTACTGGAGAGATGCCCCGCTGGCAAGATCGAGGCGAAGTGGCGGATTCGGACGAAGAGGAGATCTTTTCGGGTGGCAATGAATCTCAGGCCTTGAATGAGCAGCCGCGGAAGAGGGTGAAGTTGTCAGTTGATGAGGGAAACCATGACCGGATTTCTGCTCTTCATGAGCATTCAACTCGAACCAATCATTCTGAACTTGATGTCGTCGAAGATGATTGGCTTTTGCCAAAAGTAACAACAACGTATGGCAAGCAAGCCAGCGCTTCTACTCCTCATCCGGCTCAATTTCAACCATGTGAAGCAGCCGATAATAGTTCTCCACCTAGAAAGGAAGATGGGTGTGAAAGATCGACTCAGACCAAGTCTTCTGGATCTTGCAAAGGAATTCAACCATCGCCAGAACTGATTTCTGGTCAGCTGCCCATCGACGCCAACCGGTCGCCCAAGCTACAGGTCGTCATTCCCGTAATCAGCTCGGCGGCAAGCCTGCAGGCCGACGACTCAGACTCAAGTGGACTATCATCACCGCTTAGTGAGCGAGATTTATCTCCACCACCGCAATGGCTTATGCGAGAGCTGAATCAATATCGAAATCAAGCCCATTCAATGCGAGACGACAACCGAAGTACCACGCAAGAAACATCAATTTCATTTCTACCGACAGCGCAGGTCCATATCGAAGAATTGTATCGCACCCGCAGAAATCTCCGTGCCAGACAAGAGAAACAACTGCACCCATATCTCTACGACAAAACTGTCTATCAACAACAGTTCAGAGCTCGTGGACTCAAACCGGTGCACTATTCCATGGCCGATCGGTCTACCAGAGAAGCTAATGATGAGTCTTTCGCTTTTGAAGACAGTCAGAGTCAAAACGATTCAATAGCAAGGCCGTCTTCACCTGTACCGGACAGCTCAGTGTCTAGGGAGGATTTATCTGGTACCGAACATGACATGCCCCGTCCGTCTTTCAATCAGAGCGATGATGGTCTTCCTGGAATTGATGCTATCGTCCATTCAAGACGAATAGAAAACACCCGAGGTCACAAACGCCGAAAGGTATCCCGGCATAAATCGAGTGATCAGTCGTCCCAATTACCTGGAGTCGAGGAAGACGTCTTTGCTGTCCCACTGTCACCGCCCATATCGTCGAGCAACTCAGTGGAGCATATTTATTCTCCAAGTAGAGCTGTGGGCTTTCAAATGCCAAAAGGAATGACTCCAGTTGCAACATGCTTGCCTACACCTCAGATCTCCTCTGAAATTCGTCCTGTCAACAACAATAACAACGATAGATCCGATGCATCATCTCAGGAATTGCCAGCAACCGTACGGCGGAGACTTCAGTCCCGGCAACAGATCTTCGAATCATCTTCCGAATCGTCCGATAGCGATCCTGAGATGCACGCCAATCACCGACATATGCAAAAAGTGCAGAAAAGAATAAGAGGTGTCCTACCAGCCTCATGGCTCAAGATTGACATGCAAGCTCGCAAGAGACCAGTTTCGAAGTCTCCACCACCATGTCCTCCAAGCGGCTCAATGGCGCCTCGAAATGCTCTCTCAAAAGGTGTTGCGCAGCGCGTTCGTCCCAGGATGTCGGGTACCCCTTCAGCAACCAGCATATTGAGCCTTTCCGATACAGACGAAGGATCTGACCAGTCGTCGTTGCCTTCTGTTTTCGCCCAGCCGCAAGGAAGTCTTCATATCAGCAATGGCAATTTAACGATCGAGCGCCCTGATTTTGGAGATGAAGATGACATGGAATATGACCAGATTGATCAGATGCTGGGTGCACGATCCAACCAAAGGCGTATCAAGCAATCCACCAGACAGCCACGAGTCACTGATGCTTTCAAAGCAGCACGTAGTCGAAATTCAAACTACGAAGATGATCGTACTACACCAACGGTGGCTAGTAACTCAAACCCAAAATCATCGAAGCGACAGTCAACAAAAGCTCCCCGCCGTTCACGAACGAAGGCGCCACGTCTAAGCATTGCAGATGCACCAAACACCTCCTTAGACTCGTCTTCAGAAATTCCGCAGTTCGTGAGGTTGGCGATGCGACACACCCGGAAGCAGCCAGATCGTGGACGTCACTCTCCTTCGCACAAACTCATTCGACTAGCAACAGAAGAGGATACAAATGATGCATATGACGTTTTAGCTGCGTGGCAGCGAGGAGCCATATCTCAACGAATCGTGCAATCGCGTCCTTGTCAAGACCAACGAAAGGGACCAATCAATCATGTCCAAACACCTAAGAACGCGAATAATCGTGCTCCATTCAATAATTTTGACGAGAATGAGCAAAATGTGCTTCCTTCTCCTCTCCGTAAGGAGTATTTGAAAAGCAGAGATCAAAAATCAAGACAAGTCGCAGTTCGGAGAGCTCGTCCGCGCCAGACACGTGATCAACCAATTGTGCTCTCAAGTAGAGGCGCAACCGAAGATGCCCGGGAACAGTCTGACATGCAAACCCGGCAGCAGCCTATTCACCGCATGAAACCCGTCTCTCATCCTCCGCGTGCTCACTACCGAGATGCGCAGCTTGAAACCTTGGAAAACACATTTCACACTGAGCATAGAGCAGCTAATTTTGAACGACGCATCAATTGCCTCACCGAAGGACTAGCTCAACCATCGATTCGAACTAGAAATACCGCGCTTCAGATGGAGCGATTTCTTCAGGATAAGTCCATTCCACTGAATCCCCAAATAAATCAAACGGATTCAACAATTGAACCCGATTGTAATCCAACACACCAAAATAGCGAAGAACGACTGAACGTTGTTCGTAAACGCCGCCGCAAGCCTTTAGCTCGCCGCATTGATATCGAAACTCGAGAATATCGACAGCCCAGCGAACCTCTGCCAGACAATGTCGTGGGAATTGAAGATGCAGTTGCCAAAAGCACACACTCTACCCTGCCCTTACTCTCTGGCCTGGGCCCTTTCGGAACACGATACGCAACTGATTTCGATGTCCAGCCGCTGCTTCTTGGGACTTTCTTCCGCGAGAGTACTTTCATCGGAAGCGGCGATTTCTCAACGAGTCTGAATTTTGCTGGCAGGCAGCTTGACAAACCAACTGGGCATATCAGAGTACATGTCGAAGGTGCAGTCTTTGAATGGGGCTCTTGGACAGAAGAGGTTGCTACCGGTCTCGCTCGCATCCCGAATGCTATCAAAACGGCACTTTCTGAGTGTGGAGCCCTGATAGAAGGAGAATCATCTGAGCAGCTTCGCATTGTCAATGCCAATATCGTTCATATGCTACGCTCTGTTGTGCGCTACCTTTCGAGGTGCATATCGTTCCTTGACGAAGTGGACCGTCGATCCTGCGTTCAGCAAATGCAGGATTTCCTCGAAGCTGCACTAGAAGTGATCGAAGACGACGAAAACGCCAACAGTACTCGGTCAATTAAGTCGGCAGGGCTGCAATACTTATTAGTAATTTCATATCAAGCTCGCGGGCTTGCTGACCATTCAACTGTGACGGAAGAGCTTAAAACAGCCGCCCATCACTCAGTGCAAATGATGTCTCGAAGACTTGCTCAGCACATCTTTCCGCAGGATATAATCGAGCTCAGGTCCTGCTACGAAGCTAATCGCCATGTCTCTAGACGAGAACGAGGACTAGATGAGCAGGACCTTGCACTGTCCAGCTTAGTACTTCTTAATCACATTCTTCGCCCGCGATCCCGACATGAGTCCAATCTGTGGGAGCCTATTTTTTCTTCTCTTAATATCGACACATCATCGATTAGCTCGGTTGGAAGTTTCGATACGACATGGTACAACATATTTAGCATTCTTCCGTCCTTGGAAATTGACACTGGTGGTAACGCGCATCCGGGCAGCCGATTTATTTACACAGAAGAGGATTGGTCAATGCCAAAACGCCTCGTTGATCGTCTTTTCGACCTGTATCCAGCTACAAGTTTGCAGCACAGCTCGAGCATGAACACATACATCAAAGCGACCCTTACCAGATGCCACAGATTGATTACGCGGTGGGGATGGTGGAAATGTGAATCAGTCCTTGGCTCTGTGTTTGATTTCTTCGCGCGCCGTGGCCTTGCTCAGCTACACCAGGAAGTAGCTACAGGGTCTCCTAGTTTCTTAACGGAGAGTGATCTATCACTTTGCCTGGAAGTTCAAATCGAAGACTCTGCCTTTCATATATTTCTAAAACTCTTGGTTGCAGGACTGCAGGGCATGCGAAAACGTGCCATTTACAACAATAAAAAGATAGGTGGCATAGCCTGGCGTTTTATTCCGAACCATGGACGCACATACCCCAAAGACGCCGAAGTCGAACGAACGGATATTGATGCGCTGAGAAATCACCACGATCTGCTCTGTACTCTCTACATATCAATGCCGGCTGGTCATCGGCCTCGCGTAGACCTCATTCGCAATCTTGTTGATCATAACACCTCGCACCGCGAAGCTTGTCGCTTGAACATTCGAGCTTGGACAAATCTTACAACTTTTCAAGCCTCCACAATTGAGCCTGCCGACGCTTTGAAGCCATTGACGACATGGTTTCGGGAAACAATGCAAATCACGGTTGCGCAATATCGAATGGCAAAAACAGAAGCTGAGCGCGACTTTGCGATTGCTAAAGAGCAAGGCTCCATCAGCATCACACAGGAAATAATGAATGCTACAATCATTAGCAATCAACGCCAGCTGGCCGCCACTATCGTGGAGGCCCTTGCGGGTCTCAAGAGAGCATTGAAAGCTGCGAGCAGTATATCTGGAGCCCTATGCTTGGTGCGAGACACTTCTTTTTGGAGCCTATTCCTTCCGTTTGATCCATCTGAGAGACGTATGCTGTCAAATCTGGAAGAAGCCCTTGAGATCACAAGGACAGCTTTAGATGCGCATTGCAGGTTGCACGGAATCCGAGAAAGTCAACATACCAGCGACGATAGCCAAGAATATGGAGATTCAAGTGCTCTTCAAGAACTGGCAGCTACTCAAGCCCCTGAAATGGAAGCCCAATCCACAACCAACATTGTTGAAATTTTGCATGAACCTGTCAGCCAACTTGTTTCCAATCTCGTCGGCGCTGATATTGCGGTGAACGATGCTTTGCTCACTAAAACAATTGACGTTTGGGTTCAATTGGCTCGAGCCAGCGTGCGCAGTGGAGAAACGACCTGGGGCTCATACATTGAGAACTATGGTTCTGATGCCTGGAGCCAACTTCGTGATACCAGTCAGAAGCGAAAGCTCACACCATACTTTCTCGCGCGGGTCATAAGCAGCGCTGACAATAACATCTCATATCTCGAGACTAACATCATGTCTGCTTGGCTGACTAGCTCGGTGGAGAGAGAAGCACTGCTAAAATACCAGCACTTATTCACTTCCGCTCTGCTTAATAATCCAAGGCATGGTGCACTGGTAGACAATCTTCCATTCATACGGGATCCTCAATCAGGACATTACAAGATCACCTTGCATGATTTCCGTTCACGGAGACTCGCTGTAATTTCTACCGTTCTTTCCAACATGCGCGACAACTTCAATCGAATTCTCCACGAATCCCCCTACAAAGTGCAAGAGACTAAGAAAACATATGGAGATTTGCTTCGACATGTAATGCAAGCAATGAAAGCGAACTATCAGGAACTGCAAGCGTCGAGCGATGTACAGACCGCAAATGCGAATGTGCAAGGCTCTTACGTTGAGTTTGTGCAGCACATCGTTGGGTTCCTGCAGCAATACACCGCCGACATCTGCCGCATTGACCCGTTTTTCACGGATTCGTCCGCATTCCCGCTGCCAGCTGATGATCCGACTTACGTTGTTGGCAGGCTTCGAAGTTATGTCCCAAAACTCGCAGACGTCAAGATACAGAAACAGTTAGTAGTCTTCCTTCATACTGTAAACGAACGTGCGGCCGTGGATGGCCAGCAACCGTACTTTGTTGAACAGCTCTGCACTGCTCTTGGCAGTGTCGCTCATCGAAACCAGGAAGCCACCTCAATTCTGCGAGATGTACTTCTTGGTTCTATTTTTCCGTCCTATGTCGAGGTGGCGCTCTCATTGCCCTGCGGATGGATCTTGGCTCTACCAGTGCTTCAAGCTTGTGACAAAATATTCCACAAGTTACTATACAATGTGGATTTTCGAGACGTCAGCGAAGTCAGCACCGTCAAAGAGTGCATCAAGTCGGTCATCCGCAGCATGCAGCTGGCCTTGGAATGGACTGTGTTGAACCCCGATTGGAAAGATTCGGCGCAAGCCTTGCGTATTCTTGCACTTATATTCAATGTCTGTCGCTCGATGTTGACGATCTGTGAATACATCCAATGCATGACAGGACAGGGGGGGGACGCCATCAGAAGCCTTCGGGCACTCTGCTCTTTCGCGGGAGAATTGAAAACTGTCCTCGACGATCCCGTCGATTCAATGCTCGCTCAATTCCCCGATGCCGAGGCGGGAGAATCTTGTCAATGGCTTCAAGCCAGAGACTATGCTCTGAATCATGTTCGATCGACGATTAAAATGGACTGGTATGCTGCTGCATCAGGTCAATACTTTTTGAGACGCGGCAATCTGTCCAAGGAGGTGACTGCTGATATTGGCACTATTTCAGAGGAACGAGAAAGACTGTTGAAGTCTGTGAAGAGCTTCGTCAGCAGCTTCGACACAGTCATGAGTGGACGAAGGAAAGGCCGATCTTGGCAAACAAGAAGCGGGTTAAGCGTCGAGGCAATGCCTATATAGATACGCATTGACATTATTCCATCAAACATAAAATTAGAAATTTATGATTTACGCCTGTTCACTCAAAGACGTATACTCGCATTGCTCTCAAGTGATGAAGCACTATCTGACTTCCTCAATCATGCTCGTTCCAAGTTCCTTTTCAACATCAACTCCTCGTCGAGTTTCGTCCTCTGTCGCTGCAATTTCTTTGCTTCCTTCCATTTCGCCTCCTTCAACTGCATCGATTTGTCCAAACAACTTGTCCATACGCTCAAGACTGATCCCTTTTGTTTCTGGAAGAATAAAAATTACTGATACCAGTGCTACAACGTTCAATCCGAACAAGAGCCAATAGCTCTTGGGTCCGACTTCAGCGTTGAAAGTGGGCCACGGTTGAGTTAAAGCAAGGAGACATGCTGTTTGGCCCAGAAGCGAGATACCAAATGCTTTGTCACGCACGTGCTGGGGAAATATTTCAGAAGCAATGGCAGGAGTGACAGGACCATTGGACCAGCAGTAGGTTAGGCCCACAATGAAAAACATCGCGATCTCCACAACAGCTGCCGCTTTGTTGTCATTGCTTGGGAAGGCAGTGGTTAAGCTGGACAGAATCAGGAGAGCGCAAGATTGGATGGCGAAACCTGCAATCAACAGACTCTTGCGACCAAACTTGTCTACTGTGAAGGTGTTGACAAGCACAATAAAGAGTTGCAAGACGGATTGAATACCATTGATAGCCAGAGCTTGGTGTCCTTTGTCCCACCCAAGGGACTTATAGATGAGTGTCGCGTACATGGTCAATGCAGCGATGCCGCCGAATTGTTGGAGAGCCATGGCATAGAATCCATAAGCCAGTCGCTTCCGCATGGCTTTAGTCTTGAGTAACCCAATGTATCCAGGTTCGTAACGTTTGCGGAACTCGTACGAAGCGACCATCTCGTGAAACTCGGTTCGGACATGGTCATCCGTAGGAGCACCAGATCGAATCCGAGCCAGTGTGGCTAACGCTCGATTAGGTTCTTCCGGGTGCTTCTCCAGAAGCCACCGAGGGCTGTCCTAATATATTAGTGATTCTGACATTTAAAAATTTAAAATGGACAAGTATGGCTCACCTTTCAGGGTAGAGAAACGAAATGACCACAAAGGTCAATCCAATCGGAATTTGTATCAAATTCGACACTCTCCACGCAATATTATTAGGGGACGTATGGAATGACATGCCATAGCCTGCCCAGAATGCAATAAGGGTGCCGAGTTGATATCCGAACTGGGAGACTGTTCCCACGAAGGAACCGCGTAGCATTCGTGGAGCGCATTCGGCAACGTAGAGGTTAGTTGCGATATACACGCAGCCAAAACCCAAACCAGTGAGGAGACGGCCAACCAACAGTACGCTATAAGTGTTTGGTACGACCTGAATGACACTAGACGTCGAATCAGTATGCATTCTAATAAAAGTAAGGGTCTAGTTTGACTTACACTCCGATACACATTAGACAAATAGACAATCGAAGAGCCCACAGCCGGCCCACAAGACTCGCAAGAGTGCCTCCGAGAAATAGCTGAGCAAGTCCAGTCGTCGCCCAAGGAATCGTCGCTACGATGCCTTGGCGACTTGGGTTCATGTGGTAATAAGCATTGAATTGATCATCTGCAAGAATCACAGTCATAATGCCAGCATCATAACCTTGGAGTCTGTCAGTATACTCAAAACCATTTTCGCGAAGAGTTTTTCCTCTCACCATTGAAACATGTCGAGAAGACCATGCCATACAACATCAATGCTGCAAAGCGGTCCTCCTTGGGGAGAAATCTTTGAAAGAAACCCATGATTTGTAGAGAAGATGAGGAGACGAGTTTCAAATCAACAAGCAGAGTCTAGGACGTGAGTTTGACGGTCTTCCAATTGCGGTCCATGGGCCTAATATGTTGTTTTGGCCATGATGTCGTTGTGCGGAGTCTAGTTCACTTTCGAGGTGTCCGGTGGGGTAATGGCGTCTCCCCAGGCTTTCCGGTGGGTGAATAACTCCACGACGCGGGGAAACATTAGCCACAGCGACGTCGTATGGATCAATTCTCTTTTGACCTCCAGGATTCAGAAAGCGGGGATTTTAGCTTCAATCTCTTGGACTGAAGTGGAATAGTCTCAATGGATTAGCAGTAGCAATGGAATA
The DNA here is from genome assembly GCA_033807595.1 of Acrodontium crateriforme. NCBI lineage: Eukaryota > Fungi > Ascomycota > Dothideomycetes > Mycosphaerellales > Teratosphaeriaceae > Acrodontium > Acrodontium crateriforme. Next base: position 104,477 of record CP138591.1, on the reverse strand, counting down.
AAAATGTGCTGGAGAACAGATATAAGTAGAAGCCGTATTCAGCATCCCCCTTCGATAAATCGGTCTAAGTCTTCCCAGCATCTAAATATCAAATTATGAGATATACCATCGTTTCCCTGTGTCTTCTGGCAACAGTCACCCTAGGTGCTACACTTCAAGGTCGACAAACAACAAGCAACACTGCCGTTGTCGATTTGTCTGTAAGGCGCGGAACACCCAAGCATCTTGCATCAGGCTTCATATACGGCGAGCCTGATGCTCCAGCGAATCCAAATCAGATTCCAGATCACTTTTACACCGATATTGGATTCAACTATGGCCGTGCTGGTGGCGCTCAATTAGATGCTCCATGCCGCGGTTGGATCTGGGGCATCAAGGAATATAAATGCCGCTTCCAGTCAACTCTCTCCAATTACAAAACTACGCGAAAATATGGGGGAAACTTCATCATTTTGCCCCATGATATTTGGGGTACCGATCACGCAAATTCTTCGACTGTATGGCCTGGCGATGAGGGATCATTTGCGGATTATGACCAATTCCTAAACCAATTGCTCTCAGACATTAAAGCCAACGCTATGCAGGCCACATTGGTATTCGATATCTGGAATGAGGCTGACGGAAGTTTTTGGGCGAGGTCACAACAACAATGGATCGATACATACATTCGAACTCACAAGAGGATAAGGTATAGACCGCCCTTAAATATTGATAGAATGATTCACTAATACTGGTTATAGATCAGATTCTGCACTCCGAGCTATGCAGATTACCGGCCCTTCTCATGCTAGCCAGCCTGATCCTGGCAACACCTGGTGGACGAACTGGATGACGCAAATCAAAGGCAACGACACCATCCCAGATCAATACTCCTGGCACATAGAAGGCGACATCCATAATCCCATTGACGATTTACAAACGAACAACGCGACTTTTAGTACTATGCTGCAGAATGCAGGGATGGCGCAGCCGAAAATTGTGAATATCAATGAATACGGTGTTTTCAACGAACAAGTGGCTTCAGGCGCTGCTTGGTGGATCTCCCGTCTAGAACGTTACGACGCAGTTGGTCTGCGAGGAAATTGGCTTAGTGGATACGAGCTACATGACCTCATGGCCAGTCTCGTGAGCAAACCTGGCGCTGATGGCTCGAGCTACAACTACACTTCTAGTGGATACTTTCCAAACGGCGAATGGCAAGTTTACCGGTATTACAACCTCAATATGACGGGTACACGAGCTCAAACAACTGGCACTGGTGATCGAATCATGGATGTTTATGCAACCATTGGAACTGACAAAGTGCGGATATTGACGGGTATTCGACTGCAAACGGGAACGTGGTATATTACAATCAACAAATTGAGTGCAGTCGGCCTTCCAGAATCCGGCTCTCTCAATATTCACACTTGGGGATTTATTGACAATGGACATTATGGAGAAGTCGATGTGTCTACAGATCGTGGGTACTACTCGCACCAATACAGTGGCGATTCGGTGACGTTTCCGGTCTATCAAACTTCGCAAGACCAATACACCGCATGGGCGTTTGAGTTTGCTGTCTGAGTCAACGGATGGAGTCGAAAGTGGGAAAATTACAACGTTTCATTACATAGTTTGGAAAATGCCAAGGTCATCGAGATGTTCCAACACAGTGCCGTTGCAGACGTTGAAGCAAATGGATCCAGGTAGCAGCTACTCCCCAACATTTCAAAGCTTTGAGGTGCTTGCAGCCCTCTATCAAGACTCTTTCCGGCCCACGACGGCCGTACACGTCGCCAACACCTGTCATGTGGGTCCGCATAGTGTGGCCGCGACGAATAAATTCTTGAACCAATTCGTCATCTGTAGGCCTGTCCAGGAGCACAATATCGCCCACGAGATCATCGTCATGATCCTCCTCTTCATCTGTCCTGTGCCGATTTTGTGCTCGCGATCCTTCCATTTCGTGCCTTTCGGTGTCAGTGTTATCTGACATTTGACCACTTGATACTCCTCTGCCAGACGAAAATGTTCCAAACGCCCACAGCATTAAGGTCGCCAATGCTACGCAAGGGCCTTCGTAGAATGCGTCTATTGAATATCTGCGCACATGCCAAAAGACAACTCCTGCATGAATCGCCGCCAAACGTGCTTTGTACTGGCTCTGAATTGCCCAGCGACGTATCATTTTGCGTTCGTTTAAAATTTCCTCTTGGTACTCCTGAGCTTTGGTGCTTGTCATCATATTCGCCAAATTTAGGATACGTGTTAATGGTGCAAGCAGAACAACTCGGGCTATATGTAGATGTAAGACAGTCGGGTGTTCTACGCCGCTTTGCAGTCCGATCATAGCATTAGCCTGCCAGTGCAGGACATCAAGGCTGTCGCACGCTGAGTTTTGCCATTTCGCAAACGTCGGAATTGTAGGCAACCACAGAACATCTGTTGATATAACTTTTTTACTGGTCTGTTTTTCTGCTGTTGGTTCCCATTGAGAAAGCGGATTGCTGAAATATCGCTCAACCTCCCACGTCCGATGAAATATGCCATGGATCAGGAGGACGCGCGCGAATTCACCGCGTTCTTTGGGAAGCCGTTTATCGATGTACAGCTCTTTGAGAGACTCTTGTAATGTCAAACATATACCGTGCTCGGAATTTTTGGCGGTCTGCCAGCACTCCATGCTGTTTGCCAACCACTTCTTCTCTGAGCATGGTAGTGGAAATGTAGTGTTGGCCAGGTCGAGAGTAGAGGGACGTTGAAAATGATAAACCCACATGCAATCGAGAAGCCAGGCGGAGTATCCTGTGCGTATACAGCTTTCCAGGGCACACCATAAGTGCCAGTCTTCTTCCACTGAACTATTCGATCGTTTGGCTACTGCCAGCAATCTTGCTCTTTCCTGGATGGCAAAGTTCATGCATGATCGAAAATGAAATTGAGATTGAATCGTGTGCTCTGAGAGAGTTCTATCTCCACAGAATGCGGTACCGATGGAATTCAAAAGCGTAGTTTGTGCTCTGATTAAATCCGACCCAATGTCCGTTTCAGTCGCGTACAACAAGATTCGTCGTATAAATTCGTGGATCGAAGAAGCACTGCGTACATCGCCAGTCCCATCGACATATTGAGATCCAGCGGCACACATGGATAAGCAGAGCACCCAATTGGAAGATGTTGACGAAAATGTCGCCCGATGTATGAAGGGCAGTGTTTGGTCAAAGCAGTCGAAAAAGAGCCACAAGAAATGTTCAAGCAATTGCCTTGGTGGGAACTCCGATTGATCAAAAGCAATCCACGGCCTTGGTGGATCGACACAAACGAGCTGCCAATGCTGCAGCATGATTTCATATGCATATACTGCAATCTCAACACGGTTCAGCTCATCTATGTTTGTTACCGAGTTGAAATGAAGCCGGAAGCCTCCACTCGTAGCAAGGCCAGCCGCCTGGCTTTCCAGACCTTGCGAATGAGCTACAGATCTTTTTCTTTTCTTACTGGTACGTGGAAGTCTTGCAGGTGACCCATCGACGTAATAGCTGCCAGCCTCCAGAGGAGGGTCTTCCCCGGCCGCAGAAGTAGTAGTCGCTTCCTGTGATAAAGCAGAGACAGCAGATGTATGAGCAACACTCCCACTGGGCGAATTGAGCTGTAGATTATCGCTGTTATCAAATGGTCTTGCTGACATAAACGGACTCATCCATGACGAGGTACGTTGATCGTTTGGCAGTAAAGTGAGTGAATTCATTGGCGAAAAATCCATCTGTAGATCGGAAAAGTTCACGGTATCGATTGTATCAAGCCAATTCGTTGTTGAAAGAATATTTGGGTCCCAGAACTCATCGGTCATATTGGTCTCATATGTAATCTGACGATGACCTGGAGGAACAGTCACATGCGGTTCATTGTCGTTGATACCTTGTAACACGTCGCCTTTACCACCATGGTCCAGGCTGGTTGCCGTTTGCTGCTGCAACGTCGCATTGGCCGTATTCTCCGAGTTCATTGACTCTGAATTTTCAGGAGCGGATTGTTGTTTGCATACACAGACCATATTCCGTTTCAGGCATCTGGAGCACGGTACACTCCCAGTACACCGTGCTTTGGCCGATGAACAGTTTGCGCATGCCCTTCCACCTTTGTGCAAAAGGCTAGAATGAGAATCTCTATGCGTGTCCTCATGGCGTCTGAGTGCATCTCTATCACACACAGTGAGCACGTATGATTTCAAGCGGCAAGAAACGCAATTGATCTCCTTACCTGCGAGTGAAACTCTTCTCACAGTCGGCGCACTGGAACGGAGTTTCTCTCGTGTGGATCAGCTCATGCCGTTTGGCGTGCTCTGATCTGCCGAATGATTTCTCGCAATACGAGCAACGGAATAATTTCTCCGGTCCGGAAGTCGCCATGTGTGTGACGCGTGTTGGTTGTCTCCGGTGGGGAGATGGAAGCGGGGGAGTGGGTGAACAACGGTCTTGTTGAAGTCGTTGTCCGGAGGGGTGTCGGGAGTGGCGTGCATGCAATGAATACTTTCTGCGGAGAGAATACCCCCTTGGATCGATTATTCTTAAATTCATGGTTGTTGATACTGGTTTGTCTCTTTCCCGGCTCCGAGAAAACAATGAGCTATCCACAAACATCCTTTTGGCGCACTACGGTGGCTCCTAATTCATTGATTGGAAAACGAAGAAATACCGTTTCCTCCGTGACTTTACTCTACCAACTCGATGTTCTGAAAAAAACCGGCCGATACGATGCTTTTAAATTGAAATGGAATGCCGTTTACGACGAGCCTCCAATGGTCTGGCCGATTCCAAACCATCTCTTCTGGGACTCTGATGTCGCAAAATGGATTGAAGGTGCATGCTACTTTCTCCAACAACGATCAAATAAAGAGATCGATGCCGCAGTTCAAGAGCTTGTTGCTATGATACACGATGCACAACAGCCCGATGGCTACATCAATATCCACTTCACTGTAGTTGAGCCGGGCAAGCGATTTACGAACCTCCGAGACTTTCATGAATTATATAATGCTGGTCATTTGATCGAGGCTGCCATTTCACATGAGCAGTATTACAAGAATGGGACGTTCCTCCACCCAATATTAAAATATGTCGATCTCTTGTGTACAACATTTGGGCCAAATCCAAATCAAATTCACGGTTATCCTGGTCATCCTGAGATTGAAATGGCGTTACTGAGGCTCTACACGTTGACAGAGAATCCGAAATACCTTAATTTGGGTCGCTATTTCATCACCGAACGAGGAAATCCTAGAGGACAAGATGGACGTCATTTCTTTGATGTGGAATCGGAAAAGCGTGGTGATGACCCCAACAAGCGACCAGCTTTCTACCCAGAGAGCAGATGTTTATGGTATCGGAATTTGGCTATCATCTTTTGATCAATCGTTGACTTCATGCAGGTATCATCAAGCGCAAGCTCCGCTAGCCGAACAACAAACGATCGAGGGCCACTCCGTCCGCGGTACTTATCTACTGTCAAGTGTTGCAGATCTTTTACGTATTGATGGGAATGCCAGCGAGCCAAAGTTGACTGAGGCTGTCTACAGACTGTGGGATAACATGGTTAATTGCAAGATGTACATCACGGGCGGAATTGGTGCAATCAAACAATGGGAGGGATTTGGACCCAATTATTTCCTGCCGCAAGGGACAGATGAAGGAGGATGTTACTCGGAGACATGCGCAGCTATTGGTGTCATGATGTTTGCAGAGAGAATGCTCCAGGTAAGTCTCAACAGAGTCTCCTGACGAGATCGTGGGCAATTTTTGACTGTGAACAGCTTGACCTCGATGCCAAATTCGCCGATGTCATGGAGCTATGTTTTTATAACGCTGTTCTTACCGCAATGTCTCATGATGGCCGACGTTTCACTTACGAGAATCAACTGGCTTCAAGCGAAAAAAATCTTTCTCAAAGAGAAGAGTGGTTTACAGTGGCTTGCTGTCCGCCAAATGTGCTTCGTCTTCTCGGCCAGATTGGTGGATATATTTGGACATACCAGACGCAGTCAACTGATGAGCACGCCACCATTTCTGTTCATCTTTACATCTCGAGCAAGGTACAACTTGAAGTGGGGGGTGGCATAATTGAGCTGGAGCAAGAAAGCAACTGGCCAATGGAAGGCGAGATCAAATTCGTGCTACGCCGACAATCAACGACTGAAATCGACATCAAGTTGCGAATACCCGCATGGGCGAAAGTTTATAATGTGAGTTGAGCATCTGAGTTCGCGATAACTAAAATGTTAACGACAAAATCTAAGCTGTCGCCTGAGTGTGGCGAGGCAACAACACATAAAGGCTACCTGAAAATTCCATCGGCTTGGCTTAGAAACAACAATACTTTCACAATTTCAATACCACTGGAAGCTCGGCTCGTCACACCCCATCCATTCACAAACCAAAACGTCATTGCGATTGCCCGTGGTCCAGTCATCTATTGTGCAGAGGATGTAGATAATACTTGGGTAAAGGATCACTTCAAGGTATTCAACATGGAACAGAAACATCAGTAGCAGCTACTGACGTGCATCAACAGAGCCTTCAACTCGATTCTTCCTGCGAAATCGCTGAATATCAGTGCCGAGATTTAGTTTCAAATGAAACGTTTATTGGACTCACTGTTGGAAGCGGAGCATCCACTATGGATCTCCACCAAGAGAGTAGTGGACCATTGTGGGAGACTCCGTCTATGATCAACTCTCATTGTAAAGAAATTCCTAGAATATTAGTCCTAATACCCTACTACTTTCGCGCGAACAGGGGTGGGGAAGGCCATATGAGGGTTGGATTCAAAAGTCGGATGAGATGACCATTGGAGATCATTTTTTCCAAATTCAATTTTGAAAACCCAGAAACCATGCTGCCAGTGCTCCAAATTTAATAGAACGCGTGGTTTTTGATTCGGTCCCCTTTCTCTCTTCTAAACTGGTGCTCAGCCAAAGACTATCGTTTCTGGAGGCTCTCCAAAAAGACTTTGTAGCGACCTCGATGTCCCCTGAGCAATCTATCACTCTGCTTTCAGTTCGGCTGCGGCACCACGAGTATTTGGATACTGGGCCGTTGACTGTTGAGGCTGAAGTTCACGCGTTTGAAGCGTGTGGCGGTGCCTTTTAAAAGGTGATGTCCAAGCGCCGGAATGATGCAGTTAGATGTGGTCCGAGCGTAGCTCTCGCCGGGCTATTGTAACAGCTCCAGTTGTACAATACACAGCTACTCACTAGACTCACTCTAGGGGCCCAGACGACAACTACTCACATCCTACTTATCGGCCCAGACTCCGCTGACTACATTGCTCGGCTCGGCTGTTGGCAACATCGTCTGTCGCCAGCTGCAACTACACAGCCGTCAGACTCTGTTGGTCCACCTCCATCCATTCGCGCCAGCGAGTGCTGGTCATCACGGCTACAACAATGTCAGACGCCGCCAATGATCCCAGTACGCAGCCATATCGCCCCCATCGCCCCCAGCTATGATCACCCACTGACTCTTCACCAGGCCAGCTCGCTCTTAACCTCACTCCCGACGAGAAGCGCCTCTTCGGCTACCTCTTTACACAAGCCGACAGCGATTCCCTAGGCGTTGTCACCGGCGAGCGCGCCGTTTCCTTCTTTGAGCGTACCAAGGTCAACCCCAGCGTACTCGGCGAGATATGGCAGATTGCAGACACAGAGAACCGTGGACTGTTGACCCAGCCCGGCTTCTGCATGGTACTGCGATTGATTGGACACTATCAAGCTGGCACGGCGCCATCAGCAGAGATGGCATTAAGGCCTGGTCCATTGCCCAAGTTTGAAGGACTACAAATGCCAGCTGCACCAGTAATCGCCACCAGTCCTACAGGAGCCCAGTTCCCTCCTAATACCCTTCAGCAACAACTTTCTGGTCAAGGGCCAATACGTGTCCCACCCCTCGACCCACAAAAGGTTCAGCAATATTCAGGCTTGTTTGAGAAATCTGGAGCACAGAATGGAATGTTGGATGGTGCGACAGCGAAATCCATTTTTGAAAGAGCAGGACTACCGAACGAAGCTTTGGGAAAGATTTGGGGACTATCGGACAGAACACAGCGAGGTGCATTGGATCAGACAGAGTTCATCGTGGCGATGCACTTGCTTACGAGCATGAAGTCGCGAGCAATGACTGCTCTGCCAAACTCACTTCCCCAAGGATTGTACGACGCAGCTGCAAGGCGTGGAGCTCCACCTCCACCAGGAAGCCGGCAACCCGGCGCAAGACAATTTACTGGAGGACCATTAGCCGGCCCTGCAAGAGCCCAAAGTCCACTTGCCAGGCCACAAGCATATGGTACCCCTCCTCCTCAGTCGGCAGTAGCTTCGGGAAGCCAATGGCTTGTGTCGGCAGCCGAGAAGGCAAAGTACGATCAATTTTTCGCCAACATTGATCCTCAAGGTAGAGGTATCATCAATGGCGATCAGGCAGTTCGGTTCTTCTCAGACTCGGGCCTGTCTGAAGACACTCTTGCGTCTATTTGGGACCTTGCGGATATCAATGGCGAAGGTCAGCTCAACCGAGACGAATTTGCAGTCGCCATGTACTTGATCCGACAACAACGAGCACCTAATGCTCCTCCACTCCCGGCATTTTTACCTCGTGCATTGGTCCCTCCGTCAATGCGCCAAGTAGCACAGTCTACGCAATCCACTGCGCCAACATTCGAGAATGCAGTCAACACATCTACCATGTCAAAATCTGCTGCTGACGACCTTTTTGGACTCGACCAGCCTGCTTCGCCACCTCGCCAGTTGCAACAACCTGTTCTCCAAGCTCAAACGACAGGTCAGTCGGCTACAAGAGATCCTTTCAACTCTGGTCCCGGAAGCCCAGCTAGCCCGCAACGCTTTCAGCCTCAGCCTCAACAAGCAAGTACAATGTTCAAGCCTTTCATGCCGACTTCATCATTTGGCGCTTCCTTGGCTCAACAAAACACTGGCGGGTCCCAAAATTCCAGCCAGGGCTTCAATCGCAGTGTTCAGCAGCCCTCTGGCTTGCAACAAGCAAGTGCCATGGACGATCTACTGGGCGACAATGAAACAAGTGTTGCAGAAAGCAGTAAAATAACCAACGAGACGACTGAGCTGGCCAACATGAGCAACCAGATTGGGAATCTCCGCTCGCAGATGGAACAGACGCAAGCTAAAAAAGGCGCTTCTCAGCAGGACCTGGTAGCCGCCAATACACAGAAGAAAGATCTGGAACTTCGCTTGCAGCAATTCCGCGCCCAGTACGAACAAGAAGTGCGAATTGTCAAGGAACTCGATCAGCAACTTGCAGTCTCCCGTGAGTCGACCAAAAAGCTCAGCCAAGAATTGGCCATGTTGGAAGGCACATATCAAGACTTGCAAACTCAGCATGGTACCATCGCCCAAGCGTTACAAGCAGATCAACAAGAAAATGCAAACCTCAAGCAAAAGATCTCTCAAATCAACGTGGAGGTGATGAGGCTAAAGCCCGAAATTGAGAAAATGAAGCTTGATGCGCGACAGCAAAAAGGAATGGTGAGCATCAACAAGAAGCAATTGTCAACAAACGAAGGCGAGCGTGATCGATTGCAAAGCGAAAAGGAAGATTTGGTCCAGGAAGCGTCAAAACACGAAGCTCCGGGATCAAATGACGCCCATTATGGCCATGAGGCAGCTATCGGTGCTGCAGGTGTTGCTGGAGCCGCTGCCATTGGAGCTGCGGGACTTCAGGCTTTCAAACATCAAAGCACCGACAGCCGTGTCTCAAGCCCTCAACTGCCAACTGCTAGCAGCCTAGCAAGCCCAGCTGCTTCGAATTTAAGTTCAACCAATCCATTTTTCCGCCAGGCCAGTACGGATGGCACTGCCGAGCGAGCGGTGAACCCTCCAAGCCGTGGCCCTACGCCAAGTGCGTTCGATGCTCTCTTTGGGCCTTCCGCCAGCCAAACTGGCAGTCGAACGGGGACCCCTCCTGCGACAAGTTTCAGCCGACCTAATGCTGCTTCTAGCTCAGCTGCCGGTGCTACAGGTATGACAGAATCGGTCCAGAGTATCTCTTCTGCTGGCGAGCTAACGCCGTCAGCAACTCCGCCGTTGTCTGACCAAGCAAAGGACAGTCCTCAAGTAGCCGAACCCCCTCCACCGCCGGAGAGTAGGCAGTCCATGGCACCGCATCTCCCCCTAGCTAGGGAACACCTTCGATCTGCGAGCCCTGCAAGCTCGACCGGGGTCGTGCCACCCGGTAGTACAGCTGGCGAGTCTGCTCCTACCGAGACGAGCAGGATCGCATCTCCCGCCCCGCCGACTGCTATTCCCGGAGCTTTCCCTTCTGACAGTGTGCCTGCTGCAGCAGAATACAGCGCGAAGGACGTCAATGCTGACGGCAGTGCTTCTACTGCCAAGAAAGAAGACTTTGACCAAGCCTTTGCAGAATTCGGTGAGGGGGAAAGCTCTGCTGATGCGCCTCGAGAGCGTGATGATCCATTCGCATCTTCGTCGAGCAAATCAGCCGCTCCTAACGTCGGTGGATTCCACAGTGAATTCCCACCTATTAAAAGCCTTGAACCTGAAGACGAAGAGGACAGTGACTCCGAATCGGAAAGTGGTTTCGGAGGTGACAATTTCACCGCAGCATCGCCACCAAGAGATGTCTCAAATACTTCCAAGCAAGTGGCCGAAGGAAACCCGTCTGCTTTTCATGCTGAGAGAGCGACGACGGCGGAAAAGGCTCTTGCCAGTGAGCTACCCCCGATTACAGCACAAACATCCCCTCCAACATATACGGAGAGCCACCAAGTCTCCCACGGTGGGGATGGCAATCGTTCTGGATCAAACCAATTCCCTAGCGAATATAGCGGACTTCTTCCCGCCAGAGACGACCCCACCGAACAGGCCGAATCCGCAACACCGACCGCAACTGGCTCAGCTATCGCACATGAAGAGAACTTAGGGCCCTCGACGACTGATTCATCCCACGATACCACTGAGGCTGGCCCTTCAGCTGCTCACAATGCATCGGCATCAAACATCGACCATTCCAAGAATGCCTTTGATGACTTTGATGACTTTGATGATCTTTCCGAGGCCAAGGAAGCTGACAAGAGTGTTGCTGATCTCGACTTCGGCTTCGGACACCAAGCAGCGGAAGACTTTAATCCTGCCTTTGACTCACCCGCCGCATCGATGACCAACACGATGGCATCCGCCCAACAGACCCCCATACCAGTCTCTCGTAGCTTGCAACTCACCGATACAAGTAATGGCTTTAATGGGTTTCCACCCAATGTAAGCACGACTAGCGCTTTTGGGAGTGCAGGTAGCATCCAAGCCACGCCACAGAGTTCGCATGATGACTGGGACGCCATCTTCTCTGGTTTGGAAAACTCAAAGGCTCCAGACACAACCTTCAATGGAGGTGGTGATCCATGGGGTTCATTTGGCGGCTCTGCAGCACGAACGAATGATGGTGAAGATAAAATAACCGCTGCTCCAGCAGCCACCGTACCCCCCGAGACTCTGGCCCCCGCCAAAGCTGCTGCTGATGGCGGACGGGCATTGACCCCAGGCACTGAGCACGACGATCCAATTCTCAAGCGGTTGACGACAATGGGATATCCTCGCGCCGATGCACTCAATGCACTAGAGATGTGCGACTACGATATCAACAGGGTAAGTTCTGTTCCTTCTTGATGAACTTTGGTGTCGTCGAAACTGATGTAGTTCTATGATAGGCCGTCGATCATTTGACTAGTGGTAATTAGGGACGCTTTTTTCTATGAGAGACGAAAATTGCACACCTCCTTGAATTTTGTTTGTACATACAGTAAATAGTCCGCACAATACACGCCTTTGCCGTTTGAATATATATATATATATATATATATATACATCGTTCTACTTTGATGAGCACGCGACCTGCCGACCGAATCTCGGCGAACCGGGCGGACAGCTTCCGTCTTTCTGACTCTACTTGGCTTGAGCTTCTCCATGAAATTTGAACCCTTTCATCATCGCATTCATCTGAACAGCTCAACTACTTGTTCGTCTCATCCTAACGCATTGCCTGCCATCTCTTCGCCACATACACATCCACATACACCTTCACCATGATTCAACGGACTCTCTTCCGCTCTCTGCAGCAGGCTTCGCGCCAACCGCAATGTCTTCGCTCGGCTTCGATGCCATTCGCCGCTTCTCAATCGGCTATTGCACCCGTGGCTGCACACCGCATGGTCGCTCAACGAAGAACATATTCGGAAGCGGCCGAGTTGAAAAAGGAAGAGAAGCCTGCAGAGGACAAGAAGGCCAATGCTGAGCCCGCAACGGAGGACCCCGTAGCCAAGGAGCTTGAGGCGAAGAAGAAGGAGGTGCTGGAGCTGACGGTAAGTCTTCCTTTCTGACAAGATGCACGCATCTATCACAACGGGAGAATGGATCGACTGACAAGCATGACGTACCACAGGACCGCATCAAGCGCACCACAGCCGATTTTCGCAACCTGCAAGAACAAACCAAGCGCGAAGTCCAAGCCGCAAAGGACTTTGCCCTGCAACGTTTCTCCAAGGATCTCCTCGATACAATCGACAACTTTGACCGCGCACTCGGCGCCGTCCCTGCCGATGCCCTCAAAGCCCCCGATGCGAACAAAGACCTCGTGAACTTGCACAGCGGCTTGACCATGACGGAGAAGATCTTCATTCAGACATTAGCCAAGCACGGACTGGAGCGAGTCGATCCTTCCGAAGGCGGCGAGAAGGAGGGCGAAGGTGTCAAATTCGACCCCAATACTATGGAAGCCACTTTCCAAGCACCGCAGCCAGGCAAGACGGACGGCACCGTGTTTTTCACGCAGAGCAAGGGCTTCAAGCTTAATGGCCGAGTGATGCGCGCGGCAAAGGTGGGCGTTGTGAGGAATTCATAAACGGGGACAGCCCATCAGGCGCTCGGCGACGTGGCTGCGAAAGCATCGATTCGCCACAAGAACATGATGTATAAAAGAAAACAAACCGTTCCGGACACGGAACATGTACAATAGCAAAACCCAATCGCAAGAAAATGCGACAATCTCCTCTTCTAGGGAAATAAACGTGCATGGCATGGATATATGGACGGGCTGAAATGCATGCATGCATGGCATTGCATGGCATGACATGGGACGGCATGGCTTTTGGTTATGATTGTTCAACTTCTAATCAACACACGAGCATTCTTATCCTCATGTATAAACAGCAAGACGAGGACACCATACCTTATCTCTACACGTCTACCTCGTCACGAAGCGCAGTCCAAAACAAGAAAGTCTAGTAATACAATATCATACATTTATTTCCCCAAATCTATTCGTGCCGGCGAAAACTATGGGTATTAATACACAACAGCGGAGAACCCCGTCTAGGATGCGGATTTCTTCGAATTTTGACGCCGTTTCATCATCCCGATGCTTTGTCTCGGTCGTTGACGACGTAGATGTACAGGCGTCTTGATGTCTCCACCGCTTAGGATGGAGGCGTTCATGGGTCGACGTTGGGCTATGAATTTGCCTGTTGGCGTGAAGACTTCTACTGAAGGGAAAGCCGGCTCTGGAGGGGGAGATGGTGGGAGTGTGGATGATGCGGCGGATGAGGCTGGAGAGCTAAAGGGTTCGTAGGATGTCGTCTGGCTGGAGTCGGATTGTGGCTTTCTGGCTGCTGTGGCGAGGAGGGCGCTCATGCCGTCATGTTGGGCTGAGAAGGAAGGGAGGGGAAGACTCTCCTCGATTCGTTTGCGGGTTTGACAGGCTAGTTCGACCCAGCCGACGCCTTCGATGAGAATGTCGGTGCTGTAAATTGTAAAGGGCAGCGCATCAGCTTTTTGCTTGCCGGCTGTACGATCTGTCAAAGGACCGGCTCTGCGTTTTGTCTCGTTCCATTGAAGGGGAAATGTACCGGCGCTTTTCACCAGTTGTTTGGCTTCTTCTGTGGCGATGCTGTCGACGGTACCGGTGTACGCCTCTCCTTCACGGCCTATTGATGCAGCTGAATGAGTGCCTGTTTGAATGGCAATCGCTTTGTGTGTGCCTGTGACATGAGGTTGGAAAGCGGGTGGTACAAATGGATAGGCCATGACAATGTCGTCCGTGTGCGGGGTGATTCGAATAAGTCCTCCGAGGATGAGTGATTGACCAGGTTTGATGGTAAAGCTTTCTGGAGTGACACGTGCTCGCATGACCAACTCTTTATGGCTGGATGCGACGACGTGAGTGTCCAAAGAGCTTCGATCAATGCCAGGGAGATCGATTAGTTCACCTTTGCCAGCCCCAAAGGGAATACGAATGGGTGACGCTGTAGTGCCCGGGAGCGATGAGACAAGAGGCATTGTCGGGTATGCCGTCTCTGGTTGCGCCGGTGGGAGTAGAGAACCTTCGTCGTATTCGTCGAATGGAGCGACTTCGTCGACGTCCTTGGTGGTCTCGCTTTGCTTCTCCGGTTCCATCTCAGCAGCTTGTTGTGCAACTTTGTTCTCCATATTTCGCCGCGCCTGGTCGCCAACCTGATTTTGATTTCGGCCTTTGGGAAACACAACCTCAAACAAAGCACTTTTACCGACATTGACTTTGCCAACCATCCATCCTGCGCCACCACGAGCCCAGATTTCTTCCTTCACATTCTTGGTCCACCATCCTCTCTTCGCACTGACACATCGTACATTGCCCAATCTGACATTTCTGCCACTCCTGCCCAGAGCATCTCGAAGAACGTCTTGCAAATATGGCATCAAAGTATCCACCTGCTCTTTCTTTGGGGCGAGGAGGTCGCTTCGAGTGATGATGAAGCTGACTTCGGCGACTCGACCACGTGCATGTCGGATGTTCTTTGCTCGACGATTTTTGGTGCGTTGCTTTGGGAGGTCGAGTGCGTTAACGAGATTGGGTATTAAACTCATGGGAAAATCGGCGGCATCGACGACGTGGTAGATGTGATTGTGCTTATGCGGGCTTTCCTCGATGATGTCTTGGATGGATCGCATTGAGGGGTGTATGATGGATTTGCCTCGTGATTGATGTAAAAGATCGTGGCATCTATCGCATATCGGTACTGACGAGACTGAGGAGTTGTTTGAAGGTGAATTGTCGACATGGTTGACAGAGGATGGTGCAGTTTTACCCAATACACCCTCTCCAATAACCTTCTGGTAAATTTCGTCTTCCTGCTGTCGCACACTCTTTCCGGTCTTCCATTCTCCCGTCGATCGATCACGTTGATTACGAGGCCTTGTCAGGTCATAGAAGCCTGGATTGTCTGAGTGTATGGTCTGGCTTGGAGCACCACATCCTGGACAGACCAAAGGCAGGGTCTTGACAATGTCGACAGTTTCTAGCGATGCAGGTCCACTTTGTTCCTGAAAGTCGTCATGGCGGTTCAATAGTGATTGGCATCGACGCTGACATATTGAGAATGTTCGACGTGGGACGGTATTGTTCAATATGGACGCAAATGCGAGGCGGCGCAAGGGTCTAAAATTGGGACATGATGGAACAGCGGTGGATTGTGTTCGGAGCGCTTGCGATGAGGCGCGCAAGGCTGATCGCATGTGGGTGGTTGTGTGTTTGTATAAGTGTAAATGTAAATGTAAGTATAAGTGATTGTAAGTGTGAATGTCAGTGAATGGAGACCAAAAAGGCAGTTCTCTTCACGTGGGAATCTTCCTGTCCATGTCCGTCCAGCGTCTCGCCGCCTGCGCTAGTCTGGGTCTGGATAGCAAAAGCCGGCCCCCTCATACTTGGCATATCTCGCATCCAACATTTGATAGACACGACACATTCCCGCGTACACATTCACCCAACACTCATTACACCCTCGTCGTCCGCTCGACATCGCCCAGAGAATGGACCGCTGACCTCCATCAACTGCATTGGACTTCCATCATCGACCCTCGCATTGCGCGCCCTCCACCATGGCCGCCGGCGTGCAGTTCCCCTACCCGCGCAAAACCTCCGACTCGTCCGCTTCCTATCCCCAACAACGCTCGTCGCCCTCCCGTTTCTCGATAAAGAAGCTCGCCTCGTATACCCTCGGCATTGCAGCTCTTGTCTGGCTTGTGCTGTGGCTGTTCCGCAGTCCGGCCACCACCTCCGTTGTCGCCCCGCTGGGCACTCCCCCTGTTGTCATTGTCACCACCATCCCTCCTGGCTTGAGCGAGAAACACAAGGCCATTATCAAAGAGAACCGATTAGATTACGCTAAGCGCCATGGATATGGAACCTTTTTCCCCAACACCACCGACTACGAGCTCGCTCCGGGTACGCCGTCCACCTGGAGCCAGGTGCCAGCCCTGCGCCACGCCATGACCTTGTACCCATACACCGAGTGGATGTGGTTTCTGTCGTCGACCGCCCTGATCATGGATCCAACCAAGTCACTTTATACAGAAATTTTGGATCCCCGTAAAATAGAGTCGCTCATGATCGTTGATCGACCAGTCGTGCCTCCGGACAGCGTTATTAAGACCTTTAGTCACCTCAAGGGCGAGCGCGTCAAGTTCATTCTCACCCAGGACAAAGACGGTCTCGCTGATGAAAGCATGCTCATTCAAACGGGGGATTGGGCCAAATTCTTCCTCGACGGCTGGTACGATCCATTGTATAGAAGCTACAACTTCCAAAAGGCACAGCGCCATGCTCTCGAGCATATGGTTCAGTGGCATGGCACCGTATTAGCCAAAATGGTTCTCATTGGACAACGTCTGATGAACGGCTATGCTGGCGAGGCGCCCGGCGCTGGACAAGATGGTGCGTGTTCTCGTATCGATCCCCGTGTGAATATCATTCTAATCCATGTTAACAGGCCAATATCAATCAGGCGATTTCGTCGTCAACTGTTTTGGTTGCGCATCAGATCCCAAGCGATCCTGCGACGAAGAAATGGCCCCCTATGTCAAGACGTGGCGGGAAGCGACTAAGCAGTAGACGGCCCGGCATGATTTGGGTAAGCAGTGGTGCATTTGGCGTGGCGTTTTGGGCGCATGTAACAACGATTCCGTCTCACGGCTCGAGATGATCATGCATACCTTGGATGCAACTTATTTTTCTGTATTGTATACACCGATAAATGAAGTTGACTGATATCTAGATCACACTTCGTCACTTTTTCCTTTGTTTGACGGCTGATGTCCACTGAGAAACATGATTCACATTTTTCCAGAGTGAAATTCGTGAATGAAAATACAACACCTTGGTAGGTTCACTTTTGCCACTTCAACTTCAAGCCTCATGTCTACTATTTCCCGTTCACAAACAAGATTTATATTCACTCGAAGCGACATTTGTGAATGAGTATATAACACCTTGGTAGGTTCACTCTTGCCATACTGCCTCCAAGCCACCTGTCCAAAACTTTGTTCGATTCTCAACTTCATGGATAACTACAGGGTAATGCGAGTCAACCGGCATGGCTTCGCTAAGGACGTGCTATCCGCTCGCTCACCAAAAGCCAGTATGTCAAGCACAGCTGCCTATAACCAACCCGGTGTCGAACATTCCACCGCGGAACCCAGTCTCAAAAAGTCCAATTGTACTTGGGACTGTCAATCAACATGAGCAAAATCATGTTGATCTTTCGCAATCCAACTCTGACATTGATTTTTTTCTCGCAGAGGAATTGTTACAGCCGGTCAGGTATGGCCAAATCAACCGCGTCGTTAGTGGTTCCATTGTCGATCGTGGGCCTCCTGTTGTTATATTCTCACTTGATGACCTCTTGGATGGTCATAGCCTGATCTTCCCAGATGAAGATGAAGATGAAAATAATACTGCTATAGATATGCCGTTGCCGCTGAATCTCGCGAACGGTAGTAAGAGACGTCTTGAGCAAGCTTTCGGTCGGTTGACGGAGAAAGGCAGCAACCTTGATCAACTTACCATCTCATCGGCACTTGGAAGCAGCCACCACGCCGAAGATGGCGATGATGAAGATGAAGATGAAAATTATACCGATGTCGATATGCCATTGCCGCTGAATCCTGCAAACGGTATCAACAGACGCCGTGAGCAAGCTCTCAGTCTCTTGACGGAGAAAGAATGCAACCTTGATCAACCTACCATCACATCACCACTTGAGAGCAATCAGTCTTTCTCTCAAGACCACGTTCGCCCCCGTCACGCTGGACAGCACGACTCTCTGCTCGAATCAGACGACTTCGACACAAAACGCCTTCCATCCCCTCCCCCACCTCCACCACCCAAAAACTTTTTCTCTGCCCCCTCCCCCCGTCGTTCAACCTCCTACAACGACCTGCTCAATCGCATCTATGAGTTGTCTACGAATACAGCTCATGGCGTTTACGCTTCGAACATCACGATCTTCCTCGATGGGCCGCGGTATAGGCCTGATATTCCTCTGCCTCCGCGTCGTGGGCGTGCTGGTCCACATCCTGAGGTTTTAGCTAGGAAGGCCACGAGATGTGTCAGTATGCCAAAGGAAGCGGGATGTTTCAGCACGCCAAATGAAGCAAGAAGTGTCAGCATGCCCAAGCAGAGCGGTATCGATGAGAAATCCCGCAACTCATTCGATCAAGTCATGTTCCAAGCCCAACAGCCAGAAAACGTCCAGCAAAGTCTAAAACGAATCAACATCGACCCACGTCATTTAACTCAATCTCATCAAAAACATGGCCATGATTAAACAGAGTCAAAGACTGTCTCAGCACGCCCTAAACTCGGACTGATGACGAAAACAGTCAAAGAGTCGAAATTTAAGGGCTTGGTCACTATGGCTGAAAAAGCGGTTGAGGATGTTTGCGCTCTTCGCATTGTGAGGAAGGGTGAGTAGATGGCGATGATTTACAAAAGCCAATTCGGCATTTGGAATTAAACTGAGATGGAGAGGTTGGATGTGTGATATTCAGACTGTGTGCCTAACTGATTGACGGGTATGCAATGGATTTGACGCGGTGAAGTTTCAATAGGTCTTTATCGTTTTGGTCAGAGTATACTCTTGTTTTTCTCGATTAGGATTATTAGCCAGACTATGAAGAAACCTCACTTTACTTTCTCCTCGTACGCTTTCTCACAGGTGAGATCAGAATCTCATCATTATCCTCCTCCTCCTTCACCTCCGCTTTCGCCTTAACCTCCGCCTCCGCTTCATTATTAGGAAGCCCAGATTGAACTTCACTCTCCTCTACTTTGACACTCTTCCCTCTACTCTTCCTCTTCACCCCAGCCGGCTTCTTCACACCAGCCTCAGCATTGACCTTTCTCGCCTCCGCCTTATCCGTCTCTGCCTGCGCTTCATCAGGAACCTCCAAATCATCTTCATTCTTTTCTATTTTCACGTTCTTCCCTCCTCTCTTCCCATTCTCCCTTCCCCCAGCCGTCTTCTTCACCCCAGTCTCAGTCTTAATCTCCGACGCCTCACCCTCCTCTGTCTCCGCCGCCTCCGCCTCCGCCTCCACTTGATTGGGTACCTCGAAATCATCTTCACGATTCTCGACTTTAACACTCTTTTTCTCTGCTCTATTTCCCTTTCCTCTCTCCCTAGTCATCCTCTTCACACTAGTCTCAGCCTTGATCTGATCCGCTTCCGCCTCTGCTTTCGCCTCCTCCGCCTCTACCTCAGCTTCAAAAGCAACCTCTAAATGATCTTCGCTCTCCTCTGCTTTAACATTCTTCCCTCCTCTATTACCCCTCCCGCCAGCAGCTTTCTTGACCTCTCCAGCCGCAACCTTCCTCCGCATAGCCGCCTTGGCCTTTTTAGTCGCAGGCGTAGCATCAACATCACTCTCGGCTGCATCATCAGCCTCTACCACAGCAGCAGCACGTTTAGCCTGCATATCCGCATAGAGTTTTTCATTTTCCTTTTGAATTTGGAGTTTTGTTTTCTTCACCTCGGGTTTGGGTTTAATTTCGCGTTTTTTGGGCCGGAGCCATTCTTCCATTCCTGGGGGCCAGTAGACGCGATTTTCAGGGCCGCCCATGCCGATTTCGTGATCTGGGATTAGTACCGGGTCCGGTTCGGATGGGGATTTTTTCTTCTTGCTCATGTTTGCTAGAGCGGCTTTGTTGTCGTCTTGACGAACGTAGGGCATGATGTCGTTGAAGGAGTCGTAGCCGGGGAGTTTAAAGGCGCGCATTAGTTCGAAGACGGCTTGTTCTTTGTCTTTGGCTTCGATCATGAGGTCCATGTCTGGTGCGCAGGGAGGTAGAGTGGCGACTCTTGGACTGTGTTTGCGTCGCTGTTTGCGTGTGATTGCTGCTGGGGTTGGTTCGGAGTAGTGCATTTTTTGTCGGATTTTCTTGCAGTCCCATGTTGCTTTGATGCGTGGGTATAGGTCCATGATATCTTTGGTACCCTCGCGGATTTGAGTTTCGTCGAAAATGATATTGTGGTGGTGAAAGTCTAACACCATTGGGATGTTGAGCTCTTCGCAGATGGGAAGGAGGTCATGGACGTTCCAGCACATATCGTCATTCTCTAATACCAGGCGATTTTTAACGTCTTGCGACAATTTGGCGTAGTTCTCACGGAAGCGCTGTAGTGTCTCGGGCTTGCCTTCGAAAATGCCACCCAGGTGGAGGATCATCACTGCGTCTCGATTCTGTTGCTCGGGTAGCTTGAGAAGACTCAGCATTTCCGCATGATAGTTCAGATCGCGAATAGCGTTGTCAATGACTTGTTGCCGGGGACTTCCGAGTTGGGTAAATTGTCCTGGATGAGTAGTGACTCGATGACCTAGCTCTGCAATCACCTTTCCAGCCTCGGCTAATTCATCAGCAGCAAATGGTGCAAGCTTGTACCCATACTCGGGGTGGCTAGCAAACGGAAACATCTCACTGCTGAGTCGGAGAAATTTGATGCCATATCGATCATTCCATCGTATCATCTTTGCAATATCCCGCACATTGGCCAGACATATCGCTTCGAGATATCGTCTTCCCAGTTCCACATCAGCAGGTTTGTTTCGATCTGGTCTATTTTTGGTTGCGTGTTCGGGTTGCGACGGGTCCTGCAATGGATGTCGGTGTTCCAGAATCGACTGTATCCGACATGTTCTCGACGAGAATACCGGGGGATTAGATTGTCGGAGGTATGTATTGAGACAGGCATATCCGAGGCGTCCTTTCCATGGCAGTGGTAAATAATCGCTGTTCACTGGGGGTGGACGTGAAAAGGCTTCGACAAGCTCCTCTTCGTCGGCTTCTTCATCGCCATCAGCCTCTGGATCAGCCATGGCGTCGTCTTGTTTTTGTGGAGGAGCTTTCGAATCAGAAGCAATAGCAGCTGGACGATCATCAATTTCTGTTTTCATCACCTTCTTGCCTCGGGCTTCCTTCTGAGTAGTAACGCCATTCGTCTGCATGTCGTCCTGCTCCGGGGCTGCTTTTTTGCCTCGGGCTTTCTTCTTCGGTGGCTCTACCATATCCGGCGCATCACTCAGTGGGCTTTCCGACTTGACTCGATTCTGCCTTTTGACGGGCACCGGCACGATATCCCGATTAACATCTCCATCGGGCGATGCCCTCGTCGCATTAGGCGCGTCCAGGATATCCCGATTGATATTCGGGTTTGTCGTCGCGACGTTACGAGACGATGTCCTACGACCAAGTGAAGGGGCCTTGGCAGTAGATACATCGTTCCTCACGCCTGCAGGTTCGCGCTTTCGCTTGGTCGCCGCCATGATGGCGAATAGTCTGGATATTTTTTGAGGTGGTGTTGGGGGCAAGCGAGGGCCGGGTAGTAGCAATCCACCGATACGGATAGTTTTGACCAAGCGACCAAATAACATGCAAAATTGTCGTTGGGTATAATTGAGGTTGATGAAAGTGGAAATGAACGTTTCCTTTCATGTGCAGAATTCAAAACATGTCATCGAGTTGTTTGGTTACACGTCTGCACTGTGATGGATGTATGATGTCACTTGGGAAAGCACGGGTTGATATGCATGCGACTTCATTACTTCACTTCAACATTTACAGCCTTTTCAGTCAGATTTGAAGCATCAACAAACGGAAATTACAATCATAATAGGAGAATATTCAACTTTGGTGTGATATGATTGTTTTGGACGTTATTTTGAAGCATACACAAGGCGAAAATAGCAGGGTTAGGGTTTGTGTTGACAATGGGAGAGTTCTGGGGTTCAAGTCTTTGTTGTAACGGCCAATACGATACTGTGTCTAAAAATGGGACACCGTTTCCGTTGACTCCACCAGGATGAAGATTCTACAGTGTGAGAGATTTAATCTAAATCTGACAGATGCCGTGGAACCGGACTACGCCCCCTGCCACAACGTTGTAAACGGGCTTAAAAACCGCTGAGGTGAACGGCTGACAGGTTTCACCCTGACAGTTATCAAGTTGTGAGTGACACGAGTTGTGCACGTGCTGTCAGATATTACTTGTGACAGGTCATTTATGCCATTGATTCCAATGCATGCCCTAGACTTTGTTGCATGCAGGAGTGGCTGTGTGGCTAGATGCTGCCACGGCCGGAGATGTCAACTCATGGCAGCACACTATCCTTGTTCATGTGCAGTGGTCACGAGAAGAGTTGTCCTCGTCAAAATCTGGAAACATGGGCAATACGAAGTGAGACACAGGAAGAAACGCCGGGATTGTTCCGATGATCGATGGGCAAACAGAATTGGGCATCTAGCCTACCAAAAGGAAAAAAGGTAGTGATCGTGGCAGGCGGCTAGCTCGACTCTCGACCAGATGCAGGCTGACAAATGCATGAACTCAATATTTAATGCTGGCAGCAGGCAAGGAACAGGTAATTTTATGCAGAAGCATGGCGGAGGTGAAATGACACTTGCAAGTCTGGCCACCCCAATCTTTGACAAATGTGGCTGGTCTATGCCATGTGCTAGCACTAGCTCGTGCTCGCATCGAATCCCCCAGGTACCATCATCTCGTTCCGGATCGACCGCGCTTGATCAGGGGCAGTCCCCGTCAGCGGGCGAGTAGACGGGGTTGCTTGATGCTGTGATGGTGCTGTGATGCTGATGTCTGCGAGGTTGACGATGGCGGCTTGTTGTTTGTTGCACGAGGAATGCAGCGAAGACGTTGGTCTTGAGTATGGAGACACACACATCCATCGAGCCAGAGAGCCGTGATGTGCGTGGATCTCCCCTCTTCCCGCATGATTTGCAGCCGGCCGGACCGTTCTTCGCTCCTCGCTCTTCGCTCGTCGGCGTGAACATCCAACGTGAACCAGGCCCTGCCAGACGCTGCCAGGCCGTGTCGGAGATGAAGAATTCGTCCGAGTCGACGCGGACATTGGCGCGAAAGCCAACAGCGCAAAAAGGAGCAGGCGAATCCTCTTTGGTGGTTTAGCTCGGGGCGTGTGTCTGGAACGGGAACACGCCATGTCCCAAAGCGGACGACGCCTCGGCGGTCTGGTTCCTGGCGGGAATACCCGTCCCACTCTCCACCACCTCCTCCCTTCGTCCCTCGGCCTTATCGAGGGTAAATTTCAATAGTCGCCAGTAGCCAGGAGCCAGCAGCCCACCGAACCACCGAACTCCCCCACCAAACGACACTTGACCTTTACCGAACCCTCGACCTGGCCAGAGTTTGGCTCACGGTCCCCCGACACCGCGGATCTGGGCTCGACTGCTGCCCGCAATGTTCGGTCCACGGAGATTTCTCCACAGCCAAACCGACGACATGTGCACATGCGTTGGGCCACTCCGGCGACGACGGGCGGACTACAGGGGGACTGCTGCTGGACTGCTGCTGGACTACTGCTCTGCGACTGCGATGCTGCTGCTGTGCTACTGCTGGATGCCGACGCTGACAGCGGTTCCTGGGACCTGCATGAGCCGTCACCCCGGCACTCCGCCCTCAGCCACGCTCTCTAACTCCCAATAGTGGCGCGTCTGGGCTCCTCGCCGTGCGCTTTACACTTCATGCTGGCGGCCATGAGGCCAGTCTTGCAGCGACGACGTGGCCGAGGGGGCCGACGGTGTGCATGGTCTTCCAGGCGCACCGGCAGCTTTCCGTAAACCTTCGCACTCTTCCATCCACCTTGTTCCGGGCCTGGATTCGTCCCCTGTGCGTCGGAATGGCTTTTGCTGGTTCTGGATGCACCACCATGTTGTCAACGGTAGGTCTATCGGCCGTGGTGGCTGTCACCGAGAGGTATGATATAAACCGGCTCCCCTTCCGCCTCTCGTCTGTTTCACGTCATCACTTCCCATCGCACTCTCTTGACATTCTCCTACACTCGCTCTCTATTCTATTGGCTCTCACAATGAGCAAGCACATCCTCGCGGCTGCTGCTGTGGCACGCCTTGCTGCTGCGGCGCCACAAGGCTTCGACTTTGGCGCCATTCAGGCTGCCCCTACCGTTGCCAGTGGACCGGCCATCTATGACGGCGACGCTGATGCTTCCAATCAGACCGCTACACTCTACACGAGCTACACCGTGAACAGCGTTGCAACCGCTGCTGCCGTTTCCAACGCCAGCAAACGCGCATTGGTTGAGCGCAGCCCACAAATCCCCTCTGCTGCCGTCGCCATTGCTGGAGGCTTGAGCTATATCACCGACTTTTTCAATGCCGCCAACAACGCCGGGCTCGGTCAATGGAGCGAAAACACCACCATTCAGGCTGGCGTGGAATTCATGCTGACTGGCCAAGGTGGCCCCCACAACATCAACGGCAACGTGGAGAACTATGGCAGCGTTTCCATCAACCAGGCTGACTACTTCAAGATGAACCCTTTTGGTACTTGGGGCCAGATTTGCACCTGGAGTGGACACGACGCCAACAACGGCAACTTGAAGAACCACGCTGGCGGTTCGTTCCAGCTTAACGATCTCGGATCCATCTCTAGCGCTTTCTATAACTGGGATCTCCACTCTTTGAACAATGACGGAAACCTCCAGTTCTGCGGTCGCACTGGTTGTAGCTTCTGGCTTTCGTCCGATCTTGATTCGACCAACAACGGTTTGATCTCTTTCGAACAGAGCATCGACAATCTGGGCACCTTTTACTGGAAGAACTCGGCCCAGACCATCTTCGAGGGCGGCAGCAACTTGTATAACAACGGTGCTTTCCGTTTGATTAATGTTGTATTCCACGGTCAGCAGCAAATCTACGGAAATGGCTGCTGGCAACTCGGCAAGGGTGGTGTCCTCTACTTGGAGAACGGCTCTGGGGCCTTCCAGAATCCCGAGACATTGGGTACGCTTTCTGGCCAGAGCATTGTCTTCCAGGACTCATCTGCTGTCCTTCACTTGGACAAGGGCGCATACTCCTACAACTCCAACTTCGGTGCCCAGATTTATGGTTTTGGTTCCGGCCACACCATCGAGTTCGCTGAGATCATTACTGGTTATACCTACAACTCTGACAAGGGTGTCTTGAACATCTCTTTCTTCGGCGGTGCTCAGGTCTCCCTGAAAATTGGTACTGGCTACTCTTACAGCAAGTTCTCGCAAGGCTTTGGCAAGAGCAGCATCAGCGGCATTTACTACAATGCTCCTTGCCCATCTCAGCCAGCTCTCCCATCTCAGTGCACTACTTCCATCCCAACTTGCGGCGTTCCCAGCAGCACTCCCAGCAGCACTGCCAAGCCATCCTCGTCTGCTCCAGCCAGCTCGTCTGCTAAGCCATCTTCGTCTGCTCCAGCCAGCTCGTCGGCTAAGCCATCTTCGTCTGCTCCAGCCAGCTCGTCTGCTAAGCCATCTTCGTCTGCTCCAGCCAGCTCATCTCCTAAGCCAACCTCGTCTGCCCCAGCTACTTCTGCACCAGTTACCTCTGCCCCAGCTACTTCTGCTCCAGCTTCGTCCTCCTACAGTCCTTACTACCCAGCTCTGGCCACCAGCTACACCACTAACCCAGCTCTGACTGGTACCACTACCTCTGGCCAAGCTTGCCCTACTCAACCCGAGGCTGGTACTTACTGCGGCTTCATTAACCCCGAAGACCCATGTGCTCCTCAGCCTGACGGATACGGACCCGTGCCAACACCCGACACTGATACCGCTTTCCTCGCTTACTCTCCTCTCCACTCTCTTGCTCAAGCTGCACCAACCAGTGTTCCTTCCGTCAATAACACTCAGTACACTGAAGTTTTCAAGGACCTCAACGCCGCTACCAGCGCTCAGTCTTACCTCGGTCTCTACACCTTGAAGACCTACGACGTTGCTGGGTGTGGTGCTCAGTGTGACGCCAACTCTCTCTGCACTGCCTTTAACATCTACGCTGAACGTGACCCTTCGCTCAACCCATCCAAGAACGACAGCACTGCACCAACTGTTTGGGGTTATTACTGCCCTAACCCTCCATCCATGACCACCTTCAAGTGCACGCTTTGGGGTTCTGCTATTGACAACACCACTGCTACCAACCAGGGCGAGTGGCGTGAGGACTTCCACGTCGTCATCACCGCATCCAACGGTTACGACCGCACTAATGTCGCCACACCACCTGACTGCAGCGCTCCTGTCTCGTCATCTGTGCCATCCTCTACCGCTAAAGCCTCGTCTACCGTCGCTGCTAGCTCCACCGTCAAAGCATCATCGACCAGCTCGGCAGCCCCACAGCCAACCTCACCTGTCTGGCCATGGCCATGGCACTTCCCATGGGACCACCCACACAACTGCCACTGGGGTATCGACGCTCCTCAGTACAGCATGGGTAGCCGATTCTTCCCAGGTCCATTCAACCCACAGGTTTGCAGTGACTTTGCTTTGGCGCAGAACAGCTTCAACTTGAACTCGGGATCTTCCCAAAAGTGCCACATGTTCAACGCTCAATACATCCACAAGAACAACAAGCCCCATGGAACCTACTGTGCTTTGTACACCACCATCTTGGATGACACCTGGGCCACATACACTGGCGGCTACAGTGGCAACGATCGCTATGACTGCCGTCAATCCTGGACTTACAATCTCTTGTAGATTCATCTCCTTTGAATTAATCAGTAGTGGACTAAAAATCGCTTCGAATTGGACCGCCATGTTTTCAACGATTATCTATACATATTTATCATAGCTTTTGAATTGTTTATCAAATTTTGTGGTTAAATCTTTTTCTCTGGTGACGTCAATATATAATATCTGAATTGAAATACTGCATCCACTGTTGGGAGAACTTTTCCCCGTCATCCGGTCCAGACTTCAAATTTAAGTTGCGGGCTGCTTCCGCTAATCGTCTGCCTAAACCCATCAGACTTCATTGCCATGTCGTCATGATTTGTCGACGATCATTAAAACCCACCGAATCCTTCCTCGTTCCTGCATTCACCCGTCCACGTTTACATCAGTCAAATCAATCGGTTCAACAACTCAATCCATCATGTACATCCCATCCACCCAGCAAATCATGGCCGCCGGCCTCGCCATCACCGGTCTCGTCCCAAGTACGGAAACCCACCCATCCATCTAGACAGAAACCCCCCACTAACACACCCTTTCCCAGCCAGCGACTCCGTCTCCAAAGGCAGCGTAATGGACTACGCCGTCGAAAAATGTCTCGACACCGACGGCAACATCCGCTGCACGAAACCCTTCCTCGTCGAAAAAGACGCCTGCTATTCCATCTCTTGGTCGACCGATGGTGCGCTTTCGCATACCACCGTTGAAGTCCGTGATGCGGGTAGTGCGGAGATGGTGTATTATCGTGATACGAATGGCGATTGGACGCCGGAGAAGAATGAGCTTGTTTACCTTGATTTTAAACCAAAGGTTTGGAAGACGGGGAATGATACTGTTAATTATGAGGTTAAGGAGTGTTGAAATGGGTGGTTTTCAAGTGGGTTGGGATTGTGGAGTTTGAGGAATGAGTTAGGTTTGGGTTGTACAGTAATAATGATTAACAATAATTCTTTTTTCTTTTTCAAATGTCTGACACTTCAGTCCAGTGGCGAATTGTAGCAGATGACGCATATTCAGTTCGTCGAGAAAGTATTTGCTCTCGTGGCACATTACTTATATCAGCCATTGACTCACTTCAAACGATGTACTCATTCAAATCAAGCAGAAGTAACCTGAGAAGAATTGATGCCACGCAATCCCACTGAAGAATGTTCTTCGCTGAAAGCCAGATCGATTCCCCTTCCTAAATGATTTGACAAGCTCTTTGGATATTGACATACAGGAAAAAACAATCAATCGTGGGTACTCGAAAGTCTCCACGCCTGCAAAGATCCGAGTACGAAATCGATCCTACCAAAAGGATATGATTTCAATCAATACTGTTCTACCCGCACCACCACCACCCGAACAAAGACCAAAAGACCCGGCTCTCGACTAAAAAAGCTTTCCGTCTTCTTTAACGAAGAGCAAAAAAAGAGAGGCAAAAAGAGAAGATGCAAAAACATACAACAGCAGGGATTCGCACGTGGTCACCCACCGTACTACTGATCTGCCGGTCGACTGCTTAAGTATAGGAGAGCGGACGGGATCCTCTGTTTTCAGCCGCCTATGGTCGTATGTGTCCGTTGAGAGAGCAGAATACTTGATGTAGTGAAAATATTGGACACGCGGCCGAGAATTTGACGATATGTAATTATAGGGATTCGCATGTGGGAGTTCTAATTTGCTAATCGATCGTTCAATTGGCTGACAAGATGGGCGTTTTCTTTTGATAATATGTAGTATCTTTTGGTATCGCTCATCAAACTTTGTCTCCCCTTACCTTCATCTCATATGATTCATATCCAAACTTGAATTGCAATCATCGGAGTCTCCTTGCTATTCTGCATTTCTAAATAAGTCAAAACTAATATGTCCTGATCTTTGAACCTAGTAGAAGTAGGAGTGTAATTATTATCGTTTTAGTTCATTATCAAATGGCCAATGCGGAAATAAAAGGAGGAAGAGCTAAGGGGTTTGTTCTCGTCTGGCCCGCTATCGAGAAAAACAATCGATACTGAAACAAAGCGTAAGGGGAATAAGGCATTGACGGCGAGGCTAGTATTCGTTCCGATCTCATCGGCGCTACTATCACAGTTTGCTCACTAGATGTTCTATGATTTATCCGAGGATGGCGATCCTAACTCTACGTGTCCTGTATATTTTGGAAGTCGGGATAAACTTTCAGACAAAACCGGCGTTTCATTGTGTCTAAAAATGCTAATGTTCTGAAGTCCGACATTAGGAGGTGACCAGACGATGAGTTGAAAGATTGGCAGAAAGTCTCTATTCTTAGTTGTCTATGATGATTTATGCTTTTTGTTCTCAGTTTTCTGTGATGGCATCATACCGTGCATAACAAAAAAATGGAAAGAAATCCCATGGCAAACCCAAAAAAAAGAACAGGACCAAAAAGGAATTTCACCAAAAACATACAACAGTAGGGATTCGCACGTGGTCACCCACCGTACTACTAATCTACCGGTCGACTGCTTAAGTACAGGAGAGCGGACGGGATCCTCTGTTTTCAGTCGCCTGTGGTCGTATGTGCCAGTCGTGGGTATTGTGGGAAATAAGTATCCTTGAATTTTGGCTGTCGAGCAGTTGGCCCTCGCAGCAAGATGTTGTGGTGAGCGAGTAGCCGTCTGAGGCACCAGTACAATGAACATGAAAGATAAAACATTCCTGATGGAATAAAGATAGTTCTGCATGCAGAAAAAAAAGGATTGGTTGAATTCATGGAAACAATCACAATAAGATGATCGTCGCGAGATCGACAGTGGTGCGCTTCACACAACGGCGGGCTTGCTGTATTCGGATAACTTGCTCTCCATGAGGAAAGAAAATGCTAATAATGTGGCTTGCTTCATCAAGTAGAGGTCAGTCTCTCCTTTCAAACTGTGTATTCGCTGTGGTTATTCCTCTTTCGATGGCTGCATGGCAGATTTTCATGAATTGATACCAACTACATCACCGGTCGACTTCCGCGATGAGTTTGCGAGGTATACCTGAGAAAACAGGCTCATATATGTGTGATTGAGAGATCCGTCACATTATTCAACCTCTATCGGAGAAGTAGGAATAGGATGTTTGCTTAATATATCCTCACCTGGCATCTCAATCAGGTAGCAATTGCCGTCGAGTTCTGCCTCGAATTGTTTCAACTCTTCTCCCTCGGCTGATGAGGGAGCATACTTGGCATCAGCTGGGTACGTCGAGTATGGGTCATCGTGCGGTTCGCTGGACGACCCCTTTCGTCGGAACAAAATTGCGAGTCCGATTACCAAGCCAAGGATAGCAGCGCATCCTATAGATATGCCTGCTATTGTACCGCTAGAGAGGGAAGGCTTGGAAGGAGCACTGGTCGGAATAGGGGTCGTAATAGAAGTGGCCGAGGATGCTGAGGCAGATGTTTGAGGGACGGGAGTTGACGTGCTGGATGGAGCTATAGAATTGGAAGAGCTCGTAGTTGTAGTTGTGAAAAGGGTCATGTCTTGAGTTTGGAATGCGACCGAAACTGGTTGAGCCCACATGGTGATAGGGCCAGTGACGATGGTTGTGTTGAGATCAGATTCGCTGCGTCTGGCACGGACTACGAGGACCTGGTTGGAAGGGTACATGCTGATGCAACCTGCATATAATTCTGACGTGGAGAAGGAACTGATGCTGCTGTAAGAAACCCTGTAGCTGAAGGAACTGCGAAACGTCAATGTGAATACTGGTTCTGACTTGCATCGTTTCTCACCTCGGGCAGCAAATCGCCGTCGTTACCGCGCCATTGATGGAGTTGGCAGCGGTAGCATAATACACAGGACATGCACCTGGACTGTATATCGCTACATTGGATGGCGTTCTGCCAAAGCCTAGGAAGCCAGGGGGGAAACAAGGAGTGTCAGGGATATTCGACAAGGCATTCTGGATAAGAAGGCCGCCGTCAACGCTGTTGTACTGCTCCGACTCGTATGTCCAGTGGGAGCTGCAGGCGGCAGGTGGTGTAAATATTGCGGTCATAGTTACGTCGGCCGTGTATCCCGCCATTTCGCGATAATCAAGTCGTACGCTGAGTCAAAATTCTAGTCGGGGATATGTGCTAGAAAGTGAATGATCATGTCGTGTCAAGATTGAGAGCGAGCGCGACAACAAAGACTGAATGAACAAGGAATAAGGAACAAGCCCTGACGGAGGCAAAGCGGCTGCGGCTCCCTAGACGACCAGACGGTCCCTTGGTAGTAAGGCCAACATTGGTATGTATATTGCATGCCCTCGGGCAGATGGGACGGACATCGGACATGATGCAGGACACTTTGCCGCAGCTTACGCGGACGCATGCGGCCATGCGTGAATGAAACCATCTAGATTTCGCGCTCAACCTCAGCGGCGGAAGAGGCACCTCACCCAAGCAGCGCATTTTTTGCACTAGATGCTATCTCTTGCGAGCACATTTTTGAGGGTTTCTGTGCTACAATCGAGAAACATTCGTGTTACCTACTGCCAAGCGGGTGTCTTGAACGTTGCTGCAAGGGACGGCAGCCTGTGGTGACAAGAATGTGCTTTTAGGAATTTAAGTGCTGCCATGCTTTTCGATACTAATCGTCAACGCGTACTCGCTACGGTACATTATTACGGACCTTGGTTTTTTAGTATGAATTTGACTTGAAAGGCAGGCCATCCTGCCGCGCAGACTGCCAACCAATCCATAAGTCCTGAGGATTGTTTCCAATCGCCAGATTCCACGAATACAGCTGATCATCAGTGTCGTTAAAGTTTGCGTCAATCTTCCGACATGAATGACCGCTATCAACGGCGTGGTAAGCGTGGCAATTCGAAGCAAACCCAGACTGCGTAGTTGCAGGTGCGCAACGGTTGACTTCGATGGGTCGACGTGGCATTTCAATGAAGTACGCCGACTGGACGAGCAATTGGATCGGACAGCCTTGTACATACAATTCGCCTGAGAAGCTTGCAACACGGTGATCTGATAGATCAGAAGCTCGTCGCAGACATCGGACACCACGGTCGGGCGGCGCGGCCCGATGGATCTTGGCGCGGGGATAGCCGTGGTTTCTAGAGAGCACGTGATAGGATTCAGGACAATCGGAGCCTTCTCCGCTTTGGTCCACGATCATCGCTAAATATAGCACAAGCTGCAGGGAGCTCTGACTGGCGAGCGCTAAATAATACATAAACATGCAGCACCGTCGGTTGTCGTTTTGTTATCAGTAATTACAAAGTGATCACACGATCCATGAATCACTTCCAATTTGACTGATCATGCTGGCGTTCGTGGCTGACTTGTCGCTTGAGATGGAATTTTACTCGGCCTGCCTGCTGTTACCACTCAACATGACGGGCTGCGACAAGCTCGAGACGCCTGGCGTTCGGCTCCATCAAGTGGCTCAGCGCCTAGATTTGAAACACGGCATTGATAGTGGCGGCTTTACTAATGCATGTGCAGCAACCAGCTACACTGTTGGCTGACCTTATGCCCACCTCCATTCGGTTCTGGACTTTTCCTCCTGCAGTGCAACCTCTTCGTCCTTCTCCAATGTTGGTACTCTGTAGCACACTACGAACATGATGCCCAGTCCGAAAGATTACTTCCCCTTGGTCGACTACAATCGAAACACCTCGAAAGTCCACCAACACGCCGACTGTAGAGACGAACAAAAGCGACCGCTGGTCTGGGCATCGACATGTCTCATTGCCGTTGGGCTATTCGTCACGACAGTCATCAGCGCTCTTCTTCTTATTGCGGATTCTCGAAAATGGACGTTACCGGAAAATGCATATCATGTGGTCTCCGGAAATCGTGCATCAGTCCAACTGGTGGTTCAACTACTGTCAAACGCGCTTGCTTTGATCTGGGTGACCCTGTTCTGTACGCTTATCAGCTATGCATCGCGGATCTATTTTCAGGATCATTCGATTGACCTCTACACACTACGGCTATGGCATAGTCTATGTTCAAGAACAGTGAATTGGAGCATGCCCTTTGAGCTACTGATTGTGATTCTGCTGTTCATCGGAGTAACCGCGATACCTTCCGCACTGTGGGCCGGCGCTCTTACGCCTGTGGCCACCACAATCCAGAAAGATAGCAGAATACTTCTGCCCGCGTACCGAAATACTACCAACATTGTGGAATGGCCTTCTGAAATTGACAAGAGTGGACCTTCCCTCCGCAATTCTCTTGGAATCTTCACCTACTCCGTCGGAGTGCAACTATTAGGCAGCTTGTTGGCGTCCGCATCATCTGCAACTCCGGTTGATTCAAGTATGCGACAACACCAAAAGCTGGACTACACCCATTACAACTATATTGGTCGATCGTACGGTGCTGGAGCATCGGTCGGCTTGACTGACTTGGCTCTGACAAGTGAAGAGCTTCATCTCAATTATTCTTACATTGAACCTGGTTACCAGACAACGGTACTCTGCGAATACAACCAGACGACAGATTTCCGTATCGAGCCAGACCAAGGCGACATGCAGTATGCAGCCACCGGCGAACTCCCGAATAGCACTCCCGACGACCCCGAATATTCTGTCTACCTTGGCCACGACACCAAAGCCATTGTGGCCATTGGCGTTGGCCGCAATTCTTTGAGCCCTGTACGCATGCTTGGAATCGCTGCTGGCGAATACTATAAACATCTGGACAAGATTCAATGCACGCTCGAATTTCATCCTACGCTCTTCAATGTCTCTGTCGGTATCAAGACAGGGAGTATCCTCGTCGAACCAATAGATTCTACAAATGGCTCTGTGAATTTTGCTCCGGATAATCTCACGCATGTCTTGACCCGCCAATTCGAGCTTATTGCGAATGATCAAACGAATCTGTACGTCTCGCTAGTGGGAAACTCGCTGAATAACAGCATTGGTGATGTAATTACCAACTATGCCTCATCTAAAAACAAATCTCTCACATTAGCCGAAGCCACACCGCTCGGTTTGGCAAATTCTTTCTCGGCCATGGCTGACGATATGCTCATCGCTTATGCCTCAGCCCAAATCATGATTGCAGACCAAACGACTCCGCAGCAGGTTCAAATCACGTCGGCGAGCGTGAGAGTTGGAGAACGGAAATATATCTATGCTATTTTCGGCGTCAACTTGGGTGTCATGTTTCTTGTTATCGTTGAAGCGCTGCGAACGCGAGGTTGGAGAAATAAAGGCGTCTTTGAGATTATGGATCCCGCACAATTGGTGAATGGTGCGCCGGCCTCGGACACAAAAAATACAGTCAGAAGTAATGATGTCGTCAATACTTCAACGTTCAAAATGGGAAAGGCTAGAGTTGAGCTCAAGGCTGGAAGGGTGGTTCCGTTTCGACGAGAGTGTTCGTAATAAGTGCAAATTCATCTGAGTTTGATCCATTGTTGAACTAGAACATCAGGTCCTCGAATCAGCGGATATCTGGATTACCTGGCGTCCCCATCCTCCTTTGACGGATTGGATTATTCCAAAGGTCTTCTCCTCCTAGGCCATGAACTCTGCGCTAGTACAAGGCGCCACGTCGGCCTCAAAAGATAGTCAACCAGTCGTGGCATAGCCTCTTTGTTAGAAGTCTGTCCCCACTGCTTTAGAAGCTGGACTTTGCGGGCTCACAAACGGAACACATCCTTTTGTCGCCTGCTGTGACGAGCAAGACGTTTGTCTCGAGGAATATCTATGTGTTGACGGCGATCTGGCTGCACGCACTGCAGATATGTCTTACTTTTATCAAAACGCCCAAAATACAGCGTCGGCTCAGATCTAAATTCATGGTGTCATATCGCTGGCTGTAACTGATTCAGGGTATGAAAATTCAAATCCCCTGGACGCCAACAATGCTCCGATTTTACATAGCACCCTGACACAAAAGCGAAAGAACAAAATCATTCCTTTTAGAAAAAATCAAGCGACGAGTCGTCTCTCAACCCAGATGACATTCATTCACCGGGTCCAAAAAAAAGGCAAAAACATACAACAGCAGGGATTCGCACGTGGTCACCCACCGTACTACTAATCTGCCGGTCGACTGCTTAAGTACAGGAGAGCGGACGGGATCCTCTGTTTTCAGTCGCCTATGGTCGTATGTGCTAATCACAGAATCAGGATACAATATAATAGTAAATTTAGGCGTCCGACGAGGACGCAAAACATCAAAAGTACGTCTTATGATAGGAACTCGCACGTAGTCAGGTCACTTGCCGAACTACGAATCTGCCGATTGATTGCTAAAACAGAGGAGAGTAAGACGGACGGGATCCTCGATGTCGACAGTTAATGGAGGGTGCACATAAAGCATATATATAACTATCCACGGCCCAGGCCTAAATTTGTTTTTAATTCTTCCTCTTCTTCGCGCTGCCCTTCTCCGTAGCCGTAGTCTGGGCGATTTCCTTTTCAACCTTTTCCTCAACAGCCTTGACATCCTTCGCAGCGACCGTCTTGGCGTCTTTCTTGGCACAATCCTTCTTCTCGGCTTCATCATCATCTCCACCCTGTCCAAACTCGTTTACACGAGAGTAATCGACGCGGTAGGCCCAGGCTTGGTACAGGTAAACGAAGAAAATGACATCGTCGCGGAGGGTGGCAAGACGGTGCAGCAATGGCATTTTGATCGTAAAGGCAAAGAGATCGTCGATGAAGGTGTTCAAGAACTTGTATGCCATCGTGCGGCCGGGCATGTGAGCGACGGATTTCAGGCGGTAGTTGATGTACAATGATGGGACCATAAGCAGGAAGCCGTAGGCATATACACTGCCAACCAAAGTTGTAATGACGAAGCTATACCAACTCTTATGTGTCTCGTACTTCAAAGAGTAAGCAGCATAGGCTAGGAGGAGAGGCACGGCAATGTAGCCCATGTACTTGAAGGCGATTTTGTCATATTCTTCGGTTTCGGCTTCAGTCTCGGAGAGAGGGTGCTTGTCTTCAAAGACGATGACGCGTGGAAGCAGACCGTGAGCCCAGGAGTTTGGTTGTGGCTCACGAAGACGGACATCGACTGTCTTTGTAATCTTCCAGGCTTCGATGGCGATACCCATTCCCTGACCGAAGAGAATCATCCAAGACGTGTTATCATTGTTGTCCAAGAGGTAGAGGAAAATGACGAGTTGCATGAAGACGTTGCTGAGGATTGTGCGGACGGAAACACCAACATTGTCCTTTTTGTTGCGCCAGTGGCCGACATCAGATTTGAAGGCGAGCATTTCGAACAACATGTGAAGAATGCTGACTCCTACCGTCGTGCCCAGAAGCCAAGGGTTGGTATCCAGAAGAGTCTCCTTGATCATTTCCAATTCGCTGCCATCACCTCCTCCTGGAGTAGACTCTCCCCGAGCAATTTTGCGTGCAGTCTCCTTCATACCTTCATCCATGCTGGCCATGACGCTGAATTGCCAGTTCGCCAGAGTGCCAATGTTCACGTTGATGGGCAAACGGGTCATTGGTACAGTCGAATTCAACTCGATCATGTGCGTCTTCAGTTGCCAGAAAGTGTTGTGGTAGAGTACAGGATAATATCCAGCAATGTCCTCAAAAATGGCAGGCACGTAGTATTGACGAACAGCTGGATGAAGTGATTCCATGGTGGTAGGAGCAGTCTCTGGGATGAAAGACAAAGTGAAGTTGGGGTGATAGTGGCTTGCGCTCATAGGAGCGTTTACCTCCTCAACTTGGTCAATTACTTCCGTCTCATTCTTGCTTTCGAGCAGATTACGCGTCTTGTGAACCCTTTTCTTTGGCAGGTACTCAGTCAAAGGCCTCAGCATGCGGTATGCTTTGGCTGGGTTGTAATACGGCGACGCAGGATCAATCTCTTCACCGGTCTGCGCTATCAAAATATGTGCCCACAATGTGCCATTGTCTTGAACCACTTTTGGCACATCGAACTCGGCGTGAATCTCGCGCGTATCTTTCTTCGATCTGTCAAGCGAATACTCCGTCTCTCTCACAATCAACGTATCCGGTGGCATACGGTCCAGTGGGGGAAGTGCGAGGCTTGGACTGATGTACAAGCGGACGTCGACGCTGGTGTTCGAAGGCCAGAGTGGGAGCATAGTCAAAGGTGCGCCTGCAACAGGCTGAGCACCACCAGCGGATGCAGCCATGTCGGCCGTTGGAGGTGGTGCTTGTTTACCGCCCATGAAGCTTTTGACGGCGTATTGGAAGGCGACAAACATTGCAACATTCTTGCCGATAGTCCAGGCAGTCTGTTCCCAGCCCTGCTGGGGAGCAGCAGCCCCTCCTGCATGAGCTTCGGGCATGATGGTGGGATCGGCGCGGAGTTTGAATCAATTGGCGATTAACGTGTATTTGATTCGAAAGTCGAAGAGATGTCGACTATGCGGATGCCATTGTCGAGTGGCTGGTTGCGTGATGGAAATGTCGAGGGGAGACTTCGAACAAGCGGCTTAATTGAGGCGACGTTCTCGAAGCCCCCGCGAACGAAGCGAAGGGGATCTTGCACGTGGCAACACGACGAGAACTTTCACCTCTTTTCTGTTCGACAGATATTCATATTTATATCCAAGCCAACGATGATAAATATAGTTCCATCCGCAAACACGACATATGAGATTGATACAGCAGATTGCCTATGGTCAAAGCACAAGTAGAACCGGACAGGGAAACGAGTTGATGGCGCCCTCTAGCGTGCCTTTCAATATACATCGGCCGATATATGAAGGTGCCGTAACCACGACACAAGAGAATTGTGGTGCTGGGGACCAGTACGTGTAAATCAAGGAATTGCCGGACCCGTTTGCGGAATGGTCAGATTGCCTTCGAGTTGTCGATGCCCGCCTGAAATTGTGGCTTAACCTGGAAGCGTGAAGACTGCCACTGAACTGAGTAGCGGCATCGCCGCCATTTTCATTTTCATCCTTGTTCGAATCGTCAGAGTAGAGAGAGTAAAAAGCGGAAGAGATCTGGCGACCATTT
The DNA here is from genome assembly GCA_033807595.1 of Acrodontium crateriforme. Lineage (NCBI taxonomy): Eukaryota > Fungi > Ascomycota > Dothideomycetes > Mycosphaerellales > Teratosphaeriaceae > Acrodontium > Acrodontium crateriforme. The sequence goes on along the minus strand of CP138591.1, from coordinate 66,709 downwards.
CCACCATCAACAATTGAAGCGGATCCACTACCATTTCCTCATCATCTCAATCTCGAACCAACATCAGCGAAATCAACATGTTGGAGAAACCACAAAGTCAAATTACCGAAATTGGAAAACATGTTTGAGCTGCAGAACTGTAAATCGCCACGATTCGCGCCATTTTCGTGCAACAAGGAATTGCAAGCTTATTGTGGGGGGATATGATGTCAGAGGCCGCACGCTGATACGCCGCCTAAATCGCTATTAAGCTGCCCCTTGTCTCGCCATGTGGCCGGCGACTGTGGACTTCTGCGACCTTGGTAAGAGTCAGTGTTGCTTCTGATGTTATGACTTACATATGAGCTTCGCAGTCTTCAAGTTTTATTGGATGATCATTGCTAGTTATGTATGATTTAGGGGGAACGGTACTGAATACAACTGGCTCCTCCAAGTCTTTCTTATTTACCAATCATGAACTTTAACAGCGACCCCGCCAGGCGATCCGGCGCCTCCAAAGCCAAGCTATGTCCACATTCCTCAAAGATTTCGCTCTGCTGGACATTCTCTACAAAGCCCCTTGCATTATTTTCAACCTCTGACCCAAAGAACTCTGGTGCGCCAATTGTCATGACCGGAATGGCGAGTTTCGTCTTGCCAAGCTCATTGTTAATCTTGCAGTTGATGAAGCCAGACCTGCGTGACATGGTCGACAGCCACTATACTCTGACATCTTTACTTTGCAGCTGAGACGAACCTGTATGTATCAAGAATACCTCGCAAAGCACCAAGCTGCTTGACCAACTCGATCCAGTGATCTAGAGCCTTGGGCTCAATCGCCACCGGGTTGTAGCATTCTTGCTTGATGAAGAATTACCGAATTCTTGCTCATGTCCTTCGATCAACATCTCTGGGAGATCGGGTATGGCAAAGAAACCCAGGTGCTATAAAGCAATTAGTCACTTGGTAAGTCAGAGCCTCCATCCTCCATTGGTTTAAACATACCCAACACCACACGCCTTCCTTTCGGTATTGAGCCGTGACATTTTCCGGCGTCCAGAATGAAGTTTCCTCCAATCCTAGTCCAGAGCAAACCATTTCACAAAATGAAAGCTTGATGACTCGGTCACGATATAAGGACTGCCAAATACCGCTCAAACCCCACCCTCATGGCCAGGAAGAATTCAAGCGCTATGCCAATCGATTTCAGGAGGCCGGATTCGAGGGCCCAGTTTGCTATTACCACGCCCTCAAGAACAACACCCTGCTCGAGGATGAGCGCTCACTATGCAAAGCGAGCGATCGCAGTGATCGGAAAATCTCAGTCCCGTGCCTTTTCATCGGCCAGACTGGCGATTGGGTCTGTCGGATTGATCTCATGAGCGACGCGCAAGATCTAGGTCTCGTGCCGGATTTGGAAAATAAGGTCATTGATGCTGGGCATTGGGTCATGTATGAGAAGCCTGACGACGTTGCCGCTGTTTTACAAGAGTGGTTGGTACGGAGGTACCCATCATTAAAAGCATAAGTGAAATATGTCAAGCTATCAAAGCCAAAGACAATCTGCTCAGTCTACTCGTCTTGTTGACATATACCCGTTCTGAGTTTGGCACTTTTGATAGTCAGCTATCCTAATTTTCAAGACTTGTGGGTCCTCAGGATTCGGAGCATCGGTGCTACTGCATAAAGATCGTTGTGCGTGTAGTCAAAGCGAGATCTTGTATCGATCTGTGCGGCAATTCTAACGAAGGGTTAATGTGAGTCGTTCGAATAATAACAAACTTCCTTGCGCTGCTGCTAAAATGCAGCAGATGATTTTGGAGGTGTAATTTGGTTGTCTTGCCACGGGAAAGGGGATGATTTGAAACGGAGTGGAGTGGCCTGGTAAGGAAAGAACAGTAAATCATTGAACGTAACTATCTATTTCTTATTATATGGAATTTAATTTCTCCGTGAAGTGCGAAGCTATGTCTCCAGCTCGGTGAAGAACTCAGGCGACGTCAAGAATGCACATTGTTCGACAAGTCGACCCAACCCATCCACCTGCGTGCATCGGTCCAATAATGTGTTGCCTTGATGCTTTCCTCCAATTCTGTAAACATTGAAAAAATCAAAGGGATCAACATTGACATTGGGCGACCATGGAAGGGCCCTGAACCAAGCCCCAAGGGAATCTTTGGTATATACGCTCGGATCTCCGGTTGCTGCGAAGCGCGCCCAAGCAGTACTCACACCACTAGCAAGCTTAACGTCGGATTGCGTTGCTCCGTCGTCCAACAGAACGCTGGCTTCATTGAAGACGTAAAAGATGTCCGAGAAATGTGGTACACCTGAGTAGGACTGGTTCAAAAATTGTAGAGCTTTAGCCAGTGGGGTCTGCTCCAGTTGGTAGAGGTAAGCTCGAGAGTGTGAATGGTGTTCGATGGCTTTGGCAGTAAGCAAAGCAGGACAAGTGTATCCGAAGTCTCGCTTTATACGTGCTGCTCTGTAGTATGATGCCGAGGCGTTATTTGCGTCTTGGAAATCGTGCGCCGGGTACAAGGAGAGTAACCGAGAAGTGCTTTCTTTCGACAGAGCAGGGATCGCGTTTTGGAGCTCTTTGATCAAGCCCGCTTCATCTTTGATAGTGGGAGTGGTGAAGATTGAGGCATCGTTCAAGTTCCAACCCAGAATGGCATCGACGCTTTTGTGGAAACGACCGGAGCGAATGAGTTTCGATGGAGCATCTGGCAGAAAGTCATTGTCAACAGTGGGGATACTGTCATATTCTGTCAGTTTATAATGTTTAGAACATCGAGAGAGTGGCATACAAAACATCTAACCCAGCGACTGGATCAATTTTGAACTCTTGCTCCAGAGTGGCATTGAGCAGTCTTTCTAGTGGGACTTCGCGCATGCATTGAAGGGTTGCTTTGCTATCGTCTTTCGCACATCCGAGAATAGCTGCAACGCCTTCGGTGTTAACAGCAGAGAAATTGCTTGCAACTGGAGATTAAGAATTAGAATGATGTTAATCAGCCCATGATTGATAGAATCGCAAGACTTACCACCAGTATCTGTTCCAACTCCACCCGACTCCATGATTCCCCGCTTGAACAAACAGTCTCGCTCACCGCCGTAAGCGGTAAGCTGCATACCAACACTGGTTGCGCCGTCGGACTCTCCAAAGATGGTAACGTTTTCCGGATCACCACCGAAAGCGGCGATGTTATCGCGAACCCATTGTAGTGCGACGTACTGGTCTAGAAGGCCCATATTCGTGTTGCCTTCTTCCGAAAGAGCCGTTGAAGCAGCAAAGCCGAAAATGTTTACACGATAGTTCATTGCCACGTAGATCACTGGAGTGTTCTCTTGTGCAGCAGACAACAGCAGGCCTTGTGGAGAGTACAGCTGATCTTAGGCTTGGCCAATCGACATTCCACCTATCATCTAATCAGTCTGTCATCTCATGCGCCGTGTTCAAAGCTTGTGCTCACCACCATAGATAAAGACCATCACCGGAAGTTTATGAGCCGACTCTGGAAGACCTCCAAGCCTGTCAACTCTCAATGTCAAGCAATCTTCACTGATATCTGTGACATTTGAGAAGAAAGGAAAGCCTGCGAATGGCACTTTCTGTTGAGGACATGCTGCGCCGGGCTTCGTTGCATCAATGACGGATCCCCGAGTGAACTTATTGGCAATGGGTCGAGTGAATCGTCGAGAGCCAGAGACTGATTTGGCGAATGGAATATTTTGGTATGATTCGATGTTTGCACCATAAAGAGTTGTGTTTGTGCCCTTGTATGTGAGGTCTTTCGTGCTGTCGTAGACCGTTGCACTGAATGAGGCTGGTACAAGTGCCAGGAGAGAACAGAGCTGAAGAAATCGAGACATTGTGTGATAAGACGACAAATCGATGAAAGAATTAAATGTATCGATTTCAGATGAACAGCTAAAGTCGCAATAGTCTTATATCCTCACAACATGGGAGGCCGTTTGACAGGCTAGGTCGTTTTGAGCTTAGCGGTCGCAACCTCGTCCGAAAGAGGAAAGCTGAACGCAGGCAATACGATTTCCAAACGACCAAGGTGCCTACCAAACGAGGTCGCGCTTGTGCATTTGCGATTGCGGCTGTGCCATGGGGCTCAGTTTACGATGTCTTATTTTGAAAATCTATCATCGTGCAAAGGCGATTCCCTGGGTCATTTCTGCCGTTTATGTCAGCTTTTTGAACCCTTCGGATTCGATCGTATTCTCGAATTGCACAAACTTTCAATTGTCTTCCTCGTCTGCTTGAAGGCAGAATTTGGCCATTTGAGAAAAAGGAATCTCCACAGTCAGTTTCCATCTGCGAAAGGTAATGCATCATCGTACAGCAAAACAGATTTGGTCGACTGAATAAGGGCTCGTGTGTCCTTGAACTTGAAACTCAAAAAAAGGTTGGGCATGATCTCATGGTGAATTCCGTTGAGTTTGAACAGATCCAACTTTTACGGCTGTTCTAATGCTACCGATCGCTGATGTGGATTCGAGGGACTATCTGCAAGCCTTCTCTAATGAATGGAGGAACTCGCATACACTTCGGTCTTCTGGCGACTGCACTTAATCATCTTCAAACAAATCGAATGCGACACAACGATATCAAGCGAACGCACGTTTCGATACACCAAGGAAGAATGCCATTCAATGAATTTGGCTTGGCATTTAACTTCAGCGAGGCGGAGCGGAGTACCTCAAAATGCATGGCCAATAGCATGACTGTCGGAAACTGGTCCTTAAAAGTTGCCAGAATGGACAATCGTAATCTTTGGTCTCAATTGGTGAATCTACTCAGAGTCCAAGGGACTTGGGACATCGCACTGGCAAGGCAAGCCTTCTTTGGATTGATCTTTACACCGCAAAAGATTGCCCAGCGGTCGCGAATATCCAAGAGGATGCATAGAAGATGGAACAACGTCTGCGTTGTGTGGATTTGTGCTGCCTGCCGCACGACGACGATGAGATATGCGAGTTATATCATTGCAAGGAGCAATTTCGATCCAATTCTCATGTTCACGTGCAGGCTCAACATGAGATGGGCGAAATAATTGCAAACGCAATTCAGTGGAAATTTCTGGAAAGTGAAGCATCGATCTTGAATTGAGGTTGATTTTTAATGCTTATCTGGTGCACTGCCCTCCATGCAGCGATTTATGAATTATGTCGCACACTAACGTCCCAAACGAGTACGGCGCAGCCAATCTAAAATCTTTGTGCAAGCGGATCAGGAGCTTAATCTTGTGCCAGGCCTCCGGTTTTGTGGATCCGCCGAGGTCCGCAATCAACGACCTCGGAAAAATTATATAAGCATTGGGTACATACATGGAAACATCCTCAAAAAATCGTAACAACATACTGCATACTGCATCATGTCTCTGGAATCGTCGTTTTCGCTGCCATGTGGCTTGACGCTGCAAAATCGCCTGGTCAAGGCCGCTATGGCCGAAGGAATGGCTGATGGTTCCGCGAAACCCAACGCAAAACACAGCACTCTCTATCGCGAATGGGCTGAAGGTGGCTGGGGTGCTATTTTGACTGGAAACGTTCAAGTTGATTCCAAGCATTTGGGCAGCCCCGGTGACATTGCCCCAAGCGCAGACGAAACGGAGCGCGAAAAGACGCTTGAAGTTTGGAAGAAATGGGCTGGAGAGTGCCAGGCCAATGGAACGCCGGCGATTGTTCAATTGAAGTATGATACTCCTATGTTTTGTATTGAAATCGCTGACTGACTATTTGCAGCCATCCTGGTCGTCAGAGCCCTGTCGTCGCACGCAAAGGACAGGCGATGGGACCAAGCGCTGTGGCGTTGAACATCGGTAACGGCATCATTGCACAGTTGGCAAGGTGGCTTGTCTTCGGTACACCAAAGGCTATGACTGTTGAAGAAATCCAAATTGTTGTCAAGCAGTTTGCCTCCGCCGCAAAGCTCGCTTCCGACGCAGGGTTCAAGGGTGTGGAATTGCATGCTGCACATGGCTACCTGCTTTCTCAATTTTTGTCGCCCTTGAGCAACACTCGCACCGATGATTATGGTGGGTCACCAAAGAATCGCGCTCGCATCATCAAGGAGATCATGGCCGCAGTCCGCGCGGCTACTCCAGCTGGATTCTGCGTTGGAATCAAGATCAACTCTGCCGATCACCAGCAGGAGAATGGTCTTGAGGAGTGTCTGGAACAAGTCGAGTTTATCACAGAGGAGCAGGTTGACTTCCTCGAGATCAGCGGTGGAACATACGTACGTCATAAAAGCGATGAATTTTTCCTGTGCTGATGCTAACGAATTGCGAAAATAGGAAGATCCGAAGATGATGAAGTCAGATGTAGACGAGGATGAGCCCCGAGGAGGCGAAGCCAAGCGGACTGAACGCACCGCAAAGAGAGAAGCTTTCTTCCTGGAGTATGCTCATGAAGTTAGGCGCAAGTTCCCTTCTTTGCCACTGATGGTTACGGGTGGTTTCCGATCGAGGCGCGGCATGCAAGCAGCCGTCGACGAGGGTGGCTGCGATATGGTTGGAATTGGTCGTCCGTCAGCTGTCACACCGAAACTTCCCACCCAAATCATCCTGAACAAAGAAATTCCTGATGAAGATGCAAACTTGGTCTTGGAACAGATCAAAACGCCTTGGATCATGGGAAAATTGGGCTTGGGTGCCCTTGGCGCTGGAATGGTTACAGTAAGTTTGCTCCCCCTCATCAATTCACAATTACTAATGCCATGCAGATTCATTTCCAGAAAGCAATGAAGCAACTGGCGGTTGCCCATTGATAGACTAGACGAAAGGCGCATAGCATGTTACAAGGATTGGTTCCAGGATAGATCATAGATTAATGCGTAGAGCTGCAGCTTCGTTGACCCGAGCTTGCTTTAACTTAGTGTTTAATTGAAATTGTTTCATTCTATTGTCTTGCATAATGACCTTGTCAATATTTGCTTCCAACCGTGAAAAAAGTCTACAGGTCAGAGTGCTCCTGGCAAAGTTGGGTACAGATACACGTTCCACATGTCTTGTCGAAGCGTATTTGCTCCAATCTATGTTCTTTGGGACTATCGTAAGCTTCTTTTTAAGTTTACAAGTCCGCTTTCCTCCGATCGAATGAATTTGTTTCCACTTTGCGCCAGACATGAAGCGCTTAGCGCTCTCTCTTGGTGATTGCCTGGGTCAAAATTTCTAGCGCAAAGCGTCTGATTCAAGAGTTTCGGCATTTTTGAACCACAAGAATCAAAGGTGCCAAAACGGCAATATCAAGAATATATCTAGAGAAACGGTATGCTGGCCATTGCTCTCCCAAGAGGGTGTCCGACATTGGTCGACACTAACAAACACGAATTTGACTGCCAACAGCCTAGTTTTCTAGCAATACTGATCGAGCTCTCACATGAACTCGATCATTGATCAAAACAGGAATGTCTATGCTCATGACTTGTGCCAATATGCAAGCATGAGCTAGCTTTCAGCCTCGTGATAGGCAACAGCTTAACAGATTCCTTCGATTGGTCAGCAGTAAGCGGAAGCCGTGTTACAGCTAGGCATCTACAATAGATCAAATATTATATATGGAATAATTTCAACAAAGGTTGTCAGATAAAAAGTGCGATACATCTTGCAGTCGACGGAAGACTCTCCCCGCTTTCGAATGGCTTCACTTAAAGCAACAGTATTTTCGCTCGCCCCATACCATCTTATGGCATGGGGCACACTACTTGGTATAGAGCTCTATCAGGTAGTATTTTCTGACATACCATACGAACATTCCGCTAACAGGTTTTAAGTCTTTGGTCATGACTAAACTCTGCTACCAGCACCTCCCAAAGCCACAATTTACGCAACTACAAAAACATGTCTTCCCGGCGTATTTTTCACTTCAGACAGTCCTCTCCGTCATGGTGATTACGACTGTACCGCAGAACCCTTGGCTACAAATATTCAAACCAGCCTCTCGTTGGACGATTCTGGCGCCTTTGTTGCTGAATCTAACAATGGCGAGCTTAAATTTGCTTCTTTACGGTCCTCGTACAAGTATGGCTATGTTGGCGAGAGTTCGCCAAACGACTATTGATGGCAGGACGAGTAACGAGGGCGTTGTCAGCGAGGCCATGAAGACGATTCAGCGGCAATTCAGTCGTAATCATGCGATGTCTATTCATCTCAATGCCATTGCCATGCTGGCCACTGTTTGGTATGGGTTTGGCTTTGCGTCGAGAATTACGATAGCTTGAAAACCATGCAATTCCTGCTGCCACGACCAAAGCATTGCGCAGTCATTCAAATCGATGGTCAAACGATTCGAACTTTGAACACGGATTCAATCTGATGTACTTTTCTGTAATTTTGCGTCATCTCCCTTTTCCATTCACTTCGCTTAAGTTCTGATTAAAAAAAGATCTGCATGTTGGCTACTGGTCGAATGATTCAGCTTAAGATGGGGGTTGCCGCAAACTTCGATGTCACTATTCCAGTGCGATTGTTGTATAGACGAAAATATCAGAGCGCATCTCAAGACCATCATCACCACCAGCTCGACCAGGTCCGTCGTTTAATCAGCCATTCGCCTCAGCCAGAAACAAAGATCTGCACAGGCGATTTATCACCCTGGTTTTCTGAGCTATTGTCCGTTTTCCGGCTTTTGGTGCGAGTCTGAGGTTCAAGCTTACATAAGAGCCACATCGAAATTACGAGTCTTTGTGAATTTCTTTTTCCGTTCGGATTTGTTTGTTCCAGGAAGAAAGGGCAAGTTGAGCAAGCTTGAGAAATCGGCTCTGCTTTGTGGCATGCTTGTTTCGAACAAAAGCTGGTTGACGGAATCAAACCTTTCGCCTTGCAGCTATACTCATCAAGGAATTTTCACATCGATGTCGATCGCTTTGAGCTGAAAGCTCTTTTATTAGTCAATTAGCATTGTTGGACAGCTACCTTTTTGATCTTATAGGACGAGACGTGCATTCCTCTGCTTCTGGAGACTTGCACACAGTTATCACGGGGCAAGAGCTCTTAAATTGAGAATGCACATGATCATGATAGGTGTATCTGCTCGTATTCGCGAAGCAGTGTCTTGCATTATAGAAAGGACCATCTTGCCTCCCAAATCATTTCCCACTGCAACTTCGACTTCCTCAACTCTTTCAATAACTGAATTCTTGCATCAAGATATTCAAGACGCCATTTTGACGCTGTGAATCGACCCGTCAAGCTCACCACAATGATCTCACTCCTCAAAATTTCCCTTGCTGCCGGTCTCTTCGCCATGCAAGCAACTGCCACTACATATGCTCAGTCAGACATCCCCATGAAGTTTAGTAGCATTCCCGAACTAATACATTTTCTTTAGGTTCTGCGATGATAACAACTGCAAAACCGGTTGCAGCGACTCCTTCTCTCTCGACAATCCAATGTGCATCAAACAGTCTGGGCGGGGAAGCGTGAAATTGTACGGAGTGGATTATCAGATTGTGTCTTTGTTGTGGTCACCCGAAAATAGCTGCAATTGCCAAAGTCACTGCCGTCATGATTTGATCAGTGGTTTTGGGACGCCTCAGCACGGCTGTATCAGCCTTGCAGGCTCGCCTTCGGCGCAGTCGTTTAGATTTATTGGAGGGCGTTGTCCTAAGAATAACTGCTAGAGAACATGCCACAATCTAGTTGATGTCGTTCCAATATTCCTCTCTGCTGTCGGAAAAGAATACTGTGCGTCTACTGACTAGCCTCTAAGAACCGATTTGCATGAGAACTGACAATAGTCTGAATTGGAAATACCCCGAATGCAATAGTTAGCTTCCCCGGTGCTGACTGTGCATGACGCATGGAGTACAAGGTTTGATTGAATTAATCCCTGAAAACCGCGCAGAAAGTACTCCGCGTTGCACCGTCACATTCCTGATGCAGCTGAGCGACGACCTGCAGGAGTTGCTATTTGGCCCCCAAGTAGCTGAAGTGTGATGAAAGCTAACTAGAGTATCTGGAATTGTGATACATTCCGAAAAGGCTGGTCTCTTGGCAAACGGGATCAATTTAAATTGAGGCTGACTTCGCTCCTGGGCTCACTGCGGACAGAACATTGCTGTTCTTCGTATCATCCCGATTACAATCCAGTCACTCTGATCACATTCCTGACCGGCATCCTCACATACCAACAATCATGCGTCAAACAATCCTTCTCGCCGTCGCTGCTGCTGGTCTCGTCACTGGCGTAGAATGCAACGTACCCAGCGTCGACGTCCCCGCTTGCCCGCGAGTAGGCATAATCAGCTACTCGAAATCCGTTCCGGACAAAAAGCCGTTCCCGCGAACGAGCATTGATCTATGCTACACCGACACCAAGCTATCCATGACATTCAAAGCGCTCGACGAGACAAACTTTTTCTTCAACAAGTCTCAGACGACCAATGACCCCATCTACGAATATGAAGTGATGGAAGCGTTCATTTACAAGGGCACCGATGACCCCTCGACATATCTCGAATATGAAATCAGTCCCAATAACGTCACGTATCAGGCGTTCGTGTACAATCCATCCAAAGACCGAGCGGACGGGGCTCCATTCGACCACTTCTACATTACCGACATTGCAGCCGATGGTTTCACCGCGCAGACGACGCTGAACAAGGCTGCGAAGAAATGGGTGAGCAAAAGCGAGATTCCTCTTGCTTTGTTCAACGTCGATGCTGGCAAGGCAAAGGGTACGAAGTGGAGAATGAATTTCTTCCGAACGGTTGTTAGTCCCGATACATACCCTGATCAGTTCCTGGGTGCTTGGAGCGTGCCTGACAAGGCTAGTTTTCATATCTCCAAGTATTTTGGTAACGTCAATTTCATTTGATGCATGATGTAGGAGCGGAATTCAGAGCTTGGTTGTTCTGCCGATGTGGCTCTGTGCGATGATGGTGGAACCTACATGTGACGATAATTCTCGGGGTTGTCTGATGTGACTGGACTCGGGGCAAAATTGAGAAACGTTCACTAGCCTAGCATACGTTATATTGATGAACTTAATCTTTCAACCTTGATGGTTTGAGACTTTGTAAGGGATTCCAACTGCAGTTCCCAATCCCTGTAAGTCCTTGATGTCGAAGGCTCAATCGATCAATTGATTAGCTGGCCCACGAAAAGACGGAAATAGAAAAGGCAGAAGAAATGTGTTTTTCAAGTGGTTTAATTGACAGCATTATGAATTATATCTAGCTATGTTCAAAAGACATCATAAGCAGTCGGAGCATTCTAGGCCATACAGTATATCCAAGCATCGTGATTGAAAGCAGAGTCATTCATTGTCGTTCGTTCAAGAAGCTCGCTCACCAATTACTGGGGGAGGTTCTGAGGAGTGTAGCTCTGGTCAGGCTTGACAACAGCGCTATCAGTGCCAATCTGAGCGTCGGTGTAGCTGGGATAGATGATCTGGCGGTCCTTGGAGACGACAGCGAGGACTTGGAAGCCCTTGCCCTCACCGAATTGGCCGGACCAGGAGCTGGAGATGGTGAAGTCGCCGCACTGGATGCCGCTGTAGCTGGCGCGGGCAGCTGGGGGAGTGGCGGTGATTTGGTAGTTGCACTGGGTTGGCTGGCTGCCGTCGTTGGTGTTGATGGCGAAGTGGTAGGAGCAAGCCTTGCCGGCTGGGCCGCAGCCACGGTGGAAGTCCTGGATAGTCCATTGCTGGTTGGTAGCCATCATGTTCTTGGAGCCGAGAGTAGGGGCGGCAAGAGCAGAGCCGGCGAGGGCGGAGAGAGCAAGGACGGCGTTGGTGAACTGCATTTTGATGGTTGTTGGTTGATTGGTTGGTTGGATTGGATTGGTGTGTGAAGAGTGTGTTTGATTGTTGTTTGATGTGTTGGATGATGATGGAAAACAGATATTTGAGCGGTCTTCGACGAGCCTTTAATACTTTCTCGTCCACGTTCAGAATGCTCCAGGCTCCACACATGACGGCTTTCAATACGATGGTGCAGCCATCGTAAAGGGTTTACGAGACCATGATCTCATAGGCGGGCCGTGTGATCGGCGTAGCGAGAGGAGTTTGGACATGTTGGTGCGAGCGGTGTAGCCCTAGAGGATCCATGGCGCCGAGGGAAGTGGACAAAGTCGAGCAAACTAGAGAGTTTAGTGCTGGGCAGTGAATAATGCCAGTGGAGAAAACGGGTCATGGCCAAAACGGATACGATTCCACGGGTCCTGCCGAGGAGGTTAAGTTTGCCAAGATGGCCAGAAATGGCCCAGTGTGCTAAATATAGCGAGTGCGATGTGGCAAGCCAGGGTCCAGATCCCCGCTAAATGAGGTCACCTGCGTCTCGTATCCCCCAGGATGATATCATGTCCGTCTTCTAATGCTCGTATTCGGAATGAACTGGTTGGGCAGCACAAAGAAGCCTCTTGACAAGACCAACATGTGCCTTTTCCGTGTCACTTGGCCCCAGGACCCTGTTCGAACGATGCTACGACCGAGTTACATTGAACCTCGCGCACAGAAGGGTCTGTAACGTTCCAAACACCCCATGTCTCGGCCATTCCGTTCTGTCTCGTCCTCCACAACCCGGTCGTCAATCTACCTGCAGAATTCTCAATGTGCATTCCGTAATGCTTCTACAATTGCATCGCCACTGCGATGCCATCAACATAGCTGTAGTGATAATGAAGCTTGCGAGAACGTCTGCAAATTAATGCCTTGTTTCCCTCCCAGCGGCTCCTTCGTATATGATCCTTCACCTCCTCCTTTGGGACGCAGAAGTGAACATAGAATGACCAGCTAGTGGAATCACACTAACATATGCAGAAGGTCGTATTTTCGGTAGAACGAGGCGTTTTGCAAAGTGCCACGGGCATGAACGCCACGCAGCCAGCCAACGGCCGTCGAATTGCCCAATGCTGCGAGGATATAGAGACATTTCGATATAGTGGCAATGAGTGACGTAGAGAAAATGGCCCCTTCAGCTTCGGCGTTTGGGCGAGCACTACGATGAGATCATGCAAGCATTGTAACGGAAAGTGCCTTTTTCGGGTATTTATGAACGGGGCTTCTTGATGTAACATGCAATCCTTTCAATGCGAAGTGGACAAGAGTCTGGCTTCATAGCGAAATGACGTCTTGCTCCGGGAAAATTCGCTCAGTCGTCCCGCATGTCTAGACCGGCAGTTTACATGAAAATCTCAATACTCAGATACGAAACATAAGACATCGACCGGGAAACTACGGGCAAGCGACACAAATCCCAAATTTAAGACGGTCTGTACCAGAACCCTAAATTCATCCACCAATCGCTCAACGAAGAGGAATCCCCAGATGGGGTGAATTGATGGATTACCAAAATAACCATACAAGATGGCATGAGGTTGGGTGATGGCGAAAGGAAAGAACAAGACGCTCTTCATTGACACAAGCTTCCTTCGATGCTTCCAGGCATAACGCGCGCAAGCGGTGAGATCCGCTCGGTCAGGGGGTTCAATCTGCGCACATTGACTAATTGTCACGCCATGGAAGGGCCTTCGAGAAGGGGCGGTGCCAACTTAAGTAGTGCGGTGGGATACAGTTCGATGATAGAATTGTGTGTAGCGTGTTGCCACGAATTCAAGGAGTCTGTGAGAGGGGTAAGTGATTCAATTCTGGTCACAGCGCATGCAGAGATCAATCGTCGTCATCATCGACGCCGTTCACGTCCTCTGGTACGTCCATAACCGTCTCACTGGCTGATTCTAGCGTTCTACGGCTCCAGGCTCGCACGCCTCTCCAAAGCGCGTATAGAGCTGTTACAATGCCAATAGCGAGCGTAATCCAGCTGATTTGCTGCAAACGTTCTCTGCCCGTACCACCTGTCGTTCGTGCGCCGCCTCCACTGCCAAAGCGGAACCAGTGCCACGGGCTGAGGGTCAAGAGGAACTTGGCGAAGCCGAGCAAGCCGATCGACGCCAGCCCTTTGACGAAATGCTCTGTCCACGTTACTGGTTCATCTTCGAAGATTAAGCTCCCCGTTGGTCCACCAGCAGTCGTGATTGTTTCGAAAGGATCCAAATATAGGTTAATAATCGGGTCTGCGACGAAACCAAGGGCAAACATAGCCATGACAAAAATGAAAAGCGTCAGTCCGAGCTGGACAAATGTGCTACTCAGCCAGCTACCGTACGTGAGCCTCTGCAGACGATATTTGTAGTGACAGGTTGGACACTGCCAGTAATTTCTCTTTTGCAATGGGTCTTGTCTGCGCCAGGCAGAAAGACATTCTTCGTGCACGTATTTGGCGGTGCCTTTGCATTTGCATGGACGGAGGAGACGACCGCCTTCTCCTGCCGGGCTCTCGTAGGTCACACGGATCTCATCAGAGGTAATCGACGCAGGGAATGGCGAGGAGTCATTCGTGTGGAAGGTGGGCAAGACCGTGTCCAAGCAGATTCTACATGTCCTCGGTGGATAATGCTGCCTCTTTTGCTGCTGCCCTCGAGGTTGGCCGTCCGATGCCGTCGTCGATCTCGGTTCCTCCGTTTGCAAGGCTGTTGAAGCTTGCTCGGCGTGGGACTGGTTGTCAACATCATCCTGCGACCAGGCACCAGGAATGTCATCTGGGAAACGCCAGTCAGAGCCCGTGGCGGAGGGGGGCATTTTGGCGGACGAGCTTCGTGATTGTGGGAGATCAAAGATGTAGCAGAAGTGAACTCAGCCTATCTCATACGTGCCACGCAGAAGCAGCATGTCTGGCATGGTGAGGCTGCCGGGCGATGACAGATGACAGGTGTTGGCGTCGAATGGCGTCGAACGCAGCTCGCACGAAATGGAAAAGCCGTTGCCGGACGGATAGGAGCGACGTGTGGGAGAGGCTCGGCACGTCCCGTCTCCCGGCCGCCGCGGGTGTCTTCCGCGTCCAGCAGCAGCTCACACGTACGGCGTGTTTGCCTGGTGTTAAGCTCGCCGCCTGTCGACTTCCATCCACCTCATTTCACCCACCATCTCTGCTGAACCTCTTCACTGATCAACGTCTCTCCTGCATCTCTTGTAACCGTCGCATTGCATCGACCTTTGCACTTCGTCAACTACGACATCCACCACGGCCCACCATGGCCGACCGCTACTCGTTCTCGCTCACCACATTCTCGCCCAGGTAAGCTCCCACATGCCGCGCATCATTTCCAGGGATCGTGACTAACATCCGTGCAGTGGAAAACTGGTGCAAATAGGTATATTCCATCTGGCGCTAACAGTCGCGGCAAACACGACCACGGACGACTGACACTCCATCGTAGAATACGCTCTCAATGCCGTCAATCAGGGCGTCACGTCGCTGGGCATCAAAGCTGCCAACGGCATCGTACTAGCCATTGAGAAGAAGTCTTCAACACCCCTCATTGATTCGTCGTCATCCTCGAAAATCTCTCTCGTCACCCCCAACATTGGCATGGTCTACAGCGGCATGGGCCCCGATTACCGCGTGCTCGTCGACAAGGCCCGAAAAGTCTCCCATACAGGGTACAAACGAATTTACAACGAGTACCCACCAACAAGGATCCTCGTGCAAGACGTAGCGCGAGTCATGCAGGAAGCGACGCAGAGTGGTGGTGTCAGGCCGTACGGTGTCAGTTTGCTGATTGCTGGATGGGATGACGGTATTGAGCCAGAGCAAGAGAAGGAGGCTGCTCTGGAGGAGATGACTGTTGATGATGAGAAGAAGAAGGCTACTGGCAAGACTGGCGGTATCCGCAAGGGAGGCCCTTCACTCTACCAGGTTGATCCTAGTGGAAGCTATTTCCCGTGGAAAGCAACGGCCATTGGCAAGTCAGCTACGAGTGCAAAGACATTCTTGGAGAAGCGATACACTGAGGGACTGGAGTTGGAGGACGCTGTGCACATTGCCCTGCTCACTCTAAAGGAGACGATCGAAGGAGAGATGAACGGCGACACTGTCGAGATTGGTAAGCAGCCCTGTCCATGTTTTCTGCATTGATCAGAGACATGAGGTTCATTTTCCATTCCGCGAAACTAACATATCTCAGGTATTGTTGGACCACCAGCTGACCACCTGCTCGGCTATGAGGGCGTCGAAGGAGCCCAGGGCCCACGTTTCCGCACTCTGGCCCCTCAAGAGATTGAGGACTACCTCACCAACCTATAGGCCTGCATCTACTTGTATACAGAGCTCGAGCGACGTATAGCGTGCAAATGTAAGGAGAGCAGCAGCGACGCAGTGTACAATACGTAGACCGAAATAAAGCTAGCATGAACACGATCCAATTTATGGCTTTCCTTTGCTCAATCTCCATATATCAAAAATATACACGATGAGTCAATCAATAAATAAAGACAAGCATCCTCAAGCAGCTGACCCCTTGATTTGCGTGTAAATGAAGTATCTACTTTTCTGCTCGCTGATCGTGTTCTCCACGGTCGTTCAACCCGCGCAGGCGTCAGGTTCGCGTCGTGCGCCACGCCACTCAAACTTCACAGAAACCAACACCCGTCGCTACAGTGCTAGAGTTGCGCAGCATCGCAAACCAACCGGAAAAGCGATAAAATTAAAATTATCTGCGTCTCGAGAGTTCTGGACAAATTCTCTAATCGACGACCCGTAATTTCGATCTACTGGCTGTCGCTCGTCTCGCACAACCAGCACACAAATAGCCCGGCCTGGCCTGTACTCTGGTCCGCTGGATATTACATTCGCGCAGCTTCTTCAGCAAATAGCCCCAGGAAAACAGGCCACACATATCTCGAGACCATGCCATCAATACCAATCTACCCGCCAAGGACAGGCACAACAACAGGATTCCAAGCCTCCGGCCAAAAAATCAACCTACAAACCAACACCCAAAACCCACTTCCCACCATCCTCCAAACGCCCTCCGGCCTAGCCCTAATAGAAATCCAAGGCACGGTTAATACGCAAAACCTCGCGTCCGACGAGCGTAATGTCGGATGGCTGGATTTCCCGCTTTACGACCCTCAACAGCCCGACGATCAAACTTGGATGAAGAAGGCTTTGCTGTTCGTGGGTAAACATCAGAGGCTTACGGGCGAGGTGAAGAAGCTTCCTAAACCGCTGGGAGTTTTGAGGAGGAGACAGGGTGAGGATAGTGAGGAGGGGTTGGAGTTTGTCGATGTGGTGCGGTATAAAGTACTCTTTGCGCATCGGCCGGAGCCGATTGGGTGGAAGGGTGCTGGGACAGATGATTTGGATGGAGAGGTCGAGGTGTAATGGGCTGGTGATTACGGTATGGGTGGCTCGATGACGGGTTTTTGCTCTCTGGGCTTTGTAATGTATCTTGTATATACTTTCATCGAATGAACTTTTCAACTATGTTTTGACACTACCTCTGTTCCGTATTAAAATATCGAAATTCGAAGCTTCTTTTGTTTCTGTTGAGCATTTTCATCAGTACCACTGTTGCTTTGAATACGGCATTGAGTATTGGAGCCGATTGCAGTGCCTGTAATAAGCATTTCGGGTCTCGACCCAGCACCCGAGAAAATGACAACGTGAATACCAAACATCGTACCTGTAGACTCCAAGTTCTTGTTGCGGACTCAAGCCGATGATTTAGCGTTAGTAGTCAATCGATATATGCTGTCTTCTTGGTGGCGCCAGCAATGTCGGGGCTGAAACATGATATATTGGAATACTTTACTTCATCATCTCATGCTCCATTATGTATGATAAACTGCACAAATCGTGCGACGGCCGGATGCGCTTTATTTTTGGTAAAATATTATATTTACACTTCGTCGATAGGATAGCCATAAAAAAATACATCATTTCAATCAGCGACAATGTAATTCTCACCACTGTCAATAGAGCTCTCTCGGCGGGTTATCTACACAAACCCTAAGGCCGACCACCAAAGAAAGCAGCGTCGTCCGATCCCCGCCGTCGGACGAATTGTGCCGATCGTTCTAGAAGAATACGCGCTCGCAGCAATAATTTTCACCCCTTCGCACCTGATCCCTCGCCGCATTGTCTAAAGTACCGAACAAGATGCCAAATGCTGCATTTTTACACGGACACTCCGCGAAAAATTTCTTGACAGGCGCTCTCCATACACTGCGGACACCACACGCTGTACAGTTTGCTCTCGAAACGCAATGCCCCGAGGGAATCAACCGAGCGACAACATATTTGGAGCCCACTCCGCCTCCACCGTATGAACCTGGTTCCCATGATCAACGATTTACCGCTAGATAGAATTCGGTAGCGTGTACTGGCTGCATTTGGACCGGAGCCGTTTCCGCGCCGTGGCCTCTCAATTCATTGAATTCAGCACACGCCGAGACGATCGTGTTTCTTCTACTGTATCGATAGACATGTTAGAGGCAGATCTTTCGGCGAATGATAATACCATCGCAGTCTGTCTGCCTCATGGTCATTCTCGAATGGGCGTCACATTGCGTTCTTCGTATGAGATCGCATCTTCTCATCGGAATTTTCATGGACCTTGGCCTTGGCTCGTCTTGCGTCGAACTGCCGCTTACTAATTTTCAATTTCACCATCGATCGTAACATTGTCTGTTCAATCGCGTTTTGTTCGACGGCCTTGACTTTCCCCATGCATTTCAATTTGGGCTGCAATCAGTTACGAGATTTGTGGCGTCAAGCCCGCTTCAACTTGACCGACGCCATCGGCGATCGTGGGATTCGCCTGGGCGGCTTTGCCATTTGCTCGAAAATAATCCTTTAATACGAGAAGGTTTTCTTCTCATCGCCTACCGTATCCGCAGCAGTATTTTCGCTCACCCTTCGCCTTGTCTGGCCTTTTTGCGCAAATCAAGATCACGGTAGAATGCGGCAGAACGGAAACATCAATTCGACGCTTCTCCCCGATGACTCGTCCACGAAAATCAAAATGATATCCAACACGGAGTTTGAGTCAGCAGCCGGAGGTACAATCACTAGCAACAATTCTTCCGCCAACTTCGGCAAGGTTTCAAGTGATATGACTGCACCGTACTACCCTTTTACAATGTCGCCCGACTCCGAGACGGCACCTACTGGTATTTCTACGGCATCATTCAGTTTTATGCAGCTGCAGACAAGCATTGCTCATTCGAGCGGTTCTTCGACCCCGCCAGGTTGCTCTAGCTCGGTCGGCACGAACCAACAAACATTGACACTGCCTACCAGGTCGAGACTCGAGAATACTGGTGCCATTTGCTCGTAGTAGCTCTTGAAGATATCGAATATTCTGCCCACACGATTGGAAACCTTACCACGAAAACCAACAATCTTGGCTTCTGGTGCCTTGATATGGCAATCACAGACCATTGGCGTCTTGACGATACTGTACTGCGCTGCCTGAACCCCAGAGAATAGCAGCATTGTGACCAGGCACCATGCTATTCTGGAAGTCTGAGCAAAGCATCCCTGCTGCTCATTAATCTTTCTTGATGGAATTATTACCATGTAGGACCGCAATAATTATCGCATGAATCTGCACCACTCGAAGGATTCTGGTATCGACACAAACCCCCTCGCATACTAGATTGCGAACAAGCATGAGGCATAAACGATCAACTGGGGTGTCACAACTCTTCCCAGTCCAATTGTGAGACTTTCAACATGCCAGCATTACGATCGGTTATGACGATCACTCAGACGCTGTGTATCTTCACGAATTCAGTGACCCGGTTGGCCGACTGCATTGCGATTGATGCTATTCAGTCCTTCGATGTTGATCCACCTCGATTGGCGTTTCTTATACGATTCCTGGAAGCAAAAAGGATGGTTGAGCAACATATGACGACCACGACTACCCGAGAGTAATGGCGTCTCGGGCCTGAAACCTGGGCCGATTACACAGAGAGGTACATGCAATGGAATGCCTGCAAATGGTTATGTCAAATGAGTTCTCCGAGAATGTCGCTCGACAAAATATCTGTAATCTCATAGATAAGAATGTTGACATTCATTCCGCAGTCCTCATCAAAAACGCTGCACCCGATAGCACAAACAATATAACAAGAAGACATCATAAAATTTAGAATCGTTCTCCGTTTGAATTTGAATAATGTGTCTGTTATAAGTCATGACAGTTCAGATCAAACCGGTTGTATCTCCTCAACGAAGCCTGCAGTGCCGGCAATGATGACTTTGCCATCACATAAATTTCATATCTGCTTTTAAGAAATTCAGCTTCATGGTATTTCTTGATATTATCTTGGTACTTCTACAAACGAACCTCGCTGTCCAGTCATTGTCGTACTCGTAAGTGTTCTGTCATCTGTTTGATGAGGATATCGGGTTCAAACTTGTGAACGGAAATTGGTCATGACTCTGATAAATTTCTTGTGTGTTGCGATCACTGCAAGACAGTCAGTCAATTGGGCACAGAAAATGTAGCATAGTCGCGTTACAAAGGTGTATTATTTTGAGTCTTTTCTGCGCAACTCGGCCAGCAGTTGAGATCGCGACGTCGACGATTGTATGGAGATCAACTTCCTGCCTTGGATGAAGATTAAACTCTCCGACAAAAAACTAAAATACATATTTCTCTGGCGATCGTTGCAAGCCCGTGGCGTTAAATTGCTGCGTGGCGGCTATTTTCCCCGAAAGATGCTCTACGCAAGTAGAACGTCATTCGTGAATGCAGGACAATGTATCGGACTCGTTGTTGAGTGAATATATTTGGTAAAATTTTTCGACCAGATATCAATCCATTCTTCATTGGTCTAGTGGTCATGATTTCCGCTTGTCAGCTTCCAAAGCTCTTCAAGCGCGGGAGACCTGGGTTCGATTCCCAGATGGAGAGCATCAAGCGTTTCTTTTTGTCCGCCTCTACTCAATTTATCTTTTCGACCTTTGGAATTATCCACCTGGGTTTGCTTATTTTTAAGCCGACCAGATCGGATTAGAATGAGTATCATTTTGCAGACGCCGACGATTTACAGTCTTTACGCTCTCATAAATAAACGTTAGATCGTCAAATACTTGAAAATGTTCCGTCACTATCAAGTGTAATGCCCAGCGTGATTGGAACGTCCGCTTCAGCCAAAAACTAGCGTGTGTTGGTATTTCTCGTTCGCGGTCTACTCCAACTTCCAACTTCTTGGAGTTTCAACAGAAATGAAAATCGCCTGTAAGCAAACACTAACGCGAGGGTTTGTGGCTCATGCACACATGCCGCGATCGATGAACATATGCGGGATGGCACATGTTCATTTCTGTGGGGGAGCGGCAAGTTGATGGTAGGCTGGGGATTTGGTCAAGCACCGATGCGGCGCGACGATCCGGACGTTGTTTGTGATTCTTGTGCCTTCAGCATTTCTTGGCCAAGGGGGGGAATAGCTACGACTGGTGAAGATCCGCAGCGGCGCAGTACTTGGCGACGTGCGCAATCTTCGCAATGGTTTCAAGTCAATCACTAGCGCGTATAAGCAGCTTGGCCAAGGTCAGTTTGACGACTTCGTGAAGCGTAAACAACACCACCGCGGAGCTGCTAAGACCGAAATGTCTCTTCCAATCAAGCCACGAGCGAATCGCCTGGGGAAAATGGCCCGCGAAACGAGCTGCATATTGTACATGCCAAACTAGATTCAACAAGATCGCTTGCAAGTAGCACAGCTCGATGTTGTCACAGGAAACCACTGCTGGCATCATAGGCAGATAGACGATCAATATGAACTAGAATATAACAAAAAACCTTGACGCCAACACTGTTGCTCATTGATCTTTCACATCCTCTGCTCTGAAGCCCTTTGACTCAATTCTCCTGCTTCATTTCCTGTGACCAGATCGACTACAAAGTCTCTCTGGGACTCTCCGACATGGGACGTCCAAGACTGCACGAGGCAGTCTGGCATACCTTACAACGCACAAGTCAACATCAGCGAGGCATACTGCACAGTCGCCTATGGGTCCGAAGAACCACAGAACATATTGTTTAGCATGTATACTGACCATGACCAGCAATCCTCGTATGGGCCCCTGCTGTGCGAAATACGGCGATGGCATCGTGCACATACGACAGGACGAATGCAACACCTGGTGTAGTCTGAATTCAACCGACGACGGCACCGGTTTCTTCTACACCGTTCAAAAGAACTTTTCGCTTTGTCTGGTTAATGGCCCTGATGGCAAGGGTGAAGAAATCAACGCCGATATTCTATGCCAATACAACAGATCCAACACCGCCAACACAACATCATCTTCGCTGACGACTTTACCGACAATTTCGCCTACGACTTCGTCGACAACTTCGTCAACGTCGTTGTCTTCAATGTCTTCCTCGTCCACTATCAGCCCAAGCAGTGGAACTACTGGGAGTGCTGCCTCTTGTTAGAAATTGAAGTTGACCTCAGTTGTGCGAGGGTTGTTGACGTTTGCCATATTAATGTTTGGTCTGTGATTTGCTACTGCGTGGCAAACTGCTCGTATATAATCAAATAGATGTTTTGTCCATAGTTTTCAATACGATACAATCGCTGACGTGATCTGTCTTTTCTACTCTCGAAAACTTGACTTGCGGGCTTGTCTTGTTAATGACCCTAATGGCAATGCCCACAAAATAGGGTCAATTGGAAGACTGGATCTAATCATCTGGTATGTCTTGAGCTCGTTCTTTGGTCCGCATCGTTCTCCTCATTGAGTGCAGACCTATCTCCTAAAACGAATCGTTTCATCTCTTCCTCAAGTTTCTCAAGTCGTGTATCGAACTTAACACACCTACCATCTACCGCACCATGCCAGCTCCGTTCATTATCCACATAATGCCACTGGCGAGGATCTGTCAATGGAACGGAAAACCCCCGCAAACCCCGTAACTGGGCCAACGGCATGACGATATGCTTATATGTCTGCTGAATGGCGAGACTTTGATCCTCTGTCATGTCATGCCGATATGCGGGTAGCTCAGACTCATCGACTCCATGCCAAGGCTTAAATTGGACTTGAATGGCAAGTCGTGAGCAATTGAATTCTGACTGTCTGTTTTGAAGGACGGTGTTCCAGTCTGTCCATGCTGGCCCGTCTCTAGGGCAGTAATCAGAAGGTTCTCTGTTGCCAAACGCGGGAAATATGATATTGATATTTCGGAGATACTGGAGAGCATCTCTTGGCACGATATCGCTCAAGAAGATGGAAGGGCTCAGTCTGTCCGGTGAATGGTCCCTTGGCATCGTTCCTAGGCAGGGTGGCGACTCCAGGATCGTGAAACGATTTTGACCAAAGAAAACCTCCAATGCCTCGGAGCGAAAGGCTTTAGAGACCAAGAACAGGGGAGTCAAGGTCCCCCAGCAGTTGCATTCATACGCACTGGAATGAGCAGAGTGCCAAGCTTTGCAGAAGCATCCCGTCGGATTGGACATTGTGAAGCAGCCCAGGTCAGCAAGGCCGGGTTGGTTGGTCGCATCGCAGACGGCGCCAGCCTGGACATAAATGGCCTTTCGAATTTGAGGCGGCAGGCGCAGAAACGGCGCGACGGTGAGGGTCATATTGGGAAACACGGCGATCGGTCGATAGATGATCAGGTGAGGTTCAGAGTAATGTGAGGAATTCAACTGCGCAAGACTCGAGTTTTGAAGAGTGGACGCAGGTAGACGCAGGTGGAAGCAGTGCGGCGACTCCATCTGTATATGCGGCGTAGACATCAAACTAGAGCTATTTTTGGCTTCCGCCAACGCCGCATAGATATAAATACAATATGCGAGTCAATTATCGATCTTCGATGGCGGCTCTCCGTTCAATAGTCTGCATGAGTTCGCCCATAATGCCTTGCGTAAACCTGGACTAACTTGAATTGACTGTCTATGTCCCTTTGACTTTAATCATCTTCACTTCTCTCAACGCCGCATGCACTTCCACTTGCATGCGCGTGGCCCGTGCCGTTTCAGAGCGCTGCAATAATTTACAGTCTCAAATCAGCGCCACATGCCTGTGAAGAATAAGTTACCTGCATAAGCGCCATACACTCGAATCATCATGCAGCATGTGACGTGATATGTGAGATTCCATGCGATGCAATGACACCTCCTTCAACACGAGCTAGTCGCAAGTCGAAGGGAAACAAGACTGAGCCGCAGACGTGCGTCTGCGGCTCAACTACAGAACACTGTAGCTAGTTTCACCTCTGCTCGGACCATTTTCAAAAATAACCACAATCGATTGTGGTGCTTCATTTTCTGCAGGCAGGGTGAGATGCAGAGTTGAGTAGTGGTATTCTGGAGCTGATCGTCGTTGAAGAGGCGTTTGGCAATAAATGTGTGCCACCCGAATACTTCTGCACGTTTAGCAGCCTGCAGATCTATTTATATGAGTCAATTCGAGAGGAAAGATCCCTAATCGACGAGTTGGTTGAAGTTAAGAGTAGAAACTGTGGTCGTGCATTGCAATACAAAAGGGATGCTCGTCTGCAGTTTGACTGGATTTCTTATTGCGTATACTTCACACCTGGACTCAAAAACTGTGAGACGATCTTATTTCAATTATGAACCTTCGAAAAGTCTTCATGCAGCTTTGGCTGATATGCCTCTGTTGTGCTGTGCAATATACACCGACAAGTGAGAGAAGACAGATGACGATGCATGGTGCGAACCTTGGTAAGAATGACGCCATTGATCCAGTTCAAAGGCCTTGCTCCGGTGGAAAGAGGTGAACTCAACGAACAATGTGATGGTAGAGTGTCGAACGCTTGATAAATGATTGAATAACGTCCCAGAAGAAGCATCGCGTCAAAATCTCAAACGAAAAATCAAATCGTAGCAGTGACATATGTAGTCTAGCTGAAAATCACGAGCAAGAAAGACCAAGGCAGAATTTACCTACTACCAAACCAAGTTTCATTATCGTTAATCCCTCATGATCTCGTTTAAATGCACAGCCAACTCGGGCTTCTTCCATAATGTTGAAACTTTACATCTGTCCATCCAGTCGTCACTCTTGGCATCCAGTGCAAAATCAAAAGACCACACCATTTTGGCGAGAATCAATTTCATTTCTGCATATGCCAAGTTCTGGACAAGCAAAAGCAAAGTCAGCGTCACTTCTCAATCGGAAATATTCAAGAGGGGCGATGGAATCAGCATACCTTTCCCAAACAGTTTCTCGGCCCAAACGAAAAAGGCTGATACGCGTTTTTCTTGTCGTCTTTGTACTCTTCGTCGCCCATCCATCGTTCCGGGGCAAACTTCAACGGATTGATGAAGTTTTCTTGAGAGTGATAAGCTGCGATTTGCGAGACACAAACGCCCGTGTTCTCTGGTATAAAAACTCCGCTGATG
The DNA here is from genome assembly GCA_033807595.1 of Acrodontium crateriforme. Classification (NCBI taxonomy): domain Eukaryota; kingdom Fungi; phylum Ascomycota; class Dothideomycetes; order Mycosphaerellales; family Teratosphaeriaceae; genus Acrodontium; species Acrodontium crateriforme. The sequence continues at coordinate 41,539 of CP138591.1, read as the reverse complement.
ACCTCACCGCCTTTGCCGACTGTGCGTTCAAAGCCTGTCGGTACAGGTGGGAAATAGCGGAGGCCTTCTTCAATGACAGCGAAGAGATAGGGGAGTTTGCTGACGCCAGCGAGGGTGATTTCACCGTACGACAAGAAGGCGGAGCGGACTTCGTCTTGGAGTTTGATCAATACAGAAGGCGTTTTGCAGAGCATGTACATTGTGCCGCTGAGCATGGTGGCGGTCGTCTCGGAGCCGGCGGTGATGAACAGCTGCGCGTTGGTGACGAGTTCTTGGTCCGTGAGGCCCATGCCTTTGTCTTTGCCCGTCTCATTATGCTTGAGGATGTGTGTCATGAAGTCAGGACGTTGGGTCTCGCGGGCTGCACGCTTTTCGACTTGGGATTTAATCCAGTGAAAGTACTCCAAGCGATCCTTCATGGCTTGTTGGTCTATGATCAGACCGCCGAGAGCTTTGGTCCATGGCCAGTAGGTCATGATGTAAAAGAGGTGTCCCGCGTCAAGAGATCTGAGCTGCGTATCGATATGCTTGTGCGTGGCCTTGTCCTGCAGAGAACCGAATGGTTCGCCGAAGAGTAAATCTGCAATTACATCAAAGGTGGTCCAGTTATACCATTTGGCCATATCCTGTGGAGCACCGGATTCAGTAGTGATGGACTCCTTTAGCCCGCTGATGAGCTGGTCCACGTACGCTTGCACCAGACCTTCCTGCTCGGCCAGAGCATTGGCGCTGAAAGCGTGGGACAAGATGCGACGTCCGCGCGAGTGAGCTGCATCGTCTGCGGCTAGGATACTCGGGTAACCATTAACGGGTTTGGCATACCAGCCCTTGTCTTTTTCCATGTTCTGGTGACCGCGCAGCTTACCAGTGCGGAATCCGTAGATATCCGGCCAAGCGGTCTCGCCGGATGTGAAGGAAACTTCATTTGGGGTGATGCGGACTACATGACCGTATTTATCATGAAGTTTGAGGACGTATTTGTCCGTCGTGAAGTTGAGACGACTGTGAACATAGGGCAGACGCGAGATGGCCGAGAGTTTGGGTCCTGGAATGTGATGGAGAGGGTGCAGGTAGAGATTATAAATGACTTTGCAGACCACGTAGATGATGGACTGGAGTTATTGTCAGTTCCGGTGCCCCGAGGATAGTAGACACGTGGCTGTGAAGATGCGGTGGCGCGGATCACTCACCAGTGCTGCAAACGTGGCGACCAGCGCCAGTGGTTTGGTGGTCACTATTCCGCCGTCAAAGTCCATTCTGGCGTACACGGTGTCCAGCCGATGAGAGAGGTGATGGACGACGAGACGACGGAGAAGCTGGACAGGAATCGAAGTGAAGCTGGAAATGACTAGTTCCAGCGACTAGCGCTCAGTTCCAGATGGAGGTTTACGGTTTAGGAGAGGGACAATCCACTGTCTCCACTGAGCGAAATGAAAGGGTGTAGAATGTCGTGTGGCACAAATGGGCTCGGCCGTGCCATTTAAATACATTTTACCATGTACTTTGCAGATTTGGAGTTGTGGCATGCGAGTTGACAGGTCACTTTGACTGTGCCCGAAATGATTTAGTTCGCCATGGATGGTGGATGGCGCGGGGTCGGGCTCTCATGGACCGACACACACTCAACCGTCGTTTAGCGGTAGATTGTGAGGAACTTGGAATCTATCACATTTCGATGACTTGTCGTTTGCGGGAGATTCAGACCGAGCGTGGCCGCATGACATCCGCTGAGTCGTACAGCGTCGAGGGGTGGTCCGGACAGCGAGATACCGTAGCAGATGTTGTGCAGGCCGTTGCATCCTCCTCCTGCATGGCGGAGAGAAACGGCGCGGAGAATGACAGCTCGCCCTGAGCTAGCAGCGTTGATTCGTTGGAATGAGGCCAACAACGCACGATGATGATGATGATGACTTGCGTCTCCCATGTACATAGGGACATGGACGTACTCTGCCAACGAGCTTGCTTCGGCTCCGTCGGGGATTCGGCAATGAATTGGCAGCGAAGCAACTGAAGACGAAGCCGATCAGCGACGACTGCAGTAGAGTGTAGTAGTGCAATTAATTCCTGTTCAAGATCGGAAAACGCTTTCGTTTAGAGTTCGCCGTCCACGTTTGATCATTGGCCCGAGACCGTCGGCAGGATGCATAAGCTTTGCACGAGCTTGCGTTTGTAACGTTTGTGCATCGAGTCTAAAACACGAGCAGCGCATGTTTATCAGGTATTGATGGAGAGAAGAAATTGTGGAATCATACATAAAATGATACGTATCATGACTTGGGAGAAAGAAGTGCATTGAGAGGTTGGCCGACAATACAGAAACAATCCAAATTCCGTAAAACGTATTCAACTTCGCAGGATCCTTGCATGGCGGCAATGACGTAGATGGAAAACGGTCATATTCACGACATTTACCACCTCGACACAGCAGTATCAACTCTTAATGTTATAGCTTGGCGAATGCGACATGCCTCATTACAACACTTTTGCACCCAATGACTGGTGTGCGAGATCGTCGGACTTGAGACGAAATCAATATATCGATCAAGACGTAATTTTGAACCATCTTCCTCAAACGAGTGATTGACAAGCAGATTTTATCTTTTGCGCTTGGAGGCGGAGAATTAGAGGGCGGTTCTAGCACACAGTGCCGATAAACCAAGGCTGAAATTGCAGCGACACAAATCAGGTGGCAAACTTGCTTTTGACACGGTGAAGAAAGTTCAACACTTACAAAGAAAGCTCAAAGCGATCAATCAACTCCTTGCCACTGACAGGAATTAACGAACAACAGCATCGAAACAATCAAACCTGAAACAAATTGTAAAAAAACAGTCATAATCTTCAATATAAGCCCATCTAAGAATCTACATCTAAATTCTCGTAATGATATCAAAATCTACCAAAGCGGAAAATCAATCCTCTCACCAAAATCCACATTTTTGTCATCAAACTCAATTCTGTCTGTGCAAGACCCGAAAATGCGATCCCACACACGGGTCTGTTTGCCGTAATTATGTGCTTTCTTCCAGCCTTTACGATGATGAAGATCGTGGTCTTCGGTCACGAGGTCCATGTTTAGGAGGCGGAGGAGAGGAGATGCGATGCATGCTACGGTATAATATACGCGAAGTCCGCTGTGGCCGAATGTTTCGGAGAAGATAATGTATCTAGGGAGACGGGTTAGTGGTGGGCATGTATGTCAGGCATGGGGGAGGGGGATATACTCTTGGCAGAGGAACCAGTCGTAGAAATTCATGGGCAGACCGAACGATTTGAGTGTCAGGTATGTGAGGAGAGGAATCAAGGCAATTTCGATAAATTCCTGCTCGGCATCGGCATAGCTTGAAAGTAGCGGGACGGGGTGTTTGGTCAAATGATGGGTGCGGTGGTATTGCCACAGCTGAGGAATCTCGTGACAGCAGCGGTGATATGTGTAGAAGAAGAAATCCAAGACGACGGAGTATAATGCGAGCTCTACGGGGAGCCACCAGGAGAAATGCGGTAGTTCGCGTTTATATGCCAAGAAGACGGCCAAGAACATGCGGACGCTGGTGGTGAGTTCCACGCTCCAGAGGACTTTGCTGACGCTCTGGTCCGGGACCGAGTCGCGTTTGTATTGGTTGCCGTCGAGGAAGCCGAAACGATGTGTTAGACGTCTCATGATGCGGATGGCGTGGATGGCGTTGACTTTGTATGCGAGGCCGTATAGCAGGTACGCAGCGACGGGATGCAGATACCAGCCTGTGAGTTTTACGAAGGCGTATTGGAGAGCCATGGGCCAGAGAGCGTGGGAGAGGATATATGCGTGTACGCTGCCCTCGGTCAAGTATGGGACTTTATCTGTTTTGGCGTGCACAGGGACTGGGACGTCGAGTTCGGTTTCCCAGGCGTTGAACCAGTTCAAGATGTGGTGTGCAGTCCGCCATTGCGACTTGTCGGTTCGCCAGGTCGACTTCATCGAGTCTTTGTGGATGGGTGTAGCGACGGCTGGCTTGCCGCTGCTGGCCGTCATGGTTTCAGTGGTGGTCGACATGTTGGGTGTCGAAAGGGGGATCGCAGATGGAGTGTTTGGCCGTCCACGATGGAAGCGAAGCGGTGAAAAGATATTTTGCGAGGACGGGTTTCATTATATTCGACTTCTTTCCCGCCCCGATTCTTACCAGCAACACACTGTGACGTTGGCGGACCGCAAACGAGCGGCGCTAAACTACGAGCAGTAATGAACGAGTGCGACCCAGCCAATCGCATGGCGGCGTTGTTACAAAGCACCTCGGCACAGGTACTCTTCACACGTAAGAACCCCCATTCCCCACAGAATCTCGCATTAGACAGAGGAGAAGCCTTTTGATCCATCAATCAGCTCGTTGCGTAGCATGTTCTTTTATCTTACCGAGGAGTTTATTTTCGGTGTCACATGCAACTTATTAGGCAGACACTTCTTTTCAGGCAAATCGTGGAGGAACAGGAGTCTATCACTCAGCGCTTGTTTGAGAAGGGTGAGAAAGTTTTTATCGGCAAAAATCAATCCTGGTAATCATCCATCTGAAAGCATCCGAATGACGACTATCTCGATTGTCAGGGCATTTGCTCTTTATATACTAGTGTCGTGCCGCACTATCTGCAGTAGTCTGATTGGCCAGCATCAAACAGACCTGAGCCTATGTCGTCCACCATTAAAAATGGCCCCAAGAGAAAACACTCGCCCGAAGAGGAAATATTCGCGTTGTCAAGTGGAAAGTTTTCGGAAATGTAATGAGCAAAATAATGAATTCTCAAATCCCGAAACCATCCAGCATATTCATGAGCTCTCCCGTGTAATTTTCCTCACACACTCTTTCGTAGCTGTCTTCGGAGCCACTACAGTATACGTCGTCATCATCAAGATCATCGTCATAATTGTCGTCATAGTCTTCATCATCTTGAAATTCGTCAAACAGCCCAGTACCGAAATCGGCATTACCCTTATCGAAGCCAAACCTATTTTTACGATCGTTGGCATCTCCAGCTTCAAAACCGGGCAAATCGATCGATTTGACGCTCGCTTCCACGGGTCTCGTAGGCGTCATCGGACGCCCGATTAGAGTTTGACTTTTCAAACGATGGTTCTCCACCTCAGGCATAACAATGTTGTCAACCCAGTCTGGATCATGTTGCAATTCATCCCAATTCCAAATGCCTACGACTTCTTCCGGAGTCACTTCCCACAAACACAAAAAATGGTCCTGGAAATAATCAACGCGATACGGATTGGGGATATCATAATATTTCATTTCGTCGTGAAAGTGCAAGATCGGTAAGCCCAGCGCAAGTCGAACTCGCGGATCGACGACGACAACACGATGGCCGCCTTTCCTGTTCGTATTTTCGCTTCGGAATTTAGCGTAATCTTCGAGAGCGGTTTTGGACGTGGTGAAGGAGATGTATGGAGTAGGTTCCCACTTGCTGTGATTGGCATGTATGGTCAAAGTGTCACGGCGGACTTTTACATCATCGAGTCGCATAGATGCATCTCTAGCCTGCATGCGATTGTTGCCATCTGGCTGACTGCCTGAAAGCCTATCAAAAATTCGAAAGAGAAGACAATCCCATACTTGGGAGGTCACGGTGCTCGTTTGCGATATGTTTGCCAGAAACGTGGGATTTATTGACCATGGCCGGGCGTGCTCTTCGTCGTGGAAAAAATATAGACATTGTAGAAGGTGTTTCGCGCTTTCGTGTGTAATCGGCGAGTGAGAAGCCATTCTCTTATGATGATAGATTAAGCGGACGATAAGATACTGTAATGATGAGGAAAATAAGTATCGATGCGACAATGATAGAGTCATTCATGTGCCCCGACAACGATAGAGTCATGTTTCAGTCCTGGACGTGACAAGGCAACAAAGTGCGGGGCATTCGTCAGGCTGCAAGTCAGCCGTATCTCTGCATGTACTTCAACCTGCCAATATTACACAACATATGCAGCATGAGGATGCTTATCACCAACGTTCATAATAAGAACATGTATTTATACGAAAAAGATTCGATTGATTCTGCCTAGCAATAAATAAAAACAATGTTGGGTATCTAGAATATACATCAAAAAAGGCCGCTAAAGGCCAGCAACAGCCGAGAGAGATGATTATTTCTCTGCATAAATCCCAACGCCATGCTAAGCCCAGACGTCACCCAAGCGGGTGGTGTTCGGGATTCTGTTATCATTTCTGTCTATTCGTAATGTACACGCCTCATCAGTCATCAGACCATATTTGCTTCTCTTACAGCCCATCATTCTCCTTGACACTTTGCAAAAGCCATCTCTCCCACCACCTCCTTAATGCGAGAACCGTCTCGCGTCCGTCGTCTTGCTTATCCATGCCAGCCGGATCTCCAACGATAGCTGATGAAGCCCAATACACTGCCACGACCCAAGCGACGAGCATCATGCCCAAGCTTAACAAGGGCGAGAGAAAGTGCACCAGCACAAGTGTAAAGGCGTTGTAATCGCAATCCTCGTTTGCATGTGGCGGAAGAGCTGTATAAATTGAACGGAGCTGAAGGTTGAGCGGTGGGCCTAAAAGGCCAGAGAGCTGAAGGGAGAAGGATGGACGGCGGGCGCAGAGGCGAATGGGTTGCGTGAGGAGAGTGATGAAGAGAGCGATAAAGGTCCAGATTGTGTTTAGGAAAGAGAGTGCCAAACAAGGCGAGCAGAGAAAGAGAAGGATCGAGAGGGCTTTGGCCTCTTGAAGGTGAGTTGGTTTGACCCGGTCGTCGTCAATGGGTTCGCGGTCGGTCAAGCTGGAATTGGTGGGAATGTCCAAGATTGCCTTCTCCGGGTCGCGAGAGGCGCGTCGACTGTTGGAAACGTGGGTGTGGCTATTTCTACTTTCTACCCGGCGTGCAGAGGCATTTGAACGTGTGTGTCCACCGCCCGCCTTTTCCAAATCTATCGAAGGTATAACGCCGGTCATTGCGCTGCTGGCAGCAGATGAGAGAGACGAAGACTTGTACAACGAATTGGGTGCATGTGACAATTGTCGGTCATGTTGGTGGCCAGCAATCTCGCCAGTCACAAGGTTGCGAGAATGGCGAGGACTCCTGTCAGCGTGCACGACGGGCTGCGGGTGCTGAATGGCATGCCAGGGCGGAGTTGAGAATGGATTGTCGGCGGACGGCGGATGATGTTGGTCGTCGGCCTTGAGCTGGCGAGCTGGCAAGTCAGACCGAGTCATGATGGGGTCGTTCGTGGAGTCGAATGCGAGGAATGTCAGACAGTGAGGGCGGCCACAGCACGTCTACATGGCCAACAGGCGGCGAAGGGACGAGACATGTCGAAATGATAAGTAGTATAGGACACGCGGAAGCTGTCGACGGCCGTGTCATGGGCGATTGGCGCCGCGCCCTTGGCTCAGCGGACGAGACTGGGCCGGCGGAGGAGTTGGATGGAGCCAAGGCCGGGCAACGTCGTCTGCGGAAGGCCAAGCACTTGGCGACGTGACGGAGCCAATGATGCCGGGCAGAGCGAGCCAAGAGCGACGTTTCACCTGGAATGCGAGGGGTCATTTTGCAGAAGGGTGTGTACATGCAGTTCTCCAAGAAACATGTCCAAGAGACTGCCCAGGCCAGGACAAACTGGCGACATGGACGGCCTCGCTGCTGGGGGCGAAGATGTGTTGGCGGCGGAGGCCAACGTGGCGTGGCGGTGATGGATTTTTACTGTAGACGATTATCGTCGGTCGCCCCCCGCGTTCAACCGCCAAGCACCGTTCATCAGCGCCGATGCAAACTCAACTGTCGACACCGACGGTATGTATTACTGCTACTACTGTAATAAGACTACTATTGTAGTCTTGTGTTACAGCCCTCGACGGTCTCCTGTCTGCAAAAACCTGCCTCTTGGCAAACGCTCACCCCACGTCTTGTCGTCTCGTCCTACGTCTACCTCGCACTCGAGCCCATGTTGTATGTAGCCTATAGCGTGCATGTCGCCACATCATCCTACTGTCATATTGTAGTGATGCCAACTGCCAAACCCAACGCCAACCCCAATGCCAACCCTCAACGCACGCACCAACTTTCCATCGCCCGTGACTGCAACGTGGGAACCAATGCCCTGGCCTCGCTCGTTTTCGGTGCCACGAGGTTTCTCACTTTTCATATTGCGGCTCGAGCCCAGATTCCATCAACTGGGTGAATTCTTGGTACCATGTAAATTAACTACTGTACAGTAATAATGTAATAATACTAGTCTAGATGGACTGACGAGGCGGCTTCTGCCGAGACTGGTTCTTGGCTTGCTCGGACGAGACAAACGCGGCGACCTGACACGCTTCTTGGTCACGAGTTTTTGCCTACCAAGAACGAGAGATGATTGCGATTTCTGGTGGCAGGGCATCGTTGTGTGCGCGGTGAGAGTTGACCCTAAACAGCGCAAGCGTGGACTGGACTGGGACGTCATGGAGCGTGCCAGAGTGCGTGCAACGCGCCGCTACGACACTCGTTGCTCTGTCAATTTTTATGATTGGGTGAGCCGACCTTTGGTTTTTTTTCTTTTTTGAATGAAACTCCCGAATTCAATGCTCCTGAGTGCCATCAGCCGATAAAGTAATGCCAGCCCTCATGAATGGGCTTCTGAGAATAAAGCATGGATGATGCACAAATATGTAGTGCGCGACTGCCTGGTCACGGCGATTCAAGAGGCAGGAGCAACTCGTAGCCTTCTTGCTTCAACTTCACGTCTGCCAACGTTAATGCCACACATCATTTGCTCGCTCACCTTTCGCCACCGTCTTATTCCTCTTTAGCATTCATCTCCGCATAGAGACTCAGCAGTATGGCGTCTGCCGAGTCTAACAAACAGGCTGCTTCTTCCCTGGCTGGCGAAAAGGACGTCCAGAACATCATCGGTCAGAGCGACCCCTGGCAGGTCACACGCGTAGTTCAAAGGTGCTGATGCATATTTAAAGCACAAGGCAAAAGAGCTCTCGAATATGCCACAAACCGTCAGGAGATTCCTGCCGATTTTGTAAAGGCAATGGAGAAAATTATCAATCGCTCATTTCCGTTGCCACAAACCGCAGCAACAAACGCAGCCAAGAGTGATTTGAGCACCGTCGGATTGGCTCTTTGCAACGCTAGCATAACTTTCTCACCAATTCTGACAGCGCTCGACACAAACAAACAAATAGCACAGACAAACATTCGAACCCAAGCTGCACTTTTGCGCGTGTACGGATTTTTTCTCCGCGATGCCTCTCGACCGAGATCTGGACGCGAAAAATCACCACAAAACAAGATGAACATCTTCGAAGAGGCAGTGAGAACCGTCTGGCGTTGTTTCGCGAGCGACAATCTGGCCTTGGCGCAAACGGTGCTCGAAAGATGTGCAGTTTACGTAGATCAAGATGACACCACGACACCAATCATGAGGCTCGCGCCGACTTCAGGCACTAGTCCTTTGCCAGTAATTCAAAAGAATAAACTACAATACAACCTTCTTCGAATCGCCGCAGGATCTCGACAGGAGAATGATGCGTGCGAGGATTTTTTCTACAGCAAACTGGATCAACATGTTTTGACGCGTTGCCCAGAACTCGCGAAACAGGCAGCGACAGTCTTTTACGAAGTAGCAAATCGACACTATCGTATACAGAACTGGAAAACATCCAAGACGTGGAGTGAACGGGCCATTGATGCGCTCAATGTTCGCGACTCTCTCGTTCCAAGCTCCTTCTTCGACCAGAAACTCCGCATACGCATAACCAGATTACTAGTCTTGACAATGTTATCGTTTGACGACGAAAAACAACGCTTGCTTGCCTCGAGCCTGGTAACATCACTTGATCATGAATGTGGAGTCGGTAATTGCATGCTAATCTTGAAATTACGATTCGAAGTTTGTGTGGCGAGGAAGCCAGTCGATCTTGACGAATTCCAGGGCCTTTTGGATCAAGTCACAGTAGCTACGAACGTCTCTGACCACACTTTTGTCATGTATTTTTGCAGCCTCAAACTTGAAGAGTGAATGAGGAAAAAAATCGCTAACAAGCTGCATGTAGTGCGATGGACATTTTCAAGAAAGCAAGGAGTGTCAATTCCTTGACTACTCTGGTTGCACTTTCTGACATGATCACACATAAAATTTTACCGAAGCTCGCACAGGAAAATGGAAAGGACTCGGCCTACAGAGCTCAGATGGAAAAGGCTCTAATCACCTGCTTTTTTATCGCCACATCACCATTAGAGATTCCGACAGCGCATATTATCATAGACTTGACACTGCTGATGGATAATGTTTACCGCTCTACCAATGGTCCCCTTTCGTCCGAGGCAACGCTGGCAGCTCAAGCCATGTTGTGGAGGTATGCCGGAGGGTCGAGACCTGATATTGCGAAGGAATGGTATGAAGTCATGGTACACCCCCTGTTCGACAACACAGGTCCCGAAAATCGGAGCAAAATTCACAGGTTTCCTTCGCTATTCTTGAACTTAGATTTCCCTGGCTAATTGATCGCAGAAAGTTAATTCAGAATGCCCTTGATCTTGCAGATATTGATGGAGCATGTCAAGTCCTCTGCACTATGTCAGAGTCAAGCCGAGCAGAACCTCAAACTCAGATTCTGGTGTGCAAAGTGGCTCTTCGGTCAGGAAATGTTGATCTTTTGGTCTCAACCCTGTCTTCTCTGGCAACCGGCAGCAAAGAATCGAGCCGATTTCTACTTTGGTGTGCAACTGAGGCTACAATGTCAGGCTCTCGAGCAATGGCTGTTGTTGCTCTACAAACACTTTTGGATGCACGGCCAGTCGGCGTGGATTGGACAATTTTACTGAGATGTACGATCAAGCTCCAGATTGAAGAATTGGAGAGCCTTTCCGAGGCAATCCCAGATGCCATGGCAAAGGTCGTTCAAATATTCCAGGACGCCGCTGCAAATCTCGGTACGCTTGGTAATACTCTAGCCGACAAGTGGGAAAATGAGATTCAGTGGTGGAGCAAGACTGCATATAACTTCGGCACAAAGCATTTTTCAACGACCGATCCTCTCACAACGATCGGGATCTTTGAAGCATGCGCCAAATTTCTTGCTGTTTATTCAAACTCGAATACAGGGCAGCGAGAGAACATCCTCAAACGCCAAACTGGGTGCCACTTTATTATTGCTACCGCACATGTGCTGCTCGGCCGAACAGCCAACCGTGGGTCCGACGAAGAGCGGTCCCACTACAGCGAAGTCTTCCAACATCTTGAAGCATTCGGTAAATATTCATCGAGATTGCCATTGCATGCCAAGGATCAACAACTCGATAACAACTCATTCACATGTCTCACGTACGGCCTGGAAAGCATGCTCAGGCTTCGGCTGTGGGCAGCGCTGCCGAAATGGGTAGATGATATTTTGAACTTCCCTAAAACTGACCGATGGGAGCGCCTGGTCGACCTTGTGCTGATCCTTCACCGGGAGACCATGATTATCGCAGACATCAACGGCGACATCACCAATCGAATCAGCCAACTACTGGAACGATGCATCAACGAGACCTGGAAAAAAAACAAAGACATCGTAAAAATGTCCCGCTGGCTGCGTCTGACCTATCATATTCACCTCCACCCCCGCGGTGCACGTCATGGTCGCAATGTGCACAACGGCCGCAAGTTTGCTCTCCAAATTGTGCAGCAGGCCGCTTCGGTCGCCGAGCGTGGATGGCGTACCAAGAGCGATGGTACAAACGGTACTGTGGAGAAGTATCCCGACGATGAGCTCCACTTTCTGGCTGCTACGGCATTTAATGAAGCTGTTGACCTGATTTCTGAGCACCACCAGCCGGCTGCGCTGGAGTGGATGGCTGCTGCGTTGGATTTGGCTCGTTATGCGGATGATAATGGCGCTTTGCACGCAACTCTCACCGAGAAGCAGGAGTTGATTAAAAAACACATGGGCCTATCCAGCGTTTAATTGCATTCTATGAGAGGAGAGCTGGTAGGTTTCGCTCGGTTCTTCGGTTCTTCGCTTGTTCGCTCATAGAATTTAAATAGCAAACATGGCTTTATAGACTGACTTTTTTGCTTTGTCCGTCGAGCAAACAAGTCTGATTCATCGTTCGTCAAATGTTTATGGTACTGTGAACGATGAACATAAAATGTGCATGTTACAAACGAGAATGAAAAAAACCCCGAACTCTGTCGTCCGCGGCAATGAAGCCATAGTCGAAGTTACTAAATCAACCATGTAAAGCCTGGTTGGCCTGGCCCCTGGCTTCCCCGAACGCGCTCCGCGTCACTCGCCAAACATCGAATCCAACAATCGTCATCTCCACCTGATCTTGCTGTCACATTACACCATGCCAGCTTAGTGCTGGATGCAACAATAATTATGGTCAACCCTCCTGGACCAACATCACCCTCCGTACGGGTCGGCCAGCGCATCGAACTCAACGACGGCCGCATCGCCACTGTCCGATTCGTCGGCCCGACCTCGTTCCAAACCGGCGAGTGGGTGGGCGTCGAGCTTGGAGACGCTACGGGCAAGAATGATGGCTCTGTACAGGGAGAGAGATACTTTGAGTGTGAGCATGGATATGGCATGTTTCTTCGCCAGGCGGGAGTGAAAAGAGTTATTCCTGAGACTGGGCACAAAACGAGGGGTTCTACTGCTTCAAATGGAGTGCCTGCAGCAAGGACCAGACCGGCCAGCATTCAAATCGGACCAAATGGTCTCAAGAGACAAAGTATCGTCCCGGATGGACATGCGAGGAAGCCCAGTGGGTTGGGTGGAGCTGCTGCTCTGGGCGGTGCGAGACCAGGGAGTGCAACGGCCCATAAATCACCAGCTAGGCAGGCGAGCAATACTGCGCTATCGAGTGCGACGACATCGCGGACTGTCACGCCTTCGGCTGGAAAGAGAGTTGTCACAACCACGGCTCCAGCAACGGCAAGATCAAGGATGAGCATGCCTCCACCTCCAACAACCACAGCTGCTAAGAGGACGTCGTCGCTGTTTGGGGGAACTGGAACGCCTACGCCGACTGCGAGAGGAGTGAGAACTGCAACTGCTATGAGTACATCGACGACAAGTGCTAGGACTGCGTCCCGAGATCTGTCGGGAAGAGTGCCTCCCGGGCGGATAACAGCAGCTGCAAGACCAGAGCTACGGCGAAGAGCTGAGACACCCAGCGAGGGCGGAGCGGAAGAAGAAGCTGGAGATCGCTCAGATGTACTTTCACCGGGCAATGAATATTCCTCATTGATACGCCGCCTTCGCGAGACTGAGGAAGACTTGAATGACGAGGAAGAGACCGCAAAACCGAACTTTGCACCACCTCCACCGCCCCCGATACCTACCGAATCTTCTGACCAGGCTGGTCGTCGACGGCGCCCTTCATCACCAACAAGCGCACTTTCCATTCACTCACAACGCACTATGCGAAGTACAGCGGCATCAACTCGACAAATTGAAGAGCTCGAAGCCAAAATCCGATTACTGGAGCGAAAGAGGCAGGAAGATCGGGATATAAAGAAGAATCTGGAACAATCACAGCAGGAAAGAGATCAATACAAGGGCATTATCGATAAGCTACAGAACAAATATCGGCCACAACAGCAGGAGATTGCGACACTTAAACGGGAGCTTGCTGAAGCGGAGAAGAGAAGCTCTGATGTTGCTGCGATGCAGGCTGAACATGAGAGTATCATGGAGCTTGCTACTATCGATCGAGAAATGGCTGAAGAGAAGGCGCAGAGTCTGGAAGAGCAATTGGAAAGTTTGCGCCTAAAGCATGAAGAGCTGCAGCTCGAAGCCGAGATTCTACGGGAGGAGAATGAGGAGCTCAGTAAGGAGATGAGCCCAGAAGAGCGTACAAGCGCGGGCTGGATGCAAATGGAGAAGAGCAACGAGCGTTTGCGTGAAGCTTTACTCCGGCTTCGCGATATCACTCAAGACAAGGAAGCGGAGCTTCGGGAAAAGATTGAGAGCATGGAGAGCCAGATCAAGGAGTCTGAGTCCATGCGAGCCGAGCTCGACGATGCAAAGGAGAAACTCCTCCGAGCCGAAGCTGACGTAGAAGACCTGCGACAGCAGCTCGAAGTTGCCGAAGAATCCGAGGCAATGATTGAACAGCTCGCAGAGCAGAAGAGTAACCTCGAAGAAAGGATTCACCATCTTCGAAACACCATCGAGGAACTTGAAGAGCTCAAAGAGCTTAACGATGAGCTCGTCATCAATCATCAAGAGGATGAAAAGCAAATGCAAGAAGAAATCGACTTTAAAGATAGTCTGCTTCTTGATCGAGAGAGAACGGCACGGCAACAACAAGATGCTCTCGACGAGGCTGATTCGACAATAGCGAAATACCGAACGCTTGTCAGCGAGTTACATAGCAGTCTCCAAGAGATGCATGCTTCCAAGCAATTCTCCGAAAACGAAGCTGCAGACCTCAACAGCAAGAGCCGTGCCATGCTCGATTTGAATATGAAGCTGCAGTCCAGTGCCGCCAAAGCTCAAGTCAAGACCATCGACCTCGAGCTACGCAAATTGGAAGCCCAGGAGGCGTCGGAGCATCTGGCTATAGTACAGCTCTTTTTGCCAGACGCCTTCGAATCAGAAAAGGACAGTGTGCTGGCCCTCCTCCGCTTTAAGCGAGTCAGTTTCAAGTCCAACTTGGTCCATGGCTTTCTTAAAGAACGAGTCGCCTCGTTTGGTACACGAGGCGAAGATGAGGATATCTTTGCGGCTTGTGCGGCTTTGGACAGCTTGACTTGGATTGCTGCAATGTCGGATTGCTTCACGAATTCGATTTGCGGATGCAGCGTAGACGAGTTTGCTACCTATGCCAGTGCGCTGTATGAACTTGAGCCGATCGAGCGGGCCTTGAATAATTATATTGATGGTTTAAGGCGGGAGGAATTGCATGAGAAGGAAATGGCCGAAGAATTGCAGCGCTCAATTGCTGTCATGACGCATCTTTCTTCGCTGCATATCAGTGGTGATCTGGCAAGCCATGCCGATCATCTACTCATGCGAACACAATGTTTGCAGAGTCAACTGGAGACTACGGCGTCTGCTTTGGGGTTGATACGGTCTTTGATCGAGAACAATGTGCGTGTCACTGTAGCAGAAGGCGAAGACGAGGACGATGATGGAAGAGCGTCAGATTTGGCGTTTGTCTTGAACAGAGCTGAGACATTGATCTCAACGGTTCGAAGCGCAAAGGTCACGGCAGGAAAAACACACCGGTCGCTTACCGATCTTGAGAGTCGCTCCCTCACGCTCGAGTCGAATTGTACCGAATCGTTTGACAGTGTTGATGCTATTGTCGAACAGGTTGCACGCTACGCCCGTGAAGCTGGCGAAGGACTACAAACTCTATTCGGCGAAGAGGGTCGTGTCGACGCCTTTGTGCCCAGCGAAGTCACCAGCACCTTGTCTCGCGTCGCAATGGCCGTCTTTGCTCTTCCGGTACCTGAAGCCGGCCCGTTTTCAACCCTCACAACCTGGCTCAAAGACCTCTCCGACTTATTGGTAGTCCTCTCATCACTCCCGACCGATCTCGACAATACGATCGAATTCGAACGGGCTCCTGCTCCTTGGGTTGCCCGCGCCAATGAACTCAAACAAAGCAAAATCACATCCCTCGACATTGAATCTCAACTCTCTCGCGCCCTTGATAACATCAAAGACCGTGATGCGTTGGTCAAAGACAAGGAGACGGAACTGGAAGAACAGGCGGTTCGGATCGAAATGCTCGAAGCCCGTATGAAAGACGCCAGCAAACGGTCTGCGCGAATTGCGGAGCTTGAACGAGCGCTCCACGCCGCAAACGACGGCGCAAAGAATGCCCGCGCTGAACTCAAACTCGTCAAGCAACATGCCGCTGCTACCGAAGATAAAATTCGTGCAGAGATGATGCATATCGCGGAAGCGAACAAGTCTTTGTCAAGTGGGAGTGGCACTGGCTTGGAGGCTGACGCCATGGGCGCTGGCACGCGGGCTAATCTGGATATTCTTGGAACAAAGGTCAAGACTTTGGAGGGAGCGGTGCGGTTTTTGCACGAGGAGAATCATCGTCTTCGTTTGCCAGCGCCGCATGCACCAATCGCAGCAAGAAATGCGTTGGAGTGGTTGCGTGAGCCGCTTCGCAAGGAAGTGAAGACATCCAAGCACGCTTCTTTGATCGAAGACCAACAAATTTTGGCCAAAACACATCTCTTGGACCTCATCCATCTGGCATCTCGCGGCCCCATTGTAGATCTTGGAAATCTTCCAGCTAATAAACTTGCTTGGCGACCGGCTAAAGTCACACCACGCTGGCAAGTTGAGAGGTGTAAGGAAGAATGGGAGACTTGGAGAGAAAAGACGAGAGATGCAGTGAGGTTCTTGGAGAACGAAAGTGGGAGGAGAAGGGGGAGAGGAATGGGGATGGTTGTTGCAGTGTGAGAGTTGAAGAAATAGATGAGACTGCAATATTTGACGGTCAGATCGATAATGCTGTATACCACTGAACGTTTTTACCGAGAGTTTGTTTAGTTGTTTGTCAAGTGATGGTGAGTATGTAATGCTGCTAAACGATTGTATGTAGACGTGAAGCCAAAAGGTACGTTAACGCCAATTAGCCATGATATGTACACTATCCATCAACAACCACCCAAAAAACCCCAACCAAAACCAGAATCCAATTTATCGATCCATCCCAACCAAAAACAAAACCACAACCTCTGCGAAAACAGCCCCATTATCCCTTCTCTCCCCACCATCACCATCACCATCATCAAAGCCAATTTGATCCAGAAACAACTCCAATTTCGCCTCTGACCATCCCACTCAAGCGCCATGATCAAGACACATCTCTCGCATGCTTAATGCATCTATTTTACAATGGCCTTGGATGGTGATGGAGGGAGAGCGTGCGCGAGGAATTTGATGGCCGAAGCATGTTCCCACTCAAACGCACATGCGGGAAAGATCAGAAATGAATGGTTGGAAGAAACATGATTAAATTCTTTTCCTCCGCGGCGACTGAATCCCCCGCTCGTGACGAGAATTCCTTCAATAGGATCCATAAGCGCCAGAGGGGGTTTCGTGTCGCGTTTCGTGGGAATTGATGTAATTCGGGAATCTACGTCCTCTGCGGACATGGTATGGGCGTCGCGATGATGTCAAGTTCTTCGTCTACGACGTTTTTGAAATGTAATTTACGTGCGGGCATGTTTGCAGGTTTTGACGACAGACGGTGCTGTAGAAACCTACCTCGACGTTCGTAGAACCCCTCGTGCGGGAATGTCGACGTCCAAGACTGCGATGCGGATTTGTCGGACCATTTTGGGATTTTTTTGGAGGAGTAAAGTGGCGATGGTGATGATGATGGGCCGGCGTCACACCACGATAATCTCTCTTTGTAATTGATTTTATTCAGCGACATGATGCATCGAACGTGGTGAATTCTCGATGAAAAAAAAAATTCATTCATCCGGTGACTTTTTTTTTCTTAAAAGATATTCTGTAAATTGAAGCATGTTGAGCGTAATGACAAAGTCGACCGGCTCTCGGCTTAAATACAGCGCAGCATATACCGAGAAGAGAGGAAGAAGAAGTGAATATTGTCATGTTTGTTTGTTTATTGTTTTTGACATGGCCCCCAAATGTGAATTATGACGTCCAAAATACATACAGTGATTGATTAAGCATATGTCGACCCTATAGTAAGGCTGCAGGAAAACGCGAGGTGATCGACGAAAGTTTTAGTTGTGGAAGTTCAGTGGAGGGCTGGTGTGGGCGTTGACGTCTGTGCTGGGGATTTGGGGCCGTTGTGGATGAGATGATTGACGTCGGGTGGACGGGGATATGTGTTGATGTTGGTATGTACTATGATTATGCGATAATGGGGGAAATGGAATATGTCTACTGTTGTCGAGTTGATGTGTTCATGGGTTGTTTGGTACGTGTGTGTGTGAGAGAGAGAGAGAGAGAGAGAGAAAAGGAGGTGGTGAGACGACGGACTGTCACTGCGCGCAAGCTGCTCAGGCCTGCTCACGGCCGTCTTTGAGTTGAGATGTACAAGTGGTTCAGCAAGACGAATTGAATGAAGGTGGAAGAGGATTCTTCCATGATATGATCTGAGTTGGATTGTTTGATGCTACGGAGATACACAAGACTAGAAAAGATACACTGGAGTTCCACTGACGCACGGGCTGGACACAGGCTCCTCCATGGCAGATAGACAGGAAGACAATCACCATGGATTCGGAAGCGAAATGGTCGTTGGACCCAAGGAAGAAGACATTGTGCATACAGCCAGCGACCGGCCAGACGGTCACGACCGAAGATGAGGCGAAAATGGCCGAGCAAGAAGTGCCGAAGAGTGGATCGGAAGACCGCCACTATCGGAAGAACAGAAAGGAATACGAGGCGGAAAAGCACCGCGACGGCCAGTGGTGGGCTGACAGTGACAGATGGATACAGAATGACTAAGGAGGGAGAAGAGTTAGTGTGGGAATGGGAGTGGGAATGGGAGTGGGAATGGATGTGGCTGTGGTGAAGTGAGGTGAGGTGAAAAAGGAGAAGTAAAAATGAGTGGTCAAGGCCAGAATTAGGCGTGAGTGGTGAATTAGTGCTGGATCCAGACGGTCCAAGGTTTGGTCGGGGGCTGATCGTCGGCTCGGCTAGCCTGGCCGGTGCCTGCGTCGGCGTCTCGCTGGCGGGTCGCGTAATGCGGGAAATGGAGAGGACGGACCGTCTGGCTGGGTCGGGGATTGGGATGTGCGGCAGGGATGCGGGCGCTGGTGGCTGCTGCCGGTCCAAAAGCCGATCGCGGCCA
The DNA here is from genome assembly GCA_033807595.1 of Acrodontium crateriforme. Lineage (NCBI taxonomy): Eukaryota > Fungi > Ascomycota > Dothideomycetes > Mycosphaerellales > Teratosphaeriaceae > Acrodontium > Acrodontium crateriforme. Next base: position 22,753 of record CP138591.1, on the reverse strand, counting down.
AACGCGGAGGACGCGGGCGGTGGGCTGGGCTGTTCTGTTCTGGTCTGGTCTGGTCTGGTCTGCGGGGAGGAGACTGGAGAGGCCTGCCCATGACTACAGTTGCCGTATCCAGCGACTGACGGGGACGACCACGACCGCCCCCCGGCCACGACGAGGACGACTTCGGCGACTGCTAAGCCGACTTTGGCTGCTGCGAAGAAGACCACCACGTCGGCCACGGCTAAGACGACTTCGGCTACTGCCACCGACGGCGACGGCGACGGCGACGGCCATACGACAGCCACCACCACTACCGTTCGTTCGTTCGTTCCCACACACAACGGCCGCCATTTCTTCCATTTCCACTTCCACCCGTATCGCCACTCGTCACCACCACCACCACCACCATCACGATTCCATGTACTTCACTACTTCATGATACATACAGATGTACATGCACGCATGTGACAGGTGGCGCGCCTCGGCTCATGCACCGCCGTTGAGTGCTTGCAGATGGCGCCCGCTGCAGTTCGCCCGACGACGCGACATTGAGTGAGGGCTTCGGCCAACTGCTCGGGTCAATTCTCTCATTGCGACGGTTGTGTTATTGGTGGACTACTCCACCTGCACTGCTGTGATTGACTGCTGCACCTTGACTGCAGTGATTATTGACTACCGCACCTTGACTCCTACGCTTGACGACTGCCTTGGTCATCAGGCCGCATTTGGGCCAGCTTCCCCTCGTGAACCACTCACTCGCTCCATCTAAACCATCCATACAATCGTCGTCTCCGTCGGGCTTGCCATCATCATGGCACCCGTGTTTCCACGTTCCTCATCACGTCTGGCCACCGCCCGACCACCGACAACTGTCAGGTACGGTCAGCCATCGTCAGGTACCGTTTGGTTCACCTCAAACTCTATCCAAAGATAAAGGAACCACTCGACCACAGCGGGTCCCCCTCCTGTTGATCTATGCCCCTTTAGATCAAGCGGTTCCCCCCGATCGTTCAACAGGTGCGGGGAATTTCCTTGCTCCATGGGCCTGGACAACACATGCCTCGGCCATGTTCTCCGGACTTTGTTATATATAAACCACGCGAGAAAACTCGGAAACTGGCTCCTCTCCCATCACTTTCGTTTGCTCCTTTGCATCCTGCATCATGTTGTCCTCAAGCGTAAACGTGCTTACCACGTTTGTGGCCCTTCTCTCCTCCATTTCATCCACGGTCAATGCACTTCCAACTGCTGCTGTCGATCTCTCTAAACGCGCTACGCCGCCTTCAGATGACCCTTTCTACGTTCCTCCCGTCGGCTTCGAAAAGACCGCTCCCGGTACCATCTTGAGAGAACGTCAAATCATCTCCTCCTTCTTTGGTATCCTTCCAGACTTTGTTGAGACGCATCAACTGCTCTACAGAACCACGGCTGTCAATGGTACCCCCATTGCAACCGTCACCACCATCTTCAAGCCTGATTGGCCAAGACCAGATCAGTTCATCTCGTTTCAAACTGCCTACGATAGTTCGGCTATTAATTGCAGCCCAAGCTACAACTATCAGTGGGGTGCTTGGCAAGACGACCTCATTTCTTCCGCCGAGTTCCTTTTTCTCCAAGCCTATCTCCTCTCGGGATGGATTGTCGCTGCTCCCGATTACGAAGGCCCGGATGCCGCTTTCGGTCCAGGCAAATTGGAAGGAATGGGAACTTTGGATGGTATGCGAGCCGTCTCCAACTACAGATCCAAATTAGGTCTGTCCAAGGCAAAACCCGACATTGTCGGCGTAGGTTATTCCGGAGGTTCCATTGCTACTGGATGGGCAGCTGCTATGCATTCAACCTACGCCTCAGAGCTCAACATCAAGGGCTGGGTGGCTGGTGGTATACCAGCAAACTTGACATCCGTGATCAACTTGGTTGACGACACCCTCTTCAGTGGCTTCTTACCCATCGCCATTGCTGGTCTCTCGAAACCAAGTGCTTATGGTGCCAAGCTGAAGCCAGTCATCGACAGTGTCCTCACCCCCAAAGGAAAAGCCCTCCTTGATTTCGCCAACACACAGTGTGCTGTCCCCAACATTCTCAATTTCTTCGAGCAATCCATATTCTCCACCGACGTGCAAACTCTTGGCCGCGGCATTCTTCAGGAACCAACCGTTGCTGCAGTCCTTGCTGAAAACGTTTTGGGTGCCTCGCCAGATCTGATACCTCGTGCACCAATGCTCATGTATCACGCTGCCTTGGATGAAATCATCCCCTATGCTGACGCAGCAAAATTGAGCACGCAATGGTGCGACCGAGGTGTATCAATTGACTTTATCACCTATGGTGCCGGTGGACACATTGGAACTGAAGTTACCAGTCTTCCCGATGCTATTGACTTTGTTGAAAATGCCTTTGACGGTACAACCAAGAAAGGATGCTCGGCTCAAACCAAGCTCGACAGCATTTTCGATCCTATTGCTCTTGGTGCCAACCTCGAACCCGTGGCTACTGCCCTCATTGATTTCTTTGCCAAGATCGGTCGAAACGATAGCGGTCTCAAGTCCAACCTCGCTCTCTTGAAGACTCCTGCTCAATCCTGAGACTTGAAACCGTGTTCTGAGTCATTTCATCTCATGCAAATGTCAACATTCAAGTGTGAAACGAGCTGTGCTCTTCTTTTCTCGCCTCGATCCAATCACGTGTTTCTTCTTTGGGCCTGTGTCGTCGCGTTTATTCAACGTGTCGCTCTTCATCGTTTTTTTTTCCCTTTTATATACTTTAGGCTAAGAATACATGGGTTAGAGGGGTGGCGGGAATTGTCTCATGTTTTGGTAAATATCATAGACAATATGATAGTTTTTGTCTTTTATATCAATTTCACGTTTTTCCAATGATTATTGGAGTGACAATTGAAGCTCATGGCAACTGGAGTAAATGTGGCTACATTCTGCAGGCATCCGTCTCGGCATGAGTTTCTAGGCATCAATCTCTAGGCATCAGTCTCTAGACATCACTTTCTCCGATTCAGTCTCTCCGAATCAATTTCTCGGCATCAGTTTCTCCGCCGGATATTAGATTCGATGAAGTCATCAAACGCCGAATTCGCCGTGAGTCAGCAGTAAGTTACTCGTCGATGGCTTTGTCATAGTGCCATCTTGCTAGTGAGCCAGGGTTGAATATCTACAGAGATTTCAGGTAGTCACGCGACATGTCAGCATTTCGTTGATCTTAAATGTTCTCAACCTGTTCTTTCGAGTGCCTTGCAAAGTTTCCCAAAAAGCCGAGTTTTGCATACAGCAACGGGCCAAAGTCACTCCAAACCAAACTCAACCATGGCCTCGAAACCTGGCTTGTCTGCTGCCCAATCAGCCTCAGCTTCCTGCGTACTTTCAAGCTCGCTGCTTGATCTCCCGAACCTCTCATAGTGGGGTCCCTCGAATCACGCTACGTCTCCAGCCACGACCACGTGGCAAGCAAATCAAGTACAGGGATGATGGAGGATGAAGTTATTCTAGTGTCTTTGCCATGGACAGGGAACCCATGCGCAACTGGTTTATTGAAACCCGTGAATACTAGGAACTATGTGCCGAGCCTCAGTGTTGACGTTGGTCGTTCGGAAGAGCTTCTTCAGGAGGAGTGAATGGCATAAACTCGGTATTTTTATGCAATACTTTTCAGATTGAGAATGTTATTGATGACTCAACTAGTCTTTCCCCATATGACTTGCGACGTTCAAATTCTGTCCACGAACAGGCGAGAAAGATTCGCAATGACTTTGGTAGCAAGATCAAAGAGCACATTTCAAGAGACGTGGTCATTTCAATCTGTCACTTGTTATCAGATTGTCGTATATTGTCACCACGTGGCTTTGTTCAACAATAACCCGCGCGCCCTATACTCGGATTCGCTTCGAAGTGGGGCTGTTCATCTGACGTCTGCAATTTAAATAAACTTTCCCACAAACGCCAAACTCTATTACCCATTTTCACTCATCCAAAAAGGCAGTTTTTGCCCGTCACTCCTCAATAAACTTTAAAAAAAAAGTCGACCAACTTACCAGACCAGATGATCTTTGTTGCTCTGAAATTTGACCTTCTCCTATTCAGTTCTCGTGCGTGGCGCCTAACAATGCAAGCCAGTCTTGAGATTGCCTTGGCTCGTCCATCTCGGCATTCTAGTTCAACGTCCGGAATTATTCTTTTCCTGTGCACAGGTGTTTTGCTTTCGGATGAAGCCCGAAGACATGATGGCATGATAGGAGCGTTTTTGGAGTTCACATCGCATCCTCCTGGTCATGGGAATCGCACGTGGTCTGACCTTTTGCCATCACAAATTCCTTCTCTAGCAGAGTTTGGGATTCAATCATCATTTTCAGAATTGTGCAGTTTCCATCAGGAACGTTGGTGGAATAGAGCAAAGATTACGTCGCTTTGAAAACCGCATTTCTTCAGCCTGTTGACTCGACGATGACTAGTTATGAAAAGCCGGGTTTCAACCGGAATGGAGTGAGAGCGTTTTGTCTACTCGATGTTCTTGAAACGGAGACTGCTGCTACAGTTTCCCAAATAACGCTTCCAATGACATCTCGCAGTTGTGACCAATGCAAGGGAATCCCTAGACTGAAGATGTGATCTTTATTGTTACCAAGTCCGGATGATCTTCGAACATTTCAGCTGCGCGAGTCACGATCAACCCCATGGTGACTCCCGAGCTTGAACATATAGACGGTCGACGTATATTCCTGCTTCGATAGTCTGAGACACCAACATTTCGCCACTCCCATGCTTCTGCAACAAATTTTGTCGGAGGCGGTTGAGCAGCAAGTAAATTAAAAAGTGTTTTGCTGTATCCATTCGAGATTGTGCGTTTCAAGCTTTCTATCTTCTTCCGAGTCAACATAAGATATGCCCTCGGTCTAGATTTCTCTGCTTGTAGAAAAGGGCACCAAAATCGAAAGTGAGCAGACCCAAAGATTGTTTGAATAATTGGATTCAAAGGCGGTGCTTTCAAGCTGAAGTCTCCAGCAGCAGTCGCTTGATTTGCGAATGTCCTACCGCCGTGTTCCCAGCTTCTCTCACTATTGTGCTCTGGTAGGAGATATAGATGGCGCCTCAGGGGCAGCGATCCGATGAGAATACACCTTTTCCAGGTTTGATTTACTTCGGAGCATCGCAGTAGGTGTAGGAGTATGGCAGCATTCTTTTGAATCAGGAGTGCGTTATCGTCTTTCCGATTATTTGGCTCTTCTATTGGATCTAAGAGGCAGAGTAGAATTTTCTCTAGAATCTCTGATATTAAGAAGGCTCGATTACTCGACGGCGTGTGAGTTGACATTTGAAAGTATCGACGATGGTCAAGCCAACAGGATTGAGGCCGTAATAGAGTGGAATATAAGCGGCGTAGATGACCTGTATGATGGTAGCTAGCAAGCCCCGCATATGCATTACTGTAGCCGAGGTATAACTATTGTATGACTTCTGGATGACTTCTGTAGCCGAAATTGAATGAAAACACTGGTCTTGAAGAGATATGCGGAGTAGACTTGTGATGGACATATACAGTAGTTTGACTGCACGGCTATTGACCTACTTCGGATTGTCGAAGCAAAGCAGCTCCCAAACTAATACCACAATCCAAGGTTTGGTTTCTCGCCAATCTTTTCGCAATGCTCCTCACACATTTGCCAAAATTAAATCCATCCATTGTCTCACGAAGCGTATCATCTTCATTGAAGAACTCAATAGAGCCAATAACATGAAAAACAACATTGGATCCTACACCCATGTAAAGAGTGTGAATTGTCCCTGGTACTTCCGAAGTAGTCATCGACTTTCCCACGCCATTGATATTCGTGTTATCCCCATTCGCCCTGGATTGTAAAGGCCCGCACCTCGCCTCGATGGCGGTGCTTACCCAGCTCTGCGTGTAGATAGGTCTTCAATTGCATGACATACGTGCCACTTCGATTTTCGAACCGGAGAGGCTTCACTTCATGTAAGGGGATCCCGTCCAAAGATACCAATCTGTATCCTTTTCACGGTCGATGTAGGCATCAGGGGTGCCGAGCCTGTCCGCGATCTCAAGCTCTTTCTTAGCGCTTCGCTCAACACGATCGATGGTAGCTTGGTTGCTGGGTATTATGGTTGTTATTGAAATCATAAGATTTTTGTAATGTGATCTGGAAAGTGGAGTTATAGACACCATTGAACAAGTTAATTTGGCGAGATTGAAGTACTATCCATTTAAAATATGGAGGACCAAGATCAGCTTTTCAAAATAACGAATGTATCGCCATATAGAGTGACAGTAAATGCTTCAATACGACCTAGCAGCACCTAGCTATCATAACCACGATGAAAACAGTCCATTTCCATGCCGTAAAGGACATTCGAATAGATGAGATCGCGGTTCTGACGTTGAAAAAAGGCTGGGTCAAATTGAAGCCGGCATTTAGCGGTATCTGTGGCTCTGATCCGCATGAATATTTGGATAGTCCACGCATCATTCCACGCATCATTCCAGCAAATGGTACAACGCATAACATCACCGGCGAAGGTATCCCAATTATCTTCGGGCGCGAATCCAGTGCGACCGTGTAAGAAGTTGGCAAGTACGTTCACAATTTCAAGAAAGGAGACAAAGTCTGTGTCCAACCAACTATATATGACGGAACTTGTCGATCTTACAATCGTGAACTTACTAACTGATGTGATTCATGCGACTTTCTGGCTGAGGAGGCGGCATGAGTTAATACACTTACGTGCCAGCAGAATATGTCAAACGGCTGCCAGATGACAAGCCTTTGGAATCGGCGCTCTTATTGAGCCGCTTGCAGTTGGATGGTGCTGTGCGGAGGGCTCGGGGGTGCTTATCATCTCTTGTGAGTTCAAACCAACATGTTGAATTGCTTGATTCTGTCAAATAGCTCGCGTTCAGCGGCACTTATATACTGCAGATAACTCCGATGCACCGCCATAAAGCCCGTAGCTTTACAATAGGCGTCGTAATGAGCGTCGTAATAGCTGAATTCAGCTAAAGATCCTCAGAATATCACTTCCGTAATAGTGAATGGTATGCAAACGTCACCCATGTCATCAATTACGTTGCCCCAATTTGCTTCGAAATCAATCGGCACATTCGTCCTGACGATTGCCGGGTCTGAGCTCTCTACTCGAGTTCACTATGCCCGAGTTTAACAGATGGCATGCTGTATCGCAATCATCGTTCAAAGATGGGGATGATGTATTGGTGCTAGGAAACGGCCCCATTGGATTCGCTGTCATTCTTGCTTTGCTCGCAAAAGGGCGTAGGAATATCATCGTCGTTGAGGTAAGTTGTAATAGTAATTTCATCATACAGAAATCACACGAGCGAATAGGGATTGAATAGGAGAAGCCAGTTCGCAGCAGACTTTGAAGCGCTTCGCACGATTGAACCAGTACATGCGGACGTTGTCGCAGAAACTAGTCGCTTGACTAATGGCCAGGGGGTGAATGTCTGCTTTGATGCAGTAGGTGTCTAAGCACCACTTGATACTGGTCTGAAAAGCGTCGGAGCACCAAAAACATTTGTCAACATTGCTCTGTGAGGAGATGAACATATTTCACTGGATATGACAGTGATGTTGTTTGGTGAATGCAAATATATTGCAAGCAATGCTTCCGTTGGTTAGAAGTGGGCTTGGAAGACTTCATCATACTAAGAACACATGACATAGTGGTAATATGTCGATGGTGACTTTGAAAGCGTCATTGACGCCGTGCATCAATGAAAGCTCAAACCTCAAGGCATGATCACGAAAATCGTTCGACAGGATGAATTGGCGCAGGAAGAATTCAGCGCTTTGATTCATGATAAAAATAACCAAGTGAAGATTTTGGTAGATTCGTCAAAGCATAGAAAACTTTTTGTGAACGTTGGTTGAGCCCAAATTCACTTCATTACAGCGTTTCAGTGAGCTATAGTTGTATGACTGCTTTCGAAGATAGAAGAATATCAACAATTTACGCTCTAAACTTTCTGCCTTTTCAATATCTTCCTCAGGCCCTACACGCCGTGTTCGTTTCCATGATAGATAGCTTCCATCTGCCGGGCAACATCCCAATACTATTTAGTCACGGTTCACCTGTCGTGTTTTAATCGACGCTTGCAACCATACCGGCGAAATTCTACGGGTGAAGGGAGATTTGATAATGCTAATTCAGCACGTGAACGGTCTTCTTCTACTTGCTATCTCGAACCCCTTGTGACATTCTCTCGATCATCATAGACGCAACCAGTTTACTTTGGCGATTCTACTTCTGTCTACTGTGTCTTGAAAGAGGTGTACTAAAATCAAAGTTGCTCGAATACTTCGGAGGACTTTGACACAATGCATCACGTAGTTCCAGAGTAGATTGTTTCAATTAATGCTTCTGCCAGCAGGCGCACTGAGTTGCATGCAGATATTGAGCTATTCTAGTCAATCTGAGGACATGAGCTGACAACCGTATAGAAAACAGGCTGCTTTTCCCTTCATAACCGCATCGTTCAGGCGAATTGGAATGCCGATGAGCTGCTATGGCATACTGAGAAATTAGAGGCTGTTTCGATTCAGTCCAAGATCATAGTAACTGAAATTGAACGTTGTCAAATGTGTGAGCCCTATGGCTCCGACGAGGTCGCATGGCCTTGAGAGAATGTGGCTTGCCAGGGTTGCATGCTCATTATGATTCATCGCTTGCTCATCATGAGTCTGGCACCGTGTGTAAGAGGTCAATACCATTCGCATTTTGGGAAATGTATTTAAATACTGCGCATAGTTTCTTTCAATTCAATTAATCAGGAATGCAAAGTTCGTCTTGTCCCATAATTAACGCAAAATTTCAAAATAGCCGACAAATAATGTTCCTCAATCAGGCAAATAACCCGCCAACCGACGGATCAACACCTCAAAAACACGATTATCCAGCGTTTGCTGCAGCGCGGTGTATATTTTGCGATAAATCATCCATCGACTTTACCGCCAATGTGTCTCACATGCAAATTAACCATGGCTTCACAGTCCCAGCCATTGACTTGTTGATAGTCGATCTGGAAACATTGATCGACTATTTGAATCTCGTCATTGGTGAATATTTCCAATGTACCTTTTGTCTTGTCCAGCTCAGTAGCCGTCAAGCGGCTCAGCAACACATGATGGCGAAAGGGCATTGTATGTTTGACATTGCGGACCGGAATTCGGAATTCAGAGATTTCTATGATCTTGAACAAGTCATGGACATAAGAACAAGCACAGTATGCCAGTTGCCTGTAGATGGACATGTGACATTTACAGAAGCGGCTACGCTGCGACTTCCGTCAGGCAGAGTCGCCATTACAGGCCATGGGCATGCGCGGATAAACAAGTACCAGCACCGTGGCACTGGGTCGCTTGTCTTGGACAGCGTTTCATCGGAGACTGATCAATCTCTAGTCGCTGCAGCAACCCGACAGTCTCTATCGCTTTCGAAATCGACCAAACGTGGACAGACGGACAATCAAGTACAGTCACGTGCCACGGATAGAGGAAGTCTCTCGCATCTGACGCTTCCCCAACAGAGAGCGCAAGCCATCATACAGAAGAAACAGTTGGATGGTGCAAGAAGAGAGCGGCGATTAATGGAAAGTCGTGTTCAGACACTTGGGAATAAGACGTTGATGAGGCACTTTGTGCCGGACACTCCAGGAAGGTCCAATGGGTAGACTATATAGACACGTGATTTAAATGGGCAACACTCATCAGCACATAGCATATATTGCCGGCTAAAGTGTGACGGTGACTGATGATAGTACTACCTATTGAAACCAATTGCACAGCCTTTGATGTAGTTGTGGCCATCTGGCCGTCTTTTCGCCATCTCCACCCGCCAACTGCGTGTGCTGAAACCCTTAGCCTACCTTGGCAAAGGCTCGAGCTTGTGCAAACGGCCCCATTGCCATTCTCAGCAGCGCCGCATCGGCTTAGTCTATCGGCTGAGGCACTGGCTTTGCTGAACTGGTCGATCTGACGATCTTGCGGCACGTGGCTGCAGTCGCCATGCGGGCAAGCGTTACGGTAATAATTTCGACTGTCAGACTACTGCAGAGGCTTCTTGGCTGGTTGAAATGGAGTAGCCAAAGGGGAAAATAAACTGGCTGCGACAGAATTTTACGTCGGGGGGGGCTGAGAGTGCATCGCGGAGAGAGAAAAACGGGCAAAAGGTTTGACAGGCCAGTCAGATGACGTCAATTCCAGTGCTGGACCCTGCCAAGAAAAGGGTGGGGTTGGGCGGCGCCACCTTCGTCAGGACTTGAGGCTGGGGCTGGGGCTGGGATGAGCCGCACCCCAGAAAGAGCCGCTTCGTACAGCAGTAGTTGAACAACTACTTGACGGGACCCCGCCGCTGCGCAATGTCGCGTGCCCCTTCAGTTGTTCTCTTGTTGTCGTCTCGTCTTTTCGTCTCGACGCTCAACACCCCTTTCACCAGCCCTCACCATGGGTAAACACGGCGAAGCCCCGCCAAACTACCATCCGTCGTCCTCCGATGGCCTGCCCGACGATGGCCTCCTCACCAAAGACAATGCCGACCAGCTCCAGCGCCATCTGGGCAATCGCCAAATTCAGCTCATCGCCATTGGTGGCTCCATCGGCACCGCTCTCTTCGTGAGCATTGGCACTGGTCTGTATCACGCTGGTGCTGCTGGTCTTCTTATCGCATATCTCATTCAATCATGCATGATTGCGCTGGTCAACAACTGCACGGCTGAAATGTCTACGGCCTACCCGGTCAGTGGTGGTTTCATTCGACATGCTGGCAAGTGGGTTGACGAAGCTCTGGGGTTCATGGTCGGCTGGAACTTCTTCTTCTACGAGGCCTTGTTGATTCCATTCGAGATATCGGCCTTTGTGCTCGTGTGCTCATTCTGGAGCGAAACGGTGACAGAACCAGGGCCCACTGCTGGTATCATCATTGGCATTATCATCGCATATGCGTACGTATCTCCCTAGGTCGAACGCTATCCACTGTTAACTCTTGAAAAGTGCCATCAACATTCTGGCCGTAGGCGCATTCGGCGAAGCAGAGTTCTGGATGTCTGGCGGGAAAGTTATCCTCATCTTCTCGCTCTTTTTCTTTACATTCATCACGATGGTCGGAGGAAATCCACAACACGATGCTTACGGTTTCACCAATTGGAAAAACGGAGGAGCCTTTCGCGCACGCTACTCTGGGGAAAACGAAAATCTCTCAAAATTCGAAGGATTTCTCGGTGGCCTCACGTCAGCCGTCTTCACAGTGGTGGGTCCAGAATACATCTCAATCGTCGCTGCAGAGGCCATGCGCCCTCGCGTATACATCAAAAACGCATTCAAGACAGTCTACGTCCGTTTTGGCCTGTTCTTCATTGTGGGTGCCTTGGCAGTTGGTATTGTCTGTCCTTCCCGCGCCAAAGACCTAATCGACGTCGTCGAGAACGGTGCAGGTAACGGATCGGCGGCAGCTTCACCATACGTCATTGCAATGACAAACCTGAACATTCACATTTTCCCGCACATCGTCAACGCGTAAGTCTGGGTTCGCAAAATCGCTTGCATAGTCTAACACTCGGCAGACTCATCTTGACATCCATTTTCTCCGCTGGTAACACCTACACTTACTGCGCCGTTCGAAACTTGTACAGTCTTTCATTGGAGGGCAGAGCACCAAGGATTTTGAGCCATTGCACCAAAAAGGGCGTCCCAATTTACGCTTTTTTCGTGGTCATGATCTTCCCAATGCTTGCTTTTACGGCTGTGTCAAGCTCCTCTGCGGTTGCCACTACTTGGTTTGCCAGCTTGGTTACTGCTGGAGGTAAATTACCCCTTGTCTCTTGCCTCTTGCTTCCATCGACTGACATTAATCAGGTCTCATCAATTACATTGTGATTTGTATAACTTACATTCGATTCCATTCGGCTTGCAAAGCTCAAGGCCTCAATCGTAGAGAACTTCCATATTTTGGTTATTTCCAGCCGTACGGTGCTTGGATTGCCCTGACATGGCTGATTCTCGTCACCTTGATCTATGGTTATACATCATTCAAGCCGTGGTCAACCTCAAATTTCTTCTCCAACTACACGATGCAACTCTTCATCCCGCCGCTTTACATCATCTGGAAAATCATCCACAAGACGAAGTGGGTTAAATCATCGGAGGCTGATCTCGTGTGGGAGAAGCCCATTGTCGATGCATACGAAGCGACATTCCTGGGACCCCCGATCGGATTCTGGAGAGAGATGGGTCATCTTGTCGGCATTGGTTTAAAAAAGGACAAGGAAGCGAACAGGCGTTCCAGCGTTACTGACGTGGCTCAGGCTCGCCGAAACGTTAATGAGAAACTGTTCAATGGAGAGAAGGATATTTAAGACTTTCGATACCCGGGACCATATCTCCCATACATAGCTTGATGAATTCACATGCACATCTTTGCACCGTAAAGCTCTCTCCTTGAATGGATTCGTATACAATGGCCTTGCATGTGCAAATCTGCCTTTTACGACGTAGCCAATCAGAAGGCGAAGCGAACGACGAAAGCCATGTGGGGCGGAATCGCATGACCGCGGCGAAACCACCGAGGCTTTGACGACAAAGGACACAAGATATAAACCCAAGCGGCATTTTTCATCTCGCTTGACGTCTGTTCAATCTTCATCTCTACTCTTTATGAGCAAACAATCGCATCATGAACTCTGAAATGCCTGCAACGACTCCCGAACCGCAGAGCAGCTCGACCGTAGGCGCAAGTCGTCTTACTGGCCGATTTGTTCCCAGAGATTTGGACGGTGAACCCATTCCTCAGAGCCAACGATGGAACTTTTCCACGGCTTCCATGTCTAACGGAAAGCTTCGGTCATCGTTTGTCAATGTGTTACTGATCTCATCCTTCGTCGGCTTCAATGCATCTTCCATTGGCCATCAATTCTACGCATATCTTGATAGCCACTATGGAGAGGACTTTCTGAACATGTGGGGAGTGTTCATTGTCACATCCGTCTTTTACTGGGTGTGGGCCGCAGTATTTGCCATCCCAGATCTGACTGGGTGGCCTGGATGGTTGTTCAAATACAAGACTCAGCCTTTCGTTCGAGTGGACGGGAAGCAGTATGCTCGCATCGCTGCTATTGCCTTGCGCAACCAGATCTTGGTGGCACTACCCATGCAATGGCTGAAGAGCGTCACCTCTGCCCCAAACCCGGTCAGCCCAGAGGCTCTACCGTCCAGTTTGCAAACCTTTGCAACGGTGGTCTTTGACATTGCTTGTACAGAAGTTGGATTTTACTACATCCATCGCGCGTTCCACTCCCAGCTTCTTTATCCTTTGTTTCACAAGCAACACCACGAGTTCACGGCTCCGGTGGGTCTTGCATCGACATACTGTACTCTCACCGAGCACGTCTTCTCAAACATCTTGCCAAACGTCATTGGCGTCTTGCTCATTCCACACCACTGGTCTCAAGTGTGCTTCACCTTTCTTTTCCTCGAGTTTGGTACAATCTGCACCCATTCGGGCTACAACATCCCGTTCATGCCGTCAAATCTCCAACATGACTTCCATCACTTTGCTTTCACCGAGAACTTTGGACCGACCGGATTATTAGACCAGTTCCACGCGACGAATACAAAGTTTCTGAAAGTGTTGAACGCAGCGAGGGAGCGAACGGGAGGAGATGAGGAAAAAGCTCGCAAGATTATCCTCGCAAATCTGGCAAGGATTGAAAATGAGGAGAATGAAAGGAAGACGAGTGGAACAGGCAAGGAATAGTCGAGATCAATCATCATCATCGCGGGGAAGATCGGGCTAGCCTCGTTCCTCGAAGGGCTAGAAAAGTTGCGTTCGAAAGGACTGTCGTGTATTTAATACTCGCTTTTCTCCACCCTAATCCAATCTCTACTCTCTAAACTACTTTTACGTGGCGGTGTTCGGCTTGCCTTCGAGCTCAAAGAAAATCCTATGTGCCACAAAGGCATACGGAAGGATAATAAGCGCTTTGATACACACTCCCAGTGAGAGAAACAGAGTTCGCGGCAGAGTCACCTGCGTATTTCTCTGCGCCATTTGGTACAGCAGTACGGCGTGATTTGCATAGAACACTTCGGCTGACTTGCAGAGCTACTTTGAATGGGCCTGCAACAGCGCTTCAACCGGACTTCGAAGCCGATGTCGCGGTGACCAGTGTTCCATCGATGTAGTCCGTTGCTAATCGGATAATGTCTACAATGGGCCCCGGTCACGCGAGATGTTGGTGCTATGTTGTAGGTATTTTGATATTGATATGATGAAGTTGAACAACACAACACCTGGAATACGAGAACACCATTCGAGGACGGACAAAGCTCAAAACCTGATGATCAAGTCCAAACGGCCAACGATAGCATTCTCGATCAGACCGCATAGCCTTAGAGCAAGCAAAAAGAACATCGCCATGTCCAGTGGAGAGCTGTTGTAAATTATGATTGGGGCTGTAGTATAAGAGAGGATAAGCAACTGCATGAAAGGCAGCTGGAATGATCATAGTGGAGGTGAAAATTTTACGTAGGAAGATATTAGTATTCGGAAGAGGCTGGGTTGCATCATGTCACCAGAGATGAGGAAAATCAGTGAAACAGCTACGACGATCAGCGTTGATATAATGGTTTCCGATTCAAAGGAGGAACGAAGACGAGTTCACATATCAGACCACAAGAATTACCGCTTAGCTTACCGACATGGCAGCCAGGTTGGGGCTACGGACAAGACAATAACGTATACAGCTACGGGTTTAAGCACTGAGTTCATGCGATACGGCCTGACTCGTAGGATGATTGACCTTTTAAAGTGTACTTGCCAACCCAAGACTAGCAAAAGCAAGCTACAAACTTGTTACCCACAATAAAGCTGCTTAGTGACCCGAAGAAACCTGTAAAAAGAGTACAGATGCACGGAAGATCTCCGTCACATCAACGTGTTTTATTTGCTCTCCCTTAGTACTAGTACAGCCATCGTTTGATAGATTATATCAGCTTTCGCTCTGTCCTACCACCTTCTTCTCTGTTGTGCGGAGGAGGGCTCGTGGGTGCTTATCATCTCGCATGAGTTCAAACCAACATGTTGAATTGCTTGATTCTATCAAATAGCTCGCGTTCAGCGGCACTTATATACTGCAGATAACTCCGATGCACCGCCATAAAGCCCGTAGCTTTATAATAGGCGTCGCAATGAGCGTCGTAAAAGCTGAATTCAGCTGAAAATCCTCAGAATATTACTTCCGTAATAGTAAATGATATGCAAACGCTACCCATATCATCAATTGCGTTACCCCAATTGCTTTGAAGTCAATCGGCAGATTCATCCCAACGCTCGCCGGGCCTAACCCCTTTGCTCGAGTTCAACAGTTTTCATAGCGAATAGTGCTTCACATAGTAGTGCGCGTCAAAATGCAGTGCTTTATCACTCGAGGTCCTTCCCCAATGCCCTGATACGTGCTCCAAACTTCCACAATATGAGCGGTCCTGATATTGCAAAAAGTACTGCGAGCAGTGCAAGGACTGTGTTTGCCCAGCCCCATCCTAGTCGATGATACATTGCAGGAGCAAAAATCGGAAAAGCGAAGCCTGCGATCATTCGAAGGAACTGCCCAGCAGCAGATGCCGATGCTGTGTGTTTCGGATAACAATCGAAATTGTACGATAAAAGTGCCTTCGTGCTCAAGATGAATCCACAACCAAACAGCGCTGCTCCGACATCACACATGATCCAATGGATCTTGCTGGCGGCTGACCAACCAAACCACAGCAATCCAATCGGAACGAGTAGACTTCCAGGAATCAGTAACGGCAGACGGTACTCTGGCGCAACAGAGCCGCCCTCTGTCTCACCGCCACCGTGACGTTTCTTCAAATATACCCATGTCTTGTCCATCATAACCGCACCGGCTTGGTTCGCAACGGTGTAACCAACTGCAAGAGCAAGATAGTGTAGTCCACTCTGTAAAACAGTTGATGATACACCTCGGTGAACAGCGACGCATAGGTTGAGAGTACAATATACAACAAGCCAAAGTTGTAGGCCGTAAAGATGGAAACGAGCTGCAGAATTGGTTGTGTGAGGAGAAGTTTGATGGGCCTTTTGAGGCTGGAACTGAGTCTAGATGACAGTTTTGCTCGTTTTTTGTCATCCACCGTGTAAAATGACTGATCATGGGTCTCTTTGCGTAATTTTCTGGCTTTCAATCGCAGTATCTGCGACGCTGATGTTTCTGGGAAGAAGAAGAAAGCAGCAATGATCACACACCCGTTAAAAACAGCGGCCCAGTGGAAGATCCAGCGCCAGCCAATCGTGTCAGCAATAATGCCGCCAACGATAGGACCAATTGCCGGTCCCAAAACAGGGAGAATGCTAGCAATCGCAAGACCTCGACCGCGTTGCTCGGGCGTCCAGATATCCCATGAGACAGGGTATGACATCTAGTAATGTGTGACTCAGTACTCTCTTCATGCCACTCTGCACTCACTCACTTACAACAAAGTCAACGCTGCCTGAGATACCGGCCAGAAGTCGAGCAGCGACAAGAGTAGCCTTGTTCGGAGCAACTCCGCACACCACACTCCATACAGAGTACAAGACACCACACACGAGCCAGACTGGACGCCGACCCCAAACTTCTGTCAATGGAGCGAGTACGAGAGGGGCAAAACCGAAGGCCAGTATGAAGATCGATAAGGTTAAAGCTGCTGTCGCTTCCGACTTATGAAGGTCTCTGCTGAGCTCTGGCAAAGCTGGAGCGATCATACTGCCTGACATAAGTGTCACAAATGAGCCGAGTGAAACAAGTATGGTCACAGTCCACTTGCGATATTGAGGCCAATTCAGAGGATTGAGTGGATCGTCAGTCGATTCCCAGGTGACGAGGTGATCGAATGGTGCTGGTTCGGAGACGACCTCCAGTCCGACTTCGGGTTTGAGTTCTTTCATCGCGATCGAGCTTACGGTGTTTCTACCAAGAATTGTATGGCGCTCGGAGATCAGTGAGAGGCTGTGAAAACTGCAGAGACGATGGATTTGAATGGAGGGCGGGAGCCGCAGGTAAAGAGAGAAAACAAGGGCTAATATAGGTACGGTACTATAACGAAACGGGAAATAATTTATCTGATAACAAATCACGCTTGTGCCTATAGGCCTTGTTTCCGCACTAGCTTCGTCGCTCTCATTCGCGGAGATACGCAGGGTAGTAAAGGACTGCTATATTGCAGTTATATTGTTTTAATGGCTACACTAACGGGATTGGATGAATGACTATGCATGCTGCTTACATAAGGCTATACAGCTGTTTGGTACTAAACAGACAAGCGATACAACATTCGTTAGAAACATTTTCACTACTATCAACATAATAGTTCTTATAGTCTCTTAATAGATGTTCGTACTTGTGCACGATGTTATAGCCGCAGAGCCTACTCTATACGAAGAGATGCTCTAGCTTCTAGACAGATGGCAGCATACCGGCTGCCTGCCTAATAATAATACGCTACGCCTGCAAGTCGTATTGAAACAAAGTATTATATTGCTATACAAGGCCTAGATGCCTACTGCGAATTCTTGTCGCAAGGCTCGTCGGCAAGACAGGACATCGGTAGGTCTCCCTATAGGAAGGTTTAGAGCAAGATCCGTCTACGGATCTATTAAAGTCGATTATAATACAATTATCCACGGATTCTACGAGCCTTGAGTAGTATTGTTAAGCTCTTACAGTTATATTAGACCATTGGTACGTGTAGGGGTAGAGTCTGCTTGTACAACGCAGCTGAAGCACGTTATTCGTACTGTGATTGGCTGAAGTCGCGCGGGCCGGAATTTCGGGCGGGCCCGCCTGAAGCCGTTTATTCGCGCCGTGATTGGCTCGCGGGCCCGCCCGAAATTCCGGCTATCTCGGCTTCCGTATAGTTTTGCCTTAGCGACGGTTTTTTTCGCAAGATTCGCCCTAGTCGCACGTGCGTGGTTAGTCGCACCCTCTTCTTGCTTCGTCTTATATAGTAGCCATAAAATTAGCAGTAATAAGCGGACGTCCGATAGAAGTTATAATCCAGTTTATTTAAACGGCAAAGCACGTAGTCCCTATCGGGGGTGTGGTTTTCATAGTAGTGTAGTCGGTTTATATTCAGACCGTGAAGCATGTTATTCCAACATTCGTGCTATAGGTAGCCAGAACTTCGGACCGCTACGGGAGGGACGTCGGGGGCTACCGTGCGCTTATGCAGTGAAGCACGTTATTCGTGCTATGAGTGGTTAGAACCTCGGACCGCTACGGGAAGCACCTCGGGAGCTGCCGTGTGCTCATATAGTGAAGCACGTTATTCGTGCTGTGAGTGGTCAGAACCTCGGACCGCTACGGGAAGCACCTCGGGAGCTGCCGTGCGCTCATGCAGTGAAGCACGTTATTCGTGCTGTGAGTGGTCGAGCTAGGTTCCTAGCCCGCCCTCCCGAGAGCTAAACTTTCGCCAGTTAGCGAAACTTTTCGTCGTGATCTAGGTATAGCCTGAGGCACTATTATATCTAACCTATTAGGGAGTTTGCGATACCCTAGCTAAGCGCCCTCCGAGTTTCGCTAGTCACTAAAAATTTTGGTTTCGACTCGTTCTGCCGGCCCCACCCTTAACACAGCAAAGAGGGTCCACGACCCCACACAAACACAATTAATACAGTAGATTGGAAATCAAGATGGGTCGCGAGAAGAAGGGAGCCGAAGAACGGCGCAAGAGCAAGGCTGCTTAGTAGCGTCGCCGACGACTGCAGGCACGCGAAGAAGCGCAGACCGGAACGGACATACGAGATGATAATCCACTGTTATCGCCGCCGCCGACGCTACTAGTAAATGATCCTCTAGATACTAGGCAGATAACGCGTCTACGAAGCCTAGCGCTTGGTCAGAGCACTGGGCTCGCATTAGTTTCGACTACCCTTAGTGCTATCGCTAAGCTTCATAAGCTGAAGCGAAAACGTGAACAGCTAATGAGTAGTGATGAGATATTGACTGCCCGTGAAAGTTAGGCAACTCGAGTTGCAATAGCTCTAGCGGC
This sequence comes from Acrodontium crateriforme, assembly GCA_033807595.1. Lineage (NCBI taxonomy): Eukaryota > Fungi > Ascomycota > Dothideomycetes > Mycosphaerellales > Teratosphaeriaceae > Acrodontium > Acrodontium crateriforme. The sequence continues at coordinate 3,699 of CP138591.1, read as the reverse complement.
CGAACCCGATGATTTGGTTTCAGCGCTAGATGTACCGTCGAGCCCAAACCTCAGCTTAAGCCCAAGTACGGTCGGGAGGGACGGGAATTTGAGGAGTTTACAAAATCCCGAGCAAGAGCGTACGAGTTCGGAGTTGTTAGGAGACCAATTTAAACAGGGCGAGTTACCTGGCCCCGTTCGGAATGACCGAGCAAGACCCGCAAACAACGATCCCGATGAGTTGTACATGCCACCGAGCCGCACGTGTACCCTAAGTCGAAGACCTAATGCCGTGGAGTCCGACGGGTTAGACGAGGATTCGAGCGACAGCGATCATAGCGTTACTAGGCCGTCGGTCTTTAGCATTTCAAAAGTCACGGAGAGTATGCGGCAAGGAGGGTGCAATTGTAACTATACGCTTCATGGCCGCAGTATCGCCCAAATCAATAGCGGTGCCACCTTGGACGAAATCGAAAGAACTTGGAGACGGGAACACCTCTTACGATCCATATTGAAAGACGACGATTTCGAATCTAAGATATCTATCGACGACATGAAATGCTTGTAGACGATCTTACCGGCAGATCGTGACGACCACCCGCCGGTGCTACTCAACTTATGGAAGTCTTCTATACCGATCGAGAACGGCGATGTCACGCGCACGTGGGATATCGATGCCTTGCTTCTCCCTACATCCTCGCTTGATGTGCATAACGAAGGCATAAGCCTTTATTACATCCCGCGATTCACCAAGTCTATTACGAATGATTGGCATACGAAAATGACGGACTTGAAAATCGTTCCTCGTAACTGCAAGCATCTCCGCCTCGCTACTAGGCTAGTGAGTGAGATGGAAACGTATATCTTTTTCCCCAGGTTCGATGTGACGCTACATACCGGTCGGCGACCGCTCGAGCGAGCACAGGCGCAAGCCCGTTGCTATTTGAATGAGGAACAAATGTCCGATTAGGTGGATAATATCCTAATCACGGCCGTTACTAAAGTATATCCTCCGGACGTTCTCTAGCGCCATCCTAGCACATGGGCTAACGCGGACAATCGCTCTCGAGCACGATAGAAGGAGTCGACCGCGAAAGGCGAACGGGCGTTTAGCGAGCAAGGGTACTACCTTCCTAATAGGACCGTCCCTAGCTACGACTACGGAACCCTCTATAGCCTATGGCTTGCTATCTAACGACTAAGTCGCAACACCCGGTAGGCCGAAGCGCAGTTGATTAATGTTGGTTACGGTTCGAAACTCATCCACCGGGAACAAACACTAGGCGCGTTGTAGAGAAGCATGGCAGAATCGTTACACACGCAACTGGACATGACGTACGTCAATCTGGATCAGGCTTTTATAGACTTGGCCTATAAAGATACGCCGGTGAAGGACTGGACTCTTCTACGGCTAAGCTCATGCAACCTATCTGATATGTAGAACCTCGGCCTAAGTCGAGAGTCATAAACCTTCCAAGCCTTTGGTACCGCCGACATGTCTAGCATTCGGGCTACACCTGGTCAGAGATCGGCTCTCCGACAGGGTGGCGTCGCGTATGTTCAAAGCTACAACGTTAACAAGGATGTTTTCGCCGTTCCGGATCGGTCAGCTAAAGCCGTCTTTAGTGATCCGCTTTTACGTACCTTGTGCTTTTCGCGAAGCACGCTTGAGTATTTTGAGAAGATCGATAAGACTTGCACGGCAGGTGCGGCTTAGCTCGACAGGGTACGGAAGGCATTTCAAGTTTCACAACAACGAGTGGCCTAGGCCCTTAACGCTAGCGATTCCAAAGCATTTAGCGTGCGACAAGAATATCGTGTCACGTGGGATTTCTTCCAGGCCCTAGAGGTACTAAGTGATTAGCCTACTGTGGACGAAGACCACCACTACCCGTACCTTGCGTTCACTACGTACGAATTGAATAATTGGCTCCGCATCTAAATAGATCGATGGCTCCTAGCGATCGTAGTCACTATATAGCTAGCCCGCCCCATCGGTGGTAGTGGACTTGCTCGCGATTCGTTGTTCGAAGAGTAGAGCAATACTAGCGCTCTCAACATCCTATTCGAGTGTCTTCAACACTTTGTGAACTGCGAATGCCTCTATGTCAGAAATCGAATGGCCCTCGACACATATGATATCTCCGAACCGGGCAGGTTGCGCGGCGAACTCATAAGGACGCCGCTAAGTGAGATCGACATCCGAGTGGAGGATGTAGAGTTAAGTGAAGATGAGAACGCCGTCGCCGATAGGGAGAATCGACCTCCCCGACGGAGGGGTCTCGGTTTGAAGAAGAGCATTAATAAGTACAATATAATGTTTCTGCCCGCGCGGCTCTTCGACTAGGACTCCCTTAGAATTAACCCAGACGAACTCGGTTAGACTGGATTCGTTAGCAACCGCTTCCGCGCGTTGTTCTAAACCAACGCATTGCATGCGAAGGAGATCGGTTTCCGGGAGTACGTTACGAAGGAGATCGTATAGGTAAGGCTTAAGTGGGGCGTAGGTAAACCACCCGGCGGATAGGCGCAGGTGTTTCATAGTCTCTACAGCATCTGTATACTCGCGTACGTGAACGAAATGCTCTCCAAAGAGGCCATCCAAGACCACTTGCTAGATTGGTCCACGTTAACCGTTAACGAACAGCTTGGATTCAATGGTTTACATTACGGCCTTATCCGTAGGGCGTTAGGGGCGCCGGTGAACATTTCATACGTCCGAGCTAGAGGAGGAAATGTCTAGCCTAGAGGTTTTGCTACTTTCCCTAATACTTAGGGCTATCGTGTCGGGCTCCTCTTTAACTAGGACGATTCCTTCGTTCGGACGAATTGGGGTCAATGTATTTGGAGGCGCTGGATACAGGATATCTATCATCGGTTGGCACTGGAAATCGATACGCGTTGTGCGAAGGCTTTCAAAGACCATATCATCCCCTATATAGAGCGCTAGAGGTTTATTACTATCATCCCGCGATACGAGAAAGACAAACTATTCTAGTACTAGAAGATTCCAAGCAACATATCAACTCGGCTAGCTCAATAGCGAAGGGTTGAAGGGAGGCCGATCATGTGGACCGCTACCTAGCCAATCTTCTCGAACCAACAAGCTATAGACCTTAGTCCCTACTAGGTTGAGTTTCGGCTAATAACGCAGGGTGGCGGAAAGGGAAGGGATCCTTGCTACCTTGAACAGTACTAGCAAAGACGGGTGCGTGCTATAGAAGGAAGTTCGCCGAAATGTCTCGAAAAGGCAAAGGGCATGTTTAGATCGAACGGGAAGGACGATAAGGGGTGAGCAGATTATGTAACAAGGTACAAATTCACGACATGTCCCACTATGATGCCGTCGAATCCATGTACCAGGATTATAGTCGCGCCACGCCTGTAGATCTTGAAGGTTGTCGAAGTCGAGAAGCAAGCCGACATTCGCAGACTATACATTAAGCAGCCCTTAGCCAAGGACCTCAAGTTCCCAATGCCTCACCGTGTTCTACCGAAGAAAGGCAAGACCGTCTTCACCGCCAACCGGCCAAGCACTTTCTACTAAGCGTCTCGTTTCATGTTCTTGATCTGCGCTAGGTCAGTCGTCACACCCTCCCCCCTGATTAGGGTTTAGGGTTTAGGGTTAGGGTTAGGGTTAGGGTTAGGGTTAGGGTTAGGGTTAGGGTTAGGGTTAGGGTTAGGGTTAGGGTTAGGGTTAGGGTTAGGGTTAGGGTTAGG